>CM046961.1:73291047-75725867 GCA_025698475.1 Gossypium anomalum
AGCCTGAAAATACAGCCTGAATTTGAGGCCCAAGATAGCATAAAGGAGAGAAAAATCCATACCTAGTGCTGCGACTCCCATTACTTGCTGCCCAAGTAACCCTAATGTAACAAATTTTTTGCTACATGTTGCCCTATTTTTTCCCTATATAAACCCCTCTCCATTCTACTAAATTTCATATCCCTTAAAGTAATTTGCTTATACCCTAAAAATCCCTAAATTTTTCTTTTATGCAGTCAACCTCAAATCTTGAAAGAAACCTTAGTTCTTTTCCCTTTTTGTCAAAGCACCATCCTTGCCGTTGCACGATTTTTGCCGTAGCAAGTCGTAACCACCTTGTCAATTTCTTTCTTTTTCCCTTTGTACAGAAACTTTTGCCAAAATTTTCGAGAAAAGACATCATGTCTCGCAAAAGAACTAGATCATCAAAGACTACTCTTGAAAACCTGATTTTGATCGATAAAGAAGTGAAAGAGAGATTTGATTCAATTTTCAAGCATCAACTCATGATGCCAAAAAAAAGGCTTTAACTTGAAGAGTAAGGATTTGATGGTTGTTCTTATGCCAATTAGAAAGATAATCAATGCTTTCAAGTGGGAACAATTTTGTGATGCTCATTCACTTCCGGATGATGAATTAGTTCGAGAATTCTATGCAAGTTTGATGACACAAGATGCTACTGAGGTCATCGTTTGAAAGAAAAAGTTACATCTTACTTCTAAGTCCATCAATGATTTGTTTCAATGAATTGTTTAACTTACTTGATGTTGAAGAAAATGAGTACTACCCTATGATGAACAATATCAATTGGGATTTTCTTCAACAAGTGCTTAATGTTGTGACAAATACGAGATTCCAATAGATTATAAGAAAGTATGGGAGCTATTCTTGTCGAAGGGAATACCTAAAACCAATAGCAAAGGTGTGGTTTTATTTTGTTCGCTACAGTTTTATGCCTATCTCACGTAGTTCCACCATCTTGATGGAACGGATGCTCTTGTTATATGCAATCTTGACAGAAAAGTCCATTAATGTTGGGAAAATTATCCTCAAGGAGATTCACGATTGTGCTAAAAAGAAGGTAGGAAATGCTTATTTCCCATCATTAATCACTTCACTTTACTTAAGGGCTCGTGTTAGTACACAAGCAAATCTGAAAGGGCGATATGTTCAATGGTTCATTTCAAATTATGATCTTGAAAGGTTAGTAGAGAGGATGCATGAGCTGAACCAAGGCGAGTAGCTAACTGAGCAAGATACCAAGTGTAACAGTCCGGTTTAGGCCCTAGTCGGGATAGTGATTTTGGTACCAGAAATCTGAGTCAGAAAAATATTTAAATATTATTTTTCGTGCTTACGATATGTGAATTAGCATGTGTGAAAGTTTCATATGAAAATTCCATCATTTGTGTGCTCAATTTGATTAAAGGATCTAATCGCGTAAAATGTAAAAGTTGCCTGTTATATGTTAAAAGTGCCTATTTGATTTGTCTTCTAAAATGAAAGGGCATTATTATGTTATTTTACCATTGAAAGTATGAGTGGTCTAAATGGCCTTAATGAATTTGAAATATAGGTTTAATTATTAAGGGCAAAATTGGTATTTAGTAAATTAAGTCATATTGATAAAATAATAAACATGAAATTAGCCATTTTGTTCATGTTCATCAATCAAAAATACAAGAAAAAGAAAAGATAAAAGCTTGATTACGGTTCGACCTTGGTTCTCTGTAACGCCCCCACGCCCGAGACCGACGCCGGAATCGAGCTTGAGGTGTTACCGAACATAATTTATCAATTTAAGTACTTCGAATCATTTGTTTCTACATTCACAGCTTTCTAGCTATCTGCATCACAGTTACAAGAAAAATCATATATCGAGTTACAAAACTCGAAATCAAGATCCATAAATTTTCCCTAAATCTAGACTAATATATATATTTACTAATTTTTTTCTAGAATTTTTGGTTGGTCCAATTAGTACAGTTTATTAGTTAAAGTCTCCTCTGTTTTAGAGTTCGACTACTCTGACCTCTGTGTATTACGAATCAGATATCTCTCTATAAAATATTTCAATGACCATGAGGTTTGTTTATATTAAAACTAGACTCAATAAGGAATCTGTACATGTAAATAACAACTTATAATTATTTTTTTAAAATTTATTATAAATTTTTAAAATCAGAACAGGGGATCCAGAAATCATTCTGGCCCTGTTTAAAACAAGTTTAAATATCTCATAAAATATAATTTATATGCCTGTTTTGTTCAATCCACATAAAAATAGACTCATTAATCTTCAATTTCATAACTTACTCATCATTTAGTTCCATTTATACTATTTTTAGTGATTTTTCAAATTCATGTCATTGCTGCAGCAATATTCTATTTTAAGGCAAGTTTCATCTTTCCATGAATTTTTTTATGAACTAGATAACCTATTAAACTTCCATGATATCAAACATGATCTAATTAGCCATCACCATGACTTATCAATATCAAACATTTTCTCAACCAAACATGGCCATATTATAAAATTATTTACACAAAATAGGTACATTGCTATACATGCCATACTTAAGTTTTACAAGCCATTTACCAATAGAAATCCTTCGGATAGTGTGATCGAAACTTCGATCTGTCCCGATTCCCGAGCTGACTTGTTCAAAACTATAATGAATGAAAAGGAAGGAGTAAGCATAAATGCTTAGTAAGTTCATATGCAAATAACAAGTAACATAACAAAACAATTATACCAAACAACCTTAGCATGGCATCACCAAAACATATATCACATTTCTAAACATCATTCATCATCTTACCACTTTATCGTTGTTGTATCTATTTTCAACCCGAGGGTTAAGTACATACCTGCCCAAAGTGCCCATTTCACAACACTTACCAAAACGTCACTTGCATCTTAAGTGTTCTTCCATTTCATAGAAATTTTCACCCATTGAACACATCGGAATATAACTCGGATACACGGATAATTTGCACATAAGTGCCATATATGTAATCAAGCAATCATGTAACCCGCCCATAAGTGAACTCGGACTTAACTCAACGAGCTCGGGCGTTCGCATCCATAAGTGAAATCGGACTCAACTCAACGAGCTCGGACGTTCACATCCATAAGTGAACTCGGACTCAACTCAACGAGTTCGAACATTCGCATCCATAAGTGAACTCGAACTCAACTCAACGAGTTCGGATGCTCAACCATCCTAGTGACATGTCACTTGTATCCTAATCTATTCCTAAGGTTCAAACGGGCTTTTTCCCTCGATCTGACATTTGCCGTCTTCCACGGAATATCGGAACCGATACTCGGTAGCAATTCATATTTATCAAGTAGTAAACATAATTTGCATATTACTCAACATTAACCACAAAAGCATAATATTTCACGATAAAAAAATCAGCATATCATATAATTAACATCAATAACTTAAAAATGACAATTATGCTACATTATTTACACATGAACTTACCTTGGTACCAAAATATAAAGATTTAGCAATTTAGTCCACAATCTTTTCTTTTCCTCGATCGCGACTTGATTCCCGTTTCTCTTGATTATGGAGCTTGGAAGCTTGAAACAAACCCTAGCTATGGAGAATCCTTGAAATTTCGGCCTAATGAAGAAGATGGACAAAAATTGGCTTTTAATTTTGTTTTTAGTTCATTTTAATAACTAAATGACCAAAATGCCCTTACTACTAAACTTTCAAAAATTCCTTCCATGTCCTAATTTTGTCCATGAACTTAAAATTGGTCAAATTCTATTTAAGACCTCCTAATTAATATTTCAATGCAATTTCATACTAAAAACTTCTAGAATGCAAATTTTGCAACTTATTCGATTTAGTCCCTACTTTCAATTTAAACACTTTAGGCATAGAATTTCATCACGAAATTTTCACACAATCATGCAATCATATCATAATCATCATAATAATTATAAAATAATTATTTCTACCTCGGATTTGTGGTCACAAAACCACTATTCTGATTAAGCCCTAATTCAGGATATTACATTCTCTTTCAATTAGGTATGTGTTTTGCTCAATTTTTTTTATAATTTCTACGTTTTTGTAATCGTTGCTTGATATTCTATAAAGCCCATGCTCAAATTTCTAATTTTGATGATGATTTTGAAATATGCCATTGATGAAATTGTGAGCTTTTTGATGTTAGTTGTTGGAAAATAAAAGATATATGTTGGGTTGATATATTTTGTCTTTGAATTTTTGGTGATTTTGAGTATAATGGGCTAAATTGTAAAATTTGTAAATTGAAAGACTAAAATATGAAATAAATGAAATGTGTGGACTTGTATGAGTACTAGGAGAATCTTGCTAAGCTTGTGTAAAAGCGAATTATGTGTATTTTGTGATTTGGTGAATTAGGGATTAAAGTGTCAAAATGTGTAAATGTGAGGGTTAATTTATAAAATGCCTTAAATATGTGTTTGCGGACTGTTTTGAATGAATGTGTGATTGAATAAGCCAAATTTGAATTTATATAGATCAAGAATTAAAGAAAACAGAATTAGATTAGGGAAAGTCGAAAGTCGTCGAGTAGCCGATTCAATCTATCCGAATCTGTATGAGGTAAGTCTATGCGCAAATAATTGTATTTGAAATGGTTTATTTATGCATATATGTCATTGAACTATGATGAATGAATATATGAGTTGAGAAAAATGAGACATCCAAGAAAGTATCGACAATGTTTCGACGTCCGAAAAGCCCCGTACGGACCTTAGGAATAGTTAGGATACATATGTCATGACATAGGATTTCTGATATGTGTTATCGTGTAAGACCACACCTGGGACGTTGGCATCGACTTATGATTTACATGTAAGACTTGTCTGGGACATTGACATCGTATTTGATTTCGTGTAAGAACCTGTCTAGGATAGTGGCATCGATGTTTGATTACATGTAAGACCACGCCTGGGATGTTGGCATTGTATGTACTTTTCAAGCTATCCGCGTATCCTTATGATTCTGAACGGTTCAACGGGTATTCTGAGAAAATAGATGATTATGTGAATTTTTATTCGATTCAGGTACGTTTGTATTGTATATTATGTTCAAGAATAAGAGGTAAGCATATGTGCAAAGGATGATATATGATTTAAGCATGTGAATATATGCTATATGTGCTCATAATGTGATATTATATGATATGTATATGCACAAGAGGTTTGTTTTGGTCATTGGTTACAAAGTATATGTTATTTGAAGATGCTTATATGTTTTAAATCATAAGTTTATTTGTATATGGCTTACTAAGCTTTTGAAAGCTTACTCTGTGTGTTTTTCAATTGTTTTATAGATATCGAAGCTACTGGGAGTTCGGGGATCATCAAGGACCGTCAGCACACTATCGAACTATATTGTGGTACCTTTTTGAAAATGTATATATTGAAGTATGGCATGTATAGGCTAGTAGTGTTTGAATATGTTTTGTAATGTATATATCAAGCCGTGTGATATGGCTAGATTGTGTTTGAACTTATGGTTGGATAATGATATATGATATGTGATGCAATGGTGGTATGTATGATGTGTTTTATATGGGCAAGAGATTTGGTTACTTTGGTAAGTTTTGTTATGTGTTTATTTGAGAATTTGGTAAGTTCATAGTATGAGATTGAATAATGTGTATTAAGGTTTACAAACTATATGTTTTGATATTATTTTGTCTTATGTTTTGGCATAAATTAGTATGATTTATGAGCATGGAATTGGTTGGCAATGATATATTATTAATGGTTTATGTTTGGTTGTGAATTGGTTATGAAATGTTGTGATTTTGTTACTTGTATGGCTGGAAAATTGTTTTTTTTTTAAATGGCCTATTTTTGTCCCAAAGGGTAGAGACACGGACGTGTGTCTCAGCCGTGTGCAACATATGGTCATGTTGCACGACCATGTGTCCCCTGGGGTACCCTATGATTTTAAGTCAGGCTCAACCACGGCCAAGGCCCACGGACGTGTGGCTAACCATGTGACCCAAGTTAGGCTCGACCACAGCCAAGACATATGGGTATGTCTTGTGGCCGTGTGTGAAAGTCAGTATGTATGCTCTGTTTTGACACGGTCTAGACACACGGGCGTTTTTAATGCCGTGTGAGGCACACGATCTATTCACATGGGCGTGTGACCTGTACAACTTTAAAAATTGTTTAAGTTTTGAAAAATTTTATATGTGTTCAGTTTAGTCTCGACTCCTTTCTAATGTATGTTTAAGGTCTCAATGACCTATGTAAGGGACTTTATATTGCTATTTGAATTATGATGCTATGATGTTTATAGAATGAATGTTAAATGTTCCGAATTGTCTGATAACTCCTTTAGCCCTAGTCCGGCAACGGATACGAGATAGGGGTGTTGCATTTTATTGGTATCAGAGCTATGGTTTAGTTAGTTCTAAGACTACTATAGCATTTATGAGTCTAGCTATACATGCCATATTTATGAACTGCGATAGTGTTATGAATCCTGGCAATGAAAATGTGTTTTTATATAGCATATGGATCCCGAACGAGCCCTAGCTAACGATGTCGAAAGCAATGCGCCTACTCCCACACAAGGGACAGCATCCTCTGACTCTAGATCGGCTATGAGTAGTCATGATGAAGAGGCTAGACAAGCCTTCTATCAAATGATGAATTATTGGTTCACCCAATACATTAGAACTAATCCGGTTGTTCAACAACCTTCACCCCCGGTAAATCCTCTACAAGCCCCTGCTATGCCACAAGTGAATCTAAATCAGTTGATTAAGCCTCCGGTTAATAAGATTAGAAAATATGGGGCCGAAGAGTTTCGAGGTACAATGAATGATGATGCTGAAAGAGCCGAGTTCTGGTTAAAGAACACAATACGAATGTTCGATGAATTGTGATTAGATTCGGACGAATGCATAAAATGTACTGTTTCACTTCTGAGAGATATACATCAGTCAGAGATTTATCGACCAGAAACGTAAAGAGTTTCTTGAGCTTAAACAAGGCCGTATGTTTGTTACAGAATACGAGCAAGAATTTGTAAGACTGAGTCAGTGCGTTCGAGAATGTGTATCTATTGAGGCGATAATATGTAAAATATTTGAAGATGGCTTGAATGAAGATATTAAATTGCTAGTCGGGATTCTTTGAGATTAAAGAACTTGTTGTGCTTGTTGAACGAGCATGTAAAGCTAAAGAACTTGGGAAAGAGAAAAGAAAAGTCGATTTAGAAGCTAGAGAAGTGCGAAAAAGATCATCAAGTAAGTCATTTCATTTGGTATCAAAGAAATTTCGAGATGATAATAGCCGTTCAAAGGCTAATGTGGGACATTCGAGTAGAGATCATGCTAGATCACATTCGAGTTTCAAAGCTCCAGCTACATCGGTTGCTAGTGTTGGAAATACTAAATCTGATCGCCCTGAGTGCAAACATTGTGGTAAAAGACATCCCGACAATTGTAGACCGCATGATCGGGCTTGTTTCAAATGTGGATTGTTAGACCATTTCATTCACGATTGCCCCAAATCTGACGAGTAAGAGATTGTGCAAAATCTATGGCCAAGTGGCAATGCATCTCGTGGTAGACCTTCTAAAAATACGAGAAATATGAGTGGTAATCAGAGAGGAACAAAAGACACTACTATTAGATTCGAGTCTCGGGCGCCTGCCAGAGCCTATGCCATTCGAGCTCGTAAAGAACTTCGTCTCTAGATGTGATTACGGGTACTTTCAGACTTTATGATACTTCTGTGATTGCTTTGATAGATCCTAGATCAACGCATTCTTATATATGCATGAACTTAGTGAACAGTAAGACTTTGCCTGTAGAGTCTACTGAATTTGTAATTAGAGTTTCGAACCCCCTAGGCAGATGTGTTTTGGTTGATAAAGTCTGCAAGAATTGTATGTTAATGTTTCGAAACATTTGTTTTCTAGCTAATTTGATATTGTTACCTTTTGATGAGTTTGATATAGTTTTGGGTATGGATTGGTTAATTTTGCATGATGCTATTGTGAATTGTAAACGAAAAACTGTTGATTTGAGATGCAAGATTGATGAAATAGTTCGAATTGAATCTAGTGATTTGAATGGATTGCCTGCTGTGATATCTTTGATGAAAGCTCTGAGTATTTTGAGAAAAGGTGGTGAAGCTTACTTTGCCTATGTGATTGATTCGAAAGTATCAAAAAAGAAAGTTCAATCAGTGCCTGTTGTTTGTGAATTCCCTAATGTATTTTTTGAAGAACTTCTGGGATTACCTCTGATTAGAGAAGTTGAATTTTCCATTGAGTTAGTACCGGGAACTACTCCGATTACGATAGTCCGTATAGAATGGCTCTGAATGAACTAAAAGAATTAAAGTTTCAGTTGCAAGAGTTGACTGATAGAGGGTTTGTTAGACTGAGTTTCTCACCTTGGGGTGCTCCTGTTCTGTTTGTGAAAAAGAAAAATGGTACAATGAGAATGTGCATAGATTATCGTCAGTTGAATAAAGTGACTATCAAGAATAAGTATCCTTTGCCCCGAATTGATGATTTGTTTGATCAATTGAAAGGAGCTGTTGTGTTTTCGAAGATAGATTTGAGATCAGGTTATTATCAGTTGGGAGTGAAAGACTTAGACATTCCAAAAACTGCTTTCAGAACGAGGTATGGCCACTATGAATTCTTAGTTATGTCTTTCAGATTGACTAATGCACCTACTATCTTTATGGATTCGATGAATAGAATTTTTAGACCATATTTGGATCGATTTGTTGTCGTATTCATTGATGACATATTGATTTACTCACGTAATGAGTTCGAGCATGCCGAGCATCTAAGAATAGTACTACAGACCTTGTGTAATAAGCAATTGTATGCAAAGTTCAGTAAATGTGAATTCTGGTTGCGCGAAGTTGGTTTTCTAGGTCTTATTGTGTCAGCATCAAGTATCCGAGTTGATTCGAGCAAAATTTTAGCTATTTTGGATTGGAAACCTCCAAGAAATGTTTCTGAAGTCCATAGTTTTCTGGGACTTGCCAGTTATTATAGACAGTTCGTAAAAGGCTTTTTGATGATTGCTACTCCGTTGACAAAGCTGCTTCAGAAACATGTGAAGTTTAAACGGTCTGAAAAGAGTCAGAAAAGCTTTGATTAGTTGAAAATTTTGTTGACTGAAGCTCCGATATTGGTGCAACCCGAATCGGGTAAAGAATTTGTAATCTACAGTGATGCTTCGTTAATCGGTCTGCGATGTGTTTTAATAAAAGAATGCAAAGTCATTGCTTATGCTTCGAGACGATTAAAGCTACATGAAAAAAACTATCCGACTCACGATTTGGAATTGGCGGCTATTGTGTTTGCTTTGAAGATTTGGTGCCACTATTTGTTTGGTGAGAAATGTCACGTATATTCTGATCATAAGAGTTTAAAGTATCTGATGACTCAGAAAGATCTGAATCTGTGATAGAGAAGATGGTTAGAACTGTTAAAAGACTATGACCTTGTGATTGATTATCATCCAGGAAAAGCAAATGTTGTTGTTGATGCTTTGAGTCGAAAATCACTATTTGCTCTACGTGCGATGAATGCTTATTTGGTTATGTTCGTTAATGGTTCAGTTATGGCCGAATTAAAAGTAAGACCATTATTTGTTCAGTAGATTATTGAAGCTTAGAAGATTGATAATGAGATTTTAGCAAAACGAGCTCAATGTCATTTAGATTCTGATTCAAAATTCAGAGTTGATAAAGATGATTGTCTGAGATTCCGAGATAGAATTTGTGTTCCAAGAAATTCAGAGTCAATTCAGATGATTTTGAATGAAGCTCACAACAGTCGGTTATCTGTTCATCCGGGTAGTACGAAAATGTATAATGATCTGAAACAAAATTACTGGTAGTCTGAATGAAAAGAGATATCTCCAATTTTGTTTCAAAATGTTTAATTCGTCAACAAGTTAAAGTTGAACATCAGGTGCCATCTTGTTTGTTACAACCGATTATGATTCCGAAATGGAAATGGGATCGAGTGACAATGGATTTTGTTTTGGGTTTGCCTCTATCTCCAAGAAAGAAAGATGCAATATGGGTTATAGTTGATCGATTAACGAAATCAGCTCATTTTATTCTGGTACGATCTGATTACTCACTTGATAAGTTAGCTGAATTATACATTTTCGATATTGTGAGATTACATGGTGTGCCATTATCTATTATGGTAGACAGAGATCCGAGATGAACATCACGATTCTGGATGAAATTGCAAGATGCTCTGGGTACTAAATTGCACTTCAATACTGCTTTTCACCGGCAAACGGATGGTAAATCCGAGCGGATTATTCAGATTCTTGAGGATATGTTGAGAAGTTGTATTCTTGAGTTTGAAGGTATGTGGGAACAGTATTTGCCTTCGATTGAATTTGCTTATATAACAATTTTCAATCGAGCATTAAAATGGCACTGTACGAAGCCTTATATGGTCATAAATGCTGTACACCTTTATATTGGACTGAGCTCAGTAAGAATAAGATTCATGGGATTGATTTGATAAAAGAAATTGAACAAAAAGTGAAAGTAATCCGAGATAGTTTGAAAGCAGCTTTCAATCATCAGAAATCTTATGCAGATTTAAAAAGAAAAGACATTGAATTTGAGATCGGCGATAAAGTGTTTTTAAAAGTATCTCTGTGGAAGAAAGTACTCCGGTTCGGTAGAAAAGACAAATTGAGTCTAAGGTTCATTAGGCCGTATGAGAGTACTGAGCGTATCGGGCCGGTAGCATATAGATTGTTGTTGCCACCAGAGCTAGAAAAGATTCACGATGTGTTTCACGTATTGATGCTTCGACGATACAGATCTGATCCTTCGCATGTGATTCCTCTGTTCGAGATTGAGATTAAGTCTGGTATGACTTATGAAGAAGAACCGATTCGTATCTTAGCTCGTGAAGTTAAAGAACTAAGAAATAAGAAAATACCATTAGTGAAGGTCATATGGCATCGACACGGTATTGAAGAGGCTATGTGGGAGCCCGAAGATACTATGAGATAACAATATCCAAATCTGTTCAACGGTAAGATTTTCGGGGACGAAAATCCCTAAAGGGGGAGAATTGTAACAGTTTAATTTTGGCCCTAGTAGGAATAGTGGTTTTGGGACCACAAATCTGAGTCCAAAAAACATTTAAATATTATTTTCCATGCTTATGATATGTGAATTAGCATGTGTGAAAGTTTCGTATGAAAATTCGATCATTTGTGTGCTCAATTTGATAAAAGGATCTAATCGCGTAAAATGTAAAAGTTGCCTGTTATATGTTAAAAGTGCCTATTTGATTTGTCTTCTAAATTGATAGGTCCTTATTATGTTTTTTGACCATTGAAAGTATGAGTGGTCATAAATGGCCTTAATGAATTTGAAATATATGTTTAATTATTAAGGGCAAAATTGGTATTTAGTAAATTAAGTCATATTATTAAAATAATAAGCATGAAATTAGTCATTTTGTTCATGTTCATCAACCGAAAATACAAGAAAAAGAAAAGATAAAAGCTTGTTAGGGTTCGGCCTTGGTTCTCTTTGATTTAGGTATGTGTTTTGCTCGATTTTTTATAATTTCTACGTTTTTATGATCGTTGTTTGATATTCTATAAAGCCCATGCTCAAATTTTTTATTTTCATGATGATTTTGAAATATGCCATTGATGAAATTGTGAGCTTTGTGATGTTAGTTGTTGGAAAATAAAAGATGTATGTTGGGTTGATATATTTTGTCTTTGAATGTTTGGTGATTTTGAGTATAATGGGCTAAATTGTGAAATTTGTAAATTGAAGGACTAAAATGTAAAATAAATGAAATGTGTGGGCTTGTATGAGTACTAGGAGAATTTAGCTAAGCTTGTGTAAAAGCAAATTATGTGTATTTTGTGATTTGGTGAATTAGGGACTAAAGTGTCAAAATGTGTAAATGTAAGGGCTAATTTATAAAATGCCCTAAATATGTGTTTGTGGATTGTTTTGAATGAGTGTGTGATTGAATAAGTCCAATTTGACTTTATATAGATCAACAATTAAAGAAAACAGAATTAGATCGAGGAAAGTCGAAAGTCGACGAGTAGCTGATTCAATCTATCCAAATCTGTACGAGGTAAGTCGATATACAAATAAATGAATTTGAAATGGTTTATTTATGCATATATGTCATTGAACTATGATGAATGAATATATAAGTTGAGAAAAATGAGACATCCAAGAAAGTATCGACAAAGTTTCGACGTCTGAAAAGCCCCGTACGAACCTTAAGAATAGTTAGGATACGTATGTCATGACATAGGATTTCTGATATGTGTTATCGTGTAAGACCACATCTAGGACGTTGGCATCGACTTATGATTTACATGTAAGACCTTGTCTGGGACATTGGCAACGTATTTGATTTTGTGTAAGACCCTGTCTAGGACAGTGGCATCGATGTTTGATTACATGTAAGACCACGTCTGGGACGTTGGCATTGTATGTACTTTTCGAGCTATCCGCGTATCCTTATGATTCTGACCGGTTCAACGGGCATTCTAAGGAAATAGATGATTATGTGAATTTATATCCAATTCAAGTACATTTGTATTGTATATTATGTTCGAGAATAAGAGGTAAGTATATGTGCAAAGGATGATATATGATTTAAGCATGTGAATATATGCTATATGCACAAATAATGTGATATTATGTGATATGTATATGCATAAGAGGTTTGTTTTGGTCATTGGTTACAAAGTATATGTTATTTGACGATGCTTATATGTTTTGAATGATAAGTTTATTTGTATATGGCTTACAAAAGCTTTTGAAAGGTTACTCTATGTGTTTTTCAACTGTTTTATAGATATCAAAGCTACTGGGAGCTTGGAGATCATCAAGGATCGTCACCACACTATCGAACTATATTTTGGCACCTTTTGAAAATGTATATATTGAAGTATGGCATGTATATGATAATAGTGTTTTAATATGTTTTGTAATGTATATATGAAGCCATGTGATACGGCTAGATTGTGTTTGAACGTATGGTTGGATAATGATATATGATATGTGATGCAATGGTGGTATGTATGATGTGTTTTAGATGGCCAAGAGATTTGGTTAATCTAGTAAGTTTTGTTATGTGTTTATTTGAGAATTTGGTAAGTTCATAGTATGAGATTGAATGATATGTATTAAGGTTTATAAACTATATGTTTTGATATGATTTTGTCTTATGTTTTGGCATAAATTAGTAAGGTTATGAGCATGGAATTAGTTAGCAATGATATATCATTAGTGGTTTATGTTTAGTTGTTAATTGGTTATGAAATGTTGTGATTTTGTTGCTTGTAGGTTTGAACCAAATGGGTGGCAAATTGTCTTTTTTTTTTTTTAAATTCCCTATTTTTGTCCACAAGGTCAGAGACACAGGCGTGTGTCTCAGCCGTGTGCGACACATGGTCATGTTGCACGGTCGTGTGTCCCCTAGGGTACCTATGATTTTAAGTCAGGCTCGACCACGGCCAAGGCACACGGGTGTGTGGCTAACCGTGTGACCCAAGTCAGGCTCGACCACGGCCAAGACACACGGGTGTGTCTTGTGGCCATGTGTGCAAGTCAGTATGTATGCTCTGTTTTGACACGGTCTAGACACACGGGCGTGTTTAATGCCGTGTGAGGCACACGGCCTATTCACATGGGCTTATGACCTGTACAACTTTGAAAATTGTTTAAGTTTTAAAAAATTTTGTATGTGTTCGGTTTAGTCTCGACTCCTTTCTAATGTATGTTTAAGGTCTCAATGACCTATGTAAGGGACTTAACATTGATGTTTGAATTATGATGCTATGATGTTTATAAAATGAATGTTAAATGTTTCAAATTGTCTGATAACTCCATTAACCCTAGTTTGGTGACAGATACGGGATAGGGGTATTACACCAAGGAGTCAACGAATGAAACTGAGACTGAAGCTAATTCAGTTTCAGACATTGAAGAGGAAGAATCTGATAAGGAATCGAACAGTCCTAAACCAGTGGAAGGATCTGAAATCCCTGAACCAAGGGTTGAGCCAGAAGAAGAACCAATCAAGCTAAGGGTTGAACCTGAATTTGCAACTCTTATGCCGACTTTTGCAAGTGCTTCAAAGAAATCGGAGTTGTCAAATTTGATGGATATGTGCAATTTCATGCACAATCAACAACAAACTTACTGGAAATATGCAAAAATTAGAGATGACTCAATTCAAAATTCTTTTAAGAATATCTCTAATACTTTTATTCCTGAGTTCCCAGATGCCATCTTTAAGACATGGACGGATGATACTGACGATGCAAGCGGAGATGGAGTTGAAAAAGAAAAAGGGAATGAGTCAAGAAAATAAAAGGGGGGTTCTTGTCTCATTATTTATTTATTTTTAGGTCCTTAGGAATTTATTTCTATCATAATTAGGATTTAATTTTTGTAGAATAAAACATAGCAAGTATGAATAAACTTAACACTTCTTTAGAAAGAAAAAGACTAAGTGATATGGTAATGGGAATGAAAATGTCTAGGATTGGGTTATTAGGAAAGACTTGGTATTTAAGTAGTCTTAATGACTGATCTCTCTTTTTTTACAACCCTAACTGGTGTTCAGTTTTCATTCATTACTTTTTAAAGGGGGGTAAGGCAAATAAATTGCTCAAACTTTTAAATTTTTTTTCAAGTATGTTTCAATCATTTCCTTCATAAGTATGTTTTAATAAATGAATGTTTAGCGATTTTTTTTTTTTGTTAATAAGGTAATTTGTATGCAAGTATGAATGATGATTTTATCTGAGTGACAGTATGTTATCATAAAGAATGTAATGCTTGTATGATCTTAGCCTTAGTGATGTTTGCCATGAAAACTTAGTTTCTTTTGAGATTAGACATGCATGAAGGTTTATATCTTTAGAATTGACTTAGCAACTTTCTTGAGGCGAAATCCTAGGGGACATAAAAATCTAAAATGATATAGGCACTATTTCTTTGGATCATTTGAGCCTTTTCAAGCCAAACCTATGATAGTTGACCCTTGAAACTGAAATTTTGAGCTTAAAAGCCTGTTTATTGCAATCAACCTACATTATAAGCCATATTACCATCTTTTAAAGTTATCCTAATTTTGTGCACCTATCTTAACTAAAGTTGTCTTGGTAATCAACATTTGAGGAAGTTTTCATAAAGATGGATGTGCACATACTTTAAAAGAAAAAAAGAGCAAAGAAAAGTTTGCTCAGTCTCCAAAAAGGAAAAGTGTATGAGCTTGAGTTCAAAATAAGTTTGGGGGTGTTCCAAAGGTTCACTTAAAGACAAAGGTTGTATTACGAGAAAACCAAGACAAAATTAAAGGTTAAGATTTTTAAACCAGAATGACCCCATCTCTTAAATCCCTACCTTTAACCGAGTCCCATTACAACTTTCTAAAAGACCTATGGATTTGATAATTATGTCACCTACATTAGTGGAGAGGAAGTCCTAAGTTCAACATATGAAGATCATAAATAAGCCTTATGATTGTTTGCTTGATTGATAGGAAATTATGTTGAATGAAGAATGTTATCTATGACTGTGACATACACGTAAACTATGATTCATGTTGGCATATGTTGAAGCTTAGTATAATCTTAAGGAATATTTGCATATGAATTACTTGTTAATAAAGAAGATTGATGAGCATGAAGTTATTAATGCATGATTATGAGACAAAGATTGGTGCTACTTACATAATTAGCCATTTTGCCTTAGCAAGACCTTTTGCTGTGCATGAACATTACTTGGGACGAGCAATGATTTAAGTTTGGGGGTGTGTAAACGGAAAAATATATAGGATTTTTCCTATGTCATTTGTCACCTTTTTACTTAAAATTGTTGTTAAAACTAAGTAATTGTTTAATAAATTAATGAAATATGTGAAAATATGAAATTAGGACATAGAAATTATTAAAATGTGATTTTATGCTTTATTATATAGTTTTCATGCAATAAATGACTTATTTTTGTATTAATTTGAATATATTATATTTTTAAGACATAAAGTGGGCCATGCATGATTAAATTAAATAATAAAATATAAAATTATATTTAATAATTCATTTTAAAATATTTCATTAATAATTTGGGTTTTAAATTAACTAATTAAATTGGATAAATTTTATTCTTTGGTCCTCTAACTTGTTGATTTATTCTGGACAGGTCTGATAGCTTTGTTGGATTATAAAACTGCCTAAATTGGGGAGCTAGTCAACCCAAAATTAGGCTGCACATGGCTGTCCATAAACCACTTTTTGATTTAATTGCACAAGGTCCTTGAAGAATTGAAGAAATTAGAGATTTACCTGAAGATTTGCACTTGACTTAGTCTTAGTCCTGAGTTGTTGTGGCACTCAAATTGACCAAAAATAAAGCAAAAATCAGCTCAACTTCCTCAATTTATGGCCGGCCACCCATGGAAGATGCTTCAAAAGATGAAAACTTTTATTTTTAGTAAACTATCCCCCTCTCCTCACCTATAAATAAGACCTCATTCTCACCTTTCTACTCATCCCTCATCATTCATCATTCTCTCCTCTCTAAATTCTCTTAGCTTTTTTTCTCCCTATGTCTATCATCATCTTTTCATAAAGATTTTAGCATTTGAACCTCTTAAAAAACCCTTGGTCGGCCACCTTGGAGAGCCACCAGCAAAGGATTGAAGCAAAGAAATAAAGGAGCTTCGTCAGTCAGAGTCTTGGGTGACAGCCACTTTGAATTGGGTTTAATCTTTCTTTTCTTTAATTTAATTTAAAGATGTTTGGTATGTGTTATTTGTTCTTGTTTACAACAATGTTACCTTAATTTTATTTAAGCAAGGATGATTGCTTTAACTAAATAATATTTATTAGATTCATGCTTATAATGTTTGTGTCTCAATCGATCATGTTTTCAATTAAAATCAAGTCTGTATTTCGTTTATACGTGATTGAAGTGCATCTGAATTAGCTGAGAGATCCTAACTAGACGACGGCTAGTGGACGCATAATTGAAATGTGCATGCTCAATTTATATCCTAACCCCATTAAATTGTAGGTTGCATAACTACCCTAACCAGGCTCTGTTATCTGCATAGTTTTTAGATTTGTGTTATTAAACTGTTTCAAATTTGACACGTCACTGTTACCTCGCACGAATACTAAGAAACCCTTAGTACATAAGGATCAGTAAAATGCGCATTTAGTAAGTAAAGGATTCGGAAAGGACCTAACGTGGTTTCCAAACTCATGAAAGATCGAGTTGCCATGAAATGTTTTTCCAATTATTATTAAGCATGTTGATAATAAGTTGAGTTTAATTAAAGTAATTGTCCTAGTTTATTTATGTTATAATTGTTGCAAATTGTGTTTAATTCTGCTAAAATCTATTTCATTCATATAGTTTGCATACTTAGGTTAATTTGCATTAGGTATCATTGCATTTAGTCTAATATATTTTAATCATCACTTCTCAACTAAATTTTGTTTTTTATTTACTAAATTGTTAATATAATTTTACAAATTAAGTGACTTAGCACGAATACAATCCTAGTAGAGATGATAACTCGATACTTACTTATTACTTGATAACGGCTGTGTACACTTGTACAAACCTACGTGTTACACATCTCCTGATCATTTGATCTGCAAACTTTTTAAACAAATACTTCACATTGTGAAGAAACTTTTTCTTTTGATGATACGTCTTATCAATCGGCATCAAACCACAAGCTAAATAGTTAGCAATATCAGCAAACCAAGGGGTATTATGGACATGATTTATCTTCAGTATGTGTTCATCTAGAAATGTCTCTTGAATTGGTATAAGAGGAGAATTCCCTTCTTGCGGCTCCAATCTTGACAAGTGGTCTGCTACTTGGTTTTCTACTCCCTTTTGATCTTGAATTTCTAGATTGAACTCTTGAAGTAGAAGTATCCATCGAACCGGTCTCAGCTTAGCGTCTTTCTTGGCAAGTAAATACTTAATTGTTGAGTGGGCCGTATAAATAGTCACCTTGGTACTTACAAGATAAGATCGAAACTTGTCAAAAGCAAACACAATAGCAAGTAACTCTTTCTCTATTACCATAAAATTTAGTTGAGCTCCTATCAGAGTCTGACTTGCATAGTAGATGGGATGAAAAAGTTTGTTCCTTCGCTAGCCCATGACAGCTCCTATCACGAAGTTACTTGCGTCACACATCAATTCAAATGGCAAATCCCAAGTTGGTGTGACGACTATGGGTGCTGAAACTAACCGACTCTTCAAATTGTTGAAAGCTCTTAAGCATTCCTCATCAAATTTAAATGTCGTGTCCTTCTCCCATAATTTGCATAAGGGTTTAGCAATTTTGGAGAAGTCCTTGATAAATCTTCGATAGAAATTGGCATGGCCCAAAAAGCTCCTAACACCCTTTATAGATGTTGGAGGTGGGAGTTTCTCAATAACGTCTACCTTTGCTTTATCTACCTCGATTCCATGTCTCGTTATTTGATGACCTAGAACAATACCCTCTCATACCATGAAATGACACTTTTCCCAATTGAGTACGAGGTTTGTTTCTTCACATCGCCTTAGTACCTTGGCTAGATTGGCTAGGAAATCATCATATGTATCTCCAAATACTGAAAAATCATCGATAAAGACTTCCAAGTATTCTTCAATCATATCAGTAAAAATAGACATAAGACATCTTTAAAATATAGCAGGTGCATTACATAAACCAAATGGCATGCGTCTAAATGCAGATGTACCATACAGGCAGGTGCATGTTGTCTTGTGTTGATCTTTCGATGCTACTGTAATCTGGTTATACCTTGAGTATCCATCAAGAAAATAGTAATGTTCTCGTCCCGCGAGTCTATCTAGCATCTGGTCCAAAAGCGGCAAAGGAAAGTGATCTTTCCTAGTCGCCTTGTTTAGCTTCCGGTAATCGATGCAAATTCTCCATCCCATAACCGTTCTAGTCGGTATCAACTTGTTATTCTCATTCTCAACGATCGTAATACCTCCTTTCTTTGGTATGCATTAGACTGGACTTACCCATGAACTGTCTGAGATGGGATAATCTTGTGTATGCATACAAATGGACTAATACCGCGAATATTGGCTATGGTCCATCTGATAGCTTTCTTGAATTGTTTCAATACTAGGATGAGTTT
Source organism: Gossypium anomalum (assembly GCA_025698475.1). NCBI lineage: Eukaryota > Viridiplantae > Streptophyta > Magnoliopsida > Malvales > Malvaceae > Gossypium > Gossypium anomalum. The sequence continues at coordinate 73,310,275 of CM046961.1, forward strand.
CTCTTCTTGCTCAATAGTTAATTCTGCTGAAACAATCACAGGCAGAGTAGAAGCTTTACCTAAATAAACATACTTTAAATGTAAAGTAAGTACCTTGAGTTCTAATTTAGATGGCTCCTCAATTGACGCTTTTGGTTGGGCATAATCCCTATTCTCTAACTTCAAATATTCAAAACAGGATTGCGGATTAAATCCCCTTTGATTAGCTTCTAGCAAAGCTAAGTATTCATCCTCTTCTTCATCATTTGAAGGGTCTGATGTCAAAATTTGTTCCGATGGGTCCTCAACTTAGTTGAGTTCCTTTTCCATGATTAAATCCTCTAAATCGGACACTGCGGAACAATCATCAATTGTGTTAGGAAATCACATAGACTTAAAAACATTAAATGTTACCTAATCATCCTGAATACGCATAGTAAGCTCGCCCTTCTGCACACCAATAAGGGTCCTTCCAGTTGCTAGGAAAGGTCTTCCTAGGATGATTGGCACTTCTTTGTCTGCTTCAAAGTCTAGAACCACAAAGTCAGCAGGAAAAATAAATTTGTCTACTCGTACCAATACGTCCTCGATTTTTCCTTCTAGATGTGCTAAGGATCAATCTGCTAATTGAAGTGTAACCGTAGTATGTCTAACTTCACCTATCCCTAACTTCCTAAATATTGACATGGGCATCAAGTTGATACACGCACCTAAGTCACATAGTGTCTTACCACAATATGTTGCTCTAATGTTGCAAGGTATGGTAAAACATCCAGGATCTTTCAACTTTGGGGGTAGTTTTTCTTGAAGAAACTCACTGTATTCCTTCGTAAGGGCTACCGTCTCAAATTCTCCAAGTCTTTATTTTTTAACAGGATATCCTTTATGAATTTGACGTAGTTCGGCATTTGTTCAAGTGATTCAACCAACAGGATGTTGATATGAAGTTGCTTGAGTACGTCTAGGAACTTCTTGAATTAAATTTCCTATTTCTGCTTCTGAAGTATTTGAAGGTAGGGTGGCAGAGGTTTCTTTACTAGAACTGGTTGTTTGGTCCTCTGTGGCAATTCTGCATCTAACGAAGTTGTTAGTTGATCAGAATTAGCTAGTTCTAAAGTTACTTTGTCAGATTTTGCAGATTCTGGTTCCAGTGAAGCTGAAATTTTAGCACTCGGTTGAACTTCCTCTGAGTTTTGAGCATCAGCTGGCTCTTTTTCAACTTCGACAGTGTTGGGTTCTAATGTCTTTCCACTCATCAATGTCAATGCTTTACAATGTTCCTTCCCTCGATTCCTCGGATTCTCCGTATCACTAGGTAAAGCTTCTTGTGGTTGGTTTCTAAGTTCAGTTGCAAGCTGGCCCATTTGGTTTTTCAGGTTTTTCAATGTAGCTGCTTGGCTTTGGATTAAGGCATCATTCTTGGCCATGTATGCCTTCAACAAGTTTTCTAAGCCATTGGATGGTTCAGCTTTAGGTTGTTTCTAAACTTGTTGGGTAAAAATAGGTGGCTGGGTCGGTCTAGGTTGGGCATATTTGTTACTAGGTCCAGCTCTTTGGTTACTCCAGGAGAAATTAGGGTGGTTCCGCCATGATGGGTTATAGAAATTGGATTGCACTTCTTGCCTTCCTCGATTTTGGTTCTGGTTACCTATATAATACATGGATTCTGGGTTCGATGGACATTCTTTGAACAAATGTCCTTCCCCACAATAAACACAGGCTACATTTTCAACTTGAATTGGTGGCTAAGCTGTAAAACTATTAAACCCATTAGCGGTAAAATTTTTAAGCATTGATGATATGGATGATACCTGAGATGCGAGTGAAGTTGGAGAGTCCACTTCATGTATTCCAGTGACTCGTCTTCCTGATGCTGCTCGATTGGTTGGCCATTGATAATTGTTGTTGGAAATCCTCTCAATGATTTCATAAGCCTCATTATAAGACTTAGAAAGGAGAGCACCACTAGCAGAAGCGTCCACTACCATCCTCGTGTGTGCATTGGACCACATTGGACCATTATAAAATGTCTCAAGTTGGATGCAATGTGGGATTCTGTTATGAGGGTACTTCGTAATAATTCTTTGTACCTTTCCCATGCCTCATACAAGGACTCATCATCCATTTGTTAGAAAGCAGTGATCTCGTTCCTCAACTTAGCATTTTTGCTAGGTGGGAAATACTTCATAAGGAATCTTTCTGGTAGCTCTTGCCATGTGGAAATTGAATTTGGTGGCCCCTAACCCGTAACCATCGCCGGAATAGGTTAAGAGGCATTATCGGGCTTGTAATAACATTCAGAACAATCATTTATCAATTAGTCATCTCTTTACAGTAAATGTCAGTCATTCACATTCAATAAGAACTTAAAATCGAGCATACAATACTTAAATAATGCATTCGGGACCAAATCGGTAACATATAAAAGTTTCAGAACTCAGAAAAATTTTCAACTTTTCAAAGGTCACACTCTCGTGTGAATAGGCCATGTGCCTCACACGGCTTTAGTAACGTCCGTGTGTCGAAGCTGTGGCAAAACAGGGCATACATACTGACTTATCCACACGGCCACAAGACACGCCCGTGTGCCAAGCCGTGTGAAAAATTAAGGAGGCTACTGACTTGGTCACACGACCGTGTGCCACAAATGACCAATAGACACGCCTTGTGTCTAGGCCGTGTTAAAACTAGAGGGTATACTGACTTAATTCGTAGGGTACTCAAGGGGACACACGGCCGTGTAACGTGACCATGTCGTGCATGGCTGAGACGCACGCCTGTGTCTCTGCCTGTGTGGACAAAAATGGGCCATTTGAATAGCCAAATTTGCCACCTTAAAACATAAGCATTTACATTCATATATGACACATTTAAGCAACTCAATTTGCAACTAAATGGACCAATTCAAGACACATTATAAGCCATATCCAAATTTAACTTATACATGTCTATATACCTATTTCACAACATATCCAATTCATCCATTTAACATCTATAAATCAAGACTACCTTTGCATAATTTCATTCAAATATTATCATGCCAAAACATGCCATATTCAAACCCATATATATACAACCAAAACATGATACCAAATAAGTCAAATCACATGGCTTAACTTATATATAAATTCATACTCAAAACATAGTTCCAAAACATAACTTTTACTAACAAACTAGCCTATACATGCCATATTTACATAAGTTCTAAATACCAAACGAAAATTTGGATAGTGTGACGTGCAACTCTGACTTGTCTGAAACGAACGAGCTAACGAACCTCTATAAGATATAGAAATAGAAACAGAGTAAGCTTATAAGTTTAGTAAGCCCGTATAATTTAGAATTAAACTTACCATTTAAAGTAATCAAATGCAATAATAACATGTCAACAATTCAATATAACCATCACCTAATCACACATAATCATCACATGATCATCACATATTAGTCATTTAACTAATACATAAACCGTAACTTATTCATATAACATTATTTAGGCCCGTTGAATCTATTAGTTTTTCAAAGGATAATCGAGTGAACAATGTCAATATTTTCATCAATTCATCATCGTACATGCTCTTTCGAGACATGGCCAGTAAGCTCTTCATGAGCTGATAACAATAAGCTCTATTGAGCTGAAAATGGCAAGCTCTATTGAGCTGGACAGTAAGCTCTTTCGAGCTGAATCGATAAGCTCCAATGAGCTGAAACAGTAAGCTCATACGAGCTATGGTGAGTCCGCAACAAATGCAGGAGCTCTACCATTTCGGTAATTCTAGTAGTACGTCACTCGTATCCAATGAATTCACATAGTTCAACTAAGGCTCGATAACAGATTTGATATATCATCAAAGCATTCATATCTTAAATAATTCAATTATATACATTCAATTCAACCATTTCAAGTATAGTATAGTTCGATTCTAATTATACGAACTACTCGTCTACTTTTCGTTTCCCCCAATCTAATTCCGGTATTTGCTTATCTTGATCTATATGATATCAAATTAATTCATTTAATTTTCATTCAACTCAATTTAGCCTAAAATATTCATTTTTGGCCAAATTAAAAATTTACCCCTAGACTTTTGACTACTTTGTAATTTAGTCCTTTATACACAAAATAGAAAATTTCACATTTTTAACCAAAATCTACCTTAGCCGAATTTCACCTAGTCACATAACAGCCCATATTTTCATTTTATTCACAATTTCAACCACAATATTTCTATCTTTTACAAATTAATCCCTAATTCTCATTTTTATCAAAAATCACTTTATAAAACTTTTATAACTATCATCAAGCTTTCATAATCTATCATTAAACTTCAAAGAACTCAAGTATTCAAAAATGGCACATTTCAAAATCTATAACAGTTTCGAAAATGAAGGTACGATTTAGCTAAAAGCTGCAACGAGCTCAAAAACGTAGAAATCATTAAAAATCGAGTCAAAACCGTACCTTAATTAAGGATTGAAGCTAGCCGAATGAAAAACCTAAAAATTTCCTCTTTTCTTCTTGCTAGAGTCAGCCAAGGAAGATGATGATGAATTAAAATGAAATTTTTTTTGTTTATTAAAACATTTATTATCCAATTACCAAATTAACCTTATTAAACTTTTATAATTTCAAAAATACTAAGCTAACAACTTCCACTAACCCTTATAATGGCCAAATTGACATGCAAGGACTCCCATATTTCAAGCTATAGCCATATAATACCTTTAAACAATAGTACTCAACTTTTACATGTTTTGCGATTTAGTCTTTTTTACCGAATTAAGCATTTAAACAGTAAAATTTCTTTACGAAACTTTCACATAAGTAATATATCATGCTATAAACCTTATTAAAATAAATAAATAAATATTTCGACTTCATATTTGTGGTCCCAAAACCACTATTCCTATTTGACCTAAAAATGGGCTATTACACGAGCTTTGTCCCTTAGCAAATATAGGAATAGCTTCAATCGTAATGCATCTTCGGGTACTCTGGCTAACTTGAAAGAATCGCTCAACTCCACAAACAGTCTCAAGTGAAGATGAGGATCTTCGGTAGGCATTCCACTAAATTGGCCCACTTTCTGAAGCATTTAGAACATGATTGGCTTCAGCTCAAACTGTTGTGCCTCGATTTCGGGTCTCTTAATACCCAGATTAAGATCATAAAACACTGGCACGGCATACTGTCTTAAAGCTCTATCCCTATCATCAGCAATAAGGATAGGATTTTGAGCAGGGTTTGCTCTATTTCCTTGATTCAAATTTTCGAAATTCATCTCTTCGGTCCTTCTCTAACTTGTTTGTCTTCTTCGCTGTCGAAAAGTTCTTTCTATCTCAGGGTCTACAATGGGTAAATCGATAATTCGGTCAGTACTTGTAAACACCTGAAATAATCATAGAAAAATTAAGTAAGTTAAAATTGAATAGAAAAATAAACCACAATGCAAAACTAACAAATTCACAAATAATGACTTTTTAAAACAATCCCCGGCAACGGCTCCAAAAGCTTGGAACGACGAAAATGTACAAGTGTACACAATCGCAACAAGTAATAAAGTGACAAGTAAATGTAGAGTTATCGTACCCATAGAGACTATGAAAAGAATTATTTATGAAAGCAATTTAAAACACTTTGGTGAAGAAAAAAATTATTTTGATTTGAAAAGTGATTAAAAGCTAGAAAACAAAGTAAAATAAATAAAATAAAATGAAGTTCTAATGCACGATTTCAAAAGCTAATTTTAATCAAGATGACATAATTGTGTTAGATTAATTACATTTCTTAACTTAGAAATATTAAGCTCATGTTTATGTTGTTACGAATAAATTCATGGCAACTCGGTAATTTGTTAACTTATGAACATAATTACCTACCAAAATCCATTTATCTCTTGACTATATCTCTATGTCAATTCAACCGATTAAACAAATTTTAATAAGCAAATGTGTTAATGCACATACATACTTATGAAATTAAAATAATCTCTTGTACATATCTCTATGTGAATTCAAACAATTAATTCAATCTCATAAGCACATAAAAGATTACGTGAGGTAACAATGTATTTCTACCTTGAAACAGTTTAATCACAATAATCTTGCAAGTTATGCAAGGTAAATGTATCGTTAGATACCATTGCTAATTTAACCCTCAGCTACCTTAGATGATTAAACATGTACTGATTAAGTATTGTGTCAATTAATTACAATTTCAATCCGTTTAAATAACTAATTCATTATTTACCTTACAATTGTAATGCAAGAATAACTTAGTCATGGTTTTACTTAATCAAACATCCTATCGAGGCCTATAACAACACAAACACAATTTTAATAAATTAAGTAGACAAAATGCAATCAACCCAACACGAATTAAATTTAAGCCATATCAATTAAATTAAAAATTTCAACATCATAAATATTCATAGACATGTTCATCATAACAACAACAAAAATTAAAAGAATAGGGAACAAATAATCAAATCCGATGTTTCTCCGTGACTTGACTAGTTTACTACACTCTTCCTTCTCCGCTTGTTCTTATCGAACCGAGGCTACTATGAACACTTTAATGCTGCTCCAAATGGTGGATGGATGACTCTTTTTCAAGAGGTGAAATCGGCAAGAGAATAAAGGAAAATGGATGGGAAATGAAGAGAGAAAATTGAGAGAGAAGAGAAAAGATGAGAAAGTTGAGGTGTTTTTGAAATGAGCAGCCAATGGGGGGTTTTATAGGTTGAGAGGGATGTTAAAAATAGCCAAAATTTTCAGCAAAAGATCCCTCCCATGGCCAGCTACACATGTGGCAAGTTTGAAGTTTTCAAACTTGCTATATTAAGGTAGGGGCAAATCTCGAAAGGCATAAATAGTGGAGAGGTTTGTTTGCAATTTGAACAAGTCTTCAAGGGCCATTTTACAAGATAATTAATAGCCAAAAAAGCTTATTGGGTCAGCATTTGGGACGATTTTGGGCTGCCCAGTAATCGGTCGGTTTGGTTTTTCTCGGTTCAGCTCAACTAAGCCACTTTTCATAATTAATTAATAATAATTTATTTAACCCAAACTAAATTGGATATAAATTAAAATTAATTATATTATGAATTAATACACATAATTTGGACTGTCTTAGGCTGAAAAATTAATTTGCCTTGATGCTTCAAAATTATTTCTTGGTTTTGAGTTTTTAGCAGTATTTGTCGAGCCGTTTATCGCCCTTTGTGCAAATCTGTCGAAAATAATCAAAATTAATCAAAATTAATTATAAAAGTAATTAAAATTGATTATGTTAATAATTTAAGTACAAAATAATTATTTTATAATAATTATATATTTTTCGACAAGAATTTCACCGAACTTGCATGAATTTGAGTTAAAAAGGCATGAAAAAGTGTGTATATTTTCGTGTTTCTAGGTACCACTTACTAGTTTTACATCCTCTAGTAAACTTCCCTTATAAATTCTCACTAGTAATAAGGTAAAATTTATTTAATAATATAGCTATCATATTTTTTTTCATTATTATATTTTTGAAATAACATAATATTTGAATCGGTGGAACAATGATGCGAGTCATGTGGGTATACCGAACGAGCTCGAAGATATCCGATTATTGTTACATCAACGATCAGAAGCCGAGGTTAGTTTTTGAACTTTTCAATTATATAATAACTACGTAAGGATTTAAAATTTAATATTAGGTACATAATAAAATTTATAATTTCGTATTGTAATTTGAATGGGTGTCATACTCTGATTTGAGAATTCAATAATGCATCACAAATGAATTTTTGACAAATCGTAATATCTAGCACGTTAAAGTGCCATTGATAGTTTTTTTAATGGCGGAGATGTATAAATCTGATCGAGTGATGCAGCAGTTTGGGTTTGTACAAATATTTCACCCTCACCCTAGGAGTTCGATGAACTTCACAAGATTGACTTGCAAGGAAGAATCAATGAAGATTAGCCTAAATTCCATGCCAAGTATATCTACATCTGGGAAGACAACATCATTATAGCTAAAGAACTTAGAGGCTCCTATTACATGCCATTTATAACCCGACATCAAAATGCTAGAAACATCTACTGAGATGCAGAACGAATAGTGTGTGTACTTTGACTTGATTTCAATCGATCGAGATTTCTGATGATCTACAAGAAAGAAAACAGCGGACATAATAAAATCAATGCTTAGTAAGCTTGTATATAAAAAAAAAAACTTAAACTTACCGAATTTGAACCATTTTGTACAATTCATGAATAATTTCATTAGCAAGATTATGAATTTATTCATTTCCTATACACACAACAAACCTGACAAGTTAGTGAGTTCACATATACACATGAAACTTGAACATACTATAGCAAAAACATTCAAATAACATATTTACCAATCAATTCTTCCAACTCATATTCAAATGGTAAATCACATTCCATTTTAATGTACCATGTCCAACTTCTCTTTTCAATGTTTAATTCCATGTAGCTAATGCATATATTATGTTCATTTTTATATAGTTAAGAACTTAAAACATATTATATAATATAATGTTCATAATTAACAATTGAAATTCAATCATCCATCTCATGTTCATATCATATAACACATTTATCATCCGATACATATTACATGATAAATAATTGTTCAAGATGCCATAGTGTTTTTCAACCATGGTCTTATTTATTTCTAACATGATGCCATAGTGCCTTTCAACTGTGGTCTTATTCGTTTCCATCATGTTGCCATAGTGTCTTTCAACTCTAGTCTTATTCATTTCCGGTACAGTGCCATAGTGTCTTTCAACTATAGTCTTATTCATTTCTCGTATAGTGCCATAGTGCCTTTCACCTATGGTCTTATTAATTTCCGGTATAGTGCCATTGTGTCTTTCAACTATGGTCTTATTTGTTTTTCAAGCCAGTGAAATTAATCCCCAAATAAATATAAAGATATTAAATTACCAAAACAACAACTAATTAATTTAACCAACGAAAATAAGGCTGGCAACTAATCCGTTAATTTAGTTTTTCCATGATTTGAGTCTGATTGATTTGTTTCTTGATACAATCAATTAACTTGGTCGATTCTTTAAGCTTTCACAACCATGGAGTTTCTGCTTTGGCAAGAAATAAAGAAGAAGATGCTAACTTTGTTTCCTTTTTGTTTTTTTTTTAATTTTAATTATCTATTTACCATTTTACCCTTTTTAATTCAATTATAATTTCAATTTTAATCATGCATGAATTGTCCATCTATAAAAAAGATGGCTAATTACCATACAAAACCATATAATAATTCTTATATATTCAATTGACACAATTAAACTTATAGCGATTAACTTTTACAACTTTTACGATTTAGTCCTTTTCACTTAATTAACTATCTAAATGTTAAAATTTTTGGATCAAATTTCAATATACCTATATTGTAACTCCATAAATATTTTTAAATATTTATAGGCTCGGTTTACAGAAACAAGGTCTCAAAACCTCATTTTTCAAAATCACTTGACTTTAGGGACAAACCACTTATACTTAATTATTATTCAATTAGTTAAAATGATCAAATTAAAATTTAATATAATACTATATTTAACTTGTAAATATTAAATAATAATATTAATGAACTCACTCGTCAGATTTGTGGTTCTAAAAGCACTGTTTTCGATACCACTAAAAACGGGCTGTTACAAAATCCCTTAAGGCAGATTAACGAATGGATGGGGACATGATTAATGAGGATTTTTGATTTCCCGAGAGGGATTAGTTAATATAAATTATGTGCTCTTAAACTATTAGGCTTGACAACCCTAATAAGTTATCATAGGCTAGACGAGGTCAGATGATAAGTCAAACCGAGTAAATTGTAATTTATAGTGGTTGAGAAAGCGAATATCAACCAATCTATTAGTTAATTATAGGTTAAGAGGTAATAATTAGTTAACTTATTACTAATCCATCTTAAATCCTTAATCCAAAGTTAGTTACAAACCCTGAAGCAATGTAATCTTCTTGATTGGTTTATCGATTTAATTCATTTGTTTATTTTTCTTTATTTATTTTTTTTGTTATTTATTTATTTTTATTCCCCTTAATCTATTTTGTGGTTGATCGTAATATAGAAAATAATTATTACTACTTAGACTTACTATTGTAAAAAGCGTTTTCATTATTTATTCTATCCTCCCTTGGATACGATTGTAACACCCCTAACCCGTATCTATTGCCGAAATAGGGTTATGAAGTATTACCAATCAAAACACAACATATAGAATTCATTCTCGTACATCATTCAATACAACCACATTTACCCTTACAAAGACCTACGAGGCCTTAAACATGCTTTAGAAGTGGTTCGGGACTAAACCGATAACATACAAAAATTTCAGAAAAATTATAAATTTTTCAATAATACAAGGGTCACACACCCGTGTGAATAGGCTGTGTGCCTCACTCGACTAGTAGACACACCCGTGTCTTAGGCCATGTGGAAACAGGGCATACATACAGACTTGCAACACACGGCCAAGGACACACTCGTGTGCCAGGCCGTGTGAAAACTGGAGAGTATACTGGCTTGGGTCACACGGCCAACCACACACCCGTGTGTCTAGCCCGTGTGCCCTACGAAATGGCCACATACGGCCGTGTGCTAGGCCGTGTGCCATTTAGGGGGTATACTGACTTATACCACAGGGCCTGTCACATGCCCGTGTGTGAGACCGTGTGGAGCATACTAACTTAAATTCAATTTCAACACTAAGAGACACACGACCATGTAACCTAACTGTGTGTTGCACACGGCTGAGAAGCATGCTCGTGTCTCTGCCCATGTGGACAAAAATAGGCCATTTGCAAAGCCAATTTGCCACCCTATTTGCACATACCTAAGTAAACTCAATTGGTATCATTTTAAGTCACAAATATGCAGCCAAAGTTCATCAACCAATACATAATCATATCATATCCATTTCAACTAAATTCTATACTCAATTCCATACCAATTACCTATTCAAATACCAAACAATTTAACTTTCTTTACAAAGCATAATTCACATGTATAATTCATTTAGCAAAACTAATCCAAACATACATAACCATTTCAATCACATTCACTCATTATAGGGCTATTACCAAACATTAAAAGTAGAACTATTTGCACATTCATAAGCATTATCAAGTTCATCGATTTTCCGATGCCATAGTCCAACTAATGTCTTATACATACATTGCCAAGGCCCTATCCTGGTCTTTCATTCACATGCCATAACCCGATTATGGTCTTATTATTCGATTGCCATAGCCCGACTATGGTCTTATTCGGCAACTTGCCTTACTAAACTCGTACATTTCATGTAATATTCAAAATTTATCTAATAGAATAAATACTATCTCAATTTCATCCACTCAATAAATGTATACACATTTAAGTTCAATTATACGAACTTACCTCGTATACGGAATTGACGGACCAGGTCGACTACTCGATAACCTTGTTTTTCCCCCGATCTAAATCTGAATTATTTCTTTATTGATCTATATGAATTCAAAATTGACTTATTCAATTACATATTCTTTCAATTTAGTCCAAAAATACACATTTGAGCATATTTGCATATTAGCCCTTAAACTTTCACATTTTTACAATTTAGTCCTTATTTCACAAATACACAAAATTCACATAATTTCATTATACTCTAGCTTAGCTGAATTACCTATAGGTCTCTAGTAGCCCATAAATTTCATTTATTTCACATTTTAACCCCTCAATTTACACATTTCACAATTTAATCCCTATTTGTCAATAATTACTTTACAAAACATGTAAAACTATCATCAAGCTTTCATATTTCAACATTAAACATCACATAACTCATAGATTCAACAATGGTGACTCTCAAAATCTTTAACAGTTTCAAAATCTAAGGTACGGGCTAGCTAGATTGAGTTGCAACGATTACAAAAACATAGAAATCATCAAAAACCAAGCTAAAACCATACCTTAATCAAGGAATATACTAGCCGAACCCTAAAATTTCATCAATGGCCTCTTTTCTTCTTCAATATTTGGCCACAAGGAAGAGATATGAACAAAATTCTTTTTTTTTGTTTTATTAACCTTTATTAATGAATTACTATATTAACCTTAATAATAAACATATAAAATCATATAATGGATGTCCATTAATTTCCATTAACACTTAAAATGGTCTAATTACCATTTAAGGCCATTATATTTAAAAGCCAAAGCTATTTGACACCTCGATTTAGTCCTTTTTCTTAAATTGAGCAATTAAACTATAAAATTAGCTCACAAAATTTTCACACATATTAAATAACATGCTGTAAACACAAAATAATATTAAAATAATTTTCCAACATCCGATTTTTGGTTCTGAAACCATTTTTCCAATTTAGCAAAAATCGGGTTGTTATAACTCTCCCCCTAGGGATTTTCGTCCCCGAAAATCTTACCAGTGAATAGGTTCGGGTATTGTTTTCTCATAGCATCCTCAGGTTCCTATGTAGCTTCTTCAACCCTGTGTCGATGCCATAGTACTTTCACTAATGCGATTTTCTTATTTCTCGGCTCTTTGATCTCACGAGTTAAAATTCGAATCGGTTCTTCAGCATAAGGAATGTCAGACTGAATTTCAACCTCAGTTGGAGAAATGACATGTGAAGGGTCAGATCAGTATTGTCAAAGCATCGACACATGAAACACATTATGTATCTTTTCAAACTCAAACGGTAAGGACGGTCGATATGCCACTGGCCCAACTCGTTTAGTAATCTCATACGGTCCAATGAATCGTGGACTCAATTTCCCTTTCCGACCAAATAGCAATATCTTTTTCCACGGCGACACTTTCAAAAACACTTTATCCCCAATCTAAAACTCAATATCTTTCTGTTTCAAGTCTGCGTACGATTTTTGTCAATCCAAAGCTGCTTTCAAACTATCGCGTATTGCTTTCACTTTATTTTTTGTTTCTCTAATCAGATCAACCCTATGAATCTTACTCTCACTAAGCTCAGTCCAGTACAATGAAGTTCGGCATTTACAACCGTATAGAGCTTCGTACGGTGCCATTTTAATACTCGATTGAAAACTATTATTGTAAGCAAATTCAATCAGTGGTAGATATTTCTCCCAGCTACCTTCAAACTAGAGAATGCAGCAACACAAAATATCCTCAAGTATCTGAATAACTCGCTTAGATTGACCATCCGTTTGAGGATGAAATGTAGTGCTAAAATGCAGCTTTGCACCTAAAGCCTCTTGCAACTTCTTCCAAAATTGCGAAGTAAATCTCGAATCCCTATCTGAAATAATAGATAGTGGCACTCTATGCAATCGAACAATCTCTAAGATATACAACTCTGCCAATTTATCAAGTGAGTAGTCTGTACATACAAGAATAATATGAGTCGATTTTGTCAATCTGTCAACAACAACCCAGATCGCATCTTTCTTTTTCAGAGATAAGGGAAAACCCAATACAAAATCCATTGTTACTTTATCCCACTTCCACTTAGGAATCATAATAGGCTGTAACAAACCTGACGACACTTGATGCTCAGCTTTAACTTGCTAACAAATCAAACATTTCGAAACAAATTCTGAGATATCTCATTTCATACCGTGCCACCAATAATGTTGTTTCAAGTCGTTATACATTTTCATGCTTCTCGGATGTACTGATAAACAACTATTGTGTGCTTCATTTCACATCTTCTGAATAAGCTCAAAATTTCTTGGTACACATATTCTATCACGAAACATCAAATAGTCATCAGGCCCTATTCAAAACTCGAAATCAGAATTCGACTCACACTGAACCCGTTTTGCTTGCAATTCATTATCAAATTTTTGAGTCTCACAAATCTGCTGTAGAAATAATGGTCTCACTTTCAACTCAGCTACTATCGAACCGTCGTCAGACAAAGCTAATTATGTGTTCAAAGCACATAAAGCAAATAAATACTTTCAGCTCAAAGCATCAGCAACTACATTCGCTTTCCCCTGATGATAGTCAATTACTAATTCATAATCTTTTAGCAATTCTAACCCTCTCCGCTGTCATAAATTCAAATCTTTCTGAGTCATCAGATATTTCAAGCTTTTGTGGTCAATATAAATATGGCATTTCTCACCAAACAAATAATGACACCAGATTTTCAATTCAAACACTATCGCGGCTAACTCTAGATCGTGCGTCGGATAATGCTTTTCATGTGGCTTCAACTACCTCGACGCATAAGCTACAACTTTGCCTTCCTGCATCAAAACACAACCCAGGCCATTTAACGATGCATCACTAAAAACTACGAATTCTTTACCTGACTCAGGCTGAACTAACACTGGTGCCTCTGTCTATAATATTTTCAACTGTTCGAAGCTCTATTGCCACTTTTCTGACCACTCAAACTTAACATCTTTTTGAAGCAATCGCGTCTTCGGAGTCACAATCATCGGGAAACCTTTTACAAATCGTCCATAATAGTCGGCTAGTCCCAAAACACTACGGACTTCGGATACGTTTCTTGAAGGCTTCCAATCTATAATCGCAGAAATTTTGCTCGGGTCAACTTGGATACCCTCGACTGAAACTATATGTTCAAGAAAACCAACCTCTTATAGCCAAAACTCACATTTGCTGAACTTTGCAAACAACTGTTTCTCTCTCAAAGTTTGTAACATAATTCTCAAATGTTTAGCATGCTCCAATTCATCTCGAGAGTAAATCAAAATGTCATCAATAAATACAACTACGAATCCGTCTAAATACGACCTGAAAACCCAGTTCGTTAAGTTCATAAAAATAGCAGGTGCGTTCGTTAATCCGAAAGGCATTACAAGAAATTTGTAGTGTTCGTACCTTGTTCTAAATGCAATCTTTGGCACATCTGAGTCTTTAACTCGCAACTGGTAATAACCCAATCTCAAATCAATTTTCGAAAACATTGTTGCCCCTTTTAACTGATCAAAAAATTCATCTATTCGTGACAAGGGTATTTATTCTTGATTATCACTTTGTTGAGCTATTGATAGTCTATACACATTTTCATTGTGCCGTCTTTCTTTTTCACAAATAACACCGGTGCACCCTAAGGAGAAAAACTCGGTCTGGCAAAACCTCTATCTATCAATTCTTGCAATTGAGCTTTTAATTCTTTTAACTCTGTCGGAGCCATTCTGTACAGAGCTATTGATATCGTGTTATACCTGGTACTAATTCAATACCAAACTCAACCTCTCTGATAGGTGGTAAACCCGGTAATTCTTTGAGAAATACATCTGGATACCCACACACAACTGGTATTGATTCAATCTTTGTTTCTGTCACTTTTGTATCAAGTACATAGGCGAAATAAGCTTCACACCCTTTTCTTACAAATCTCTATGCTAACATAGACAAGATCACAATTGGTAAACTATTCAGATCATCAGATTCAATTCTAATAGTTTCATTGTTCTGACATTTCAGTTCAATTGTCTTTTGTCTACAATCCACTATAGCATTATGCATTGTTAGTCAATCCATACCCAAAATCATATCAAATTCATCAAATGGCAGCAACATTAGATTAGCCAAAAAATAGAAATCCTGAACGAACAATTCTTGCACACTTTGTCAACCAAAACACATTTGCCTAAGGAGATCGATATTCTAATCACAAATTCAGTAGACTCTACAGGCAAAGTCTTACTGAATACTAAATTCATACATATATAAGAATGATTTGATCCTGGATCTATCAATGCAATCACATTAGTATCATAGAGAGTGAAAGTACAGATGATAACATCTGGAGATGATGCTTCTTCACGAGCACAAATAGCATAGGCTCTGGTACGTGCTCTAGCATTGGATCTCACAGTAGTATCTCGAGTTGCACCTCTACCACCACTCACATTTCCAACATTACAGAATAATATTCCTCTCACAGTAGGGTTGCTCGATCTTACATTCTAAGACTTATCTTTCTCATCTAGCTCAGGACAATCCCGGATGAAATGTTCATGCGAGCCACATCTAAAACAGGCTTTATCATTCAATCTACACTCTTCAAAATGTTGTTTTCCACGTCGTTCACATTCAGGTTTATTTGATCTAACATTACCCACACTTGCTACTGACACAGTTGGAGTTTTTGAACTCGTAATTTGCTTCTCACGATCTGTACTAGAGTATTCCACTGGTGTATTTGATAAAATAAACAAATCTCAAGATTTCTTTTATAAAGAGTGATATAGCTTACTCTCGAGCTGCTAGCTTCTGATTCTACTTTTCTCTTCTCTTTACTAAGATCCTCAGCTTTACAAGCCTTTTCAACCAAAACTACAAATTCTTTCAACTCTCGAATTCCGGCTAGTAGTTTTATATCTTCATTGAACCTATTAACGAACCATTTACACATAGTCTCCTCAGTAGACACATACTCTCGAGCATACTTACTTAACCGTACGAACTCTATTTCATACTCAGTGACAGTCATGCGGCTTTGCTTTAACTCTAATAATTTTTTATGCTTTTGATCAAGGAATCGCTGACTTATATATTTCTTTCAGAACTCCGTCTGAAAGAATTCCTAGGTCACTCTTTCCCTCAGAACCACAGATATCAGCGTGTTCCACCATTGATACACAGTATCTCTCAGAAAGGATATAGCACATTTAATACATTCATCAGGAGTACAAGTTAATTCATTGAATACTCGAATCGTATTTTTGAGCCAAAACTCAACTCTCTCAACACCATCATCCTTAGTAGCTCAGAACTCTTCAGCCCCATGTTTACGAATCTTGTCACTAGCAGTTTGTTCAACCGTATCGGATCTATAACTTGAGGAGCAATAGGGATTTGTTGAGGATTAGGTAGGGGTAGGGGTTGCTGAAAAGCCGAATTCATCCAGACATATTGTGTGAACCATTTGTTCATCATCTGGAAAAAGGCTTATTTAGCCTCACCTCCGTGACTATTCGACACGGGTCTAGATTCAGTAGGTGTTGTCCCTTGAGTAGAAGCTTGCGCATTACTCTCTACATCATCCGCTATAGCTTGTTCGGGATCCATTACTATACCAAAACATAATTTAAGCTGTCGGGAATCATCACACTATCATAGAGTATAAATGGCATGTATAGCTAGACTCTCACACACGCTACGTTAGTCTTAAAATCAACTAAACCGTAGCTCTGATACCAATAAAATGTAACACCCCTAACCGATATCTGTTGCTGAAATAGGGTTATGAGGTATTACCGGTCAAAACACAACATATAGCATTCATTCTCATACATCATTCAATACAATCACATTGTCCCTTATATAGACCTACGAGGCCTTAAACATGCTTTAGAAGTGGTTCGGGACAAAATCGATAACATACAAAAATTTCAAAAAACTTATAAATTTTTCAATAATACAGGGATCACATGCCCGTGTGAACAAGCTGTGTGCCTCACACGACTAGTAGACACACCCATGTCTTAGACCGTGTGGAAATAGGGCATACATACTAACTTGTATCACACAGCCGAGGACACGTCCGTGTGCCAGGCCGTGTGAAAACTAGAAAGTATACTGACTTGGGTTACACGGCCAACCACACGCCCGTGTGCATTACGAAATGGCCACACACGACCGTGTGCTAGGCCGTGTGCCATTTAGGGGGCATACTGACTTATACCACATGGCCTGTCACACGCCCGTGTGTGAGACCATGTAGAGCATACTGAGTTAAATTCAATTTCAACACCAAGGGACACACGACAGTGTAACCTATCCGTGTGTCACACACGGCTAAGACACACGCTCGTGTCTCTACCCGTGTGGACAAAAATAGGCCATTTGCAAAGCCAACTTGCCACCCTATTTGCACATACCTAAGTAAACTCAATTGGTATCATTTTAAGTTATAATATGCAGCCAAAGTTCATCAACCAATACATAATCATACCATATCCATTTCAACTAAATTCTATACTCATTTCCATACCAATTACCTATTCAAATACCAAACAATTTAACTTTCTTTACTAAGTATAATTCACATGTATAATTCATTTAGCAAAACCAATCCAAACATACATAATCATTTCAATCCCATTCATTTGTTATAGGTCTATTACCAAACATTAAAAGTAGAACTATTTGTACATTCATAAGCATCATCAAGTTCAACATCTTATGCCAACTCAAATGGCCAAAATACTTATCCATCAAATATACCAAAATGACTCAAGCCTATACATGCCATATACCATATATACATAACTTCAAAAGTACCAAAATAGATGATCAATAGTACAATAAAGTCTTTGACGATCCACAAATCCGAACTAGCTTTGCAGAACTATAAAACATCGAAAATTAAATAAAGTAAGCTATAAAGCTTAGTAAATTCGTATGTGAACATGAAATAATCACAACAATCATATAGCAATTCAAAACAGATAATATCATCAACATTTAAAGTATTAATTCATGAGCTAACATAGAATTTATTCATATCCTCATTCATGAGTTCTCAACTTCATCTATCTTGATACTTGAATAGTTTTTCGTACATACCTGTACCGATACATTTCTATTTCTTATCAATACTCTTATCAAACCGCTCCAGTTTATAAATGCTTATGATACAAATTCATCAATTTTCTGATGCCATAGTCCAACTATAGTCTTACACATACATTGCCAAGGCCCTGTCGTGGTCTTTCATTCACATGCCATAACCCGGTTATGGTCTTATTATTCGATTGCCATAGCCCGGCTATGGTCTTATTCGGCAACTTGCTTTACTAAACTAGTACATTTCATGTAATATCTCAACATTTATCTAATAGAATAAATACTATCCCAATTTCATCCACTCAATAAATGTATACACATTTAAGTTCAATTATACGAACTTACCTCATATACAGAATTGACAGACTGGGTCGACTACTTGATAACCTTATTTTTCCCCGGACCTAAATCTGAATTCTTTCTTTCTTGATCTATATGAATTCAAAATTGACTTATTCAATTACATATTCTTTCAATTTAGTCCAAAAATACACATTTGGGCATATTTGCATTAGCCCTTAAACTTTTACATTTTTACAATTTAGTCCTTATTTCACATATACACAAAATTCACATAATTTCATTATACTCTAGATTAGTCGAGTTACCTATAGGTCTCTAGCAGCCCATAATTTTCACTTATTTTAGATTTTAACCCCTCAATTTACACATTTCACAATTTAATCCCTATTTGACACTTTTGTCAAAAATCACTTTACAAAACATGTAAAACTATCATCAAGCTTTCATATTTCAATATTAAACATCAAATAACTCAGAGATTCAACAATTGTAACTCTCAAAATCTTTAACAGTTTCAAAATCTAAGGTACAAGCTAGCTTGATTGAGTTGCAACGAGTACATAAACATAGAAATCATCAAAAACTGAGCTAAAATTGTACCTTAATCAAGGAATATACTAGCCGAACCCTAAAATTTCATCAATGGCTTCTTTTCTTCTTCAATATTCGGCCACAAGGAAGAAAAATGGACAAAATTCCTTTTTTTATTTTATTAACATTTATTAATGAATTACTATATTGACCTTAATAATAAACATATAAAATCATATAATGGATGTCCATTAATGTCCATTAACACTTAAAATGGTCCAATTACCATTTAAGGCCATCATATTTGAAAGCCAAAGCTATTTGACACCTTTAGCAAGTAGAATGTAACTTTTGTATTTTACGCGATTTAGTCCTTTTTTCTCAAATTTAGCAATTAACCGATAAAATTAGCTCACGTAATTTTCACACATATTAAATAACATGCTGTAAAAACATAAAATAATATTAAAATAATTTTCCAACATCAGATTTGTGGTTCCGAAACCACTGTTCTGATTTAGCTAAAACCAGGTGGTCAATAATACTGTTTATTATTAGTTAAATATTAGATAATAAACAACTAATATTTGCTTCTATTTTGCTTTACATGCAAAAATCACATAAGGACAATATAAAATGGGTATTAATGTAATTCATAAATAATTTTATTAACCAATCTATCAAAAAAAATTACAATGTACAAAGACAAAAATACTACACTTAGGGCACCAGATCCAATAATCTCTCACTTGTCCTAGTGAAGTAGTTGAGTCACGTTTCTCTTTCTTATGCTCTCCATATGTTTTATAAAGAACTCTCAAGCTAGCGGAGTCTTGGTAAAACAAATCCTAGGGATTTGTCCTCATATTCTATCTTTACCAAATCCACTATTCCATCAAACATTACCATCTCCCTTATGATTCTTTCTATCAATGTGTTTTGTCCATATGTGGTATCTTTTGGGATTAGCTATAACCATATTTTTTTAGTGTTATAGCTTTTCCATACCTCATATTTGGCCCTCCATAGTGAAGTTAGTAGTGTAGCCCTACTTGACACTTATTCAAACTATGGATCTGTCGTCTAGTACAAAAACACAAACTAATTTTGATTTCCTCGAATCCCAACACAGTCAAAATCAATATATCTGATAGGAGTAATATCTCCTCCGGAATACAAAAACATATAATCTCTTATTCTCAGCAAATACTTGAGTATATGCTTGACTGCTTGCCATTGTCTTGGTCTTGAATTCGCTGGATATCGACTCACCAACCCTACTGCGAAGCTATAACATCTGGGTTTTAACTCACACTTAGGTACAGTGATAGATTGGGTCAGGAATTAGTGCATATGTAACACCCCTTACCCGTATTTGATACCGAAATAGGGTACGAGGTGTTACCTACTTAACACATAAAAACATACATTTCCAAGTTAAAGAAGTTCATTTAAATCACAATGCATCTTAATGTCCCTACTATGGACCTACGAGACCCCAGGCACACCTTGGATTTGGTTCAGGACTGAACTGAGCACTTTAAAAAAACTTTAAAAAATTTTAAGGCAACCAAGGGCACACGCTCGTGTAGAAGAGTGACACGCCCATGTGTCCTCTTAACATGGCCATGCTAAAGGACCGTGTGGCTCACACGTCTTGAGCAATTTGTGACATGCCTGTGTCCCTAGCCCAAGTGGATTTATTACTCAATTCGAACCTAAGAGGGTTTTCACACGGCCTGGCACACACCCATGTCCATGACCCGTGTCCCTCACGCGGCCGTGACATGCTCGTGTCTCAGCCCGTGACATAGCATATTATAACCCAACACAAAATTCTTGATTTAACAAGGGTAGATTTCACTACATACTTATACATCACAAGTATAATCCAAAGATTTCAAGATCGTCCTAAAATCATCCTCATAGATAGAACTTACTCAATGTCATCCTTATCATTAAGGCACCATAACTAGACTCATATTTCATGAGTTTCGAAAAAGAAGCTGTACCACTCACAACGTGATTATATCATTCCATATTTTTATCATAAGCTTTAAATAACCCGTAAAACCATTTGGAGTACTAAAGGATATCCGATAAGCCTCACACAAGAGGGTAAATTGCCAATGTCATGTCCCAGACATGGACTTACACTGGCTCACATGTCGAGGCCGATGCCATGTCCCAGACATAGTCTTACACTGGCTCTCATCTCAATGTTGATGTCATGTTCCAAACATGGTCTTACACTGGCCCTCAAAATGTGGCCGATGCCATGTCCCAGACATGGTCTTACACTAGCACACATATCACCCAAATGTCATGGCATGGATATCCAATCTATTCCTAGGCTTAACCGGGAATTTACCACATTAAATTTCACCATGCATTATTCATAAGCATATTCAACCATATTTTGCAAAATCAATCATTCAATACATAATAACGATAAAGTTGCCTTACTTACATACAACTTACCTCGGTATACAAAATGTGGGCGACTAATCAGTTTTTTAATCACAAGTTTGGCTTTCCCCCGGTCTAGGTCTGAATTTCGTATTTATTGATAAAAAATGATAAAATTTACTAATTTAATCACCACATTAATCAAGACATTTTATAAACCACATTTTGGCAAAATGACTATTTTGCCCCTAGACTTTCACAAAAATTATAATTTTACCCCTAGGCTCGTAAATCAATTTTTATCAAATTTTCTCACTAACCAAGCCTAGCCGAATTCTTTTTATATTAGAAGCAGCCCATAATTCCATTTATTTCACACATTTACCACATAATTTATAACTTATACAAAATGGTCCTTAATTAGGGTTTTCATGAAAACTACTTCACAAAAGTTGTTTATTTAACAACCATAACTCATTTTCTTCTATAAAAATTCAGCTCATAACATAAATGCTTTCATGGAAAAACCCTAAACTCTTAACCATATTGCAAAATAGTCCATTCGTTAGCTAAATTAAGCTACAAGGGTCCCAAAAGTACAAAAATTATCAAGAAAAGTCATCAAAATCAATTACTTATGAGAGAACTTAATGGCTGAAAGTTTCAAGCTTCAAAAACCCCTTTCTTGTTGATATTTTCGATAGAGAAGATGAATGGTAAAAAGATGAAGCCCTTTTGTCTTATTTTATCTTATTTCTAGTCAAAATAAGCTACCAACTCCACCTAATTTTGACTTTTCTATTTTTCTTTGTCTCTATGGCCGGCCACCCTATTGAAATGGGTCTATTTTCCCTTTAAAGACCCCTAGTTATGATTCTCTAGCTATTTATCACCATTTTCTACAAAAACAAAACTTTTGCCCTTTATGCGATTTAGTCTTTTTGGCAATTGAGCTCACAATCGCTAAAATTAATTCGTCAAAATTTTCATGCATCTATGTAAACGTGCTATAACACATAAAATAATATTAAAAATAATTTCTCTAAACTCGAGTTAGTGGTTCCAAAACCATTGTTCCAACTATGCCTAAAATTGGGCTGCTACAATTCTCCCCCCTTAGGGATTTTCATCCCCGAAAATCTTACCAGTGAAAAAGTTTGGGTATTGATCTCTCATAGTCTCCTCGGGCTCCCATGTGGCCTCTTCAATCCCATGTCTATTCCATAGTACTTTCACTAGTGCTATACTTTTATTCTTCAATTGTTGGACCTCGAGGGCTAAGATCTTAACCGGTTTTTTGTCATAAGTCATGTTTGATCGAATCTCAACCTCTGTTGGTGAAAGAACGTGCGAAGGATCAGAACGGTAATGGTGCAACATCAGCACATGGAAAACATTGTGGATCTTCTCTAACTCGAATGGAAAAACTAGTCAATAAGCTACCGGTCTAATTTTCTCAGTCACCTCATAAGGTCCAATAAAATGTAGACTTAATTTTCCTTTCTTACTGAATCTGAGGACTTTCTTCCGCGGGGATACTTTCAAAAACACCTTATCACTGACTTGAAACTCAATTTTTTTTTTTTCAAATCTGCGTAGGATTTCTATCTACCCAAAGCGGCATTCAAACAGTCACGAATTGCCTTTACTTTCTCTTTAGTTTTTTTTTGACTAAGTCAACCCTGTGAATCTGATTGTCTCTAAGTTCGTCCAATACAAGGGTGTTCGGCACTTGCGCCCATACAAAGCCTCATAAGGCACCATTTTCAAACTCGACTGATAGCTATTGTTGTAGGCAAACTCTACCAGCGGTAAATACTTTTCTCAACTGCCTTGGAATTCAAGGACACAACACTGCAACATGTCTTTAAGAATCTAAATTGCTCTCTCCGACTGACCATTGGTTTGCGGATGGAAAGCCGTGCTAAAATCTAACTTTGTCCCCAAAGCTTCTTGTAACCTTTTCCACAATCGCGAGGTGAACCTTGGATCTCTATCCGAAATAATTGACAAGGGCACTCTGTGGAGTCTCACAATTTCAGAAACATACAAATCAACAATTTTTTCAAGTGGATAATCCATACGCACCAGTATAAAATGAGCTAACTTTGTTAGTCTATCAACTACAACCCATACGGCATCTTTCTTCCTTGGCGTCAAAGGTAACCCCGACACAAAATCCATAGTGACACGGTCCCATTTCCATTCGGGAACCATCACAGCTAAAGTAAACCTAAAGGTACTTGATGTTTGGCCTTCACTTGCTGACAGATTCGGCACTTAGAGACAAACTTTGAAACGTCTCACTTCATTCCCGACCACCAATAAATTTTCTTTAAGTCATTGTACATTTTCACACTACTCGTGTGGATAGACATACAACTGCTATGTGCCTCATGCCAATTTTCTGAATAAGTTCATCGTCTTTCGGTACACAAATTCTGTCTCGAAATATTAAACAGCCATCTAAACCAATCTTAAAGTTTGATTCTACACCCATCTTACACTGAGTTATCTTAGCTTGCAATTCTTTATGACCTTTCTAAGCTTTGCATATCTCTTGTAAAAACATTGGTCTCGCTCTCAACTTGGGTAAAATCGAACCATTATCGGTTACTAGCAACCGAGTGTTCATGGCCCTCAAGGCAAACAAACACTTCTTACTCAAAGCATCGACGACCACGTTCGCCTTCCCCGGGTGATAGTCGATCACCAGTTCATAGTCTTTTATGAGCTCTAGCCATCTCCGTTGGCAAAGGTTCAATTCGTTTTGAGTCATTAAATACTTTAGACTTATATGGTCGGTGAATACTCGGTATCTCTCACCATACAAATGGGTATCCAAATCTTCAGTGCGAACACTATAGCGTCTAACTCTAAGTCGTGAGTCGGATAGTTTTTCTCATGTGGCTTTAGTTGTCTCGAGGCATATGCTATTACCTTGCCTTCTTGCATGAGCACGCATCTCAATCCATTCAAAGATGCGTCGCTATACACTACAAGTTCTTTTCCCGGGTCCGGTTGCACTAAAATTGGAGCTTCAATCAACAACGCCTTTAATTTCTCGAAACTCTGTTGGCATTTTTCCATCCATTCGAACTTGACATCTTTTTGTAGCAACCTCATCATCGGAGTAGTAATCATGGAGAATCCTTTAATGAATCGTCTATAGTAACCCGCTAAGCCTAGAAAGGTTCTAATCTCTGATACATTTCTCGGGGTTTCCACTCAACGATAGCTAAGATCTTACTCGGGTCAACTCTAATTCCATCACCCGACACAATGTGTCCTAAGAATCCGACCTCTTGGAGCCAAAACTCACTTTTTCTAAACTTGGCATACAACTGCTTATCTCTTAAAGTCTACAAAACAGATCTCAAATGCTCCGCGTGCTCACTCTCATCACGAGAATAAATTAATATATCATCGATAAAAACAACAATGAACTTATCCAAGTAAAGCCAGAAAATACGATTAATTAAGTCCATAAACACAGTGGGAGCATTTGTTAAGCCAAAAGGCATGACAAGGAACTCATAGTGCCTGTATCTTATCCGAAACTAGTTTTTGGTACATCCTGCTCCTTAACTCTTAGCTGATAATAACCGGACCTTAAGTCTATCTTAGAAAACAATGTATCTCCTTTCAATTGGTCGAACAAATCATCGATCCTTGGCAAAGGATACTTGTTCTTCATAGTCACCTTGTTGAGTTGTCTATAGTCTATACATAACATCATTGACCTGTCTTTCTTTTTCACAAAAAGTACCGGAGCACCCCACGGAGAATAGCTCGGTCTCGCAAAACCCTTATTTGTTAACTCTTGTAGCTGAACCTTCAACTCTTTCAACTCCATCGGTGCCATCCCATACGGGGCAACCGAAATAGGTGTCGTACCAGGGACCAACTCAATACCAAACTCGACTTCCCTAGTTGGAGGCAATCCGTGCAACTCTTCCAGAAACACATCCAGGTACTCACATACCACAGGTACTGACTCAATTGTTACTTTCGACTCTTGGGTATTCAACACAAATGCAAGATAGGACTCATACCCTTTTCTCATGTTTTTCAAAGTCGTCATAGAAGAAATCAGTACAGGTAAGCTATTCGGTTCACTTGATTCAACCCGAATAATATCTCCATTTTCACATTTCAGTTCAATAAACTTACTACCATAGTTTACTAACACGTTATGAACAGTCAACCAATCCATGCCAAGAATTAGATCAAATTCATCAAACGGTAGTAGCATGAGGTTAGCCGGAAAACAATGACCTCTAATCATCAAAGGACAGTTTCTACACACTTTATCAACTATCACATGCTTGCCTAACGGGTTTGACACTTTTATCACAAACTCTATAGACTCAACAAGCATACTCATGCCAGACACCAATTTTATACAAGCATACGAATGGGTGGACCCCGGATCAATCAATGCAACAACAGAAATACCATGAAGAGAAAAAGTACCCTTAATCACATCTAGTGATTATGCCTCTTCGCGAGCGGGAATGGCATAAGTCCTTGCAGGCACTCGGCCTCAGACCTCACAGTAGAATCTTTTGGTGCACTTCTGCTATTAGCCCTACTTCTCGGGTTCTTCTGTAGTCTACCTCTCGAAGGAGCATTACTTGCCCTCATATCTTACTTTTTGTCTTTTTCTTCCATTTCAGGACAGTTTCGGATGAAATGGTCTAGTGAACTGCACTTGAAACAACCTTTATCATTTCCTTGGCACTCACCAAAATGACGCCTACCACACTACAAACACTCCAGCCCATTTGGCCGAGCACTACCAACACTGGCGATAGAAATGGTTTGAGCTTTAGACGCCGTGTACTGGTTATTCTTATTTCTACTTGAAAATCCCACTGAAGCATTGGATCGAGTAGTAAACTCTCTTGATTTTTTAGAAGAGGATTGAAATGATTTTCCCATCTATCTTTTCTTTGAGTCACGAGACTCAATATCGGCTTTTCTCTTCTCTTTGGCCAATTCTTCAGCCTTGCAAGCTCTCTCAATAAGTACCACAAACTCATTTAATTCTAGAATACCAGCTAATAGTCAAATATCTTCATCTAGTCTATCTTCAAACCTCTTACACATGATGGCTTCGGTGGATACGCACTCTCGAGCGTATTTGCTAAGCCTCACAAACTCACGCTCATACTCCGTTACTGTTATTTGGCCTTGCTTTAGTTCAAGAAATTCATTTATTTTCTGGTCTATAAACCTCTAACTAATATACTTCTTTCGGAATTTCTCTTAGAAAAACTCCTATGTAATCATTTCCCTTGGCACAATCGACACAAAGGTGTTCCACTATTGGTAGGCCGAGTCTCACAGGAGTGACACCACACACTTCATGCACTCCTCCGGTGTGCAAGACAATTTATTGAATACCCTAATGGCATTTTCTAGCCAGAACTCTGCCCTCTCAGGGTCATCATCTATTTTTGCTCTAAATTCCTCAGCCTCTTGCTTCTGAATTCGGTCAACTAGAGGTTTCTTCCTTCTTAACATTTCTACCGCTTCAGGAGCTATGGGGTTAGGCTGAGGGATTGGAAGGGGTGGAGGAGGTAGAGTGTTTGGATTTGTATGAAGAAATTCTGAATACCAAGCATCCATCATATGGAGGTAGGCTTCTCTAGCCCCTCCACCCTGACTTAGTGTAACGGGCCCACTTTCGACTAGCGTGGTCCCCTTAGCAGGAGCCGGCGCATTACTCTCTACATCATCTACCACTGCTCCGTCGGGATCCATTTACTATAAGAAAACACAATTTAAATTCGTCAGGAGTCGTCACACTATCATAGTTCACATATGGCATGTACAGCTAGACTCATACTCATGTAAGGTTAGTCCAAGAATCGACTAAACCATAGCTCTAATACCACTAAATGTAACACCCCTTACCCGTATCCGACGTCAAAATAGGGTACAAGGCGTTACCTATCTTAACACATGCAAACATACATTTCTGAGTTATATAAGTTCGTTTAAATTAAAAACATTTCACAATTCATCTTAATATCCCTACTATAGACCTAGGAGACCCTAAGCACACCTTGGATTTGGTTCGAGGCTGAACTGAGTACTTTAGAAAAACTTTGAAAAATTTCAAGGCAACCAAGGGCACACGCCTGTGTCGAAGAGTGACACACCCGTGTGTCCTCTTAACATAGCCATACTGAAGGACCGTGTGGCTCACACGGCCCGAGTATTTTGGGACACGCCGGTGCCCCTAGCCCATGTGGATTCATTTATCAATTCGAACCTACAGGGGTTTTCACACGGCCTAACACACACCCATGTCCATGACCCATGTCCCTCACGTGGCCATGACACGCCCGTGTCTCAGCCCGTGTACTAAAACATTGACAGTTTGTTTCTGACGTTAGCAACAATTTAAGGGCACATAGCCAAGGCACACACCGGTGTGCTACGACTGTGTCTTCCACACAGTTGAGACACACGGCTGTGTCTCTGCCTATGTCATTACTACTAGGCATTCTATTATGTCGAATTTAGGTACAGAGGACACACAGCCTGACTACATGCCCATGGGGTAGACCGTGTGTCATACACGACCTAGACACATGCTTGTGTGTCTACCTGTGTGGACAAAAACAAGGCTATCTACCAAGCCTTTTTGGTCACTCTTACTTACACCGACCTACTAAACATCAAATAATACCAATATAAACATTAACATATTATTTCTAAGCTATTCTCTTTCACATACAAACCATGCACAAACCACATCCATGAAAATCCTCATCAATTTCATTTAGCAATAACAAATATCATCCATCATCTATGGCCTTATACAAAATGAATCAATCCTTCATGACAAGCCAACATATGTGGCTAAAACATTATGACACTCCTATACATGCCATATTCAAAATGTCAATCTAACTATACTGAGTGCTTTAGTTAATAGTGTGATCGATGGCTCCAACATCCCTTAGATCCCTGAACTAGCTTGGCGACTCTATAAGGAAATGGAAAAGAGAAGAAGTAAGCGTAAAGCTTAGTAAGTTGCATGAAAATGAGTAACAACATCAACCATGCATATTTAAACACATAGCATATTATAACCCAACACAACATTCTTAATTTAACAAGGGTAGATTTCACTACATACTTATACATCACAAGTATAAGCCAAAGATTTCAAGATCATCCCGAAATCATCCTCATAGATAGAACTTACTCAATGTCATCCTTACCATTAAGGCACCATAACTATACTCATATTTCATGAGTTTTGAAAAAGAAGTTGTACCAGTTACAACGTGATTATATCATTCCATATCTTTATCATAAGATTTAAATAACCCGTGAAACCATTTGGAATACTAAAGGATATCCGATAAGCCTCACACAAGAGGGTAAATTATCAATGCCATGTCCTAGACATGGACTTACACTGGCTCACATGTCAAGGCCGATGCCATGACCCAAACATGGTCTTACACTAGGTCTCATCTTAATGCTGATGTCATGTTCCAAACATGGTCTTACACTAGCTCTCGTCTCAATGTCGATGCCATGTTCCAAACAAGGGCTTACACTGGCTCTCAAAATGTGGCCGATGCCATGTCCCAGACATGGTCTTACACTAGCACACATATCAACATAGATGCCATGTCCCAGACATGGTTTTACACTGGCCTTCAAAATGTGGCCGATGCCATGTCCCAGACATGGTCTTACACTAGCACACATATCACCCAAATGTCATGGCATGGATATCCAATCTATTCCTAGGCTTAACCGGGAATTTACCAGATTAAATTTCACCATGCATTATTCATAAGCATATTCAACCATATTATGCAAAATCAATCATTCAATACATAATAACGATAAAGTTTTCTTACATAATAATGATAAAGTTTTCTTACTTACATACAACTTACCTCGGTATACAAAATGTGGGTGACTAATCAGTTTATTTAATCCACTAGCTTGGCTTTCCCCTGATCTAGGCCTGAATTTTGTATTTCTTAATCTAAAATGATAAAATTCACTAATTTAATCACCACATTAATCAAGACATTTTATAAACCGTATTTTGAAATGACTATTTTGCCCCTAGACTTTCACAAAAAATACAATTTTACCTCTAGGCTCGTAAATCGATTTTCATCAAATTTCCTCACTAACCAAGCCTAGCCGAATTCTTTTTATATTAGAAGCAGCCCACAATTTCAATTATTTCACACATTTACCACATAATTTATAACTTATACAAAATGGCCCTTAATTAGGGTTTTCATGAAAACTACTTCACAAAAGTTGTTTATTTAACAACCATTACTCATTTTCTTCTTTAAAAATTCAGCTAATAACATAAATTATTTCATGGCAAAACCCCAAACTCTCAACCATATTACAAAATAGTCATTTCATTAGCTGAATTAACCTACAAGGGTCCCAAAAGTACAAAAATTATCAAGGAAAGTCATCAAAATCACTTACTTATGAGAGAACTTATTGGCTGAAAGTTTCAAGCTTCAAAAACCCCTTTCTTACTGATATTTTCAGTGGAGAAGATGAATGGTAAAAAAATAAAGCCCTTTTGTTTTATTTTATCTTATTTCTAGTCAAAATAAGCTACCAACTCCACCTAATTTTAACTTTTCTATTCTTCTTTGTCTCTATGGCCGGCCACCCCTATTTAAATGGGTCTATTTTCCCTTTAATACCCCTAATTATGATTCTCTAGCTATTTAACACCATTTGCTAGAAAAATAAAACTTTTGCGCTTTATGCGATTTAGTCTTTTTTCGTAATTAAGCTGATAATCGCTAAAATTAATTCATCAAAATTTTCATGCATCTATGTAAACATTCTATAACAAATAAAATAATATTAAAAATAATTTCTCCAGCCTTGGTTTAGTGGTTCCAAAACCACTATTTCGACTAGGCTTAAAATCGGGCTGTTACAACATAATTCTTGAAATAGAACAAATAGGAATTTTGAGTATTAAATTAGGAAGTACTTAGACCCGATAGGAAATTAGAAAATACTACTTAGATAGGAAAATTTTAAATATGTATATTGACTTAATTGAAAGAGTAAAGAAATTGTTATGGCCAAAGTAGGAAAAATAAAAAGTTAGGATATACATAGCAGTTGTGGAAAAAAAAGGAATGGTTAAGAAGAAATTTAACCAAAAGATAAGTATGAGTCAATCTAGGAATTATAAAAGATGAGGAAGGATAAAGTGGTTAGTAGTCAAGTAGATATTTACTAGGCATAATAATGATTAGGGGTTGTAGTGTAAAGAAGGATAGCTAGAGATTTATTAGCAATATTACCATTTTAATTAAAAATGATGAGATATTTTAGTGGAATAGTATAGAAAGTAAGAGAAAAGGTGAGAAGTTATCTTATTTCCACAAGCCAACCGTCACTTTCATTTTTCTATTTTACCCATATTTTATTTTTATTCCCTTTGACTCCTTCCTTCATTGTTGAACAAACAAAGCTCAAAACTTTGATTTTCCTTTGGTATTTCTCTAGTAAAAACTATAAATAATGCTAGTGACCCTCTTACTCTCATGAAAGAACCTCCATAGATGTGTTAAAGGAGAGAAAAAACAAGAGTTAGGCTTTGGGTTTTCAAGGAGTTAATGTAAGAGATAATGAAATTATCATGTCATACATACTTATTTTCATAATCTATCATAGAAAATTTATTTGATTTTAGTTTTAACTTGTAATTATATGATTTATATGAAATTGATGAAAAAGAAAAGAAGGGAGAGAACCTAATTGAAGGAAAAGGAAAAGAGAAGGCCAATGAGTAAAAGAAGAAGAAGATACATAATCTCAACCATTTTGTTGTAAGTACTACAAGGATTTTAAATTATTTTCTTTAAATGTTTATGTTATGGTATAGCAGTTACTTAGGATAGAAAATGTAAAACAAATATATATTAAATAAAGGACTAAATAGTGACATAATTAAATATTTCAAAGAAAAATATATGTGAAGAATATGAAATGGTATATTTGGGTGAATGTTAAATAACTACGTTGAGAAAAATAAAAATGTGTGGAAAGTGCATTATACTTGTGAATTATGAAATAGGGACTAAATTGTGGATGATTGAAAAAGGTGAAATATTTCTAAAATACTTTTGTAAAGTTTATAAATGTATGAACTTCAACTTTTATGCCCCAAGTAGACAAAATTAGAACTATTAGTATATAAGTGACATGCCATTAAGGATTTTCAGCACGCTCTCTGTTTTCTAAACACGTAAGTGCTTTTTATTTAGCATGCACGTGCTCTCTGTATTAGCACATCGGCGCTTTTCATTTACTTGTGCATATAGCTGCACCTCTGAACTTGATATGTATATACTAAATTGTTCTAAATAGTCTACTATGGGCGAACTGTGTGGAATGTTAGTAATATGAGTATTTAAGGTATCAAGGTAAGTATAAAAATAATTCAAGGTAAATAAATCAATTGAATTGAATGTTTAGTTATATTGAAGATCATATGTGAGTATAACATATATTTTAGTATCATTTTAAACATATGTTATATTCATTTATTCTTGTAGTGCTTACTAAGCTTTCACCTGCTTAACGCGTTCATTTCAATGCCTAGGTACAGATAGACTTGAAAAGCTAGAATCGAGCTAGGAGATCTCTCATCTCATCTCATCTCCAAGAGCTACAAGAGTAGGTATATATTTTAGGTGTGATGTCACTATTTCCATGTTGTGACATCAATAGTTTGTGACATTACAACGTCAAACCACACGACGTTGTGATGTCATAAACTATTTACCAACGTTGCAACGAGAGATATTCCATGTTGTGACGAGGACCTTGTTTTTGGTAAAATTTGATCATTTGTTACCTATTTCATGTCAAACCAAACCAATAGCCTGTTAGTGCATATGTGCACACTTAAACCTATACAAAAGCAATCAAAAACATATACCAAGGCATCTAATTAACCATTTTCAAGATCATTCAAGCGATTACACATCAATTGAACAATTTGCTAAAGCTTAACAACCTATGAAATCATCAACTATTTAATCATTTGATACCACTCAATTGCATCATCTAAATCAACCATTTCATTCTCCATTCAGTTATTCATATACCTCAACTATAAATAAACATGTTACCAATATGCACATCTATATAGATAACCTATAACCATTCACATTCAAACATTGTTTAAGGTCTAAAATCTTTTTTATTCAAGATAGACACATACATATAATAATGCCTATATACATGCCACATTAATTGGAGTCTAGAATGATTAAAAGACTATTAAATCAAAGGTTGGATAGTGTGTGATCCAAAGTGATTTGATCGACGCGTTCTGCAAAATAAGCACTACAGAAATAGAAAATGAAACAGAGTAAACTTATCAAATGCTTAGTAAGTCCATATGAAATTTACTTAACTTACCTTAACATTTCAACAATTCATATAATTGTAATAGATTGATATTTAACATGAAATCTTTAGCAACCTTACACTTTCATAAGCATTTCAACAAATATATCAAATGGGTTAATTCAATTACAAGTCATAAGCTCATAGTACAAACATATAAACATTTAACATTCCATCATATGACATAAGCTCATAATACCAACTAGTTCATTTTAATTTATAACATATGCATATAATTTCATTCATATATATTTTCATTCCAACCATTTTTTTTTCATATAGTACCATTTTCATTTTTGTCTTTCACTCAAAGAACTAAAGTAAATTGAACTCAAATACTTAGGGCTAATCTGATTACATATGCTGACATTATCAGGTTGCTAACACTAGCTTCGGATTAGGGTTGTTAAAACTAGCTTGGTTCGATGCTACTAACACAAACTTCAGAGAATCCGCAAAAAATGTTGGACCTCAAGCCTTCGAATTAATCATTGATCACAACACCTGTTTTCCTTTTGAAACTCTAATGGTATGTTATTCGTATCCCAATTGTTTACTAAGTTCACAAGGGATTTAATACCATTTTCATATCAATTCAATATTTCTATAATATTTTATACATAGCATATAATCCTTATAATCATATCAACCATTTTATGCCTTGTATTAATTCATAGTTGTCATTAATTCATACTTTACGGTTGAGTCCATTAAATGCCAAAATCATCGAAATTACACATATATATATAAATTATAATTTTAATAATACAATTCAAACATAATATAAAAGAAACTATTAAGTTCCATATGAACTTACTTGAGAAAACAACAACAAAAAATGTATTAGGGACTAATCTGTAATTTATCATTTTCTTCAATTATCTTTCAATTGATTCAAATCCTTATCTATAATAATTCATTTAAATTTATTAATTCTGAACATCTTTTAACACCCTATTATAAACATATATCAATTCAATTTTATTTTTCAGATTCCCCTAAATTTTTTCATTTTATTCAATTTAGTCCCTAAAATCAAAATTTCTATAACTTTCAAATTTGACCTTTGATTTCAGAACTAATCTCAAATTCATCCTTCTACATCCCTCTAATATATATAATTATAGAAGTTTTATATCAATTTCAAAATATTCACACTTTAGTCCTTATAGTCAAAACTAACAACTTTTACTTTAGAAACTAGTCCTTTTAATATCTAAGCTTAAATTTTAACCATTTAACTCAAAATTTTAAGCATTCATCAATGGCATCATTTATAAAATTTATCAGTTTCAGAAATTAACACACGGGTTAGCTAAATCAAGCTCTCGAGACTTCAAAAACATAAAAATTACAAGAAAAGACCAAAATCAAACTTACCAATTTTGAAGGGTCGAATGGTTTGGAACCTAAAACTGGCTTCTTATGTTGCTTTCCTTTAGATATGGTGAAGATGAAGGAAATAAAAGATGACATCCTTTATTTTAATCTTTTATATTATAATTATAAGTTAATTAATCAACATTAACTAAATTAATCTTTAATTAATTACCTTAAGCATGATTAACAAATATTGGTGGAGTACAATTGTCATCCACCACCAATTGACCAATTTGGAGTGGTCAAATTGCTCAATTTGTCCTTCAACCAATTAAAAATCCATAGCAATTAAACTTTTACCACTTTCACAATTTAGTCCTTATACTCTAATTAACTATCTAAATGAAAAAATTAATGGATCAAACTTTAAATAAAATTTATACTAACCTCATAAATTAAATATTAAGTAATAATATTTATGAACTCGCTCGTCGAAAATGGAGTTTTGAAACCACTATTTTCGACAACATTAACTTTCAGGTCGACCAA
The DNA here is from genome assembly GCA_025698475.1 of Gossypium anomalum. Taxonomy (NCBI): domain Eukaryota; kingdom Viridiplantae; phylum Streptophyta; class Magnoliopsida; order Malvales; family Malvaceae; genus Gossypium; species Gossypium anomalum. Next base: position 73,345,410 of record CM046961.1, read on the forward strand.
AATTCAATATAATACTAAAATTATCTCATAAATATTAATTAATAAAATTTACGAACTCGATTATAGGAGAATAAGGTTTCGAAACCACTGTTTTTAGTACCACTATTTTTGGTACCACTGAAAAATAGGTTGTTATAGGTTTGTTTGTTTTCGATTAAACTAAGGACATGTTTAGGTTCGTCTACTAATATAAGTTTTTTTTTCTGTATTACGATCCGACCACATAATACTGATTAGTATTAGTTTAAACATTAGACAACTAGTGAGCCGATATTTGCTTCTATTTTTCCTTTGCATGCAAAAAACTACATAAGGACATTATACGAAGTATATTAATGCAATCTATAAATTATTTTACTAACCAATTTGTTCGAAAAAAATTACAAGTTTACAAAGGAATATACTACACTTAGGGCACCAGATCCAACATTTTGAATATTACATTTTTAGATTCTTAAAGTCTGAAGGTCAACATATTCATTTTTTACTATTTAACAGTGGTAGTATCTTTATAGGCAGTTTGTTGAATATCTCAAGTAGGTTTGGAGATGGTCCACTTTGCAATTCTTTTGAACTCCTCTAAGTATACTACATAAAAGATTGCAGACAGTGCTTTGGAATCAACATTAGCAAGACATTCTTCTTTAGTTGTCCATTGAATCTCGGGTTTAGCCACTCTTCAATTTTTAGTATTCATCATAGGTAGCTCATATCATGTAAGAATATAATGCCAAGCCTTCTCACCAATGGATTTTATATAGGCCTTCATGTGTGCCTTCCAGTTAGCATAGTAGCCAACTTCCAACATCAGGGGATGTGGGGTTGATGATCTTTCCATAACTTGTAGTTAGAGACACTAGGAATATCTACTAGATATGACATGTGGGCAACTCCAGTACCAATTGTTTACCTGAAATAGCTGCTAAGTGATAAGTAAAGTGATAAGCAAAGTATGAGCAGAAGTAAAGTGGGCATAAACAAACCAAGGGACAACGAAGTTCATTTTATGTAGTTCAAATTCCCTATTTCTGTAAGGCCTAGCTTAGTGAGAAAAATCCACTATCTTCAAACAATTACAACCAATGAACCTAAACCTATCTCATCTCGGTGATGGTTCCTCACTCTTGTACCTTTGAAGATTAGATCACTCACCATTAATTTGTCCCCCAGAGAATTTAGTTTGTAAAGCCACAACACAAAGGCTTTATAATCACAAATGCACTCTAAAAATAATGTTCCTCACTTGAACAAATAAGTGCTCTTAAGTACAATAACCTATACATGTCTCTCAATTATATAGAGTTTTCGAGACTTGCTAACATAATGAAGATATATCACAATCCATACTAAAATAGTTGAAAACAATATGATATTAACAACCAAAGTAATAACATAATGAAGATATATCACAATCCATACTAAACAGTAGCTAAAATAGTTGAATACAATATGATATTAACAACCAAAGTAAACAAGGACGTTGGCAACTAAGTTTCCAATTTTTCAATCCGATCCAACTTTCTCGATCCAAGGGATTTTATCTGATTTGATCTTCTAAATAAGTTTCTCTAAGTGATTAGGTCTTCATTGATGGGCTTGATTCATTCCATAATATTAGCTCAGCCCAAAGATACGGTTCAATAAATTGTCAATCATCCAAATAAGGCAAATTGTTGTTTTATCGTAGTGATTGTGGATAGTTCGATCGAATCGAATCGAGTCAAATGAAAAAAAATTGAGTTAATCGAGTTGACGAATCCTATTTTATCATCCTAACTCGATTTGAAATTTTCTCGAATCGAGTCGAGTGAGATGGAATTCAAATCGAAACAAATCGAATATATTTGTTCGAGTTAAATTTAAAAAAAAAACTTTGGGTCCTTGTAGCCACTGCCATCCACTGTAATTAAATTTGTTATTAACTTTAACTCCCTTATAATTTATTTATTAATCTTTTATATATGGGTTAGCTTCTTTACTTGCTTAATTGCTTCAATTATCTACTGATATTTGTCAGCATGTATTTTAAAATTAAAATATATATATATTAAATGTAAAAAAATGTGATTTTTTAATAAAAGTTATTTTAAAGATAAAATGTGAAATTGATACCAACAGAAAGTTTTAACACGAATATTTTATGGCATCATCAATAATTCAATTTTAACAGAAATTCATAAAAATTGAGCATGATTAAATAATTCAATAATATAAATAGTAAAAAAATGTGAAATTTAATTCAATAATATAAATAGTAGACATCAATCAAATTTTGCTCACCTCTAGTTGAGGAAGCGGACACTTCTTCAAACACATTGCAACAGTGTTAAATTTTTCAATAAAAGAGCTAAAATAAAATGAATAATCTTAGATACATAAAATACCTTAAATACTATTAAACAAATAAATAAACATGTAGACTAAAAGTATAAATCCTATTTTCACATAATAAAACCTGCTAGCAAGGACCAAATTTCATAAAATTAAAACTGTAAAATATTAAAAAATTCAAATAACCAACTGACTCCTTTTTAAATGATATTTTTGTTAATAAATCCTATTTTTTTCACTTAGGTTCTCCTCCTTTCGGTTGTGTCCTTAAGCCTCCAAAAATCTCAATGTTGTGGAACATTGTCAGGAAAAAAAATTAGAAAAAAATTAAATGGAATAATAAAAATAATAAAAATAAAGAAATGTAAACAAATAGAAAAGAAATAAGAAAACTTAAATAATTTTGGCAAAAACATTTGAGAAATGTAGTAAAAATATGCTTGTGTATCATCTATTTATAAGCCAAAAATACCTAATAAAAATGATTGCAATTGATCTGTATTTTTTACCAAGTAAATATTATTTCAATATATAATATTACAAGGTTTAAGATTCAAATAAATTATTCACATCATGATGATGATGTGAATAATTTATTTAATTCACATGTGGACAATTAATTTTTATGTTAAATTATTGTAATTTTTTAATCAATAAAAACTAAAATATATTTCAATTTAAAAAATCCTTACTTTTTGAAATTTATTTTTACTTCATCCAAAACGTATGTAATATAATTTATTTGCACTTATCTCGGGGTTTATTCGTGATGGTTGATGGCTGGCTGCTCGCTTTCGCTCTTGTTGTCGCGAAATTAACCAAGCTGCTCATCTCTTGGCTCAGCATGGGCTCTCGCTGGAAGCTGAACGTGCTTAGGTGGGGAGGGTGTTCTCTTTTAAGGTTTTTGGCTGTTTGTGTGGTCTTTGAGCTGGCCTCGATTGTTGTTTCTCTTTTTAAGAGAAGACCAACTTTTGTCTTTATTGCTTTGGTTTGTTGCATTGTTTTACAATTTCCTCCTATAAAAATACTTTTGTCGTAATTTTTCATTTTATGAAATCTTAAAGTAAAATTTGGAAGCATCAAATAAAATTTTTGAAATTTCATCAAAAATATAAAATATATAATTTTTTTCAAAAATATGAAAAGCATCAAAAACTCATTCTGTTATGTAATTTTATTTTCAAATTTTTATAATTTTTCAGTTTTTTATTTTTTTTTATAAAATTTAAGTAACCTTTACAATTATATATATTGTTTTTAGAAATTAAATTAAATAAAAAAATTATAATTGTCTCCTAAAAAATTAAAAAATAAAAACTTTCAAAATAAAGAAATCCACTTACACAATGTAAAAACTAAAGTAGTTTTACACACTTCCATAATTATTTATAGGATAAATATTTTAATGATCCAATCATTAAATTTATCAATATAATTATACTTGTTATGTATGTAAGTTTTCGTATCAATTCGATATCTCTATATATCGATATAAAATATTATATATATTAATATATATATATATATATATATATATTCAACGGTTGAATTTTTTTTTTTGCACAAAATAAATGGATAAAAATTTTCAGTTCACATCAAATTTGGCATGCATAATCTTCATGAATAGACTATGAAATATAACAATTGGATCGTTAAAATATTAATCATATAAATAGTTACTAAAAAATGTGTTAAATCATTTTAATTTTTACATTGTGTAAGAGAATCCTATATATATATATATATATATATATATATATATATATATGGGTTATATCTGTTTTAATTTATTCTAAAAAATTTTAATATTCCCTTAAAATACATGACAACATTTCGCCTTTGCTTGTGGAGTTTTATTTTTTTAAAAATTTTATTGTAATATATTAGCATTTTTAATAAGGTTTGTATTTTTCCCCAAAAATTTAGAAAACATTTATATATTTCGTTTTTCTTATTCTTCAAATCTTTCAATCTTTCAATCTTTCCCCAAAAATTTAGAAAATTTTTAATTTTTAAAATATTTGTAGTATAGCATATAAGACAAAATAATTAAAATTTATATTTTAATTAATAAATTTCAATTTCTTCATTTTAATATATCTTCTTTTATATTTTTACTTTCATTTTTTATATGTCATCAATTATTTTAGATTTTATATTTTTAGTATTAAATTAAAAATAAATTATATTTTAATTAATAATATATAATCAATTTGTGCATCACACATAAAAGAAATTAGTATATATATATACATTAAGATTTCAAAGTAATTAAAAAGAGCAATTAACATTTTTATTTGTCGTGAAATTATCAGATAATGTGCAAGTGTACACAGTCGTCAACAAGTAATAAAATAGTGAGTTAAAAGTATCATCTCTACAATTATTGTTTAAGTAAGGCAAATATTATGAAATTTACTAAATGGCAATTCGGTGATAAAAATAATTAAGAAAGAGTTGAGTGAACTAATTATCCTAAATAATATGACTACTTATGCTTAAAATAAATGAAAGTGTAACACAGAATAAACAACAGCTGTCATAACCATTTTTTTGAAAAACGGGAATCGACTTAGATTTTGAAAATGAAAACGAACAAAGGAGTCGCCACCAATCCTTTTTGATGAGGTGTGATCGGGTCACCTCGTAAAAGTGGTTGTTTTTAATAAATAATTTGATTTATTTAAACAACGATTTTGGTTTGCGAAATCTAGAAAAACGAGCTCGGGAGTCGATTACGTACGAGAAAGGATTAGCACCCTCGTAACGCCCAAAATTGGTACCTAGCTGATTAATTAGTGTCTTAAGATCGAAGATTGAAAACTTGAAAGACTTTTGAAATACGATCCTTCTTTATAAAAATGCTCAAGTGTTAAAGACCTTCTCGTCTCAAAATATAAAATGTCACATCCAGTAAGTTAGGACACGACATCTTAAATTTTCGAGAGCGAGCTTGTCTTTTATATAAAATTTGTGTATTTTAATTTATTAAAAGGGGACTCGATTATTTAAAGTAAACAAGAGAAATCGAAACCCAGTAAGTTAGGGCATATTTTCTTGAATTCTCAAACGCCGAATGTTGCCTTTATTTTAAAACAAATTCTTATTTCAAGGTGACGAAATGTCATACCCGGTAAGTTAGGGCACAACACTTCGTATCTCCAAGAATAAGCATTTTTCAAAACTCGTATAGCGATTTAAAAGAGTATTCCGTTATTTAGGTTAAATGAGAAAAATTGAAACCCAATAAGTTAGGGCACGATTGTCTCGAATTACCAAATAGGGAATATCACTTTTATGAAAGGATTATTTTAAGGCATCGAGTAAAAGAACATAATGTGATTTATAGAAAAACATAAAAGCAAATTATGGTGCTAATACGTAATAATAAGTGTAACAGTGTCAAACATAATAATACGAGCAATTATGAAAGGTGAAATAATAGCAAGGCTAGTAAACAAGCGCGTGAGGAAAATGAAATGATAGAATACATAAGTAAATTAAATAAAATGGATAAAACATGGAACAAAAAAGGGGGCAATGATAATAATAATAATAATAATAATAATAATAATAATGGTAGTGATAAAAGGATAATAATATGTACGGTATTAAAATAGAAATAAAAGTATATATAACATTAAAAATATATGTACGGGATACATATGTGACATAAGTACATAACAGTTATAAAAATATACATAATAGAATGTATGAATAACATGATACTTACAATATACGTATACATAATATATATAAAACTATAATAATAATAATAATAATAAAATGATATGCATGGTATAATATTAATACACGTGTGCATAATATGGAGTATAATATATATGTATATTAAAGGGATGTATTTGACACACGAATGTATTAACAAAACAATAATATCGAAAATTATTAATAATAATACATAAATATATACGTACGTATATGTTAAAGATATATACATATATTATAAAACATATACTAATGTTAATAACGAGTATAATAGAGGTAAAATAGATATAATGATAATACGTATATAACGTGGTATTTAAAAATATGTATATAATATAGTATTTAAATATGTATATAAAATATATATTAGGAATAATAATAGTATATATATAAAAAAATTATAAATATATATATAAGATATATGTATGTACGAATATTGATTGAAATTAAAGAAACAATTCTAATAGTAGCAAAATATGTTAAAAATAATGATAATAACAATAATAAATAGAATAGTAAATAATATTAAAAATAAAAATGGTAAAACAATATAAAACCAACCTAAATCTAAAAAGGGGACTAAATTCGAATCAAAAGTGAAGTTTTGGGGCCAATTTAAGAAGAAATATAAAATAGGGGACCTATTTGAACACGCGTGCGATTGCAGAGGTCCAAGAGGGAAATTTTTTCGAACCGTTAAAATGACGTCGCTGAAGGGAGGACTAAATTGCAAAACGCGATAAACTTCAGGGCTAATTTAAAAGAAATGAAAACTTGATTGCAAAAATAAAAAAACGGAAGGACCGCGCACGCAATTAGACCAATTAATGAAAACACGCGGATCCCAGGGTAAGACGGGTCAGGTCTTCGGGTCGACGCCTAAACGACGTTGTTTCAATGTTTTAAAGAGGCTGGGCAAAACGGTGCGTTTTGCCAGCCTATATAAACCATTTTTTTTTATTTTTCATTTCACACAGCCTTTTTAAAAAAAAAAAAAGTTTAAGCTTCTCTCTTTGCTCTGTCTTCGCCCAGAATCCGATGAGATATCCAACCGATCACCGCCGTAGTTCATCACTGGCCACCGTCGCCGGCCATCGCGCGAGTTTCGAAAAAGGTATATTTTTCTTCCCTTTTTATATATATTTTTTGTTTTTAATGTATATTTGTATATGAATGGTCAAAAAGGATTAATGGATATATGTATAAACAGCTTCGAATAAAGAAAGAAAATAAAAGGAAAATCGACCTTTAGGCATTTGAACTTTCTTTTTTCCTCGTCTGCCTGTTGTTCACTATTGATTATCTTTGTATGCTAGAATCTATGTTTTTTGTATTTGAAAAAGTGTCCGACCCTACAATGGTTTTGGATTCGGCTTTAAATAGCCGTTTACATGCATCTATTCTTGCTTTCTGTCTATTCTCATTAATGTTTGCAGGTACCAGTAGCGGTGGATTTAACGAGAGCGGTGCTGCAGGCGTCGTCAGAGGCAAGTGGGGCAAAAAAGGGGGTTGATCGAACGGCTAGGGTTTCCTTTTTTTTTATTTTTTATTGGGCTAGGGCTCTTTTGGGCTTGGGGTATTTGGGCTGTAATTTAATTGGTTTATTTGGGCCCGCAAATTGGGCTTGTACAGCTGCCCCTCTTTGCTCGTTGTCGTGTAACGAGAATAGAGTAAAGACTTTCAAGAAAGACCAATTTGCTCGGTTGTCGAGTCTTGACTTTTTAGTGCTCCTCTTCTTTAGGTGACATCATTTAGCCTAGTGTCTCCTGTTGCTTTAATCCCCTCCATTGCTTCGCTACAACTTTAGTGAGATAAGGTTTGGTTTTTATCTACTCTATTGCGACTTTAGAGAGATAAGATCTGTTTATTTACAGCTTCAATCTGTTCCACTACAACTTCAGGGAAATAAGATTCGCTATCTTCAGTCTGCTCCGCTACAACTTCAGGGAGATAAGACTTGTGACTTCCATCTTCTCTGCTAAAACTTCAAGGAGATCTGTTGTGGCTTCGAGCCACTCCAACGCCATCTCAGGGAGAAAAGATGTGTAATTTCTGGCCTGTTACCCTACGCATAGGGGTTTAAGGCCCATCACAACTGATCCATTTCCCTACTGCTTAGGGGGTTAAGATCCTTCGTCTTCAATCTGCTCCACTACTGCTTAGGGAGATAAGATCTGCAATTCAGTCTGTTACCCTACTACTTAGGGGTTTAAGACCCATCATCTTTGATCTGTTTCCCTATTGCTTAGGGGGATTAAGATCTATAAATTCAACCTGTTACCCTACTGCTTAAGGGTTTAAGGTTCTTCGTCTTCGATCTGTTTCCCTACTACTTAGGAGTTTAAGATCTGTAAATTCAGCCTGTTACCCTACTATTTAGGGGGGTTAAGGCTTGTCACCTTCGATCTGTTTCCCTATTTCTTAGGGTGATGAGATCTGTAAATTCAGCCTGTTACGTTTAAGGCCCTTCACCTTCGATCTATTTCCCTACTGCTTAGGGGGTTAAGATCTATAAATTCAGCTTGTTACCCTACTGCTTAGGGGGTCAAGGCTTGTGAATTCACTGATTATAGAGACATGACCTGTAGAATCAGTTTCATGTATCTATGCTTATGTCAAATGATTAGGATGCTATGATCGAAATGAATCAAGTGCTCCTAACTAGATGTGTTATGAATGTGTCAGATAATTAGGATGCTATGATCGAAATGAATCAAATGCTCCTAACTAGATGTGTCACGAATGATCTATGAATGCACAAGTGCAGCATGTTGTGAGAATGAATCCCTTTTTAATGTACGGGTTGTCACTGCTCTTTGTTCATCAAGGTTCGATCACTAAAACGGTACCCTGTCTTCTTGTTCAGCTTAGATCTTTGAACAGAAAGCCCGAAGAGGTAGTCTCAATTTAAAGTCTTTCTTCTCAAATGTTTTCAATCTTTAAGTTTGGTTAATTCTAAATAATAGCCCTGTTTCTGGTTCCTGTACTATTTAGATACTTTTAGAGTAATATGTAGAACTCTTTTTACGAAAATGACTTTAGTCCATTAATCATCATTTCAATGCAAAATGCTTGAAAAAGATCATAACAATGACAGAACTGAAATTTGTCAGAAACAAAATTTGAAGGGAATAGATTAATCATGGACAACAAATATTGCTGGAATACAAAATGAATAGAAAGAAAATAGGTGCCCCAGATATCGCAGCGTGAGCTTCTCCGTACGAACTTCTTGAGGATTCCCTTTTTAAGCTCAATATGTGTTTAGGGGGTCTAGAGTACTCTTGTAGATGCCCCAAGATATAACATCTCTCCTCTTTATTAATTTAGGTATCGTAGGACTGTCGGATGCCCCATCTTTGATCAAAATTTGAATCGCCCTTTACAGGTTTTCAATTCGAAATCCCTTTGGTCTCAAGGTGCCCTTTGCGAGTTTTCACCTTGGTCTCTCCTTTTTTTTTTTAGGCAAAGTATTTCTTAACCGAATCTGAATTCACAGGATTAGGTAAGGTCTTGCCATCCATTTCGACCAATATCAATGCTCCTCCAGAAAAGGCCTTTTTTACCACATAAGGTCATTCCCAATTCGGCATCCATTTCCCCCTGAAATCCTTTTGTATGGGCAGGATCTTTTTCAATACTAGGTCTCCCTCGTGGAATTCTCTAGGACGAACCTTTTTGTTGTAAGCTCGCATCATTCGCTTTTGGTACATTTGACCATGGCGAATAGCTCTTAGCCTCTTTTCTTCAATCAAATTTAGTTGATCGTATCGGGACTAGATCCATTCTGCTTCGTCCAACTTTACTTCTGACAAAACTCTGAGGGAAGGAATCTTGACCTCGATAGGTAAAACCGCCTCCATTCCATAGACCAATGAGAAAGGTGTTGCCCCGGTAGAAGTCTTGACAGATGTTCGATAAGCATAGAAGGCGAAAGGTAGCTTTTCATGCCAGTCTTTATAAGTCTCAGTCATTTTCCCCACAATATTCTTAATGTTTTTATTAGCTGCCTCAACTGCACCGTTCATTTTTGGGCGATACGGTGATGAGTTGTGGTGTCTAATCTTGAACTGACCGTAGACCTCTGCTATCGTGCTGCTGTTCAAATTCAATGCATTGTCAAATATGATCCTTTCTGGCATTCCATATCGACAAATGATTTCCTTCTTTAGAAACTTGCTAACTGCCGATTTAGTTACATTGGCATATGAAGCAGCTTCTACCCACTTGGTGAAATAATCAATGACTACAGAGATGAATCGATGCCCATTAGAAGCTTTTGGCGAAATTAGCCCAATCACATCCATGCCCCACATCGAGAAAGGCCATGGAGAAGTCATAACATGCAGAGGTGAGGGAGGCACATGAATCTTGTCTCCATAGATTTGGCACTTATGGCATCTTTTGGCATAGTTAATACAATCTCCTTCCATGGTGGACCAATAATAACCGAACCTCATAATTTGCCTGGCCATTGTAAGGCCATTAGCGTGTGTCCCACAGACACCCTCATGGACTTCTTCCAAGATTTTCTTAGCCTCAATAGCGTCTACACATCTTAACAGTACTTGATCCTTTCTTCTTTTGTATAGGATCTCCCCGTCCAAGACGTAGTCATTGGCCAGTCTTCTCAACGTTCTTTTGTCATTCTCACTAGCTTGGTTGAGGTACTCACGATTCTTCACATACTGTAGGATATCGTGGTACTAAGGGTGATCATCATTTTCTTCTTCTTCTTCTTCAAGGTTGTAACAATGAGCCGGAGTCTCGTAAATGCTCATTTGGATTGGTTTCACATCCTCTTACTTGTTCACCTTGATCATAGAGGCTAAAGTTGCTAGGGCGTCAGCCATCTAATTTTCTTCTCGTAAGAGGTAGCAGAAAACAATATCATCAAACTCTTTAATTAATTCAAGGATAAGTCTTCGATAATTGATCAACTTGGGGTCTCTCGTCTCCCATTCACCTTTGAGTTGATAAATCACTAGGGCAGAATCCCCATATACCTCTAACATCTTGATTTTACGTTCTATGGCTGTACGTATTCCCATGATGCATGCTTCATATTCTGCCATATTATTCGTGCAGTCAAAATCCAATTTACTAGTGAAGGGATAATGATCTCCGTTTGGGGATACCAACACTGCCCCGATTCCGTTAACCACAGCATTTAATGCTCTATCAAAGTTTAGCTTCCAAGGATGACCTTCTTGAGGGTCTTCTTCAGTGGTTGCTATGTACATTAGATCTCCATTTGGGAAGTCAAAGTTCAGAGGCTCATAATCCTCTAGGGCTCTACTGGCTAGAAAATCTGCTATCGCACTCCCTTTTACGGCCTTCTGGTTCACATAAACTATATCGAATTTAGAAAGTAGAATTTGCCATCGGGCCATTCTCCCGTTCAAAGCAGTCGACTCCATCAAGTATTTCAGAGGATCCATTTTAAAAATTAGCCAAGTTGTGTGGTACAACATGTATTGTCTCAGTCTTCGAGTTGTCCAGATTAGGGCACAACACAACTTTTCAATGAATGAGTATCTCGTCTCACACTCAGTGAACTTCTTACTGAGGTAATATATCGCTCTTTCTTTTCTTCCTGACTCGTCGTGCTGGCCAAGCACACATCCCATAGAATTTTCAAACACTATTAAATACAGTATCAACGGCTTATCTAGACTAGGTGGTGTCAACACTGGGGCATTAGACAAATATTGCTTAACCTTGTCGAAAGTCTTCTGGCACTCTTCATCCCAAACACCAGGGTTGTGTTTCTTAAGGAGACGAAATATGGGGTCACATTACTCGATTAGTTGTGAAATAAACTGAGCGATGTAATTTAATCTTCCTAGGAATCTTCGAACTTCCTTTTGAGTACGCGGTGGAGGTAACTCTTGTATGGCTTTGACTTTATCTGGGTCAATCTCAATCCCTTTTTCACTGACTACGAATCCTAGCAGTTTTCCTGACCTGACCCCGAAGGTACACTTTGCTGGATTGAGTTTCAACTGGAATTTCCTCAACCTCAAAAATAATTTCCTCAAGACTTGTACATGCTCCTCTTCTGTCCGAGATTTGGCGATCATGTCATCAACATAGACTTCAATTTCTTTGTGCATCATATCATGGAACAAGGTTACCATGGCTCTCTGCTACGTTGCTCCCGCATTTTTTAGTTCGAACGGCATTACTTTATAGCAAAATGTTCCCCACATGGTTACAAATGTAGTCTTATTCATGTCCTCATGATGCATCTTTATCTGATTGTACCCTGAGAAACCATCCATGAAGGAGAAAAGTGAGTAACCTGTCGTATTGTCCACTAAAGTGTCAATATGAGGCAACGGGAAATTATCCTTCGAGCTAGCTTTGTTCAGATCCCTATAGTCTACACATATTCGTACTTTTTCATCTTTCTTAGGGAAATGGACAATATTGGCTACCCATTCCGAGTACTTAACTACTTGTAAGAAACCAGCATCGAATTGCTTCTTAACCTCTTCTTTTATTTTCAACAAATCATCGGGTCGCATCCTTCGAAGCTTTTGTTGAACTGGCTTGCATTCTTCCTTGATGGGGAGCCTGTGTACCACAATGTCAGTACTTAGCCTAGGCATATCTTGATACGACTATGCAAAGACATCCTTGAACTCTTGGAGTAACTCTATAAGGTCTCGCATTGTCTCTGTGGTAATGCAGGCTCCGATCTTTACTTCTTTCTTTTCTAGTTCATCTCCCAAGTTTGCGACTTCTACTGTCTCTTTGTGGGGTAAAATCTATTTCTCCTCGTGTTCTACCATCTTTAACAACTCAGGGGATAAGTTACAGTCTTCGTCATCCTCAAAGTCCTGAAATCCCTCTAGACACATATCCCGCTCAAAAGGAGACTCTGAGTTAGTAACAACGTCGCTCATATCGTTGATATCTAGAGACCTGTTGTAGGTGTGAAGAAAGATACAAAGAACAAAAGAATCTAAGAACAATGATATGTATGGTATGACTATGAATGAAAGAATAAAAGAATATTTACGCGGAATAAGACAAAATGATGCATTTCATTGAAATAATGATTTTGAACATAAGCGTATTTCACAAAAGGACACTTATTACTCCTAGGCCTAGAGCAATAGGTGTGTTTTGGACATTACTCTGAGTTAGTTCTAAAGACTACAGGAATCTCTTCTGTAGTCCAATTATTCAGAACACTTCCCGGCTCATAGGGGCGAATGCCCGACAAATTCTCTACTCCAGTTCCTTCTTCATATGTGGCATTGATGTCAAAATTTTCCATCATTCCTTCTACGATTTCCTTTCCCGACATCTTTCACTAGGGGTGAATGACTCCTCCAGACACGAAAGTCTTCGAAATGTGGGGGAAGATTATTGGTTCCCATTCGATTTCTCCCCAGTTCAATCGCGCTTTCCTTCTCTCTTGCTTCTTCTCAAGTTCTTTCTTTCTTTGTTTCGTATCCGGCTTAAATCCTAACCCAAAACGGTCTTGTTTGTCCTTCATCATTGGTACATTAATCCTTCCCTAGAGTTATCTCTTGAGTCCTCTTCCGGGTAGGGCCTCTTTTCCAACAGTTAGTCGTAGTCCCATTCTTGTAGTCTCATATAACCTGGGCATTGGAATCCTATTTCCTTCGGTAATGAATGTCGTATTCACAAACTCTAAAGACCAAAAAGAGCATTCAATTGCTTCATCATTTGCCTCTAGATATGAGGCGTCACTGGTTATTGTTGCGATAATGTCCTCTTCAGCATTGATCATTACTAACTGACCTTCGGTTACCAATTTCAACTTCTGGTGTAGCGATGAAGGGACTGCCCCTACTGAGTGTATCCATGGCCTCCCCAATAGGCAATTATACGAGGGCTTAATGTCCATGACCAGGAAATCTACCTTTACGTGCTCGGTCCGATTAAGAGGGGTATTTCAATTCTTCCCATTACCTTCCTTTCCGTGCCATCAAATGCTCTCACTACATTTTGGCATGTCTTCATATGGGAACTATCCACTGGCAACCTACTCAGCATAGATAGGGGTAGGACATTCAGTGCAGACCCATTGTCAATCAACACCCCCGGTAATGTGTACCCTTTACAGTGAGTCATGATATGCAAAGCTTTAGTTGATCCTCGGCCCCCTGGCGGTATTTCATCGTCATTGAAGAATATGAAGTTGTCGGCACTTATATTATTGAATAAGCGGTCCAGTTTGTTTATAGAGATATCGTTAGCAACATAAGTTTCATTCAGCACTTTCATCAATGCGCTGCGATGGGTTTCAGAGCTTACGAGTAAGGCCAATATCGATATACGAGCTGACTATTTGTGCAACTGTTCTACGACACTATATTTGCTGTGCTTTAGAAATTTTAAGAATTCATTTGCTTCTTTTTTAGTCACTGATTCATTAACAGTTGGTTCAGCTCCCGCCGACTTCTCTTTCTTTTGCTCAATTGCCAATGATTTTCCTTTAACCTGCTTGAGTTTTGTATTTGGGGTATAACGCCTTCCGCTGCACGTATAAAAACCCTCGTATTGACCTTCCTCTGATACATTAATCGGGATCTCTTCTCCCGGGATTGTCACATTGCAGCTATAGTTCCATGGTACCCTTTTGCTATCTTTATAAGGGAAAGCAACGGGCTTCTGGATTACAACCTTTGGCGCAACTTGTGCCCCAGTTTTATTCATTCTCGGACGTGATATAATAACTACTGGGTGGTTGACTTTGCAAATATCCTTCATCGACCCCTCTTCGGAGGCACACACATCTGTTCCTTCTAGGCTCCCGACATATTTGAAGAATTCCAGCTCCTTATTATCTATCAATCCTTGTACTAAAGCCCTGAATTGGCTACATTACTGAATCTCGTGATCCTCTTGATTATGGAACTCGCAATAATTATTTGCTTCTCGGGGTCTAACCCTTGAATTCTGTGTTATCAACCCTCTTTCTACCATTTTCTTCCATACTTCTTTCAACGGGGTATTCATTTATGCAATATTCATCTTAATTTCTTTCCCCGAACTCTTGATTATTGCATTTATTCCCTTATCCCCATGGTTAGGTAATGGATTCTCTGCACTGGATATATCATCAAATTTCACGATGCCCATGTTGATGAGTCTTTCAACCAATTTCTTAAAAGTGGTGCAGTTTTCGATCAAGTGTCCTGCGGCTCACGCATGGTATTCGCATTGGGCATTTGCGTCATACCATTTAGGGTATGGAGGTTGCATTGGCTTTAGATAGAAGAGAGATACGACTTGTGCATCAAATAAACTTTGGTATAACTCCTTGTACGTCATTGGAATGGGCATAAATTGGAGTTTCTCCCTATTTTGTTTTATGTTGGGCTCTTGTCTGGGTGGGCCCTGTTATCCAGTAGTTGTCGGTCTTAGTTGGCTTATGGTGATCGATTTTGAATATGAGCTCACATTATTCACCTCGTGCTCTTTCTTTCTCGGCGCTGACCTCTTGGCGTTTTCTTCAGCCTCTATTTTCCTACATCTTATCGCATTTTCTATCATTTCTCCAGACATTACTTTGTCTGAAAAACTCTTGGTTGCTCTACCCAGCATGTGGTTAATAAAAGGTGCCTTCAGGGTGTTGATGAAGAGCATAGTGGTTTCCTTCTCCAACAGAGGGGGTTGGACTTGTATGGCCACTTCTCTCCATCGTTGGGCATACTACCTAAAGCTTTCATTATGTTTTTTCTCCATATTCTGTAAAGTGATTCTATCAGGGGCTATGTCTGCCACATGACCATATTGCTTCATGAAAGCTTGTGCTAGATCTTTCCATGAACTGATCTGGGCACGACTCAGTTGGTTGTACCATCTAGAAGCGGCCCCAACCAGACTTTCAAAAAAGCAGTGAATTAACAGTTGGTCATTATTGACATGGCCTGCCATTCGTCTACAGAACATAGTAATGTGAGCTTCGGGACAGCTTATTCCGCTGTACTTCTCAAATTCCAGAGTTTTGAACTTGGGAGGGAGTACCAGGTCCGGAACCAAACTTAATTCCTTAGCATCGATTCCACCACGATGGTCAGTGCTTTCCATTTCTTTAAATTTTTCTTCTAACCATCTACACCTTTTTTAAAGCTCTTTCGGGAGTTCTACCCTTGTCTTTTCTATTTCTGTTACTTCATCGAGATTGAGGACCACAGGGTTAGTCAGGTTATCCCCCAGATTAGAGCCCGAGCCAGCCTGATAATTCATCGGTGTCGAAACACTGGCTTGAAATGGTTTGGGCCTAATTGTGACCGATGGCCTTCTTGGGTACATATCAGGTTGTGTTTGAACGTCCACTAGGGCAAAACCCGGAGGGTAAGTAGGATCCTCATTATCCTCTCCCGCATTGATCAAGAGGCTTTTCCCTTTTTCTAGTCCGCCAGCCAATAGACGCGTTAAGTGGTCCATCATACTTTTCTAGGACTCCAGTATCTGGCCCCTCACATCTTGCTGGATTTTGGCAAGCTGTTCTTGCATACGTGTTTGTAGTTGATCCTGCATCTCTTTTTGCATTTGTTCCAATCTCTCTAACCTTTGGTCCATTGCTCTTGTTTTTTCCCTTGTACCGTAACGATGTTTCAGGGTAACTGCCATGATTTTTAGGGTTTTTGTGAGTTTTAGTACGTGTGATGCAATGCTGATGCATGAATGTAATGAATGCGATGAATGCAAAAAGGCATTGATTCCAATTCGATTTCATTAGAGTAACTTTTCTAGAAAACAAGTTTCTTTACATAAAATAGATTACATATAAGGCTTGGCCCTAATACTTTAGGCCTTGACCTGCCTAAGAAGTCAAGCTAGCTCTCGGCCTCGACCCGATTCCAACTCGTATTTTAAACTTAACACATCGGCTTGTACTACTAATGTTTGCAAGTGATCAGCCACTTCTCGTACTTGAGTCAAAGCTTCGCCCATGGCGTAGTCCCTCTTCCGGACCTGATCTTGAGATTGATGAAGTTGCTCCTTAAATCGCTCGTTATTTACCTCAAGGAGTTTCATCTGAAGTTTACGATTTTGCAGTGCCGTTTTAAGTTCTTCTATATTCTCTTTTAATTCCTCGATTCTGCTTTGACTAGCTTTCAACTTGACTACAGAGTTACGCGAGCGGTACTGATACAAGGACCTTTCTAACTCTGATTCCCGAATCTTTAACTCCTCCTTTTCATTCTAGCTTTCTACCAAACTTCTTTTTAGAGCACCTTCTCGAGCTTGAGCATCTCGAAATTTTTCTTCCCATTGGTTGGCTTTGCTTTGCTCTTCTTTGACTTCCTGTCGCCACTGTTCAGATGTTTTTCCTAACCCAGCAGTTCTCATTGACCTACGCAGCTTCTTATAGTCCGTTTTTAAACTGTCCAAATCCTCTTCAGCCTTGTTTTTTTCCTTTTCTGAGTCTTTCGGCTTCTAGTTTCTAGACATCGACATCTAACCCCAGCTGCATTTTTTCTTCCTCCAATTGCTCGATCATTTTCTCTAGTTCCAGACTCTTTCTCTCAAAATCTTGCCTGATGATTTCTAGCTCAGATGGGATTATTTTCAAGCGTTCTTCTATCGATTGAGGATTCCCTTGATCTGACGTAGGGATGTTGTCGTTAATCTTCTGATTCCAACATCGGTCATACTCAGGAGTAGTCATGGGATTGGCAGTAAACTTTTTCATTCTACGAGTCTAGTTCCAGACATTTGATATCTCGTGAACTTTCTTTTTGTAATTATTCCCCTTGAATACGAATTCGCATTGAGCTAACCCGTATGTTGGTGGTGTAAACTGCCTGGATCTGTACTGTCTTAATGCAAGTAGAGGGGCATACCCGACGGCTCCCCATACTTCTAGCAAGGGAACCCAATCGAAATCTCCGCATCGGTATAATATTTCATCAGGAACCATCCACGGGGCTCTCTATTCAACGTCTTCCTCTTGCAAATTTTAGAGAACCGTCATCCAATTTTCTTCTGTAATATCATCTCGCCTCAATGTAGCTACTAACTCTTTCAGTGGAGAGTAATTTTCAGAGAAGATACGATACGAGACCTTTTCCACTTTCCAAAAATGGTTGTGAAACCAAGATAGCAAGAGCTGTGCACATCCAATAAATCTCCCTTCACCCGCTCTTCGACAAGCATTTAATGATCTAAAAGTTTCAACCAAGATTGCGGGTACAGGTGTGGTTCCTTTTCCAAGCCTGTCAAAAAGATCGGAGACCGCTTCGTCTACATGCCCCAAGGCTTTGGGGAAGATGACCAGTCCATAAACGCTCAGGGCGAAGACATTTACCCTTTTCTTCACGTCGGGGTGTGCTAAGATTAGATCCCTCAGGTTCTTCCAAGGAATGCATTTACAATTTCCCTTTTGTTTGATCCGGGTTGTAACCCACTGTTCACTCATCCCTGTGATGTTCATCAGCTTTTTTGAAAATGCTGGGACGTTGGTAGGTCTGGAATAAATTCTATCAACCCGAATCTTTGGGCAATGGAGCAAGGTCTTGTACTCTTCTATAGTAGCTACCAAATCTACTTTCCCGAAAGTAAAGCAACTGTAAGCAGAATTCCAATATTGGGCAAGGGCTCGAAACAGGTGTTCATCTACCTTAACATCGAGCAGATAAGGTAAATCACCGTAATGACAATAGAATAGCTGTTTGACCTCGTCATCCCACTGACCCCAAATTTCTTTCATCTCTTGGAGATTATTCTGCGTTACGCTGATTCGAGTAAAATCCCACAACTCTGACACATACCCCTCGGTAAGACTGTCACCTTTCTCTTGTTGGGTTGTCTCAGCCCATATCTGAACAGCCACGTTGTCCTCTACTTTATCAAAAAACCCATTTTCCATAATAAGCTATCTACTTAGCAACCGAATGTGAATCAACACCTTTTGTGATGAAAATGCCATGCAAATACAATCAAAGTAAAACAAAGCAGGTCAGTATTTCATACGCAGTTTAAAGCAAACAAAGAATAATAAATATAGCACTTGCTTAGGTAACCCCTAGGGTTTCGGAGTGGCTCTACCTAGGGTGGGCTCTTAAGGCTCGCTACATGGGGTTCGGTTCTAGAGTAAAGGTACCTGAACCAGCAGATTCCTCGATCTTCACCCATTATAGGCTCATACAGACCGAGTTCAGTTCAGGGGAATACATTTCCCTATGGCTGCACGGAGATGAAAATCTCACGAAGACATAGGTACGGATGTATCTCGAAAGCGATCCACTATCCTGCATGAAGGTGAAAACCTCACGAAGGAGTAGTTTCTCACTCCCACTTAAAAAGGGTGTGACCACAACTGTCATGCAATGCAATATGCAAAACTTGTTTAAAGACTCAAACCAACGCAGTAGGTATTATATCATAAACCACAAAAATAGCTAATGAAATGCAATGAAAGGATCGTATTTCAAAACCAATTTTTCAATTTTCGATAAAAAGAAAAAAGTTAATCAACTTGTGGCTTGACTCTCTTATTTGGTCCCCAGTGGAGTCGCCAAGCTGTCGAAACCATTTTTTGAAAAATGGGGATCGACTTGGATTTTGGAAATGAAAACGAATAGAGGAGTCGCCACCGATCCTTTTTTGATGAGGTGTGATTGGGTCACCTCGTAAAAGTGGTCGTTTAAAATGGTTTGATTTATTTAAACAATGATTTTGGTCCACGCAAATCAAGAAAATAGGTTCGGGAGTCAGTTACGCACGAGGAAGGATTAGCACCCTCGATGCGCCCAAAATTGGTACCTAGTTGATTAATTAGTGTGTTAGTGTCGACGATTTGAAAACTTGAAAGAATTTAAAATACAATCCCTCTTATTAATGCTAATTTAAAAATGATTTAATAAGTTAAAACGGATGTTAAAGACTCCATCATCTCGAAGTAATAAAACGTCATGCCCAGTAAGTTAGGACACGACATTTCGAACTTTGAGAATAAGCTTGCCTTTATTTGAAATTCATGTATTTTGACCCTTTTTAAAAGGGTATTCGACTATTAAGTGTAAACGAAAAAAATCGAAACCCAGTAAGTTAGGGCACGATATCTCGAATTTCCAAATGCCGAATATTGCCTTTGTTAACTAAAATCTTATCCCGAGGTAACAAAATGTTATACCCGGTAAGTTAGGGCACAACACCTCTTATCTCTGAGAATATTTATTTCAAAACTCGTATTGTGATTTAAAAGAATATTCCGTTATTTAGGTTAAATGAGAAAAATCGAAACCCAGTAAGTTAGGGCACTATTGTCTCGAATTACCAAATATGGAATATTACTTTTATGAAAGAATTATTTTAATATATTGGGTAAAAAATATAACGTGATTTATAGTAAAACATAAAAGTAAATTATGGTATTAAATCATAATAATAGGTGCGACAGTGTCAAAAATAATAATATGAGCAATTATAAAAGGTGAAATAATAGCAAGGCTAGTAATATGTAAATATAAACAAATGCATTAGGAAAATGAAATGATCGAATACATAAGTAAATTAACGAATAAATAAAAATGAATAAAACATGGAACAACAAAAATGGTAATGATAACGAAAACGATAATAATAATAATATAAATAATAATAGTATAAAATGATAATAACATATGGTATTAAACATGATACTAATAATGTAAATATGAAACAGTAGGGAACATATATATGTAAAACATATAATACTAGATTAAAAATATATATAATATTTATTGAAAACAGTAATAATATAAAAAATAACTAATAATAACGATATATAAATATATACAAATATGTATTAAAATATATAGGAATAAAAAGTGTATACATAATATTAAAAATATGTACATAATATAGCGTTTAAAAATACATACATAATGTAGTTATTAAAAAAATATATACACAATATAGTATTAAGAATATACACAATATAGTATTAAGAATATGCACAACATGTATGGTATTAAAAATATAGTATTAAAAAAACATAATACATACATATAAGTATTTATTAAAAAATGCTAATACTAATAATAGTAATAGTAAAATACTAATAAATAATAGATATAGTATAATAATGAAAATATAAATAGATAAGAAGCATAATCGATGAGTAATAAGAAAATGAAAATATAACAATAGTCATAATATAATGGTAATAATAATTACAAAAATGATGATAATAATAATAATAATATTAAAGTAAAGTAAATAAAAATAATACTATATATAAATATATATATACGTATATAATAAAAATACACACTACTATATAGTAATAGTAATAATAATAATAATAATAATAATAATAATAATATAGAAATACAAAAAGCAAATATAATAAAAAAGCAAATATAATAAAAATATTAAATTAAAGTAATAAAAAAATACTATATATAAATATATATGTATATGTACATAAAAAATATACACTAATATATAATAATAATAACAATAGAGGTGCTAATAATGGCATTAGAATAAAATAAATATAAGTACAAGTATGATAATAATAATGGTAATAAAAATAAAAATAATAGTAATAATAAGAAATTTAATAAATAAAGTTATAAGAATAATAATATTTAAAATAAAATGAAATAGCAAAGGTAATATAAAAAATCAACTTAAATCTAAAAAAGGACTAATTTCGGAACAAAAAGGAAGTTTTGGGGAAATTTAAAAAAAAAAAGAGAAAAGGACTAAAAAGCGATATGCGCGTAACCTAGGGGGACCAAAAGCGCAATATTCCCTCATTCTAAAACGCAGCGCATGGTATAGGACTAGATCACAAAACGCAACAAGTTTTGGGGCCAAATTAAGAAATATTAAAAACTAGATTGCGGAAATATAAAAAGGCGGAAGGGCAATTTGCGCAATTAGACCCTTAAATAAAAACACGCGGATCCTTGGAGCGGGTCGGGTCAACACGCAGGTTAGCTCAAAACGACGTCGTTTTGGGGTTAAAAGGCAGCCCCCAAAACGACGTCGTTTTGGGGGCTATAAAAGGCCAATTGTTTTTTTAAAAAAAATCATTTGTGACATTTGAAAGAAAAAAAAAAAAAGAGGGGAGAGAATTCTCTCTGACCAGTCCGTCAGTCCCATGATGGGGTCGCCGCGTAAATCGCACCGTGAAAAGGTAAATTTTTTTTTATTATTCTAATATATATATGTGCTGTTTTTTTTTAAAAAAAAGGAATATATGTATATGTATTCGAATGGAGGAAATAAAGAGAAAAATAATAAGAGAAATAGAAACCTTTGCACGATGAACCTTTTTTTGATTAACTTGCTATGTTCTTTCTTTGGATTTGTCTTTTTTGTGTTTAAACCTATTTTTTGTATTAATGAAAAGTGGCCGAATTTTACAATGGTTTTAGATTTGGCTTTTTATAGCCTTGTTACATGCTTTTTTTCTATTATTTTTGCTGTCTTTTCTTCTTTTTGGCTTTTGCAGGTGCAAGTGGAGCAAGTGGAGGTGGGTGGCCGACTGGCATAGAGTTGGTAGTGGCAGAGGCTAGGAGCGGCGGCTAGCATTAGGGATTCTAGGGTTTTTTCTAAAAATTTTAGAATTTTGGGCTCCTTATTTTAATTTTGGGATTGGGTAGTTTTAATTTGGGCCAGGCAATTTTGGGCCTTCTACAGCTGCCCCTCTTTGCTCGTTGTCGTGTAACGAGAATGGAGCAGACTTTAAAAAGGCCAAATTTGCCTGGTCTCACCGGGTCTCGACTTCTTCGGTGCTCTACTTCTTCATGTAGCCTCGCTTCAGTCCACTACATCTTGATGCTTCGATCCATTCCACTGTAACTTCAGAAAGGTGAGATCTGTGATTTATAGCTTCGATCTACTCGGCAGAAACTTCAAGAAGATACGAATAGTGGCTTCGAGCCTCTCCAGTGCCTTTTCAAGGGGAAGAGATTTGTAGCTTTGAACTACTCGGCTGAAACTTCAAGGAGATACGAATGGTGGCTTCGAGCCTCTCCAGTGTCATTTCAGGGAGAAGGGATTTATAGCTTCGATCTGTTTCCCTACTGCTTAGGGTGATAAGATCTATAAATTCAGCTTGTTACCTTACTGCTTAGGGGTTTAAGGCCCATAATCTTCGATCTGTTTCCCTACTGCTTAGGGGGTTAAGATCCATCACCTTCGATCTGTTTCCCTACTGCTTAGAGGGTTAAGAACTGTAAATTTAGCCTGTTACCCTACTGCTTAGGGGTTTAAGGCCCATCATCTTCGATCTGTTTCCCTACTTCTTAGGGGGTTAAGATCCATCATCTTCGATCTGTTTCCCTACTGCTTAGGGGGTTAAGATCTATCATCTTCGATCTATTTCCCTACTGCTTAGGGGGTTAAGATCTGTAAATTCAGCCTGTTACCCTACTGCTTAGGGGTTGAAGGCCCATCACCTTCGATCTGTTTCCCTATTGCTTAGGGGGTTAAGATCTGTAAATTCAGCCTGTTACCCTACTGCTTAGGGGTTTAAGGCCCATTGCCTTCGATCTGATTCCCTACTGCTTAGGGGGTTAAGATCTATAAATTCAGCTTGTTACCCTACTACTTAGGGGGTTAGGGCTTATCATCTTCGATCTGTTTCCCTACTGCTTAGGGGTTAAGATCCACCATCTTCGATCTGTTTCCCTACTGCTTAGGGGTTAAGATCTATCATCTTTGATCTGTTTCCCTACTACTTAGGGGGTTAAGGTCTGTAAATTCAGCCTCTTACCCTACTGCTTAGGGGTTTAAGGCCCATCGCCTTCGATCTGTTTCCCTACTGCTTAGGGGGGTAAGATCTGTAAATTTAGTCTGTTACCCTGTTAAGGCTTGTCACCTTCGATCTGTTTCCCTACTGCTTAGGTGATGAGATCTGCAAATCTTCAACCTTTTACCCTACTGTTTATAGGGTTAAGGCTTGTTACCTTCGATCTATTTCCCTACTACTTAGAGGGTTAAGATCTATAATCTTCGGCCTGTTACCCTACTGCTTAGGGGGTTAAGGTCCATCTTTAATCTGTTTCCCTATTGCTTAGGGTGATAAGATCCATTATCTTTGATCTGTTTCCCTACTGCTTAAGGTGATAAGATATGTAAATCTTCAACCTGTTACCCTACTGCTTAGGGGGTTAAGGCTTGTGAATTCACTGATTCTAGGCACATGACCTGTAGAATCAGTTCCATGTATCTATGCTTATGTCAAATGATTAGGATGCTATGATCGAAATGAATCAAATGCTCTTAACTAGACGTGTTATGAATGTGTCAAATAATTAGGATGCTATGATCGAAATGAATCAAATGCTCCTAATTAGATGTGTTATGAATGATATAAAATGCAGGAATGAAATGATCCTTTTTAAAAGGCTTAAGGTATCATTGCTCGTTGTTCATCAGGACATTATCACTGACGTATTACGCTGCCATCTTGTTCGGCTGGTATTCTTGACAGAAAAGTCAAAGAAACAATCACATTTTGCTTAGCAAGCTTGCCCCGCTGTAATTTCAGAGTCCCTTCCACTGTACCTTCTGGGACATAAAGTTTGTGCCTCCCACTGTAATTTCAGAGGAACAACATTTGGTTTCTTCCATCCATCCTGCTGCAACTCAAAGGTACAGGATTTGTATCATCTTCAATCAATTTGATCTATTACACCATTCCCTGGGTGTAATGACCAGATGTATATGCCTGATATTTGCATAAATGCAGAGTATCATTTTTCTTTTCCCGAGAATAATCCCATTGCTTGTTCTTTGCCGAGATTATAATACCAATGTAATTTCTTTTTGCTTAACCAATATCTTTGACAGAAAACCCAATGAGATAATTTCAATTTGGGCTTAAATATTTCCAACCCTTGGGCTTGGTGAGTTCTGAATAATAGTCCTGTTTCGGGCTCCTGTACTATTTAGAAGCTTCCAAAGTAATATGCAGAACTTCTTTGTGAAAGTATTATTGGTCCATTAATCGTTATTTCAATGCAAAGTGCTCGAAAAAGATCAAAACAATGGACAAGAAGGAAATTGATTAGGAGCATAGCTTAAAATGAATAAATTAATCAAAGATTGCAAATGCAATAAGAAGGAAATTAACTCAAAATAAATAAGTTAATCAAATATAGGAATGCAATAAGAAGGAAATTTATCGGGATGTATCTTGAAAAGAACAGATTCAAAATGGGAAAAATGGAAGGCTAGGTGCCCCAGATATGGCAGCTTGAGCTTCTCTATACTAACTTCTTGAGGACCTTTCTGAGCTCAATATGTGTTTAGGGGATCCAGAGTACTTTGTCAATGCCCGAAGACGTGGCATACTTCTTCATTGTTAATTCAGGCATAGCAAGACCACCATATGCCCCACTTTGATCCAAATTTGCCGCCCTTCTCCAGTTTTCAACTCGAATCCCTTTTTAGTCTCAAGGCGCCCTTTGCGGGTTTTCACCATGGCCTCCCCCCTTTTTTCTTTTTCTTTTTTCAAGACGCCCTTTGCGGGTTTTCACCTTGGCCCTTCACTTTTTAAGTGAAATACTTCTTGACGAAATTCGAATTCACCGATTTAGGTAAATATTTGCCATCTATTTCGGTCAATATTAATGCCTCTCCAAAACAGGCCTTATTTACTACATAAGGTCCTTCTCAGTTTGGCATCCACTTTTCTCTGAAGTCCTTTTGTATAAGAAGTATCTTCTTCAATATCAAGTTCCCCTAGTGGAATTTTCTAGGATAAACCTCCTCATCATAAGCTCACATCGTTTATTGGACCATGACAGATGGCTTTCAACCTCCTTTCTTCAAATTCAACTGATCATATCGGGATTGGATCCATTTTACCTTATCCAACTTCAACTCTGTCGAGACTCAGAGATAAGGAATCTCTTCTTCAAAACTATTTTTTATCCCATAGACTAATGAAATATGCTGCCCCAGCGAATGTCTTGGCCAACGTTCGATGAGCATAGAGGTTAAATGATGACTTCTTATGCCAATCTTTACAAGTCTCAGTCATCCTTCCATGATCCCTTTTTTTTTTTTAGGATTTGATGATTGGCATATGAAGCGACTTTCACCCTCTTGGCGAAGTAATTGATGCCTGCTAGAAGCTTTCGACGATCGGTCCAATAACCTCCATGCCCCACATAGAGAAAATTTACGAAGAAATGAAGGAGGCACATAAGTCTTGTCTTCCTCCATCTGGCATTTATGGCATACCTGATACAATTCCCTTCTACGGTGGGCCAGCAGAACTCGAATCTCATGATTAGCCTGGCCATCATAAAACCATTAGTAAATGTTGTTCAAACACCTTCAGCATTCTCATGTCTTAATAGCTCAGGCATATCTTGATGCGATCATGCGAAAGCATCTTTGAATTGGGAATAACTCAATGATGTCTCACTTTATCTTTGATTCAAAACACGCTTGTTGCTTTAAGCCTAGAAGCAATTAGACCCTTTTATGAAATAGGCTTGTGTCCTAAGTCTTTATTTCAATAAAATACATCTTTTTGAGCAAATATTCTTTAATTTCATTTCATACGGTACAAATAATTTTTCTTAGATTCTTTGTTCTTTGGACTTTCTTTCAAATATTCATTTATTTCTTCATTCATGATCATACCGTACAAATAATCATCCTTAGAATCATTTACTTTTTGACATCTGCCTTCAATAGGTCCCCAGATATCAACGACATGAGCGACGTTGCTACTGACCTAGAATCTCCTTTTGAGCAAGATATGTGTCTTGAGGGATCTCAGGACTTGGAACATGACAGAGACTGTAGCATATCTCCTGATTTGTTAAGGACAGTAGAATAAGATAAAAAAATGAATCCTACCTTACAAAAAGTCAGTGGACAGTCAGTCTAGGATAAGAGAAAGAGGCAAACATTGGAGTCTGCATCACCACAAAGATAAAATGAGACACCATTGAGTTATTCCCAATTCAAAGATGTTTTCGCATGATCGCATCAAGATATGCCTGAGCTATTAAAACATGAGAATGCTGCAAGGTGTTTGAACAACATATGCTAATGGTTTTATGATGGCCAGGCTAATCATGAGATTCGAGTTCTGCTGGCCCATCGTAGAAGGCAAATGTATCAGGTATGCCATAAATGCCAGATGGAGGAAGACAAGACTTATGTGCCTCCTTCATTTCTTCATAAATTTTCTCTATGTGGGGCATGAAGGTTATTGGACCGATCTCGTTGAAAGCTTCTAGCAGGCATCAATTAATTCGCCAAGAGGGTGAAAGTCGCTTCATATGCCAATCATCAAATCCTCAACAAAAAAAGGGATCATAGAAGGATGACTGAGACTTGTAAAGATTGGCATAAGAAGTCATCATTTACCCTCTATACTCATCGAACGTTGGCCAAGACCTTCGCCGGGGTAGCATATTTCATTAGTCTATGGGATAAAAATTGGTTTTGAAGAAGAGATTCCTTGTCTCTGAGTCTCGACAGAGTTGAAGTTAGATAAGGAAAAATGGATCCAATACCGATATGATCAGTTGAATTTGAAGAAAGGAGGTTAAAAGCCATCTGTCATGATCCAATAAACGATGTGAGCTTATGATGAAGAGGTTCATCCTAGAAAATTCCACTAGGGGAACTTGATATTGAAGAAGATCCTTCTTATACAAAAGGACTTCAGAGAAAAGTGGATGCCAAACTGAGAAGGACCTTATGTAGTAAATAAGGCCTGTTTTAGAGAGGCATTAATATTGACTGAAATAGATGGCAAAGATTTACCCAAATAGGTGAATTCGAATTTCGTCAAGAAGTATTTCACTTAGAAAGTGAGGGGCCAAGGCGAAAACCAGCAAAGGACGTCTTGAAAAAAAAAGAAAAAAAGGAGGGAGGCCATGGTAAAAACTCGCAAAGGGCGCCTTGAGACTAAAAGGGGATTCGAGTTGAAAACCCGAGAAGGGCGGCAAATTTGGATCAAAGTGGGGTATATAGTGGTCTTGCTATGCCTGAATTAACAATGAAGAAGTATGCCACGTCTTCGGGCATTGACAAAGTATTCTGGATCCCCTAAACACATATTGAGCTCAGAAAGGTCCTCAAGAAGTCAGTACAGAGAAGCTCAAGCTGCGATATCTGGGGCACCTAGTCTTCCATTTTACCCATTTTGAATCTGTTCTTTTCAAGATACGTCCCAATAAATTTCCTTCTTATTGCATTCCTATATTTGATTAACTTATTTATTTTGAGTTAATTTCCTTCTTATTGCATTTGCAATCTTTGATTAATTTATTCATTTTAAGCTATGCTCCTAATCAATTTCCTTCTTGTCCATTGTTTTGATCTTTTTCGAGTATTTTGCATTGAAATAACGATTAATGGACCAATAATACTTTCACAAAAGAAGTTCTGCATATTACTTTGGAAGCTTCTAAATAGTACAGGAGCCCGAAACAGGACTATTATTCAGAACTCACCAAGCCCAAGGGTTGGAAATATTTAAGCCCAAATTGAAATTATCTCATTGGGTTTTCTGCCAAAGATATTGGTTGAGCAAAAAGAAATTACATTGGTGTTATAATCCCGGTAAAAAACAAGCAATGGGATTATTCTCGGGAAAAGAAAAATGATACTCTGCATTTATGCAAATATCAGGCATATACATCTGGTCATTACACCTGTGGAATGGTGTAATGTGATCAAATTGATTGAAGATGATACAAATCATGTACCTTTGAGTTGCAGCAGGATGGATGGAAGAAACCAAATGTTGTTCCTCTAAAATTGCAGTGGGAGGCACAAACTTTATGTCCCAGAAGGTACAGTGGAAGGGACTCTAAAATTACAGCGGGGCAAGCTTGCTGAGCAAAATGTGATTGTTTCTTTGACTTTGCTGTCAAGAATACCAGCCGAACAAGATGGCAGCGTAATACGCCAGTGATAATGTCCTGATGAACAACGAGCAATGATACCTTAAGCCTTTTAAAAAGGATCATTTCATTCCTACATTTTATATCATTCATAACACATCTAATTAGGAGTATTTGATTCATTTTGATCATAGCATCCTAATTATTTGACACATTCATAACACGTCTAGTTAAGAGCATTTGATTCATTTCAATCATAGCATCCTAATCATTTGACATAAGCATAGATACATGGAACTGATTCTACAGGTCATGTCCCTAGAATCAGTGAATTCACAAGCCTTAACCCCCTAAGCAGTAGGGTAACAGGCTGAAGATTTACATATCTTATCACCCTAAGCAGTAGAGAAACAGATCGAAGATAATGGATCTTATCACCCTAAGCAGTAGGGAAACAGATCAAAGATGGTCCTTAACCCCCTAAGTAGTAGGGTAACAGGTCGAAGATTATAGATCTTAACCCCCTAAGCAGTAGGGAAACAGATCGAAGGTAACAAGCCTTAACCCCCTAAGTAGTAGGGTAACAGGCTGAAGAATTGCAGATCTCATCACCCTAAGCAGTAGGAAATAGATAGAAGGTGACAAGCCTTAACCCGCTAAGTAGTAGGGTAACAGACTAAATTTACAGATCTTAACCCCTTAAGCAGTAGGGAAACAAATCGAAGGTGATGGGCCTTAAACCCCTAAGCAGTAGGGTAACAGGCTGAATTTATAGACCTTAACCCCCTAAGCAGTAGGGAAACAAATCGAAGATGATAGATCTTAACCCCCTAAGTAGTAGGGAAACAGATCGAAAATGATAGATCTTAACCCCCTAAGCAGTAGGGAAACAGATCGAAGATGATGGATCTTAACCCCTAAGCAGTAGGGAAACAGATCGAAGATGATAAGCCTTAACCCCCTAAGCAATAGGGTAACAAGCTGAATTTATAGATCTTAACCCCCTAAGTAGTAGGGAATCAGATCGAAGGCAATGGGCCTTAAACCCATAAGCAGTAGGGTAATAGGCTGAATTTACAGATCTTAACCCCCTAAGCAGTAGGGAAACAGATCGAAGGTGATGGGCCTTAAACCCCTAAGCAGTAGGGTAACAGGCTAAATTTACAGATTTTAACCCCCTAAGCAGTAGGGAAACAGATCGAAGATGATAGATCTTAACCCCCTAAGCAGTAGGGAAACAGATCAAAGATGATGGATCTTAACCTCCTAAGCAGTAGGGAAACAGATCGAAGATGATGGGCCTTAAACCCCTAAGCAGTAGGGTAACAGGTTAAATTTATAGATCTTAACCCCCTAAAGAAACAGATCGAAGGTGATGGATTTTAACCCCCTAAGCAGTAGGGAAACAGATCGAAGATGATGGGCCTTAAACCCCTAAGCAGTAGGGTAACAAGCTGAATTTCTAGATCTTATCACCTTAAGCAGTAGGGAAATAGATCGAAGTTATAAATCCCTTCTCCCTGAAATGGCACTAGAGAGGCTCGAAGCCACCATTCGTATCTCCTTGAAGTTTTAGCCGAGTAGGTCAAAGCTACAAATCTCTTCCCCCTAAAATGGCACTGGAGAGGCTCGAAGCCACCATTCGTATCTCTTTGAAGTTTCAGCCGAGTAGATCGAAGCTATAAATCACAGATCTCACCTTTCTGAAGTTACAGTGGAATAGATCGAAGCATCAAGATGTAGTAGACTGAAGCGAGGCTACATGAAGAAGTGGAGCACCGAAGAAGTCGAGACTCGGTGAGACCAGGCAAATTTGGCCCTTTTAAAGTCTTTGCTCCATTCTCGTTACACGACAACGAGCAAAGAAGGGCAGCTGTAGAAGGCCCAAAATTACCTGGCCCAAATTAAAACTACCCAAACCCAAAATTAAAAAAAAACCCTAGCCCAAACCTAAGGAGCCCAAAATTCAAAAAATTTTAGAAAAAAACCCTAGAATCCCTAATTCTAACCGCCGTTCCTAGCCTCTACCACCACCAACTCCATGCCAGTCGGCCACCCACCTCCACTTACTCCACTTGCACCTGCAAAAGCCAAAAAGAAAAAAAGACAGCAAAAATAATAGAAAAAAAGCATGTAACAAGGCTATAAAAAGCCAAATCTAAAACCATTGTAAAATTCAGCCACTTTTCATCAATACAAAAAATAGATTTAAACACAAAAAAGACAGATCCAAAGAAAGAACATAGCAAGTTAATCAAAAAAAGATTCATCGTGCAAAGGTTTCTATTTCTCTTATTATTTTTCTCTTTATTTCCTCCATTCGAATACATATACATATATTCCTTTTTTTAAAAAAAAAAAACAGCATATATATATATTAGAATAATAATAATTTACCTTTCCGCCACTGTATGCGGTGGCACATGACGACGGCGATGGCGGCGCTAGCAACGGCGACGACCCCATGGCCGGACTCTGGACCTGGTCCAGAGAGAATTCTCTCCCCCTCTCTCTTTTTTTTCTTTCAAATGTCACAAATGATTTTTTTTAAAAAAAATTGGCCTTTTATAGCCCCCAAAACGACGTCGTTTTGGGGGCTACCTTTTAACCCCAAAAGGACGTCGTTTTGAGCTAACCCGCGTGTTGACCCGACCCGCTCCAAGGATCCGCGTGTTTTTATTTAAGGGTCTAATTGCGCAAATGGCCCTTCCGCCTTTTTATATTTTCGCAATCTAGTTTTTAATATTTCTTAATTTGGCCCCAAACTTGTTGCGCTTTTGTGATCTAGTCCTATACCACCATGCCGCTGCTTTTAGAATGAGGGAATATTGCGCTTTTGGTCCCCAGTGTTACACAATATATCGCTTTTTAGTCCTTTTCTCTTTGTTTTTTTTTTTTTAATTTCCCCAAAACTTCCTTTTTGTTCCGAATTAGTCCTTTTTTAGATTTAAGTTGATTTTTTATATTACCTTTGCTATTTCATTTTATTTTAAATATTATTATTCTTATAACTTTATTTATTAAATTTCTTATTATTACTATTATTTTTATTTTTATTACCATTATTATTATCATACTTGTACTTATATTTATTTTATTCTAATGCCATTATTATCACCTCTATTGTTATTATTATTATATATTAGTGTATATTTTTATGTACATATACATATATATTTATATATAGTATTTTTTTATTACTTTAATTTAATATTTTTATTATATTTGCTTTTTTATTATATTTGCTTTTTGTATTTCTATATTATTATTATTATTATTATTATTACTATTACTATATAGTAGTGTGTATTTTTATTATATACGTATATATATATTTATATATAGTATTATTTTTATTTACTTTACTTTAATATTATTATTATTATCATCATTTTTGTAATTATTATTACCATTGTATTATGACTATTATTATATTTTCATTTTCTTATTACTCATCGATTATGCTTCTTATCTATTTATATTTTCATTATTATACTATATCTATTATTTATTAGTATTTTACTATTACTATTATTAGTATTAGCGTTTTTTTAATCAATACTTATATGTATGTATTATGTTTTTTTAATACTATATTTTTAATACCATACATGTTGTGCATATTCTTAATACTATATTGTGTATATTCTTAATACTATATTGTGTATATATTTTTTTAATAACTACATTATGTATGTATTTTTAAACGCTATATTATGTACATATTTTTAATATTATGTATACACTTTTTATTCCTATATATTTTAATACATATTTGTAAATATTTATATATCGTTATTATTAGTTATTTTTTATATTATTACTGTTTTCAATAAATATTATATATATTTTTAATCTAGTATTATATGTTTTACATATATATGTTCCCTACTGTTTCATATTTACATTATTAGTATCATGTTTAATACCATATGTTATTATCGTTTTATACTATTATTATTTATATTATTATTATTATCGTTTTCGTTATCATTGCCATTTTTGTTGTTTCATGTTTTATTCATTTTTATTTATTCGTTAATTTACTTATGTATTCGATCATTTCATTTTCCTAATGCATTTGTTTATATTTACATATTACTAGCCTTGCTATTATTTCACCTTTTATAATTGCTCATATTATTATTTTTGACACTGTCGCACCTATTATTATGATTTAATACCATAATTTGCTTTTATGTTTTACTATAAATCACGTTATATTTTTTACCCAATATATTAAAATAATTCTTTCATAAAAGTAATATTACATATTTGGTAATTCGAGACAATCGTGCCCTAACTTACTGGGTTTCGATTTTTCTCATTTAACCTAAATAACGGAATATTCTTTTAAATCACAAAGCGAGTTTTGAAATAAATATTCTCGGAGATACGAGGTGTTTTGCCCTAACTTACAGGGTATGACATTTTGTTACCTTGGGATAAGATTTTAGTTAACAAAGGCAATATTCGGCATTTGGAAATTCGAGATATCGTGCCCTAACTTATTGGGTTTTGATTTGGGTTTTGATTTTTCTTGTTTACACTAAATAGTCGAATACCCTTTTAAAAAGGGTCAAAATACATGAATTTCAAATAAAGGCAAGCTTATTCTCAAAGTTCGAAATGTCGTGTCCCAACTTACTGGGCATGACGTTTTATTACTTAACATCCGTTTTAACTTATTAAATCATTTTTAAATTAGCATTAATAAGAGGGATTGTGTTTTAAATTCTTTCAAGTTTTCAAATCGTCGACACTAAGACACTAATTAATCAACTAGGTACCAATTTTGGGCGCATCGAGGGTGCTAATCCTTCCTCGTGCGTAATCGACTCCCGAACCTATTTTCTTGATTTGCGTGGACCAAAATCGTTGTTTAAATAAATCAAACAATTTTAAATGACCACTTTTACTAGGTGACCTGATCACACCTCATCAAAAAAGGATCGATGGCGACTCCTCTATTCGTTTTCATTTCCAAAATCCAAGTCGATCCCCATTTTTCAAAAAATGGTTTCGACAACAGCAATTCACAAGTTTAAATTAATTAGATTAATTGCTTCCCTAGCTTAAATTATTAAAAACAATGTCAAAGATGTTACGGCAAAAACCATGACAAATTGGCTAATTACTAACCCAGAATTTATAAGTTATAAAGTCATACTTATTTAATCATTAAGTTTCTTTAGCATATTTCTATGTTCAATCAACTTTACAATTTCATAAGCAAACATCATATAGGGGTTATGCAATGTAACAATATTGTTTAATATTATTACTAATTCAATCATTAGCAGATCAAACATGCACCATTCAAATATTGTGTCCACTATTTACCATCTTGTTTGGATTAAATAATTAACTCTTATGTCTTCCTACATTAATTATGCATGAGTAGCATGATCATAATTTTATTTTAATGAATAAACAACCAAAGCACATAATCGCATCAACAAAGTATTAATAATAAAAGCTAAGGATATACAATCAATCTAGCATCAACAGAATTAATCTAGCATTAACAGAATTAAGTCATTATAATTAAATTGAAAACAAAAAAATAATTGGCAATCATGTTTATCAACTTTGAAAAAAATTAAAAGACTAAAGGGAAAGAAACTAAAAGTTGATTCCGGTGATTTTCCGTGGCACTGCTTGGGTTGCTTTTCCTCATTTCTTCTCCTTTGCTCCTATGCATAATTACTCTTCAAAGTGCAGAATTCGGCTACTCAAAAAGGACCTTTGAATTGCTCTTTTGAAATCGTGTGTTGCTTTTTTAAATGGGAAGTGAATGAATGAAAGATGGGGGAAGGAATGATGAGTGAGTGATGGATGAATGACCCCAATAGCATGCCTTTATTTATACTTGTTTAAGCCCTCTATTTTTAGTAAACTCATCCTTCGGTTTTTTCTTGGTAGGTGGTCGGCCCTTGCTTTGTGGAAAAAGAGTAGGCGACATGGAGAGAGAGCTTGAAATGTGGAGGAAGCTTGCTCGTATTGTGGAAGGAAGGTGGACAGTCACCTTGAATTGTAGAGAGGGAAATTCTTGCTCATTTTCAAGTGTTTACAAGTCTTTATGGACAGTTTTGGGCACCTCTAATGGACGGTTTGGCACCTCTAGTGGACGATTATCTTTAAGAGTCAGACCGGGGAAGGTAAAATAGGGATCTGAGATGCAACGGAACATGGACAAGTTCCAGAGAGAATCGTTATTTTGGAAGAGTATATTTACGACTAAATCAGTAGATAGGTCCGCCAATGGTGGGTATCAGAAAAGCAAGGCGTCGATTGCGCCAAAAAACCTATGAAGTTCCCAACGACACACAAGGAGTTTAAATTGTGTGCCTTTATTCTTATTCCCTGAAAATATAGAGTCTTTATGATGCATTCCTTCATAGAATCTCACTAAGTTCATTCTAAACATACGATTGTGCTACTTCGTATGTAAGAACAAGGACTGTTAGGACCTTATGGGAAAGGACCAAGCCAGACAATGCCAAATTTATGTATTGGGCGTTGAAGTTATTTTGTGTGTATAAAGGGGCATCCTTAGAGGCTACGCCTCGGAGGTTGGACTAGTGTAAGGGTTAGAATTAAGTTTGAAGCCATAATGAGTGTATTATTAACCCCTAGTACAACAAATTGATTGTGAAACTTAAAGTACTTATATAATAGCCAAAAATTATTTGACGTTGATATTTGAAACATGGTGATAATCAAAATTTTGAAATAAATTATACATTAAACGTAGGTTTACAGCTCATTATTGTCTAAATTTATAGTTGCGATAAGTTTGAAATGTGGATTTGCAACTCGAGTTAGTTGTAACACTTGGTACCTGGACTCGACAATCGGGTCAGGTTAAGGTGTTACAATGTTTATCAACTTTAAACAAAATTAAGATATTAAAGGGAAAGAAACTAGAAGCTAGTTTTACTGATTTTCCGTGACACTGCTTGAGTTGCTTTTCCTTATTTCTTCTCCTTTGCTCCTATGCACAATTACTCTTCAAAATGTTGAATTTGGCTACTTAAAAAAGACCTCTGAATCGTTCTCTTGAAATTGTGTGTTGCTCTCTAAAATAGGAAGTGAATGAATGGAAGATGGGATAATGAATGATGAGTGAGTAATGGATGAATGACCCCAATAGCATACTCCTATTTAAACTTGTTTAAACCCTTTATTTTTAGTAAACTTATTCCTTAGTTTTCTCTTGGTAGGTGGCCGACCTTTGTTTTGTGAAAGAGGAGTGGATTGCATGGAGAGAGAGCTTGAAATCTGGAGGAAGCTTGCTTGAATTGTGAAGGGAAGGTGTACGGTCACCTTAAATTGTGGAAAGGGAAATTATTGCTGATTTTCAAGTGTCTACCAAGTCTTTATGGATAGTTTTGGGCACCTCTAATGGATAGTTGGGCTTATTCCTCCCTAGTGGATAGTTTGGATTCATTTCTCCTTAGTGGGCTATCTAGTTTTGTTAACAAGTATTTCCAATGTCTAGTATGCCTCTTTGGGGAGTCCAAAGATGACACCACATCAGTCCAATCTTACATGGCTTTTGCTATAGAAATGGTACAACATTGAGCATTAATAGTTGAGCTTCAAAATTGTCTTTTTTTTTCGTGCACCAACTACCTTTAAAACTACAAAAATTATGCATTTAGCATATAAATTAATCAAGATAACAAAATTTCCTCAACATTATCGAACATGACAGAATTATTATAAAAACTACAAATTTTGTTATAAATCGCTCAAATTTTGCATCAATTATTAGTCTAAAAGTACAGAGTTATTATTATTATTATTATTATGAAATCTTAATATATAATAACATTATGGTAATTGATTTTTTTGTGATAAAATAACATTACTTAATTAATTACATAAGAATATTCTGAAAGAAAAAAACCTATTGTCTTATCTGTTTCAAGAAAATCTAGAACCATCGTAGGGGGAATATCAAAAATCTGTAAGTCATCTTTTTCAACCAAAGCAAGTTTGGCTAAATCATCTACAACTCTATTTCGCTTTCTAAGAATGCATCGGAAGATCCACTGTTATTCTTTTGACAAAATATTCTAGATTCATCTAATCAAGGCCGAAGTCGAAGTAGTAGAAATGCTTCCCTGAATTGCTATAACAACCTCCAAGCTATCAAATTGAATTATAACAGTATCATGTCATTGGAGTTGACAAAGCTTAAGACCCTCCAAAATACCCCAAAGCTCGGCGTAAAAAATTGAGCACTTTCCAATATATCGGTTATACCTAGAGACCCAATCACTATTTTCATCACGAATTACTCCCCCAGAAGCTACGTTTCCTGACTCCAATTGCACTGCACTATCAGTGTTTAGGAAAAGTCTCTTCCCAGATAATCATTCTTCAAAGGACAAATTGTGGCAACCAATCATTTCCGCATTAAAGGATGAATAAAACTGTATGGCCCAACTATACAAAACTTTGACTATCTCACTTGCCACCAAAATTTTGCTTGAATAACAAAGAGATTACAATTCTTCCATAAGTGCCAAGCAAGTATACCAAAAAGATATGCCCAACTAGCTCCTTCCTCATGGATCGTAGTATTATCTTATACATTAGTAAGAACCCAATCTTTTAAATTATTAGAGAAAAACAATTTGATGGTAACCTATAATAACTTTGTTCCAGACACCGCTAGCAGTTGTAAGTCTCTTAGAATATGAAGGGTGTCTTCTAATTCATAATCACAAATAGGACAAGAAGGATCAACCACTAAACCTCTTTTGACTCTTTTCACATTGCTGAGAAGGCTTTGCTTAAGGACAATCCAGATAAAGAAGCGAACACTTTGTGGGCCTAAAAGTTTCCACGCACATTTCCATTTTTCATCTTTAGGATTCCAAGTGCCTTCGTTCAAAACCTTGTAAGCACTTCAGACGGATATGGTAGGGGGATCGCCATAATACGTTGAATCACATTATTTGGAAACCAAACCCGTAATAATTCAAGGTTCCATGATCCATCCTCTGAGACCATTTCATTAAGACAACAATCAGAGTTAAGATTAGCACTAGCACCAGAATGCATGATCAGTGGTCCTACATAAAGAATCCAATTGTCTCCCAAAAAATGGATTGTATTACCATCACCAACAGCCCAGATCGGATTGTATTACCATCACCAACAACCCAGATTAAGTTCTCTCATAAAAGTGGCCAAACTTTAGAGAGAGATCTTCAAAGAAAAGAACTTTTATCTCGGGTAATACAATTTAGTAGATCTTCAGTCATCTGATACTTCAACCTGACTACATGGACCCATAAAGCCTCCTTAGAAGTGATGATGTAAAACCCTAATTTCAAAAGAAAAATGATATTCTGATCACAAATCTTCCTCATCCCAAGTCCACCACACCATTTAGGTTGACAGATAGAATCCCATCCCACGAGAGACATCTTTTTTTTACTGTCTAAAAGGCCCCAAATAAAACATTTCACCAAGCTTTCAATCTTATCACAAATCTTCTTATGTATTATCATAGATTGCATGAAGTAGCTAGGAATGGAAAGAAGACCCAACTGTTCTAGAGTAACTCGACTTGCTAAAAAAATTTGCTTAGCATCCTAACTCTATAACTTCCTACATACCTTTTCCATCACAAAATACATAGTGCTCATCGTAACCCTTTAATGGAAGAGGGGGACTCCTAAATAGTGTCCAATATCTTGCACTTTTTGAAATAAAAATAGATTACTCATGAAGGCAGCGATAGACTCATCCGCTCATTTAGAGAAGAAAATGTTAGTCTTCCTACCATTGATTTTATGGCCAGAGAACTTACAATTTTTTTCCAAAATTTTATTGAGTACCCTACCATGCTTCAAGTCCGCCTTGTTGAAGAGAAATAAATTATCAACAAATAACAACTGTTAGAGAGCCAATCCGAATTGAGAAAGGTGTATAAGAGTCCACTTGCCAACAGAAATTGCCAATTGAAAAGAATTGCCAAACCACTCCATACAAAGTACAAAGAGGTAAGGAGAAAGCGAGCACCCCTAACGAATTCCCCTTGCAGGTCTAAACTTCGAAAGTGGAACTCCATTCCACATAACCTACATGTTAGAATTAGAAATAGATGACATAATAACATTTCAGAGATAATCTGGAATATCTACCACCTTAAGAGAAGCGCTGATGAAATCTTATCTCACCCTATCATAGGCTTTTTCTAAGTTTATTTTGATCGTCATCCACTTTCTTTTGTTTTGGCTTCTCATAGAATGAATTACCTCTTATGCAAAAATAACGTTATCAATGATGTTCCAACCTACAATGAGCTTGGCTTGTTCTTGTGCAATAATTTTAGGAAAAATATATTTAAACCGGTTGGCAATTTACCTTCATGACCAGCTTGTACAGCAAGGAGCAAAGATTAATTGGACGAAACTGGGAAAAGCTCTCCAGATTTAACACCATGGGTATAAGTACAATCATGGTATTATTTAAATCATGATCAATAATACCTCAATTAAATACCTTTTTAACCCAATCACAGACAACTCCCCAATTGTATCCTATCGCTTTTGGGAGAAAAGGGCATGAAAATCATTGCTCTCCAAAGGCTTTAAGGGGCGCCATGTCAAAGAGCGCATCCTTAATCTCATCATACATGACCTATTTTCCCAAAAATCAATGTCGATGGATCAAGCTAAAGAAAAAAGCTCTCGGATTTAACACCATGGGTATAAGTACAATCATGGTATTATTTAAATCATGATCAATAATACCTCAATTAAATACCTTTTTAACCCAATCACAGACAACTCCCCAATTGTATCCTACTGCTTTTGGGAGAAAAGGGCATGAAAATCATTGCTCTCCAGTGCTTTAAGGGGCGCCATGTCAAAGAGCGCATCCTTAATCTCATCATACATGACCTATTTTCCCAAAAAATCAATGTCAGTAGGATCAAGCTAAAGAAAAAAAGCTCTCTGGATTTAACACCATGGGTATAAGTACAATCATGGTATTATTTAAATCATGATCAACAATACCTCAATTAAATACCTTTTTAACCCAATCACAGACAACTCCCCTAATTGTATACTACTGCTTTTGGAAGAAAAGGGCATGAAAATCATTCTTTCCAGTGCTTTAAAGGGCACCATGTCAAAGAGCGCGTCCTTAATCTCATTATACGTGACCTATTTTCCCAAAAAATCAATGTTAGTAGGATCAAGCTAAGGAAAAATACTTGGGGGTAGATTTCCCATAGTCCCAAGATCCTCCCCATACAACTTTTGAAAGAAATCATTCACCTCAACCTCAATGGACTCTGGATCATAAATCCAATCTCCTCTAGATTGCAAATAGCGGTTATACAATTATTTTTCCTTCTTTTAAGGGTTCAGTTGTGAAAAAACTGTGTTATGATCGCTAAATTTTAACCAGTTGCATCTTACTTTTTGTTTCCAGAGAAGTTCCTCATGATGACATTCTTTAATTCTTTTCTAATCCTCAACTCTTCCTTAGCTAGACGGTTCAAACTAAAAAGATCTATTTTCCTCTAAATGATGGTCAATTTCTTAATCAGGTATCTCTTACGAGTAGTAATCTGACCATAAACTAAATTATTCCACTCCTTTAAATTATTAGTAAGCTTAGCTAAAATATTGGACATACTTTCGCTAAACTTCCAATTATCCCCCACAAAATTCCCAAAATCAGGATGTTCGGCCCATCCAGCTAGAAACGGAAAGGGATGACCTCTAGGTAAGGTAACCTCCGAGAAAAGGGAGAGGAGAAGGGGTCTATGATTAGACTTGATCTTTGGAAGGTGACTAATCGAACAAGTCAGAAAATTATGGACCCAAGCTTCATTACCAAACACGCAATCTAACCTCTCAAAAAGGCCACCCATGTGCCACGTAAAGGGAGGGCCCTCGAAGCCTAAATTGTGAAGCTCCACCATATCTACAAAATCACCAAAATAGGGACATCTCTTTCCGTTAGAAAGGCTATTTTTTTCTCAATAGGGAGAGAATTGCGTTGTAATCACTAATAGCAACCCATGGAGTATGACTTGACGAAATTGATGAACCCAAATACCTCCAAAGATCCTGACGCTTCTACCAATTAAGACTCCTATACACAAAAGAAATTAAAACCGATTTTGAGACGCTGGAGGCCAAACTCAAGTCAGAACAAACTAAGGGTGATTATGAACCACCTCAACTCGGATCGAATCTTTCCACCCTAGCCAAATACCTCTGGAATATCCAACCACCTCCACACGGTGTGATTACTAGAAACCTAATTTAGTGATAATAGTGTCTGCTTTGGTACCATTCACTCTTGGCTCAAGCAAACCAATAATATCTAGCTTATATTCCATATTATATTCATGAAAAACTCAAGGGAATTTAATGCTGGCACAACCCTTGAAATTCTAAGAAAAAATCTTAAAATTCATAAATTAATAAATAAGAAAAGGGAAAAAAAATATTCTTAGTGTCGTGAGACAGTTAACCCGTCCACAATCGAATATGTTACTTTCAGAGTAACCTCCGCCGCTTCATTGGAGACTTAGATCGATAGGAGTTCCGCCACTGCCTCCATGAATTTTGCTAAGGGTACTCAAGTATTCTCGGAACATTTGAATTGACTCCCATAACCCCGTAAACCATTAAACAATTTCTGACCACTACACCCACTGCTTTCTCTACCTTCAATTTTTTATCCTTAAGGCCTGAAGAACCGACACCCATCTCTATATTTTTTTAACCATAACACCTTTTTTATTTGAGTGCAAGTTATCCTTGAATGTTATCGCAGAATGTTTCCCTAGGTCTAGAATGTTGTCAGTTATCTGTACCACTACTCCCTTGGGTCTTTCAAATGTTGGGTTTAAACGCATTTTAATACTTTCAAAATTTCTAAGTGACATGGAGACCTTACTTCCTGAAACGAAATCTGAAACAGAATAGGAAGTAATAGAGTTAAAAGCATTGGATTTTATAGAGGTAAAAGGCCAAACCTAATTATTGTGTGCTCCAGTCTAATTTTGCACATTGACCAATTGTATAGGTGGGACCTCTTGTTGCCCAGTTGAGATTAATTTCATCCCACTGTTTGTTTCGACATTCAAATGAGAGCCTAGCATGTTTTCCTTAACCCAAGCAGCTTGGGTATTTAATCCTGTGGGGCCAGTTAGTAGGCTACCGAAACCAACCTTATTTGGCTAGGTATAGCCCATAGCCTCCTTTAAAATAGGCTCACCATTTCCACCCAAAAAGGCCCACTAGCAGCACCATTTCCCTTCAAATTAGGTTGACTCAATTATCCCAAACTGGCCCTAGTGTTGTCAACTAAAATGGACCCACGATCAGCCTCATTTCCAGTCGAATAACCGGACCCAACTCACGTTTCTTTCCTTGTTCTATTCCAGGCCCAAGCAAAATTTTAACCGACCCCAAATTTGATGAGCCCTTCCCTTTTCTTTAAAGAATTCTCCTTTATGAAAGGTAATCCCCTAAATTGCCGCCTCTACAAATGCTGTTCCATGCAATTTGTCACTAACCAAATTCAAGGCCACAAATCGTTAATCTTCCCCATTTAACGCCAGTTTAGATGTGGTTTGACTTTGATTTGCCCTTAAATTTCGCATTGATTTTTTCCCAACTAGCTTCCAAGGACCAAAGGATTCTAATGTCTCTTCCAACATCTCCTTTTTTTGATAAGCTCACCCACGGTGAAGAAACTATTACCCCATTTACAGATTTGGAACCAATAGTCGGCCATCCCTCTTTCACATGTCCGAATCTGCCACATGAAAAACAAACAGTTGGTAACGATTCAAATTCAACTTTTTGTAACTTACCATCCAAAAAGATTTTAGAAACGAGAGGTTTTTCCATGTCAAGGAACACGACCAATCTAGCAAATTTCCCTTCACACCACTATTAGTCTGAAAATCAAGCTTGACAACTTCGCCAATCAACCTACCGATTTCTTCCAAAATTTTCTGTTTGTAAAAAAGTCCCAGCAAACCAAGAAGTCGAACCGAGTAATTTAACCACCACGGTGTACACCATCTCTCTTACCAAAAAAATTGGATTCTTTTAGAGAAGGTGATTGCAGGTAACCCATTGACGGTAGATTTCAAGATATCATCTATCTAAAAACTCTATATCTTCGTCTCATCCATGACTAGAAGAACCATTCCCCACCACTTTGTCTTTCCAAGACACCACTAGTGTTGGAGGGGGTCAACAACCATTCTGCCATTTGAGTAGATAATCACAGCACTATTCATATCCACATCCATCCTTTTGACTTTTGCTTTTTTGGTAGTGCGATCCCTATTTGAAGGAGCACCACCAACATCATCAGTCACCATTGACGACATATGCTAAAGAAAGAAAGTTAATAGACCACTAGAGCAACTTTTTTTTTTTAATTTAAGGGTTATCTATTCATATGGTAGTTGCTTTTTTCATTACCTCGTAATTGTTTTTTTATTATCATATAATGTTAATTTTTTTGGTAGAAAAGTACAACATTAAGAGAAAACATTAGATAAAACCATAATCAAGAGGAAATAGACATGTTGCGATCTCTTTCCAATAAGTTCATGACCGAAGCTGGTGGGGATATAAATAAACGTATCAAAGAACTACTTGTATCAGCATATTTAGTCATGTGATCAGCAACACCGTTAAGAGTTCTCAGGATATGTTGGATACGAATCTCCCGTTTTCGATGCAAAGTTTGATGTAACCGTCGCAGTTCCACTAAACTACTACTAGCTTCTCCACCAGACAAAAAGTAATTTAACCAACAAAG
This sequence comes from Gossypium anomalum, assembly GCA_025698475.1. Taxonomy (NCBI): domain Eukaryota; kingdom Viridiplantae; phylum Streptophyta; class Magnoliopsida; order Malvales; family Malvaceae; genus Gossypium; species Gossypium anomalum. The sequence continues at coordinate 73,389,116 of CM046961.1, forward strand.
TATTATCACGCTCAACTTCAACTTTTTGAAACCCTTTATCCCAAGCTAAGAATAATCCTTCCAACATCGCTCTTATTTCAACTTTAAAGACTGACTCGTTACCGAAACTCATCGCATAGCCCCATAACCAATTTGCATTTGAATCTCTAAGAAAACCCCCAATAAAAGCCCTTTGTTCCAAATTCGACACGACCCCATTTGAATTGAGTTTTATCCAACCCGCTATAGGAGGAGTCCAACTCGAAAGACTCCCCATGGTCCCCAAAGATTTCCTCTGCACATCCAAATCCTGATAACTCGTAGCCTATATGTGGCCAATATCCACAATAGCCCTGATATTTCTGTGACTATTAGAAAACACACACTCATTTTTATTATTCTAAAGTAGCTAACACAAGATTACAAACAGTGTTTACCACTCCATTTCTTCATAGTGAAGATTACCCTTATCTTGTAAGTTCCAAACTAACCCTTCGTTCATTGACAAAAAATATATATATTATGGGCTTGTTGGGGAACCACTATTTGCCATACAATCTTAGCAAAAGTGCAATCCCGAAAAGCATGAATCCTTGTCTCCAAACTATCAATACATAAAGGACAAAGACCATCCTTTGTCATATGCCTACGTCTTCTCTCATTATTTGTCAATAATCTATCATGCCATAAAAACTATAAGAAAACACGTACCATTTGAGGCGCCGAAACTCTCCAAATCATCTTCCAAATAGCAGCATCATTAGAAACTCGACTAAAAAGATTCTTATAAGTTACAAATGATGAGAAACCATCATTTCCCATCAATTTCCAAGCCAAGCAATCTTGTCCTACAACATCAGATGGGGGTATGATCGTTGTGATTTGTTGAATAATGGGGCGTGAAACGAGATTAGTAAGACAATCCCAATCCCAAAGACCATTCTCAGTCACTAAGTCACAAACACACAATATGTTATCAGGTTGATCTGATCCTCCAAGAATATCTCATAAGGGACCTATCTGCCTAACCCATACATCATATCAAAAATTCGTCATACGGCTATTGCCAATTGACCAAAAAACATTACTCATAACTTTTGGCCAAACCCGTGTTAATGACTTCTATATGAATGAACAGTTGCTTCGAGAGATAGAGGTTGGAGGCGCCTGTTGTATATTATATTTCTTCTTTAACACCTGAACCCATAAAGACTCGGTATTAGCAAGTAGACGGTAACTGAGCTTTATTAAGAAAATCTTATTCTAATCACATAACTTCTGCAAACCCAATCCACCACTATCCAAAGGCCAATAATAATCTTCCCAAGAAATAAGCGCAATTTTCCTTGTTTAATTAGTTGTTCCCCATATGAAATTACAAGCAAGTCTCTCAATTTCATTGCATACAGAAAGAGGCACCCAAATAGTAAACATAAAGTAGTTAGGAATAGCAAAAAGAACTGATCGAACCAAAGTTATTCGTCCTACTAGAGAAAGTTTCCTCGCATCCCATCCAGGCAGTTTTTGCCTAGCCTTGCTTACAATAAAGTCGAAAGTATGCACAGTAACTCTATTATAAAACAATGGCATATCAAGGTAACATCTAAGGTCACCCACTTTGCTGAATCCCACACTCTTGCAAATCACCTTAATAACTAAACTAGGAGTATTAGGGGAGAAAAAAACCTATGACTTGGACTTGTTAACCTTCTGCCCAAAAAGTAATAAAAAGTTTCTGATATACTACTCACCACAACAGCTTGATCCCTACTAGCTTCACAGAACAACATAAGGTCATCAGCAAAAAAAAATGAGACAAAGCAGGCCCTCTTCTTAAGAGGAACAAAGGTTTCCAACTCCAATTCACGGTCGCCTCATCAATAAGGTGCTCATGCCTCTCTATGCAAAGGACAAAAAAGATAGAGTGATAAAGGGTTACCCTACCTTATACCACATGATGGGTGGAAAACATCAGTAAGAGTCCCATTCCATAATACCTGGAGTGAAGTAGAAAAAACACAATGCAATATGACATTAATTAATTGCTCAAGAATTCCTACCATTAACAAAGTATCTCGTGGGAAATCCCAGCTGATTCTATCATAAGCCTTTTCGAGGTCTATCTTCATGATCATACCACATTTGTTTCCTCGAAAGTTCCTCAAAGAGTGCACCACTTCTTGCGCCACTATAATATTATCAACAATACCTCTGTCTAGAATAAAGCTTGATTGGTTCTGACTTATCAATTTCACCATTAAAGGTCATAGCCTGTTAACAATCGTCTTCGTAAGAATCTTATACAATACTAAACATAAGCTTATAGGCCAAAATTGATTAATTCTCTCAGGATTCAGTGTCTTCGGGATAAAAACTAGTAATGTTCTATTCAATTTCGGATCCAATCATAGCCCACCCAAACTGTGTCTCACAAAAGAACATACCGATGATCCCATAATCTCCCATTGAGTCTGAAAGAAACTAGCCTGAAACCCATCCACACCAAGGGCCTTTAAAGCAGCCATACTAAACATTGCTCTACGTATTTCCTCATCCGAAACCACTGAAATAAGAGTCCTTGTCTCATCACAGGAAAATATATGAAATTTACCTCGATAAGGGAAAACACTACTAGTCACATAGTCCATGGTATAAAGCTTTTTAAAGAATTGCACTATATGCTGTTTCAATACATCCTCCTTAAAACACCATTTATTATCCACCAGAAGACCCTTGACTTTATTCTACTTCCATCTTACCAATGTACGACTATAAAAATAGGATGTATTCCTATCCCCATCTTTTAACCATTTTGCTTCGGATTTTTGAAGCCACGATAACTCCTCATGAGCTAAAACTTCCTCAATTTCCTGTTGCAGTTCGTACTCCCATCTATGAAGTGATTGATAGGAGTGAACCTCAATGACTTTTTTAACCCTTTCCAGCTCAGAAATTAATTTTCTTTTACGTACAAAGATATTCCTATAAACCTGTTTGTTCCATTCCTTAACAGATTCCTGAAAGCTTTCCAGATTATCACCAACCGCTAACTCATTATTCTAGCTACTAGTAACAATGTTGCCAAAATCCATATGAGACATCCAACTAACAAAACAACTGAAAGGTCTTAAACCTTTGCTAACGCTCGGCTTAAGAGAAATTAATATCAGTCTATGATCAAATTTCAGTCTGTGAAGGTTCCTTACTGAACATTCTGGTGAAAATGAATCCCATTCTGAATTACAGATAACCCTGTCAAGTCTCTGTGACAAACCTCCCTATACCATGTAAAGTTGGCACCACTAGCACCCAAATCTTGCAAAGCATTATCGAATAAAAACTCTCCAAACCATTTGCAACCTACACGTGAAATAGAAGCCCCACCTTTTCTTTCACCTCTATCAAGAATAGAATTGAAATCATCGGCAAGCATCTAAGGTCCCTCCACCAAAATAGCCAGAGAGCTAAGAAAATGCCACACTCCCTTCTCTTCGCAGCATGAGGACTTGCATAGACAATAGAACAAAAAAAAAATGATTCGAGCTCATCATACTACATATTTTAACATGAACCACCTGAGAATGTATATTAAAAATATCCACCATTAAATCCTCATTCCAACACAACAAAATCTCCCCAGCAAAACCATTCGCTTCCACCCTAAGAGAATTCAGAGATCCAATTTTTGCAATAATATCATCGGCCTTAGCTCCACTAACTCAAGGTTCAAGCAAACAAAACAAATTTGGCGAAAACTCCTTCCTGTATTCTTTAACAAAATTGTAAAAATGAGGATGTCCTGCTCCTTGGTAATTCCAACAAATTATTCTAGTTTTCATAAAAAAAAAAAGAAATTTACAAGCCAAACCCGAAATAAGACTATAATAAATTCTGACAATTAACCTCAATACCATCAGTGTCATCCATGATCATACCTTCCTCAACAAATTGAGGATTCGAGACCATAACATATTTGTCTAGATTCCTTTTGAGATCACAAACCAACACTTCTATTGCTAATTGGAGATCAACTGATTGCGGCTCCTGGATCCCAAGAGTTTCATTGAGCGGTTCCCCTCGCTGTTTATAACGAGTAGTGTTAGCATGCAATTGTTGCGTTATAGGAGAGCTCGTTTTACCAAACATAAAAATCTCATTCTATTTATCAGTATTAACTCCCATTTTTTCTTTCTCTAAAATTCAAACCGCTGTATGTTTCTTCTTATTTAAATTAGCCAAAATTTCCACTTTTTCTATCACTATAGCTTTCCCTCTATCAGTGGCACCCACTTGGGCCAACCTCGATCCTTCATCAAAAGTAGCTCGCCCAATATTCAAATTCATACCCAAGCTTACATTATTAGGCTTCAAAACTTTCAAGGCCGACTTTGGCCCACTCCCCATCACCACTTTTTTCCCCTTAGCCCTTAGCTTGGCCTGCTTCCCTTTTGCTTCAATAACATCTTTTTCTGGAAACCCTAACCCCATATCCTCATCACCGTTAGACTTCTCTTTAGTTACTACCTCATCACTCCAATTAATCTCGCCATTAAACACTGCAGAAATCTCTCCCTCACTAACCTCCAGTGCCATAAAGCGAGACCCCCTAATAAGTCCTTCGAAACTATCGTTTCTTCCCTCACCAGAAGCCTAATTACGCCCTCTCCATCTCTCCACCACCATCCATGACTTCTTCATAATCGGTCGAGCACAACCTGACTCCTCCACCGATGAAGCCGTCGCATTCCTAGGACAAACGTCCACTACATGTCCGTACATACCACATTGGAAACATATATTTGGTAAAACTTTGTATTCAACACGCTAGAGACGACCATTAATTCATACCTTTGACACCAACGACTTCCTCAAATCAACAAAGACTACCAGCCATACAAATCGTCCCTTGCGAGCACAATCCATTTGAACATCTAGTTTCACCACCGGACCAACCGTCTAACCAATCACCCTTAGGAGCCAATCCGAATAATAACCTTTAGGCAAACCAAGTAACCTAATCCAAACAACCTGCAACTCAATACCACCCTAACTTGTTAAAAACTCCGGTGACCATAGCCGAATAGTTAAGTATCTGCCAAAAATTACCCACGACCTTCCTACTAATACCTTATTATAATCAGATTCATCCTAAAAATGAACCAGATAAAAATCATTCTCAAGATCCATGAGTTGGATCTGACACTGAGGATTCCACAGTAAATTGATTTTATTCAACAAAACATTAAAACCAATCCTTCCCCCTAGTAATTTCACAAGAACTGTATTGGTCATTCGTCGTTGGATAAGCATCTGCACTCTGTTAGAGAACTTAATCGACGGAACACTTTAATCACTTCAGTAACAGCGCTGCCATCCAAAAGTGTAAACTCCTCTTCCAGAAAACCACCATTATTCTTCTCTAAGGAAACCCCTAAGATGGTCGATTTGTACGACGCATTCAAAATCTCTGATTGAATCCTCTAGCTGTTATTATCCACAGTCGGGTCATCAAAATCTAACTATACTTTTGGTCTAGTGCAAACTTTCTATGTGGCCCTTCTGATACCACTAGTCAAACCCGAGTTATTGGCACCCGCTGCAAAATCCACCGTAGGAAACGTTCCACTCATCACTCCCCTCTAAAAAAATTAACTTAAAAAAACCCTAGAAAATAGATATAAACTATTTTGTTGCAACATTTTATCATATAATGTTAATTGATCTTTAATTACCATATAATGTTAATTGTTTCCTTCTTTACTTCAGTATTCTAATTTAGTTTTTATACTAATTTTTTTTATTTCGTGTAATGTACATGTTAAATTATATTTATCAATTTTAATATTTTATGCTTATTTATTATAAAATTTGTAATGTTTAGTAATATTATATTTTTGTAATATTTAAATTTTAATAGTTTATATTATTATAATATAAATTAAGAAAAAATTATATTTAAAATTAAATTAAATTAAATCCTAACACTTACTAAAATAATAAAAAAAATTAGAAATTTAAAAAGAACTTATGATCTCTAGTGGCAGCTTTCATTAATCGACTACCATAATTAAATTAGGGTAAACTATCAAAATAGTCACTTTTTTTTTCTGAGGTTACATTTTAATCACTTATGTTTGAAATGTTATGTTTTAGTCATTTATGTTAACGTGTTGTAACATTTTAGTCACTGAGCCGTAAATTTTCGTTAACGGTGTAAAGATAAGCTGATGTGGCACGTTAAATCATCATTTCAAACAAAAATTTCGTGTTAAATTATACAATTGGTCACCATATTTTTTCATTTTGAGCAGTTTTTTCTTTTTCTTTTATGTTCTTTCAACTTTCTCTTTTTTTCTTTATTTTCCTTTCTTTTATGCTTCGCCCTCTATTTCCCCCTTTATCTCTTTTAACGTAAAAGAAAAAAAATTAAATTGCTCAAAACGAAAAAAAATATAGGGACCAATTGTATAATATAACCTAAATTTTGTTTGAAATGATGATTTAACATGCCATGTCAGCTTACTGTTACATTGTTAATGACAATTAATGGCTCAGTGCCTAAAATGTTACAATACGTTAACATAAGTGACTAAAACGTAACATTTCAAACATAAGTGACTAAAATATAATCTGAGGGAAACAAAAGTGACTATTTTAATAGTTTACTCCATAATTTATACAGGTCATTGAGAAGATGCACAATAATTAATTTACATATTTATCATAATATATATTTACCATAATTAGTTAATATATATCACAAATAGTTAATACATTTATCATAATTAATGTAAATTCACTATAATTAGTTATTATATTTATTGTAATTAATTTTCATAATATAAATTCACCATAATTAGTTAATATATAATTATCATAATTAATTAATATAGGCTAATAATATCTTGGTATTATTAGTAAAAGTTGCTATCATGTGTAACCGTCATCCGTGAATTTTGGTTTGATAAGTCACCAAATTATTTACTTCTTTGTAAGTTTGTACTTTAAATTAGCTTGGTTGTATTCAATAATTATTCGCACATGTTTTTCTAATTGTAATATAATTATATTGTTTTTTGTGAACTTAAAAAAACTATTTTTCAAATAAATAAGTTAATATACATTAGATAATTAATTTTTACTCCATAAATAAATTAAGGGTGTGAATAATGTCATATTTATTTATATATTTACATCATTTAGTACATTGATTGTGTACTTTTTTATAATTCCGTAAATAAAACTAAAAAATTGTAATACGTGTCATTTTCTTTATTTAATATTTTATTATACCTTGTAAAATATTGATCATTTTTTCATTTATTTATCGAGTTTAAAAATATTGTATCAAATATTTTTTTTCTATTTTTAATATTTTTATCATATAAAATACTTGTCATATTTGTAACAAATAGTGCAGAAACAATTTTCCATTTAAATTAAAATGAAAAAGAAAAAAAACACCAACCCATATTATGCTCTTCGAAAAAAACAAAAACCTCACCAACCATTTCACCCCCTTATAAAAAAAGCCAAAGTTGGTGCTCAGCACATAAACCTAAGTCCAGTACGAAACCGTCTCTCACACCAGCTTTAGTCTTTCAGCAATGGCCGCCACCACTACAACCACTTCCTTTAAAGCCGCACTCCTTTCTACATTGTCGATATCTTCATCGACCAAATCAACCGTCCTCAAACCACACTTTACATCATCATCGTCCTCACGGTATTCGCCGATTCCAAAATCACTGATTGCTCATCATGTCTCTACAAGGACCAACGCCATCGTCGCGACGATGGGGACAGTCCCTTCGCCAGTTTCTGAGACGACATCGCTTGACTTCCATACCTCCGTTTTCCAGAAAGAAAAGATCTCTCTTGCTGGTCACGAAGAGGTTAACTGACCCCCTAATTAAGTCATTTCATTTCTTTTTCTTCTTCTTCTTTTGCATTTGCTTTTCAGTTCCGTTTGCTGATTAATTTCATATATATTGATGGATTTGGGTATTTGGCAGTACATTGTGAGAGGAGGACGGCATTTGTTCCCTTTATTGGATGATGCTTTTAAGGGAATCAAACAGATTGGTGTTATTGGTTGGGGTTCTCAGGTTATTAATTTACAGCATTTCTCCTTCTCTTTTTCCCTGTAAATAAAAGCAAAAGGGAAACCTTTTTCCCCACCATTTCATAATTATGAAGATCAAAAGCATGCTTTTCAGTTTTGACTGACCACGAAAGTCTTTCAGGTTTTTATTTTGCAAATGTTCATTAATCGTATATCCGAATATTACATTCCCTTAACTAAAACGTGGTTTAAAATATGGTTTTAGGGGCCAGCTCAAGCACAGAATCTGAGGGATTCTCTTGCAGAGGCAAAATCTGATATTGTTGTGAAGGCAAGCACGAATTCTCTTGTCCTTGTTTACGAAGAAGAAAGAAAATCGTACTCACTGCATTCTATTTTGCATTCATTGATTTGACTAAATGTACTGTTACTTGATGATGATTACAGATTGGGTTGAGGAAAGGCTCTCGCTCCTTTGCTGAAGCCCGTGCTGCAGGATTTACTGAAGAGAACGGAACTCTGGGGGACATATGGGAAACTGTTGCTGGAAGTGATCTCGTGTTATTGTTGATCTCTGATTCTGCACAGGTTGCTAAGCTCCTCTCATGTTTTCTATTTCTGCGTTTTAAATATTGGCTATTGGTTATGGTTAGCATTGGCTGATTGTATAAGCTGCATGCCCATAGCAGACATCGTTCTGATGCCAATATATGACTCACATGAAAAATGTTTCCAAGTCTATTAGACTGATTTGTGACAACTAGTAAATGCTTAAGACTTACATGCACTATGATTCATAAGCTCTCTGCACTTTTTGGTTTGTTCTTATGAAGCTTTATTTTCTGAATTATGTTATCTAGGCGGATAATTATGAAAAGGTCTTCTCCCACATGAAGCCAAATAGTATCCTTGGGCTTTCCCATGGATTTCTTCTTGGCCATTTACAATCGTTGGGGCTTGATTTTCCTAAGAACATCAGTGTAATTGCTGTCTGCCCGAAGGGAATGGGACCTTCTGTGAGGAGACTTTATGTTCAGGGAAAAGAGATAAATGGCGCTGGAATTAATGCTAGTTTTGCTGTCCATCAGGTTGATTATCTCTTGATCATATATTCAACTTAGTCTGAAGGAATGTCAAAACTAAACCTTTTCAAAAAAGCATGCTTAAATGACAATGTCTAATTTGGAGCAGGATGTTGATGGTAGAGCTACAGATGTGGCCTTGGGATGGTCGGTTGCCCTTGGTTCTCCTTTTACATTCGCCACCACATTAGAGCAGGAATACAAAAGTGACATTTTTGGGGAGAGAGGTGAGCTGAGTTGTTTGTGTTATTTTGTCAACCATGCTTATTTTTCATCTTTTGTTTAAAAAAAATTAATGCCTAAAGCTTGTTGTTGTTTCTTCTTTCTGCAGGCATCTTGCTAGGTGCTGTTCATGGGGTTGTTGAATGCTTGTTTAGAAGGTATGTGGAGGATGGAATGAGTGAAGAATTGGCTTACAAAAACACTGTTGAGTGCATAACAGGAATTGTGTCAAAGACCATTTCAACAAAGGTGATCCATGTTGCTTGCTATGCTCTTTCCTCTCCTTGGAATTCTTACTTACGGATCCCTGTTGTGGCCAATTTCTGTGTTTGTTTCCATAGGGTATGCTAGCTGTATACAACTCATTGTCCGAGGAAGGCAAAAAGCGATTTGAGGCCGCTTACAGTGCCTCATATTATCCTTGCATGGAAATCCTATATGAGTGTTACGAAGATGTTGCAAGTGGAAGCGAGATTTGCAGTGTTGTTTTGGCTGGGCGTCGGTTTTATGTATGTTTATGACACTATGTGTTTTTGTCAGTTTGCTTGTTATACATCCTTATTCCATGAATCATTCATTGCTTAAAGTTGGTTCTCAGCTAAGAAAAATCTTGCTTGATGGCTGACTAAGAATTGTTTACAGGAAAAGGAGGGTCTACCTGCCTTCCCTATGGGTAAAATTGATCAGACACGGATGTGGAAAGTTGGTGAGCATGTCCGAGCAACTAGAGCAAAAGATGATTTAGGTGCACTGTGCCCTTTCACTTCTGGGGTTTTTGTGGCGCTAATGATGGCACAGGTAATCAAATTAATTTTAAAGTTTGGACAATGATAATTAAATGTACTACTGGGCTCTGTGACAAATTAAATCACTTGAAGAATTTTGCTTTGTTTTCCTACTCTTCTTATCGTTTGTAACGTTTAAAATCAGATCGAGGTCTTGAGAAAGAAGGGCCACTCGTACTCGGAAATCATCAATGAGAGTTTGATTGAAGCTGTTGATTCCTTGAACCCCTTCATGCATGCTCGAGGAGTTTCTTTCATGGTTGATAACTGTTCCACAACCGCACGATTGGGATCAAGAAAATGGGCTCCCCGTTTTGATTACAACCTTACTCAACAAGCATTCGTAGCAGTGGATTCAGGTGCTCCCATCAACCAGGACCTGATAAGCAACTTCTTATCTGATCCTGTTCATGAAGCTATCGAAGTCTGTGCAAAGCTAAGACCTACTGTTGATATATCAGTGCCCCCAGATGCAGATTTTGTTCGTCCTGAATTGCGCCAATCTAGTTAAGAGTGGAAGAGTGAATATTTTCTCATGGACGAGGCTGTTTTGCAGTAAAATCTTAATTTAGTTTTGCTACAAGTGAAGAGGAGGATAAGTTTTTATGGCTGTCTTAGTTTGTGTTTGGTTTAAGAGGAGGATAAGTTTCTTTGACTGTTAGTTTATGTTTGGTTTAAAAGAATTATGTAAGGTGAACTTCTTAAGATTCATGAGTTGCTTATCTGCAAATGGTAGGCTTGGCCTAGCCTGTTCAGTATTTGATTAATTTTATGAATTTGGTGGCTCAGTAAAACTTACTGCCAAAATGCGGTATCGGCAACCTTTGTGCATAGGTTTAGCGATACACTGAATAAAAGAAAATCATGCTTGTTTGATACGGCGGCGACCTTGACAGATTGAGAGAGTAGGAAAATAAGAGAAGAATAGCAAAAATTTCATTCCATAACAGGCCTAAACGATTCCCTACTGCAAACAATGTTTTTAGGTTCAGAGAATCGTAGCCGTCGATAATAAAACGCAGCAGATTACTAACCTTCAAAAGCAGCGTATATAAAACTTGTTAAATGCACCAGTATGACTAAAGCTTAAAACATAAAACGCAGCATATAACCAACGTTAATAACAGAATTATATACAATCCATGACAATTACTCCCGGGGTCGAACAAATCCTTGTCCTCAAGGATCAAATGAGTTGGCCAAGCTAGGACATTATCTACCTTTGATTAGTTCATAGATACAGTACCATGAGAGATGACATAGCCTAAGTATTCAATCTTGGAGGAAGCAAACTAACACTTGCTGAGCTTAGCAAACAAATAATGACTTCTCAAAAGCTAAAACACTTCCTTAAGTTGTAACAGATGGTCTAACCAGGATTGAGAATACACTAAGATTTCATCAAAGAAAACCAGAACAAGCTTCCTTAAAAGTGGCTTGAATACTGAATTCATCAGTGCCTGGTAACTGGATGGAGCATTTGTGAGTTCATCAAAGAAAACCAGCACAAACTTCCTTAAAAGTGGCTTGAATACTGAATTCATCAGTGCCTGGTAATTGGATGGGGCATTTGTGAGTCCAAAAGGCATGACTAGGAACTCATAATGCCCCTCATGAGTCTTGAATGTTGTCTTGTGAATGTCTGACTCACTCATTTTGATATGGGGATACCCTAATCAATTATCCAACTTGGAGAAATATATTATTTGGCCTAACTTATCCAATAGTTCCTCAATCATAGGAATTGGGAACTTGTCATTGATGGTCAGTTGATTCAATTGCCTATAGTCCATACATAATCTCCAATTGCCATCTTTTTTCTTTACCATCACTATAGGAGAAGCAAATGCACTAATATTGTCTCTAATGATTCCGACTTGCAGCATCCTTGAATAAGCTTCTCCATCTTAATTTTTTTGCATGGTATGATACCTGTAGGGCCTGATTTTAACCACTGTATTGTCATCTTTTAGTAGTATTTTGTGATCCTGTAGCCTTAGAGGAAGAAGGCTAGTAGGGGTCTGAAAAACATCTTCATACTCTTCCAACAGTGCTTGCAATTCCACTGGCACAGAAGCCTTAGTCATTTGCAAAGAAGATTGGTCAGGAGTGAACATCATCATTATACAATGGCCCATGGGATGACTAAGTATAAAGAAACTTTTAGAAGAGTGAACCTTGTCCAACAAATGTATAGAACCTAACATAATACCCTAAAAATTCGTAACACCCTAGGCTCGACCCGATCACCACGTCTGGATACTGGATGATACAAAGACTCTAATAACTTGATAATATTTCTGAATCGAATCTTATTACGTTCTCAAATGTTTAGTTTACACATTAGACTATATTATCATACACATCTTCCAAAAGTTACTACCTTGCAATCTTATTTAAAATTTTGAATGTAAACCCTTAAAATTTCATGACTTTGACTATACCCCCGAGGCGTGGCCTCTAAGGGGAGCCCTTTTATACCCTGAACGACATCCATGCCCTTCCCAAGATTGGCAGTGCCTGGCTTGGTCCCTCCACTCGATTTCTGAGTTAAACTCTTTATCCTTCAAACATGTAGAATTTCGTAAGTTCAAATGAACCTAGTGAGATTCTGTGAAACAATGTAATAGAAATATCTCAAAAGGTTCAAGAAATAAAATTTAAAGCAGAGACGTCAACTCCTTAATTATCCTCTACCTACTACAGTTTACACTAGCGTAATCATTGTCTAGCCCTCTTGTTCTCAGCTCACCCTTGGCGAACTTATTCTCTATCTCAAGCGTAAGCTTGTTCTTTACGGTAGCAACTCTTTATGTTACTGGTTTGATTCCACCTCATCTCAGTTTCCTCACTACCTTAAATAAGTTTAACTCTCACATTTATCCATCCATTCGAACTAGAAGTTCTTTAACCATTACTAGTTGACTATCCTTACGTTCTCTAAAATTCATATTTTGACTCTAATCTGTTAAGTCAACTTGTGGTTTTGTATATATTGAATGTCAACTTGCATGGACGTCTTATCATCCTAGCAGACTCATACTTTTTGGCTAGCCTTAAGCTATTAGTTTGCCTTGTTCCACTCTTTTGTGATCTTTGAACCATATCCTCTGCTACTCCCCGGCGGACCGTTCCCCCAAGGTAGCCCTCGATAGACTTACTCATTTTCGATTAATCTTTACCCATGAACCCTTAGTCTTAGGTTTGGCTAGTCATTTCACTATCACTCCCAATTTCGGTGTTCTCACTAAAATTTATGAGCTCATACCTCTATACAGAAAAATCTCGCGTCAACAGCTTACCTACATTCTCAAATATTCTTACCCACCCTTCTTATCTTTGAATTTTGGTGGATACTATTTACCAGAGTTGGAAAAATGAGTTTGAAAAACGTAGAGGAAAATAAATTTAGGGAAAAACTAGAGTTTAATTTTTTTTCCAAAATAAGATCTTGGTTGTGATATCTAAAGTAATAAACACTTAATCAAAATTTTACCTTTTCGATTCATCTAGGATAAGCGCTTCGACTAAGTAGTCTTCTTTGCTATTCTCAAGCTCACGTCTGTCGAATCAAATTTTTTTTACCAAAAATTACTAGTGGGGTAATTTTGTAATTTCTCTAAACTTTTGGGTCAAGTTGTAAATAAAAAAATATCTCTAGAAATTTTTTGTAATAATCTCTTAAGAGAATTTTCTCTCTACAACTTTCTTTTAAATTCAAGTTTGTGTAAATAATGACCCAATGCCCTCTTTATATAGAGAGAGTTTAGAGAGTTCAATTATGTTTAAACTTAATCCATTTAATATTAAACTTAATCTAATAAATATTAGATTAAATTTAATATTAGACTATTAAAAAATATTATTTTTTGAACAATTAATCTGAAATCAAATTTTCTAATAGAGTCCCAGTAGGAGTGTAACTCTTCCATTGTTCAACCACCAATGACTAACCGTCACCAGCCATCGGGAGGCCACCGTCGCAGCCACCTGCACCGCCGTGTCCGGTGATACAGGTGCGACACCCTTATGGCACCTCGAGTCGGTTCGGCTGCTGTTGGTTCTGTTTGGGTCAATGACGACCCGACTGGTCCAGTCTAGCAACCGATTAGACCATCAACTCGGTTTCACATACCTGGTCCTGTTTGACCAGTTTTTGAGCCTTGTCTTGATTTTGGGCTTCCGGTCCAATTAACGATCTCAGATCCAATTTTCAAGTTCAATTACCCATTGGACCAATTGTCTAACTTGAAAATTAACTTCCAAAAATATCATATTAATTTTGATTAATTTAATTTTACTTGATCAAAATTAATTTTTTCAAAAATCACTTAGATTTTCTAAATTAATTTTTCAAGAAAATTCTTTAATCAAATTCTCTAGTTGAACAATTCTCACGACCATCTAATTTAAATCCATATTGAATAAATCGACTCAATTAAATTATTTCCAAAGTCGTAAAATTTTCTTCTAATTACAAATGCAGTCCGATCGAGCTTTTGTTAAGTTAGCGGAGGGACCAATTAGACATATACAATTAGACTCTAGTGATTGCAATTATGCCCAAAAGCGTCATTTCGATAATTGAAAATTACTTAATCATGAAGTCAGTCCATAAGAAGTACTATGATTGAAAACTCCTTATTGTATACTCTTTACGAAAGCAATTCATCAAACTGCTTTGTCCAATGACCTCGTCATGTGTATTACCCTCATATGATATCCTTGATTATTTTGAGTTAAATCCGTTCACTCAATACAATCCTATTTTATCTCATTATCACCATTGTGTCTTCTTAATGATTAATATGATCACTGTCAACAAATGACTTTGATAAATTGCTCGTTCGAGAACAAGCAACCCGTGGCCACGTTCCATATTTATCAATCCACACAATGCTAATGAGAGGATATCATTAACTCTTTAATTGAGCTATAAATTCCACTGTTGCTAGTAAAGGCATACCATACATAAGTCATGTACCCAACATACCGACTATGGGCTAGACCATTTTTGGAGCATAAGCCTCCGCTTATATCAAAGCACATGAGTTGCATACGCATGGTTAGTAACTAACTCAGGATTTAGGTAAATCACACCATTAACGTCACAAGTGAATTAATTCACAAACGGATTCAGAATTAATTCATCTTGGGTCTAGCCCAATGTATCATTCTACCAATAAATATATCTATGTTTTTACTGGTGGAGTCAACTGCTTCAATAGCCAAGACTAGCCATCTCCCCAATCGGAATTGTAGATGATATAATAATCCTTTTCAGTATTTGAATCAAATGCTTAGTTTGATTCTTTTATGGGATTACAGACTCATTTATATTATCTACTGAAGTAAGTAGTCTTTCTTGCAATGTAAACGTTCTTTACAATGCCACTTATCTTCAGTTTGAACTTTAGACAATTAATGAGCTAATATTTGCTTGTCACAATTTCGCTATGCATGCAAAATATAAAAGACAAAAAATACGAAAGACGTAATACTGAAATGTGAAATTAACTTTATTTATTTATTTATCATTCAAATAAATAGAAAATAGTTACATGTTTACTACAATATGGGTACATTTCCCAACAACCAGCATTCTTAGACATGTTGTACTCATCTATCCAGGTTACTTTCTAAATATGTCGAACTTCGATCCCTCTGACCTTGTCTTGTCATCTTCCTAGCTTAACATGTTTCATCTTTTCTTAACGCCATAGTGAAGCTATGGACCTACACAATCTAAACCCATGTTTATCGTCTTGGAAGACTATACTGGTTGCTATAGCCAAGCTATGGTCTTATACCTGAAATCTCTATGTTTAATGTCTTGGCGGACTTTCTTGTGTTTATTGTCCCGGCAGACTACCCAGTGTTTTTTGTCTTGATAAACTACACTGGTTGCATTATCCGAGCTATGGTCTTACTCATTAAACCTCTTTTGAGGTGTCACCTCGAAGGACCTTATTGCTATCGAGGTGTTTCCCCATAAAGCCTACTGACTGTCATCGTAGTGTTGCCCTATGAAACCTAATAATTGTCGTCACGGTGTTGCCCTGAAAGACCAGTTGATATAATTCAATATCTCATTTAACCTTTGATGCTCGAACACCGTAGTGTCCCCTCCGCAAGGCCAGAGCTTCACGCATCACGGTTTGCATTCAACAATACCGTATGACGAAATCTTAACAGAATTCCATTTCCCTAATCATCCGCCTATACCTCCAGTTCACCATAACTACCTTGATGCTCAAGCACTGAAATGTCCCCTCTGTAAGGCCCAGAGTTTCACACATTACGATTTGCACCCAACAACACCGTATGACAGTATAGAGAACACCGTTTTCCAGTCCTAACTTCATCTTACTCGCCAAAAATTTCTCTTATGTACTCCACTATTTATAAGCACGAAGGTATAAGCATATTATCACATAACAAAATAATGTGGAGTACGCCAAACTTGTGTAACACCATAACCAATTTATGCATACTGAAACATTTACGGGTACTCAATTACTTATACCATTATATACATGCCTAACATTCACAACCGGTAGAAATCATTCATCATCATAAAACTCAAGACAAATTCATGTTTGGCATGCTTACTTATCACATCCATACATAACAATAGTTTCAGACCAACTCAAAACAACTTAAACATGGACCATTCAAACAATGAACTGTCAACATTCACTCAGAGGTAAAGCACCAAAACTCACTTTGCTTACTTATTCTTCACAACTTAGCTTATCCAAACGCCAGAGCCTCCTTTGTCTTGGCAGTTAAGCATAACAACCACTTATCGGTTAACTTGAAGGCATTCAAACCTTAAAACCTAGAATCCATAATTATACAGAAGTTTTGATAGTCAAAGACAATGCTTTTGAAAAGGGAAAAATTGGGGATCAAAATTGAGAAGAATTCTACTTCTATCCACACACATATATATACTCCATTGGCATAGTCTCCACAGATCATTACCACTGCTCAATCCTAATCATTTTGTCTCCCACTATAAAACCAGTTGATTCTAATCTAACTAAACTAGGATTGAAATCTAACCATTCCCAATCAACCACTTAAATTTCTAAATATTTCATTAGAGATTGGAAATTTCTATTTCTATACAATCGACTCTATGATTTGTCTTTGAGTTCAGATCCTTAGGAGAACCAAGTGTAACAGTATACAAGAAGCTCTCTTATAAAGAAATTTCATGTCAAGGAACCAAAATCTAGTGCAATGGTTCCTAAGGAGAGAAGCCATTGAATTTCTAACACCACATCACATCCTTTTAGTGGCAAAACCAATAAGTAGTAAGAAAGTGAGTGTTCTGAGCCTTCCAAGTCACTCTTCGACAGGTACCACCAGTTAAAAGACTCATTCCATTAGTAACCATGACCTTCAACTGCTTTCCTTGACTAAATGGCAAAGAGAGTCTCCTAACTAACTTGAAACTGATGAAAAATTATGTGTGGTACTCGAGTCTACCAAAATAATGACCCCAGTGGCCCCAACACATACTGCAATTCCCAATGTATTGGGCCCTTGAAACCCTAGAATAACATGTAAATATAAAGATGGGTCCCTTACCAATATCTTCAATAGAGGAAGGGTCCTCCAATTGCTTAGAGCACTCTTGGAACTCCTCTCCTTCTCCACCAAAATAAGATTCCATTAGCAACTGGTAAAGTTGGGATCTCATGCATTTATGGCCAATATTGTACGCCCACATCAAAAGCATAGGCCATTTTTCCTTCTTTCCTCAATTTCAGCAGATAAGAGGGATCGATTTGGGCCTTTGACTGAACCAATAGAAGTCACATATCCACTACTTTATGTGACATGACTTGTGGCCACAGTGGTCTTGGTGGTATAAGAGCTTGAAGGCAATAAGAGAGGTGCCCTTGCAGAGGCTCCCCAACCAACTAGGAGACCACGTTTGGAGGAGCTGTTCAATATACTTTCCACCTGTCTTGTAATCATAAATCCCTCCACCATTGACTTGGGCTTGAACTGCAGATACTAGTTAATTTTAGGCTTCAAGTTACTGATGAATATACTCATGGCATATGCTTCTAGTAGGTGCAACTAATTTAGCAGGCTGACAAAGGTGTCATGATAATGATCCACTATCCTTTGTTGTTTTAAGGAGACCAAGTCAGCCATTGGATCTTGGAAGAAACTTGAGCTAAAGCATTCCTTCAAGCTATGAGCATATGTGTGTAAAAGTGATGCTAGTCCAGAGCCTTACCTTCTAGATGTAGCATGACCATCCTCACTCTATCGTTAGCAGTAATGCCTTCTGCCTTGAAATAATTTTGTAGCTTGGCCCACCAACCTCTGAAATCATTCCCATCAAAAAGAGGACATTACAATTTATAAGTTTTTAAAGTTGGATTCATGCTGTCTGATCGATGAGACACTCCAAGATTCATTTTCGTGAAGTTGGTTAAGCTTCCTTTGGAGGGAAACTAGGGGGAGGGCCACCCAAGATGCCTTTCTCTTTGTCTAGCGACTGCTCAATAGATGAGAAACCAGTCAATCGACCCGAACATTGTTCAAATAAACCCCGTAGCTCCACCTTGAGTTCACTGCAAAATTTATTCTTTAATTCCTTCAAGCGACCATCCAAACAGCTGCCCCCATTAAGAAAAACCAATTTGAAGCTTGGCCATTTCTTGCTTTAGATGGGTGTCTTCTTTCTGCAAACGAGTTGAGATTCTTTCTCTGAGCATTGAGGATCGTCGAGCTCTAATACCCTTGATACGATGGCGACCTTGATAGATTAAGAGAGTAAGGAAAGAAGAGAAAAAAAGAGGTTTAAGAAGATAAAACAACAAAAATTCATTCCATAACAGAAGGCCTAATTGTAACACCCACGCCTGACCAAATCATCAGATCCAAGTATGGTGTGCCACAACTTAAAACCATGAGAATTTGAAAAAAATACTTGAAATTTTTATAAACTTTAAAGTCTCGATGTATATCCCGAATTTGGCGTAAAATCCAGTATAACAATAACAAAACAGTCAAATCAATAATACATGAAGTAAAACATATTTAGATAGCATTTGGAAGAAGCCTTATGAAAGTTTCCAAGGTTATATAAAATGTAAGATGATTATTTCCCATACAAAAGTTTCAAGTGCATCACTGGCAGTTAAAAAAGCATTCAAAATAATTTGGTGTGTATGCCTAAAAGATAATCTCGTAAACCATAATTTACTGGATTAAACATATACTTCTAGAATTTGTAAAAGTTCTCATAAAATAATGTTTTGGTAAAAGTTATAAATTATTACAAAAGTTGATTAAAAAATAGAACTACATGCCATCCTTCCAAACGATCATGCATGATATAGAAATAGGCAAGTGGCTCACTATCAACGGTAACTCTGGTATAGCCCTTGGTATAGCCCCTATCTACAAAATCTCTTTCTTCTATCAACATGCCTGTGATGGAAATGATAATAGAGTAAGTTCAAACAAACTTAATGAATTCCATAAATAAAGAGAACACAAACAATATACAGGGATACCACTAGTAACAAAACATTAATACCTGTAATAATATTCAACCTATTAAAGAAGTTCAAATGTACTAATCATAATACGCCTAATGGCATTCACAGTTCTTAGATGGACTCAATTTGTCAACTTAACACGGCTCATGGGCGAACACTATCCACCTATTTAACCATAACTTAACACAATGTGTACATTTTGCACATGACCTATACCCGTGCCACTCTTAGACCCAGAATCTAGAATCAAAATCATATCAATCAGTCATATGCATATACATATTCTCCACCCCTTAACTCCTCATATCATTTCTATTTAGTTGAACATGTTTTCTTGTGATCTGCCAATCTGGTTTACGATATAGCTGCCTTACTGAAGGCATCATAAACATATCTTTTTCTCCTTTATCACATATCACGTTTCACATATAGATAACATTGGTTCACACAAAAAGGAGGGTATTTTATCTCAAAACATGAATTGACCATACTTATGCTAACAACATTGGTTTAACACCACTATAACCAGATACTACACATTACATCATTGAGAGGGAACGCTTACCTTACATAATTTATATAGGAAAATGATTTTATAACATAAGGAAGTAATAATGAACTCACCAGAAAGTCTAATACAATAATCTACTCAGCAAGTCCTTTACCTTTGTTGGTTGGACCTTTGTTAGTTTCTCGAGCTAAAAAGAGGCAATTTTATCTATTAGATCATTAAACTATTGAAATTTAACATGCATGTATGAATCAGTTGCATGCAACCCAAAATAAAAAAGTTTCCTTCTTAATGAATAATTTTAAGATCTATGCATATGTTACTTTAAATACATAAATTCCTTCGATAAAAACCTAAGGGTTACCAGAAATTACTAGTAAACTAGTACTAACAATAACGTTAGCTAGATATTTGAAAATCCTCGTTAACAATTCCAACTTAGAAATTTCTAAAGGTTTAGCAAAAAAACACAATGAAGAAGAAATAGAAGAAAAATGTAAAAACATGCTAGCTAGACATCTTTATATAGTAAAGACAACCAGGAACAAAACTTAGTGGAAGTCAGAGAATCCTACGATCACTTTAGAAGTTTGAGAAGAAAATAATTAAAAATCCAATCATCTACAGTACCCTAGTTTAGTTCTAACTAGGTCACAACTAAACTCCAACTTTACTAACTGAGCAGTCATAATATATACTAAACATAGAAATGAAGTTGTCGAGCTTCGAACTAACGAGTTTGCCCAAAATATTTAGGGTTTACAGATAGTTTAACAAAAGAGTTTGCCAAATTCTAAAGTTCGCCAAATGGCGAATACCACAGAATACACTTACCCAGCCAAAAAAAAAAAAAAAAATACTTCACTAACTTACTCATTTTTTGCCATTGACTAAATTGACTTACACGTCAAACAGTAACTTGACATAGTCTCCAGTAGGCGGGCTGTTACAATTCTCCCCTACATAGAAAATTTTGTCCTCAAAATTCCTACCTTTAAAAAGTTGATGATACTACTCTCTCATCAAACTTTCTCTCTCCCAAGTGGCTTGTTCCGTATTTTGATTTCTCTATAATACCTTTACAAATGGAATTATTTTGTTTCTCAACTCTTTTTACTTCACTTGCTAAAATGTGAACAAGTTCCAATTCATAAGACAAGTTTGGCTCCATTTCCAGTGCTTCGACTTGCACTACATGATCTAGATTGGATCGATATCTTCCTAACATGGACATGTAGAGCACATTATGTATTTTTGACAACTCTGATGTAGTGCCAATCTATACGTCACTAGAACAACTCGTTCTAGAATCTCATATGGTCCCATGAAATGTGGGCTTAACTTCTACTTTTGACCGAACCTTATGACTTTCTTGTAAGGAGAAACCTTTAAAAACACTTTGTTACCTACTTCAAATGAGATTTATTTCCTTTTTAAATAAACTAAGCTTTTTGTCGATCTTGAGCAGCTTTTAGATGAGTTCGAATGATTGAAACTTTATCTTTTGTTTCTCGTACCAAATCAAGACCAACCATTTTCCTTCATTGAGTTCCATCTAATAGGTGGATGATCTGCACCTTTTTTCACATAAGGCTTCATATGGTGACATTCCCATACTAGCCTGATGACTATTACTGTACGCAAACTCCGCCAAAGGAAGATGTTTTTCCCAATTCAGCCAAAAATCTATCACACAGCTTTTGAGCATGTCCTACAAAACTTGAATCACTCTTTAGACTGCCCATTTGACTGAGGGTGAAAGGCAATACTAAATCACAACTTGGTTCCCAATGATTCTTGCAGTTGCTTACAAAACCTCGATGTAAACATTAGGTCTCGATATGAAACTATGAATGTTGGAATCCCATGAAAGCGTATAATTTCAGATATGTAAAGCTTGACCAACTTTTTTAATGAATAATTCATGCACACAGGTAGGCTGACTTAGTGATCCAACCTACGATTACCAAACTGAGTTCTTCTTTGAAGGATTGAGAGGAAAACCCGAAACAAAATCCATGGTGATCTTGTCCTTCTTCCACTCAAGTATCTCTAAAGGATACATTTTACCTAAGGGAACTTGATGCTCTACTTTAGTCCATTGGCAAGTTAGAAAACTTGAGATGTATTATGATATTTCTTTCTTCATTTTAGGCCACCAATACAAGCTTTTCAAGTCAAGATACATCTTAACACTTTCTAGATAAAGTGAGAAGGGTTCTTGATGAGCTTCTTTCAATAGTTCTTGCCTCAAACCATTTCCAGTAGGCACATGCATTCGTCCCATATCTTTTCCTAAATTGAAGTTCGTCACTTCATTAGACGCCATACGCTACTTAAACGCATCACATTTTGTATCCTTTAGTTGTTCCTCCAAATTTTGGAAAAGGAAGGTAGGTTGAATAGTCAATTCTGCAAGGAGTGACCCATCAATTTCCAAACAAACATTCGCTCGAAGAGATGTTAAAGCTACCACAATTTTCTTGCTTAGAGCATCTACTACCACGTTAGCCTTTCTAGGATGATATTCAATTGACAGATCATAATCTTTCAGAAGCTTCATCCAGTGTCATTGTCGTAGATTCAAATCCTTCTACGTTATTAGATACTTTAAGCTCTTATGGTCTGAAAACACACTACACTTCTCCCCATTAAGGTAGTGTCTCTATATTTTTAGCACAAGCACTACCGGTACAAGCTTTAAGTCTTGAGTTGGACAATTCTTTTAATGTGGCTTGAGCTAGCGAGATGCATAGGGCACAACCTTTTTTCTTTGCATAAGCATACATCCTAACCCATTAAGCTCTTACATATGACACTTCTCCCCATAAAGTTAGTGTCTCTAGATCTTTAGCACCAACATTACCACTGCAAGCTTTAAGTCTTGAGTTGGATAATTATTTTAATGTTGCTTGATCTAGCGAAATGCATATGCCACAACCTTTTCTCTTTGCATAAGCACACATCCTAACCCATTAAGGGATATATCAGTGTATAGAGTATATTCCATGCCAGATTTTGGTTGGGATAATATCGGGGCCTTGGTTAGTACAACTTTCAACTTATCAAAACTCTTCTGACACACCTCTATCCATTTGAACTTTTCCTTCTTCCTTGTTACAGGCCAATTTTGGCCTGTTTATAACCTAACCCAATTACCCTTTTAAACAACAGCACTTAACCCATTTACAAACCCAAGCCCGATTGACCCACTAAACTACCCAACTACACTTACCCAATACACAGAAGCCTAACAAAATTAACTCATACCCACTAGCCCATTTACAACATTAAAACTCAATAGCCCAAAGTACCCCTAACCCTAATCACACCTAACCCCAAACCCTAGCCCCACTTTCGGCGCCGCAACTTCCCCCTGACCATCTGACCAGCGCCACAACTGCCCCACCGCCACTGCAGCACCACCCCGGTCATGTCATCCACCTACTGCACCTGCAAGCAAGAAAACAAAGACAAGACAGTAATAATATAAAAATAGTTGTAAAATGGGTATAAAAACCCGAATAGAACTTTGTAAACGGGGTTCCTTTTTCAGATCTTTGAATAGACATATATTTCAAAAAAAGAAAAAGACAGTAGATAAGAGCAAGAATATCAGTCCAAAACAGAGATCAATACAAAAAATAAACACCAAATCGGCGCCCAAAACACCGAAATAGCAAATCGAAAACAGAAGGTGATTTTAGATTCATTTTCATTTTTGTTTATTTTCTCACGAATACATATATTAAAATACGTTAAATGTATGAAAATATAATATAAAAAATAAAAATAAAAAAATTTTGAACTTTTTACCTTTTTCGCCACTATATGGTGGCAGTGGCCACACGCCGGTGGCCGGGGCGCGGTGGCGATCGGCGGTCCGATGACCGATCCCGCGACCGAGCTCTCTCCCTTTCCCTCTCCTTCTTTCCTCCTCTCTCTCTCTCCTATCCCTTTCCTTTTTTTTTTTCTTTTCACCAAAAAATGAGAGAAAACAAAAAAAATTTGGCTTATATAGGCGTTTTGGACCCCCCCTTTAAAAGCAGAAAACGACGTCGTTTTGATGCGGGTCGGGTCGACCCGACCCGCCCCAGCAAGGATCCGCGTGTTTTTTTTTAGCGGAAGGGCATATTGCGCGTTTGGCCCTTCCACGTTTTTAACGTTTACAATCAAGGTTTTTTTATTTTTAATTTCGCCCAAAAGTATGTTGCGTTTTATGATTTAGTCCCTGGCCAAGCGTAGCGTTTTAAAGGCTTGGAAAAATTGCTTTTTTGACCCCCACTGTTTGCAAGCGCATTCAAATAGGTCCTCTGGTTTGTCTTTTATTTTAAAATTTGCCCACAATTTCGTTTTTATTTTAATTCTAGTCCTCTTTTCGTTTATTTTTATATATTTATTTAATATCCTTGTTATTTATTTTTATATTATTAGTATTATTAGTATTATTATTATTACTATCATGTATTAGTATATATTTTTATTATGTACGTATAAATATATATACATAATTTCATATTTAACATTTTTTAATTATTTTATTTTAATCTTTTATTAATGTTATGTTTGTTTCTTTTACATTCCAATAATTATTATTATTATTATTATTATTATTATTATTACTAGTTCATGCTTTGTTCTATATATATATTCTATATATATATATTTATTTATATACGTGTACATACTTAATATATTTGTGTATACCTAAGTAATATTATTGCTAGTTTTTCAAGTGTAATATTATCCAAATGTTTTAGTATTATATATATTCGTTGTATATTATATATGTGTTTTTTTAATACTATACTTTATATGTAAAATGTTTTTTAATGTTATATTATTATATTATTATATTATATTATATATTTTTTGTATATTATATTATATTCGTATTTTTTATATATATTACAATGTACATTTTTCGATAGTATTAGTAATATGTATTGCTCATATATTTCCATGTACGTATTTTTAATATATATATAGGTATACCTTTATATTAGTATTGTTATTAATATTACTATGTTTCTTTAGTCATTATTATTATACGTATATATTATGTAAATACCTCAACATTATATAACACATGCATTTTTATATGTTATGTCTATATACCTTTTAGTGTTGTATTTTTATCATGTATATTTATGTGTAGCATTATTAGTATCTTAAATATTATGTTTTCGTCACCTTACTTACTATTATTATATATTTATATATATTCACCGTTTTTATTTCATGTTTAATTCTTATTACGTCTAATATCGTACATTGTCATCGTCTGTAATATTATTGTTGTATGTATTATATGCCTTGATGTATTTCCGACTATTATCTTTCGTTTCCTGCCCATTTTTATATATTTCTCCGTTGTTCATTATTTTAAAGTATTTATTCGTGTTTTATTAATTTCAATACATAAGGCAATATATCGATTTAACACCATGTCGTTGATTTCATCGCTATGTCGGGTGAATGTCAATCGGCTCGTGTTAAGACGATATATCCTTCTAAAAAATAAAAAAATTTAAAACTTCTCGTCTTCTTTTAATCGAAGCATGACTAAATTTTACATTGAACCCGTATTTTAGGAAATCAAGACAACACGTGTTTATGAGATACCAATTTTTGGGCGTCGCGAGGGTGCTAATACCTTCCTCGCGCGTAACCGACTCCCGAACCTAATTTTTTTTGGATTTTAACGTAGACCTAAATTCAGCCTTCCTTTTATTTTGAAAAATGAATCTAATAGGTTTCCGATCACACCTAAGAAAAAGGATCGGTGGCGACTCCCGGTTTATTTTTAAAACCAAATTTCAATTTCCAATTTTCTAACAAATCGCCACAATTAGCGAACCGAAACCAAATTTTTACATCGCTACAGCTGGCGACTCCACTGGGGACCAGCCTTTTCGAGAGTCGAGTTGAATTAAACTCGTGTTGTCAAAATCTTCAAAGTTCCTTGTTCAAATTAACGTTTAGTCGTGGTCCTCAAATTTTTGTTTTCAAAAAGTCATGCATTCACATTATGTTGTAAATATTTTTTCTAACTCGTTTTTGTCCTTTTGTTTTTCAGCTTTAAATTTTTATGGTTTTACTTTTGGTTTAGTTTTTAAATAAAACGTAAAGGTTTATGAGTTTTTCCCCATACACCGTGCACTTGCATTTTCGCATAACATGAGCTCTCTACCCGGGCTCCGTCCGTTTAAGTGAAAGTAAACGCTACGCCTTCGTGAGTTAACTCGTCCCTCCGCATAGGCTAGTGAGTACTTTCGGGTTACATATGACTTATGCTTTCGTGAGTTAACTTGTCCCTCCGCATAGGCATAAGTAAATGTAATCCCTTGAATTGAACTCGTGAGCCTTGTGATGGGTCATGACCGAGGCTTCGTACTAATCTTAGCGGATGATAGTACGAGCAATTCGAAAACTGCCTAGAACCGAGATCGTGCATATAATAAACCATACGAGCTATCCAATTAGAGCCATGCCAACCTCTCATTCCGCTTATAGTCACCAAAATAAGTACATGGGGAAAATGCCTTTTGCCTTTCATTTACACTCGTTATGCAAAAGAATTGATTGGGTAGTTTAATTTGTTTCTCAAATTATATTTGTTGTGTTTACTAACCAAGTTTGTTTGTTTTTATTTTTATTTTCATCATGCATCATAGGCATCGTATTAGGAAGGTGTTGATTAAAGGTTGGTTGCCAAAAAACGGGTTTCTGATGGAGGAGTCAATTACACAAATAACCGGAAGAAGAATGCCGTGGTTCGGGACTGGTCTCTAAAAACTCGTGAGAAAAGGGGATAGTCTAGTGGAAGGGTGTGCCGCCAATTTGCCCAACATATAATCGTGAATGTTCGCCAAATAACCTTGAGGATTTGGTTCGAATTTGGAATCAGTGGGATTCAGACACTAGGGGCATTTTCACTGAGAGGTATGGAGATATAGCTTACCTGATCACCATCCGTGTAGACGAACAGTTGATTCAAGCCATGGTTTGATTCTCGGGACCCACTTTATCGCTTGCTTTACCTTCAATCAAGAAGACATGACTCCAACCATAGAAGAGTATACTGCTTTACTCCGCATCGACAATGTACAATTCGGCAAAATATATGTGAAGGAGCCAAAGCCGATGACCCTCAAGAAAAAGTTAGTGAGACTGACAGACATGACTGATGCATGGGTTGAGAAATAGATAAAGAAGAAGAATGAGACCATTTGCATTCCATGGTCTTGCCTACGAGAATTGGTTCTGAACCATCCTGACACATTGAAGAGAGTAAATCTATTCACTTTGGCCATTTACGGTTTGGTCATTTTCCCGAAAGTTCTCAGACATCTTGAAGTTGCAGTAGTTGATTTCTTCGAAAGGTTAAAACAAGAAGTCAACCCTGTCCCGACCATCCTAGCCGAGACCTTCAGATCCCTGAGCAATTGTCGAAGAAAAGGGGAAGGACGATTTATTGGATGCGCGCAGTTGCTCAATGTTTGGATTTTGAGTCACTTCTGGAAGGTAGAGCGCACTCCGTTCCATATGTTTTCAAAAACATTTGCCCCGCTAGAAGCTTACCTAAAGAAAGAGTGGCCGAAAGAAGTCACCGAGCAACATTGGGTATTAGTTTTTCAGAACCTTCGTGCCGAAGATATAACGTGGAGAGCTCCATGGATCCGTCCTTCAGTTCTGCTATACAAATGTGGAAGCCAAGATTGGGTACCTTTACTCGGGTTATGGGGAGGAGTTGGATATGCCCCACTTTTAGTCCAAAGGCAATTTTCTTTGCGACAATTCATACCCGCAACTGGAGGATTAGCACAGTCTGAGTTCGCTTTCACGGGTGAAGGATATATGAAGAGAGTTCGAGACACTGCAAAGTCTTGGAAGGAAATTCATCTCATGGAATTATCCTTGTATGCTGATACCCTTACCCAAGATTACAACATATGGAGAAAGCAACGGGTGAATAGTCAGCAAATCTTGTCAACAAACTACACTGTCCAGAATCCTTTCTCGGAGGAAATACCGTCCGAGCTGGAACAAGAATTCGAACGAGAAAAAGCTAAGATGTTTAGGGACCTTAGTACCCTTCAAGAAGAAAAATATCAACTGAAGATTGAAGTTCAGGTTGAAAGGTCCAGAACCGAGAAAGTGCAAAAAGAGGCTGAGGTCGTAAGGAATGACTTGAGAGACCTTCACCTTGAAAATAAGAAGTTAAGAGGCACATTAAAGAACAGTGGGTTGGGCAAGTCGATAGCAGAGTGGAAGGAAGAAATTAGCAATATCAAGGGAGGAATGGAATTTTGGAAGGGAAAAGCAAAGAAAGAGGAGGAAAAGGCTGCGCGCGCTGCAATAGAGTTAAGAAGGAAGAACGAACAATCAAAGACCCGTCACTTCATTCCCACAAAACACGGTACCCGCTCAAAGCCAACCTAGAGACGAACCAAGACCAATAAGGCCTAATCCCGAGAGACCGCAATTTACTCCCATCCCTGTGTCCTATGGGGAATTGTACCCAAAACTTTTAGAGAAACAACTGATTTCTCCCCATTACATGGCACCCCTTAAACCTCCATACCCAAAATGGTACGATCCAAATGCTAGTTGTGCATACCATGTGGGGAATCAGGGGCATTCTACTGAGAACTGTCTTGGTTTCAAAAGAAAAGTTCAAGGGCTCATTGACGAGGGCATTTTGCGATTTGATGGTACTGGCGGTACGACCGAGAATCCATTCCCAAACCACACCGAAAGGAATGTGAGCGCAGTAGGAAAAGAGGATGAACGACAAAATGGAAGATGGGTTTTTGAAATAAGAACACCTCTGTAGAAAATCTGGGAGGTACAAGTTGAAAAAGGGTTGCTCTGTCGTCTCAACGGAGTATTCGAAGGAAAAGATGCAAAAGGTCACAATTTTTACGAGCTCCATGGTATTGAGGGGCACGACATTCAGTCTTGCGATGAGTTCAGAGAATTACTGCAAAGTATGATGGATAACAAGGAGATTGGGATCTTTTATAAAAGCAAGGAGGCCGATGGAGGAGAAATATGCGCTTCTGACAATCAATTATCAGGTTTCCTGTATAGCGCTGACCGGCCGTTAATAATTTATTATGACACGAAGAAGGAGCCGGTGAAACCAAAAGCGATAATCGAAGTACCATCCCCTTTCCCTTATAAGGACAATAAAGCAGTGCCATGGAAGTACAATGTCAATATCATCACATCTAAAAGTAAAAAGTCTGAAGCTATAACTGGAGATGTTGGAGAGGTAGGCCATTTTACCCGCAGTGAGCGGTGTTATTCTAAAGAAGTTGAACCAGTAAAGAAAAGTAGTGACTTGAAGCAAAAAGGGAAAGCAGTGATGCACGAAGTCGAAGTCGAGCAAGAAATTCCACCCGTGCAAGAAATCAAAAAGCCTGTGAATGAGGAAGAAGCTCAGGAATTCTTGAAATTTATCAAGTACAGTGAGTATAGTGTGGTGGAACAATTGAGTAAGCAACCAGCACGAATCTCAATCGTATCTCTCATCAAGTAAATTCGTGAGCCACACCGGAATGCTTTATTGAAAGTGTTAAACCAAGCTTATGTAGCAAGCAACATATCTGTTGAGAAGCTGGATAGGTGGGTAAACAATCTGAATGCGGACAATTTCATCTCTTATAGTGATGATGAGATACCGCCTAACGGTAGAGGCTCAGTGAAAGCACTGCATATTACGACTCGTTGCAAAGGCTACATAATACCAAACGTGCTCATCGATAATCGGTCGGTCACTAAATGTTATGCCATTGGCCACGCTTTTCCGTATACCGATGGATTTGTCCTACTTAAGGCCCCGTCATTCCACAAGTAGGGGCATTCGACGACAAGGCGAGAAGTTATGGGAAAGATTGAGATCCCTCTGGAGGTGGGCCCTTATATTTATGATGTCGAGTTCCAAGTCATGGACATTACACCCTCTTATAATCGCCTTTTGGGAAGACCACGATCCATTCTCGCTGGAGCAAATCCCATCATCCTCCATCAAAAGGTGAAATTTATCATGGACGGCCGCTTGGTCACGATCGAGGCGAAGAAGATATTGTCGCATCTGTCTCTCGCGATGCACCGTACTTGGAAGTGAACAAAGACGCACTGGAATGCTCCTTTCGATCCCTTGAATTTGTCAATGCCACTTTTGTTGTTGAGGGAAATAAAATTCCGGTGCCAAAACTGTCGAGAAATACTAGAATGGGTGTCAAATTGACCGTAGGAAGGGGAGCTCGAGCAAGAAGAGGTTTAGGCGGATATCTCGCAAGGAATAGTCGTGGCTTTAAAGCCGCACCATAAGGCCCGATACGGTTTGGGGTTCCACTGACATGCGCCAAAGAAGAAGACAATGGAAGAAAGATCAGGAAAGAAGGATTGCAAGAACTTTCGGCCGAGAACCAGAATGGGAACCAATAGAGTACCCTCCTTTGTCAAAAACATTTACATCTGCAGGAATGATGTACCCTGGACAAGATGGTCCACCAAACACGCTGTGGACAATTGAAAAGGGTCCTCAAAATGTCAGTATAAATGTTATTGACAAAGGGGCTGATGCGAGTAAAGACGTTTCAAGGATACGCCTTTGTCCCCCAGTTTCGTGTTGAACAATTGACCGCCGAGAGCTTCTTGTAGTTTATAAGTCTTCAGAGTAATGCTAAACATTAACCTTCTATTGTGTCCTTAAATATAATAGAATTCTTTTGTAAGAGCTTGCATTCGCTCTTTATCATTCAAATGAATATCAATGAAGATGCATTTTGTCATATTTTTTTTGCATTATCGCTAATTTCATAATCATTTTCTCATTTCATAGCCAATACTCACATTTGCCTCATTGCCATGACATGACATTTCTTTTGTTGGTTCTAATACTTGGATGTCCCTCTATAGTTTCCTTTTTCATTCGGCTTTCAGGTGCTCAGATATCGACGACATGAATAAGCCCGTTACGAATCTTGAAATTGATTTTGAGAAGGCTGTTTGTTTAGGAGAATTTGAAGCCGAAGAAAATGCTGAAGATTACGTCTTGTCTCCTGAATTGTTAAGAATGGTGGAACAAGAGGATAAACAGATTTTGCCTCATGAAGAATCTGCGGAAACAATAAACTTGGGCACTGAAGAAAGGAAACAAGAAGTGAAGATTGGGACTTCTATTTCAGAGAGCACTAGGTATAATTTGATCGTTTTGCTCCGCAAGTACAAAGATGTTTTCGCATGGTCATACCAGGATATGCCAGGGCTAGATGAAGATTTAGTGGTCCACAAGCTCCCATTAAAGCCAGAATGCAAGCCCATTCAGCAAAAATTAAGACGGATGAGACCCAAATGTCATTGAAAATAAAAGAGGAAGTCAAGAAGCAATTTGATGCTGGCTTCCTACAAGCCTCCAAATATCCAGAATGGGTGGCTAACATAGTCCCGGTACCAAAGAAAGATGGCAAAGTACGAATGTGTGTGGATTACCGTGACCTGAATCGAGCAAGCCCAAAAGATAATTTTCCCTTGCCACATATTGATACGTTGTGGACAACACAGCAAAACATTCATTATTTTCTTTCATGGATGGATTCTCGGGGTATAATCAGATCAAGATGGCCCCTGAGGATATGGAGAATACTACCTTCATAACAATGTGGGGAACATTCTGCTACAAGGTGATGCCATTCGGGCTAAAGAATGCTGGGGCAACATATCAGAGAGCTATGGTGACGTTATTCCATGACATGATGCATAAGGAAATAAAAGTCTATGTCGACGATATGATTGCCAAATCCCGAGGGGAAGAAGAGCATGTAGTGAATCTCAAGAAGTTGTTCGACAGGCTGAGAAAGTTCCAGTTAAAGCTCAATCCAGCCAAATGTACGTTTGGGGCTACCTCAGGGAAATTGCTAGGCTTCATTGTCAGTGAAAGAGGTATCGAGGTTGATCCAGATAAAATAAAGGCCATTCAAGAGTTACCACCTCCACGCACACAAAAAGAAGTTAGAGGATTTTTAGGGAGGTTAAACTATATCGCCCGATTTATCGCTCAACTTACCAGCCAATGCGATCCAATCTTTTGGCTTCTTCGAAAGCATAACCCGGGAGAATGGAATGAGGAATGCCAGGTGGCCTTTGATAAAATAAAGCAATATTTGTCTAGTCCTCCAGTGCTAGTACCGCCAACTTCGGGGAGACCATTGATATTGTATTTGACCGTGTTCGAAAATTCAATGGGTTGCGTACTAGGGCAACACGACGAGTCAGGAAAGAAAGAAAAGGCGATCTACTACCTCAGCAAAAAGTTCACTGAATATGAGGCAAAGTATTCGTCCATTGAAAAATTTTGTTGCGCTCTGGTTTGGGTAGCTCGGAGACTCGGACAATACATGTTGTACCATACGACATGGTTCATTTCAAAGCTAGACCCAAAAAATACATGATGGAATTGCCGGCACTATCAGGAAGAATGGCGCGATGGCAGATTCTCCTTTCGGAATATGACATTGTCTATGTCAGTCAGAAGTCGATAAAAGGGAGCGCAATAGCTGATTTCTTAGCGACTCGAACGACAGAGGAATATGAGCCCTTGAAATTTGATTTTCCAGATGAAGACTTAATGTGCATCACAGAAATGGAATCCGAGTCATCAAAAGAGAAGTCATGGAAGATATGCTTTGATGGTGCGTCAAATGCCTTGGGACATGGAATTGGAGCAATCTTGGTTTCACCAGATGGGAATCATTATCCGTTCACGGCAAGACTGAACTTTTTTTGTACCAATAATATCGCAGAATATGAGGCTTGTATCATGGGGCTTCGCGCAGCTGTTGAATGAAACATCGAAATCTTAGAAGTGTATGGGGACTCAGCCCTAGTGGTTTATCAAATCCGTGGAGATTGGGAAGTGAGGGACCCAAAATTGATTAAGTACAGTGATTTAGTGGCTGAATTGATCAAGGAATTCAAAGAAATAACTTTTCATTACTTCCCACGAGAAGAAAACCAATTAGCTGATGCCCTAGCCACTTTGGCTTCAATGTTCAAAGCAAGTAAAGAAGCAGAAATAATGCCCCTCAAAATGAGCATATACGAGGTCCCTACGCACTGTTGTAGCATTGAAAAAGAAACAGATGGGCGTCCATGGTTCCATGATATCCTAGAATATATCAAGAATCAAAGGTATCCCGAACAAGCAAATGAGAACGACAAAAGAACGATCAGAAGAATGGCAGCGGGATTTGTTCTTGACGGGGATATCCTGTACAAAGAGGAAAGGATCAGATGCTCTTGAGATGTGTGGATGATGTTGAAGCCAGGAAAATACTTAGGGTCTAATTAGTGCTTACTAACCCTACAGTAGGTCTATAGTCGACTTGGGTAACCCGTGCAACCTTAGAGAACTTTTCAGAAACATGGGCTCACACGCCCATTGGCCTTCCTGTGTGGGCTCACACGCCCGTGTGGCCCACACGGCCTGAATTGACCTTGGCCGTGTGATCCAAAATCTCACACACCCGTGTGGACTATCCGTGTGGGCCCACACGACCTAATTCAGTCTAGCCCGTGTGTCGCACACGGCCTACCAGGGCATTACACGGTCGTGTCATGCACGCATGGCCTAGCTCGTCAATCACACGGCCTGGTATTGTCGAATCTCATTTTCTGCGTTATCGAGTACACACCTGGTTTCTATTGATGCTAAAATAGTCCCCAAGCAGTCCAAAACCTTCAATCAAAGAATAACAGTTCCCACATAACCTAACACCCCAATGGGTGATTGTGAGCCCTTGAATCCTCTCCGAGGAACTAAAAAGCCAGAATTCGGAGGTAAAATTTTGATAGAACTTTCACGTAGAGAAAAAAAAGAGAAGAGAGAACAAAATCAGTAGGAGAATGGTGAAATGGCACCAGGAACTTGAGAAGAATAAGTGAAAACCGAAATTTTGCAAAAAGGAAACGGAAGGAAAAATAATCTCATAACTTCTCCCTATCCTAACTCCCCCTTAATTCTCCCTATCAAACTCCACTACCTAGAATCCAATCTCAACATAACTCATTATCCTGGAGCCGAACAAAACTATTGCCCACGCAGGGATTCGAACCCTTAACCCTCAGCTTACTAGCACTCCTCTTAACCACCAGACTAGCAGGCCCATTCTGTTAACTATTTACCAACTTTTACTTAAAAGCCTACTAACCTGAGATAGGGGTTTATTCATAAAAATCCCAAAATTTAACCTAAGTAAGGCTTGAACTTGGGACCTCACACACACACTCAGGACACTTAACCACTGAAGTAGATACACATTTGTCTCACAATTCACAAAACCAAAATATAAATTTTGGGATGTTACAACTCTACCCCCTCAAAGAAAATTTTGGCCTCGAAATTTACTTGATCAGAATAGATGAGGATACTGTTGATACATCGAATCCTCAGGCTCTCACGTGGCCTCCTCAATGCAATGATTCCGCCACAGCACCTTCACTAAGGGGATAGACTTTTTCCGAAGGACCTTTACTGATCGTGATTTTTCGTGATAAGTTTTATAAATTTATAATTAATCACTCTTGAAAAAAAACTATTATCACGACGTAGGTAAGTGTACCTATCGAACAGTAGTATAGCTTTAGCAAGACCGGATTATCGAACCCAAAGGACTAAAAGTACTAGTAATGACGGTCTTCTTATTATGTAGCCTAAGAAATAAAGGGGTTTGTTTTAACTAATTAATTAAACTAAGAAATTACGGAAAATAGATTAGGGAAATTACTTCTGGGAAAAAGATTAATTTAGGACAATACCTAAGGAAAAATCCACCTAGACTTTTACTTGTTATTCTAGCTCCGAACAGGATGATTTATTCATTTAACTTGTTCCGTAGAAATCCCTAAGTTATGTTATTATCCTTATTCAAGACTAATAACGTCTCATCCCTAGGTTGAATAACTGAGATTTTTCTCTAATTAACACCCTAGGGTTACATTAACTCGATCTATGGATTCCCTTATTAGGTTTCACCCTAATTCGGCAAAATCTTGCCACCCTATCTCTAGGCGCGCAATCAACTCCGCTTAATTATGACAAAGTTACTCTTAGTCAGGGTCTATTCCTCCTCCAACTAAGAGTAGTAACTTGAAGTGATATCCTGAAATACCAAAACAAGGATTAAGAGCACATAATTAAGAACAAGTCAAATATTTATCATACGATTCAAAAAATAATAATAAGATTCGTCTTAGGTTTCATCCCCCTTAGGTATTTAGGGGTTTAGTTCATAACTCAATAAGAAAACATCTCAAAATAATAAAGATTACAAAACATAAAGAAAACCCAAAACTCTTGAAAGGGAA
Source organism: Gossypium anomalum (assembly GCA_025698475.1). NCBI lineage: Eukaryota > Viridiplantae > Streptophyta > Magnoliopsida > Malvales > Malvaceae > Gossypium > Gossypium anomalum. The sequence continues at coordinate 73,424,671 of CM046961.1, forward strand.
ATTGAGGAGAAATCTTTAGTCTTGATGGTGAATTTGGCTTCTGAGATGGATCAATCAGCTTCCGTGGAGTAATTCCTTACTCTCTATTCTCCGTCTCCCTCTTTTCGTCTTCTGGGGTGTATTTATAGGCTTTGGAATGCCTAAGAACCCTCAAAAGTGGCATTTTCTGAATTGGACTCAACTTAGGCTCAGGAGGGACATACCCGTGTGACACGCCCGTGTGACACACCCGTGTGTGCTTACTTTAGGCCGTGTTCGAGCCTGTTAGATTGGCACGGGTGTGTGTTCTAACCATGTGAGTCGTGTTTTAATTCTGTCAAATTGACATCATCGTGTGAGTTACCCGTGTAAGGAGGTCTAGGCCGTGTTGATTTCGTACTTTAGCCCATTTTCTCCGTTTTTGGCCCATTTCTAGTTCCTTTCGCTCTCATATGCTTACCTAAGTGTAAAGCATGAAATTAAGGCATTAGGAGCATCGAATTCACTAATTCTAAGGAAAAGTCATTTATAAAATACGTTAAGTATGGGGTAAAAATATGTAAAATTACGGTTTATCAAATACCCCCACACTTAAACGTTTGCTTGTCCTCAAGCAAAATCCTCAAATCATAATTAAAAATTCTTTTTTCTCAACTGATAATTCCTATCAATAATACCTCAAACCATCTCATAAGTAATCATATATTGAGAATTCAACTAAAAGAACATTAAAGCTTCAAACATTCCAAGTTGAGTATTTAATCATGAAAAACTTAGGCTCTCCCTTCATCTAAGTAGTTACCATTGATTCAATACCTCACAGAGTTTAACATTCTCACTAAAGATTCACCCAAATCACTAAAGTGTTTAAGGACAAAGAAATTAGCACTCATCAGTCAATATGAAAAGTTATTACCATAGGCTTACATGAAAATCAAATCTCTACCATTATAAATCGAGATGATACATCAATCAAAAGGTCTTTAAAGGGTTGTAACGAGGCTTGGTTAGGGGGTGTGGTCACAAGCTAAAAGAAAAGGTTAGAATCGAGATTGAATTGAAAAACTACTTAACTAGAAAAATATTTAATCATCACTTGCGTACAACATAGCTTCTTCTCTGACTATGGAATTTGAATAGTGAAGCTTACAAACAAAAGATAACTACTAATATGTATACATGTTTTTTTTTTTAAGAACAAGTCAGATCATCATAAACTAACTATTAAGAACAAGACATAGCTAAGCAATTTATCCAACTCAATTCTCGACAAAAATGGGGATCGAATTAATTTAAGGGGATTTTAATAAAAATAGGTTAAGGGTTAATATCGAGGGTAATACAAGGAATGGCTTGTTAGGCTCAACAGGGTTTACTAAGGGTTAATTGTGGAGGTAGGCTTTTCATGGCATGAGTGGGTTAATCCTAAATGCCTCTATCATTTTGATATATCAAATCAAATAGTGTGGTCTCAACATGCATAATCAGGTAAGTTCTAGAACAACAGTTCAATATTGGTACACTCAAAGTAATAATAGAAGTGAGCATGAAAGAATTAATAGATGCTCAAAAGGCTCAAAAATCTCACAAAAATTATGGCTTTTGATGTTTAAACCTGTGGGATTCAATTCAAGATAATACTTAGACTTGAGGAAATAACCTAAAATTTTAAGTTCTTAAAAATTAACTTATCATGCTTGATTTTCTAATGTTTTAAAGTTTAAATAATCAATGCATGAATACCTATATTTTAATTTAAGATATATCAATAGAAATTATTAGTCAATCAAAATTCATCCTAAACATGATATGAGAGTTTTGCAAGAGAACAAAGCAATAGTCAGGGGTTTTTCGGATAATGAAATGATTACCCCCCCACATTTAATATGTACATTGCCCTCAATGTACAAAGATAGATATATAAGGAAATATAAAATCATAATTTATGGAGAGAATTGAAACTTCCTGAGTGTTGAATGAATGAATTCCCTAGTTTGGAAAAAGCGAGAATTGACAATAGAGCTGGAGGTAGAGTTTGATTCTGAGGAAGAAATAATCTGCTAATTATCATAAAGATAAGCCATGTTTAAAAAATACGTGAATCAATTAAAAGTAACTAAGAATAGAAATAAAAATAAAGGAAATAATCTAATTTTGTAAGTGGCACAGTCGTCTCACACGCCCGTGTTATTTGTGTCTAGCCCGTGTTTGTCGCGAATTGAGTGTTCGTCACACGGCCTAAAGACACGCCCATGTTGTTCTGGTAGTGTTGACCATGGGCGATAGGCACGGGCATGTCGCACACCCTTTTCATTTGGACAGGTTTGCCTATGGTCTACTTACACGGCCGTGGGTATTTATCGCATCTCGTGTTTTAGGAAAAATTTTCCCTGTTTGCACATGGTCCTAAGCACGCTCGTATGCTTGGCCATGTCTCTGTGGTGAACCTGTTTTCAAGAGCTTCGTTAGTAGGCCAAGTGTTAAGCACTAAAATTTAAAGAAATTAATACAGTTAGTGCTCAGGTTGCCTCCCGATAAGCGCTTTTTTATAGTTTAAGCTCATCTTACCTCTCTGTTGGATAGTCACGGTGGTTTAAGGAGTTCATACTCCTCATTCCTGCTATCAATCTTATCAAAATAAGGTTTTAGATGGATGTTGTTTACCTTAAAAGTGCCGAACTTGGGATAACTTACCTCCACTATACCGAATGGGAAAATACTAAGTACCGTAAGAGGGATTTCTTCATTTGGGTTGGTGGTGACAATGTGAGGATTTGCGGCATCTAGTAAGACTTTATCTCTAACCTTAAGTTAATTTGGAGAGGTATCGAGCTTGTTCTGGCGTAGTTTTTGTTTATCGTGTGTTCTCGGTTCATGTGCTCGTCATTCGTCTAGCTCCTCTATTTGTAGCCTTCGTTCTTCATGAATGGGTCATCTATTTTTGCTGGAACATGGCTCGTGAACTTCTTTTAAACTCAATTTCTGCAAAGTAGGTTGCGTCATATTATTAGTTTTAGTAGACTGGTGTGGACAATTACCTTCAATGTTCGATGTAATGCTAGAATTGCGGGCTTGAATAGTGATTGTTTCGTCTCCTATTCGAAGTGTGAGCTCGCCTGTGCCAACATCAATTATCGTTTTAGCAGTTGCTAAAAAGGGCCTCCCTAAAATCAAAGGGGTGTTGTTATCCTCTTCTATGTCTAGAACAACGAAATCAACGGGAAATATGAACTTATCTATTTTAACTAGTACATCTTCAATGATACCCCTGGGAAATCTTATAGTTTTATCTGCTAATTGAATGCTCATCCTAGTTTGTTTAGGTTTCCCGAGACCTAAGTTGCTTAAACATTTTGTAAGGCATGACGTTAATACTAGCCCCTAAATCAGCTAATGCATTATTCACATCTAAACTACCAATTAAGCAAGAAATTGTAAAACTCCCTGGATCTTTCAATTTGTGGGGTAGCTTATTCTGTAGAATAGCTAAGCAAACTACGTTTAGCTCCACATGTGACGCCTCATCCAATTTTCGCTTGTTTGCTAAAAGCTCTCTTAAAAATTTCATTGCATTTGGCATCTGCAACAGAGCTTCAATAAACGGTAAGTTGATATGTAATTTCTTCAAAAGTTTAAGGAATTTACCGAATTGTTTGTCTGAGTGGTTTTTTTTCATTGCATTGGGGTATGGGACACGAGGTTTATATTCTGCATTCACCATTTTGTTTTCATTATGACTTGCCTCACTTTTACCTTTGCTCACCACAGTTTCTTGCATTGATTCTGGCTCAAGCTCAACGAATCCTTTTTTATCTTGAGTACTAATTACGTTGAGCTGCTCCCTTGGGTTAGGCCCAGTATTACTTGGCAAGCTTCCTTGTAGTCATTCAGAAATTAGTTTGGACAGCTGGCCTATCTGAGTTTTGAGTCTTTGGATCGATGCTTATTTATTTTTAAGTGCTGTTTCGGTATTCTGGAAACGAATTTCTGACACCGAGATGAATTTGGATAGCATCTCCTCAAGGTTCGATTTCTTTTGCTATTGATAAGGTGGCTGTTGAAAACACTGAGGATTTTTTGGCCTTTGATTCCCTTGACCACCCCAAGAGAAATTTGGGTGGTTCTTCCAACCTGCATTATAAGTGTTACTATATGGGTTATTTTGAGATCTAAAGTTATTGTTACCCATATAGTTCACTTGTTCCTCTTCGGTTGTAGGATTGAATGGTTGATATTCTGTATGCACACCTCCTCCACTTGAATCACACCTCATCACTAGATGTACCTGCGTAGAACCAAGTAAACCATCAATCTTTTTATTTAGAAGTTCTACCTGATTTTATAGCAAAGTAACTGAGTCGACGTTATAAACTCTTGCTATTTTTGTTGGGTTAGTCCTCATGACTTGCCACTAATAGTTATTCAGTGACATCTCCTTAATAAATTCGTAAGCCTCTTCAGGTGTTTTGTTGTTGATGGTTCCACCAGCAGCTGCGTCAATCATCTGTCTTGTTGAGGGATTCACATCATTGTAGAACGTTTGAACTTGCAACCATAGAGGTAACCCATGGTGAGGGCACCTTCATAGCAGGTCCTTGTATCTCTCCCATGCATCGTAAAGTGTTTCTAAGTCCATCTGCACAAAAGAAGAGATATCATTACGTAACTTAGCCATTTTAGCCGGCGGAAAATATTTTAGTAAAAATTTTTCGGTAATTTGTTCCCAAGTAGTGATGGACCCTCGTGGTAATGAGTTCAACCACTTTTTAGCTTTGTTCTTCAGTGAAAAAGGGAATAACCGAAGGCAAATGGAATCATCAGAAATGCCATTAATTTTAAAAGTGTCGCAAAATTCTAGAAAGCTCGCCAAGTGAGTGTTGGGGTTCTCATCCAGCAAACCATCAAATTGAACAAATTGCTATATCATTTGAATCGTGTTAGGTTTCAGTTCAAAATTATTTGCAACAATAGCAGGCCTAACTATACTGACTCAGTTCCTGTTAAATTAGGTTTAGCATAATCATACATAGTACGAGGAGCAGGATTCTGATTTGCTAATTCAGCGGGCATTGCTGGAGGTAGCTAATTGTCTTGATTTTTAGCCATCTCCTCGGTTGTAGTTGAGATATCATCCTCTTGCTCTTCCTCTGTGTATCTTAAGCTTTGCCTTATTTCTCGTCAGTTTCTACGAGCTGTGCGATCGATCTCTTCATCAAAAAGCAGTGGTCCTGACGGGTTTCTTCTAGTCATAAACTATAAAAACCTGCCAGAAGAAAGAAATAGAAAATTAGCACAAAATAAAGTTAAATTGCAAGAAAAATAAATGGCTAAAGTAATAAAAATTGAGTGTTCCTAATATCTTAGTCCCCGGCAACAGCGCCAAAAACTTGATCGTGATTTTTCGTGATAAGTTTTATAAATTTATAATTAATCGCTCTTGAAACTAACTATTATCACGACGTAGGCAAGTGTACCTATCGAACAGTAGTATAGCTTTAGCAAGACCGGATTGTCGAACCCAAAGGACTAAAATTACTAGTAATGACTGTCTTTTTATTATCTAGCCTAAGAAATAAAGGGATTTGTTTTAACTAATTAATTAAACTAAGAAATTGGAGAAAATAGATTAGGGAAATTACTTCTGGGAAAACGATTGATTTAGGACAATACCTAAGAAAAAATGCACCTAGACTTTTACTTGTTATTCTGGCTCTGAACCGGACAATTTATTCATTTAACTTGTTCAATAGAAATCCCTAAGTTATGTTATTATCCCTATTCAAGACTAATAACATCTAATACCTAGGTTGAATAACCGAGACTTTTCTCTAATTAACACCCTAGGGTTGCATTAACTCGATCTATGGATTCCCTTATTAGGTTTCACCCTAATCTGGCAAAATCTTGTCACCCTATCTCTAGGCGCGCAATCAACTCCGCTTAATTATTACAAAGTTACTCTTAGTCAGGGTCTATTCCTCCTCCAACTAAGAGTAGTAACTTGAAGTGATATCCTGAAATACCAAAACAGGGATTAAGAACACATAATTAAGAACAAGTCAAAAATTTATCATACGATTCATAAAATAATAACAAGATTCGTCTTAGGTTTCATCCCCTTTAGGTATTTAGGGGTTTATTTCATAACCAAATAAGAAAACATCTCAGAATAATAAAGATTACAAAACATAAAGAAAACTCAAAACTCCTGAAAAGGAAATTGAGGAGAAATCTTCAGTCTTGATGGTGAATTCGGCTTCTGAGATGGATCAATCGGCTTCCTTAGTGTAATTCCTTATTCCCTATTCTTCGTCTCCCTCTCTTCCTCTTCTGGGGTGTATTTATGGGCTTTATAATGCCTAAGAACCCTCACAAGTGGCCTTTTCTGAATTGGACTCAATTTAGGCTCGGTAAGGACACGCCCGGGTGCGATTACTTTAGGCCGTGTTCGAGCCTGTTAGATTGGCACGGGTGTGTGTTCTACCCGTGTGAGTCGTGCTTCAATTCTGTCAAATTGACACCGCCGTGTGAGCTACCCGTATGAGGAGGTCCAGGCCGTGTTGATTTCGTACTTTGGCCCATTTTCTTTATTTTTGGCCCGTTTCTCGTTCCTTTCGCTCTCCTATGCTTACCTAAGTGTAAAACATGAAATTAAGGCATTAGGAGCATCAAATTCACTAATTCTAAGGAAAAATCATTCATAAAATGCATTAAGCATGGGGTAAAAATATGTATAAATTACGGTTTATCATTTACATCACGATCAAGAATCTGAACCGGCTCTTCCTTAAAGGTTAAGTCCGGCCTAACCTCAATCTCTTCCACGGGGATAAGGTGAGTAGGATAAGAGCAATAGCGCCTCAACATAGAGACATGGAATACATCATGAATGCGATCCAACTCCAGAAGTAGCTCCAATTGATAAGCTATAGGTCCCGCACGCCTCAGAATTCGGTAAGGCCCAATAAATCTAATGCTCAACTTACCCTTACGGCCAAACCTCAGAACCTTCTTCAATGGCGAGACTTTGAGAAATACAAAATCCCTCACAGAATACTCGATATCCTTCCTTTTTAGACCTGCATAGGACTTTTGCCTATCAGAAGCCACTTTCAGATGATCCCGAATCAGCCTAACCTTATCCTCTATCTCGGAAACCAACTCAGGACCCAGAACATGTCGTTCACCCAACTCAGTCCAACATAAAGGAATGCGACACTTACGAGCATACAGAGCCTTGTAAGGTGATATCTGGATGCTAGACTGAAAACTATTATTCAATGCAAATTCTGCTAACAGCAAATACTCCTCCAAACTACCTCGAAAATCAATCACACAGCTCAACATATCTTCCAGTATCTGAATGGTGCTCTCAGATTGGCCATCTGTCTGAAGATGGAAAGTAGTACTAAAATCTAATCTTGAACCTAAAGCTTCATGTAGCTTTTTCCAGAACCGATACGTGAAGCGAGGATCCCTATCGAAAATGATCCAGACAGGTACCTTATGCAATCTCACTATTTCTGACATGTAGAGCTTAGCTAATTTCTGAAGAGAAAAGTCTATTTTGACAGGAATGAAGTAAGCAGACTTGGTTAAAAGATCCACGATGACCCTGACAGAATCCTTCTTAGTGGGTGTTGGAGGTAGCCCACCAACGAATTCTATTGTTACTCGCTTCCATTTCCATAACAGGATCTTAACCGGCTGCAAAAATTGAAAGATAACTGATGCTCAGCCTTAACTTGCTGACAAGTCAAACAGTGAGCAACGAAGTCAGTAACCTCACACTTCAATCTTGGCCACCAGTATAGCTCTCGAAGATCTCGGTACATCTTATTTTTGCCGAGATGCTTAGCATAAGGGCTACTATGAGCCTTCCTCAGAATCGACTGTCTTAAATCCTCATCATTCGGTACACAAATCTGACTGCGAAAATAAAGTACCCTATCACTGTTTACCCCAAAATCAGTAGTACCACCATTATCAACCTGACGAAAACGCAACTTAAGAGACTTACCCACCAACTGTTTACCTCGAATCTGTTCCATTCATGTCACTTTAACTTGAAGTTCCACCAACAAACTTCTATCATCGAAAAGGATAAGTCGAACAATCATCGCTCTTAGATCAGTCATGGCCCTATGGCTCAATGCGTCGGCAGCCACATTGGCTTTTCCAGGATGGTACTTGATCGTCGATTTTTTGTGTGATAAGTTTTATAAATTTGTAATGACTCGTTCTTGAAACTAACTATGATCATGACGTAGGCAAGTGTACCTATCGAACAGTAGTATAGCTTTAGCAAGACCGGATTGTCGAACCTAAAGGACTATGAGTACTAGTAATGACCGTCTTTTTATTATCTAGCCGAATAAAAGAGGATTGTTTTGACTAACTAATTAAACTAAGAGCTTGCAGAAAATAGAAATTGGGAAATTACTGTTGTGGAAAATGATTGATTGAGACAATACCTAAGGAAAAATCCACCTAGACTCTTACTTGTTATTCTAGCTCCGAACCGGATAATTTATTCATTCAACTTGTTCCGTGGAAATCCCTAATGTATATTATTATCCCTTTCGAGACTAACAACGTCTAATCCCTAGGTTGAATAACCGAGAGTTATCTCTAATTAACACCCTAAGGTTGCATTAACTCGATCTATGGATTCCCTTATTAGGTTTCACCCTAATCCAAAAAAATCTTGTCACCCTATCTCTAGGCGCGCAATCAAATCTGCTTAATTACGACAAAGTTACTCTTAGTTAGCGTCTATTCCTCCTCCAACTAAGAGTAGTAACTTGAAATGATATCCTGAAATACCAAAACAAGAATTAAGAACACGTAATTAAGAACAAGTTAAATATTTATCATACGATTCAGAAATAATAACAAGGTTTACTCATAGGTTTCATCCCCCTTAGGTATTTAGGGATTTAGTTCATAACTAAACAAGAACACATCTCAGAATAATAAAAATTACAAAACATAAAGAAAACCCAAAACTCCTGAAGGGGAGGTTGAGGAGAAATCTTCAGTCTTGATGGTGGCTCCAGCTTCTAAGATGGATTAATCGGCTTCCTCGGAGTAATTCCTTATTCCTATTCTCCGTCCCCCTTTTCTTCCTCCTTTAGGGTGTATTTATAGGCTTTGGAATGCCTAAGAAGACCTAAAATTTGGCCTTTTCCGAATGAAGCTTAACTAGGGTTCAACAGGGACACACCCGTATGGCACAACCGTGTGTGATTACTTCAGGCCGTGTTTGACCCTGTTAGATTGGCACGGGCGTGTAAGCTGCCCGTGTGAATCGTGCTTCAATTCTGCCAGATTGACACGGCCGTGTGATCTGTCCGTGTGAGGAGGTCTAGGCCGTGTTGATTTCGTGCTTTGGCCTATTTTCTCCGTTTATGGCCCATTTCTCGTTCCTTTTGTTCTCCTATCTTACCTAAGGATAAAACATGAAATTAAGGCATTAGGAGCATCGAATTTACCAAATCTAAGGAGAAATCATTCATAAAATACATTAAGCATGGGTTATAAATATGTATAAATTACGGTTTATCAAATACCCCCACACTTAAGCGTTTGCTTGTCCTCAAGCAAAATCCTCGGATCATAGTTAAAATCTCATTTTTCTCAACTTATAATTCCGATCAATATTATCTCAAATCATCTCATAAGTAATCATACATTGAGAACTCAACTATAAGAACATTAAAGCCTCAAACATTCCAAGTTGAATATTTAATCATGAAAAAATTAGATATGAAAAGTTATTACCATAGGCTTGCATGAAAATCAAATCTCCACCACTATAAATCGAGATGATACATCAATCAAAAGGTCTTTAAAGGATTGTAACGAGGCTTGGTTAGGGGGTGTGGTCACAAGCTGAAAGAAAATGTTAGAATCGAGATTGAACTGAAAAATTACTTAACTAGAAAAATATTTAATCACCACTTGCTTACAACATAACTTCTTTTCTGACAATGGAATTTGAATAATGAAGCTTATAACAAAAGATAACTGCTAATATGTATACATGTTTTTTTTAGAACACATTAAATAATCATACATTAATTATTAAGAACAAGACATAGCTAAGCAATTTATCCAACTCAATTCTCGACAAAAATGGGGATCGAATTAATTTAAGGGGATTTCAACAATAATGGGTTAAGGGTTAATATCGAGGGTAATACAAGGAATGGCTTGTTAGGCTCAATGGGGTTTACTAAGGGTTAATTGTAGAGGTAGGCTTTTCATGGCATGAGTGGGTTAAGCCTAAGTGCCTCTATCATTTTGATATATCAAATTAGATAGTGTGGTCTCAACATGCATAATCAGGCAAGTTCTAGAACAACAGTTCAATATTGGTACACTCAAAGCAATAATAGAAGTGAGCATGAAAGAATTAATAGATGCTCAAAAGGCTCAAAAATCTCACAAAAATTGTAGCTTTTTGATGTTTAAACCTATGGGATTCAATTCAAGATAATACCTAGACTTGAGGAAATAACCTAAAATTTTAAGTTCTTAAAAATCAACTTATCATGCTTGACTTTCTAATGTTTTAAAGTTTAAATAATCAATGCATGAATGCCTATGTTTTAATTCAAGATATATCAATAGAAATTATTAGTCAATCAAAATTCATCCTAAACATGATATGAGAGATTTGCAAGGGAACAAAGCAATATTCAGGGGTTTTTTGGATAATGAAATGATTACCCCCCAACACTTAAGATGTACATTGCCTTCAATGTACAAAGATAGATATATAGGAAAATATAATATCATAATTTAGGGAGAGAATTGAAACTTCCTGAGTGTTGAATGAATGAATTCCCTAGTTTGGCGAAAGCGAGAATTGACAATAGAGCTGGAGGTAGAGCCTGATTCTGAGGAAGAAATAATCTGCTAATTATCATAAAGATAAGCCGTGTTTAAAGAATATGTGAATCAATTAAAAGTAACTAAGAATAGAAATAAAAATAAAGAAAATAATCTTAAACATCATCTTATCATGCTTGGTTTTCTAGTGTCTTAAAGTTTAACAATCAATGCATGAATGCCTATGTTTTAATTTAAGATATATCAATCAAAATTATCAATCAATCAAAATTCATTTTAAACATGATATGAGAGATTCACAAGAGAACAAAGCACTATTCAAGGATTTTCAAATAATGAAATGACTACCCCCCCACACTTAAGATGTATATTTCCCTCAATGTACAAAGATAGATATATACGAAAAATATAAGATCATAAGATAGGGAGAGAATTGAAACTTCCTAAGTTTTGAATGAATGAGTTCTCTAGTTTGGCGAAATAGATGTGGAGGAGGATACTCCGGTGGTGGTAGAGGTTGGGTACCACAGGTGCTATGCCAAAAGAATATTATATCTCCTTATTGAGCAGGGCATGGTAACCGTGGTGAACCTTTTCCATTGGAGTTTGAAGTTCCTAAATGATTGTGAGCTTTGGAGCTCTGTGATAACTGTGATAAAAGCAAGAACTGTTTAGGGAATATTAGGAAGAATGATTTACTCGTAAAAGATTAGCCGAGAGTGAAGATTGTTAGATAAATATTATAAATCCTAATAAAAATAAAATGAAAGAAAAATCAAAATTTATCTTAAATGAAAATAAAAATAAAAATAAAAACATAAAATAAGAAAAATAAAAATTTCTAAACATCTTCATCGCTGGATGGTTCGCGAGGTGGGACTGGCGATGAGATGTGGAGGTGCTGACAAATCTGCTGTAGAGTAGCATCAATGTTGTCAAATCTTTGAAAACATTGCTGCTCGAATCTGTTAAGGCGCTCAAAGATGTCAGTGTATGAAGCCGCCGCATGAACTGGCCGAGAAGGTGGTGGTGATGGGTGGTGAAGTGGGTCCTCGTGTTGGGTAGGGACATCATCAGTAATGTCCTCAGGAACCTCCTCCTCGATGGATTGAGCGAGACGATATTGGGGAGGATAGGTTCCTTGGTGCCTCTCGATCATCCTCATGCTCATCATACTCGAGATGCCTTGTGGAGACATCTGGCCAATAAGGGTCAAGGATGATGCTTGGGCCACAGTGTTGAGGAGTCTAAAGTATCGCACCAGTCGAGTCACGTATGGGCCAATGGAGATGACCCCTCTCAGATGTCACTCCGTCTGTGGCGTATGGCAAGGGCGATGAAGTAGGCGAGGTCAATGACGTACCCGTTGGACATACACCATAAATAATAGACGTCGTGGGTAGTGACGGTGCCGATGCTCTCTCTCCGTCCTGTCAAAGTGTGAGATAAGAGAGAATGAAGGTACCTTAGGGACGGAGGGAGGGATGATGCCTTTGTGCGACTGGGGTTGTAGGTAGCCAAACGTGGGATGAGGGCGTCCCAACACTGTGAGGGAGAACGATGGATGTGGCGGTCAAGAGTGTGTAAGTCATTCTCCGCTCTAAACTCCTCGATATAGAGACCAATCGGTACTGAACTCGGAAATGCTTAGTTGGCGGACTAATCCGCCTAAGTAAAATTGGACTGTGCTGGGATCGTCGTAGTTGGTCATGACGGTTTGAAGATGGAATGTCCAACACAGTTCCATTGTGAGCTCAAGGTACGTCGGCTCGATAATCCCAAAGAATTTCTCTCAAGGTTCGGTGGTAAGAAGAGCCTAGATCGCATCAACCAATTGGACTTGTTCGATAGCAGCCCAGTCTATGCAGCGGCTCGCTACTAAGGATCGGGCCCGTAGTATTTGATATAGTTCCTCTTGAGGTCCGTTGGGAAACTGGAGGAATGGGTGACGGATTTCCACGGTAGGGCCTGCGGAAGATGATGCTCCCTTTCTTTTCTTCGAAGCGGGGACGGCGGCTTTCTTGCCTCGTGAGGACGACATTGTGAACCTATATGAATGAAGAAAAAAGAAATAACAATAGGTATATAAATTGAAAAGCCATAACTTTGAACAAATAATTTCAGCCAAAATACGAACCAAGCATAACCAACTCAATTTCTTTTAACAGCATAATTTCTTAACATTTATCAAAGTGAGGACATGTGGATGAGCATATGAATGACATGTAAATGACAAAAGAATGAAGCTTTCCTAACAACTCTCATGAACATAAAATGCATGAAAAATTTTAACAATTCTTGATCATGAAAGTTTTATTTCTAACAAAATGAATAAAGTAAAGAATGCATGCAAGAACTTAAACTAAATGATGGGTGTGATATTTAAATGATTAAAAATATAGAAATAAAGTAAAAAACTTGCATATATCATGATAATTAGGCCTAAAAATCAACAAAATAGAAAAGGAAGAAGTAAACAAACACTAGGAAGAGGAGAAAATGCGACAAAAACGAAGTTAGAGGCGACGCACGGGCATGGCATGGAGGCCGTTGCACTTGCAGTGGCTAGGGTTGGGGTTTTTGATTGGGGAAGACAATGAATAGTGCAGGGTATTTATAGATTTTGGGGCAAACGGCTAGGGGACACGCCCGTGTGTCCCAATTTCAGGCCGTGTGTTTCGCGTTTTTCCATTTTTGGGGCATTTGAAATTCAACACACACCCGTGTTCCTTGGGCGTGTTGTTTAACACGGTTGTGTCGCACGACCATGTTCTGCCTTGTTCGCTTCTCCCACGCCCGTGTAAGCAATCCCCACGCCCGTGTTAATTTGACAGCTTCGCCCACCGGTGGTCGACACGGGCGTGTCTCACGCCCATGCTAGTTTCTCAGTTTTGACCACGGTCCTCAGGCACGGGCGTGACGCATGCCCGTGTTGTTTTGGCAGGTTCGCCCACGGCCATGTCGTACGGCCGTGGCGTTTTATCATCGCCCGTGTTTTGGAAAAATCTTGCCCTGTTTCCACACGGTCTTACACACGCCCGTGTGCTTGGCCGTGTCCCTATGATAAACTATTTTCAAGAGCAACGTTAGTCATGGAAAGTGTTAAATACTAAAATTTAAATAAGTTAATATAGTTAGTGCTCGAGTTACCTCCCAAGAAGTACTTATTTATAGTCTAAGCTCGACTTACCTCTCTGTTGAATGGTCAATGTGGTTTAAGGAGTTCGTACTCTTCATTCCTGCTATCACTCTTATCAAAATAAAGTTTGAGCTGGGAATTGTTTACCTTAAAGGTGCTGAACTTGGGATGACTTTCCTCCACTGTACCGAACGAGAAAATACTAAATACCGTAAAAGAGGTTTTCTCATCCGGTTTGGGAGTGACAATGTAAGGGTCTGCGGCATCTAATAAGACTTGATCTCCAACCTTAAGTTGATGTGGAGAGCTATCGAGCATATTTTGGCGTAGTTTTGATTTACCATGTGTTCTCAGTTTATGTGCTCGCCATTCGTCTAGCTCCTCTATCTGTAGCCTTCGTTCTTCATGAATGGGTCTTCTAGTGTTGTTGGAACACGGCTCGCATACTTCTTTCAGGCTCAATCTTTGTACAGTAGGTTGCATCGTATTATCAGTTTTAGTAAGATGATGTGGATTATTACCTTCCATATTCGATGTGATGCTAGAATTACGAGCTTGAAGGGTGATCGTCTCGTTTCCTACACGAAGGGTGAGCTCACCTGTGCCAACATCAATAATTGTTTTAGCAGTTGCTAAAAAGGGCCTCCCTAAAATCAAAGGGGTGCTGGTATCCTCCTCTATGTCTAAAACAACAAAATCAACGAGAAATATAAATTTATCCACTTTCACTAGTACATCTTCAATAATACCCCCTAGGAAATCTTATGGTTTTCTCTGCCAATTGAATGCTCATCCTAGTTTGTTTGGGTTTCCCAAGACCTAGTTGTTTAAACATTTTGTAAGGCATGACATTGATAATTGCCCTAAATCAGCTAATGCATTATTCACATCTAAACTACCAATTAAGCAAGAAATTGTAAAACTCCCTAGATCTTTCAATTTGTTGGGTAGCTTATTCTGTAGAATAGCTGAGCAAACTGCGTTTAGCTTCACATGCGATTCTTTATCCAACTTCCGCTTGTTTGCTAAAAGCTCTCTTAAAAATTTCATTGCGTTTGGCATCTGTGACAGAGCTTCAATAAACGGTAAGTTGATATGTAATTTTTTCAAAAGTTTAAGAAATTTACCGAATTGTTCATCTAAGCGATCTTTCCTTGTCGCGTTAGGGTATGGCACTCGAGGCTTATATTCTACATTCACCGTTTTATTATGATTTACCTCACCATAACCTTTGCTTTCCACATTTTCTTGCCTTGGTTCTGGCTCGGTCTCAACGCATCCTTCTTGAGCCTCAATTGCATTGAGCTGGTCCCTTGGGTTTGGTTCAGTATTACTTGGCAAACTACCTTGTGGTCGTTCAGAAATTAATTTGGATAGCTGACCTATCTGAGTTTCGAGTCCTTGAATTGATGCTTGTTGATTTTTGAGTGCTGTCTCGGTATTCTGGAAATGAGTTTCTGACACCGAGATGAATTTGGATAGCATCTCTTCAAGGTTTGACTTCTTTTCCTGTTGATAAGGTGGTTGTTGAAAACCCTGAGGATTCTATGGCCTTGGATTTCCTTGACCGCCCCAAGAGAAATTTGGGTGGTTCTTCCAACCTGCATTGCAAGTATTACTATAAGGGTTATTTTGAGATCTAAAATTATTGTTACCCATATAGTTGACTTGTTCCTCTTCGGTTGTAGGATTGAATGGTGGGTATTTTGTAGGCACATCTCCTCCACTTGAATTGCACCTCATCACTGGATGTACCTACATAGAACTAAGTAAACTATCATTTTTTTTATTCAGAAGTTCTACCTGATTTGACAACATGGTGACCGAATCGACGTTATAAACACCTGCTATTTTCGTTGGCTTAGTCCTCACGATTTGCCACTGATAGTTATTCAGTGACATCTCCTCAATAAATTCAGAAGCCTCTTCAGGTGTCTTGTTATTGGTGGTTCCACCGGTAGCTGTATCAATCATTTGTCTTGTCGAAGGGTTCACACCGTTGTAGAACGTTTGAACTTGCAGCCATAGAGGTAACCCATGGTGTGGACACCTTCGCAAAAGGTCCTTGAATCTCTCCCATGCATCGTAAAGCGTTTCTAAGTCCATCTGCACAAAAGAAGAAATATCATTACGCAACTTAGTTATTTTTGCCGGTGGAAAATATTTTAATAGAAATTTTCGGTCATTTGCTCCCAAGTGATAATAGACCCTCGTGGTAGTGAGTTCAACCACTGTTTAGCTTTATTCCTCAGTGAAAAAGGGAATAACCGAAGGCGAATGGCATCATCAGAAACACCATTAATTTTGAATGTGTCGCACAGTTCTAGGAAATTTGCCAAGTGCGTGTTGGGGTTCTCATCCTGCAAACTATCAAATTGAACAAATTGTTGTATCATCTAGATCGTGTTAGGTTTCAGTTCAAAATTATTTACAGCAATAGCAGGTTTAACTATACTTGACTCAGTTCCTATAAAATTAGGTTTAGCATAATCATACATAGTACGAGGAGCAGGATTCTGATTTGCTAGTTCAGTGGGTATGGCTGGAGGTAGCGGATTGTCTTGATTTTCAGCCATCTCTTCAGTAGTAGTTGAGATATCGTCATCTTGCTCTTCTTCTGTGTATCTTAAGTCGCTACCGATTTCTCGTCGCTTTTACGAGTATGACGATCAATTTTCTCGTCGAAAAGCAATGGTCCTGACGAGTTTCTTCTAGTCATAAACTATAACAACTTGCTAGGAGAAAAAGAAAAAAAATTAGTAAAGTAAAAATTAAAGTTAAATTGCAAGAAAATAAATGGCTAAAGTAATAAAAATTGAGCGTTCCTAATATCTTAATTCCCGGCAACGACACCAAAAACTTGATCGTCGATTTTCTGTGTGATAAGTTTTATAAATTTGTAATGACTCGTTCTTGAAACTAACTATGATCACGACGTAGGCAAGTGTACCTATCGAACAGTAGTATAGCTTTAGCAAGACCGGATTGTCGAACCCAAAGGACTATGAGTACTAGTAATGACCGTCTTTTTATTATCTAGCCGAATAAAAGAGGATTGTTTTGACTAACTAATTAAACTAAGAGTTTGCAGAAAATAGAAATTGGGAAATTACTGTTGTGGAAAATGATTGATTGAGACAATACCTAAGGAAAAATCCACTTAGACTCTTACTTGTTATTCTGGCTCTGAACCGGATGATTTATTCATTCAACTTGTTCCATGGAAATCCCTAATGTATATTATTATCCCTTTCGAGACTAACAACGTCTAATCCCTAGGTTGAATAACCGAGAGTTATCTCTAATTAACACCCTCAGGTTATATTAACTCGATCTATGGATTCCCTTATTAGGTTTCACCCTAATCTGGCAAAATCTTGTCACCCTATCTCTAGGCGCGCAATCAACTCCGCTTAATTATGATAAAGTTACTCTTAGTCAGGGTTTCTTCCTCCTCCAACTAAGAGTAGTAACTTGAATTGATATCCTAAAATACCAAAACAACAATTAAGAACACGTAATTAAGAACAAGTTAAATATTTATCATACGATTTAGAAATAATAACAAGGTTTAGTCATAGGTTTCACCCCCCTTAGGTATTTAGGGGTTTTGGTTCATAACTAAACAAGAAGACATCTCAGAATAATAAAAATTACAAAACATAAAGAAAACCCAAAACTCCTGAAGGGGAGGTTGAGGAGAGATCTTCAGTCTTAATGGTGGCTCCGGCTTCTGAGATAGATCAATCAGCTTCCTCGGAGTAATTCCTTACTCCCTATTCTCCGTCCCCTTTTTCTTCCTCCTTTAGGGCGTATTTATAGGCTTTGGAATGCCTAAGAAGCCCTAAAATTTGACCTTTTCGAATAAAGCTTAACTAGGGTTCGGTAGGGACGCGCCCGTATGGCACAGTCGTGTGCGATTACTTCAGGCCGTGTTCGAGCCTGTTAGATTGGCACGGGCGTGTGAGCTGCCCGTGTGAATCGTGCTTCAATTCTGCCAGATTGACACGGTCGTATGATTTGCCTGTGTGAGGAGGTCTAGGCCGTGTTGATTTCGTGCTTTAGTCCATTTTCTCCATTTTTGGCCCGTTTCTCGTTCCTTTCATTCTCCTATGCTTACCTAAGGATAAAACATGAAATTAAGGCATTAGGAGCATCAAATTCACCAAATCTAAGGAGAAATCATTCATACAATGTGTTAAGTATGGGTTATAAATATGTATAAATTACGGTTTATCAGTACTCAATGGTACAATCATAATCCTTAAGCAGCTCCACCCATCTACGTTTCCTAAGATTCAACTCCTTCTGAGTAAGGAGATACTTGAGGCTCTTATGATCAGTGTAGATAATACACTTCTCACCATACAGATAGTGCCTCTAGATTTTCAAAGCGAAAACTACGATAGCTAAATCCAAATCATGCGTCGGATAGTTCGCTTCATGAGTTTTGAGCTGACATGATGCGTATGCTACCACCTTACCATCTTGCATCAACACACAACCTAACCCGACATGTGATGAATCACTATATACCACGAAGTCTTTACCATGTCAGGCTATATCAGAATAGGAGCCTGAGTCAGAACAGCCTTGAGTTTCTCAAAACTCTTTTACTGTGCATCAGTCCCCACAAAAAGAACTCCCTGACGTAGAAACTTAGTCAACGGAGCTACGCTATCAAGGAGAACCCTTCTACAAAGTGCCGATAGTAACCCGCCAACCCCAAGAAGTTACGGATCTCAGACACATTCTTTGGCCGTTTCCAATCCAACACCACCTCAATCATACAAGGATCGACTCGAATCCCCTTAGCAGAAACTATATATCCCAAAAAGGCTACTTCCCGGAGCCAGAACTCACACTTGCTAAACTTCGCATACAACTGTTTCTTACGAAGAGTCTGTAGTACCACTCTAAGATGCTCATCATGCTCGTCCTCAGTCTTAGAATACACGAAGATATCATCAATGAACACCACCATAAACTAATCTAGATAGGGCTGGAACACTCGATTCATCAAGTCCATAAATGCCATTGGTGCATTAGTCAAACCAAAAGGCATAACTAGGAACTCGTAGTGTCCATATTGAGTCCTAAATACCGTCTTATGTACATCCACCTCCTTAACCCTAAATTATGATAACCCAAACGTAGATCAATATTGGAAAACACAAAAGCCCGTTTGAACTAGTTGAATAAATCATCAACCCTTAAAAGTGGATACTTATTCTTAATCGTTAGCTTGTTCAGCTGTCGGTAGTCGATACACATCCTCATTGTCCTATCTTTCCTTTTCACAAACAAAATAGGTGCTCTCCACGGAGACACACTGGGACGAATGAACTCACGATCCAACAATTCCTGAATATAAGCCTTAAGCTTCGTAAGCTCCTTTGGTGCCATTCGATAAGGGATGATAGACACTGGAGCTGTACCCAGAATAAGTTTGATCCCAAATTCCACTTCTCGGCTCGAAGGCAAACCGGGTAATTCCTCAGGAAAGACATCCAAAAAATCTTGATAGTTCTAATGTCCTTTATAGAAGAATCCTAAGAATCAGAAACACTTATATAGGTCATATATGCCTCACACCCTTTCCGGACCAACTTTTTCGCCACCAACGCAGAAATCACATTAGTTAGAAAATCTCGACATTCCCCAATCACAACTACCTCATCGTTCTCTATGGTTCTAAATATGGCCCTCTTAGTCGCACAGTCTAAACTTACTCGGTGCTTGACCAGCCAGTCCATCCCCAAAATTAAATCAAACTCTCCGAACGAAAGCTCCATCAGATCAGCCGAAAATATTGTCCCTTGGACCTGTAACGGAATGTCTCTATACAATTTTCTGACTAGGATAGATTGCCCCAAATGACTCACCACAGTCACCTCACTAGAAGTATTCTCAACCGGAATCCCTAAAGTTTCAGACATAGTGCTAGCTATATAGGAATGTGTAGAGCCTATGTCTATCAATGCAAGATAAGGTACATTGTAAATTAAAAATGTACCCGTGATGACGTCTGGAGCATCTCTGTCCTCTCGTTGACGAGCAGCATAAACAAGAGCGGGCTGTCTCTCTTCAATATACTAGTACTTCTATCCGATGCTCTCTACCCACGGCCCATGTCGTTACCACCCCTAGCTTGAAAACGGCCCCTAGGTGGCTACTGAACTACCCTCTGTGGCTACACGATACCAGAACCCAGAGCTTGCACCTGATCAACTCTCAACGGACACTCTCGAACACGGTGCTCAGTAGACCTAAATCTTAAACATGCCCCAGTCGTCCTCCAACACTCACCCAGATGGTGTCTACCACAATGCCCACAAAGTAAGATCCCAGTAGGTGCAACAGGAGGCCTAACTCTAGCAGGCCCATCAGATCTGGCATTTTTTCTTAAGCCTCAGCACAGAACTCGAGGGCTCTGAATTTCACTTGTTCTTACCTCCCTCTCTATCTCTATTTTGGCACTCCGTGCGCATTACCTCTTCAGCGATCTTCACCTTCTCCACCAAAACTGAAAACTCCCACCTATTCAGCGGAGCTATCAATACCCTCAGGCTATCCCCTAGGCCATCCTCGAAAAGGACACATCTCTCATACTCAGCCGCCACCATACCTCGCGCATAGCGACTCAATCTTAGAAACTCAGCCTCATACTCGGCCACTGATCGGTCACCTTGTGTGAGATTCAAGAACTCACGCCTCCTAGCATCAATGTAGCCAGCTCTTACATATTTTCCTTGAAATGCAAAATTATAGAAATCCAAAATCAATCGATCTAGCTAAGTCCCTTCCTTAACGGTCAGCCACCACTGATATGCTTCATCGCGAAGCAAAGAAACAACACCTTTCAATTTCTGCTTGGGGGTAAAAACCAAATTGTCCATGATTCTTTCAGTGGCCTCTATACAATACACGGCCACGTTAAGGGCGACTCCAGTGACACCCCTAAATAGCTCATCCCCGTTGGACCGGAGTCGTTCCATAACCGACCCTCGGCCCCCAAATCTAATATTGGGCCCAACAACCCTCTCCAATATCCTCAGCATAGCTTGGGACAATACGTCATCCCCAACCATGCGATCTTAAGACCCAGTCTCATTCGCAGGTGACACTGGCGTCTCACTCGTGTCTAAATTAGGCATGCTATCATATGCCAAGGACTTAGCTCGAGCCCTTCTACGACCCCTTTCACGACCTCTAGTACCCTGTCCACGGATACCTCGTACACTTATCGTAGATTTTAAGTTTATCTACATTAACAATTTTATGAATCAATTACAATTTTGATATTTATTAACAGACATTATATGCAAAACAGTATCAGAAGTTCAGAGTTTGTTATCCCTACATTCTCAGAGCACACTAACTATAGCATTTTCATAGTATACTAATAGTATTTTTTTTCAGATAAGACTTATCAAAGTTTTAAAACACTTACAGGATCAACGTCGGAGACTCGGTGTACCACACATTCAGTCAAATCATTTAAAATCATTTGTAAACTAGTTCTTTGAAACCAAAATTTTTAAAACCCAAAATCCACAATCGAGTTTTGCAACCTGGCTCTAATACCACTAAATGTAACACCCCAAACCCGGCCTAGATGTTATGGCCGAATCTGGTGATGTCACAAGGAATGGAATTTGAAAATGAGTTTGTCGAGTTAAAACCATTCCAGTTAATTAGCTTTTATCTTAATTCGAAGTAAAACATAAGTTGTTCGTTATGTCTAAAATCGTATCCTTTTTAGCGAAAGCTTTGGAAAACATTTATTTTAAGAAAATCGTTTAATATTAATGAAAACTGAGTTTGACCATGCCTCGCCGTAATAACATCATGAAACAAGTTTTAAAAACTGAAATTTAAAGTCAGACAGTCCAAAGTCCAAAAGTTATATCAAAAACCCCAAATAAGAAATAGGATCTGAAAGCTAATAGGAAGTAGTTTAAAATTTACGTGTGGCCACTGTTGAGTCCTCCGCTGCACTGATCCATCAAGTCTAGGGATTACCTGTACAGATTAAATAGAAAGGGTGAGTTTTCGCAAACTTAATGTGTAACCCCCACAGAAAACATGCATACAATTTAAAATAAAAAATCAGTCATATACAGCATGGGGCTTGAGCCCATTACAGATTCAGTTTAGGCCTCAGCCCACTCAGATACAGTCTCAAAAATAAATTAGGGCCTTGGCCAATTCTAGATACAGTATGCAGTAACAGAAATTAGAATCTTACCCACCAATTTCTACACACCATCTTTGTCTGTCCCTACACACCATGTGGGGTTAAAAATACCTACCTATCCCTACACACCATGCTATACTGAAATGCGACACATAATCAGAATATTACAGCTGGGCTCCTAGATAACATGCTTAAAAGCCTTTCAGAACGCTTCCTCCAAATATCATCAACCCACCCCGATGGGATGCAACATGCAATAAATGTCATGCTCTTATGCAATTAACAGTCTATACATTCAAATCAATACTCATGCTCAATACAGAAATCAGACACACAGATTACACATATAGGGGTCTAAGTAGTGCTTACCGACCCTACAATAGGTCCACAGTCGACTTGGGCGACCCGTAAAACCTTAGAGAAATTTTCAAAAATATGGGCTCACAAGCTTATGTGGCCTTCCTGTGTAGGCCCACATGCCCGTGGCTCACATGGCCCAAATTAAACCACACGGCCTAGCCAAGAATCCCATACGCTTGTGTGGACTACTCGTGTGGGCCCATATACCCGTGTGACCCACACGGCCCAATTCAGTCTAGCCCGTGTGTCACACATGGCCTACCAGGCTATTACATGGCCATGTCGTATGCGCACAACTTGGCTCATCGATCACACAGTCATGGCCCCTCACACGGCCTACCACACGGGCAACCACACGCCCGTGTGGCATCAACAGAACATTTTTTTAGCTTTTGCCGAATCTCATTTTTTGTGTTATCGAGTACACACCTGATTTCTATTGATGCTAAAACAGTCCCCGAGCACTCTAAAACCTTCAGTCAAAAAATAGCAGTTCCCACACAACCTAACACCTCGATGGGTGATTGCGAGCCCTTGAATCCTCTTCGAGGAACTAGAAAACCCAATTGTAGGGTAAGATTTCGACAGAACTTTCACGTAGAGAAAACAAAAGAGAAGAGAGACCAAAATCAGAAGAAGGAGAATGGTGAAATGACGCCAAGAACTTGGAAAGAATAGGGGAAAACTAAAATTTTGCAAAAAGGAAATGAAGGAAAAATAATCTCATAACTTCCCCCTATCCCAACTCCCCCTTAATTCTCTCCATCAAACTCCACTGCCTAGAATCCAACCTCAGCACAGCCCCTTATCCTAGAGCCGAACAAAAATATTGCCCACGCAGGGATTTGAAACCCTAACCCTCAGCTTACTAGCACTCCTCTAAACCACCAGATTCGGAAGCCCATTCTGTTAACTATTTACCAACTTTTACTTAAAAGCTTACTAACCTGATATAAGGCTTTATTCATAAAAATTCCAAAATTTAACCCAAGGAAGGCTTGAACTTGGGACCTCACACACACACCCAGAACACTTAACCACTGAAGCAGATACACATTTGTCTCACAATTCACAAAACCAAAATATAAATTTTGGGGCGTTACAGGTGTCATTTTATAGTGGGCATAGGATATGGACACAATACCATATAACGACCCAAAAGTCAATAGTGTCAGAGTGTGCAGTTTCGTAACCCCTTTTTAGTAAATCGAACTCGTAAATATTTTTATTAAATATTTACAGAGTTATATTAGAAGTGAATTAAATTTAGGTTAGGTAATTTTTTCGAATTAGTGATTAATTAAGGTATAAGGACTAAAACATAAAAGTGCCAAAAGTTTAATTATTAAGGAATCTTTAATTAGAAATCAAGTAAGGGGGCTTATATAGTACTTACCCTATTAGAATGGTTATAGTGTAAGGGGGCTTATATAGTACTTACCCTATTAGAATGGTTATAGTGTACAGTTTGGGGAATTAAAATATGAATTTTTATGTTATAATTTACAAATTAAATAAAAAAGAATACAATATAATAAAACTAGTTAGTGGAATAGAAAAATAAAAACATTTCCATTTCTCTTCATGCAAACCAAACCTTAGGAAAAAGTGTGGAACATTCGAATCTTAGGGGATTTGATTTCAAATCCAAAATTGGTTAGTGTAATCTAGTCCATTTTCTGCAATTTCATATATTTTTAAATCCCGAGAACGTAAGCTAGCCGGCCCATATAGTAATTTTCAATACTGTTAAAGATTGTGAATGTTTCCATTCATGGATAGTTAAATTTTTAGGGATTAATTTGATAGATTTTAAGTTTAGAATCAAAAAGGATTAAATTGTAAAGTAAATTGATGATTTTGTGCATTACGGACTAAATTGTATAGAAATCAAAATTTTGGGGTAAAAATGGGAAATAGGGAGTTACATTAGGCTAAGAGTAAATTAGTATTAAAAATTGAGGTTAAATGTGAAAATTATTTTAGTCTCGATTTTAGGGACTAAATTGAATAGAATAAAAAAGTTACATAAATTAGAAATTGAATGTAAAATTTGATTGTGTATTGGTAAAATGTCCTGTTGTTTTAATCCGTAGCTAACGCCGGCAAATAGCTCAAAGTTCACGGTTTGTATTTCTATAATCTGAACTATTTCAATTGTTGCATATAAACATTGTATCATATGGTAAGTTTATAAGGTGAGTTAGTTCTTGGAAATATGTATGAAATGCTAATTGAAATGAATGGATGTGATTGAATGGTTAGTTTTGTACATAGACTTAATTTGATAGTCATGAAAACAATGCATATTGAATTATATGTTGAACTGAATTGATTTGAGAAATAAACAATGTTGACAAATGCATGATAATGGACTATGGATTGATGTAAACTTGGTTTTGATATTGAGGATTTGGTATGTTGAATTGAATCGAGAAATATGTCACCCTATTAACTGTTCGGGTAGGGTCGGGTATAATTGACATGCCATAGGATAGGAAGAGTTTAGGGTTATACGACTATGTATCGAGGAGCGCTGGGCACCCCATTTGTCGATTATACTGACCAATGTTGGGCACATTTATTTATTTGTTTTTTCCAGCCAGCGTAGGGCGCAATTTATTATTATGAATCTATCTGTCAAGCACTGGGTGCCAGAATGGTGTGTTGGTTGGATCCGCATATCCGTCCAAGTTCAAGTCATGTTAATAGGGAATTATAAATGAAAATCGAAACCATGATGGTGAAACATTGAGTTAAGGATGAATATGAACTTTAAACGTATTCAATGGTAAACTATGAGATGGAATGTGCTAGAATATGATTTGAATTACCAAATGCTATATGTAATGAATTTTTCATGTTCTAGTATTGATAATAATGTGATGGTTTTAAAAAATGAATAAGTGAATTGGTGTATAGTAATTGCTATGTTGCATTTCATTAATTATGTTAACTTATGCATCATTTTGTATTAGAATAAATATTAATATTCTGATTATTAAAATACCATTGAGTATATTCAGCATATGGTTGTATTTTCTGTGCACATGTTAGGTACTTTTTTATTCGATCATCAACTTCAGCATCCAGCGACAATCCCGAACTCAAGTGTTAGTGATGTATTCATTTTGGTCTTAGCATGTACCTAGGATGTCTAATGATTATAATAAATGTTGAGTATTTTCGTTGGCATTTTTGAAGTTATTTATATAAGTGTATATGTATGTGATGGAAATAATCATGTTGTTATTCTCTTGCTAGGTAGCTTGGATCATTTGTTTAATGTTTAATGGTGGAGAAAATGATATGTTATGTGATATGCTTTAACTAATGTTTGGTTATGGAGTGATGATGGGTAAGCTTAGGTATGCTTGAAATGAATTGGTAAGCTTGGTGTCTAAACATGAAATAGATTAAATGGTCATTTGATGTTTGATTTAGATGATTGTGGAAGTGTCATTAAAAGTTTATTGAATTGGTATATATATGTGTGTACTCTTTTGATTGTTCTTAAAAAAATTGAAATTGTTGAGGTGCATATTGTGGCATATTAGTTAGACAATTAGGTTGATTGTTAAAGCGATATTTTTAACATGTTGGAAATGAATAGAAAAGTCCTTAGTTGATGGTTTTTTTATGTTATAATTGTGTTATAAGGTACCATTTAAATTCTAGGTGATTTTGGCATGAAATAGATAATTTAAAGATAAGATTTTACCATTTCTGAGCTCAAGTATCGATATTTTGGCATTTGGTATCGATACTAGGCCATATGAATAGTTTTAAAACAAATAGAATGTGAAAATGGTGTATCGATACTTTTTCATAAAATATTGATACCATTAAATAAATATCGATACCCTTGTTTTGCATAGTAAACAAAATCATGATTTTGAAACAGTCCGTTTTCAGTGAAATCAGAACAGTGGTTTTGGGACCACAAATCTGATGTGAGAAAATTTATTTTATTATTATTTTAATGTATAAAGTATGTTAGCAAGGTTGTATAAAAATTTCGTTAAAAAATTTCGACGTTTGCATGCTTAATTTAGTGAAAAGGACTAAATCAAAAAAGGTGCAAAATTAGAGTTCCATAAGTTAAAGGTACTAAATGACTATGAAATTAAATAGTTAAGGGATTTATGTGGCAATTATACCATTGCTATTATGAGTGGACAACTATAGACATTAAACATATGATTGCAAAGGCTAATTAATAAGGTTAAACTTGTAATTCAATAAATAACTTAAAAGTATATATAGTAAAAGGAAGTATCATCTTCCAAAATGAGTTTCACCACCGAAATTAGGGTAGAAGGAAGCCATATCCAATCTTGAATATTCGGCTACATTAATCTCTTACATGTAAGTACAATTTCATTTTGTTTTTAATGATTTTTATATTTTTGAAGTCGTTGTAGCTTAATCTAGCTAGCCTAGGGACTCATTTGCAAAATTTTTAAAAGGTTAGGGTTTCTCCAAGAATATATTCATGTGGTTTTTAAGGTTTGATGGAAGAAAATGAATTTTTGTTGATAGATAAACAACTTTTGTAAAGTGAATTTTGTTGAAAATGTTAAATAGGGATTTATTTGTAAAATGTGTAAAATACATGGTGAAAATTGTGAAATCATGAATTTTATGAGTTGATATGGATCTATATGAAATTTAGCTAGCTTGGGTAGGGATGAAATTGCATGAATTTCAAATTATGAGCTTAGGGACTAAATTGTAATAAAATTAAAATAGTAGGGAAAAAGTATAATTTTACAAAAAAATTTGACTGAATTGAATAGAATAGTTATTAAATAAATTGAATTTATTTATTTAGATCAAGATAGACCTCGTACGGCTTTAGATCGGGTAAAGAAAAAGCTTCAAATTAGTTGACTCCATTTGTACGTCTTTATCGTCGAGGTAAGTTCGTGTAATTATGTAATGTTTTAATGTTATCTTTTGAGATGTATGTAAATTATGGATTGTTATGTAAATGATTAATGCAAATCCAATGATTCGACAATTATAGAGCCCTGTTTGAACCTTAGGAATTTGTG
Source organism: Gossypium anomalum (assembly GCA_025698475.1). Taxonomy (NCBI): domain Eukaryota; kingdom Viridiplantae; phylum Streptophyta; class Magnoliopsida; order Malvales; family Malvaceae; genus Gossypium; species Gossypium anomalum. The sequence continues at coordinate 73,452,263 of CM046961.1, forward strand.
AGATACAAATGACAAGTTATTAAGGTTTACATGTTTCGGGTGCTGGTCTTGAATGTTCTATCAATGGCTGAAGTCTGGCATGTGTTGTGGATACTCCATAGCTCATGTGAGCAGCATCGTGTAGTTTACATTTCGACCCGCAGCTCGTGTGAGCAGGCCCATTTCACAGCTCGTGTGAGCATACCTATTTCACAACTCGTGTGAGCAACTACGTGTATGACAGGAAAGATTATGATTATATGATTAGCACACTTTGTGTGACCTATCCAGCATATCTAATGATATTCTAACGGTTCAACATGCATGAATTTGAAAGGATTTGGTAAGTGTTCAATATGGACCAAGACATGTATGTATGAAATACATTGAAATGATGAGTTACATGGAAAAAACATGTTTTGTTATGATGGATGGTAAATCCAATTAAATTATGCTCAAGTATAATGGTTATCCATGTTAAATCCATATAAATTATGTTCAAGCATGCTAACATGTTTGTGCTGGTACTTAGGCTTGTTCCAAGCTAAAGGTCGGATTATGCCATATTAAATTTTAATGTTATGAAATGAAATGGTAAGTTGTGTTTTATGTTATACGAACTTACTAAGCATTTCATGCTTAGATAGTCTTCTTTTCCATGTTATATAGATAACGGGAAGCTCGTTTAGTTTGGAAGCTCGTCGGAGACCTATCACACTATCTAACGACAATATCGGTAGCTTTTGTTGTTTTGGTTATAGATATAATGGCATGTATAGGTGGACTTGTATTAATGATCTAGTGGTTATGTTTGGCATGTATATATGTGGTAACATGGTTTTTGGACTTTTGGCATTTTAGGCTTAAATGGTTGGTGTTGGAATTAGTCAAGTAAAGGTATATGTTGGATAACCAATTTGGTATGTTTGGTTGTGTTTTGGTACATGATAAATTATGTTATGGTATGGTATGGAAATAGGTAATTGTGTGTGGTTGATTTATGCCAAATGTGTTTATGTTTTGGTTAATTTGATGATTTATGCCTTTTGGCATATTGGTTGAATGGAATTTGAACATTTGAAATTGGCCATTTTATGTATGTTTGAACATGTTTTGATACATTGGTCATATGTACAAATGGCTTGTAAGGGTGTGCTTGAATTGAGTGAAAGGAATGACTTGAATTTAGCCTATTTCTTGTCCATATGGCCTAAGACACGGGTGTGTGTCTCAGCCGTGTATGACACACAGCCATGCGACACATTCGTATGTCCCTTATAGGTTTTAAAAGTTGCTTTTCAAAAGTTACACGGCCTAGCACACGGCCTAGCGCTCGAGCATGTGAGGCCATTTCGAGAGTTACACGGTTTGGCACACGGGCGTGTGGCTTGGCCGTGTGACCCAAGTTAGAAAGTTACAAGGGCATGGACACGGGCTGGGACATGGCTATGTATCCCTACTTTGAATGTCCACACGGCCTGAGACACGGGCGTATATCTTAGCCATATAACCCCTGTAGTACGAAATTTTTTATCTTTTTTCTATAAAATTTTAAATGTTTCCAATTTAGTCCTGAATCGATTCTAAAGTAATTCTAAGGCCTCGAGGGCTCGAATAAGGGGCAATAAGCATGTGTTTGAATGAGTTATGTATTGATTTATGAAATGTTTGGTAATTGAATGTTTTAAGTTACATTTTTATAGTAATGCTCTATAACCCTATTCTGGCGACGAATATGGGTTAGGGGTGTTACAAATTTGGTATCAATATTTAATAAGGTATTGATATAGTATTGATACCCAACATAAAATATCAATACCAACTTAAAAACTTTAAAAAAATTGAAATTTTACAATTCAATCCTATTGCATGCTTGAATTTCACAATTAAACTCTTGTAGACTTTAAATTTTTACATTGCATAGTATGCGAATAGAGTTTGTGTAAATTATATATATTTATTTGTATTTGCTTGCAGCATTCTATTACTCAGATTTGGCGACCGGACTAGGTAAGAGGTGTTATATACTAGGCTCTAACTCAATCAAAAATTCTACTTCTTTGTTTAGCGACATATTTGGAAGTTCTCTCGAAAACACATTAGAAAAATCTTTTACAAATAGAACTTGGCTGATATCCATTCTTGACTCAGATGAATCCATAATATACACCAAGTAGGCTTTTGTGCCTTTAACCCATAACTTTCTAGCGGAAACTGTGAAAATTATTGTACTCGTAAAATTAGTCTGTACACCAGGTAACAACACTTATTTGCCTTTCTTAGTTAACAGACATACTCTTTTAGCTTGACAATCAACTACTACGTTATGCCTAGTCAACCAATCTAATCCAAGAATAGCATTGAACTCATGAAAACAACAAGTCCACCAAAAAAGTGTGCTCGTCAAAAATTAATTGACAATTCTTAATCGCTTTATTAACCATCATACTATTTGACCAAGGGGTTGGTCACTAATATATTTGTCTTAGAATAAACAACTTCAAGACTCATACCTTCTACGACTTTAGTGCAGATGTACAAATGAGTTGACCCTAGATTTATTAATGCATGAATGTTGTTTCCAAGAAAAGAAAATTTACCTGTTATAACATCTGGTAAGTCAACATCTTCTTTAGCCTTTATTACATACGCTCTGGCGAACACTCCAAAGCTAGGCTTGGTATAGCTCTTTTCCAGAGCCCTCTGAGTTGATCCTAATTTTGTTGCCACTTTTGATCTCACTTCTTGCTGAATACTTTGGGGTCGTCGCATAGATTGTTCTACACTTACTTCAACTTTAGAGGGACAATTTCTAAGTTGATGGTCTAAAGACCCACATCCAAAACAAGCTCTGGTATGCTTTTAGCATTCTCCTATGTGATTTCTCCCATATGCTTGCAGACAGAATTCCTCACCATCCTGGATGCTTCTTGAAATTTGTGATGGTGGTGGACTAGAAAATCCACGTTTCAATTTTTGTCTGTCATGCGCTCTACTATTTTCTTGAACTATCATATCCATTTTATGGGCCTTAATCGTTATGACCACTAAACTCTGACATTTAGATGCCGCACTAGGCTGCCAATTTCATCCATTAAGCCCTATTCAAACTTCACATATAAGACTTTCTCAGTCTGAAACATATCCTTTACAAAGTAACTAAGTCTGACAAACTCCCGTTCGTATTCCATTACAGACATTCGTCATTTCTTGAGGTATAAAACATCGTCCTTCATTTTTTTAACATACGTCTAGTTTTCTCTAAATTTCTCTAGAGAATTCTCAGTCTATCAACTCCTCAAGGGTCACACTTTTCAACGTCTCCCCCTCTAACAAGAAGACTACACTTAAGAGGTTGTTCGCTGACTTGCACTTTAATTCCTTAATTACTCAGCAAACGTGTGATAACTATTGCTCTACTATTGTGGGTTCATCACCCTTATCCCATAAGAATTCATTAGTGTCTCTTTTTTGTATCTCTCTCACATGATCACCCTTAGGTTCGGTTGCAGCTGTTACTAGAGGTGTAAAAGGTACTGGTCCTACCATTTCAGGCTAAGGTTGGGGTGTTTAGGCTCTCCCCATATACTGGTCAAACATCTGACTCATCATTGTGAAAAAGACATTGCGAAAATATTTCCAGCTGCATCCAGATTAGGTATTGGAGTCTGCCTTTGTGCTTGAAGTACATGGCTTTCAATCTTTTCACATGTTGCCTCTCTCGAATTTTCAGACATATTCTTTAATAGCTACAACAAAACTTATATTAGCTCAAATTACGACGACTAAACCAAAAATGTATCATGCATGGCAAGGTGTGACTTAGCCTTCAGTTTTTCGAGAATCAGTTCAACTTTAGCTCTGATACCAAAACTTGTATCACGCCATACTCAGATCCGATGATCAGGTCGGATGTGGGTGTTACACTAACTGATTCCTTATTGCATACAACGTTTTAAGGTTGAGAGAGCCATTGCAGTTGAATTGAAATTTAGTTAGTTGTTACCTCGACAGGTATGCTATAAAACGTCCTATTTCACTTGACTAAACTCCCCTACCCTCGATAATAAAATACAACGTATATAAAACTTGTTCTAAATGCACCATATAACTAAAGCTTAAAACATAAAATGAAGTGTATAACCAACGGTAACAACAAAATTATAAACAGTCCATGAAAGATTCTAGAACAAATTGTTTGTTTTGCTGAATATATGCAGTCTTCTTGCCCCTTAGCCAACTTGCAAACAAATTCAGAGGGATTCAACATTTTTAGTATTATTAATTTATTTTCAAATTTTATTTTTAATGGGATGAATTTATGATTTATCTCATATCAAGGATTATATTTTGAAGGAATTTTAAATAGATGTGTTCGTGGGTTGTGTTCGGCTCAAGTTTAAGTATGATATTGATTTATTCTATGCTTGCTTAATTTTGATTCAGTGGTTTATACAAGTTCATTTTAGATATGTCTATATATATATTTTTTAAAAATTATACATATTTCATTTATTAAAAAATATAGAAGTAACTAAACTCTTTTTAATTTACTTGCATAATAGTATTATATGTTACTATAAATTTAATTTTTATGCATTATAAATTAAATAATATGATACAAACTTAAAAAACGGATTGAATTGTGTTGAGTTTTAAATACTTGAGTCCAAATCTAATATTTTAAATTAAATTTAACTCGATTTAATATTTTTACTCAATCTATTATAAATTTAGTAAGAAATCAAATTTTAATTCCAGGGTATTCCCCTGAGGCCAACTACCCTCACACAAAAAGGTCATTCTCTAAAATACTTGGAGTGATTAGATTAAAAGGCTACATGAACAAAGCAGAGTCACTAAAAAGATCCAGTTTAGATTAAGGTATTTGGTTTTTGGTAAAACAACAGTGGAGGGGTTTTCACCAAAGAATCGCTCCTCAACTGAAATCTCAGCCACTATAGAGTTAGCCCCCAGCCTTGACATCTGGATGGCTTTTTAGTTCAGTGTATGTAGAAAGCAGATAGAGACAGGATAACCATTAAAAAGAGGGCAGCGATTTCATCCATGCACTTGGCAACAATTCTGCCGTTTCCCGAATGAAATTTGTTTGACAAAACAGATCCCTATGGAATTTATATTTGAAAGCAACAGTAGCTAACGCTAGGCTTCATTCCTTTTTATTAGTTACCAATTTATGCATAAGTTAGCTGAGATAGTGATAACTTTTGGCCTGGTGGCGTCTTTTGTGGACCGCTAATTATGTTTTCGACTTTTCATGGAATTTCTTTCTTCTTTTCTGGGATACAATTTTAAGTGGTTGATTTCCGACACCGAATAATAGCACTGATACTTCAACACATGAACAATCTCTTTCCATTTTTAAATAGATGAAACCATTTATCCAATTGTCTTTATTTGTGAATCAATTCCAACCCTTTTAATCACCCAAACTTCATCAATTACCAACAAAAAGAAAAAGGATGGCATTTCTTCTTATTTCTTATCCTATAATTTCTACTCAGTTTTGTACATCAATTATATATAACCCATAAGATTAGAACAGTTCCAGGCTTTCACTTACAAGTATCAACATCTACATGAATCAGGCATCAACCATTTGTCTGAAGAATACTTCCCATTCTCTGACCAATCTTATCCCTCCAATTTACATCACGCGCATGATCATGATGATTCCGTTCATCAATTTTTCCAGTGGTCTCATATTTTGATTAATTAAATTGGATATGGGAGATCTCATCCCTAGGTTGATTTTGTACTACTAACATACCTATCAAATCTGTAAACTTATTATACATGTTTTTGAATTAGGAGTTGGATTATTTTTTAGTTTTTTTTTTTTACTCAAAAAATAATAAATTAATTCATATACATTAAATTAAAGAGCAAATCGATATTTACTGTTAAAATTTTCTTTCATTATTACTATTAAACCCAACATAATTGACGAATTAACTAAGCAACTACATGTGATGTGTCACGGATACTTCATGCTAATAGGGACCAGTTTTAAACAATAAAAATGAATGAATATATTAATAAAAAGATATATGATTATTTAATATAACATTCATAAATAAATTTATCTATATTTTAAATAAAAAATTAAAATACAATTTAAATCTTAATACAAAATAAACAAACCTGCCTATAATCATTGAATTATTTCACATTTCTCCTAATTATAATTTCAACACGCACTTTGAAAATACTAATCCCATATCTGCATCTTATAGATATTTCAGATTGCAAGTTATGATTAAATTAAATATTAAGAAAAAAGCAATACAAAATTGATTTTCCACACATTTTTAAATAAATACCCACCATATAATGAACAAAAATAAATAAATAAATATACCCACCATATAATTAATAGTAACGTCAGAAGACTAATTAATCAAAAACCATCCTGTATTTACATTGATCTGTATTTCATACAATTTTTTTAAAAATATTTGTTGAAACTTCTGCCAAAAAAAGAGAAAAAGGGAGAGAGAACAGATAAGAATTACTAGGAGTGAAAATCAGTAAGGTTGAAGTTGTGCAGCTGAGCAACTTATTCGCCTCCGCTTCATTGGAAAAACTTGCTGGAAACCTCCACCATTGGTGGCGGCAACATGCCACTCGTCCAACACCATCCCTTCCACCTCAAACTGTTGCACCGCACTAGACCCATCATATAAACACCCTTCTTGGAACCCACCAAGACCAAGACCAGGACCCGGTGGTTTGGCTTTCCGGCGGCCAGCCCCAACGGGGACGTTCCGTAGGGCTCCACCTGCTGTCCAGTACCTTTGGCAACCTTTACAGAAATGTCTAGGCTGGTTAACGTTGTAGTTATTGAAGTAACAAAATTTGGTCTCCATGCTCCTGCATCTAGGGCAAGGTATGATCTTGTCTGGCCTCTTATCAACTGTCGGATGATCGGCTTTGTTAAGCTCTCCGTTTACTTGTCTTCCATGCAACGTAATTGTTGTTCCAAATAGCTTGATCCCTTGCCCGGATTCTTGGGTATCCATTATTACCATTTAGATCAACAAACAGATATGATCAGACAAAAAGAGAGAGAGACAACGGACAAAAGATCAGGTAAGAGAGTTTCTTTGGTTTGGGGTTAAAGGGTGTTTGAGACTAGTCTTATAAATATGCGTGTGTGAGAGAGAGAGAGAGAGAGAGAGAGAAAAGGTATGGAAAAAGTGAATGGAATTGAAGGGGAATGGCATTGGCATGTGAAGGGATGGAGTGGCCGCCAACGCCCAGAACCAGTTAGGTGGCGTGGAATAGTAGATGGTGAGCTTTTTCTCCACATAATCACTATTACTAACATTTAAAACCAAAAATCTTTTCCCAAAAGCGGGTCCCAATCCAGGTAGGTTTGCTTACGAAGTGTCATATTGATTGAGAAGTTAGGAGCATAAATACAAATTAATAAAGAGATAAAATTTTGCTTCTTTAATGCTTGGACTTGTTTACGGGTCATATTGTAACCTGAATTTTTGGTAAAATTATTATTTAGTCACTTACAAGTTTTATTAAAATGTAAATAAATTAGTTTATGTATATTAAATTAAAAAGTAAATTGATTTCATTCATTTGTATTGTTAAAAATTGACGTGATTGATGGAATAAGCAAAAAGTGACACGTGACATGCCATTTGTACCTTACGCTGAAGTACAATGACTAGTTTTTAACAGTAAAATTGAATGAAATTTTTTTATAAAATGATCAGTTTGCTCTTTGATCTAACGTGTAAAGGATTAACTTATCCATTTTTAAGTGGGAGCAAAATATAATTTGACTTTTAAGATAGGGGTATTCATGGTATTTTTACCATTTCATTTAGATTCATCAAGTGGATTATTATTATTATTTAATAATAAATTAACTCCTACCAAATCAAGTTACAGAAAACCTTGTTTTAAGTCTTAATCCGGACATTTAACTCATAGAATGAGAAATATAATAATGGGTTTTAATTGTCTAAAATATTCGTATTACTGTTTAAAAGGAATATAGATGTATTTATATAAGCAAAAACCTTCATCCATCTTTACCCCAAAAAGAAAACTTCATCCATCTTCTTTTATATTCTAGACTACTTTAAATTGATCTCTTTTCTTAGATTATATATATATTTACCCAAAGAAAAAAACTACTTTGCTAAAGAAAGGGGGAAAAATGAATTCCATCACTAATTGCATTAAATTGATGCATGAAATGATGGGTCAAGTTAAGAACTTGGTTCTCTTAAAGAATTTTCTTTTAACTTTATTTTTTTCACTATGAGTTGGCGGCAATTGTGCTAAAATTCGATTCCATAATAATAATAATAATTAAAATTCTTTTCAAAAAGAAAAAAAAAACCTTCATATATATAATAATTAAGAAATTCAGCAATCCTTCATGTAGATCAGCATTACGAATTTTTAAAATTAGAAAACACTATATTTTAGTCATATTAAAAGCATGAAAAATGAAAGTTACTTTTTGTTGCTTCATTAAGTTATTTAGTTTCTTGTCCAATCAGATTCCACCAGTGACATTAAAATAAAAATAATAGCTTTACAAAAAAGACAAAAGAATTGGTTTTTCTTATGAGTTGTTAAATAAATAATTAAGTATGGAATAATTGCAATTCCTTTTTCTTTTCATCTTTTTCCTTTTAGGTTTCAATGGATTTTGATGATAACTTTGTTGCAAATTTTCTTTCATAAGATGTTGGACAATTTTTATTTTTCTTTTGATAAAGGAATCTTTTGTTAATTTAATTAATGTCAAAGCTGCCTCATTTATGTCACCTTTTGGAATTATGTAATTTAGACAAGGAAGCCTTTACTTTTCTTTTAGTTGGAAAAATATTCACTTTTTCTTTTGGATGCTTTTCAACTCTCTTTTTTCAGATAAAAGAAGAGGAAAATTAAGAATTCTTAAAGATCAAAGAGAAAAAGATATCTTTATATGGCATCAATAGTCTATTAAGGCACGAGCTCATTGCTCCTTTTCTTTTCTTTTCTTTATATTTCTTTGGTTTGGTTAATACAAAGGAGATGTCTAATCAAGTTTCTTTAACATATTTTTCTTTTAATAAACATATATTCTTTATAATATTTAAATTACTACTTAAAGTTTTTTTTTGTTAATCTAGATTGGTATTCAAATTTAATTTTTATTACATATTTTAATAAAGTTTTGTAACACCATTACAATGAGATGATGTGAACCAAGTCATAGCTTGTGCACAACTGCCCGTGTTTAAGGCGCGCAAAATAGCCTAATGCGATCCTTTAAGTAAATTGGGCTTACTTAATCACCAAGGTTGACCCAATTTTGGGAACATTCTTGAAGACCCATTTACTTGAATCTTATTGACTTAGTAAACACATTAATAAATTGTAGTTACTAGGCTAATTTGAATTCTATGGGTAAGATAATATAGAGAGTTTAAATTCCTTAGGACTATCTTGTAGATAGACTTAAATCTGTACCATTGATGTAATTCAATCTATACTACTGGATGTAAGGAGAATTCTACTATAAATAGAAGCCTTCCCCGCCTCATTTGTATTATTGGGAATTGAACTAATACAATTGAAAGAATTTACTCAAAAGCTTTCTTGAGCATTCTTTCCTTTCTAGTTTATTTCGCTGAATAACTTTTTATCATAAATGCCTTAGATAATTTTTTAAGATTTTCAATTTTTGAGGGTTTAGGTCAACTTAGGCAATTTGAAGCGAATTCATCATTTAAGGCTACATCATTAGCTTAGTTGAAGTCTTAGCTTGTGACATTTGGTACTAGAGCAAAGTTTGTTTAAGGTGAAGAATTGATATGGTGAATCAAGGAGATGATCAAAATGTCCCACCAAAAGCTCATGGGAGGGCCAAGAAAGCTAGCAATTCGAGAGATATGTTGCTAGCGATGATGGAAAAGTTGCTAAACTTGAGGAATCTATGGATGATGTAAAGGAAAGCTTCAAAATAGTTGAGGGTTGCATTATAGAGTTGGACTCTACAGGAGAAGAGCTTAAGGAGGTGCAATGGGCTTTAATGCCACTATGGATAGTTTGATCCAAAAGAATAATGCTCTTGAAGTCATGATTGTAACACCCCTAACCTATTTTCCTCACTGAATTAGGGTTACAGAGCTTTACTGTACAAAACAGAACAATAATTCAACTTAAGTATAAATTTCCAATAATTTATTCCAATTATAGCAAACATACAGATTTGGGCCTTAAATCAAGCTTTCGAAGCCCTTAAAAAATTAAAATTGATCAGGTATCATTTTGAATCAATCATAAAATTTTAACTAAAAAATTAGGAAAACAGGGGTCACACGGTCGTGTAGCCAAGCCATATGACACAGCTTAGACCGTGTGAGCATTCGAAAGAGGGACACACGGCCATGTCTCAGCCCGTCTCATAGATCTTGTAACTCACTGACTTGAGACACACCACTATGTCTCAGCCCGTGTCTCAAACTATGTGAAATATGCACCAAAATTAATAGAGCATACATAGCCGTATGGAGTGACATGGCCGCGTGATAAACTGTGTCCCAGGCTGTGTGTTTTCAAATTAACCCCTTAAGCAAGCTAAAATTAAGCCAAAACTTACACATTTAAAACACACCATTTCCACAAGCATTCATAAGACCAAAACTCATTCCAAACTTGCTCATAATATACTAAATCCATCATTCTATATGTTCTAACCAATGTATCAACAGTAGGTACCACAATTACAGTTTTCATCATTTAGCATACCTTATGCATACAAATGACCATATCACAAACATATCAAACAACCTTCTTCTTTCTACCCATATGAGAGTATGCAATCATTTACAAGCCTTCATCAAAAGACATAAACCAAAATGAACTTGGCACCATTAAAAAACAATCCAATCTCTAAAACAACATTTAAAACCTTATTACATTCAAATCATACCAAAATAACACATACCCCTATATATGCCACTTATAACCATTTCAACAAGTTCAAAAGCTACCAAATTAATTCAATGGATAATGTGATTATACTCCAATGAAGTTTCCAACTGTTCAAGCTTTCCGATGATCTACAAAATAAAAAAAATATATATATATAAGCAACTAATGCTTAGTAGGCTCATATAAATAGAGTCAAACTCATCAATTGTAATAAATTAATCAACTATGAGTAATTCCATTTAGCCAATAAATCATATTTCCCTTTTCTTATACACCAAACCTCACAAGGTTAGTAGGTGGAGAAATATAACATATAACATATCAAGCATTTCAATTTCACCATTCATCTATCATATGACTATCATATACCTTTATTTTCTTTTAACTATGCTTATCATATGTTTCATACCCTTACTTTAAATCATAGATCATTTCATATGGTTATATACTCTGTAAAACTTTAATTACCAGTTCATATCATGAAAAGAATTTCATTATATAAATTATTCATCCACATAATCCAAATGTTACCTTTCCAATCCAAACACATCAACACAAAGTCCATTTCGAAGGACTTTTCCATACCATAAATCACATTTACTCAAAGTAACAAAATATACTTGTAACTAAGAAACTCGTTACAATATCTTTCACTTACCAATACTATAAATATGCCACAATATATATAAGCACATAAATATATTGTAATTCAATTATTTCATAGCCCATGAACTAGTAATTTAATTAGAGTACTAGAGTAACTATGTAACAGCCCGGTTTTAGATAAATCGAAACAGTGGTTTCGGAACCACAAATCTGAGATTAAAAATTTATTTAAATATTGTTTTTGATTTTTAAAGTATGTGATTATATATGTGTGAAAATTTCGTATGTTAATTTTATCGTTTAAGTGGTTAATTTGACTAAAGGACTAAATCGCATAAAATGCAAAAGTTACATTTCACTTGTTAAAAGTACTTAATTGCCATGGCTTATTAAAGATGAAGTCTTTATGTTGTAAAAAAACCATGGATAGTGGAAATCGACATGAATAGCCATCCATTATGTGTTTTTAAATGTTAATAAATAAGGTCATTTTGGTAATCGGCTTAATAAATCATAATTAAACAAAAACCAAAGTTAAAATGTGTTCATCTTTATCATTTCCAACCAAAAAACAAAATAAAATAAATCCTGGAGAACATTTTAGGGTTCGGCTCTCATTGTCTTTGATTAAGGTATGTTTTGAGCTCGGTTTTTGATGATTTCTATGTTTTTGTGATCGTTGCTTCGAGTACTAACTAGCCCGTACCTTAATTTTTGAGTTTGTTAGTGATTTTAAAAAATTTCATTAATGAATCCATGAGTTTTATGATGTTTGATGATGAATTATGCAAGCTTGGTATTTGATATACATGTTTTATAAAGTAATTTTTGACAAAAATGTCAATTAGGGATTCAATTGAAAAAATGTGAAAATATGTGGTTAAATGTGTGAATAAATGAAAGATATGGGCTACTAAGGGCATAAGGGTAATTCAGCCATGCATGGTCTTAGTGAATTTTGTGAATTTTGTGTATTTATAAAATAAGGACTAAATTGAGTAAATATGAAACTTTAGGGGCTAAAGTGCAAAAATACCCAAATATGTGTTTGGGGATTAAATTGAATAAATATGTGATTGAATAAGTTAATTTTGAATACATCTAGATCAAGAAAGGAGCAATTTGAATCTAGATTGGGGGAAAACCAAAGTTATCGATTAAACGATTCAATTCGCCATTTTAGTATCTGAAGTAAGTTCGTACGTGATAAACATTATTACAATTATGTTTTTAATGCTTTGATATTGTATAAATTGTATATATGCGACTATGAATGCGTACAATGACAAATCGACTATGTTTGGCACTCAGTGTGCAATTTGAAATAGATTCGGCTAAATACAGCACTTAGTGTGCGAATTGGAACAGTTTCAGTTTTATGTGGCACTAAGTGTGCGATACCGAGATAGCCTTGGTTTAATGTGATGGCACTGAGTGTGCGATATCGTTGTAGCTTCGACTAAACATTTTTGCACTAAGTGTGCGAGTTCTTAAAGCATTGAAAGATTTCTGAATGATTTAATGTATTGAACAAAGAGGTGAGAATGAGATAAATAAATACGGGAAAGTACAGATACGTACTATACCTATGTGGTAGTTGATACTATGTGTAAGAAGCTGATGAATTTGTATATACACGATAAATGGTCATGAATTAGAATTGAATGATGATATGAGAATTACTAAGTGTTTATTAATTGATGATTTGTATTTTATGAACTGTTAAGTATTGTTCGTACGAATTTACCAAGCTATGAAGCTTACTGTGTGTTATTTATCTTTTTTTTATATATTATCGAAGCTAGCTCAGACTCAGGGATCGTCAGGAATACGTCATCACACTATTGATCATCTTGTTGGTACTTTTGGATGCTTGTAATTATGGTATATGGCATGTATAGGCTAGTGAGTTGATGATATGTTTTGAACTATGATTTAAGCCATGAGATTTAGCTTACTTTTGGTTGTAATTGTTGGTATGTATTTGGTCAATTAAGTTGGCTTAAATGATGTGTTTGATAAGTAAGTTATATGATGTATATATGGCTTGTTTATGGGATGTTAAAATAGTAAGTCTTGTGGTTTAAAATAAGTGATAAGATGATGATGATGAAATGCATTTAGAAGTTATGCAAGTTTGATTGTCTTGGCATGATTGTGGTTGAGAATTTAAGTAGTAAAATTGTAACACCCTAACCCTTTTCTGTCGCCGAAAGGTTACGAGGTATTACCAGATGATAACTAACATTTTTACATCGTTTAAATTAATCGTGATTAATAATTCACTTCAATTTTATAATAATAAAATGTAGATAAAGTAAAAAGAACTCGATTAAAAAAAATAGCCATGACATTCGACAATTTCAATCATTTTAAATGCAACTCTTCTAATCATTTAAACCAAACAAACATATGCATATATCATTTAAATTAACAAGTTAAATAGCCATTAAAGAAAAACATATCACACATATATCATGAATAAAAATATATAACCATTTTTCAAAATAACATTTTCAAATACGCAATCTTGGCCATTTTCGCATGGCTCAATTTACACACCATTCAAATTCGACTCAAAAAAACGAACTAGCCTATACATGCCATAAGACCAAGATTAAACTTTCAAAAGTACCAAAAGTTAATGATAGTATGATGAGCTTCTTCAACGATCCCCGAGCACCAGACGATCACCAAGAAATCTATAATCAAGAGCAAACAACCACACACAATGTAAGTTATTTTTAGCTTAGTAAGTTAAAAGCGATTAAATACATCTATCAATTAATCTCTTAATAATAATAATAACTTCAAGTATGTTTTAGACATGTTTTCACCAATTAAAATCTTACTTGCAGAATCATAAACACGCATACTACTTCTAACCTCAATGCCAAACCAATAAGTAAATTCATTTTTAATGTATATCCACAATTCTAAGTACAATGCCATTCAAATATACGGCTTATGCTAAATTCCAAATAATCACTCCACACATAACATTTTCATATAATTCATAAGCAACCATATATAATTTATGTCTCAATTGCAAATATTTCATAATATCGAAATTTATCGAACTCCATCTTTGATGCTTAAAGATAAACTCGCACACTTAGTGCTCATTAACCGATCTTGTACACTTAGTACTCAGTATAAATTCAATTTGCACACTTAGTGCCAAATGACCAATTTCGTACACTTAGTACTCAGTACCAATTTCATTTTGCACACTTAGTGCTCATCTCAAGCTTACTACCCTTTTCAATATATATACACATACTTATACCACAATCGGCTAGATCAAATAAATGTATATATATATTCACCTTCGGTTGTATTAAACCATACATATGTATTCACTTTCAATTATACCAAACTATACATATATAATCACCTTCGATTATGCCAAGCCATACGTATATATTTATGTACTTCCATTGAATTCATGAATTACATTATAATTAAATTCAATAAATTTCGCTTTTCCCTTATCCACTTCCGATCTCCTTGTTTCTTGATCTAATTAAAATTTCAATTTCAACTCATTCAATTTAATTTATAAACAAATCAATTCTTAATGCATAATTAATAAGTTTACTTATTCACTCTTCATGGTATTCAACATTTGCTAAATAGTCCAAAGTATTTAATAATTAAAATACATCAATTCTTTATTTCAATGTACCATAACCGAATGCTCCATATGCCTATATGAATCCTTACATATCTTCATTTCGCAATTAACTTCCCATTTAACAATTTATTTCAATTTCATACCATAAACACAAAATCACCTAACATCTAAATTTGAACCTCAATAATCAAACACCAACTTTTATTTTCTAACACATTCAACAAAGAACTAAAGCATTTCTTCATATCAACCTCATGATCGAAAATTCAATGTTCAACAATTAGGAAAATAAATTCATGGGTTATGATCAAAAGACAACTAACATCTCAAAAATACAAACAATTTTCAAATTAAAGCTAAACACATACCTAAATTTTGAATCAAGGATTTTCTTCTTCTTTTTATTTCAACAAGGAGCAAGTGGTTTTATTTTATTCCTTTTCTTTATTTTTTATTACTTTCATTTCATATAATATAATAATACTAATAAGTAATGAATCTATTTTATATTTAGAACATTAATATGCAAGTGGTTTTATTTTATTTTTTTTTTTATTTTACTTTCATTTCATATAATATAATATCGCAACACTAATAAGTAAAATGCATATATTCATTATAAAAATTAATAAATAACAAGTGTGATGAAAGAGAAGATCGCCAATGTAAAACTGCATATTCTCTCAAACTTGGAGGCCATGGAGGTTCATTGATAAGGAAGATCTAATTCTACTTTGTTCAAGGTTGTCCGTTATTCAACCTTTAGAGACACGATTTTATATAGCCGCGTAGTCTCTCATGCTTGATGAGGTTTATGATTCTTTAACCTCGTGATAAGATGAAACATCTTGTGGTTAAACCACTACATTGTTCTTCTTAATACCATGAAATCATCGGCCAATGTCTTGTTTTCTTTTCTATTTTCTTCTTCTTTTTATTTCAACAAGAACAAGGCAAGTGGTTTTATTTTATTCCTTTTCTTTTTTTATTACTTTCATTTCATATAATATAATAATACTAATAAGTAAAATGCATATATTCATTATATAAAATTAATAACAATAACAAGTGCCGTCCACTACACTTGGAAATGGCAAAATTTCCTATGAAATCCCTCCACTAATATAGTCCTCATAATTTGGTTGTCATTAAGTTTTAATGTTATGCATTTAGACCCTATTCAATAAATCAGCATTCAAATGATGCAAATTTTAAAACAAAATTTCACGCCAACCAAATTCATGCATTCAAAACATAGATAAATAATAAATAAATAATATTTTTTTACTCGGATTCGTGGTCCCAAAACTACCGTTCCGACTAGGGTAAAAATCGGGCTGTTACAGAAATGGTTGATTATGAAATGACATGAATTATATGTGATTTGGTATGTTTTGGCTGCCTATATATGTAATGAATTGATACCATTTTGATGGCTAGGTGAATATGAGAAAAGGGTGGCAAATTGGCCTTGCAAATGGCCTATTTTTGTCCACACGGATAGCGGGCGTGTGTGCCAGCTATGTACGACACACGGTCAAGTTACACGGCCGTGTGTGGCACACGAGCTAGCACATGGGCGTGTGGTCAGCCGTGTGACCCAAGTCACTGACCCCCTTAGATTTCACACGGCCTGGCACACAGGCGTGTCCTCGGTCGTGTGGTACAAGTCAGTATGTATGCCCTGTTTTTACACGGCCTATAACAAAAGCGTGTCCGGTAGCCGTGTGAGGCAAACGGCCTGTTCACACAGGCGTGTGACCCCTGAATGCAAGATAACTTTCTAAGTTTCAGAAATTTTGTATGTGATCGGTTTAGTCCCGAACCTCTTCTAAGCATGTTTTAAGGCCTCGTAAAGCCTTATAAGGAACAATGTGAATATGTTAGATTGATAATTATGTGAATTAGAATCATGTATGAGAAATGTATATTATATGTTGTGCTTTGTTCGATAATGCCTCGTAACCCTATTCCGGCGATGGATACGGGTAAGAGGTGTTATAGTTATTGGTATCAGAGCTACGGTTTAGTCGATTCTAGGATTAACGTAGCGTGTGAGAGTCTAGCTATACATGCGATATATATAAACTGCAATAGTATGATGATTCTTGACAGTTAAAATGTGTTTTTATATAGCAAATGGATCCCGAAAGAGCCGTAGCTGACGATATAGAAAGTAACACACCTGCTCCTGCTCAAGGGGCAGTGCAGTCTAATTCTAGACTCGTATTTAGTAACCAAGGAGGAGAGGCTAAGTAAGCCTTCTTCCAAATGATGAGTGAATGGTTCACAAAATTTGTTCGAACAAATCTGGCAGCTCAACAACCTCCACCCCCACCTATTCCTCAACAAGTCCTAGTGGTGCCACAAGTAATAGTTCCGATTCGATTGAGTAAGTCGCCAGTGGATAAGATTTGTAAACACGGGGCTGAAGAGTTCCAGACTAAAGTTGGTGATGATGCTGAGAGAGTTGAGTTTTGGCTCGAGAACACTACTAGAGTATTCGATGAACAGTTAAGGGTGTTACAAACTAAACTAATTCCATGTAACAATCCATATCATTTAATCCAAATCATTAATACTTGGTTCACATACTCGGTCATTACTCTATTTTCAAGGGCATTGTAAATGCAAAACAAGGGCACATATGTACAGTCAGGGGCATAGACGTGCAAATAGGGACACCGAAGTGTGAACAGGATCACAGACGTGCAAATAGAGACACCGAAGTGTATATAGGGGCACCAAAGTGCAAACAAGAGCACAGGCGTGCAAATAGAGACACCGAAGTGTATACAGGGGCACCGAAGTGCGAACAAGGGCACAGTTCTGTAAACAAGAGCACTTCTTCAATTTCGCATACAAATAATTTATTTCAAATCCAAAAATTACTAATAACAATCTCTTCTTAATTTCATATATATATGTATAATACTTGCAATTCTCATTGTTATATAAATAACCAAAGATGTCTCACTTATATGTATAATTCCATTAACTAGATAACAACATTAGTATTAACTTTCATATCACTTAATTTGACTAATTCTTCTGTTTGAACCATATTAATAATTTATCACATCTTTATCAATTAATTTTAACATAACATAAATTAGGAGTGAGCAAAACTCGATTCGACTCGAAAAAACCGAAAAAAATTTCAAATTTTGAGTTATACGAATCGAGTTATTCGAAATAATCGAGTTATTTGAGTCAACTCAAATTTTTTTTTTTGAATTTCGGGTTCGAATCGAGTTTCATTTTCGAATTCGAATTCTAATAACTCGAATAATTCGAATAAACCGAATATCAAACTGTAATAATTTATATTATTACTCCAAACTTCTAAACCTCTTCACTTTCCTCCCAAAACTTTTACTCCTTCCCACTTTCCCCCTATAACTTTTGCTCTCCTCCCATCACCCCCCATTCTACCCCAAACCCATTCCCCCTTTTTTTTTTTTAATATTTCCCTCCCAAAATTTTGCTCCTCCCATTTATTTCCCCCCAAAATTTTACTCCCTCAACCTCCAGAACTTTTTATTTTTCCTCTAAACTTTTACTTCTCACCATTTACCCCTAAATAAAAAAATTAAAATCATCCAAAAAAATTTCTAAACCTAAATAATAATTTTATTTATATCTACTGTTTATATTATTAAATTAAATATCACATTTTGTACTGTTTATATTATCGAATTGTTTTATCATATTGAATATTTATAAATTTGTGCTAAAATTGAATTATTGATGATGCCATAAAATATTCATGTTAAAATTTTATGTTGGTATCAATTTCACATTTTATCTTTAAGATAATTTTTATTAAAAAAATCGTATTTTTTACATTTAATATATTTTTTAATTTCAAAATACATAGTGACAAAAATCAGAAGATAATTGAAGCAACTAAGCAAGCAAAGAAGTTAACCCATATATATAAGATTAATAAATAAATTATAAGGGGATGAAAGTTAATAACAAATTTGATTATAGTGGGTGACAGTAATTACAAAGACCTAAAATATATATTTTTTTAATTTAACTCGAACAAATATATTCTATTCTATTTGAATTTCATCTCACTCGACTCGATTCGAGAAAATTTCAAATCGAGTTAGGATAATAAAATATGATTTGCCAATTCGATTAACTCGAAATCTTTTCATTCGATTTGATTAGATCGAATGCTAACCCCTAACATGAATAACTATTTACATTAATCTAAAATGGAAAAGATAAAAATTTTCATCCTTAAACGAACTTACCTCGGCAAATACAATTGTAAAAGTGAAGCCGACAACTAATCAAATACTTAGCTTTTCCTCAGTTTTGATCTGTTTGGCTTGTTCTGTGATCTAAATAATAATTTTTCACTCAATTAAACCCTTCAAATAACTAAAAATAATTAATACAACTTATAAACCTTATCAATGGGAAATTTTACAAAATTACCCCAAATATTTTACTTTTATGCAATTTAGTCTCTAAACCCAAAACTTGCAAATTTACCATTTTAACTAAAATTCATGTTGTTCTATTTTCCTTAGTCTTACAACAACACATATTTTTCCTCATTTCGCACAATTTACATTAAATTTTACTATTTCAACAATTTAATCCCAAAACATTAAAATCATCAATAATCACTTAATAAAATACTTATCTTTAACAAATAAGCTTAATAATCTATCAATTAAATTCAAAAATACACTTAAATCATTCATGGTAAAATTCTAAACATTTAAAAATTTCACAAATTAGTCCCCAGGTTAGTTAGATTAAGTTCCAACGATTTCAAAAATATAAAAATTACAAGAATTGAACTCAAAACGGACTTACATGCAAGGAGGTATCCATGGCCGAACCTTCAAGCTTTAGCTATGGTGTTTCGGTTTCTAATTGTTGAAGAAGATAGACAAAATGTTTTTTTTCCTTTACTTTTTCTTATTATTTTAACTTAAATTTTGACATTTATAATTTAATGCTTTAACCGTCCACCAACATCACAATATGGTCTAATTACCATATAAGCCCTCCATCTGTAACACCCCAAACCCGGTCTGGACGTTATGGCTGAATCCGACGATGTCACATGAGAGTGTTTTTAAACAAACTGTATCGATTCATAAAATCGTTCCAATTGTTATCTTTTACTTAGTCGGAAAACGTGTAATAGTCAAATTTGTTTTGAAAACATTTCTTTATCGCAGAAGTTTTTTAAAAAACCCATTTATTGTTATTACTTTAAGAAATCGTTTCTATTTTCGAAAAACTCTTAGTTTATTTAAGGAAAACCATAATTTGACGTTGCAGTTTGTAATCCATGTTCACAGCTTAGAAACCCAAATTAAAACCAGAAGTCCAAGTCCAAAATTATATCAAAATTCCCAAACAAATAAGGAATAAGCAAAAGAAGAAAGTTCATAAACTAAAACGTATGTGGTCGTGGTCACCATCGAGTCCTCCACTGCACCAATTCGCCTACTGCTGGGGATTACCTGAACAGAGAAACAAATAAAGGGGTGAGTTTTTGCAACCCAATGTGTACATCCCCACAGTTCAGCATGCATATAATTAGATAATAGGATATAGCCATAATTCGAGCTTGAGCCCTTTACAGAATCGGTGTGAGCCTTAGCCCACTCAGAAACAGAATCAGTTACAACTTAGGGCTTCAGCCCATCTCAGATATAGTATGCATATCAAATCAGAATAACAAAAATATGCCCACCAACCCTGCACACCATCTCCATCCAACCCTGCACACTATGTGGGGATAAAATCTACCCACCCATCCCTACACACCAAATACGGGGATAAAATCAACCTATCCAACTCTACACACCATAGAGTACCGTAATGCGGCACATATCATATATTCGCAGCTTAGCTGTCAGATAAAGAGCTTATGAAGCCCTTCAGTTCTTCCTTCACTTTATCAAACCCACCCCAATGCAATGCATAATATAAGAATGACAAGCTATAATGCAGATTAACCGACATATACTCATAAACAAAATAGAACATATATATATACATACCAAGTATATCATGTTATCTCACACATCACAAGATCATATCGCAGAATAGGGGTGACAGGTCACAGTTGACTTGGGCGACCCGTGCAACCTTACAGAACATTTTTAAAAAAATGGGCTTACACAACCATGTGGCCTACTCGTGTGGGCCCACACGCCCGTGTGGCCCACACAGCCCAAATTGGCCTTGGCCGTGTCAATCACACGGCCTGGCCCAAATTCCCACACGCCCGTGTAGTTCACCCGTGTGGCCCACACGGCCCAATTGTTCGAGCCCATGTCTCGCACACGGCCGTGTCCGTCGTGCCCATTTCACGTGTACATGGCCTGGCTCGTCGACCACATGCCCGTGTACTGCAACACAGCCTACTACACGGATGACCACAAGCCCGTGTAGCGTCGACAAAATCGTTTTCAGCTTTCACTGATTCTCATTTTCTACGCAGTCGGAGTATACACTTGGTATCGTTTCGAAGCTAACGCAACCACGAGCACACCAAAACCTAATATCGAATAGTACATCACTTAGTTAGTCACTTAAATCGAGTTACTGAAGAGAGGCAAATCCCGAAAGTTAATGACGACCTTACCTCTAACAATCAACGGTAGTTCCTCGTTGACCAGAGTGTCATTTTAGCAATCCACAGCACCTTGATTATGTCCTAAATAGAAAACAGTCTCTTAACAACCCAACAATCGAAAACGAGACCAAAAATACCCCTACACTTACCGAATTCACACCAAACGCAGAGATGAGTAATGATGAAGGAAAATGACCAAAAACTAATATTAAAGAGAATTAAACTTGGGAAGAAAAAGAAAAGAGAGTAGAGAGGGGAAATTTTGAAAAGGAAAAACGGCAAAGATAAAACTTTTGGGAAAAAATAAACTGAAATCTAATAACTTTCCTATCCTAGTCTCCTTAATTTTCTCTATCAACCTCTTCACTAATAGTATTGTAGTCCATCTCAAACTCTCACATTGCACAAGTAACAAAATAAATCCCTTGCTCGCGTAGGGATTCGAACTCTAGACCTCCAGACATTTAACACCTCACTTAACCACTAAACCGGTAGACCCATTCTGATATAGTATTACTAGCATTTAAAATTAAGGCTACTGAACAAGAGTAAGGCTTTATTCATCAAAATACCAAAATTTTCTCAAATTGTGGCTTGAACTTGGGACCTCCCACACACAACCAAAACACTTAACCACTGAAGCAGATACACATTTATGTCAAATAATTACGGAAAAAAATTTATACAATTTGGGGCGTTACACCATCATTCACTAATTAAGCCATTTAATCAATAATATTCAATAGCGATTAAGTTTTACATCTTTTACGATTTAGTCCTTTTTTCTTAACTAACTATTTAAACATCAAAATTTTTGGACCAAACTTTAATACACCTAAATAACCACTCCGTAAATATATAATAAAAATATTTATGGGTTCGGCTTATAGAAATGAGGTCCTGATACCTCATTTTCTAAAACCACTTGACTTTAGGGACATACCACTTGAACCTAACTAGTCGTTCAATTAACAAAAATTATTAAATCAACTGTCAACGTATTTCTATATTTGACTCGTAAATATTAAATAATAATATTTACGGACTCACATGTCAAATTTGTGACCCCGAAATCACTGTTTTCGACACCATTAAAAAATAGGCTGTTACAACGATGGAGTTTTTGAAGAAACATATAGGCGAGCTCAAAGGGAAGCTTATTTTGTGCAAAGTAGCCATAGGTAAAAGTGAGCTTGTTGTGACACCTAAGCACAAGATTGATGTCTTTAAGTCAAAAAAGTTCAAGGGGACTAAGTCTACTAGAGATGCAAACAACTTTCTGTAAGGAATGGAGTAGTACTTCTATAATGTGGGCATTGAAGATGATGTCGTTAAGGTTAATACCGCCTCTATGATTTTACTGATGTCTCTCTTTTGTGGTAACGTGGTAGGTGCATAATGAAAAATGTGGTAGCATTAGTATCGACATTTAGGTGGAGCTTCAAAAAGAATTCAAGCAACAATGTTACCTTAAATATGCCAAAAATGAGGCTCGTGCCAACTTGCGATGGCTTACACAACAATGCATTATTTATGAGTTTTTGAGAGAGTTTGGTGAATTGATGCTTTGATTTTCGACTTTGGTGAAAAAAAATGTATTTTCTCTTTCATGGATGGGCTTAAGCCTTGAGCCAACCTAGAATTGTATTGGAAAAATGGGTTTAGAAATAGTATTTTTAGGCACAATAGAAGTTTAAAATTTTTTTTAAAACCAATCCATTTTATATTTATAGAAATAAACTCTTAACCAAAATTATACTTGTGCTTTGTATGAGACGTTTAAGTCAATCCTGTGTTTCAACTAAACGTCATTTTCCACTATTCTCTAACCACAAATTACTTTGAGTATGAACTTAAACAACATGAACCAATCGCACAAAATGGAAACTTTTATTAACTTTCAGTAGGAAAGTTAATTCCTCTCATTAACTAGAAACTATGCATTTTCTTCCAAAAATAGAATTTATTTTGTAAATTAAATTTCCACTATTTTCTAATAGAATAACGGCACCTAATAATGTGTGTGTAATCTAACACATGCTTCCTATTTATAGAGGAGCGATACAAGAGTTCTATTCGAATAAGATATAATTAAATAATAATATTTTAATAGAAAATACAATTTCGATTCTAAGTAGAAGTACTAGGGGTGGCGACATGACCTAAAATACATTAGGGTTTGCCATCCCTTAAATATAGCAAGGCTTAATTGGGCCTTTCATGTGTTGGGTCCAATTATATGTATTATATGCACTTCTATCCAACATTTATAATTTATCCAACCCAATAACTATTTTCTATTTCCAAAAATATTATTTATTTAATCAATTAATTTAGTTTGTTTATATTAACTAAATTAATTTCTCAACTCAATTCTAATTCCGTTAAAGTCTTGAAAACTTTACCATATTAAAATCTATGAGGAAATATATTCAATTGCCTTATTCAACAAATCCACAATGGCTTATTAAATTAATTCTTACTTTAAACTCCAATAATTTAATTACAATTAATCAATAAATAATTCAAAGAAATTAAATTAATTTCTAAGTCATCTTTTATACTGGAAACACAAAAATTTATATACTTTTTCATACCCAATTTTACTTAAATTCATGCAAATCCAATTAAATTCTTGTCGAAAAATAATTAAATATTATAAAATAATTAAATCGTGCTAAAAATATGAACATGGTGAATTTATTTAATTTTATTCTTAATTTTGATTAATTTTGACTATTTTTGACAGATTCGCGTAAAGGGCGAAAATTGGCTCTGCTGACACTGCTGAAAGCTCAAAATCGAGAAGCAATTTGAAGTATCGAGGAACTTTAATTTCCAGCCTAAGACGGTTCAGAAATGTGTATTAATGCATAATTTAATTAATTTTAATTTATTCCCCATTTAATTTCGGTTAAATAAATTATTTTTGATTAATTATGGAGAAAGGGTCCAATTGAACCGCACTGGTCGAGCCAAATTGAGTGAACCGAACCAGCCACTAAATGGGCAGCCCAGAACCGTCCATATGCTGATCCAAATCAGCATTTTAGCTGATTAAATATGCTTGCAAAAAGGCCCTCAAAAGACTTCTAAATTGCATTCAAACCCCACCTTAAATTATGGCGTTGTAGATTTGCCCCAAGCATAAAATAACAAAGTTGAAACTCTCAACTTTGCCATGTGTGTGGCCGGCCAAGGGAGGTCTCTTTAGCTGCTGGAATTTGCTGTTTTTAGCAGCCACAATCAGCTATAAAAGCCACCCCTTGCTGATCATTCAAAGCATCCCTCATTCCACAATATTCTCTCATTCTTTCTTCTCCTCTCTCACTTTTCTCTCATTTTTTCCATTCCATTCCCTCTTGTTCAAGTGCCGATTTCTTCTCTTGGGAAAGAGACTCTCATCAGCCATTTGGAGCAGCAATTTAGGTGTTCATAAGCCACCTTGATAGCCAAGGCCAACGAAGAACGAAGAGCGGAGCAACTAGTCAAGCCACGGAGAAACACCGGATTTGCTTCTTGTTCCCTATCTCTTTAAATTTTGTTGTTGTTTTGACGAACATGGTTATGAATATTTATGCTATTGAAATGGTTATTTTAATCAAGTCAGCTTAAATTATGTTTGTGTTAGGTTGATTATATTCTTCCTGCTTGAGTTGTTAAAATCGTGTTTATGTTGTTATAAGCCTCGGTAAGATGCTTGATTAAGTAAAATCATGCCTAAGTTATTCTTGCATTACGACTGTGAGGTAACTAATGAATTAATTATTTAAACGGATTGCAATTGTAATTAATTGACACAGTACTTAATCAATGCATGTTTATTCTTCTAAGGTAGTTGAAGGTTAAATTAGCAATGTATCTGGCGATATTATTGCCTTGCATAACTTGCAAGATTATTTTGATTAAATTGTTTCAAGGTAGGGATGCCTTGTTACTTCACATAGTCTTTTATATGCTTGTTAGATTTTATTAATCGTTTGAATTGACATAGGGATATGCAAGGGATTAGTTCAATTTAATGAGTATGTATGTGCAATAACATGTTTGCTTACTAGGATCTGTTTAGTCGGTTGAATTGACATAGGGATACGTCAAGAGATGAATGGATTTTTGTATGTAAGTTTGTTCATAAGTTAGCAAATTACCGGGTTGCTGTGAATTTATTCGTAACAATGTAAACATGAGTTTAATAATTCTAAGTTAAAGAAATATAATTAATCCAACACAAGTATGTTACATTGATTAAATCTTATTTGAAATCGTGCATTAGAACTTATTTGTTTTATTTTAATTATTTACTTAGCTTTTAAATAGTTTTTGACCATCTTTCAAAATCAAATTATTTTTACCTCGCCAAAGTGTTTTACAATTAATTTCATCAATAATTATTTTTACAGTTCCTGTGGGTACAATAACTCGACATTTACTTGTCACTTTATTACTTGTTGCGATTGTGTACACTTGCACATTTTTTTTCCATCATTCCATATACTTAGTAAGAAAACCAATTCACTGCAAATAGTGATACATGTGATATATTTCTCTCGCTTCATTGTTTTCATTCATTCAATATTTATTGGTTCTACTTGCAATTCATTTTTATCTCGAACTAGCAGATGAATCAATTGGGCATATATAAATAGGGCTCAAATAATCTGTAATTAAGTCCTGGCTCTTCGCCTATTAATTACAACATTATTTAGTCATGAAATCATTCTACTAAAGTATCATGATTGAGCTCTCTCTTATTATATACCATTACGAAAGCTTCTCATTAAGTGCTCGTCCAATGACTTTGCCATAAGTGTGTTACCCTCATAGGATATCCTTAATCTCTTTGGGATAAATTTGTTCTCCCAATATGACCCTATTTTATCTAATGGTACCCATTACATCTTTTTTCATGAAAAGTTAATTACTAAAAAATAGTAACTAAATCATTTATCTCTAAGAAAAATGACTCGTGACCACATTACTTTTCATCTATCATGTAATGTCGATGAAATGATATCATTTACCCTTTATTTGGTTATGAATTCCAATATTGTGGAATGATGCTACATCATGCAAAGGTCGTATACCTAATGTACTAGCTTTCATTTACATCAAAGTATAAGAGTCATACATACATAGCCCATCATCCACTTAGGACTAAAGTATGTCATACTATGAACGTCTGAAGTTAATAAATCTATAAATGAATCTAGGATCTATTCTATTTGGGTCATGTTCGATATGCTTTCGGTCTAACAGTCACATCTATGTCTCTATATTCTGGGAGGCAATCGCTCTAATACCCAAAACAAGGTATCTCCTTAATTGGACTCTATAGAAGGCATATTAGTCTTTCAACAGATTTGCTAAATTTCAATTAAACGAAGGATATGTTTAGATTATCTACTAATATAAGCTGACTTTTCGCCTTACAATTCGACCACATAATGTCGTCTAATATTTGTTAAATATTAGATAATTAGTGAGCCAATATTTGCTTTCATTTTTCTTTGCATGCAAAAACCATTAAGAATAATATACAAAAGATATTAATGATTCTAATGGATATTTTATTAAACCAATTTTTTTTGAAAAATTATAAGTACATAGAAAAAATCTCTAAACTAAGGGCACTAGATCCCAACTTGATCGAACTGTGCATGAAAAGTAAAAAAAAAGTTTGAGTTTTCCAAGGCTAATGACAAGGACAATTGTGGGAAAGATAAAGATAAGTCACCCAAAACTAGCAAAGGGAAGCTTTTGAAGGATTCCTTCGTGATCTACTTACCTTATATATGAAGTTATGCAATCAAAGAAGATGAGAGCTGATTTAATGATCCTTTATATCCCTACATAAAGGGTAATTTATTTCATGAGATTTGGGCAGATCATAATGGATTGAAGTTTGCTCAGAGAATGGATTCATGCTCTGAATATGAAAGGCTTGTTCAACCTTGATAGATTTTTTATTGTGGAGGCAGTTATAAATAGTGCTATGAGTAGTGTTATAAGCAGTGTCCATTTCTATCTAGTACCACTCAGCCTCATAACTTGCCTTATATGGAGTTGGCAAGTTTTGTTAACAAAATCTTTAGGCTATGATATTTTCTGATTATGTGGATGTGTGTAAGCCCATGTATGATATCCAAACCTATTATAGGAACATGCCTTAAAGATTGGTTTGGATTGAATCAAACAAATTGACTTTTCTTATTTTGAGATTAGATTGATTCGGGTAACTTGGTAACATTTCCTGAAGATTTGAACATCTATCTATACTTATTATAGATATTTTATATGCTGATTATTCTTTTGTTTAATTGGGAAGATCGATTGTAATTGATATAATATGCTAGCAAGTCTTGCTTTCTTATAAATCAAGGAGGCTTGTATACGTGATGTATTGATCTGGGAGCACTTATCCTTGTTCATTGAGAAATGTTTCTTATGAGTGCATTGAGTGCAAAAACAAATGAGTAACTTGATTTTTTTTTCCCAAAGTTTTCAGGGGGAAACTTAGAGGAGAGTGATGTAGCTCTTAAGTTCAAAACTGAGGATTTTAATTTGGAGGTTGTTAGATGTTGTAATCACTTATTGTATATGTTGCTAATATAGTAGATTATATTGTTGGGTAAGACCCCGTAGATGTAGGAAAATTGAATTGCATAAACATATCATGTGCTAATTATTTTTCAGCCTTGTTCATCACCAATGCTTAAAGCAGTTGACACTACCCTTAAGCTCCGCTTTTGGCTCTACGTGTATTTTCTTGCAAGTAGCATTTCAAAACTTCCAGTGTAAAAGAAGTAGAGTGAAAAAAGTCACTCTCAGGTTAAGCAAGCACCAAAATTTCATTGATAGAACACTTTCTATCTTCCCCTTTGTTCATTAGGCTGGCCATCTTTCAACAAAAATTGGGTGTAGTGAAGGAGAGATGAAAACAGTTACATTGACAATTTTTTTTTGTAGTTTTATTAAATTTTAAATATTTAATTTTTTAAAGTTTTATATATTTACCTGAACTATATATATTATTTTTATATATTTTATATTTTTAATATGTTTGGTGACGAGGCAGCTACATTCATTGATGACGTGGCTTGTGTGCCACAAGTAACAACTTGATTGGTCATATCATTCTATTTTAATTGTGTTACAAAATTGAACTAAAATAACTGACGAAAACCAAAAATCAAGTATCAATTTGAATATTGAAGCCAAATCAAATATCGAAAATTATATTTATCCTTTTAATAAGTATGAATGAAATCAAAAATTTGGGGTTGATTTAAATCTCCTTAAAAAAAACATATTATAACATTGTCTATGATAACCAATGATGTCTTGATAGTGTTGGTAAAGGTTGAGGTCTTGAGATTTTAAGCGTCTAGATTTGAGTCTCAATATGTGCAAGTGCCATATATGGGTTTTCCCCAGGTTATTCTTGATTTAAATTCCACCATGTGTGGGATATATTTTGATTTTCAATATTTTGTGCTTTATATTACTTTGATTCTAACACATATTATTTATAATTTATATTGTATTTATAAATTTACCATAATTATAGTTATACTTGTAAATTCTTCTCGAAATATTGTTTACAAATAATATGTTGCTTGTCGTGGCTCTTGATTGTATCAATTTGCTTTAACAAAAATAAATAAATAGTTTTATTTCCACTTCTTTATTGCTTTATTTAATCACTAAAACTTGTATTTTTTTCCTTAAAACTTAAGAAAAGCAAATCTATAGACTAAAATATAATAGCACAAAGTTGTTCAATAAGATACTATAAAGCTAAAATGTGTGGGTGCATGTATTTTCAATATTTTGTGGTGAGAAAAATATAGTACATTTCTTAACACGTGGTAGCACTAGTCAAGTTAAAGCCTGGTGAACTCATGGCACAATGGCTCGAGCAAAAGAAGGGTTTAATCTCCTAGTAAGAAAGGGACATTGATTGGCTTAGTTGGTTTGAAAGCCAAAGCTTTTTAAGATCTCCAAAACTTTTGTTTTGGCCAACTTTAGTTTAGCACAATTAAATGAGGCAGAGAAAAGAGAAAACTGAAAAAAAAATCAAGATCCTTTTAAACAACCTCTAAGCTACTCGAATCAAGCTATATTATTTTTATTTTTTAATATAAAAATAATTTTTTTAATATTTTCATATTTATTTTACTATTCATCTCTAAAAATGCTTTTAACTGGTTAAATATTTGATTTGATATATATATATATATACCTTAAATTAAATTAAATTGGATTTGGACAAATCGCAAAAGATACATGCATAACTTGTGTTTATAAAAGTTCCTTTCTTTGACCAATTGAAGAAAAAAAGCATAAAGTATTCTCTCATCTTTTGCCAAGTTTGCAATAATAAAGGTATAGAAAAAGGAAAAAGGTTAAAAAGGAAGGAAATTATATGTATGGTTGTTTGGATTATTATAGTTGGTATATGAATGAAAAATGTTTGACTATGTGAATTTTATCTGACTTGTTGGTAAGACTATTGGAATTATTCATGTAACATAGTGAAATATTGGTTAAATAATTAATGCACAAATATATGAAAGATTGCTTAGGTAATTTAGTGAATATTATTTATATTTGAGGATTTTTGCCTAGAAATTTAATCCACTAACAAGCCAACTAATTACAACCCAATTATTCCAAGGATTATAATGTACTCTCTTAAGCTTTCTAACCTTGCCCGAGGTTGCAAATAAACCCACTAAGTAGTAAAATAAAACTCTCATAATGCACTATTAATGTTCCTAGTAGAACTAAAATGTGCTGATCTCTCAAATCTCTATCTTCAATGGAGAGTGTTGTTCTTTTAAATAGATCATTCAAATTAGCTTATTCATTAGATAAATGTCACCCTCAATCATCTTCACGATAATCGACATTAGAATATCAAATCTATCCCTTAGATAATGTTCTAGCTCTTCTAAATTATCTCCATACACACCATGCTTTCAAAAAGAAAAAAAAGAAAAAACTCCATACATACCCTTTTAAAAAGGATAGATTAAATTCCCTATTTTTTAACTCTAAATTATTGAGTTTCAATTATGGATAAATTCTATATTTATTACCACTAAATAAGGAAATAATTCAAAATAAATACAATTTAAATTTTCAACATATGATCGACACTGACAATGTTTCTCAAGTATTGTTCAAGTTGTTGCAACACCATGTGCAACACTTCAATGTAACACTCATTCTAACAATCTTTCCTTTTTGGCTTTTTAACAAAAAAACTTGCAACAAACACATACGCAACCCATGCAATTAAAGAAACAAGTGAAACTAGATTAGTGTGAGCATGGAAGAATGCCCTTGGACGTGATGAGCTTAATCTTCCTCAAGGCCCAATAAAATGATCCAAATGCAAGCAACTTAGAGCCAAGTTAAATGTGTTAGTCCAAGAATTTGAGACCAAAGGCTTTCAAAGTTATTAAGAAGAAGAATTCAAACTCAAAACATCAATTGACTTGCGATGAGTTTTTGGATGGAATTTGAGCATTTTTAAGTTAAGTTGTTTACATATGACGAAAAACATTTCTCATAACTTTAAAACACATTTTAAATTACCTGATTTTGAGCTCAAGAGATCAAGATTGTTTTAGTGAAAATTCCGCTAGTAGAAATTTTTAGACGAGATTCTTACAAGATTTACAAGTTCTAGGCTTTTATTAGTTTTTAATTCATATTAATTTCAATTTTAGTATCTAATTTTAATTATATATGAGTCCAATAATGTATTTACTAAATTTATATTTTTGGGGCTTTATTTATTACGAATTTTAGGACTTTGATTGTTTTATTTATGTTTTATTTTTTGGCCTAATCTATTATTGGCCCATTTTGAACAATACTTTTAAGTCCAAGTCTTTTATTTGCTTTGTACAAATCCAGTCCATGCCATCTTACTATAGGTTGGTCGAATTTCCCTTTGCAAGTCAAGTTTTATATTTAATTTTATCTCATTATGTTAAGTACTTGGTGTATAAGTAACTCAAGCCCAACAAGGGATTATGTGTTGTTGTGGCCCATAGCGATACATACACGGATGGGGTGAAATATATTAATTTCAATTCATCACAGTTGCCAATTTTCAAGTTTGGAAAATTAGTCAACTTGCGACGACATATTTGGATGAGATCTAGGCATTTCTGGGCTGAGACGTCTTCATGGTGTTCAAAGATTTATCTCTTATCTTCAAAACACACTTTGAATTACTCGATTTCAAGTTCGGAAACTCAATTTATGACTGTTTTAGTAAAGATTGTGCGAGTAGAATTTCTGGACAGGATTATTGCGAAAATTACGAGTTTTGAGCTTTTAATTATAGTTCAAATCATATTGGGTTCGATTTTTAAAGTTAATTTTTATTATATATGAGTCAAATATTTTATCTATTAGGTTTTATTACTTTATTATTTATTTAATCTGAATTTTGGGATATTCTTTTAAGTATTTTAAGTTATTTAGGAGTTTTATACTTCTTAGTCAAACAAGAAAGTTTAGTTTAAAATTACTTTTTTATTTAGATTAATTAGAGTTTTAGTATAGCTGAGAGTTTTATTTGAATATACTTAACTAGCCTATATAAAAGCCTGTTCACTATTCATTAGAGACACAATTGTTTTAATTAATAAAGTTTTCAACTCTAAGAGTTAATTTTTTATGCAAAATTTCTTTCTTGTGATTTTTAGAAGTAATTTTCTTCTCGATTTTCTTTAATGAGTCATGGGAATTTGTTCTTCATCCTTCAATTTTCCAATGAATTATTTCTTACAGAGTTGGTTAAAGCTATTAATTAAGTTTGTTGGGGTTTATACCTCAAAGGGTTCAATTGAACACTTATCCATCTATCAATCATACCCATTGTTTTATTCGGTTCATCTTTCACTTTTTTATTGTATCATTTTTTATTTATATATAGAATATTTATTATTTATTCTTAAATTTATTATTTTTTTATTTTCCTTGTTTTCCTACATTTTTTGTTTCCTCTTTTGTGGTCAGATTCAAATCTTTCTTTTTTGAGTCGGTCAACTTAATATGATCCTCTTTTGCTTGCCTTCTTTATCATTTCGTTTCAGATTTGAGCATTTTTGAATTGTTTCCTTGTGCTATATAAAGTGTTTTGCCGATTTTATTTAAACAACCTCTAAAAAAAACTAAAACAAAAAACAAAAACTTTTTTTTTGGGTTGAATTTCGTACCCAAAATTTTCAGATATGATATTTATTATATAAAGAGACTTCAGTTTAATTTTCGTGATTTTAGCACATCGAGAACACCTTGAAAAATTCAAGTTGTTTTCCATTGTTTTGGGTTTTCAACTGGGTAGTTTATTTTCTTTTATCCTAACATTAGGTTTTCTTTTGTTTTAGCTTTTCTTATTCCATTACGCATTCTAACACATTTTCCACTAAAATGATTAAATAAGGTTAGTGTTAAATTGTAATTAATTAAGCTAAGTAGGATTAATTATTTATTTAATTAAACTATATAAGTTAAAAATTAAAAATCATTATCGAAACCTTTTTTTTAAAATCGACTTTTTTTATAAAAAAAATGAAAATAGAGTTGCCACCAATCATTTTCATGAGGTGTGATCGGATCACATCATAATTTGATTGTTTTAATAAGATGTTTGATTTATTAAAAAAATTTCGGTCTACAAAATCCAGAAAATAGGTTCGGGAGTCAGTTATGCACGAGGAAGGATGAGCACCCTCATTACGCCCAAAATTGGTACCTAATTGATTACTTGATGTCTTAGTATCAAGAATTGAAAATCTGAAGAGAATTTAAAATACGATCTCTTTTTGTACTAAGATATTTTAATAGAAAAGCTTTATTCTGAATTAATCGAGAAGAAGGATCATGCCCCATGAGTTAGGATACGACACCTTTAGTTTTCGAAAACCAAAATAATCGTCATTTTAATCGTTACTTAAGTTTTGCTTTTTTATTTTAAATAGGATATTCAATTATTTCAGTTCTAGGAAACTTCAAATCTCAAAAATAATGAACATTACCTCGATTTTGAATATTTTATACGTTACATAAAATGAAGATGACCCTCTTTTTTAAAACAATACGTATATTTTTAACAAACACGAATGAATATGTTGTGATATAATATATGAAATGATAATAGTAATGCAACTACAATAATAATGAAAATACCAATTTTATAATAATATTAATTTTATAATAATACCGATAATGGTACTAATCACAGAGTAGTTATTATTATATTAATAATATAAGTAAATAAAATGAAAATAACAAGGATAAGATAGAATAACATGTATAAATAATATAGTAGTTTGGTAAAATAAAATAAAATAAAATAGCTACTTGGATAGGATATTAGAATGATAAAATATAAATAAATTAAATAATTTAATCATAATAATAAAATAGATAAGATTATTTAAAATAAAAATAAACAAAAGATGCATGATTAAAAGATAATGCAGTACTAAAAATAAAAAAATAAAAAAAATGAAGTAATAATGACAATATGACAAAAATAACAAAAATTGACAATACAAATTTTAAAAAAACAAGGCAATAATAAATAAATAAATAAGTAAATAATAATAAAAAATTTAATGAAAAGTTGAAATTAAATAAATAAGGAATTAAATTGAAGTTTAAATAAAAATCAAGTTACAAATCGAAAAATAATAAAGGAAAAGGGAAAATAAGGACTAAATTGAATGTCTATTGAAATCTAAGGTCTGAATTAAAAAAAACATAAATGACTAAATTAAAACGCGATGCAAAGTTTTGAGGGCTTCAAAGAAACTAACCCAAAAATACATGCGCCCTTCCCCCAAGGGTCAGCGGTCTATTGACCAAATTGAAAGAAATTTAAAATTAAGTGGTGCGATCTAAAAAAAGAAAAAAATTAAGACCAAATTAAAAAAAGGCCCAAAAGCAGAAGGACCAGGGTCGCAAATAAACCCTTGCTGCGAAAACACTTGGAACCTGAGGCGAGTCGAGTTGGTTTTCAGGTTGTACCTCAAAACGACACCATTTCGGGCATCCATCACTTAAAATGGTCCAAAGACCAAAATGAAAATAAAATAGAATTAAATGGCAAAATGAAAAAAAAATGAAATAGGACTAAATTAAAACAAGTCGCAAAAGCAGAAGGACCAAAGGCGCAAATAGATCATATTAAAAAAACGCGGATCCTATTAAAGGATCGGGTCAGATTTCGGGTTTGGCCCCAAAATGACACCGTTTTAGGACTATTGAAGCTAGCCCTAAACGACGTCATTTAGCATTGTCTATATAAGCCAATTTTTAAAATAAAAAAAAGATCATTCTGCCCTAGTTTTAAAAAAAAAAAAAATTAAAAGCCCCTTCTCTTTTTCTCTCAATTTTTCCTCTGACCGGCCATTGGGCTACTGTCGATCCACCGCGGCCACCGGTCATCAACGACGGCGGTCATCGTCCCCGATGGTCGGAGTTCACGAAAAAGGCCCATTTTGGCCATTTTATTTCCCTCAACCCCGATCTGAGGCCAAAATATCCAAAAAATCCCACCAAAATTCGAAAAAATCAAAGGAACCTTTTGGTTTTCAGTCATCTTCTATCGCGATAATTCAGCAAGTTCCTAAGGATCCGTTGATCTTTCAAAATAGAGGGAGAAGACGTCAGCAAAGATAAAGGTAAAAAAAGGTTTCATTTTTATTTTATTATATATATTTTCGAAAATACTAGATAAAAATATAAAAATATAAAAGAATCACCTTTCTTTTTTTGAGTTTATATTTGATTTCTATTTCTTTTTTGTATTCAATTTCTCTCCTTTTTTTGATAGATTTTTTGTGTCCAAAAATACATGATTATCTTGGCTTTTATAGCCGAATACAAAAAGATATTTTTACTGTTTGTCCATTGTTCTTGCGTGTTCTTTGTTGTTTTTGCTAGGTAGTGGTTGAGGAGCAGTTGATGGTGGTAGAAGCTAGGAACGGTGGCGGCGCTAGGCTAAGGTGAGGCACATAAGGGGCTAGGGTTTCTATTGAAAAGTTTAGGGTGTTGGGCCTATCAAGCCATTAGGGTTTTTTAATTTGGGCTTTGTTTTCTATAACTGGATTGTTGTATTTTGGACTTTGTTAATTGGGTTTATTTATTTATTTATTTTTTGTCTGATTTTTGTTTGGGTTGATTGAGCCTTTTATTTGTAATTCAGGCCCGGGCTAATTTGGCCTATTACAATCATCACATTTGTTTTTCTTCTTCTCCACCATCCCAACCAAAGAAAACTTAGAAGTCATTCTTTAAAAGCTTCAAGCTATTCTGTCCTTATGTAGGTAAGTGGTTTTAAATACGTTACTTGTAATTTTTATATTTTTGAGGTCTCGAGAACTTAATTTAGTTAACCCGTGTGTTAATTTTCAAAACTATTAAAGTTTATAAATATTTTCATTTTTTAATCTTGAAGCTTTTGGTGTGGTTAGAATTAAAGCCTAGAAATGAAAATGGACTAGTTTGTAAAGTGAAATTGTTAGTTTTGAACATACAGACTAAAATGTAAATATTTTGAAATTGGTATGAAATTTCTGTAATTATGGATAGTAGTGGGCTATAGGAGGATGAACTTGAGATCGTTTTTGAAATTGAGGCTCAAATTTGAAAGTTATAACTATTTCGATTTTAGGGACTAAATTGAATAAAATGTAAAACTTTAGGGACATCTGAATAATGAAATTGAGCTGATACATGTTTATGATGGGATGAAATAAGAGGGTTAAAATTGATAAATTGTATAGATTGAGAATTGGACTGAATCGGAATTAATCAAGGAAAAAGGCAAATTTGTTAACTAGTCCTTAGAGAATTGATAGTTTTCTGTTTTGATCAAGTAAGTTCATACGGTATGTTTGTATCAAATTGTTATGCTTTTAAAATTATAGTTGTAATTATATTTAATTGAAATTTTTATTGTTTACGATTTGCTACAAAAAGGTGAGATATGAATTAAATCATAAACAAATGACAAATTGACTGATAAATTGAATATAATGAATTGCAACCTGAGATTGATTAGTTGAATTGAATCAAATTGATATGATTATGTTTGATCTTCAAAATAGAGGAGTAAATTGAATAGATTTAGAAATATTGTATATTGTTGTAATTGCAAAATTGGCTTTATGATAAGATGGATTATAATGTTATCCATACAAATTGATAATTGGTTGATGAAATGACAACATCGAATTAAGAAATTGGCTTATAAATGAAATTGAGAAATCGTTACCCTATTAACTATTCGGGTAGAGTCGAATATAGTTGGCATGCAATAGGATAGGAAGAGTTCACGGTTACTTTGACTATGTGTCAATAAGACACTGGGTGCCAAAATATTGTTTAGCGCTAGCGCAAACTATTTACTTCGACATTGTCCGATGAGGCACGGGGTGCTAAACTGGTATGATTGGTTGAATCCATGTATTTGCTAGAGTTTGAGTCAGATTAATAGGGGTATAAAATAAAATTTTGATAAATGATATTTGAATTGGGTTGATATTATGATTTGATGGTTTGTATACATATTGTGATTAACGAATATTAATGGCATGTGAAAAATTATACGAGCCAGTTATATGAGCCCGGAGGGCTAATATAGATGTAGCGACGTAAAAATTTTAGTTTGGGGTCGCTAATTGTGGCGATTTATTGAAAACTTGAAATCTAAATTTTGATTTTTAAAATAAATGGGGAGTCGCCACCGATCCTTTTTCCTAGGTGTGATCGGACACCTAATAAATAATCTCTTTTTTGAAAAGACACTTACTTAAAAAAATGAAGGCCAAATTTAGGTCTACGTGAAAATCCAGAGAAAAATTAGGGTTCGGGAGTCGATTACGCTCGAGAAAGGTATTAGCACCCTCGCGACGCCCAAAATTGGTATCCTGTTAAACACGTGTTGTCTTGATTTTCAAAAAAACGAATTCAATTTGACACTTAGTCGTGATCCAGTTAAAAAAGATGAGAAATTTTAGTTTATTTTGTTTTTTGAGAAGGACATACCGTTTTAACCCGAGTCGATTGATATTCATCCAACATAGCGATGAAATCGGCGACTTAATGTTAAATCGGTACGTTGCCTTGATTATAAAAAAAATAAATAAAAAATAAAATAAAATAAAAGAACATAAGTAAATATTCTTAAATAGAGTTAGAAAAATAGAGTTAGGCATGCGATAAATACAAAAGAATAACAATGCATGCGATATGTTAAATGTAATAATAGTATCAAACACGAAATGAAACAATGAATACATATATATATATATAAACAATATCAAGAACATGTACGTCAAAACACATATATAAATAGTGATAATACTCGAGGTATACTATATATAGTATTTGAAATAATGCTTAAGATAGTAAAGACATAATTTGTAATATTGAAATATATATACATGATATTTACATAAAATAAATATTGAAAAAAAAAGTATACACATGAAGAATATATACATCGATGTGTATAATAATATTACATAATAAAAAGAAACAAATAATGCAAAATATTGAATTGAAATAATGAAAACTACTATATATACATATACACATATATAATGAAATATAGTATTAATAACAATAGTAAGGATTACATATATAAAAGTATATGAATTAGCATGAGAAATATACATATGAATTAGTATATGAAACTAACTAATAGGGTATAAACATATATCTATGATATACTAAAGGTATATGTACACGATATGTAAAAGAAAATATTTACGTGAAGATATATATATATAAAATAGTATAAAAATGTATAACTATAATACTAAAGCATATACACGAAATAATATATAAAAAATATATATATAACCTAATAATATCAAAATATATACATGATAATATATATCTAAAATATTAGAAAATATATGTACATAATATATTTATGACAAATTATATACATAATATAGTATCAAAACGTAATAATACGAAATTAAAAAAATGCATATGATATACATAAAATATAATATTAAAAGTTCATATAACATATAAAAAAAACATATATATATAATATAATACATAAGTACACTAAGTACATATACATATATAAAAGATTATATACTTTACACATAATAAATAAATATAATAACTATATAGATTAATAATAATAAATATCAGAAAATAATGACCAAATAATTTGAAAAATAAACGTATACCAACACATAAGGGACTAATTCGAACATAAGACAGAATTTCAGGGCGAATTTAAAAAGAAATAAAGAAAAAAGGATCAAAATGTCACGCGCTAGTAACCTAGGGGGACTAAAACAGTAAATGTGCCCTCTCATCAAAACGCAGCGCATGCACAGGGACCATATTGGAAATCGCTAAAAATAATAGGGCCAAAGTGCGAAACATGAAAGACTTCATTGTAAAGTCTCAGAAAAGCGGAAGGGCCAAATGCGCAATTTGCCCTTCCACTAAAAAACACGCGGATCCTGACCTGGAGCGGGTCGGGTCTCGGGTCGACCCTGATGGAAACGACGTCGTTTCATTATTAAACAGGAGGGCCAAAATGCACCGTTTTGGTCCCCTATATAAGTGAAAAAAATTTCAAAAATTTCATTTAGGACCGAAAAAAGAAAAAAAAAAGGGAGAAAGGAGAGAGGGGAGAAAGGAGAGAGGGAAGAAGGGAGAGCACCGGCCACGGGCCGGTCACCGGACGGCCATCGGAGGCTCGCCGGCGTCGGCCACCGTGCACGGTGGCCGGAGAAGGTAAAAATTTTCTAATTTTTTTATTTTTATATTATTATTTTTTATATATCTGTTAAATATTTATGTTTATAGCGAAAAAGAAGAAAAAAAACAAATAGGTTTTAAAAAAATCAGAATAAGATAAATCACCTTTGGTATTGATATCAATGTATGGTTGCTTCGATACTATGCTTGTGTTTGAATACTGATTAGCTACTATTCTGAGATTGAGTTTTTCTTATTTTGTGTTTTTTTTGAAACTGCTGAAGTTTTTTATTTCTCTGGTTTTTGAAAAAAATTCCAACCCTTTTACAACCTTTCATTCGGGTTTATATAACCCTTCACAATGCCTAAATCTATTTGTTGCCTCTGTTCTTGGTTTTGCGTGATCGATCGGTGGAGGTGATGGGGCGCGCGGGGCGGTGGCGATTGCAACATGGTGCGCGTCAGAGGGTAGTTGGCTGAGAGTCAATGGGTTCGGTGCCGCAAGCTGGGGGGAGGGTGGTTAGGCTGAACTTAGGGTTTCTGTTTGATTTTGGGTATTGGGCTAAGGGTTTTGTATTAGGTTTGGGGTGTTTGGGTAATTGGGTTGTATTGGGCCTAACGGGTTTAAGTTTATAAATGGGTCTTGTGGGTAATGTATTTGGATTTAGGGGTAGTTAGGTTTAATTGAAATGTATTTGGGCCCGAGTAGTTTATAAATGGCCCAAAATTGGCCTAAAACAGCTGCCCCTCTTTGCTCATTGTCATGTAACGGGAATAGAGCAAAGACATAATGAAAGGCCAATTTTGCCCCGTCTTGTCAAGTCTTGACTTCTTTGGTGCTCTTCTTGTTCAGGTAGTCTCTTTCCAGTCCACCGTATCTTGTAGCTTTGGTTTAACCCACTGCATCTTTTGATATGACTTATAGCTTCAATCTACTCGCATCTTCAGGGGTATGAGGTTCTGGTCTTCTCTTCTGCCACTTCAGAAAGGCAAGATTTGATATCCCTGATCAACTTCATTGCAACTTCAGGGAGACAAGACTTGCAACTTTTGACCTGCTCCACTGCAACTTTAGGGAGGTCAAATCTGGAGTCTTTTATCAGCTTCAATCTTTATTCTTACTCGGCATGTGATCCTAAGCTCAACTCATTTCTCGCAACGTGAATTGACTCCTTAAAAAAACATAAACTAAAAAAACAGAAATTGAAAATAGCTCAGCACGTGAGCCAAGGCTCAACTCACCTCTCGTAATATGAGTTGATCTTTTTGAAACTTAATTTGAAAAGCATATTTTAAAAATACCTCGACATGTGACCCGAGGCTCAACTCATTTCTCGCAATATGAGTTGATTTTTGAAAAACAAAAATTAAAAGGCTCAACTCACCTCTCGCAATATGAGTCGATTTTTGAAAAACAAAAATTAAAAGACTCAATTCACCTCTCGCAATATGAGTTGATTTTTTTTTTTGAAAAATATAAATTGAAAACAGAAATTGAAAATATCTCAGCGTGTGACCTGAGACTCAACTCACCTCTCGCAATATGAGTTGATTTTTGAAAAATAAATTAAAACCCAAAAATTAAAAATACCTCAGTGTGCCCCGAGGCTCAACTCACCTCTTGCAATATGAGTTGATTTTTGAAAAACAGACATTAAAAAGCAGAAATTGCAGATACCTCAGCGTGCCCCGAGGCTCAACTCATCTCTCGCAATATGAGTTGATTTTTTGAAACATAAATTGAAATTACCTCAACGTGTCTTGAGGCTCAACTTACCTTCGCAATATGAGTTGATTTTCTTGAAAAGCATAGATTGAAAAGCAGAAATTGAAAATACCTCGGTGTGCCCCGAGGCTCAACTCACCTCTCGCAATATGAGTTGATTTTGGAACAGTACAAATTAAAAAAAGAATTTGAACAAGAGAATTTGAAAATACCTCGACATGTGACCCAAGGCTCAACTCACCTCTCGCAATATGAATTGATTTTTGAAAACAGAAATTAAACATCAAAATACCAAAACCTGTCATTTGGTAGAACTCAAAAGTCTTTTCATTTGATTCAATACAGCTATCATCACGTCCTTTTGCTCTACTGGATTACCTGTATATGCCATGCATGATGATATGCACATGTTTGTCTTAAATGCCTTTATGCCTACATGATTATGCAGTGATCCTTAAGCATGTTTGCCGTATGTCTTTTTTGCCACAATTGTTGAGGATCTGCGTTCATTACTTTCATTCTCGACTTTCTCTTCAGGCCTCGTACCCGTCTTTAAGCTTTACAAGTAATCGACGCTTCTCAGATATCACTCTTTTGCCCCTGGTTGAATTTTGTCTTTGCTTTGAGGCTCTTGTACTTATCAAATTCTTATCCAAGTAATGCTTAACATTTCTTTTGTTTA
This sequence comes from Gossypium anomalum, assembly GCA_025698475.1. NCBI lineage: Eukaryota > Viridiplantae > Streptophyta > Magnoliopsida > Malvales > Malvaceae > Gossypium > Gossypium anomalum. Next base: position 73,494,258 of record CM046961.1, read on the forward strand.
GAGTATGTCATTTCGCTATTTATCATGTAAATAAACACATAATGAGATGCATGAAAAAGGTGAGGTAGGGATAAAAAGGATACCTCACATTTATTTATTTCAAATGTAGCAAACAAATAAAGTTAACCAATGATAGTAAAAATGTCAAAAAGGAAGAAGGGATTGTATTCAACGGATACAAATGCTCTAGATATTCAACACATGAACTCTTCCATGTTCCTCAATCAAGAATCTTTTCGAGCATGGCTTCTTGCGTAGAAGATTTCAAGTTTTCAGAGATGGTTCAAATACTGTAGTCTCACTGTTTGTCGTACCGTTTAAATGCCTTGCCTTGTAAGTCAAGTGTTTGCTTCATTAGAACGCCCTTTCGGGTTTTTGTCCTAATCTTTTGTGTTTAATCAAAACGCCCATTTCGGGTTTTCGCCTCAATCCTTTTTTTTTTTTCATATGCCCTTTTTGGGTTTTCATCTTGATTTTATTTTTTCAAGCATAATATTTCTTCACAACATCTGAGTTTACTGGATTCGGTAACTCCTTCCCATCCATCTCGGTAAGAATCAAAGCTCCACCTGAGAATGTCTTTTTTACAACATATGGTCCTTCCCAATTTGGTGCCTATTTTCCTCGCAGATGTTTTTGTATTGGGAGAATTTTTCTCAGCACGAGTTCTCCTTCATGGAATTCTCTTGGCCGTACCTTCTTGTCATGGGCCGCGATCATTCTCTTTTGGTACATCTGTCCGTGACAAATTGCCCTTAGGCATTTTTCTTCGATGAGGTTCAACTGATCATATCGAGCTCGAACCCATTCTGCTTCTTCTAAATTTGATTCCATTAAGACTCGTAGAGAGGGGATCTCAACCTCGATAGGTAGCACAGCTTCCATTGCATAGACCAAAGAGAAAGGAGTTGCTCCCGTAGATGTCCGCACAGATGTGCGATATGCATACAAAGCAAATGGTAGCTTCTCGTGCCAATCTTTATATGTCTCTGTCATTTTCCCAATGATCCTCTTAATATTTTTATTGGTCGCTTCATGTCCCCTGCTTCATCTTTGGGCGATAGGGCGAGGAGTTATGATGCTTTATTTGGAATTACTCGCACACTTCTTTCATCATCTTGTTGTTCATATTCATGGCGTTATCCGAAATGATTCTTTCAGGCAAACCATATCGGCATATGATTTCCTTTTTCAAAAACCTGCAAATTGCAGTCTTTGTCACATTGGCAAACGAAGCGGCTTTTATCCATTTTGTGAAGTAATCGATAACCACAAAAACGAATCGATGTCCATTTGAAGCTTTTGGGGAAATTGGCCTTATAACATCCATGCCCCACATAGAAAAAGGCCACAGAGAAGTCATGACGTGAAGAGGAGAAGGGGCTACATGAATTTTATCGCCATAGATTTGACATTTGTGGCATTTTCTTGCAAAATTGATGCAGTCACTTTCCATCGTCAACGAATAATAACCGAGTCTCATGATCTTTCTGGCCATATTGAAATCATTGGCATGTGTTCCGCAAATTTCCTCATGGACCTCTTCAAGTATTTTCCTAGCTTCAACATCATCCACACATCTCAAGAGCATCTGATCCTTTCCTCTTTTGTACAGGATATCCCTATCAAGAACAAATCCCGCTGCCATTCTTCTGATTGTTCTTTTGTCATTCTCATTTGCTTGTTCGAGATATTTTTGATTCTTGACATACTCTAAGATATCATGGAGCCATGGCCGTCCATCTGCCTCTTTCTCAATGCTACAACAGTGTGCAGAGACCTCGTATATGCTCATTTTGAAGGGCATTATTTTTACTTCTCTACTTGCTCTGAACATTGAAGCCAAAGTGGCCAGGGCATCAGCCAATTGGTTTTCTTCTCGAATGAAAAGTTATTTTTTTGAATTCCTTGATCAATTCAGCCACTAAATCACTGTACGTAATCAATTTTGGGTCCCTCACTTCCCACTCTCCATGAATTTGGTAAACCACTAGGGCTGAGTCCCCACACACCTTTAAAACTTCGATGTTTCGTTCAATAGCTGCGCGAAGCCCCATGATACAGGCCTCATATTCTGCGATATTATTGGTACAGAAGAAGTTCAGTCTTACAGTGAACGGATAATGATTCCCGTTTGGTGATACCAGGATTGCTCCAATTCCATGCCCTAAAGCATTTGACGCACCATTAAAGCACATCTTTCATAACTTCTCTTTTGATGACTCGGATTCCATTTCTGTGATGCACATTAAGTCTTCGTCTGGGAAATCGAATCTTAAAGGCTCATATTCCTCTATCGTTTGAGTCGCTAGGAAATCAGCTATTGCGCTCCCTTTTATCGACTTCTGACTTACATAGGCAATGTCATATTCCGAAAGGAGGATCTGCCATCGTGCCATTCTACCTGATAGTGCCGGCGATTCCATCAAGTATTTTATTGGGTCCAGCTTTGAAATCAACCATGTCGTATGGTACAACATATATTGTCTGAGTCTCCGAGCTACCCAAACCAGAGCGCAACAAAATTTTTCGATGGACGAATACTTTGCCTCATATTCAGTAAACTTTTTGCTAAGGTAGTAGATCACCTTTTCTTTCTTTCCTGACTCGTCGTGTTGCCCCAATACATAACCCATTGAATTTTCAAACACAGTCAAATACAATATCAAAGGTCTTCTTGGAGTTGGCGGTACTAGCACTGGTGGACTAGACAAATATTGTTTTATCTTATCAAAGGCCACCTGGCATTCCTCAGTCCATTCTCCCGGGTTATGTTTTCAAAGAAGCCGAAAGATTGGGTCGCATTGGTTGGTAAGTTGAGCGATAAATCGGGCGATGTAGTTTAATCTCCCTAAAAATCCTCTAACTTCCTTTTGCGTGCGTGGGGGTGGTAACTCTTGGATGGCTTTTATTTTATCTGGATCAATCTCGATACCTCTTTCACTGACAATAAAGCCTAGCAACTTCCCTGAGGTAGCCCCAAACGTACATTTGGCTGGATTAAGTTTTAACTGAAACTTTCTCAGCCTTTCGAACAACTTCTTGAGATTCACTACATGCTCTTCTTCCCTTCGGGATTTAGCAATCATATCGTCGACGTAGACCTCTATTTCTTTATGCATCATGTCATGGAATAACGTCACCATAGCCCTCTGATATGTAGCCCCAGCATTCTTTAACCCAAATGGCATCACCTTGTAGTAGAATGTTCCCCACATTATTACAAAAGTAGTTTTCTCCATATCCTTAGGGGCCATCTTGATCTGATTATACCCCGAGAATCCATCCATGAAAGGAAACAATGAATGTTTTGCTGTGTTGTCCACCAACGTATCAATATGTGGCAAGGGAAAATTATCTTTTGGGCTTGCTCGGTTCAGGTCACGGTAATCCACACACATTCGTACTTTGCTATCTTTCTTTGGTACTGGGACTATGTTAGCCACCCATTCTGGATATTTGGAGGCTTGTAGGAAACCAGCATCAAATTGCTTCTTGACTTCCTCTTTTATTTTCAACAGCATTTTAGGTCTCATCCGTCTTAATTTGCTGGATGGATTTGCATTCTGGCTTTAATGGGAGCTTATGGACCACTAAATCTTCATCTAACCCTGGCATGTCCTGATATGACCATGCGAATACATCTTTGTACTCGCGGAGCAAAGCGATCAAATTATGCCTGGTGCTCTCTGAAATAGAAGTCTCAATCTTCACTTCTTGCTTCCTTTCTTCAGTGCCCAAATTTATTGTTTCAACAGATTCTTCATGAGGCAAAATCTGTTTATCCTCTTGTTCCACCATTCTTAACAAATCAGGAGACGAGACATAGTCTTCAGCATTTTCTTCATCTTCGAATTCTCTTAAACAAATAGCCCTCTCAAAATCAATTTCAAGACTCGAAACGGGTTTGTTCATGTCGTCGATATTGGAGCACCCGAAAGTTGGATGGAAAAGGAAACTATAGAGAGGCATCCGAGTATGGGAATCAACAAATGAAATTTTATTTCATGTCATAAGGAAAATGTAAGGATAGGCTACGAAATGAGAAAATGATTATGAAATTAGTGATAATGCGAAAAATCGTGACAAAATGCATCTTCATTAATATTTATTTGAATGATAAAGAGCGAATGCAAGCTCTTACAAAAGAATTCTATTATATCTAAGGACACAATAGAGGGTTAATGTTTAGCATTACTCTGAAGACTTATAAACTACAAGAAGCTCCTCGGCAGTCCAATTGTTTAACATGAAACCCGGGGGACAAGGGCGTATCCTTGAGACGTCTTTACTCGCATCAGCCCCTTTGTCAATAACATTTATACTGACATTCTGAAAACCCTTTTCAATTAACCACAGCGTGTTTCGTGGGCCATCTTGTCCAGGGTATATCATTCCCGCAGATGTAAATATTTTTGACAAAGGAGGGTACTCTATGGGCTCCCATTCTGGTTCTCGGCCGAAAGTTCTCGTAATCCTTCTCTCTTGATCTTTCTTCCACTGCTTTCTTTTTTGACGTGCGTCTGGCTGGAAACCTAAACCGTATCTGGCCTTGTGGTGCACCGGCTTTAGAGCTCTGACTATTCCTTACAGATACCTTCCTAAACCTTTTCTTGCTCGGGCTCTTTTTTCGACAATCATTTTAACGCCTAATCTGGTATTCCTTGATAGTTTTGGCACTGGAATTTTGTTTCCTTCAGCGAAAAAGTTGGCATTAACAAACTTAAAGGACCGGAAGGAACATTCAATTGCATCTTTACTCACTTCCAAGTGCGGTGCATCGGCAAAGATAGATGCGACAATGTCTTCTTCTCCCTCGACAGTGACCAAACAGCCATCCATGATAAATTTCACCTTTTGATGGAGGGATGATCGGACTGCTCCAGCAGAATGGATCCAGGGTATTCTCAAAAGGCAGTTATACGAGGGTGTAATGTCCATGACTTAGAACTCGACATCATAAATGTAAGGGCCCACTTCCAGAGGGATCTCAATCTTTCCCATGACTTCACGCCTTGTCCCGTCGAATGCCCTTACCGTGGAATGACAGGGCCTTAAATAGGATAGATCCATCGGAATTCTAGAAAGCGTGGCCAACGGCATGACGTTAAGTCCCGACCCATTATCGATGAGCACGTTCTGTATTATGTAGCCTTTGCAGCGAGTTGTAATATGCAGTGCTTTCACTGAGCCTCTACCATTTGGCAGTATCTCATCATCACTAAAAGAGATGAAATTGTCCGCATTCAGATTGTTTACCCACCTATTAAGCTTCTCAACAGATATATTATTTGCTACATAAGCTTGATTTAACACCTTCAATAAAGCGTTCCTATGTGGCTCTGAATTTAATAGTAGAGATAAAACTGAGATTCGCGCTGGCTGCTTACTCAATTGTTCTACCACACTATACTCACTGTGCTTGATAAATTTCAAGAATTCCTGAGCTTCTTCCTCATTCATAGGCTTTTTAGTTTCTTGCACGGGTGGAGTCTCCTGCTCGGCTTTGGCCTTATACATCACTGCTATTCCTTTTTATTTCAAGTCACTATTCTTCTTTGTCGGCTCAGTTTCTTTATAATAACAACGCCCATTGCGGGTAAAATGGCCTACCTCCCCAACGTCTCCAGTTGTGGCTTCAGGCTTTTCACCTTCAGGTGTAACGATGTTGACATCGTATTTCCATGGTACTGTTTTATTGTCCTTATAAGGGAAAGGAGATGGTACTTCGATTATCACTTTTAGTTTCACCGGCTCCTTCTTTGCGTCGTAATAAATTATTAATGGTCGGTCGGCGCTATATGGGAAACCTGATGATTGATTGTCAGAGGCGCATATTTCTCCTCTATCGGCCTCCTCGCTTTTATAAAAGATCCCAATCTCCTTGTTATTCATCATACTTTGCAGTAATCTTCTAAACTCATCGCAGGACTGAATGTCGTGCCCTTCAATGCTATGGAACTCACAAAAACTGTGACCTTTTGCATTTATTCCTTCAAGTACTCCGTTAAGATGACAGAGCAACCCTTTTTTAACTAGAACCTCCCAGATTTTCTACAGAGGTGTTCTTATTTCAGAAACACATCTTCTACTTTGTCTTTATCCTCCTCTCTTATTGCGCTCACATTCCTTTCGGTGTGGTTTGGGAATAGATTCTCGGCCGTACCGCCAGTACCATCAAATCGTAAAATGCTCGCATCGATGAGTCCTTAGACTCTCCTTTTGAAGGCGAGACAGTTCTCTGTAGAATGCCCATGGTTCCCGGCATGGTATGCACAACTAGTGTTTGGATCGTACCATTTCGGGTATGCAGGTTTAAGGGGTGCCATATAATAGGGAGATACTAATTGCTTCTCCAAGAGCTTCGGGTATAGTTCCCCATATGACACAAGAATAGGAGTAAATTGTGGTTTCTCGGGGTGGGGCCTTGTTGGTCTTGTTTCGTTCTGGGTTGGCTTTGAACAGGTGCAGTGTTTTGTAGGAATGTGGTAACGGGTCTTGAATTGTTCGTGGCGTATACGGGGTAGGAAGGAGGTGGTGTTTGGTAGTAAAGGGTTTGAGGAGGATAGTAAAAATTTAGAGGTGGATAATTTCGAGGTCGGGGTTGATTTGGGTATGAATTTGGGGTATAACGACTTCCCATTCCCACTATGTGAGCTTCTGGCTCTTTCTTCCTTACGGGTGCTGCCTTTCTTGAACTATCAGAACCTTCCATCCTTCCACTCTTGATGGCACTTTCAATAAGCTCTCCGGATATTACGATATCCGAAAAATCCTTCGTAGCACTTCCCACTAGCTTGTCATAGAATGGTGCTCTCAGAGTATTGATGAAAAGAACCGTTATCTCAGTCTTCGTCAATGGAGGCTCCACTTGGGCCGAGATATCTTTCCATCTTTGAGCGTACTATCTGAAGGTCTCCGTTGGTTTCTTCTTCATCATTTACAAAGTCATTCGATCAGGCACCATATCTGACACATGCTTGTACTGCTCATAGAATGCTGACGCCAAGTCTTTTCAAGATCAGATCTTTTCCCTAGTAAGTTGGTTGTACCATCGAAGACCTGATCCTGTTAAACTATCTTGAAAACAATGTATGAGTAGCTTATCCTCGTTCACATAGCCGGTCATCTTCCGGCAGAACATGATGAGATGTGCTTTTGGGCACCTTGTCCCATCATACTTTTCAAAATCAGGCATCTTGAACTTCGGAGGCAAAATTAGATCAGGTACCAAACTGAGTTCTTTGGCACCTAGTGCGGAGAAGACTTCAGTGCCTTCTATAGCTTTGAGTCTTTCCTCTAAACTCCTATATTTTGCGTCATGATTATCCAATTTCAACTTGGCTACCTCTGCTGGGTCGTTCAAATCTAGAACTAGTGGATCAGCAAGACTAGCCCTTGGGTTTGATACGAACATTCTTTGCCCCAGATTAGCAGTGGGGCAGGTGGCATAGGTCGTTGTTCCAAGCCTGTGGGTTCCCCTTGAGTATACCCTCTTTGTGTTGTATGGGCGTGCGGTGGAGTGAATCTCGGGGGATAGAGTGGATCCTGATCGTGGTGAATTCTTGACTGAGGTTCCATAACATCGGGGTTCTGCATGGGCCCTTGTCCTTTGACCAAAGTTGTCATCATCTCCATCATTTTGGCCATCTGATCTCTTTGCTCGAGTGATTCCTCTCGAGATCTCACCATTAGGTCTCTTGTCTCTTGTTGCGACTTGGCCAACTGCTCTTGTAATTCCCTTTGAGCCCTTTCCATCCTTTCAATTCTCTCATTGAATTCAGCCTCCATTATTCTAGCTTGTCGGCGCGTTTTATACGAATAGTGTGATTCCAGATTTGAAGTATTACAATTGCGAATTACATGATTCTAGCCTTAGCGAACGAGTATGGGATATGCAATGGATGAATGAATGTATAAATGTCAAATAAACGTTAGTCATGAAGGAAATGCAAGAGATTGGTGTTGATTTCAAGATAGCCCCTATTTAGGCATTTCATTCATCAAAAGAGTTTATTACAAAACATTTCGCCGTTTTTGATTTAGCTATTACACAAACTTCCTAGCTATATTGCCATATTTGTTTACTCGCTCTAAGAATTCCAATATGCTCGATCGTTGGCTTGGCGGGAATTGGCAACTAAGATTCTCTGCTTCATCCGATAATTGTACCACGTGCGTGGCTACCCCACGAATTTCATTGATCAAATAGTTAAGTTGCATTTCTTTTTCTTGGAGGCCCTCTTCATAGGCACGAACGTCTCTATCATATTGACTATTCTTTTCTTCCAAAGCCTTCAAGAGAGTATCTAGCTGTTGTTGACAATCTTGCAGTATACCTTCTAAATCTCGTATCCTCTCTTTTAGTTCCTGACGTTTAGCTTGACTAGTCATTACCCCGGCAGACATATCTTCATATTCGGCATTCTTCTTCCTTAGTTCTATCATGGCCCACGCAGCCTTTTTCTCCTATTTCTTCGCTTTTCCTTTCCAAAATTCTATTCCGCCTTTGATGTTGCTTATTTCTTCTTTCCATTCTGCCGACGACTTACCCAAATTTCATTGTTTTTTATTGTGCCTCTTAACTTCTTATTTTCCAGATGAAGATCTCTTAAGTCATTTCTTACGACTTCAACCTCTTTTTGCACTTTCTCAGTTTTGGATTTTTCAATCTGGACATCGATCTTCAATTGGTAGTTTTCTTCTTGAAGGGCACTAAGGTCCCGAGACATCTTGGCCTTTTCTCGTTCAAATTCTTGTCTTGCCATTTCTAGCTCAGACGGCATTTTCTCCGAGAAAAGATTCTGGACGGTGTAGTTTGTTGACGAGATTTGCTGACTATTTACCCATTGCTTCCTCCATGTGTCGTAATCTTCGGTTAGGGTATCAGCATATAGGGCCAATTCCATCAGATGAATTTTCTTCCAAGATTTTGCAGTGTCTCGGACCCTCTTCATATATCCTTCACCCGCAAAAGTAAACTCGGACTACGCTAATCCTCCGGTGGCGGATATGAATTGTCGTGAAGAAAATTGCCTTTGGACTAAAAGTGAAGCATATCCAATTCCTTCCCATAATTCGAGTAGTGGCACCCAGTCTTGATCTCCGACCCTGTATAGTAGAACCGAAGGGCGTATCCACCGTGCTCTCCAGGTTATATCTTCAGCACGAAGATTCTGAAAAACTGAAACCCAATGCTGTTCGGTGACCTCCTTTGGCCATTCTTTCTCAAGATAAGCTTCTAAAGGGGCGAATGTTTTAGAAAACATATGGAACGGTGTGCGCTCTACTTTCCAGAAGTGGCTCAAAATCCAAACATTGAGTAACTGCGCGCATCCAATGAAACGACCTTCCCCTTTCTTCTTACAGCTACTCAGGGATCTGAAAGTCTCGGCTAGGATAGTCGGGACAGGGTTGATTCCTTGTTTTAACCTTTCAAAGAAATCAACTACTGCAACTTCAAGATGTTCGAGAACTTTCAGGAAAATGACCAAACCGTAAATGACCAAAGAGAAGAGATTCACCCTTTTCAGCATGTCGGGATGGTTCCGAACCAAATCTCGTAGGGAAGACCATGGAATGTAAATGGTTTCATTCTTCTTCTTTATCTGTTTCTCAGCCCACGCATCAGCCATGTCCGTCAATCTCACTAACTTTTTCTTGAAGGTCAACGGCTTAGGTTCCTTCACATATATCTTATAAGGTTGTATATTATTGACACGAAGCAGAGCAGCGTACTCTTCTATAGTCAGGGTCATCTCTTCCTGGTTAAAAGTAAAACATTGATAGGCCGGATCCCAAAATCTGATCATGGCTTGAATCATACGCTCGTCAATGTTGATAGTGATCAAGTGAGCTATATCTCCATACCTCTCAGTGCAAATACCCCTTGTGTCCGAGTCCCATTGATTCCAAACCCAAACCAAATCTTCAAGGTTGTTTTGGCGAACATTCACAGTTACGTGCTCAGGCAGATTGGTAATACATTCTTCCATTAAACTATCCCCTTTTTCTTTCTAAGTTTTTAGAGACCAATCCCGGACCACGGCATTTTTCTCGGTTGTTTGTATAATTTACTCTTCCATTAGAAACCCATTTTTTGGCAACCGATCTTTAGTCAACACCTTCCTAATATGATGCCTATAATGCATGATGAAAAACAAGAAGGTAAAGACAAACAACCTTGATTAGTAATTTAATACAGGCAGAAAAACATAGAGAATTTCAACAAATCGAACTACCCGATCTAGTTTATTAAATAGACCCAATCCCCTTATATAGAAAGTGAAAATGCGAAAGGCAAGAGGCGTTCCTCTCGTGCACTTATTTTGGTGACTACTAAACAGACGGAGGTTCGGCATGGCTCTAGTTAGGTGGCTCGTATGGTTCATTATATGCGGTTCTGATTCTAGATAGGTACTCGAATTGCCCGTACTATCATCTGCTAAGATTAGTATGAAGCCTCGGTCATAGCCCATCACAAGCTCATGAGTTCAATTCGAGGGACTACATTTACTTATGCCTATGCGGAGGGGCAAGTTAACTCACGAAAGCATAAGTCATATGTAACCCGAAAGTATTCACAAGCTTGTGTGGAGGGACGAGTTAACTCACGAAGGCGTAGCGTTTACTTTCACTTAAACGGACGGAGCCCGGATAGAGAGCTCATGTTATGTGAAAATGGAAGTGCACGGTGTGTGGGGAGAAACTCACAAACCTTTACGTTTTATTTAAAAATTAAACCAAAACTAAAACCATAAAAATTTAAAGCTGAAAAACAAACAGACGAACAAGTTAGAAGAATATATACAACATGATAAAAATGCGTGATGATTTTTTTTTTTTGAAAACAAAAATTCGAGAATCACGACTAAATGTTGACTTGAACAAAGAACTTTGAAAATTTTGACAACGCGAGTTTAATTCTGGACACGACTCTCAAAAAGGGTCCTCAGCGGAGTCGCTAGCTGTAACGACGTAAAAATTTTAGTTTGGGGTCGCTAATTGTGGCGATCTATTGAAAACTTGAAATCTAAATTTTGATTTTTAAAATAAACAGGGAGTCGCCACCGATCCTTTTTCCTAGGTGTGATCGAACACCTAATAAATAATCTCTTTTTTGAAAAGACATTTACTTAAAAAAATGAAGGCCAAATTTAGGTCTACGTGAAAATCTAGAGAAAAATTAGGGTTCGGGAGTCGGTTACGCACGAGGAAGGTATTAGCACCCTCGCGACGCCCAAAATTGGTATCTTGTTAAACACGTGTTGTCTTGATTTTTAAAAATACGAATTCAATTTGAAAATTAGACGTGATCCGGTTAAAAAAGATGAGAAATTTTAGTTTATTCTGTTTTTTGAGAAGGACATACCGTTTTAACCCGAGTCGATTGATATTCATCCAACATAGCGATGAAATCGGCGACTTAATGTTAAATCGGTACGTTGCCTTGATTATAAAAAAAAATAAAAAATAAAATAAAATAAAAGAACATAAGTAAATATTCTTAAATAGAGTTAGAAAAATAGAGTTAGGCATGCGATAAATACAAAAGAATAACAATGCATGCGATATGTTAAATGTAATAATAGTATCAAACACGAAATGAAACAATGAATACATATATATATAAACGATATCAAGAACATGTACGTCAAAACACATATAGAAATAGTGATAATACTAGAGGTATACTATATATAGTATTTGAAATAATGCTTAAGATAGTAAAGACATAATTTGTAATATTGAAATATATATAAATGATATTTACATAAAATAAGTATTGAAAAAAAAATATACACATGAAGAATATATACACCGATGTGTATAATAATATTACATAATAAAAAGAAACAAATAATGCAAAATATTGAATTGAAATAATGAAAACTACTATATATACATATACACATATATAATGAAATATTGTATTAATAGCAATAGTAAGGATTACATATATAAAAGTATATGAATTAGCATGAGAAATATACATATGAATTAGTATATGAAACTAACTAATAGGGTATAAACATATATCTATGATATACTAAAGGTATATGTACACGATATGTAAAAGAAAATATATACGTGAAGATATATATATAAAATAGTATAAAAATGTATAACTATAATACTAAAGCATATACACGAAATAATATATAAAAAATATATATAACCTAATAATATCAAAATATATACATGATAATATATATATATATATATATTAGAAAATATATGTACATAATATATTTATGACAAATTATATACATAATATAGTATCAAAACGTAATAATACGACATTAAAAAAATGCATATGATATACATAAAATATAATATTAAAAGTTCATATAACATATAAAAAAAACATATATATATAATATAATACATAAGTATACTAAGTACATATACATATATAAAAGATTATATACTTTACACATAATAAATAAATATAATAACTATCTAGATTAATAATAATAAATATCAGAAAATAATGACCAAATAATTTGAAAAATAAACGTATACCAACACATAAGGGACTAATTCGAACATAAGATAGAATTTCAGGGCGAATTTAAAAAGAAATAAAGAAAAAAGGATCAAAATGTCACGCGCTAGTAACCTAGGGGGACTAAAACAGCAAATGTGCCCTCTCATCAAAACGCAGCGCATGCACAGGGACCATATTGGAAATCGCTAAAAATAATAGGGCCAAATTGCAAAACATGAAAGACTTAATTGTAAAGTCTCAGAAAAGCGGAAGGGCCAAATGCGCAATTTGCCCTTTCGCTCAAAAACACGCGGATCCTGACCTAGAGCGGGTCGGGTCTCGGGTCAACCCTGATGGAAACGACGTCGTTTCATTATTAAACAGGGGGGCCAAAACGCACCGTTTTGGTCCCCTATATAAGTTAAAAAATTTTCAAAAATTTTATTTGGGACCGAAGAAAGAAAAAAAAAAGGGAGAAAAGAGAGAAAGGAGAGAAGAGAGAGGGAAGAAGGGGAGAGCACTGCCACGGCTTGGTCACATCGATTCGCCACCGGAGGCTTGCCGCGTTATGTGCCAAGCACGCCACCGTGCACTGGTGGCGGAGAGAAGGTAAAAATTTTCTATTTTTTTTGTTTTATTTTTATATTATTATTTTTTATATATCTGTTAAATATTTATGTTTATAGCGAAAAAAAAGAAAAAAAAATAGGTTTTAAAAAAATCGGAATAAGATAAATCACCTTTGGTATTGATATCAATGTATGGTTGCTTCGATACTATGCTTGTGTTTGAATACTGATTAGGCTACTATTCTGAGATTGAGTTTTTCTTATTTTGTGTTTTTTTTTGAAACTGCCGAAGTTTTTTCTTTCTCTGGTTTTTGAAAAAAATTCCAACCCTTTTACAACCTTTCATTCGGGTTTATATAACCCTTCACAATGCCTAAATCTATTTGTTGCCTCTGTTCTTGGTTTTGCAGATCAGTCGGTGGAGGTGATGGGGGCGCAGAGGCGGTGCTGGCGTGCAAATGCTACGCGTAGGGTAGTTGGCTAAGAGTCAATGGGTTCGGCGCCGCAAGTTAGGGGGAGGGTGGTTAGGCTGAACTTAGGGTTTCTGTTTGATTTTGGGTATTGGGCTTAGTGTTTAGTTGGGCTAAGGGTTTTGTATTGGGTTTGGGGTGTTTGGGTAATTGGGTTGTATTGGGCCAAACGGGTTTAAGTTTATAAATGGGTCTTGTGGGTAATGTATTTGGATTTAGGGGTAGTTAGGTTTAATTGAAATGTATTTGGGCCCGAGTAGTTTATAAATGGCCCAAAATTGGCCTAAAACAATAGAATTATGATAAATAAATGAATTTGATTCGATATTTTTATAAGGAAATGAAATAGTAATTGACATTAAATTGAAATTGGATGTATAATTAATAATTCGAACTTATATTTTTATCCAAACCCTTTCACTTTTTTCTTTTGAGTGATTTCCTCATTAAAATTCTCACTTCTTTACCTTTTCCCTTGTTTATTTGAGATCTTCTTTTATTATGTTGGATTTTATGTCCCCCATTCAAGAATGTCCATCTTGAGATATATATACACACATATATATCATACTTCTTATGTGAAATTTATATACACTCATTCGATTTGAAAGTTGAAATTCAAATTTTATTTGGTGAAAAAAATTAAAATTGTAGTAGACATGGTGGTCCAAAAGTATTTTAGATATTAATCTTGGAAACCATTGTTATAAATATAATAAGATACACTAATTTATGCCTAATACTAGAGGTTAGCAAAATTATAAATCTTATTTTTTAGTGTTTCCTTAAATTTTAATGGAATGCATGGCAAAAGGTTGTGCACGCTGACTAACATTTCTTATTACAACTACAAAAGTACAACCTAAAAGAAATTTCTTTTTCCATTTGATTTAGATATTATAATTATTGACCACCGTAGATTCCAAAATTGATATCATTATTCACTTTTAGGTTTTTCCTTTTCTTAAATTCATTTTACTTACGTAGATAAGAGATTTAAATATTCCAATTACACTGACTTTCACTATCTAAATCGGAATTCATTATTTACTGTTAGAATTAAGTGACCCTAATTCTTATTTAAATAAAATGCGATGGAAAATAAAATAAAAGTAAAATCCATATAGAACTAGACTTCTTTTATTTTATTTTAGAATAAGGTTTTTTAAACCTTATTAAACTTCATCTATTTTATATTTACTAGGATAAGGTGTTTCAATCCTACTAGAATATGGTTTTACAAGCCTATAAATAGACATAGTCTATTCCTTTTGTATTGATTCAAATTTTCGACATAGTAAATTTTCTTCTCCTCTGCCCGTGGTTTTTTCCCGAAAGGGTTTCCACGTAAAATTTTGTGTTCTTTATTTTTTATTTTATTTTATTTTTTTTCACAATTATACCAACTTTTGTTGGTAGATTTTATCCAAAAACCAATTTAACCAAAAAATTTAATTAAAAATATTTATTCTTAAAAAATTATATAAAATGGAACCAAATTACAACTACTACTAATTTATCACAAAAACAAACTAAATTAGCTTTTTACACAAAAGGTCAGTTCAATACACTAAAACAAAGTTGCCATATATTCACGTACAACATTAAGTATAAAAAACCATCGATGTAAGGCTCCAAGATTTATACAGGTGGTCAAATAGGATAACCCAACGAAATTTATACCGTTGGTATATGCCTGATTCCATCTGTAAAACTTGCCTTTACTGACGCTCGTAACATATAGCGACAGACTTAGAAATGATTTCCGTTAGTAAAAATATTTTTGTTCTTTCCATATTTTTATTGGTTTTTAGGCATTAAATTAATTTTAAAACATTTTTTATATTTAAATATAATTTATCAGAATATAAATTATTTAAAAACATTTTTGACAATTAAATATACAATTTTGTATCTATTTTTTCCATTTGTTCACTAGCAATTATATTTTTAAAAATGAAATATTAGAATTAAATATAATCTAAAAAATTGATTAAAATATTAAAAAAAATAAAAACACAGTTTATGTTAAATAATATATACTCATGCATAATTCAGCTAAACATCAAAACGTGATAAAAGTTTACAGACTACAAAGTTAACATAATCCCGAGAGCATAACAAAAATAGTTGGTCTCTTATCCTTCCGTTGATTATACATAGTTTTGTAGCTTTCATACAATGGAATCAACGCGAGATGCAAATTCACACTTCAATCAATGTAAATTTCTATCAGGACTTTCTTCGGAAAACAACTCAAAGTTTAAATCTTTAAAAATTTTACGAGGATAAATCAAACATGTAACACTACATTGTGAACAAAGAAAAAAAAATATTTACAAGTGACTTCTAACATACCAGTTTTATAAATGGCAGTGTAACAGAGACAAAGAACTATTCCTTTCATGTGATGTGAAGTTCCATCATGAGAAATAAGAGAATGAATAATATTTATATATATTTTGTTTGTTTATATATAGAAATCAAGTACTACAATTTCTTAAAAAGAAAAAAGGAAAGCAACCTGCTAAGTGAAGGTAGTTTCTCAATTTGGACTAAATTCAAGGTCCATTTGGACTCTCATTATCCAGCCAACCACAACGCATAAGGGAACCTGAAATTTCTAGATAATTAATGTCGAAACCATTTTTTTGGTAAACGGGAATCGACTTTGTTTGCAAATGAAAATTAAAACGGGAGTCGTCACCGACCTTTATTTGGTGTGATCGGATCACCTTTGTTAAAACAATTTTAGTTTACCAAAATGGCATTTTGGTCTACGAAATCCAAGAGAATAAGTTCGGGAGTCGGTTACGTGCGAGGAAGGATTAGCACCCTCGACATGCCCAAAAATTGGTACCGAATTGATTAGTTAGTGTCTTAATGTCGAAAATTAAAAATCAGGAATGAATTTGAAATACAATCTTTTTTTATTAACATCGATTTTGAAATTTTCAATTACCTCAAAACGATTGTTAAAGATTTTCTCGTCTCGAGATATCGGAATATCACATCTCGTAAGTCAGGACACAATACCATGAATTCCCGAGCACAAGTTTGTCTTTAATTTTAATTAAAAATCCACGTATTTTAAAACTCAAAAGGATATTTGGCTATTTAGAATCAACGAGAAAACTGAAACCTCGTAAGTTAGGGCACAATTCCTCGATACTCAAAAATGCGAAACATTGCCTTATTTACCTATTTCTTTTTTATCTAAACTTTTTAATAATTTTTGTTTACTTATTGGCTTATGGTTTTTATTTAGCCTCGTTTATTTATTTTATTTTCATATCTTTGCTCATTACTGTTATTTGTACTATCGCATCTGTTATTATGTTGTCACGCGTATTAGCTCCGCAATTCGCTTTCATATTTTACTACAAATCGTATTGCATTAATCTTTACTCAACATATAAAATTTCGTTTTTTCAAAATAAGGCAATATTTCGTATTTTAGAAATTCGAGAGATTATACCCTAACGTACTGGGTTTTGATTTTTCTCGTTTGATCCAAATGACCGAATATCTTTTTAAAATTAAAACGCACGAGTTTTGAAAATCAAAAGACAAGCTTATTCTCGAGGGTTTAAAATGTTGTGTCCTAATGCACTGGATATGACATTTTATTACTTCGAGACAAGAAGGTCTTTAGCATTCGTTTCAATTTATTCAAGCAAATTATTTGTAAAAATTAACATTAAAAAGGAGAGGATCGTATTTTCAATTCTTTTCGGGTTTTCAACTTCCAACGCTAAGACATTAATTAATCAACTAGGTACCAATTTTGGGTGTTACGAGGGTGCTAATCCTTTCTCATATGTAGCCGACTCCCGAACCCGTCTTTCTGAATTTTGTGGACCAAAAGTTGTTATTTTAACAAATCAAGCGTTTTATTAAAACAACCATTTTACAAGGTGATCCAATCACTCCTAAATAAAAAGGATTGGTGGCGACTCCCATATTCGTTTTCATTTTCAAAACCAAAGTCGACCCTGTAAGGCCCAAATTTTGCCCAGGGCCCAATATAACAAAACCCAAATAACCAAATATAAAAGTCTAATAGCCCAAATACAATACCCAAACCCAATTTACAAACCCTAACAGCCCAAGCCCACTATCTTAAAAAAAATTTTTAACAGCTACCAAAGTTTTCAGTCGCATGCCTTCAGCCTCAGCCGCCACATGCCCCATGCTACCATCATCTCACTGCCTCCACGCGTGTTGCACGCCTCTGACACCTGCAAGGAAGAAACCACGCGCAAACAACAGATGCAAACAAGAGCAAACGACAAAAATGGAACCAAAACAATAGAAGAAATATAAAATATTGTACTCCATTCGGTTATAAGGGCAGGAAAAATGAATGCAAAGAGAGGGGGGAATCGATTGTATTTTGGGGGGAGAGAACCGATTGAAAATAGGGGAATTTTGGGAATAAAAAAAAAAACATTGTATTTTTATACACACAAAGATTGAAATATTAAAAAAAAAAAAAAAAGCAATCAAAAGAAAGAGGGGTGATTTCAAAAGTCTTGTACATTGTTTTCCTTGGGTCTATTTCGTTTTCTTTTTGCTCTGCATGCGTTTTAGTATAATAAAGAGAAGATAGAATACTTACTTTGCGAACGAGCCACCAAAGCCTAGTCTTCTTCGCCGGCGTCGAAGGTTGAGAGGGGGTTTTGAGGCCGAAATTGATGAGCCTTGAGGCTGGGCTTTAAGTAAAGGCATAAGGGGAATGCTATGGTAGACCACCATCCATCGTTCATGGTGGACTGATGGTGGTTGAACGGCAGACCAAATGGGGGCAAACATTTTGGGTTTCCCTTTTTTCTTTCCTTCTTTTGTTTTTTGCTGTAATGTTTAATTGATTTTACGGTTATAGATTTTTTAGTTGAAAGGTGGCTGCATTTGAAAAAGGAAATAAAAAAGGGGTTTTAAATTATTTGTAAAAAGGAAGGCCCACATTTCAACTTGTTTAACAGGCCTGATCTGCGCCTTTTAAGTTGAAAATGGGGGAATTTCGCATTGAGTCCTCCCCTTTGTGCAAGCACTCAACCATGCCTTATTTATTTCACTTTTTTTTTAATTTGGCTTCAAAATTTACGCATGTTGGCAATTCAGTCCGCGTCTAAGCATTACATTATGGGATCTAGATTATTTCCAGTTTTAGTCCTTGTGCATTTGCGCACATTACACAGTGGTCCCCCATGTTGGTTTCGTTATTTTCAGATTACCCCTTTTATTTTAAATATATTTTAATTAGGCTTATTATCTATTCAATACTTATTTCCAAAAGGATTCATTCAATCTTTTATTTTTTTTATTTTTTATTACTATTTTTATTTATTTATTTTTTTCTTCTCTTTTTGCCGAGATGGCTTTATTGGTTTTGCCTTGTTGAAAAATCATTGTTTTGGAATTTTCATGTTATATTATCCTAACATTTTGTATAATATTCCATTTAAGTACTTTTATATATATGTATATATATACACGTATATTTTAAAATCTAGATTATTTGTGTTTTCTATCTAATGTATTATTATTATTATTATTATTATTATTATTATTATTATTATTATTATTATTATTATTATTATTATTATTATTATTATTATTATTATTATTATTATTATTATTATCACATATATGTATTTTTTTTATATCTTCATGTTATATTTTATCTTTCATTATTATGCATCTCCTATTTTTATTTTTATTTTATTTTGAGTCACTTTGTTTGTTTTGTTGTTGCAATTTGATTATTAATATTGTCATCATTACTATCATAGTATTTTTATTATTATTCCTTTTTAATACTCTACCTAGATTATTATCCAACATTACTTTAACTATTTGTTTGTTATTTTTATTTCTAAATGTAATATTATACGTACACCTATTTATCCTTAAATTTTGTATTACTTCAAGTTGTTTGATTTATTTATTTATATAATTTTGATTTTTTTTTCTTTTTGTTCATTATTACATATATTTCTTAAATATGATTGTTTATAATCTCATGTTTTCACCAAATCTTACTATCATCATTGTTATATTATTTTAATCCTTCTTTGTTATTTATTTATTTCTTTTTTGATGTTTTCATATTTATTTTTTATACATATTCCACTTTCTTTCATTATTATTCTTATGTATATCATGGTTTAATTAATATTAGATTTAGTTGCTAATTGCCCTAGCATACTCGTTGTTTTATTATTATAGATAAGTTGTTACGTTGTTTATTCGTGTTATCATTCTATTATTATTCCAATCACATCATGAGCCATGTTAAAGGTTCATTCTTTACACTGAAACTCAAATGATATGCATGGTTTTAAACATTGCATACATATTTATTTGAATATACAAAAATATAAAGGCAATATTCGGTGTTCAGAAATTCGAGAAAACGTGCCCTAACTTACTGGGTTTCAATTTCTCTCGTTTACTCTAACTAACCGAATATCCTTTTTGAAAGGAAGTTAAAATATAATAAATTTAAATAAGAGGAAAGCTCAGTCTTAAAGTTTGAAATGTCGCGTCCTAACTTACTGGGCATGATATTTTATTACTTCGAGATGAGAGAGTCCTTAACATCTGTTTTAATTTATCCAATCATTTTTTTTAATTAGCATTAATACAAAAAGGGATTGTATTTTAAATTCTTTCAAGTTTTCAAATTTTCGACACTAAGACATTAATTAATCAACTAGGTACCAATTTGTAGGCGTATCGAGGGTGCTAATCCTTCCTCGTGCGTAACCGACTCCCGAACTCATTTTTTGATTTTCGTAGACCAAAAATTATCGTTTTAGTAAATCTTAATTTTTATTAAAATGATTAATTTAAGGTGATCCGATCACACCTTATATAAAAAAAAAAGATTGGTGGCGACTCCCGTTTTAATTCCAAATAAAATCGATTCCCGTTTTAGCCAAAAAAATGGTTACGACAGCTTGGCGACTCCACTGGGGAACTATTAAGAGAGTCAAGCCACAAGTTGATTAACTTTTGTCTTTTTGTCAAAAATTGAAAATTTGGTTTTGATGTACAATCCTTTCATTACATTTCACACGTTTTTCTTACGGTTTTCTTAAACTTATTCCTATTTTCTTTAATCGTTTCGAGTTTTTTATGCATATATCCTCGCACATTGCATTGCATGACCGTTGTGGTCACACCCTTTAAGTGGGAGTGAGAAACTATTCCTTCGTGAGGTTTTCACCTCCGTGCAGGATAGTGGATCGCTTTCGGGATACATCCGTACCTATGTCTTCGTGAGATTTTCATCTCCGTGCAGCCATAGAGAAATGTATTCCCCTGAACTGAACTCGGTCCATATGAGCCTATAATGGGTGAGGATCGAGGAATCTGCTAGTTCAGGTACCTTTACTTTAGAACCGAACCACATGTAATGAGCCCTAAGAGCCTGCCCTAGGTAGAGCCACTCCGAACCCCTAGTGGTCACCCGAATTGCTTTATTTGTTATTTATTTATCCTGCACTAACGTGTTTTGTTTTGTTTTGTTTTGTTTATAATTGCATTGCATTACATCATCATAGGAAGGAGGTGTTGATTCATATTTGATTGCTAAATAGAACAGTTTGTCATAAGAAAACGAATTTCTTGATAAAGTGGATTATAACGCGGTTGTCTAAATATGGTCCAAGCAAACACAATGAAAGAAGGCTGATAGTCCATGAAGAAATACAAGACTTCGCTTTATTACCTGAGGATGCAAGCCGACAAAGATTATTTGAGAGTCGTCACATCTTGACTTTCTTAAAGAAGCTGACGAGTATCGCAGGGACAAGTGATCAATGAGTAGCGGCTTGGATCAAGCAAAAAGGAGTTAATATAGACATCTCTTGGAGAATTTACAAGACTCAACCATAAGATCCGGATATGAAGAGGAAGATAGGTGCCTTCGCTTGGAATATGAGAGAAAGGCCGTATATGTAATCCGTTTTATGTAAAGGAATTTGTTTTTTAGAAAAGTTGTTCTAATGAAATTGAATTCAGAATCAACGTATTCCTTTCTTTTGCATTCATTCCATGCATTTGCATTTGCATTTGCATTTGCGTTGCATTATTTGCATTAGACTTTCCCTAAAAGAACCCTAATTAGGTAAAATTATTTCAGTTAACCTGGGAACCGACAAAAGCCAAACAACTAGGCATCTTTACGGTACACAGAAAAGGATAAAAGATATGGATCAAAGATTGAAAAGACTAGAACAACGTCAAAAAGAGATGCAAGACCAGTTACAACTACAAATGCAAGAGCAACTAGCGAAGATCCAGCAAGACATGAGGGACCAAATGTTAGAGTCCCAAAGGGACATGATGAATCAGTTGTCCCAATTATTGACTAAAGGGCTAGGAAAAGGAAAAAGCCCTATGCTCAATACTGGAAAGAATAATGAGGAGCCTCTGTACCCTCCGAGTTTCACCCCGATAGACGATCAGACATGTCTGCAAGATGTACCTATTGCTATCAGATCACAACAACATCAGGCTGGTATCTCGGCACCCATGAACTACCCGACGGGCTCAGGTTCCAATCCAAGGAACAGATCAACCAATCATGAAGTTCTTGATCCAAACGAAATGACAGAAATAGAAAAAGCAAAGGTTGAACTGGCAAGACAACTCGAAAATCGATACAAGTGGTTGGAAGAAAAACTTAGAGTGATGGGGAACGCTGATTACCATCGCGGGGTTGACGCTAAAGATCTCAGCTTGGTCCCAGATTTAGTACTCCCGCCGAAATTCAAGACCCCAGAATTCAAAAAATATGATGGGACTAGTTGTCCTGAAGCTCACATCACGAGGTTCTACCAAAAATGACAGGTCACGTTGATAACAATCAACTGTTAATTCATTGCTTCCAAGATAGTCTGATTGGGTCAGCGGCCAAATGGTACAACCAACTGAGCTGTGCGAAAATTCATTCATGGAAAGACTTGGCACAGGCTTTCATGAAGCAATATGGCCACGTGACAGACATGGCGCCCGACAGAATTACATTACAGAATATGGAAAAGAAGCAAGGTGAGAACTTCAGGCAAGCGACTCAAGTCCAACCACCTCTTCTAGAGAAAGAAACTACGATGCTTTTCGTCAACACCCTGAAAGCCCCATTCATTACCCATATGTTGGGAAGCGCTACCATGAGCTTCTCAGATATAGTAATGTCTGGCGAGATGATTGAAAATGCAATCAGGAGCAGGAAGATAGACGCAAGAGGAAGCGCCCAGAGGTCAACCCCAAAGAGAAATGAAAATGAAGTGAATAATATGAGCAAAGGGCACCCCAAATTGGTCAACATAGGCCAGCCGAGGCATGAATCCAACTTAAGGCCAAATACAGAAAAGCTCCAGTTTACACCCATCCCGATGTCATATAAGAAGTTGTATTAGAATCTTTTCGATGTGCATGTGGTGTCTCCGTTCCACTCAGAACCGGTGCAACCTCCATTCCCAAAATGGTATAATGAGAATGCCCAATGCGAGTACCACGCAGGAATAACGGGACACTCAATCGAAAACTGCACTACATTCAAAAAGTTGGTCGAAAGGTTGATTGAAATGGGAATGGTGAAGTTTGACGATTCCACAGAACTAAATCGCTCTGATAATGCAGTAAAGATGATTTGAAAGTGGGGATAAAAGAGTTGCGATGCCTTGAGCAAAGCCTGCAAGGAATATCGGGGAATCTGAATGACTTATCCAGGGAATAAAAGTTTCCAAACCCTTGCATTACTTGGAAGTGTTTTGAACAATGGGACTGTGGAAGAGATCCCTTTATTTTTAGAGCTAATCTGGAGTAATATTCAAAACGCGCTTGTTGCTTTAAACCTACAAGCAATTAGACCCCTTTTGTGAAATAGGCTTGTGTTCTAAATCTTTATTTCAATAAAATGCATCCTTTTGAGTAAATATTCTTTGATTTGATTTTATACGGTACAAATAATTGTTCTTAAATTCTTTTATTCTTTGGACTTTCCTTCAAATATTTATTTATTTCTTCATTCATGATCATACCATACAAATAATCATCCTTAGAATCATTTCTTCTTTAGAATCTGCCTTCAGCAGGTCCCTAGATATCAATGACATGAGTAACGCTGTCACTGACTCCGAGTCTTCTTTGGAGTGAAATATGGGCCTAAAAGGATCTCAGCACTTTGAAGATGACAGAGATGTAGACTACTCCCTGATTTGTTAAAGATGGTAGAGTAAGATGAAAACAGATCCTCTCTTACAAAAAGTCAATAGACAGTAAGCCTAGGACAAAACAAAGAGGCAAATGTCAGAGTCTGCATCACCACAAAGGTAAAGCGGGATGTCATTGAGTCACTTCCAAGAATTTAAAGATTTTCTACACGATCGTATCAAGATACGCCTAGCTACTAAGACATGAGGATGTTACAGGGTTTTGAATGATATATGCTAATGGTTTTACGATGGCCAGGCTAATCATGAGATTTGGGTTCTGCTGGTCCACCAGAGAAAGGGATTGCATCAGTATATCGCAAATGCTAAATTTATGGAGAGAAAATTCATGTGCCCATTCATTCTTTTGACTCTCTTTATGTGGGGCATGGAGGTTATCGGGCCGATCTTGTCAAAGGCTTCTAGCAGAGTTAAAGTTGGATAAAGTAAAATGGATCCAATCCCAATATGATCAGTTGAATTTAAAGAAAGGAGGTTGAAAGCCATCTATCATGGTCCAATGAACGATGTAAGCTTACGATGGAGAAGTTCATCCTAGAGAGTTCCATAAGGGAAAACTTGATATTAAAGAAGACTCCTGCTATACAAAAGAATTCCAGAGAAAAGTGGATGCCAAACTGAGAAGAACCTTATGTAGTAAAGAAGGCCTGTTTTGGAGGGGCATTAATATTAACCGAAATAGATGGCAAAGATCTGTCCAAATCGGTGAATTCAGATTTCGTCAAGAAGTATTTCACTTAGAAAGTGAGAGGCCAAGGCGAAAACCCGCAAAGGGAGCCTTAAAAAAAAAAAAAAAAAAAGGAGGCCAAGGCGAAAACCAGCAAATGGCGCCTTGAGACCAAAGGGGATTTGAGTTGAAAACCCGAAAAGGGCGGCTCAAATTTGGATCAAAGTGGGGCATATAGTAGTCTTGCTATGCCTGAATTAATAATAAAGAGATACGCTACGTCTTGGGGCATCGACAAAGTACTCCGGATCCCCTAAACACATATTGAGCTCAGAAAGGTCTTCAAGAAGTTGGTACAGAGAAGCTCAAGCTGCGATATCTGGGGCACCTAGCTTCCATTTTTGCCTATTTTTGAATTTGTTATCTTTGATTATCTTATTCTTTTCAAAATAAATCCAAATAAATTTCCTCCTTATTGCATTGCTATATTTGAGTAACTTATTCATTTTGAGTTAATTTTCTCCTTATTGCATTTGCAATCTTTGATTAATTTATTCATTTCGAGCTATACTCCCAATCAATTTCCTTCTTGTCCGTTGTTTTGATCTTTTTCTAGTTTTGATCTTTTTCTAGCATTTTTCATTGAAATAACGATTAATGGACCAATAATACTTTCACAAAAGAAGTTTGCATATTACTTTGGAAGCTTCTAAATAGTACAGGGGCCCGAAATAGGACTATTATTCAAAACTCACCAAGCCCAAGGGCTGGAAATATTTAAGCCCAAATTGAAATTATCTCATTGGGTTTTCTGTCAAAGATATTGGTTGAGCAGAAAAATTACATTGGTGTTATAATCCCGGCAAAGAAAAAGCAATGGGATTATTCTCAGGAAAAGAAAAATAATACTTTGCATCCATGCAAATATCAGGCATATACATCCGGGTCATTACACACAGGAATGGTGTAATGATCAAATTGATTGAAGATGATACAAATCTCTGTACCTTTGAGTTGCAAAGCAGGATGGATGGAAGAAATCGAATGTTGTTCCTCTGAAATTGCAATGAGAGGCACAAACTTTATGTCTCAGAAGATACAGCGGAAGGGACTCTGAAATTACAGCGGGGCAAGCTTGCTGAGCAAAATGTGATTATTTTTCTGACTCTTCTGTCAAGAATACCAGCCGAACAAGATGGCAGCGCAATACGTCAGTGATAATGTCCTGATGAACAACGAGTGATGATACCTTAAGCCTTTAAAGGGATCATTTTCATTCATATATCATTCATAACACATCTAGTTAGGAGCATTTGATTCATTTCGATCATAACATCCTAATTATTTGGCATAAGCGTATATACCTGAAACCGATTCTACAGATCATATCCCCAAAGGATGGTGTAGCAACATCGGTGAATTTACAGATCTTATCACCCTAAGCAGTAGGGAAACAGATCAAAGGCGAAGAGTCTTAAGCCCCTAAGTAGTAGGGTAACAGACCGAATTGCAGACCTTAACCCCCTAAATAGTAGGGTGACAGGCTGAAGGTTTCCAGATGTTAACCCCCTAAGCAGTAGGGAAATAGATCGAAGATGATGAGTCTTAACCCCCTAAGCAGTAGGGTAGTAGGCTGAAGATTATAGATCTTGTCTCCCTAAGCGGTATTGGAGCAGATCGAAAATGATGGGCTTTAACTCCCTAAGCAGTAGGGTAACAAGCTGAACTTACAAGCCTTAACCCCCTAAGTAGTAGGGTAACAGGCTGAAGATTTACAGATCTTAACCCTCTAAGCAGTAGGGAAACAGATTGAAGATGATAGATCTTAACTCCCTAAGCAGTAGTGGAGCAGATCGACGACGCATGGGCCCTAAACCCTAAGTAGTACGGTAACAGATTGAAGACTTACAGATCTTAACCCCCTAAGCAGTAGGGAAACGGATCAAAAGCGATGGGCTTTAACCCCTTAAGTAGTAGGGTAAGAAGTTGAATTTACAAGCCTTAACCCCCTAAGCAGTAGGGTAACAGGCTGAAGATTTACAGATCTTAACCCCCTAAGTAGTAGGGAACCAGATTTAAGGCGATGGACCTTAAACCCCTAAGCAATAGGGTAACAGACTAAAATTCCAGATCTTATCTCTCTAAGCATTAGTGGAGATGGTCGAAGATGAAGAACCTTAAACCCCTAAGCAGTAGGGTAACAGGTTGAATTTATAGATCTTAACCCCCTAAGCAGTAGAGAATCAGATCGAAGATAAAGAACCTTAAACCCCTAATCAGTAGGGTAACAGGTTGAATTTATGGATCTTAACCCCCTAAGCAATAGGGAAGCAGATCAAAGACGGTGAGCCCTAAACCCCTAAGCGGTAGGGTAACGGGCTGGAAATTACAAATTTCTTCTCTCTGAAATGGCTTTGAGCAGCTCGAAGCCACAACAAATCTCCTTGAAGTTTCAGCAGAGTAAATTGAAGCCATTAGTCTTATCTCCTTAAAGTTGTAGCGGGACAGACTGAAGATAACAAATCTTACTTCCCTGAAGATGCAATGGAACAGATTGAAGCCATAAACAGATCTTACTTATCTGAAGTTGCAGTAGAGCAGTGAAACGGAGTGAAGCTACAAGATGCAGTGGATCAGATGAAGCTACCTGAAGAAAAGGAGCGCTAAACAAGTTCAAACACAGTGAGACCGGGCAAAATTGGTCTTTCTTAAGTCTTTGCTCTGTTCTCGTTACACGACAATGAGCAAAGAGGGGCAGCTGTAAGGCCCAAATTTTGCCCAGGGCCCAATATAACAAAACCCAAATAACCAAATATAAAAGTCTAATAGCCCAAATACAATACCCAAACCCAATTTACAAACCCTAACAGCCCAAGCCCACTATCTTAAAAAAATTTTTTAACAGCTACCAAAGTTTTCAGCCGCATGCCTTCAGCCTCAGCCGCCACATGCCCCATGCTACCACTGTCTGCTGCCTCCACGCGTGTTGCACGCCTCTGACACCTGCAAGGAAGAAACCACGCGCAAACAACAGATGCAAACAAGAGCAAACGACAAAAATGGAACCAAAACAATAGAAGAAATATAAAATATTGTACTCCATTCGGTTATAAGGGCAGGAAAAATGAATGCAAAGAGAGGGGGGAATCGATTGTATTTTGGGGGGAGAGAACCGATTGAAAATAGGGGAATTTTGGGAATAAAAAAAAAACATTGTATTTTTATACACACAAAGATTGAAATATAAAAGAAAAAAAGAGCAATCAAAAAGAAAGAGGGGTGATTTCAAAAGTCTTGTACATTGTTTTCCTCGGGTCTATTTCGTTTTCTTTTTGCTCTGCATGCGTTTTAGTATAATAAAGAGAAGATAGAATACTTACTTTGCGAACGAGCCACCAAAGCCTAGTCTTCTTCGCCGGCGTCGAAGGTTGAGAGGGGGTTTTGAGGCCGAAATTGATGAGCCTTGAGGCTGGGCTTTAAGTAAAGGCATAAGGGGAATGCTATGGTAGACCACCATCCATCGCTCATGGTGGACTGATGGTGGTTGAACAGCACCAAATGGGGGCAAACATTTTGGGTTTCCCTTTTTCTTTCCTTCTTTTGTTTTTTGCTTTGTAATGTTTAATTGATTTTACGGTTATAGATTTTTTAGTTGAAAGGTGGCTGCATTTGAAAAAGGAAATAAAAAAGGGGTTTTAAATTATTTGTAAAGGAAGGCCCACATTTCAACTTGTTTAACAGTGCCCGATCTGCGCTTTTTAGTTGAAAATGGGGAATTTCGCATTGAGTCCTCCTTTGTGCAAGCACTCAACCATGCCTTATTTATTTCACTTTTTTTTTAATTTGGCTTCAAAATTTACGCATGTTGGCAATTCAGTCCGCGTCTAAGCATTACATTATGGGATCTAGATTATTTCCAGTTTTAGTCCTTGTGCATTTGCGCACATTACACAGTGGTCCCCCATGTTGGTTTCGTTATTTTCAGATTACCCCTTTTATTTTAAATATATTTTAATTAGGCTTATTATCTATTCAATACTTATTTCCAAAAGGATTCATTCAATCTTTTATTTTTTTATTTTTTATTACTATTTTTATTTATTTATTTTTTTCTTCTCTTTTTGCCGAGATGGCTTTATTGGTTTTGCCTTGTTGAAAAATCATTGTTTTGGAATTTTCATGTTATATTATCCTAACATTTTGTATAATATTCCATTTAAGTACTTTTATATATATGTATATATATACACGTATATTTTAAAATCTAGATTATTTGTGTTTTCTACTGCGCGTATTATTATTATTATTATTATTATTATTATTATTATTATTATTATTATTATCACATATATGTATTTTTTTTATATCTTCATGTTATATTTTATCTTTCATTATTATGCATCTCCTATTTTTATTTTTATTTTATTTTGAGTCACTTTGTTTGTTTTGTTGTTGCAATTTGATTATTAATATTGTCATCATTACTATCATAGTATTTTTATTATTATTCCTTTTTAATACTCTACCTAGATTATTATCCAACATTACTTTAACTATTTGTTTGTTATTTTTATTTCTAAATGTAATATTATACGTACACCTATTTATCCTTAAATTTTGTATTACTTCAAGTTGTTTGATTTATTTATTTATATAATTTTGATTTTTTTTTCTTTTTGTTCATTATTACATATACTTCTTAAATATGATTGTTTATAATCTCATGTTTTCACCAAATCTTACTATCATCATTGTTATATTATTTTAATCCTTCTTTGTTATTTATTTATTTCTTTTTTGATGTTTTCATATTCATTTTTTATACATATTCCACTTTCTTTCATTATTATTCTTATGTATATCATGGTTTAATTAATATTAGATTTAGTTGCTAATTGCCCTAGCATACTCGTTGTTTTATTATTATAGATAAGTTGTTACGTTGTTTATTCATGTTATCATTCTATTATTATTCCAATCACATCATGAGCCATGTTAAAGGTTCATTCTTTACACTGAAACTCAAATGATATGCATGGTTTTAAACATTGCATACATATTTATTTGAATATACAAAAATATAAAGGCAATATTCGGTGTTCAGAAATTCGAGAAAACGTGCCCTAACTTACTGGGTTTCGATTTCTCTCGTTCACCCTAACTAACCGAATATCCTTTTTGAAAGGAAGTTAAAATATAATAAATTTAAATAAGAGGAAAGCTCAGTCTTAAAGTTTGAAATGTCGCGTCCTAACTTACTGGGCATGATATTTTATTACTTCGAGATGAGAGAGTCCTTAACATCTGTTTTAATTTATCCAATCATTTTTTTTAATTAGCATTAATACAAAAAGGATTGTATTTTAAATTCTTTCAAGTTTTCAAATTTTCGACACTAAGACATTAATTAATCAACTAGGTACCAATTTGTAGGCGTATCGAGGGTGCTAATCCTTCCTCGTGCGTAACCGACTCCCGAACTCATTTTTTGATTTTCATAGACCAAAAATTATCGTTTTAGTAAATCTTAATTTTTATTAAAATGATTAATTTAAGGTGATCCGATCACACCTTATATAAAAAAAAAGATTGGTGGCGACTCCCGTTTTAATTCCAAATAAAATCGATTCCCGTTTTAGCCAAAAAAATGGTTACGACAGACCCCTCGATTTCAAAAAATGGTTTCAACATGATAATTAGTCGATCGATTGATTTCTAGTATTTGTTACGTCTGCATGATTATTTGTGTAGTACGGGCAAGAGATCTAACTTAAATAAACCCTGATTGTACGTTTGTTTGTTAGAATTTGGTCTCTTTTGTTTTTAAGGATATTGATAAATTAAATTCCTAAGCGATCATGGGTTGTTTGTTAATAAAAAAAGTAATTAATGACGATTGTATTAATTATCAAGAAGGAAAGAAGTGATTAGGCTATTAGGCGACCATCAACAACTATAACTAACTTATTAAACAACATTAAAATTCATATTTGCATTAATGATCAAAACCTTTGAATCAAATGAAAAGTTTACTTTGACTAGAGTTTCATTTCATTGATTTTTCTTAATTTTAATTATTGTTTTCTTTGTTCTTCTCCAAAATCTTAGTTTTAATTTTTTTTAACTTTTTTTTTAAAACAAAAATCGCTTTTTTTATTTGTTTTAATTTAAAAAATAGAATTAATATTGATATATGTGGATTCAATTTTGTTCATCATTAAAAATAAATTAAATGTAAAAGTGATTGAGAAAAGGATATATAATAATTTAAATTTTACAAGATAAGATAAAATGATGACTGGATATGCCAAAAATAAATAGCTATACCGATGAGATACATTCAAATGTTTCAAAATTAGTATTGAAGCCTTACCAAACAAAGCCTAATATGCCTAATAATAATGAGTTGTTTAAAAGTCATGTCAACCATTAGTATTGAAGCCTTAAATTATTATGTATAATATATATATTTTTTATAGTAGTTGATAATTATAAATTTAAATATTGGAGTAAGGTCCCAACTCCCAAGTCGCAATCCAAGTTTGGAAGAAAGAAATTTCTTATTAACAGTATACATAGCTACTACGTATATTTATAAGCAAAAGGAATGGCCCCCATTCCTTAATTTGCCACTTGTGAAGGTGGAAGACGACAAGATTGACGACTCTACCATCAAGATTTTAATCCAAAATTTTAAATAATGAAAAGAAAAAAACATGGGCTGAAAGACTAAGAAAATGAACAGCTTACAGTTTATAAATAAAATAGACACCCCATCTTCACATTATTATATAACAATGCGGCAAAGAGAGGCGCCCCCGCCGCTTTAAATTGTTATTTTTTTCTTTTTTTCTTTTTAATTTCAATATTTTTTTTATATAACACTTATTTATGGTCTAACCAAAAGTGACGTCATATGGAGGGTTTAACTACTCATAAGATTTGGAAACGAAATTAAATTATTTGGATATGGTACTGCTTTTTCATTCATTGAATATTGCATGACCTTGATTCTCCGAGTTAAACAAATTCGATCATTTCTTATTTATAAACATTGTAATGAAAAGCTTAATAATATGTTTCAAGTTGAAGTGGTAATAAAGAGGGTATGGCCCTCTTCCTTGTCCGGGCATTTCAACTGCTTTGTCCAATCATGGATCAATCGTCCCATAATTTGTCTTCCTATCCTATGTATGTCGGCAAACAGTGTTTAACACTTGAGATCACATTTCACAAAAACATCAACCTTATGTGGGTCTCATCACCATCTTTACTTTACTAGTACAACAAGGTTACTCTTCCCTTTTTTTTTTTAAAAAAAAAATTCAAATATATGAACACAAGGCAATAATTTTATCTATTTAGGATTCAGAAATTAAAAAAAAAAAAAAAAAGAGTTCAATTCAACCATCAATGAAAAAGGATGGAAAAAGACATATTTCAAAAAAGGTTTACAGAATGAAGCAGATAAAATGAACTGCAACTCTGTCATGCCAAGGCACCAATTGAAATAGATAGTGTTACAATGATATCTATCTTATGTTACCTTTTTGTTGGCCCCAGATGGTGGGACTGCGAAAACCCCAGAAACTAAAAGATAAAATAAAATCTGCAAATTATAGCTTCAGAAATATATATATTAAGATGAAAATAATGGGGATGAAGAAGGCAGGTAGCTAGCTAGCACAAGTGAAACTCAAGCAACAGAAACAAATAATCCAGCCAATGTAGTGGTCAAACTTTACTGTTAAATTAGCTTTAAAGGATGCTGTTGGCACTCACCATCTAATAAATCCATCTTGTAAAACAAGAAGAAGAAAAAAATGAAAAAGTTACAAGACATTTATATGCCCCCCTCCAAAGGCCACTTTGTTTAGTGCAACTGCAATTATAATTATTCTATAGTGGAAAAAAGGGTTTTATACGTGGGGACTATTATTCCTTACACTCTCAAAAGTCACTTTGATTTAATTAATTTCTTTTTCTTTTTATTTGTTTATTTATTTCTCTAGTTGATGGGGATATTTCATTGTGGTTCCAAGCTCCCTAGATGTTTATGGATTCTAGCATATCATACTAAAGATCATCATGTGAACTCTTCTCCTTTTGGTTTTGATTGTGGAACATGGCATATATAGCTTTGATCATGTGCTTTCATCACAATGAATTGTCACTTTTCATCAATATAGGCTCTTTGATTTTTCATTCTTTTATAGAAATTAATTATTGAGTTGGCTTTTATTTCTTTAATACATATTACAAAATTGACTGAAAATTCTTCCCATTTTAATTTCATCTTGAATATCGTTTTTTGTTGATTTACTCAAAAGATTTGTATCACCCCACCACAAGAAAATTATGCAACTATCTTCAAATCTTTTATTAAAGAGATCCTCTTCCTTTTTCGATATGATTAACTAATAATTTAAAGTCTATTGTAAATCATTAAGTGTTATATCCGAATTGCAAGTTTTATTTAAAATTTATTAGTGAATTTTTAGTAAAAAAGAAATTAATCGATGAAAATTTCCAAGTTATCCATGGTTGAAAGTGACGGTCCTCACATCATCATTATCATCGGAACGATGAGATATCACCTTTGCATTTACCCCTTTTAAAGATTCTAATAATCTTAAATGCCTTGAATTGGAGTCCATACCAAATTTATGCTTACTGCTTCATTCCTCCGGCTAATAATTACTTCCCCCACACAATAAAAATAAATACCACAAATAATCCTTCTCTCAGCATTTACAAAAAAAAAAAAAAAAACTTACTACTTCCAAGAGATTTGGCACTTAAAAACCCGGCAACTGTTGCAAATCATCCGGACCCAAGATCCCACAATAACTGCATGTGTTGTATGATTTATCATCACCACAGTTCCCAGATTTCAGCTTCATTTCTTTTTTCTCTTGCATTGCATTCTTATTTTTTATTCTATGCCTATATATACAAAACTCAAAATAAAAACTAATAAAAGGGCAGAAAAGAAATGTAGAAAAGGAAGTGGAAAACTTATAAAAAAAGAAAAAAGAAAATAAGCAGCTTGTTGCTTCAACCCTAACGGATGATAGGGCGGATTTTTTTTCCTAAAAATGAATCAGATAGAAATCTGAAGAAAATTGTAAACCCCATAGGCATACTTCTAACAGAAAATAGTAGTAGTAGTAATATAACAGAGTGACGTGGATGATGATCATCC
This sequence comes from Gossypium anomalum, assembly GCA_025698475.1. Classification (NCBI taxonomy): domain Eukaryota; kingdom Viridiplantae; phylum Streptophyta; class Magnoliopsida; order Malvales; family Malvaceae; genus Gossypium; species Gossypium anomalum. The sequence goes on from CM046961.1 coordinate 73,527,906, forward strand.
ATCGTTTGGAGATTCAGAGATGCTCTCTAAGTGTGGTCTCCACACCCCAACTCGACCTCTTCTTCGATCCCTTTGCGTTGATAGTTTCTCTGAAAGTATCTCACTTAAATACTGATCCGATATCAAAAGATTCGACATTGAAATTGTGTTGTTGTTCTTGTTGGCGTTGCTCATGCTTCGGCTGTGATTATGCTGGCGGTTGCGGCCGTTGCCGCTGGCGCCGCCGCCGTTGTTGTTGTTGGTGGTGTCAAGCCTGTCTCTTTTTTTCTTCTTGGTTGTTGAGGAAGTTTTGGAACGGGTTTTATCGGGTGTTGAAGGGAGTGGTATTAGGAAATAAATCTTGCCACGTTGAAGTTCGGCGTCGGGTGGGACGATGACGATTTTTGGGACCATCCCATCATCGGAAGAAGAAGAGGAAGGCTTCTTTAGAACGTGTTTAGGGTAAGCCTTCATGATGTCGCTGGCTTTGATGGAGCCACTGATTTCTTCAACGCGGCCATTGGAGTGTACTATTCGAATCACATCGAGTGCTCCACAGGGCAGAATGCAAGAGATGCAGCACCGGATTGTGTTCTTCATGCCTCTTCTTTCTCTCTATATTGGCCTCTCATAGAGAGAAAAAAAGAAGAACAAGGAGGGAGGAAATGAAGTAATGAAAGAGAGAATATAAGAAGAGAAAAAAAAAATAAAAGAAAGAGAAATCTCTTTTTTCTTTAGCCTTAGCTAACACAAAGAGAGTTGGGAATCAGTCACCCAAAAGAAAGAAAGGAAAGAAAATTAATGATGTTTTTTATTATATACACAATTAGCTATTCCAACCCCCTCTCCCCTGGCCCTTTTTCTCTGCTTTTTTGAGGGAATTTTTTCCTTTCACTTGCTTAGGATGAAATCTATGGCATGAATAATTGCACCTTACTCTGTACTTTTGCCTTTTGGATCCATCATTTAGGGCCCCCATCTCCCTTCTCTTCACTAAGATCAATAATTTTGGGGGGCTTAGTATTGCTAGGTTGGAGAGCTTATGGGTGACACATGTTAGTGCATGATTGGAACTGCCAAGTAAGCCAGAACAAGACCCTCCTGCCAGGGGATGACCAATGACACATGCTTCAATCACCTTATGACAAGTGTCATTTTCAAGACCCAAAATGCCACTAATATTACATGGGGCCACTAGGATAAAGAGAGAGAGAGAGAGAGAGAGAGAAGCCTTGTTTAGAGTTCAAAAAAATTGGGCATTGTGAGAAGGGAGGGAGATTGGGGAGTTGGGGTTTAGGGAAATCTTCTTTTAAGAGGGATTGTGAATTGTGATCTTCCAATATTCCCAAGCAAGATCATGTGGGTTGTGGTTTTCATTGGAAAGTGAGGTTTTAGATGATAGAGTTTAAGAATTCTTCTATTTTATCATTTCCACCCCTTTTTTGTGGTTTCAGATTTATTTCTTCCTTTCCTCAAGTGCTTAATTTGCCACATATAGCTTCATTCCCAGTTCCTAAATTCTCTTGACCTCACTTGAGAGTGATTGTTTTGAGTTCCCACTTTTCACATATGCACTTAGTTCAAGCATTCTTTTGTAAGTAAGCATGAAGGTTCAAAAAAACTAAGATCATGACACCAACAAGAAGCAAAAAAGATTCAAGCTAATCCCTTAAAAAAGGGTATTAAATGGTTGGATTTGATGTTTTACAATTTCGTTTTCACTTGGGGGACCATACTCAAAATTAGTATGACCACATTGAGAATTAAACAAAGGTTAACAGTTAATAAAACACTGTTTAATCTTAGAAATGTCCCATCCAAGCATGGCCCTACCAATTAAATGGTTCAGATGTAGATGTTAGTGGGTAACATGTGATGGTATGGAGAAAGGAGGGTCCATTGAATTGTGAAGGGTTTTTCTAATTTTCTTTCAAATAATAACCCTTCTTGATTGCTAAATTAGCTCACCAAATCCATTCACCCTTTTTTTTTTTTTTTGAGAACTTATTTGACTGTCTTACATATGCTTTTAGAGCCCTTTTAATCAGCTTAATTATGATTAAACAAATTACTAAGTATATAATAAAAGAAAATATATGGGTCCCTTAACCACACATCAATCACATTGGCAAAAAGGATGTACTTTTTAAGATGTGCTGTTATGGACCAAATCCCCTTTTATCTCCACATTAAACAAATCAAATCTTATTTGAAGATTGATTTAGTCTCAATCTTCTTTGTCTTTTTTTTTTTTTTTTCTTTGATGTCTTATAATTATTCTTTTCATTCTTTAAGACTATATAATTTCAACTAACCACTAAAAGAACAAATTTTTAATCCTCTTGTTTTAAAAGAGATGGTGATAACAAAGTTTAGCAAGTTTGTACTCTCTATATATTTATATATAAGTAATTATCTCATGACCTTTTTTCATCCTACATTTCTCCTACATATATATCTAGGAAAATTAAAAAATTGTGCTATATGGGATATTGTAGAATTTAAAATTTCATGATAAATGTGTAAAAATACAAGTCATATATATATACTAAAATTCATATGAGAAAATAATATTTTCAACACAAATAGCATTTATTAAAGTAATTATATTTTGAAATAAAAATCAATTAAAATTTTATAAATTATTTGTAAGTGAATGTGTATTTTTAATGGTAGTCATTTATTATTAGAGATAAAAATAAAAAAATATTTTGGTGGGCAACTTTTAAGAGTAAATGACATACTTACCCTTATTTGATAAATGAGTTATAATTAAATTTTGATTTGTTTTGATAATTTTATTATTGAGTTGGTGTCATTGAGTCAAGTGACACTAAACCAATTAGTCATTTTATAATATTACTAGAATTTATCACGTCTACAATGCAGGTCAAAATTATATTATATATAAATTTTTATAATTTATTTTTCAATATTTTTATAGTTTTTTATTCTATTTTTATTATTACTGCATATGGATGTCATGTAACATTTTTTGATTGGATTGAAACGTGAGGTGGCATATTTTAATTGGGTTACATTTCAATCAATTTCTAACAACAATGGGTTTTTTAAATTGTGATGGATTGAAGTAATTAACAAAATGTAATTTTAAGTAAAATTAGGAAAAAAATTTATCAAAGTGAAAAAAATAAGAAGAAGAAGTTACATGAAAAGATAATTGATAGTTCCTTTTCCTCGTGAATGTGGGTTTTTAATTTTGGAAAATATGAATGTGGTAATTTAAGAATGAAATTATGATGAGTGAATAATTTTAAAAGTAATATTTTCCTTGTAATTAGACTAGTTGTGTTTTTTTAAAGTAAGAATAATTTTATTTGTTTTTCATTTTTAATTAGTTAGGGGTGTTTTGGTAACTTTATAGTGATCTTATTATTAGTTTAGACAATATCGTTTTTTTTTTTTTTTTAAGCTAAATATGTTTTCAATTAATTCAAGAAAATTTTTTTATATTCAATCACGTAATTTATCAAATCATTTGGTAAAGAGAAACTAGGGATGAAATCACTGTACTCTATGTATCTCTCTTCAGCTACTTCCCAATTCCACACTCTTGTGCTTCTGCTTGTTTATTTTCGAAAATTTTCATTCCATAAAGTATAAAAATGGAGCTATTTTTTTATTATGCGAACGAGGTTATTCCTTAACTCACCTAAGTGTTTAGGTGAGCAACTCACTAATTTAGTAACATTGTTATAAAATAGAGCCTTATCAGTTTCAACTGTATTGAATAGAAAAGGAAATGTAATTGCATACTTGTTGTTTAGTCTTTTGGAGAAATGGGGTCAAATGTAAACCAAACTTTATCGATGAGGTTGTTCAGCAAAGCTCCAATTATGGCCGCCTTCACTTCAACACCATTTCTAAACTTCCGGGTCTTTGTTTTTTAATTTCACTCCATGTCCTTTTAAGATTACGATACCAAAACCTCTTGAATTTTTGTAAACAAAATAAAGGAGTTGGATTTCTTCCATATCAATAATCCGGTTTTCAAGGTTACAAATTTACTATTATCAAAGACTCTGAAAGCAACCAACTTTAAACGAAAACAAGTGTGTTTTGAGAGTCTGAGTGATTTACCACTCCTTTGTATATGCACTTACATAATTATATATTTATTAATAAATATTGAATAGAAATTGATGGCAAAACAAACTTCTATCTCAAAAATTTCGTATTCAACTTGTCCATTCAATTCTCCTTGCACAATCTTCACTAAAATTATTATAACTTGAGCTTCTAAAATCATATTGACACATTTTAAAGTGTGTTATGAAGCTAAGAAAGAAATAACTTCAATTCATAAGAAGACAAATCAACCAAAAATGCTTCGGCCCCATCCATAAATGGGTCACAAGTTGCATGATCTAGACTTTCTTGGGTTCCTATCATTCCTCCTCACCCCCCTCCAAATAAAAAAAAAAAAAAAATTCGTCCACGAATCTGAGCATTATGTGGGGAATGGTATGATTTTTCCCCTCCAACTGGATCGACAAAAACTTGAAACAAAGAAACACCATTAAATATATTCAAGTTTCACGTTGGTAAGGCGTATTGGTTTCTTTGTGTGCTTTTCTTCTTCCTTTTGAGCACAACCCCTGAGTTTTACTTCATATGTGTCTTCTTTCACCAATTATGGGTTTTGAATTTGACTTTGTATCACTCTAAGACTCTTTACATTCATTTTTTAACATGAGGTAATCTAACTACCTAAAACCCCCTTTATAATTCGAAGATTTACCACTGTTACAATTCTATTTTTTTCACAAGACAAATCATTTAAAAGATGTTAAGATTTAAAAAAGACTAAAAAATTAAATAAAAACTTACTCAAAAATTTCTCTTTGCGATAAGCATTGTTAGGAAATCATATTGTAGATGGCCTTTTTTAACTACAACATTGACATTCATAATATGGAATCCAATTGGTTGGCAAGAAAGTGAGCCATTTCCCTTGTTGTTCGATTTATCGTTGGTCTCCACAATATCAAATTGAATTTTGAATTTAGGTATAATGACTAATTAAGATATAATGACTAAATCGTAAAAATTGTAAAAATTAATCACTATTAATTTATATGGGCTAAATGTGTCTAAAAGCATAATTGAATGGTTTTAAATAGTAATTGTACCATCATTTTTTGTAGCGTACGGTTAATTGCTTTTGTTTTAATAAAATTTTGTTAAAAATGTAATAAAAATAATAAGTTAAAGGTTAATGAAATATAAAGAAAAGTTAGGATGTTGGTTTGTTAGGATGCGACATTGCCTTTAATTTTTATTTAAATTTAGGTATTTTAAATTTAGAAGGATGTTCGTTTGTTTTGATTTAAGGAGAAAATCAAAACCCTGTAAGTTAGGCTACGACTTCTCGAATTTTCAAAAACAAAACATTGCCTTATTTTTAAATTTTTTTTTTGAATAATAGCGATTACAAAACCTAAACGATGCGTGCTTTTTAGTTGAAATATGATAAAATGGCTTATTATGGATAAACAAAAAAAAAATTTAAACGCGACTTTTGAAGCGATTTTAATGAAATGTAATGGAATGATAATATACAACATAGAGTAATAATTTACGAATAAAATGTTACGCTAATGGATCATAAACGTGAAAATACGGATTAACGAATTATAATACACGTAATGGCAATGATCACACAACACATGTCACTTTAATATCAATAATAACGGTCAAAGAAAACGAAACAAAATAATATATAAAACAATTTGAAGTAAATAATATAAAACAATTTAAAATAAATAATATACAAAGCAATCTAAAATAAATAATATATAAGACACTTAAAAATAACATAGAAAAGAGTTTAGATAAATAATATGTAAAAATAAATTTAAAATAAATAATATACAAAACAGTTTAAAAATAAAAGATATATATAAAAAAAAAAATCAAAATAAATAATATATATAATAGTTTAAAATGAATAATATATAAAAAATTTAAAATGGATAATAGTTTAAAATACATAATATGTGAAAAACTTAAAATAAATAATAATAAAACAATTTAAAATAATAATATATGAGAAAAAAGGTTTAAAATGAATAAATAACAAATTTGCGAAAATAAATTGAAATCAAATAGATTTGGGACTAAATTAGAACAAAAATGAAATTAAAAGTAAAAACTATAATAAAATAAACAAAGAAGGACCAAAATGAAAGGGCGCGAAAAGGAAAAGGACCAAATGGGCAAAAAACCAATCCCTGGACACGCGTCCCTTCCTAGAGGATCAGCGAGTCAGGGACTGATTTGAAAAGCGCAGCAAATTCTGTGGCCACATTTAAAAAAGTAAAAAAGAAAAAGAAAAATGACCAAATCAGAACAGACCAAAAAGCGGAAGGGTTAGGGGGATAAATATCCCAAAAGGCAGAAATGTGTGGATCCCACCTGGAGCAAATTGGGTCGCGCGCAAATAGGCCCTAAACGACGCCGTTTCGGCTCTGGTGACCCTAGTTCAAAACGGCACCGTTTCACTCTTGTATATAAACCATTTTTTTTAATTTTTATTCTGCTACTCTTCTAAGAAAAAAATTTTTAAAACCCTCCCCCTTTCTCTGCTAGGGTTTCAAACCTAGCCTTAGGATCCGTCGCAGGCCCATCGCGCCTCCGCCGTGGCTCCACCGTGTACGGTTGTCGGAGCCTTGCGAGATCGGCTTTTTTAACCCCTTTTAAGAATGGATTTGAAGGCCAAGCCCTTTCAAACCCCAAAAAATTGAAAGAAGAAGACCCCAACCCCTCTTGGATCCGATTTCGACGACGGAGATGGGTCCTCCGACGACGAGACCATGGGGTGATTTAGGTGAGCCTTTCTTTCCCTTTTCTTTATTCTTCTCCATACGTAAAAATAACGAAAATAAAAAAATTTAAAAGTAAAAAAAAAATTCGAATATTAAGATAAAAAAAGTCACCTTTTGTTTTTTAACTTTTTTTTTTGTATTTTCTATTCTCTGTGTCTGGAAAAAATTACAAAGATGTTGTTGAGCCTTTTATAGGCATATTACAACTGTTCATTTTTCTTTTTTGTTTGTTTCTGCTTGTTTTTTTTTTTTTGCTTGTCCTCTTTTGTTTGCGTGTTGGCCTTATTTTGCAGGTGTCAGACGCGTGGAGGTGGCTTACGTGCTGCGGTGGTGGCGCGCGTGAGGAGGCTGGCGGCTGAAAAGGGTTAGGGAGGGCTAGGGTTTTTTGTTTAGTTTAGTTTAGGTGTTGGGCTAGTTGGGCTTTAGGGTTTCTTAACTTTTGGGCTTGTAATTGGGTTTTAGTTTGGGCTATTTAATGTGTAAATTAGACTGTTAATTGTTGGACTCTTTATTTAATATGTTTATTTTGGGTTTTCTTTTATAAACTGGGTCAGGCCAAAATTGGCCTATTACAGTCATCTTTGCTATTTCTTTTCTCCACTGTTTCTTCAACCTAAAACCAAAAGAAGCCATTGTTATTTTCAAGCTTGAGGTTCGACCCATGCATGTAAGTTAATTCAAGGTCTGTTTTTCGTAAATTTTATATTCTTGGGATCATTGTAGTTTAATCTAGCTAGATTGGGTACTAAATCATAAATATGTCAAGGTTTTGAAAAGTTAACATTGTTGAATTTTGAGGTTTTTGATGTTATATGGTTGAGTTTGAAGCTTTGATGAAAAATATGACTATTTTATAAAGTGATTTTTGTTAGTTTTGAGTTTAGGGACTAAAATGAGAATATATTGAAATTGGCATGAAATGTTTGTAAGGATGTGTTTGAAGCTGGATTTAAAGTTTAGGGCTTAAAAATGAATTATAAGCTTATTTCGATTTTAAGGACTAAATTGAATAAAAAGTAAAACTTTAGGAAAATTGTGAAAAATGAATAAAAGATGCCTTAGAGACTATTTCGCCCTGATCAGTATAATCGGAAATGGACGTTGCCCCCCAAGGTTAACATAGTGCCTTCCAAATTCATACACTCAAATGAGTAAGATGGAACTCAATTGGTATTTCTCTTTTTTAAATTTACGGGAAATAAGATCAATGTAAGTTTAAAGGTGGTAAAAAATTTGGCTGAAAAAACCACACTAGGATGAATTTCTAGGAAAGTTTGGAGGGGTCATAGACAGTCTAGCTTAAAACCCAAACTTCTAAACAGAACTTCCTCTAATGTAATTTTTACTAAAATAACAAAACTTTTAGAGAAAGAAGAATGAGGGAGACGAGAAGCTATGTTTTTGTTGTTGTTGTGTGAAACAAGAGAAAGATAGTCTCCTATTTATACTATTAGCTAAGGGACAAAATAGTAAAAAGTAGGGGCAAAAAGGTAAAATTGACAGATACAGTTTTCTAAAAAATAGTTCAAAAAAGATATATTCTGTATTTTCTGAAAAATAATACAGAAGTTTTATCCAAAAATAAACATGCACGGTATGTGTCGTAGACACATATTAACACGAACACAAATCAGATCTTGGCAGTGGCGTGCCTGTGTTAGGCCTTTAGTCCAATTATTCAATAAGGATAAAGAGTAAGACTATATTTAAACCCTTTCATTATTCTATACACAATCAACGTAAAATTTCTTTGCATTACCCATAAAAAAAAATTAGACCCTTTATTATGTAATAAATAAATCACAATGGTAATATCCAAAGAAATTATCAAATAAATAAATAAATAAATCACAATGGTAATATTCAATTCAACTTCAAATTTTACGATATTTAGATCTAAACTATACGTAGTCCATTACGAAGAGTCCACAATTCTGTTTCTACAATTATAGCACAAGGGATGTGGCAGTAGGATCCTATGATCCAATTTATAGCACAAGGGATGTGGCAGTAGGATCCTACGATCCAATTTTCGTGTTGGTCTTTTATAAAAGCTTAAGGTTTAAAAAGTTTCAAACTTTTTTTTAAAAAAGCAATAAGCCCCTTCTCTTTTTTTTTTTTTTCACTCAATTGAGAAATTGAACTTTCAAAATGTATAAAAAAAGCCCTCAAACTTCTTCAAAAAAACCAATTAAGCTCTTCTTCTTTTTTTTCACTCAATTGGGTACTTGAACTTTCAAAATACATCAAAAAGACCCTTAAAATTTTTCAAAAAAGCAATTAAGTCTATACTCTTATTAAAAATTAGAAAAAATAATTATAAAAATAATAAAATTTATTAAATTTTAATAAAAAATAAAAAATAAAAAATTTATTAAATAATTTTTATAAAATCATAAAAAAATTAAAAATTTATTAATGACCCCTAGTTTTTTTTCAATTAAAGTCATCACGTGTTGCAACATAGTGTGACATGTGGTGAAAAATGATAAAAAAAATAATTAATAAAAGTTATAGAAAAATTATAAAATGCTTCTTTTGATGCGATAATTTTTATAAGTTTTTTCCGAAATTTATATATTTTTACATTCAGTATAATTTTCTTATGCCTTTATAAAATTTTATAACTTTTTTATAATTCTATATATTTTATAATCTTTTATGATTTTTATAAAAATTTACCATTTTTATATTTTTTTCTAATTTTTAATAAATTTTAATATTTGAATTTTTTATTAAAATTTAATAATATTTATAGCTTTTACTGATTTTATTTTTTTTATGATTTTTAATAAAAATAGGGACTTAATTACTTTTTTTTTTGAAAAAGTTTGAAGGCCTTTTGGATACATTTTAAAAGTTTAAGTACTCAATTAAGTGTTAAAAAAATAGAACTTGATTACTTTACTTGTAAACAGGCCAATTTGCCAGGGCCAAAGCAGAACCAAAATCCAAAATATAAAAAAAAAATAATTAATTAAATGTCTATTAAAATGTCCAATTACATGACCCAAAACCCAATGACCCAATCTACAAGCCCAAATCAACCCATTCAAAACCTGACCCAAACTTACAAGGCCCTATAGGCCCGTTGCTTTTAGAACAGACAGAACCCTAAGGTTCTCTTTCTCTCGCGCCGCAGCCGGGCCTCGGCCCTGGCCTCCGTCCCCCCCCAGCGCCGTACACTCCTCCTGGCGCCACACCCACGCTCCCCGTACACTCGCCAGCACGTACTCGTACCTGCAAGAAGACAAACAAAAACAACAACAAGTGCAAACAAAAGGAAACATTGTATTTTTATTTCGTGAATTCTTCCTCTTTCTTTTCGGCTATAAAGAGCCAGATTTTAATCTTGTAAAAGGGGACATTTACGCGAGATACATACGCAACAAACACTGAATACAGATACACATTTTTTCGCATATTGAATACAAAGAAATAGCAAAGAAAAGGTGATTTCAGATAAATAAATTTTTGGATTTCTTCTTCTTGTCTCTCTCTTTCTGCATTTTTTTTTCTTTTTCTCTTGGCATTCAAATGAAAAAAAGGGAAAAGAAGGAGTTTACCTTGAAAGCACGCCATGGATCTCCTCTTGCTTTAGTAAAATCGAAGTTAAGAGGAGATTGAAAGGCTGAAAGGTGTTCTCTCCAGTCCAAATCTGTTGGCTGCTGCTAGGGGAAGGAGAATCGGCAGTTTCAAAGGGGACTTAGGGTTTGGAAAAGAAAAGAATGAATGGGGTGTTTTCTTGGGGATTTTAGGCAGTAAGAAACGGCACCGTTTAGACCAATGATAATGGTCTCAAACGGCACCGTCTAGGCCATCCCCTTTATGCCCGATCTGACCTGTTTCTTCGACCCTCAGGACCCGCGCACCTTTGCGGTAAAGGGTTATTTTCCATATCAGTCCCTCCCTTTTGTGCCATGTTTAAATCAACCCGTATTCTCGTTTCATTTCTTTTAATTTAGACTTGTATTTTGCGCTCATTTGCAATGGGGTCCGCACATGTACACAGCGTTTTGGAGTCTGGAATAATTCCAGTTTTGATCCTTGCATATTTGTATACATTATGCGCTGGCCCTTATTTGTATTTACGAATTATCCTTCCATTTTAACGAGGTTTCAATTAGGCCCTCTCCTTTATGTATTTCAATTTTTTTTTTTTTAGATTCACTTTATGTTTTGTTTTATTTTACTTGTGTTCTTTCATTTGTATTCATCATCTAACTTGCATCATTTACTTATTGTAATTTGGATAGCTACGCCTTCATATTTTGCATACTACCTCATGTAATTGTTTTCTTTATATACGCTATTGTACATAATTATTTTTACTTTATATTAAAGTTAATTTTATTTCATATATATACACATTGTTAACCTTATGTTATTTAATACATATGCTTTCTTAAATTTATTATTGTAGTTTATTATATAGTCCTATATAATATATTTTCTAAGTTATTCTTATATATATATATATATATATATATATATATATATGTTTATAGATGTCTATACTTGATATATATATGATATTAAATCTATACATTTCTTACATATAGTTTTCTTACATATTCAAATATGTTCTTAAATATACTAAAATTAATTTAGCCCTATACATATTTCAATGTTATCTTGCATGTACTTGCTTTTAAAATTGCCATATATATATTAATACCATTGTTGCTTTAATAGTTTTTTTTTTCATTTAAAATGCTTTCTGCTTTGTGGTTTATCATGTACTTTCTCTATACATATATGAAATTATTTTTAGAAACCTCCTTCTTGTAATTATAAAATTATTATTTTTGAATGTTTCTTTATATTAAATTACTTTGTGTTTTATATAGCCCCTCATTTAAATGTTTTGATATAAAGGTATGTATATAATTTTTATAATTTTAGACTAACTTAAAGTTTTCATATATTATTATTAATCTAATGATTATTTTCAAAATTATTTATATGTACATATGTTTTATGAATGTATTTTGAATATTATGTTTTGTCATATATCTTCGTTATTCTTTTGTATTATATATTATTTAAATCATCATGTAGTTTGTCAACTTTTAAATGTGTTTATGTTTAAAAAACGTTTTACATGCAATTTGATTCAAGTTTTTATTCTATAATATTTGTTTCAAAAATCATATAGCCATCCATAGCTTTCTTGCAAATTTACCAACTTATGTAGGGGTCTATTTATTTGTTATTATGTCAAAATCGCTTTATAGCGCATTGGTTTCTAATTGCTACATTATTTTTATATCTTGTATTGGTTATTCTATATTATATGTTGTATATAATTGTGGCATGTTACCGTATGTATTGTTTTGCTCGAATGGTTGTTATATCATCATCTTTGTCATTGTATGATTATGCCAATTATCCTCCATGCATTATTATAATCGGGTCGCATTTTTAGGTTAGCTATACTTAATTTTTAGTTCACTAATCGATTGTATCTTATGTGCATGTTTACCCCGTTTCATCATTTTCACTTGACTCTCGAAATGTGGTCTTATGAAACCCATTTTTTTATAATTAATTTCATCTTGTTTCAAATCGAATTAATATGTTTTAAGTTAGTTTTACAGTATTCATTCAAAAATTCTTCAAAACGAAGATGAGATTCGATATTTAGCAATTCGCGGAATCGTGCCCTAACGTGTTGGTTGCAATTTCGCGTCTGCTCAAAATAATTGAGTATCCCTTCAAAATTTCATTCATATCTTCTAAAAATTATTTAAAACGACGGCAATATTTGGCGTTTGACAATTCGAGAATCATGCCCTATCGTGCTGGGTTTTGATTTCTCGTTTGCTCAAAACGATCGAACATTCATTTATATTATCATTCATGTTTATTAAAAACCTTCCAAAACGAGGGCGATGTTCGATGTTTGGCAATTTGATAATCGTGCCCTATCGTGTTGGGTTGCGCTTTTTCATTTGTTCAAAACAATCGAATATCTCTTCGGAATTTAACTCATATTTTCTAAGGCAAGGTAATGGTCAATGTTTGGGAATTCGAAGAATCGTGCCCTACTGTGCATCATCTTGTGCTGGGTTTTGATTTTTCGTTGAACTAAATAGTGAGCATCCTTTTGTGATTTTTAAATTTTCGGACGTCGAAACGAGAAAATTCTTGGTAACCGACTCGGGTTATTCAAATGTTATTTAAAAAGAACCACATTTCAAAACATTTTAATTTTAGACATAAGGACAGTATTTAATCGATTTGGTACCAATTTTTGGGCGTAGTGAGGGTGCTAATCCTTCCTCATACGTGTAGACTCCCCTAACCCATTTTCTCATATTTTCGTAGACTAGAATCATTGTTTTAGTAAACCAAAAGGTTTTATTAAAATAAATTCTTAGGTGATCCGATCACACCTAAACAAAAGGATCGGTGGTGACTCCATATTTCTATTTTTCAAATAGTCAATTCCCTCATTTTTTATTAAATTTAAATTTTTTAAATTGAAGGGTGGTTTCGACAGCTTGGCGACTCCGCTGGGGACTTGAGAGTCGAGCCATAAAAATCGATTATTTACTGTCCTTTTGTCAAAAACCAAAAATGTATTTTAAAAATCATGTATCTTTTGATTGCATTCAATTGTATGATTGTTTTGGTGCGGGTCTTGTAGAATAGTACTGCATTTCATTGCATGATCACTATGGTCACACCTTCTAAGTGGGAGTAAGAAACTACTCTTTCGTGAAGTTTTCACCTCCGCATGGGCTAGTGGATTGCTTCCGGGGTACATCCGTACCTATGATTTCGTGAGATTATCGTCTCCGCATGGTCATAGGGAAATGTATCCCCCCGAACCGAACTCGATCTATATGAGCCTATAATGGGTGAGGATTGAGGAATCTGCTGGTTCGGGTACCTTATCCCTAGAACTAAACCACATATAGTGAACCTTAGGAGCTATCCTTGGGTGGAGCCGCGCTAAGCCCTAGCATGTACTCGTATAGGCGTTGTAATTATCGTTTATGTGCTTACATTTATCATTATTATGTGATACTAACCGGTGTTTTGTTTTGATTGTCTTTTTGCATGACATTGCATACTAAAGGAGGTGTTAAGCCGTATTCAATTACTAAGTTAGAAAATTTGACATGGGGAATAAATTTCTTAGTAAAGTTGAGGATAATGCGGCCGTTCGAGCATGGTCGGAGAGGCTACAATCAGAGAGAGGGGATAGCTTGGCAGAAGGGTATATCTCCGAGTTGCAAGATTACACTCGCGTCAATATAGCACAGAATGAGCTGCAAGAGTTGAGAGATATTTGGGATAGTTGGGATGACGGGGTCAAGCAGTTGTTCTATCAAAACTATGGTGATATATCCTACCTGTTAGACGTTAGAGTGGACAAACATTTGTTCCGAGCCTTCGTGCAGTTTTGGAATTCTGCGTACAAGTGTTTCACCTTTGGAGACGTAAATTTAGTACCTACTATAGAGGAATACACTACCCTGCTCAAGTGTCTAAAAATTCAGGTCCGAAAGACTTATGCTCGGGTTTTCAGTAATCAGATTTTCGTGAAGAAATTGATGAGCATTTCTGGGATGAGCGAGCCTTGGGTCACTACTCGGGTTCAGCAGAAAGACGATAGTAAGTGTATCCCATGGGAAAATTTACAAGAGTTGATATTGACGCACCCAGACGAAAGGAAGAGGGTCGACATCTTCGCCTTAAGCATCTATGGATTGGTAATTTTTCCTAAGGCTTTGAGGCACGTGGACGAGGCAGTCATTAATTTATTCGAACGCCTCGAGAAGGGAATCACACCGGTACCAGCGATATTGGCAGAAACGTTCAGATCTTTGAGCTCATGTCGGAAGACAGGCGAGGGGCGATTTATTGGATGCGCACAATTATTGATGGCATGATTTCACGGGCACTTTTGGAAGATAGACAAGGTTTCCTATCGGGTCTTTTCTGAAGGTTATTCCCCACTAAAGGAAGAGGTAGCAGTACAAAGGAGAGAAGATATCTCGGAGGAGAAGTGGATGGACATTCTTCAGAACCTCAAGGAGGGGGACATCGAGTGGAGAGCTTATTGGATGGTTCCTGATGATATCATGTACAGATGCGGTAACTTCGATTGGGTGCCGTTGTTAGGAATTTGGGGAGCTACCGGGTATACTCCACTGTTAGCTTTGAGGCAGTATAAGTCGAGGCAGTTTGTACCCACGACCTACGGACTTGCTCAGAGTGAATTCTCTTTTAAGGGTGCTCATTATAAGAAGAGAGTTCGGGAGTTATCGGATGCTTGGAAGCAAACTTGTTGGATGAAAAGGTTAGCCGTCGGTTCCATGGTGACGCCCGAGTATAACGAGTGGTTTAAGAAGAGGGTTAATGATAATGTTCCTAGGCCAAGCTTGGAGAATACTCGACCTATCGGGGAACAATTGCAAGTCGCCCCATCAGAATTGGAAATTATAAGGCAAGATTTCGAGAAAAAGAGTTCAGAGCTTGGGAAGAAGATTGAACAATTGGAGGAAGAAAAGATGCACTTAAAATTAGACGTTGATGTTCAGAGGTCAGACGCTGAGAAGTGCAGAAAAGGAAAGACTAAGGCCGAAGAAGATCTAGACAGCTTAAAGACCGACTATAAGAAGTTGCGCCTATCCATGAGGACTGCGGGGTTAGGAAAGACTTCCGAACAGTGGCGCCATGAAATTCGAGGAGCAAAGGCCAATACCGACCGATGAGAAAGAAAATTTCGAGAAGCTCAGGCGCGAAACGAAGATTTAGATAAGAGTCTGTCAGAAAGCATAAATGAGCGAGGTGAATTAAGGGCTAGAGTGGCGGAACTCGAGAAATCTCTTTATCAGTACCGAAACCGTAACACCGCATTAGAATTGAAGGCAAGCTTGAGCAAAATAGAAGAAATGAAAGGAAAAATAGAGGAGTTAGAGGCGTCACTGTAGAACTGTGTGATGCGGATCCAATTTTTTGAGGCAAATGAGGATCGTTGGAAAGAGCAGCTTCACCATACGTGAGACCAAGTCAGAAACAGGGATTACCTTATGGGTGAAGCCATAACTCAGATTCGGGAGGTAGCTGACTACTTACAAGCTTTAGCGGTTCAGGCAGACACACTGAGCGTGAAATACGAGTTGGAGTCGAATCGCGGACAAGAGTTAGCCTCGTTGCTTAGAAGAATTAGGACTTTGAGTGTTAGAGCCAAATTTTATTTATAACTCGACTTTATGTAAAAGATTTTATTTTCAAGTGAAATTTTCTAAGGGCAGTCGAATCAAAATTAATGCCTCATTTGCATTCATGCATTTGCATTACATCATATCATTATGCATTAAAGGCCATAAGAGTTTTCTAATTAATTAATTAAAAATTATTTCAGTAACCTGGAAACCAACGAAAACCAACCAACCACGCACCCTTACGGTACAAGGAAAAAATCAATAGATAAGAGACTCGAGAAATTAGAGCAAATGCAAAAGGACATGCAAGAACAAATGCAGTCTCAGATGCAAGAGCAGCTAGCCAAGATTCAACGAGAAATGAAAGAGCAAATGATGGAGTCCCAAAGGGAGATGATGAGTCAGTTATCCCAATTGCTGTTGGGAGGAATCGACAAGGGAAAGGGCCCCATGGACAAAGTTGAAGAAACTAATGAAGATCCTCAATACCCCCTGGCTTTACTTCGACTCATGTACCGATAAAGCCCGAGATTAATCTACTGAAACCATCTGTCACGATCATGCTCCAGCAGGTTCAGGCTGGAGCTTCGATACCAATGAATTTCCAAACCGGCTCAGGCTCTAACTTTGTCAACAACCCGAACTGTCCGCCCGTGCCCGATCTGGACGAAATTGCTGAAGAAGAGAAGGCGAGAATAGATTCATAGAAACAGTTGGAAGAACGGTGTAGATGGCTTGAGGAGAAATTCAAAGCCATGGAGAGCGCGGACCATCATCAAGGGATTGATGCCAAGGACCTGAGTTTGGTCCCAGATTTGATCCTTCCCCCTAAATTCAAAATGCCTGAATTCGAGAAATACAACGGAACGAGCTGCCCTGAAGCCCACATCACTATGTTTTGTAGGCGAATGACGGGATACGTTAATAACGACCAGCTGTTAATCCACTGTTTTTAAGATAGTCTGGTTGGAGCAGCATCTAAGTGGTATAACCAACTAAGCCGAGCTAAGATTAACTCATGGAAGGACCTGGCTCAGGCCTTTATGAAGCAATACAATCATGTGACGGACATGACCCCCGATAGAATCACTCTCCAGAATATGGAGAAAAGGTCAAATGAAAGCTTCAGACAGTACACGCAAAGGTGGAGAGAGGTGGCCATACAAGTTCAGCCGCCACTTCTATAAAAAGAGACGACAATGCTCTTTATCAACACCTTGAAGGCACATTTTATCACCAATATGTTAGGAAGCGCCACCAATAGCTTCTCAGACATAGTGATGACGGGTGAAATGATTGAAAATGCTATGAGGAGCGGCAAGATAGAATCGAGAGAGAGTGTCAGGAAGTCGGCCCCAAGGAAGAGAGACAATGAAGTGAACAACACGAGCACATTCAACAAGGGGCAATCCAAGTCATTCACCGTGAATCAACCCAAGACGGTGACTACCAATCAGCAAAGCTCTGTAAGACAGGAATCTAAAGCGAGGGAGGACACGGAAAGGCCGCAATTCACCCCTATACCTATGACATATAGGGAGTTGTACCAAAACTTGTTCAACGCTCATGTGGTGTCTCCTTTCTACTTGAAGCCACTGCAGCCCCCGTATCCCAAATGGTATGACACCAACGCCCAATGTGAATACCACGTGGGAATCACCGGGCACTCTATTGAAAACTGCACTGCGTTTAAGAAAGCAGTTGAAAGGCTAATTAAGATGGGGATCGTGAGATTTGACGATCCGGCCACAACCAATGTAGCAGGAAACCCACTCCCTAATCATTCCGACCAAGGAGTAAATGGGATAAGTGAAGGCATGAGCAAGAAGATCAAATATAAGGTGGTAGAAGTCCGGACCCCTTTGAGACAGGTATGGAAGGAGATGGCCAAGAGAGGATTAATCGCGTTGGATTCGGGGGAAGAATCCAATAAAGAGAGGAACTATTACGAATTCCACAATGAGATAGGACATGAAATCCAAGAGTGTATGGAATTCAGGGCCCTAGTTCAGAATATGATAGATAACAAAAAAATGGAATTCTATGAACAAGCTAAAAGCCCCGTAGAGGGAGATGTATGCACATCCGAGGAAGAATTAAAGGCTCCAAGTCAAACATCTAACTATCCCGTGGTGATCATTTCGAGACCCAAGAATAATGAAGCTGGAGTACAAATGCCACCGAGGGTCATAATCCAAAGACCTGCAGTCTTCCCCTACAAAGACAGCAAAAGGGTCCCATGGAATTATGATTGTAATGTGACGATACCGGGAAAGGAGAGCCCGATTGACGCTTCAAAGGAGGATCGAGACAAGGGTTCCTATACACGTAGCGGGAGACGTTACGATACGGTAAATGAGGAGACACAACCCACAAAAGGAAAAGCCCCAATGGTCGAGGAAACGAAGGGAAGAACAATCAAACCTGTTAATGAGCCAGTTAACAAAGAAGAGGCCAAGGAATTTTTAAAATTCCTAAAGCATAGCGAATACAGCATGGTGGAACAGCTACGTAAACAACCAGCCCGTATTTCGGTGTTGGCCTTGCTTCTAAGCTCGGAGGTTCATCGTAGTGCATTAATGAAGGTCTTAAATGAGACATATGTTGCCAATGATATCTCCGTTAACAAGTTGGACCGCTTGGTTAGCAATATCAGTGCCGATAACTACATCTTTTTTAACGACGATGAGATACCACCCGGGGGCATGGGGTCGACTAAAGCTCTGCATATCACTACACGCTGTAAAGGGTATACGCTGCCAAGCGTACTGATTGACAATGGATCGGCTTTGAACGTCTTGCTATTGCCCATGCTGAACAGATTGCCCATAGACAGCTCTCACATGAAGGAGTGCCAGAACATTGTGAAGGCATTCGATGGCACAGAGAGAAAGGTGATGGGCAGAATTGAGGTACCCCTTCAGATTGGGCCAAACACATATGAGGTGGATTTCCTCGTAATGGACATCAAACCCTCATACAATTGCTTGTTGGGGAGGCCCTGGATACATTCAGCTGGGGCAGTGCCTTCCTCATTGCATCAAAAGTTGAAGCTGGTATCGGAGGGGAGGTTGATAACGATCAAGGCTGAAAAGGATATCATTGCAACCGTGAGCAATAACGCGCCCTATTTGGAGACAGATGACGAAGCAATCGAATGCTCATTTCGATCTTTGGAATTTGTTAATGCGACGTTCATTACTGAGGGAAGCAAAATTCTGGTACCGAAATTGTCCAGAACCACGAGGATGAGCCTACGGTTAACGATCGGAAAAGAGGCCCTACCCGGAAGAGGACTTAGGAGACATCTGTAAGGAGGGGTTAAAACATCGGCATTGAAGGAAAAAAGAGACCGCTTTGGCTTAGTATTTAAGCCGGATGCGAAACAAAAGAGAAGAGAGCTGGAAAAGAAGCAAGAAATAAGGAGAGCACGATTAACGGGAGAGGAAATCAAGTGGGAGCCAATGATATTCCCCCACATATCGAAAACATTTGTGTCCGGGGGAATCATTCATCCTGAGGGAGGCACGCTAATGAAGAGAACCATGGAAGAAGGATTGAAAAGCTTGGACGTCAACGCCACATAAGAAGAAGAAGGAAGAGAAAGTTTGTCGGGCATTTGCCCCTACACACCTGGAAGTGTTCTGGACAACTGGACTGCGGAAGAGATTCCTGTAGTTTTTAGAACTGACTCAGAGTAATGTCCAAAACACACTTATTGCTCTAGGCCTAGGAGTAATAAGAATCTTTTGTGAAATAGGCCGATTTTTAAAAACGTTATTTCAATAAAATGCACAGTTATTATCATTTTTGAGCAAATATCCTCTCATTCTTTCAATCTCATTCATAACCATACAAATGATTACTTTCGCATTCTTTTATTCTTAAAACATTCTTCTGAATATTCTTTCATTCGTCATTCATAATCATACTACAAATAAAGGTTTCGAATTCTTTTGATTCTTTGTATCTGCCTTCATCCTCATAACAGGTCCCCAGATATCAATGATACGAGTGATACTGCTAATGACTCAGAGTTTTCTTTTGAGCGAGACGTGTGTATGGAGGATTCTCCGGATTTCGAAGATGATCAAGGCTGTAACCTATCTCCTGATTTGTTGAGGATGGTAGAATAAGACGAGAAACAAATCCTACCTCACAAAGAATCAGTTGAAGTTGTGAGCGTAGGAGAGGGGCAAGAGGTGAAGATCAGAACATGTATCACTACAGAGATGAAGCGAGACCTCGTTGAATTACTTTAAGAATTCAGAGATGTCTTCGCATGGTCATACCAAGATATGCTCGGGTTGGACACTAATATCGTGGTGCACCGACTCCCCATAAAGGAAGAATGTAAGCTAGTTCAGCAAAAACTCCGAAGAATTCGGCCTGATGTCTTGTTAAAAATAAAAGAAGAGGTTCGCAAGCAGTTCGACGCTGGATTCCTGAAGGTGGTAAAATACTCGGATTGGGTAGCCAACATCGTCCCAGTCCCTAAGAAAGATGGAAAAGTGCGAATGTGTGTGGACTACAGGGATTTGAATAAAGCCAGCCTGAAGGATAATTTCCCACTTCCTCACATTGACACCCTAGTGGACAACACGGCAGGACACTCACTGTTTTCATTCATGGACGGTTTCTCCGGATATAACCAGATCAAGATACATCCTGAAGACATGGATAAGACCACATTTGTAACCATGTGGGGGATGTTCTGCTACAAGGTGATGCCGTTTGGACTAAAGAATGCGGGGGCAACATATCAAAGGGCCATGGTAACCCTTTTTCACGACATGATGCATAAGGAAATCGAAGTTTATGTCGATGATATGATCGCAAAATCCCGAACTGAGAAAGAGCACGTACAAGTCTTGAGAAAGCTATTCCTAAGGTTGAGAAAATTTCAACTAAAACTCAACCCGGCCAAATGTACATTCGGAGCCAAATCTGAAAAGTTACTCGGATTCGTGGTTAGTGAAAAAAGGATTGAGATCGATCCAGACAAAGTCAAAGCCATACAAGAGCTATCTCCGCCGCGTACCCAGAAGGAGGTTCGAGGTTTTCTAAGAAGATTAAATTACATCGCCCGGTTTATTTCACAACTAACCGAGAAATGTGACCCTGTCTTCCGCCTCCTCAAGAAACACAATCCAGGTGAATGGGATGAAGAATGCCAAATGGCTTTCAACAAGGTCAAATAGTACTTATCCAACGCTCCGGTGTTGATGCCACCTAGCCCAGATAGGCCGTTAATATTGTATTTGGCAGTATTTGAGAATTCCATGGGATGTGTATTAAGTCAGCATGATGAGTCAGGAAGGAAAGAGAAGGCTATTTACTATCTTAGTAAAAAGTTCACGGAATGTGAGACAAGGTACCTGCCGATAGAGAAGTTGTGTTGTGCCCTAATTTGGACAACCCGAAGGCTGAGGCAGTATATGTTGTATCACACCACTTGGCTCATATCAAAATTAGATCCTTTAAAGTACATGATGGAGGCAACAACCCTGAATAGAAGGATGGCCAGATGGCAGATTCTGCTTTCTGAATTCGACATAGTCTATGTGAACCAGAAAGCAGTAAAAAGAAGTGCAATAGCAGATTTTCTGGCCAGTAGAGCGTTGGAAGATTACGAGCCTTTGGACTTTGACTTTCCGAATGAAGACCTAATGTGTGTTGCTACCACTGAGGAAGGTGTTCTGGAAGAACTTCCTTAGAAACTGAACTTCGATGGGGCATCAAATGCCGTGGGTAATGGGATTGGGGCAGTCTTGGTATCCCCAAACGGAGATCATTATCCATTCACTAGTAAATTGAATTTTGATTGTACGAATAACATTGCAGAATACGAAGCGTGCATCATGGGTATCCGCGCAGCCATAGAGCGCAAAATTAAAGTGTTAGAGGTGTATGGGGATTCTGTGCTAGTAATTTATCAACTCAAGGGAGAATGGGAGACTAGAGACCTCAAGTTGATTAACTATCGAAAACTGGTCCTTGAATTGGCCAAAGAGTTCGATGACATTACCTTCTACTACCTTCCACGGGACAAAAATCAGATGGCCGACGCTTTGACCACCTTAGCTTCCATGATCAAGGTGAACAAACAAGAAGATGTCAAACCCATCCAGATGAGCATTTATGAAATTCCTGCTCACTGTTACAATATTGAAGAAGATGAAGAGAAAGATGATCACCCTTGGTACCACGATATATTGCAATACGTGAAGAATCGTGAATACCCGGGCCAGGCAAGCGAGAAAGACAAAAGAACGCTAAGGAGATTGGCCATCGACTATGTCTTAGATGGGGATATACTATACAAAAGAAGAAAGGATCAGGTGCTACTAAGATGTGTAGATGCTGTGGAGGCTAAGAAAATCTTGGAAGAAGTCCATGAAGGCATATGTGGGACACATGCTAATGGCTTTACAATGGCCAGGCAAATTATGAGATTCGGGTACTATTGGTCCACTATGGAAGGAGACTGTATCAATTATGCCAAGAGATGCCATAAGTGCCAAATCTACGGAGACAAAATTCATGTGCCTCCTTCACCGCTACATGTCATGGTTTCTCCATGGCCATTCTCTATGTGGGGCATGGATGTGATTGGACCAATATCGCCGAAAGCTTCCAATGAGCATCGGTTCATCTTCGTGGTTATCGACTACTTCACCAAATGGGTAGAAGCCGCTTCGTATGCTAGTGTGACAAAGTCGGCAGTGAGCAAGTTTCTGAAAAAGGAGATCATATGTCGATATGGGATGCCGAAAAAGATCATATCTGATAATGCATTAAACTTGAACAATAGTATGATTGCGGAGGTCTGCAGTCAATTTAAGATTAGACACCACAACTCGTCACCATATCGTCCGAAGATGAATGGGGCAGTGGAGGCAGCCAATACAAACATTAAGAAAATTGTGGGGAAGATGACCGAGACCTACAGAGATTGGCATGAGAAGTTACCGTTTGCCCTCTTTGCTTATCGAACGTCAGTCAGAACTTCAACCGGGGCAACCCCTTTCTCCCTGGTTTACGGAATGGAGGCGGTGTTGCCAATTGAAGTCGAGATCCCATCACTCCGAGTGTTATCTGAGTTAAAGTTGGATGAAGTAGAATGGATCCAATCTCGATATGATTAATTGAATTTGATTGAGGAAAAGAGGCTAAGGGCTATCTGTCATGGTCAGATGTATCAAAAATGAATGATGCGGGCTTATGACAAAAAGGTTCGCCCTAGAGAATTTCCACGAAGGAGACTGGTCTTGAAAAGATCCTTCTATATACGTAAGGATTTTAGAGGAAAATGAATGCCCAATTGGGAAGGGTCTTACGTGGTGAAAAGGCTTTCTCCTGGAGGAGCATTAATTCTAGCCGAGATGGATGGTAGAAGCTTGCCCAAGCACATGTAAACTCGGATTCGGTCAAGAAGTATTTTACCTGAAGAAAGAGAGGCAGAGTGAAACCCAAAAAAGGCACTCTGAAATTAAAAAAATGGAGAGGCCAAGGTGAAAACCCATGAAAGGGCACTTTGAGGTTTCTTTGTCTATTCTCATTTTAAGTTCTTTGTTTACTTATTGTTTTCCTTTCAATCTTATTTTGTTTCTTTTATACAGAAAAAAAATAAAAGGAGGAAGCTTACCTGTTTTTATCGAAAAGTTTTTTTGAGGTCCACTTGCCATGTCACGGTGGCGCCAGTGCATGTCCGGCGACCAGGACGATGGCGACCTTGTGGTAGAAAATCACCCACCCTCTCCTCTCTTTTTTTTTATTTATTATTATATTTCTTAATATTATATTATATATATTCTTTTAATACATTAGGTATATTTTAAATTCTATATTACGATATATATATATTTTATACTATTTTATTTATATATCTTTAATATTATATTATTTATATATTTTTTTCTACATGTTATCTTATGTATATATCTTAACTATATTATGTATGTATTTTTAACACTATATTATGTACATATTTTTAATATTATCACGTATTTATTTTTTATTTATGTACATATTGATGTAGTATTATTAATAGTATTTTTTTAAAACATCATTATTATTTCTAATATATATATATATATATATATATTATGTACATCTTTTTTATTTCTATTTTATTTTTTTTATTTGTCAACATTAATTATCATTATTCTAATATTTTGATATTTTAATATTTTATATTTTATATATTTTATTATTCACATCATTATTCGCATTTTTTTGAAATAATATTCTTGGATTTTTTTTTTTTACTATCATTTTAAAAACTTTTACATTTTAATTTTAAGAATAAGGCAATGTACCGATTTTAACATTAAGTCATCGATTTCATCGCTATGTTGGGTGAAATTAATCGGCTCAAGTGTTAAAAAATGGGACGTCCTTCTAAAAAACAAAAACTTGCAACTTCTCATTTCCTTTAATCGGATCACGACTAAATTTTATATTGAACTCGTATTTTGAAAATTAAGACATCACGTGTTTATAAGATACCAATTTTGGGCGTCGCGAGGGTGCTAATACCTTCCTATCGTCATGGTCGATGTATCAAAAATGAATGATGCGGGCTTATGACAAAAAGGTTCGCCTAGAGAATTCCACGAAGGAGACCTGGTCTTGAAAAAGATCCTTCCTATACAGAAGGATTTTAGAGGAAAATGAATGCCCAATTGGGAAGGGTCTTACGTGGTGAAAAAGGCTTTCTCCGGAGGAGCATTAATTCTAGCCGAGATGGATGGTAGAAGCTTGCCCAAGCCTGTAAACTCGGATTCGGTCAAGAAGTATTTTACCTGAAGAAAGAGAGGCCAGAGTGAAAACCCGCAAAGGGCACTCTGAAATTAAAAAAAAAATGGAGAGGCCAAGGTGAAAACCCGCAAAGGGCACTTTGAGACCAAAGGGGCTTTTGAGTTGAAAACCCGAAAACGGGCAGCTCAAATTTTGAATATGAGGCATATGGTAGTCTGGTCCTCCAGAAATCAGCAAAACAGAAGAACAATGCACCTTGGAACATCAACAAATGTGCGGGATCCCCTGAGCACACATTTAGTTCGAAGGAGCCTTTGAGAAATTGGAATAGTGAAACTCGTGCGGCGATATCTGGGGCACCTATTTTCTTTTTATTTTGTGCTCTAGCAGACTTGCTATCCTGTTTGATGTATTCACTTTAAGTTTTACTCAATAAAATTCCATTTAGACCATTATGATAATCTTTCGAGCATTTTTGGCTGAAATCACGATTTTTGGACATGTAATATTCATACAAAAGATGTTATGCATATTACTCTGGAAAGTCTCTAAATAGTACAAGAACCTGAAACAGAGCCACTAGTCAGGACTAGCCAGGTTCAAAATTGGAAACATTCGAAAAAGAAGGGTCCTAATTGTGACTATTTCTTCAAATTTTCTGTCAAAGATAGCGGCTAAGCAAGAAGACGCGTTAGCACATCAATGATAGAACCCTGATGAATTATGAGCAATGATACCTTAAGCTTTTAAAAAGGAATCACTCTCATGACATTTCTACATTCATAATCATTCATTTAGTCAGGAGCACTTGATTCATTTCGATCATAGCATCCTAGTTATTCGACATACACAGATACAGGAAACCCACTTTACACATCATGTCTTTAGAAGACAGTGTAGCGACATTGGCGAATCCTGCAGATTTGGCATCTCTGTAGTGGCGGAGAGCAGATCGAAGATAATAGATTTGGCATCTCTGTAGTGGCGGAGAGCAGATCGAAGATAACAGATTTGGCGTCTCCGTAGCGGCGGAGAGCAGATCAAAGATAACAGATTTGGCGTCTCTGTAGTGGCGGAGAGCAGATCGAAGATAACAGATTTCGCGTCTCTGTAGTGGCAGAGAGCAGATCGAAGATAACAGATTTGGCGTCTCTGTAGTGGGGGAGAGCAGATCGAAGATAATAGATTTGGCGTCTCTGTAGCGGCAGAGAGCAAATCAAAGATAGCAGATTTGGCATCTCTGTATTGTCAGAGGGCAGATCGAAGATAACAGATTTGGCGTCTCTGTATTGGCGGAGAGCAGATCAAAGATAACAGATTTGGCATCTCCATATCGTCAGAGGGCAAATCGAGGACGACGAATCTTGGCTTCCTGAGATTACAGTGAAGCAGATTTGAACCATCATCCTAGCTTCCTAATATTGTAGTGGAGTAGGCTAAAAATTACAGATTTTATCTCTTTGAAGCTGCAATAGAACGAATCAAGCTAATCGCAGAAGAGTAGATTAAAGCCACAAACCTCAAGTTGCAGTGGAATAGGTCAGCGAGTAGTTGCAGTGGAGCATATTGAAGATACCTGAAGGAAAGAAACGCCAAGAAGAGTTGAGACTTAGCCAGACCGAACAAATTTGGCCTTTTATAGTCTTTGCTCTATCCTCGTTACATGACAATGAGCAAAGAGGGGCAGCTGTAAACAGGCCAATTTGCCCGGGCCAAAGCAGAACCAAAATCCAAAATATAAAAAAAAAAAATTAATTAAATGTCTATTAAAATGTCCAATTACATGACCCAAAACCCAATGACCCAATCTACAAGCCCAAATCAACCCATTCAAAACCTGACCCAAACTTACAAGGCCCTATAGGCCCGTTGCTTTTAGAACAGACAGAACCCTAGGGTTCTCTTTCTCTCACAGCAGCCTGGCCTCGACCACGCCTCCGCACTACCCCAGCACAGACACTCTCCCCGGCTCCACGCCCACGCTCCCCGTACACTCGCCAGCACGTACTCGTACCTGCAAGAAGACAAACAAAAACAACAACAAGTGCAAACAAAAGGAAACATTGTATTTTTATTTCGTGAATTCTTCCTCTTTCTTTCTACGCTATAAAGAGCCGCTGATTTTAATCTTGTAAAAGGGGACATTTACGCGAGATACATACGCAACAAACACTCAATACTGAGATACACATTTTTTCGCATATTGAATACAAAGAAATAGCAAAGAAAAGGTGATTTCGATATAAATAAATTTTGGATTTCTTTTTCTTGTCTCTCTCTTTTCTGCATTTTTTTCTTTTTCT
Organism: Gossypium anomalum; assembly: GCA_025698475.1. Lineage (NCBI taxonomy): Eukaryota > Viridiplantae > Streptophyta > Magnoliopsida > Malvales > Malvaceae > Gossypium > Gossypium anomalum. The sequence goes on from CM046961.1 coordinate 73,554,981, forward strand.
CTTGGCATTCAAATGAAAAAAAGGGAAAAGAAGGAGTTTACCTTGAAAGCACGCCATGGATCTCCTCTTGCTTTAGTAAAATCGAAGTTAAGAGGAGGTTGAAAGGCTGAAAGGTGTTCTCTCCAGTCCAAATTTGTTGGCTGCTGCTAGGGGAAGGAGAATCGGCAGTTTCAAAAGGGACTTAGGGTTTGAAAAGAAAAGAATGAATGGGGTGTTTTGTTGGGGATTTTAGGCAGTAAGAAACGGCACCGTTTAGACCAATGATAATGGTCTCAAACGGCACCGTCTAGGCCATCCCCTTTATGCCCGATCTGACCTATTTCTTCGACCCTCAGGACCCGCGCACCTTTGCGGTAAAGGGTTATTTTCCATATCAGTCCCTCCCTTTTGCGCCGTGTTTAAATCAACCCGTATTCTCGTTTCATTTCTTTTAATTTAGACTTGTATTTTGCGCTCATTTGCAATGGGGTCCGCACATGTACACTGCGTTTTGGAGTCTGGAATAATTCCAGTTTTGATCCTTGCATATTTGTATACATTATGCGCTGGCCCTTATTTGTATTTACGAATTATCCTTCCATTTTAACGTGGTTTCAATTAGGCCCTCTCCTTTATGTATTTCAATTTTTTTTTTTTTAGATTCACTTCATGTTTTGTTTTATTTTACTTGTGTTCTTTCATTTGTATTCATCATCTAACTTGCATCATTTACTTATTGTAATTTGGATAGCTACGCCTTCATATTTTGCATACTACCTCATGTAATTGTTTTCTTTATATACGCTATTGTACATAATTATTTTTACTTTATATTAAAGTTAATTTTATTTCATATATATACACATTGTTAACCTTATGTTATTTAATACATATGCTTTCTTAAATTTATTATTGTAGTTTATTATATAGTCCTATATAATATATTTTCTAAGTTATTCTTATATATATATATATATATATATGTTTATAGATGTCTATACTTGATATATATGATATTAAATCTATACATTTCTTACATATAGTTTTCTTACATATTCAAATATGTTCTTAAATATACTAAAATTAATTTAGCCCTATACATATTTCAATGTTATCTTGCATGTACTTGCTTTTAAAATTGCCATATATATATTAATACCATTGTTGCTTTAATAGTTTTTTTTTTTTTCATTTAAAATGCTTTCTGCTTTGTGGTTTATCATGTACTTTCTCTATACATATATGAAATTATTTTTAGAAACCTCCTTCTTGTAATTATAAAATTATTATTTTTGAATGTTTCTTTATATTAAATTACTTTGTGTTTTATATAGCCCTCATTTAAATGTTTTGATATAAAGGTATGTATATAATTTTTATAATTTTAGACTAACTTAAAGTTTTCATATATTATTATTAATCTAATGATTATTTTCAAAATTATTTATATGTACATATGTTTTATGAATGTATTTTGAATATTATGTTTTGTCATATATCTTCGTTATTCTTTTGTATTATATATTATTTAAATCATCATGTAGTTTGTCAACTTTTAAATGTGTTTATGTTTAAAAAACGTTTTACATGCAATTTGATTCAAGTTTTTATTCTATAATATTTGTTTCAAAAATCATATAGCCATCCATAGCTTTCTTGCAAATTTACCAACTTATGTAGGGGTCTATTTATTCGTTATTATGTCAAAATCGCTTTATAGCGCATTGGTTTCTAATTGCTACATTATTTTTATATCTTGTATTGGTTATTCTATATTATATGTTGTATATAATTGTGGCATGTTACCGTATGTATTGTTTTGCTCGAATGGTTGTTATATCATCATCTTTGTCATTGTATGATTATGCCAATTATCCTCCATGCATTATTATAATCGGGTCGCATTTTTAGGTTAGCTATACTTAATTTTTAGTTCACTAATCGATTGTATCTTATGTGCATGTTTACCCTGCTTCATCATTTTCACTTGACTCTCAAATGTGGTCTTATGAAACCCATTTTTTATAATTAATTTCATCTTGTTTCAAATCGAATTAATATGTTTTAAGTTAGTTTCTGAATTCATTCAAAAATTCTTCAAAACGAAGATGAGATTCGATATTTAGCAATTCGCGGAATCGTGCCCTAACGTGTTGGGTTGCAATTTCGCGTCTGCTCAAAATAATTGAGTATCCCTTCAAAATTTCATTCATATCTTCTAAAAATTATTTAAAACGACGGCAATATTTGGCGTTTGACAATTCGAGAATCATGCCCTATCGTGCTGGGTTTTGATTTCTCGTTTGCTCAAAACGATCGAACATTCATTTATATTATCATTCATGTTTATTAAAAACCTTCCAAAACGAGGGCGATGTTCGATGTTTGGCAATTTGATAATCGTGCCCTATCGTGTTGGGTTGCGCTTTTTCATTTGTTCAAAACAATCGAATATCTCTTCGGAATTTAACTCATATTTTCTAAGGCAAGGTAATGGTCAATGTTTGGGAATTCGAAGAATCGTGCCATACTGTGCTGGGTTTTGATTTTTCGTTGAACTAAATAGTGAGCATCCTTTTGTGATTTTTAAATTTTCGGACGTCGAAACGAGAAAATTCTTGGTAACCGACTCGGGTTATTCAAATGTTATTTAAAAAGAACCACATTTCAAAACATTTTAATTTTAGACATAAGGATAGTATTTAATCGATTTGGTACCAATTTTTGGGCGTAGTGAGGGTGCTAATCCTTCCTCATACGTAACCGACTCCCGAACCCATTTTCTCATATTTTCGTAGACCAGAATCATTGTTTTAGTAAACCAAAAGGTTTTATTAAAATAAATTCTTAGGTGATCCAATTACACCAAAACAAAAGGATCGGTGGCGACTCCATATTTCTATTTTCCAAATAGTCAATTCCCCCCTTTTTTATTAAATTTAAAATTTTTAAATCGAAAGGTAGTTTCGACATTACCTTTTAAAGGTTTGAGGGTTTTTTGCACTGTTAAGATTTTCATAAATGCACTTGATCCATCTCTTCATGTGCCTATTGAAGATTCTATCTGTATTCAGCTTCGACTATCCCTACTTTAGTTGCTGCGAAATAATTGGAGTAAATGATTGTAAAGGCTTCGCACAATTGGTAGGCCTTCGTTATTAACTTGTTAAAGCTTGTATAAATTTAAAATATTCTAAATATAATTATAAGAACCGAAACATGTGAAAAGAAGTTGGCAGATCAAATCTTGTCTATTTCCCCACAAGATTTAAAGTTAAGGGTCCTAACTCTTTTAACTCCTAAGACAGCAACCCACAAATTCATAGTTCACCAAATTCATTGTCTTGTCTGGACTTTACAGATAATAACCCAGACTCAAAGAATCCAACTAGCCCAATTAGAGTTTCGAACTCACTGACAATGTCTAATGTATAGTCTCGCCCAAGTTATGGCTACTTCTCCACTTGAGCCCAAATGGAAATTTGTGTGGAAAATATTATTGTTTTTCCCTAAAGAAATCAAAACTTTTTCCACCTACAAATCTTTAGTGTAAAAGTGCATGTTCATATGAAATGCGAGTATCAAGCTGATTGTGCTTCATTCAACTTGACAGACAATTAGTATCCTGCACAACTTATAATGACACAATATAAGTTAAAAATAACTATAAATTCCATCTCTCACTCCTTAGTCTTATAAATTTGAAGAATAATGGTTGCAAAAGAGTTTTGATAAACAGGGAAGTGATATTTTTAAAGAATCAGCATATTGTAGTTATTTGTAGACACCTGGCATCCATGCTTATCAATTATCATGTGTCTAGGGCAATGCTGTAGTCTACACTTCCTTAGTTTGGGGGTAAAACTATGGATTGCATATTTGCATTTTAGAATAAGAATAGGGATATTTGATATCTAATCCTTGATCTTCTCTTCATTTTAGTAGCTGCAGAAACCTTTTTGTATTCACGAGTAACCCCACATCTTTATTTTAATATTTTACCAAAAGAGCCCTCAGGCTATGGATAGGGGAAACAAGTGATATTTTTTTATCAAATTATTATTCCTTCTTCTTTTTATGTTTCAGCCATAAAATCAACTTAAATTAACACCACATTAACCTTACTAATCATATTTAACGTGATTTGATATTTTGCTCTATAAATATCACTTGTAACTTTTGCATACTCCCAAAAAAAAAAAAATTAACACTAACTTCTAACTTTTACTCATAAAATAAGAATTATAAATTAAATTATAAATTTTTAAGAGGTTAAAATATAATTTTATTTTTTTAAAAGATTAAATAATTTTTTTATTTTTGGAAGGATGAAATTGTAATGTTATTATATATTAACTTAATATTTTATCGATATTGAATTACAATTTTCTATATTAAGGAAGGCTACCCACCCTCCATAGATTTCACCTATAGATAAAATTACAAACCCTCGTTGATTGCCCCTACTTAATTCCGCGTTCTTGTTTTGGTCATCCACTTTTGGGGTAAACTAATGTTTGCATTTGTTCCTATTTTGGTCACCAACTGTTACATCGATAAAGAAAGTCTTTTTCTAATTGATATAATAACACATTTAGTTCTCAGTACTTACATATTCTATCAATTTGATCCTAATTCTAAATAATTTAATAAATTCAACCCTTCACATTTACAAATTCTATCAATTTGATTCTCAATCTTATAGACCATAGCTTTGAACTCTTAAAAGAAAGGCATTCCACATCTATAAATTTATAAAACCCAAACAAGAAAAAAAAAAAAAAACTTCTTTCAACTAACGAGTCATATTCCAAGTCAACTTATGATATCAATGAGTTTATCTTAAAACTTTAATTCATTTTCCTTTTATTATTATTATTATTATTATTATTATTATTATTATCATTTTTGCTCTAAATATAATATTTTAGAACCCTTTGGTTGATAAAATTTTTGCTAAAGAAAGTGGAAAAACCTAAAAAAAAGAAAAAAGAGAAACACTTTAGATTTACTCTTGTTGTTAATAGTATGATATTTCCTTCAAGGCACATAGAAATAGTCCTCGAGGTTGGTTCTTGAAATTGGAAATTAAATCCAAAGTTAAAAAATATAGCTTTGAAAACTTCAATTGTTCAATCAATAATTACATAAGAAAAAAGTTATAAACATTTACATTTTTATAAGAAAGAAAGTGTGAAAGAATTAAGAGATTATTACGTGTTCTATTTGTTTCTAATTTTTAAATTCACAATAAGCAATATGTATCACTATTAATTTGATTTAGTGTCAAATTATTTACCAAATTAATTAAAAACTTAAGTTATGCTAGTCAGGTTGAAATTATATTTTACAAATATTAAATTATTTATGTAATTTTATTATATACTATATTTTTAGAATTTTTATTTTCTATTATTTTTAATGGCATTTAGTTAATTTCTAGCTCCAACTTTTTAAAAATATAAACAAAAAAAGTTATGTGTCAAATTGGATAATGTCAACCATAAATAAAACAATTAATAGATGTGGGATGTCTTTGTTTTATAAGTTGAAAGCTTTGGTCAGGAAGTTTGAGGATCAAATTGATAGGATTTGTAATTTATTGAATAATTTAGAATTATGATCAAATTAATAGAATATGTAAGAATTGAGGACTAAATGTTTTATTATACCAATTAAAAAAAAGGCTTCCCGTTATCAATTTAATAACGGGACCAAAACAAGAACAAATCAAAACTTTAATGTCTAAATTAAAAAGGTTTAAAGCTAAGCAATCAAAATAAGAATGCGAGCATAATTGGGTAACCATTTATATAATTTATTATAATTCTTATTCCCTAACATTTCTTATTTATTAAGTATATATTTACTTTATTAATGAAGTTAACTAGTTTTTTTTAGCCCAAGCATAGTTTTTTCATTGCTACAATAATATTTAATTAACTTTTTTTTTTGCTACTCTTTTTTTATTCAATTTTTTTTACTTAACTAAATATTAAAAAATTATAAACATTTTATATAAAAAATATCTTAAAATAATCTTATACACTATTAAAAATAGGTTTAAATAGGGTAGAGATCCCTGCACTCTTTTAAAATTTAAATTTAGTCCTTATATTTTAATTTTGAGACATTTAATCCTTGTACTTTTTTATTTGAAAATCTTGGTCCTTCGTCTAATTTTACTATTAAAGTTATTGATGTAGTAATTAAAAATGATAAATTAACATTTTTAGCCCTTAATGTTGTCAAATTAGTCTTTATTCTTTAAAACTACATAAAAAATTAAAAATTAATTTTTTTCATATGTTAAATAAAATTAAAAATTAAAAATATAATTTTTAAGAATTTTCAAAAATTATGAAAAAATAAAACTCTTTAAATTCAAAAAGTAAAAAAATATATTATTTTCAAAAAATAATTTAAAAAATTAAAAAAGAATCCACATTTCAATGTTGTCTTAACCAGATCAGACGGCCAGTTGGACCAAGAATCGGTTGAGGTATCATCCAACAAGAAGTAAAAAACGGTTGACTTACAAACCGATACAAACTGGTTGAATCGGGCTAAAAACTGATTCAACTGATTTTATTTTTTTATTTTTTTACTTCTTTGAAGTTTTAATTTTTTTGCTTTGAACAAGTCAAACTAGGAACTAGTGGTTTGAAGAATTCAACTACTGGTCTGGTTCCAAAAAAACATTGCTTGAATTTTTGGAAATTTTTATATTTTTCAATTTTAAAATTATCTAAATTGATTTTTTAAATGATTTTTATTTTTTTAAGAGTTTGTAGTTTTTCACAATTTTTTATTGATAATATGAAAAAAAATACTTTCATTTTTAAAAAAAATATGTTTTTGTATTTGTTTATGTACATTTAAAGAGTAGGGATTAAATTTACAAAAAAAATAATATAAATATTGAGGTCTAAAAAAATTATTTTATATATATTTTTTAATAATGGTCATTTCAACAATTGTAACGACAATGTTGACAAAGAGATTAGGATTTTTAAATAAAAAATACAATGACTCAATGTCTCAAAGGTAAAATATAAGAGTTAAATTTTAACTTCTTGAAAAGTACAAGTACCTTTCGTATATTTAAAATTTATAAACAATAAATATAATAAAAAAGAATTAGTTAAATAAAATTTAAATTTAACTAATTAAAGCGTAATTTATAACATTTTTCAACGAATATGATAATTTTATTTGGTTACAGTACTAAATTAAGGGTAAAGTCAGAAATGGTCCTTAAAGTATTGCCCACGTTCTATTTTAGTCACTAAACTTTTAATTTTTTCTATTTTAGTCTCTAAACTATATGAAATCAAATATTTAGTCACCGAACCTTAAGAGCCATTTCAATATTAATGGAAGTGTTGATGTGAGATTTTTTTATTGGTCTAATAACAAATTTAGCCTTTTAATGTTTACATATGCTAACAATTTAATCCAAAATATAAAATATTCAACAAATTTAGTGCTCAATGTTCACAAAATTTGTCATTCTAGTTCAAATTTTAAAAATTCAATAAATTTAGCCCTCAAAATTTAGAAAATGACTAAATTTCTGTCTCTTTTAGCCTAGAACTAAAGTTGTTTGTCAAAGCACCCCAAAATAGTCTATTAACTTTATTGGTGTGGCAATCCACGTGTATTCCACGCCATTAATTATTTAATTTAAAAAAAATTAAAAATATATAGAAAATTATTTAAAAATGAAAAAAATTAAAAAGTATTTAAAATCCAAATATATATTATTAAAAGTTCAAAAAGAATATATAAAATATGGTAAAAATATTATAAAGCTCTCGTTTCCAATTATAAAGCTAAATGGAGCACCTACTTGTATATAATCATCTCATTGTTGTGTAATGAAGAACAAGAAATACAACATTTTTCTTCATATTTTATGAGGTAAAAACTCAATTGAATTGGAATTAAACGATTAAATTCCTTTTAATGACTTTTTATAGCTATAAATGTCTGTTATACAAGTAGGCATAAGCTAAATAAATAGAAAAGGGAAAGTGCATCTCTCTTAATTTCAGTAGCAAAATAGAGATGTGGAAATATCTAAGAAAAAATGGAAAATATTAAAAAAAAAAATAAAGGAATAAAGGGCAAGTGGCAGACCCCCCAAAGCAAAACTTGTGTTGTAAAAATAAACTCTGAAAGTGTACATATGTTTTGATTGTCCCACCTATCCTTCCAAATATTCTATCTGAGGCCAAACCCCATAGCCCACAGGTTTCCAGAACTCCCCCATTGATCCCCTCATCCCTTCCAATTTCCACTCCTTTTAATCTTTATTTCCTCACCTCGACATCCATATTCCTCAGCATATTTTTTGCTTTGATTGAATCTTCATTTTCACCCTCACAATGCACTTCCATGGGTTACCAACGTTTGCATGCATGCTTCTTTTAATTCTCTCCCAGTTTTTGATTCACTTTCGATCTCCCCCTTTCCCACCACATAAAAGATCTCTCTCTTCTTGTTGGCCACTAGTTCACTAGTTTTTTATCAGTCAATCAATTAAAAAGTTAACCACTTCTTCAATCTTTTTCTTCATTTTCACACCATCCCTTTTGTCCCTACACATCTATGAATACACATGTACATACACTTTTTCTTTCTGGTTCTGGATTATTTTTACTCCTATCCATTAAGTTCAACTTCTACAGATATGGCTATATATTTCACAACATTCAATCACAACTTAATTGCACCATTTATATAAAAAATATTCTTACATAAGCAAATTTAAATTATAATTATTTAATTGATTAAGAATAATGGGAAAGTTTTGCATGATAATTCATAACTCGTAATGAGTTATCTTCATACCCTTAAAGAAGAGGATAGAACATGCTTAAGTGTACTCAAACCCGTGTCTTCTTGCATTAATAATAATGTCAATGCTAACTAAAGTAAAGCTCAATCGGCTATAATTATTTTAAATTTTAATTAGATACTATTTTATTTAGATAAATGAATAAATGTAAAAAATCATCTAAGTCAAGTGTTAAATTATTTTAATATATACTAAATTTTTCATGAATTAGATATATTGTTTGTCTATGTTTCATTAAAATTAAATTTATTTTAGAAGGTTTTAACGTAAAAGCAGGAAAAATTGTTTTATTACCAATAAAGGTAATTGAAACAAACATTTTATTTGAGTTCTAGCTATATATCATCTCAACTCAATCGAAAGGATATGTAACTGTAATTCTACGTTATCCTTATCCATTTTCAATAGGACAATGACAAATCATATTTTTTCTCATGATTTTCAGCATTTTTAGTTGAATTTAAATTTTTTCAAGGATGAAAAATTTAATTTCAAATACATTTAAACTCAAACAATAAAATATAGAGAAAAGAAAAAACTCTTTTACTATAGATAGAACCCACTTATACATTTTATTCACTATCTAAATAAGCGGCCAGTTTTGGCCAAACGAAGACAAATAAAAAAGGAATATAGCCTTTGAATCTAAGGTGACTTTATCCTGTTTTATACACTTCTCTTGTCCCCATACACACAAAATTATAGAACTTAAGTTTCAAATTCCACATATATTTCTCTCTCTTTTTTTATTTCCATAGTAAGGAATATAGCCTACCACCTTCACAACATTATATATATATACTTCCCCCTAGGCTATATATGCCAAACAACAATGGCTAGAACTTCAAGCTATGTTCATTTCCATGACATTCCCAATGTGGTTCTGGCCATCATATTCTCCTTAGTTGTTGATACCCGTACTCGCAATGTCATGTCCCTTGTATGTCTGAAATGGCACTTGCTTGAGCGTTCTACTCGCAAATCCCTCACCCTCCGCGGCAACATCCGCGATCTCTTCCTCCTCCCCACTTGCTTTCGAGCCATTACCCATCTCGACCTTTCTTTGCTCTCCCCATGGGGACACCCTCTTCTTGATTCCTCTTCAAACCCACTTTTTCTCACTCAACTCCTTCGACATGCATTTCCCTCTGTTGTTTCTCTAGTAGTTTATATCCGTAACCCTTCAACTCTCCATCTTCTAGCTCCCCAATGGCCTAACTTACGACATGTTAAGCTCATACGTTGGCATCAACGTTTGCCTACGGAACCTCTTGGTTCTGACTTTACCGCTCTTTTTGAGCATTCTAGTATGCTTTCATCGCTTGATGTTTCACTTTTTCATTCTTGGACTGAAGATCTTCCACCTGCCATTGAAGCCTACCCTTTGATTGCAGCTTCTCTTTCTCATCTTAATATCCTCAAACATTCTTCAGCTGAGGGATTCAAGTCCCATGAGCTTTTAGCCATTACTGCTTCCTGTCCAAACCTCCGTAAATTGCTTGCAACATGTATATTTGACCATCGATTTATCGGATTTGTTGGCGATCAAACCTTGCTTGCTCTTGCTTCCAATTGTCCTTGCCTTTCTTTACTTCACCTTGTTGATGCTACGTCTTTGTCCAACATTAGGCCTGATCCAAATAATGAGGGTTACACATCTGAAGATGCAAGTATTAGCCATACTACACTTGGAGATGTATTTGCTGGATTGCCACTACTTGAAGAGTTGGTTCTCGATGTTTGCTACAATGTTAGGGATGCTTGGCCGGCATTGGAATTGCTTAATTCCAGGTGCCCCAAGCTTAAAGCCTTGAAGCTGGGACAATTCCATGGAATCTGTAGGGGCATAGATGCTCAACCAGATGGGATCGCCTTTTGCCAAGGGTTGAAATCTTTGTCAATCAAGAATTCTGCTGACCTAACCGATAAAGCATTGGAAGCCATATCTTTAGGCTGCCCTAGATTGTCCAAGTTTGAGGTTCTAGGATGCAAAAAGATCACAGGAAAAGGGATGTGGGAATTGACTCATGCTCTTAGAAAAACTTTGGTCCATGTCAAAATTTCTTTTTGCAAAAACTTCAATGCAGTTTCTTCATTACAGGCAATTGAACCAATTCGAGACCAGATTGAAAGGCTCCATATAGATTGCGTGTGGGACACCCTTGACGATTCAGAAAACCAGACAGGAAGTAGTTCAAGTCAAAAACTAGGTGAATCATACAACTTACAAGCAAGAAAGAGAGACATGATCAAGGAAGAGAAAATGTTGAAAAAGAAAAGCAAGTTCCACTTCCATGATGTCGGAGACGATAACTTGTTCTCTTCTAGGACATGGTCCAAACTACGTCATCTTTCCCTTTGGATAGGTGCAGGTGAGTTGCTCACTCCATTATCCTTGGCAGGTCTAGATGATTGTCCAGCGTTGGAAGAGATAGAAATAAAGATTGAAGGTGATAGTAGGAATCAACAAAGGCCTTGCATGGATTCAGTAGGGCTACGTTCATTAGCTTGTTATCCCAGGCTTTCAAGGATGCTCTTGGACTGCAGTGGAGTTATAGGTTATGCTCTTACAGCTCCCCCAGGGCAGGCAGATTTAAGCTTGTGGGAAAGGTTTTTTCTGAATGGGATTGAGATATTGAATCTTAAAGAGCTCAACTATTGGCCGGCACATGACATAGATGTGAATCAGAGAAGCCTATTTCTACCAGCAGCAGCGTTACTAGCGCAATGTAGGAGCTTAAGGAAACTGTTCATTCATGGAACGGCAAATGAACACTTCATGATGTTCCTATTGAGAATCCCAACACTCAGGGATGTTCAAGTTAGAGAAGATTATTACCCTGCACCTGAGAATGATACAAGCACAGAGATGCGAGTCGAATCTTGTTGTCGATTCGAGGATGCTCTCAATAGTAGCAATCGTCATATTCCTGATTAGAAATATTGTTCCAAGTTGCTAAAGTCCTACTACTTTCAAGCTGCAGAGGAGCATAAATAACTTTTTCCTAATAAAAAATGCAAGATATGTTTGTATTAAGGTTCCTTTGTGCGATACTTTCAGAATTAAATATGGATTGGGATACAATCTCATGTTGTTAAATGGTATAGAAACAACAATTCAATTGTATCTCTTTTATGTATGATAGGGGATACTATTTTGTCCTATACATCTTATCAAATATAATAATATATACAAAATATTTATAAATTAAAAAAAATAATAATATTTATAAATAATTTCCAAATTTTATAACAAATAAAAAAAATCATATACTTATAAAAGTTCCAAAAATCCAAAAATATGAATATTAAAAAAAACCTTTAGAAAAATTAATTAATGTTAACCACTTAGACTGTCACTTGAAAAAAAAAGTCATATCAGCTAAAATTAAGTATCAAAGAAGAAGACAGAGATGAAAAACATATAACTTAATTAAGTTTTGAATTAATTTTTAGAAGGCTTAGCATTTAAGAGAAAGAAAATAAAATGATTTAAAAATAAGACAAAACAAAGAGAAAGGGTATATTCTAAAAGAGTATGCTTTATCATATGTTGGTCTGTTAATTTGTGGACAATGATAAAGTATGTGAAGCTTCATTGTCCATCTCACCATGAGGATAAGGTATCTATTCCGATGGCACTTCTATATATATAGTGTGGCATGGTGGAGTTGCTCTATCTTGTAGATTACATTTTAGTTTTTAATTGAAAAATGCGTAAATTAATTTATATATATTAGATAAGTGAGTAAAATAACTCTCAATTAAAATTGTATGGTTAAATGTTTGTTTTAGTGTTTATATATAAGGTATAATAATAAATTTAGCCCTTAACATTTACAACTGTAATTATCCGATTTTCAGTGATGTCGAAAAATATAATTTTGGAACCCCATTTTTATAAACCGAGTTCGTAATGACGAAATATAAATATTTATGAAGTTACAATGAAAATATAATAAAGAGTGTTAAGTAATCATTTTGGTCCTTTGGATAATTGTTATATAAGTCCCCAAGACTTTTCTTAATTAAAATTCAATAGCGTTGGACTTTTACAATTTAGTCCTTAAGCTTTAATTAACTAATTTCTCGGTTAAATTACTTAATCGAACTTAAATATATGTAACAACCTTAATCTGTATCCGTCACCAAGATCGGGTCACGAAGTATTACGATAACAATTTAAACATTTAAAATTACTATCTTAAAAATAGTCAATCATAATTACAATTGAATCAATCTCAATTCATTCATAATCTAACATGCACTTACGAGCGTTAAAACAAGTCTACGAGGCCCTAAAAATAAATTAGAAACACTCTGGGGTCAATTCGAAACCAAACGGAAAAGTTAAGAAAATTTAAAAATTTTTGAATACAAGGGACACATGGTCGTGTGGCCAGGTTGTGTGTCACAGCCAAGACCGTGTGGACATTCGATGTTGAGTCACACGGCTGTGTCGTTGGTCGTGTCTCAGATCGTGTAACAATTTGTTTTAACACATGGCCGTGTGGATAGACTGTGTGGGTCATATAACACCCCCATACCCAACCCGGTCTCCGAGTAAAGGCATCAAGATGTCACATTCGTTGCCGAAGCAACTACTGAAAATTTCAGATAAATGTATCATATTATTTAATTAATATAGATCATTAACTCATTTCAGTAATAATTGAATTTACGATAGAACTAATGATGAGTTGAAGGAGCTTATTAAAACATTCATAATTGATCAAAGGTCAAATTGTATAGTTCATAAAAAATTTTAAACTTCCATCACGACGTTGGGGTTTCCCCGTCGTGATATGGTGAACCTGTCATCTTGATGTCGTCTCTATTTTCCTACAAAATCCATGCTTTATTTTTATTTTTTTATATCATTACCTGAACCGTATTCAGATATCGTAATCGCCACTTCATTTTACATATCATCCACTTACATCTATTTCTAATCTTAAGTCCTCATAAAAACATGATATTCAATCAAAGATAACAACGTTTATAAAGTTAATACAAATATTAAAGTTTTACAAATAAGACCATTGGAGGACTTGCACTTTTAAAGTAGTTTACCCATTTTATGTATATTTTATATTTATTTCTAAATTGTGCCAATTAATTTAATTCTTCATAAAATTTTAACAAGAATTCAATATCACATCAATTAACAATTATTCATTTATTATTTTATCAATTCGTTTAAACATATTCACATGTATTAATCATTCCATCACTTACAACCATTTCGAAACATTTCAAATTCATCTATAATATATATATTCATATATTTTTTCCTCCTCCTCCTCTTCATTCCACTTCCTTTATGTACATATTTACTAGAATCTTTAGCTTTTAGTATAGAACATGCTTATATGTAACATTGTCCATAATTCCACTATTTACTTATATGTTCATACCAAAGCTGTCCACTTGAGTTATAGTCACTAAATTATTTATATATTGAGCTACAGAATTCGAAATTAAGATCCTCTTGATGTTTTTGAAAGTAGACTCAAATACATTTTTACCATAAAAATTTTAGAATTTATAATTTAGCCAATAAGTATAGTAAATTATTCAAATTTGTCTCTGTTCTGTTGCTTGATAGCTTCGACCTTTCTTTACTAAAAATTAATTATCTCTTAGTATAGGGTTTGGATGATTTTTTAGTTGTTTATATTGAAAATAGATCATTAATAATTTATAGATCATTAATAATTTAAACATATAAATTTAAACTCATAATCATTTTTTTTACAATTTTTTATGATTTTCCAAAGTCAAAACAGGGGAACTCAAATCCACTCCGACCTTGTTTCACGAAAATTAATATATCTCAAACTATAAAATCTTGTTTCTTTCATTATTTCTTCCATATGAAACTAGACTCAATAAGCTTTAATTTCATATTTAATTCATCCTCTAAATAAATTTCTATAATTTTAGGTAAATTTTCAAAGTTAAGTCACTGCTGTTGTCCAAACTATTTTAATGAAAATATTTTCTTTTCCAAGGTTCTTTGCACTATCTTTCATTCAATCACACATAATTGCCATACTTTTGATTACTATACAATTTAGTCACTTATGTTTATGTTTAGATTACATATTCATTTCTTAATCTTAGTACTTTTCACTATACAAATCAAATTCTCTCTTACCAATTTAGTGTTTTAAGTCTCTATTCTTCATCAAATACTTTTTATTTCTAGTATTTAGATTAAATACATATTTCATACATCTCACTCAAAACATCTTTAACTCAATCTATTGAATTACAAGTAGGTTTAATATGAAACTTACCAAATTTGTCAAGAATTTCTTCATTTCTTCTTCATTTCCATGCAGTTCTCATCTTCACCACTTTCCTTCCTTTTTCTTCTCATTTTCTCTAGTTTCATCTATTGTTTTCTTGCTTCTAAATTGATGAGCATATTCTCTAGAATCTCTACTTCATTTTCTCTCTTTAATATCTAAGGAAATTTTCAAAAATTTTGGGTAAAAAGATAGGTTTTCATGGCAAAAGACTAAATTGTAAAGAAAAGAAAACTCATTTTCTCACTCTTTCACTCACGTTGGAAGGATGATAAATTTCCTTCATCCTTCCTTTCTTTTTCCATTTTCTAAATAAAATAAAAATAAATATCTAAGTAAAATATTAATAAAATAATATTTAACTAATTAATTAAAAAAATCACCAAAATATCATCAACATCATCATTATATTCTAGAATTCTTCCTGTTGGTAATTGACTATTTTACCCTTTATGATCTTTCAAAATTCCATCATTGAATCATCACTTAATTTGGTAAAATTGTGATTAGTCCCTCAGAATTCTTCACCTATTCAATTTGGTCCCTGCATGCCAATTCCATATATTAGGAAATTGGATTATTTTCACTTTTGGTCCTTCAAATTTTTTATTTTTACACTTTGATCCCCTAAATTTTGAATATTTACACTTCAGCTAAAAACTTTTCACATATTTACGATTTAGTCCCTTCTTTAATACATCATGTCATGCTTCTTGATTTAACTCTCTATTGATATATTGCAACTTTCATTTTCTTTGATCTTATACCTTATTTCAGTAAGATTTTATCTCATATTATTTACGACCAAGGGGGTTTTGAGAATGTTACATTTCTTCCCCTTAAAATAAATTTCGTCCTCAAAATTTCATTGATTCGATAATCATTCTTACTTTCCTTCAAATAATAATCTTTCATTTAATCCACAGTAGACTTGATTGAACAAGCAAGATATGCGAAATTAAAACTGAAATGCGTCGAAGCTCAAAATCACTATAATGGAATGCTCCGAAGTGCCCCTATCACTTGATATCCAACGTGTTCATATCTTGTCTACTTGGGCCTTTATATTTTGGTTTTCATCGCTATTGTTTATCGATTAATACCATATAAAGAAATTTACACTATTTGTATTTTAAATCCTTATTTTCTTACAAATCAATATTCATTAATTTACTACTTTAATATCTCTTAGAATTAAATTTAGGTGTCTCTATTTCACACTTCTATATTTTTATACTTTTGCAATTTAGCCCTCCTTTGCATAAATTTTCACTACTCTTTAACTTTACAATCATTCCAATTTAGTCTAATACGATTAATAACACCCCTATAAATGCATTTCAATATCACTTTATCATACTTTGTCGCTTATTTACTCTATCATGATTTATATCACTTACTATACTCATGTAACATCCTCAAAACCCCCTTGGTCGTAAATAATATGAGAGAAAATTTTAGTGAAATAAGGTATAAGATCAAAGAAAATAAAAGTTGCAACATATTAAAAGAGAGTTAAATCAAGAAGCAACATGATGTATTAAGGAAGGGACTAAATTACAAATATGCAAAAAGTTCCATGGCACAAACATAAATGTAACATCCCAACAATTGATATATAATAAAAGTAGTAATAAATTGAATAATGTATAATTGATTTTTCGGTAAAATGAGAAAATGATATAAAACGGATAAAAGAGAATATTGAGGAGTATTAAAATGATAATAATAATGATTAAGAAGTAGGTTTTAGTCTATTAATTTATAGTAAAGGCTAAATCGTAAATATGTGAAAAATTTTTGGCTCAAGTAGGTTTTAGTAATTTGTCAATTAAATGATAATTAAAGTAAAAAAAAAACCCAAATGTTCATCTTTATTCATCTTTTTGACCTAAACTAAGGAAAGAAATAAATAAGGGTTGGGAGAGCTTTTAGCGTTCGGCAAGTATTTGGCTTGATTAATGTATGATTCTAGCTTGGTTTTTGATGATTTTTACGTTTTTGTGATCGTTGCTTCGTGTTCTAGCTAGCCCATGCCTCAATTTTTGAAAGTGTAGATGATTTTGAAAGTTTCCATTGATGAATTAATGTGTTTTTGGATGTTTGATGATGAAATATGAAAGCTTGGTGTCTGATATACATGTTTTGTAAAGTGGTTTTGAGTAAAAATGCATATTAGGGATTAAATTGAGAAAAATGTAAATTAAGGGGTTAAATTGTAAATTAAATGAAAAATATGCGTTGCTAGGGACCTATAGAGAATTCGGCCAAGCATGGGTCTTATTGAATTTTGAGTAATTTGTGTTTTTATTAAATAGGGACTAAATTGTTAATGTCAAAACCATTTTTTTGAAAGGGGTCGATTTTTATTTTAAAAAAACAGAAATGGAGTCGCCACCGATCCTTTTTATGAGGTGTGATCAGATCACCTCGTAATTTTATCGTTTTAATAAAATATTTTGATTTATTAAAATAAAGATTTTGGTCTACGAAATTTGAGAAAACGAGCTCGGGAGTCGGTTACGTGTGAGGAAGGATTAGCACCATCGTCACGCCCAAAATTGGTACCTAATTGATTAATTAATGTCCTAATGTCGAAAGTTGAAATTTTGAAAAGATTTTAAAATACGATCCCTTTTTTATTAATATTATTTTTGAAAACGCTTGAATTAAATTAAAACGAGCATCAAAGGCCTACTCGTCCCACGATAACCATATGCCACATCCCGTAAGTTAGGATGCGGCACTTGAGCTCTCTAGGACAAGTTTGCCTTTTAATTTTTATTTAAAACTTAGGTATTTTAAATTTACAAGGATGTTCGGTTGTTCAGATTTGACGACAAAATCGAAACCCCGTAAGTTAGGGTATGACTTCTTAAATTTCGAAAAAAAAAAAAAACATTGCGTCACCTTTAAATTTTTTGAATAATAGCGATTACAAAACCAGAACGGTACGTGCTATTTAGTTGAAGTAAAATATGACGACCTATATTGGATAAATACATTAGGACTTAATACTCGATGTGATTTAAATGAAATAGCTAAAAAGGTAATGTGGAACAGGGAGGAATAAAATATGAATGCTAATGAATGACAATAATATGAAAACACGAATAAACGAATTATAGTACACACCATGTCAATAATCACACAACATACATCATTTAAATACCAATATTAATAATCAAAGAAAAATGACATAAATAATATAAAACAATTTAAAACAAATAATAAGACAATTTTAAATAAATAATATATATAAAAAAGGTTTAGAATAGATACTATAAAAAGCAATTTAAAGTAAATAGTATAAAACAATTTAAAATCATTAATATACAAAACAATAAAAAAATATATAGAGCAACTTTAAATAAATAATTTATAAAACAATTTAAACTAACATATAAAAAGTTTAAAATAAATAATATGTAAAAATAAATTTAAAATAAAGAATATATGTAAAAATATATATATAAAGCAGTTTAATATAAATAATATATATGAAATCTAAAAATAAATAATAATAAAAAGGTTTACAATGAATAATAAAAAGAATTTAAAACAATTAACATATAAAACAATATAGACTAAATAACATATAAAAATTTAAAATAGATAATATATATAAAATAGTTTAAAATATATAAAAAAAATTTAAAATAAATAATATGTAAAGTAGTTTAAAATAAATAATATATAAAAAAATTTAAAATGGATAATAGTTTAAAATAGTTTAAAATACATAATATGTGAAAAACTTAAAATAAATAATAATAAAACAATTTAAAATAAATAATATATGAGAAAAAGGTTCAAAATAAATAAATAAATAACAAATTTGCAAAAATAACTTGAAATCAAACAGATTTGGGACTAAATCAGGACCAAAATGAAATTAAAGGTAAAAATTATGATAAAATAAACAGATGAGGACTAAAATCAAATGGCGCTAAAAGGCCGAGGTTCAAATGGGTAAATAAAACCCAATCCCTGGACACATGTCCACTTTCCAGCGCGTCAATGGGTCAGGGACCCGATTGACAACCAAACAAAATATTGTGGTCAAATTTAAAAAAATAAAAAAATGAACAAAAGGACTAAATTAAAAAAATAATAATGTGGAAGGGCTACGGGTGTAAATAACCCATTGAATGAAAATACGTGGACCTCTTGGAATGGGTCGGGTTGTGCGCGGGTAGGCCCTAAACGGTGTCGTTTTGGCGCCTGGGTCCCTAACCCAAAACGGCGCCATTTTGCATCTTTATAAAAACTAATTTTTTTTTAAAAACTCATTTCCGCCATTTTTCTTCTAAAAAATTTTGAAGCCTCCCCATTTTCTCTCAACCCTCTCCTTGGTAGACCATGGGAACCGCCGCCCGTCCACCGCATCGCCGCCGTGGTCGGTAGCCTGCGACGAACAAAAATGGGTTTTTTAGCCCCATTTTCAATGATTTGAAGGCCAAGCCTTCTCAACCCCTAAAAGATCAAAAGAAAAGGTTCCCCCTCCCTTTTAAAACCAACTTCGGTGACGGAGAAGGAATCTCCGACGGTGTGGTCGTGGGGCGTTCAGGTGGGCCTTTTCTTCTCTTTTTCTTTTTATTCTTATTATTCGTATGTAAGAAAAATAAAATGAAAAAATGAAATAGCATAAAAAAAGAATTTAAAACAAAATTAGTAGTAAAATCACCTCTAAAATTTTTGTTTACTGTTTTTTCTCCTAATGTGTGTAAAAAGAAAAAATTACAAAGGAAATATTTCGGCTTTTGTAGCCAAGTTACAGACTGTTAGCTTCTATTGTTTTGTCTCTTTGCTATTGTTTCTACTCTCTTGCGTGTTGATCTCTCTTTGCAGGAGTCAGACGCGTGTGGAGGAGGCGTGCGGCGGCCAAGGGCAAGCCTAGGTGGCAGCTAGGAGGGGCAGCTGAAGAGGGTTAGGGGTTAGGGTTTATTTTTGCTGAAATGTTTTAGGCTAATTGGGCTAGGGTTAGTTTTGGGTTATTGGGCTTTAGTTTGGGTCATCTGATTGGGCTTGCTTTTGGCTTGATATGTAATGGGTTTTAGTTTAGGTTATTTGGTTTGTAATAGACTATTATTTTTGGAATTCTTTTTATTTATTTGTTTTGGGTTTAGTTTTATAAGCTAGCCCAGGCCAAAATTGGCCTATTACAGCTGCCGCTCTTTGCTCATTGTCGTGTAACGAGAATGGAGCAAAAAGAAGGGCCAATTTTGCCTAGTCTTGTCGAATCTTGACTTTTTGGTGCTTCTTCAAGTAGCTTCATTCCATCCCACAGCATCTTTAAGGGTATAGGAATTGGTGCTTCGATCCGCTCCACTGCAACTTTAGGGAAAGAAGACTTGTAGCTTTAATCTGCTTTACTGTAACTTAAGATATGATTAGTGGTTTGCAATCTACTCCACTGCAATTTCGGAGAGATAAGATTTATAGCTTCAGTCTGCTCCACAGCAACTTCAGGGAGATAAGATTCACCGTGATAGATTTGATCCAACCTACTGCAACTTCAGAGGTATAGGACTTGTAACTCATAGCTTTAATCTATTCCACTACAACTTCAGGGAAATAAGATTCGCTATCTTCAGTCTACTCCACTGCAACTTCAGGGAGATAAGACTTGTAACTTCAACCTACTCCACTGCAACTTTCAGGGAGATAAGGTTCGTGGCTTTAATCTTCTCCACTGCAACTTCAGGGAGATATGATTTGTAGCCTGTCTTTAATCTGCTCCACTGCAACTTCAGGAAGATAAAATTTGTTTATTTTTAATCTGCTCCACTGCAACTTCAGGGAGATAAGGTTTGTAGCTTCAATCAGCTCCACTGCAACTTCAGTGAGATAAGATTTGCCAAGATAACTTTAATCCGTCCCACTATAATTTTAGGGGTGTAGGATTAGTGGCTTCAATCTGCCATCTTCAAGGAGATAAGATTCGCCATAATGATTTCAATCCATCCCACTGCATTTTTAGGGGTATAGGATTTTTGGTTTCTCTAATCTATTACACCATTCTTTGGGGAACATGACTTGTAGAATCCATTTCGTGGGCCTATTTATGCCAAGTGATTAGGATGTCATGATCAAAATGAACCAAATACTCCTAACTAGATGTGTATGAATGATATTTGCATGAATACAGAATGTCATGAGAATGGTCCCTTTTTAATGTTTGGGTTGTCATTGCTCGTTGTTCATCAAGGTTCTATAACTGACGCATTACCCTGTCTTCTTGTTCAGCTGGTATAGAAAACTCGAAGAATAATCACAATTTGGGCTATTATTCCCCCAATGTTTCCAACCCTTAGGTCTGGTTAGTTCTAGATAATAGTCATGTTTCAGGTCCTCGTACTATTTAGAAGCTTTCAGAGTAATATACAGAACCCTTTTTGCTTGAATATTATTAGTCTATTAATCGTTATTTCAATGAAAAATGATTGAAAAAGATTATCACAATGGACAAGATGAAATTTTATTGAGAGCAAAGCTCGAAATGTATAAATTAATCAAGATAGCAAATTTTGCTAAGATATGAAATGAATAAGATAAAAATAGATGCCCCAAATATCGTAGCATGAGCTTTTCTGCACAAAACTTCTCGAGGACCCTTTGAAATTGATATGTGTTCAGAAGACCTAGAGTATTTTGTTGATGCCCCAAGATGAAGCATCTTTCCTTCTTGTTAATTCGGGCATAGCAAGACTACTGCATACCCCACATTTGATCAAAATTTGAGTTGTCCTTTTCCTGGGTTTTCAATTCAAAACAACTTTGGTCTCAAGGCGCCTTTTGCGGGTTTTCGCCATGGCCTCTCCTTTTTTTTTCTTTTGTTTTTTTTATTGAAATATTTCCTGATTGAATCTAAATGCACAGGATTAGGCAAATTCTTTGCTATCCATCTTGGTCAAAATTAGAGCTTCTCCAAAGAAGGCTTTCTTTACTACATAATGTCCTTCCCAGTTTGGCATCCACTTTCCTCTGAAGTCCTTTTGTATAGGAAGGATTTTCTAGTAATAGGTTTCCCTCATAGAGTTCTCTAGGATGAACCTTTTTGTTGTAATCTCGTATCATTCATTTTTTTATGTACATCTGACCATGTCATATAGCCTTCAACCTCTTTTCATCAATCAGATTCAATTGATCACATTGAGATTTGATCTATTTTGCTTCATCCATCTTCAGCTCAACCGACACTCGGCGAGAAAGAATTTCGAATTCAGTTGGCAAAATCGTCCCATTCCATAAATCAATGAGAAAGGCGTTGCCCCAGCGAGGGTCCTAATAGACGTTTGATAAGCATAGATGTCAATCTTTATTAGTCTCAATCATTTTCCCCACACGTTTTTTTTGGTTGCCTCTACTGCACCGATCATTTTGGGGTGATATGGTGTTTGATCTTTAACAGACTGCAAACTTCTGATATCGTGTTGTTAGAAGCTTTTAGTGAAATTAGCCCAATGGCATCCGTGCCCCCACATAGAGAAAGGCCATGGATTCTACTGATTCTTTGTAAGGTAAGATTTGTTTCTCATCTTATTCTACCATCCTTAACAAATCAGGAGATAAACTACAGTTTTAATCATCTTCAAAGTCCTAAGGTTCCTTTGGCCACATAACTTGATCAAAAGGAGGTTCTGAGTCAATAACAGTGTCGCTCATATCATTGATATCTGAAGACCTGTTGTAGGGATTAAGGAACATCCAAAGAATGAAAGAGTCTAAGAATAATTATTTGTATGGTACAATTATGAATTAAATGAAAATAATCAGATAATATTTGCTCGAAGTGAGAAAAAAGATGCATGTTATTGAAATTAAGATGATGGACATAAACCTATTTCACAAAAGGATTCTTATTGCTCCTAGGCTTAAAGCAATAAGCGTGTTTTGAACATTATTCTGAATTAGCTCTAAAAAATATAGGGATCTCTTCCACAGTCCCATTGTTCAAAACACTTTTAGGTATGTAAGGGTAAATGCTTGAAAAACTCTTTTCCCCGGTTCCCTCTTTGGATACGGCGTTAATGTTCAGATTTCCCAACATTTATTCCGAGCCTTTGACTTCTTCAAAGAATTCCAACTCTTTATTATCTATTAGATTCTGCACCGAAGCTTTGAATTCAGCGAATTCCTGGATTTCATGACCTTCTTCAGCGTGTAACTCACAGTAGCTCTTCATCCCTTTTGGTCTTTTTTCTGAATTCTGAATGATTAGTCCCATGTCTATCACTTGTTTTAAAACCCATTTCAATGGAGTTTTTACTTCTGCAACATTAGTTTTGGTTCTCTTTCTTCCCTTTCCAATTATCGCTTTTACCCCTTGATCTGAATGACTGGGTAACGGATTTCCTACTACATGAGGTCCCGATGGATCATCGAATTTTACGATGCCCATCGTAATGAACCTTTCGATTAAATTTTTATATGTAGTGCAATTTTCAATTGAATGTCCCGTTATTGCTGCGTGGTACTCGCATTAACCATTTGTATCATATCATTTTGGAAACGGAGGTTGCATGGGTTCCAAGTAGAACAGGGATACCACATGTGCATCAAACAGATTCTGATACATCTCCCTATATGTCATCAGGATGGGTGTGAATTGGAGTCTTTATGTGTTTGGCCTCGAGTTGGATTCTTGCCTTGAGGAGCCTTGATAGCTAGTAGTTACGACCCTCGACTGGCCTACAGTGACCGATTTAGAATACCTTTGCTCATATTATTCTCTTCACTTTCATTTTTCTTCTGGGTTGACATTTTGGCACTTTCTCCCACATCTATCTTCCCACTTTTTATTGCGTTTTTGATTATCTCACCAGACATTATTATATCTGAGAAGCTCATGGTAGCGCTTCCCAACATATGATTAATGAACAGGGCTTTCAGAGTGTTGATGAAAAGCATTATGGTTTCTTTCTCCAAAAGATGTGGCTGGACTTGTGTTGCTACTTCTCTCTATCTTTAGGCATATTGCCTGAAGCTCTTACTTTACCTTTTTTCCATATTCTGCACTGTGATTCTGTCGGGCACCATGTCTGTTAATTTTGGCACGACTTAGTTGGTTGTACCATTTGGCAACCGGCCCAATCAGACTATCTTGGAAGCAATGAATTAACAGTTGATCGTTATTAACGTATCATGTCATTCTTCGGTAGAACATCGTGATGTGAGCTTCAAGACAACTAGTCCCATTATACTTTTCAAATTCTGGAGTCCTGAATTTCGGCGGGAGTACTAGATCTGGGACCAAACTCAAATCTTTGGCATCAACCCCGTAATGGTAATCAGCATTCTCCATTACTTTGAGTTTTTCTTCTAACCACCTATACTGATCTTCGAGTTATTTTGGCAATTCCACCTTTACTTTTTCTATTTCTGCCATTTCGTCTAGATCAGGAACTACAAAATTGGTTGGATTGTCCCCTGGATTGAAACCTGAGCCTGTCGGGTAGTTTATTGGTGCCAAGGTACCGGTCTGATATTGTTGGAGTCCGATAGTAACGGGTGCCCCTTGTGGATATACGTTTGGCTGTGCTTGGGTGTCTGTTGGGGTGAAGCCTGGAGGATAAGTAGGGTCTTCATTATCGTTCCCTGAGTTAACCGCAGTGCTCTTCCATTTTTCACGTTCTCTAGCCAGCAATTACGCCAACTGGCTTACCATATTATTTTGGGATTCTTGCATTTGTTCCCTCATGTCTTGTTGGATTCTGGCTATTTGCTCTTGCATCTGTGCTTGCAATTGATCTTGCATATCTCTTTACATTTGTTCTAACCTTTCCATTCTTTGATCCATTGCTTTGGTTTTGGTGCGAGTACCATAACGATGTTTAGTTGGTAGAATTTTGTCAGTTTCCAGATTAACTGAAATAATTTTAATTAATTAGGGGTCTTTTGTGAAATCTAATGCATATGATGCAATGCAAATACATGGGATGAATGCAAAAAGAGGTGTCAGTTCTGATTCAATTTTGTTAAAACAGCTTTACTAGAAGACAAATATCTTTACATAAAATGGATACATATACGGTCTTGCCCGTATACTCCAGGTGAAGACATCGATCCTTTTCTTCATATCCGGATGTTAAGACCAAATCTTGCGAATTTTCCAAAAGATGTCTCTATTATCTCCTTTTTGCTTGATCCGGGCTGTGACCTATTGCTCACTCATCCTCGTGATGCTCGTTAGTTTCTTTAAGTAAGTCAGGACATTAATGGCTCCCGAATAATCTTTGTTGGCTTGAATCCTGAAGTAAAGTTGTGTACTCCTTCGCGGACTCTCACCCTTCTCTCGTTGTGTTTACTCGGATCATATTCGGACGGCCGTATTGTATTCCACTTTATCAAGAAATTCATTTTCTATGACAAGCTCTCTATTTAGCAATTGAACATGAATCAACACCTCTTTTCTATGATGAAAATGCAATGCAATCATAACAAAAACAAAAGAAACACGTCAGTACGAAAAACATAAATAACAAATAAAGCACCTATTTGGATGACCTCTAAGGGTTTGGTGTGGTTCTACTTAGGGTAGGCTCCTAGGGCTCACTATATGCGTTTGGTTCTAAAGTAAAGGTACCTAAACCGGCAAATTCCTCGATCCTCATCCATTATAGGCTCATACGGGCCGAGTTCGGTTCAGGGGAATACATTTCCCTATGTCTATACGGAGATAAAAATCTCACGAAGACATAGGTATGAATGTATCCTGAAAGCGATTCATTATCCTATACGGAGGTGAAGACCTCACAAAGGAATAGTTTTTGATCTCACTTAAAAAGGTAAAATCGTTCGATTTATATAATGCAATATGCGAATATGTATCAACAGGCTCTAACATATTATGGCAAAGACCACAAAAACGATAGATGCAACGAAAAGATTCGTAAATTCAAATCAGATTTTCAAATTTCGACAAAAAGATAGAAATTAATCTATTTATAGCCTGACTCTCTTATTTTATTCCCTAGCGGAGTCGCCAAGCTGTCGAAACCATTTTTTTGAAAGGGTCAACTTTTATTTAAAAAAAAATGGAAATAGAGTCGCCACCGATCCTTTTTATGAGGTGTGATCGGATCACCTCGTAATTTGATCGTTTTAATAAAATATTTTGATTTATTAAAATAAAAATTTTGGCCTACGAAATTTGAGAAAAAGGGCTCGGGAGTCGGTTACATGCAAGGAAGGATTAGCACTCTCGTCACGCCCAAAATTGGTACCTAATTGATTAATTAATGCCCTAATGTCGAAAGTTGAAATTTTGAATAGATCTTAAAGTACGATCCCTTTTTTTTATTAATGTTAACTTTTGAAAACGCTTGAATTAAATTAAAACGAACATCAAAGGCCTACTCGTCTCGCGATAACCATATGCCACATCCCGTAAGTTAGGATGCGACACTTGAACTATCTAGGACAAGCTTGCCTTTAATTTTTATTTAAAACTTAGGTATTTTAAATTTAGAATGATTTTCGGTCATTTAGATTTGACGAGAAAATCGAAACCCCGTAAGTTAGGGTACGACTTCTCAAATTTCTAAAAAAACGAAACATTGCCTCACCTTTAAATTTTTTGAATAATAGCGATTACAAAACCAGAATGGTACGTGCTATTTAGTTGAAGTAAAATATGACGACCTTTATTGGATAAATACGTTAGGACTTAATACACGATGTGATTTAAATGAAATAGCTAAAAAGGTAATGTGGAACACAGAGGAATAAAATATGAATGCTAATGAATGACAATAATATGAAAATACGAATAAACGAATTATAGTACACACCATGTCAATAATCACACAACATACATCATTTAAATACCAACATTAATAATCAAAGAAAAATGAAATAAATAATATAAAACAATTTAAAACAAATAATAAGACAATTTTAAATAAATAATATATATAAAAAAGGTTTAAAATAGATACTATAAAAAGCAATCTAAAGTAAATAGTATAAAACAATTTAAAATCATTAATATACAAAACAATAAAAAAATATAAAGAGCAACTTAAAATAAATAATTTATAAAACAATTTAAACTAACATATAAAAAATTTAAAATAAATAATATGTGAAAAATAAATTTAAAATAAAGAATATATGTAAAAATATATATAAAGCAGTTTAATATAAATAATATATATGAAATTTAAAAATAAATAATAATAAAAAGGTTTACAATGAATAATAAAAAGAATTTAAAACAGTTAACATATAAAACAGTATAGACTAAATAACATATAAAAATTTAAAATAGATAATATATATAAAATAGTTTAAAATATATAAAAAGTATTTAAAATAAATAATATGTAAAGCAGTTTAAAATAAATAATATATAAAAAAATTTAAAATGGATAATAGTTTAAAATAGTTTAAAATACATAATATGTGAAAAACTTAAAATAAATAATAATAAATAATTTAAAATAAATAATATATGAGAAAAAAGTTAAAAATAAATAAATAAATAACAAATTTGCAAAAATAAATTGAAATCAAATAAATTTAGGACTAAATCAGGACAAAAATGAAATTAAAGGTTAAAATTATGATAAAATAAACAGATGAGGACTAAAATCAAAAGACACGAAAAGACCAAGGTTCAAATGGGTAAATAAAACCCAATCATGGACACGTGTCTACTTTTCAGCGCGCCAGTGGGTCAAGGACCCGATTGACAACCAAACAAAATTTTTTGGTCAAATTTAAAAAAATAAAAAATGAACAAAAGGACTAAATTAAAAAAAACAAAAATGTGGAAGGGCTGCGGGTGTAAATAACCCATTGAATGAAAACATGCGGACCCCATGGAGCAGGTCAGGTCACGCACGGGTAGGCCCTAAACGGTGTCGTTTTGGCGCCTGGGTCCCTGACCCAAAACGGCGCCGTTTTGCATCTTTATAAAAAGCAATTTTTTTTCTAAAACTCATTTCTGCCATTTCTCTTCAAAAAAATTTGAAGCCCCCCCATTTTCTCTCAACCCTCTCCTTGGCCGGCCATGGGCACCGCCGCCATCCACCGCATCGCCGCCATGGCCAGTGGCCGGCGGCGAACAAAAATGGGGTTTTTATCCTTGTATTCAACTATTTGAAGGCCAAGCCTTCTCAACTCCTAAAAGATCAAAAGAAAAGGTCCCTCCCCCTCCCTTTTAAAACCAACTTCGGTGACAGAGAAGGAATCTCCGACGGTGTGGTCGCGGGGCTTTCAGGTGAGCCTTTTCTTCCCTTTTTCTTTTTCTTCTTATTATTCGTATGTAAAAAAATGAAATAAAAAAATGTAATAGAATAAAATAAGAATTTAAAACGAAAGTAGAAGTAAAATCACCTCTGAAATTTTTGTTTACTGTTTTTTTTTATTTTCTAATGTGTGTAAAAAGAAAAAATTACAAAGGAAATATTTCGGCTTTTATAGCCGAGTTATAGATTGTTAGCTTCTATTGTTTTGTCTCTTTGCTATTGTTTCTACTGTCTTGTGTGTTGATCTCTCTTTGCAGGTGTCAGATGCGCGTGGAGGAGGCGTACGGCAGCCAGAGGCAGGCCTAGGTGGCAACTAAGAGCGGCGGCTAAAGAGGGTTAGGGGTTAGGGTTTATTTTTGCTGAAATGTTTTAGGCTAATTGGGCTAGGGTTAGTTTTGGGTTATTGGGTTTTAATTTGGGTCATTTGATTGGGCTTGCTTTTGGGCTTGATATGTAATGGGTTTTAGTTTAGGTTATTTGGTTTGTAAATAGACTATTAATTTTGGACTCTTTTTTTATTTATTTGTTTTGGGTTTAGTTTTGTAATCCGGCCCAGGCCAAAATTAGCCTATTATAGTTAAAATGTGAAAGTTTAGGGCTAAAGTGTAAATTGGCTAAACTTATTTGTTTGTGGATTAAATTGAATGAATTGGTGATTAAATGGGTTAATTTTGAATACATATAGATCAAGAAAGAAAGAATTAAGATTTAGATCGGGGAAAATCGTAGGTTATCGAGTAATCGATCCGATTCATCAATTCTAAGTATGAGGTAAGTTTGTACGTGATAGATATTGTTATAATTATATTTTTAATGCCTTGATATTGCATAAATTGTAAATATGAGACTACGGTAATGTTCGACGACAAATCGACTATTTTTGGCACTTAGTGTGCGTTTCGAGATAGTTTCGGCTATATAGAGCACTTAGTGTGCGAGACCGAGGTAGCTTTGGCTATGTGATGCACTTAGTGTGCGACATTATAATAGCTTCGGCTATGCTTTGGCACTTAGTGTGC
The DNA here is from genome assembly GCA_025698475.1 of Gossypium anomalum. Classification (NCBI taxonomy): domain Eukaryota; kingdom Viridiplantae; phylum Streptophyta; class Magnoliopsida; order Malvales; family Malvaceae; genus Gossypium; species Gossypium anomalum. The sequence continues at coordinate 73,584,412 of CM046961.1, forward strand.
AAGATATCGAGTATTCGATAGTATCACATCAAGATATGAGTTCGATACGAGTTTGTACAGGTATGTACATCTAAAGCATGAAATCCAAATAAAAAAACAATGAACTTGTTCATAAACACTTGAGTTAGTATGAAGAAAGTTTGTTGGTCTCTATGATTTAGATATGAATTGGTTTAGATTGATGATTTGTATTTTATGAACTGTTGAGTATATTTAGTACGAACTTACTAAGCTTTTAAAGCTTACATTGTGTGTTCTTTTCATGTTTTATAGATTTTTGAAGCTAGCTCAGACATCGGGGATCATCGGGAATCATCGTCATATTATCAACTACTTGTCGGTATTTTTGGATGATTGTAAATATGGTATATGGCATGTATAGGCTAGTAAGTTGATGATATGTTTTGAATTATGATTTAAGCCATGAGATTTAGCTTACTTTTGGTTGAAAATGTTGATATGCATTTGGTCATTTAAGTTGCCCTAAGTGATGTGTTTAAAAGGTGTTTTATGTGATGTGTAAAATGCCTTAGATATTGGCTTGTTTTGGATATGTTTGCTTAGTTGTTCTTATAGTTAAATGGTGTGTTTTGTGACATGAAATAGATGATAATTTGATGAATTAATGTATTTGAAATGTATGCAAGTTGAGATGATATTGGTATATTGACTTGGTATGTTTTTAATTAGGGAATTGAGGAATTGAAATGGTTGAGGATAGATGGCATGATATGTGTGTGAATTGGCATAATTTGGCTGCCTATATATGTGATGAAATGATAACATTTTATTGGCCAGGTGTACATGAGAAAAGGGTGGTAAATTAGCTTTGCAAATGGCCTATTTTTGTCCACACCAGCAAAGACACGTGAGTGTGTCTCAACCGTGTGTGACACACGGTCATGTTACACAGTCGTGTGTCCCCTGGGGTAGCCCTTCGAATTAAAGTCAGTATACCCTACAAGTTTGACACGGCCTAGACACACGGGCGTGTCTACTGGTTGTGTGTGGCACACGGGTTGGCACATGGGCATGTGGCCGGCCGTGTGACCTAAGTCAGTAACCTCCAAAGTTTTCCCACGGCCATGGCACACGGGCGTGTCTTCAGCTGTGTGGTGCAAGTCAGTATGTATGCCCTGTTTTCACACGGCCTGTGACACGGGTATGTCTGGTAACCGTGTGAGGCATACGGCCTGTTCACACGGGTGTGTGACCCTTATATGTTTGAAATTTTTTTAAGTTTTCCAAAATTTGCAAATGTTATTGGTTTAATCCCGAATCACTTCTAAGCATGTTTTAATGTCCCGTAAGATCTTATAAGGGACAATGAGAATGAATTGAATGGATTTTGATTATGATTGTATAAATGTATGTGAATGATGTGTATTATCCGGTAATGCCTCGTAATCCTATTTGGGCGATGGATATGGATTAGGGGTGTTACACAAGCCCTACATATATCCTCATTGCCCTTATTAGTCATATATTCCATAATAACATCAAAACATATATGGGCTCAACAACGATCAAGTTTCCAGGCACATATGCTTTCCACAACATGTATTTATTTAACATGTATAAATCATCTCTTTATATTACAAGTATAATTTCATAATAGTTCATCTCGAGTTTAGATTATTTCATGTCAAAACTTTACTCATATCATTCAAAAATATCAAGGTCGTGATTTGTAACACCCCTCGCCCGCATCCGACGCCAGGACGGGGTTCGAGGTGCTACCTGACTTTTACTAACACTTCTATACTAAACAGGGCCATGAAATCTCAAACAATTAAAAACTTTTCTTTTCACATGCAATCTGTCCCTTATGCGAGCTTACGAGGACCAAAACATACATTCGGGGTGGTTCGGGACCCAACCAAAAACTCATGAAAAACTTAAAAAATCTCTTGCATCAAAGCTCCATACGCTCGTGTGCTAGGGACACGCCCGTGTCCCAAAACCATGTCTAAAAACCTGGACATTCTGCCAAAACCACACGGCCAAGGCACACGCTCGTGTCCTATGACTATGTCCTTCACACGGCTGAGACACATGGCTATGTCTCTTGCCCGTGTACTACTACCATGCATACTGACTAGAAAAACTTAGGTGCAGGGGTCACATAGCTGGACAACATGCCTGTGTGTCTACCCATGTGGACAAATACAAGGCTATTTTCCAAGCCATTTGTCACCCTCACAACACATGCACGCATACTTATACAATAGCATACAACATGGCAAAAATAGGCACTTAAACATTCCTAAACATTCCTAACATGACATGACCGTGGTAATTTCACATGCAACCATTACCATAGGTTTTACTTTCATCTTTAGTACATTAATGCTATAGCTATCAACATGTCATCAAACCTCATGTCCATCACTAAGCATGCATAATCACATCCACAAACCATTTATGAGGCTTTATTAATTATTTACCAATCACTTAATCATGCATAAGGTACTAACTCATCAATGAATCTCATTTTAATCTCTAGGCATACTGTAAGCCACATCGCAAGAGATAATAACATACATGCATAAGACTAATCATATAGGCCCATAACATCATTAGCCGATATAGGCCAATTTACATGGCTACAACACTTTATCAATACAAGCCAACACCTTTAGCTAAATCATAATATCACATACTCAACATTAAAACCCTATACATGCCATAGACTCAAATCACTTGGATTTACTTACGCCGATAGCGTCTACTCGATAGTGTGATAATATCTTTGACGGCCTCCAACCTGAGCTAACCTGGCACCCTAGGAAACATGGAAAAGAAGGGGGTAAGCTTTCGCTTAGTAAGTTCATATGAAAACAATAAGCAACTCATTAACATGTTTTATCAATGTTTACAACATATTCTCAAGTTCACGATAAACTGTCTTCCTAAGCAACAGTCACTAAATTATTTATATCTGGAGCTACAAAACTCTGAATTAAGTTCTGTTAACCTTCTCTGAAACTAGACTCATTTACCTTTCTACCATAAAATTTCCAGAATTTTTGGCTTAGCCAATTAGTACAGTTTATTCCTCAAATTACCCCTAATTCACTGTCTAATAGTTTCAACCCTCCTGTACTTAAGTTCAATTATCTCATAGAACAAGACTCGAATAATGTTCTCGTATATTTCTATTGAAACTAGACTCATTTAGGATTATAAGAATATAAATAATAACTCATAAATATTTTTGTACAATTTATAATGATTTTCTCAAATCAGAATAGGGGATCTCGAAGTCATTCTGACTCTGTCCCACGCAACTTCAAATATCTCATTATCGGAAATGCTTTTGCTTACATGGTTTCTTTTATAAGAAACTAGACTCATTAACCTTTAATTACATATTTTATTCAGACTCTAACTCATTTTCCACTATTTTTAGTATATTTTCAAAGTTACACTACTGCAGTAACTCAAATCTGTCAAGGCTAAGTTACTCATTCATAGTCATTGTTCACAAAATTAATACAACATCATTTCATCCATCATGGTAAGAACACATATTTATGCATCATAGATCTTTCACATACCAAGACATTCTCATAGGCTTAGTGTACGTACCTACACAACTCGTAATATAACTCAAGTGCATACTTACCAATGACTTACCTCATTGGGACCATCATCAACTCTTTATTCGGATTACCCGTTGAACACTTGGAATACTAATTGGATACTCGGAAAAATCTTTGCACATAAGTGCCTAAATTGTAGCTAAAGCTACCTCATATCTCATGACATTTCAATGCTCACTCTCGAGCTAGTCATCTAGACTCATAATTCCTAATGACATGTCACTCGTATCCTATTTTATTCCTAAGGTTCAAACGGGATTCTTCCTCGCCTATCAAGGCTTTGTCTTATCATATTTCTATCAATCACATACACATTAATATTTGTACAATTCATGTAATGATAACATTTAAAATACATGTATAGCATGTTATTATTTACATACGAACTTACCTCAATACCACAAAGGTGAAAAAGACATAATCGTCCATAAATTGATTTTCCCCGTTCTAGGCCCAAATCGCATTTTTCAACATCTGAAACATCACATTTAGCTAATCAAAATAATGTACTTATCAAATTAGTCCATTGACACACTTTGGCAAAATTTACAATTTTGCCCCTCTATTTTGCCAAAATTACCAAATTACCCCTAGGCTCGAAACAAGATTTTTATTCAATTTCTTTACTCCTTAAGCCCAGATAAACCATTTTCATAACTATGGCAACTCACAAAAATCATTATTACACACATTAACAACCCATTTTACAACTTTGCATAATAACCTTTTTAAGGTATTTTCATGCAAATTTCCTTCACAAAGGTTGTTTATTAGACAACTACAACTCATATTCTTCCATAAAAACTCAGCAAACAGCACATATACATTCATGGAAAAACCCTAGACTCTTTATCATTTTGCAAAATAGTCCCCTCTTATAAAAGCTCATGCTTTAGGGGTTAGGGGATACAAAAATGTAAAAATCTTCAAGAAAGACATTAAAATCACTTACTTGCTAAGGCTCAAAGTTTCTAAAAATTTGAATCTTTCAAAACCCATTTCTTGGCTGGAAAAATATGTGGAGAGAAGATGAAAAAAGGGATGATATCATCCTATTTTTATTTTATTACCTATTTGGTCAAAAGTCACCTAATATCCCATAAATTTTGGCTTTTTGAAAATTTTGTCTCCCCTTGGCCGGCCACACACTTAAAAAGGGTCCAATTGCCCTTTAAAGGCCTCCAATTTTAGTTCTCTAGTCTATTAACACCTTTAGGCACAACAATACAACTTTTACCTTTTACGCGATTTAGTCCTTTTTCGAAATTGGACTAGAAATCGCTAAAATTAACTTACCAAAATTTACATGTACTTATAAAATTATATTATAACACACAAAATAATTTTATCCAGCCTCGGAATAGTGGTCCCAAAACCACTGTTCCGACTAGGCCCAAAATCGAGCTGTTACACGATTAGTACACTCAAGGTGTACAAATCTATAATCAAGGATGAACATTCTCATCAAATAATTTCTATGTACAAATGTCATTATCTCATATTTCCATATATCAATTATTATGTATCGTCATTTTCATGTATTTCAGACAAATATGTGCAATGACTCATTTCTTATTCATATCTTCTCATGTCAGGATTTTTACCCTTTGAATTTATCTCAAATATCGATGGATACACAGGCAGTACAATCGAGGTGTACAAATCAGGATCCATCAATTCATATTTAATGGTACCCATAAGATACTATTTGCGAGAGTCCACTCTCAAACCACATATATATAAATAACAGGATTACCAGTTCAGGCTAAATCGTATCTACAATATATACTCAATAGAGCTTAGTCAGGATTACCAGTCCAGGCTGAATCCTTTTTATGACATATGCTCTAAAAAGCTTGATCTGGATTACTTGTCCGAGCTAAATCCAATTCATAACATATGCTCGAGAGGACTTATAATAGGATTACCAGTCCAGGCTAAATCCTTTCTGTGATGAGGTCAAAAAGATTACTCGTCTGGCTAAATCCCGTCAGCAACAAATGCAGGACTCATTCATTTCGGGAAATCACATATCCATCGATTTTTCATTTATTCAAACGAAATTTGACATTTATCAGACAATTTTCAAGTATGTAATTATTTCATACATTTATAATATTCACAATACTCAAATAAACACATTTCACATTTAATTCAATCATAAAAAGGTAACATTTTTACCATTTATCATTTTTCGGGCATAATCATTGATCGGGTTTTGTCAGATATATGTCAGATATATTTTCAATGTCATATATATAACATTTATACAATTCACAAACACAACATTTAGTTCAAGCATACAAATATACACAAATTTAGTTACACGAACTTACCTCAACAAATCTTCGTGTACATAAAATCTACTAATCCGACATTTTCCTCTTTTCCTCGTTCTATTCCGAATTTGGTCTATCCGGATCTATACGAGTAAATTTAAATCCGAATTTGGTCTATCCGGATCTATACGAGTAAATTTAACATCAATTAAATACAATGTAACCTCAATTTAGTCCAATTTACATATTAGAAAAATTACTATTTTGCCCCTAAACTTTTCATAAATTTCAATTTTGTCCTTAGGCTCAGAAAATAAAATTTATGCAATTTACTCCCTATTCCAAGCCTAACCAAAATTTCACATAAAATTTACAGCACATATATTCTATAAAATTTAAAATTTTTCTTCAATTTTCACAACTTCACATTTTTGTCCCTAAATCATGTTTTCATCAAAAATCACTTTGTAAAAGTTGTTTATCTATCAACAACCTTTCATTTTCTACCATAAAATTCAAATTTTCAGCATATTCATCCATGACATAATTTTCATACTTTGATAGCTTCTCAAATTGATCCTCCAAATAGATAGATTAAGCTATCCCGGTTTCAAAAATATAAAAACTACCAAAAACGGGACAAGAAAACTTACCCAATTTGGCCAAGAAAGTTTGGTTTCTCTTTCCTAGGGTTTCCATGGAATATTTTGGGAAGAAGATGAAATAAAATGATTTTTATTTCTATTTAATTATTTTTCATCTTTTAATTATTTTGATTTCCAATTTAGTCCTTAGTCTTTTTCTAATTTTCCATGGATGAGTCACCAAAAATATCTACATGCTTTTCTTTAATGGTATAATTACCATATAAAGACCTCAAGTTTTGAATTTCATAGCTCTTTAATCCTTCTAGCTACTAGAATTTAACTTTTGCATATTATGTGATTTGGTCCTTCCCGTAATTAAGCACATAATCGGTAAAATTTTCTTATCAGATTTTTCACATGACATTTCTAACATAATACGGGCTATTTAATAAAATTAAAATAAATTTTATTTTCGGCTCAGATTTGTGGTCCCGAAACCACTGTTCCGATTTCACTGAAATTGGGTTATTACACACCTGGTATGTTTTTTATGCGGAGACACTCCCGAACCACACGGCACATAAAAATTAACCAACATAATCATCGAATTAGACGTTTAAAACTGAGCTAAAACCAAACCCAAAACGAGCTATTCATTTATTAAGCAACCACCCTTTACCTTCAATAAAACAACGGTAATTTCCACGAGACTAAGTCCCCGACAAGCGATTCTGAGTCCTAGAATTCTTCCTTAACGGCATAATGACAACCATTAATAACGAGTTTTAACAAGTAAAACATAATTTCCTTACCCAAACTCACCGAATTAGATCACGAACGATATTGAACAAAAGAGAGCCACAAAAACCACAAGACTTACCGATTAATTGGAAATATGATTCGAAAAAAAATAGAGAGGTAGGCGAAGGAAAGAAGAAAACTCAGAGGGGAGAGCAACAGAGAAAAAAAAAGTTAGTTTTTGGGAAAAAGAATTCAAACTGAACAGAACTGATAACCTCCCTAATTTTCTCCTCCTAACCCACTAACTCACAACCACCTCAGTATTTCAGCTCCATCGAAACTCTACCAGACGACTGAGCAAAAATAATTCTCACGCTCACGCAGGGATTCAAACACAAGACCCCCAACACACCAACCCCCCTACCACTCGAACCAACAGGCTCATTCTAATATAAATTTACAGACAAATTAATATAATCCCACTGATTAGGGCTAAAGCTTGATCCAAAAAAAAATAAAAGTAGCAAAGGTGGGGCTTGAATCCAAGACCTTACACACACAACTAAAACACTTAACTACTGAAGCAGACAAATACTTGTGTTAAATATTCACAGAAGAAAAAAATATTTTTTTTCAGGGCGTTACAAAAATTGTAAATATTTTTAAAATTTGTATCTTTTTTAAAATTTTATATAATTTTTAATATTTTTTGCACTTTTCTATATTTTTATAATAATTTTCTACATTTTAAAATTTTCCATATTTTTAACAATTTTTTAATTCATATAATTTTAAAATTATTCATTTTAATAATTTATATAATTTGTATAATTTTTGAGACACTTATACTATTTTTAATATATTTTTTGCATTTATATTTATTTTTTTATAATTTTTTGTGATTTTGAATATTTTAGTTTTTTAATAATTTCTTTTACGATTTTCGGTATTTTTTTTTAACAATTTTGAGAATAAAACAGCCCCAAAAGGGCAGCTGTTACCCCAAAGGGCTTAATTATTAATTGAGTGAAAAAAATATAAGGGCTTAATTGATTTTTTTAAGAAAATTTCAGGGGCTTTTAGCTATTTTAATTAGTCAGGGTTTTTCATTATGATACATTTCATTGCAACTGCTGCGTTTAAGTATAAACATATTAAAGAAACATGTGTAATGAATAAAAAAGAAGAATTGGGTCAAAGCTACTCTTCTTTGCAAGCAAAAGACTAGTAGGTAGCAGAGTTGAGCGTTTTAGAGCTTATGCATTGTACAGATTCCATGTATTTCATTTTATATTTGAATTTACAATCATTGAACAAAAGATAAAATAGATACAACAAAATGCCAACATGATCCTTGTGATCAATGTTAGGAACAGTTGATTGATCCTTTATGAACTTAGACCTACTTTTAATCAAAAAAAATAAAGTGAGGTTAATGTTTATAGATTTGTAAAGAAGAGAGTTGGATGCAGCATTTTGATAGATTATATAATTATAACCTAATTGATCAACTATTTTCAATGGTAAATTAGATGTAAAATGTTGACTGTTAGATTCATCTCCAGCAACTATCCCTACTCACAAGTCAACTGCACCCAAGTGTGAACAGCAGACGGGCAGGGCATAACCACCAAAATAATTTGGTCTTTATTTCTCATGAAACTAAATATTTTTCCATAAAACATTTGATTAATTCATAAGATACCCTAAAAAACATTGTTACCCCCATCTTCTTTGGACAGTTCCAATGTTATTTTGGTCACTTGCAAAGAATGTTGTAGAGCTGACTGGTAGGCATGGCTTAGTTAGCATTAATTTTCCACCTTATATACAATACAAATGCAAGATTAAGATCAGATATCACTGGCAACCCCGTTGAAAAAAAATGGGTTTCCAAAGAAACATATTGGGTTTCCTTTTCTTGATATTGGCTTCACTAACAAGCCTCTCTTCTAGCCTTCCTAGTGAATACTCCATAGTGGAACATGAGATTGACGCATTTCTTTCGGAGGAAAGGGTGTTGGAGATCTTCCAACAGTGGAAAGAAAAGCATCGGAAAGTGTACCGGCACGCCGAGGAGGCTGAGAAAAGGTTTGAAAATTTCAAGGGGAATTTGAAGTATATCCTAGAGAGGAATGCAAAGAGAAAAGCAAACAAATGGGAACATCATGTGGGATTGAACAAGTTTGCTGATATGAGCAATGAGGAGTTCAGAAAAGCTTACTTGTCAAAGGTGAAAAAGCCCATCAACAAAGGGATAACCCTGTCAAGGAACATGAGGAGAAAGGTGCAGTCTTGTGATGCACCCTCATCCTTGGATTGGAGGAACTATGGAGTTGTGACTGCTGTCAAGGACCAAGGTTCTTGTGGTAAGAAAATGCCCTACATATAGTGTAAGTTCCCCTTTAAGAAAAAACCTGAATAACTGTGTCCTATTTTTGCAGGAAGTTGTTGGGCATTCTCATCAACCGGAGCCATGGAAGGAATCAGTGCCTTAGTTACTGGAGACCTAATTAGCCTTTCAGAACAAGAACTTGTAGATTGTGATACCAGCAACTATGGGTGTGAAGGAGGATACATGGACTATGCTTTCGAATGGGTTATAAACAATGGCGGGATCGATAGCGAAAGCGACTACCCCTACACTGGTGTGGATGGCACATGTAACACCACCAAGGTCTGATTCATTTTTGTTTCAGTAGTTCAACCAGTTCTTCCTCTAATTCTAATGTATTTGTCTTTAATCAGGAGGAAACCAAGGTTGTATCTATTGATGGCTATCAAGATGTAGAGCAATCGGATAGTGCTCTTTTATGTGCCGTTGCTCAGCAACCTGTTAGTGTGGGAATTGATGGTTCCGCCATTGATTTTCAACTTTACACTGGTGTAAGTATATGTTTGGAACCTGGAAACTTTTTGTTTAAAACGAAATTTTTGGGGTAATGAAATTCGTACGGCATGATGCATGAATAGGGAATTTATGATGGGAGCTGCTCGGATGATCCAGATGACATTGATCATGCTGTTTTAATAGTTGGTTATGGTTCAGAAGGCAGTGAAGAGTATTGGATAGTGAAGAATTCATGGGGAACAAGTTGGGGGATAGATGGATATTTCTATCTAAAAAGAGACACTGATTTACCATATGGTGTTTGTGCTGTCAATGCCATGGCTTCTTATCCAACTAAAGAATCCTCTTCACCATCCCCTTATCCATCGCCAAGTGTTCCTCCACCGCCACCTCCTTCAACTCCTCCACCACCACCACCACCACCACCTCCATCTCCTTCACCAAGTGATTGTGGAGACTTTACCTATTGTTCAAGTGATGAGACATGCTGTTGCCTTTTTGAATTCTATGATTATTGCCTAATATACGGCTGCTGTGAATATGAAAATGCTGTTTGCTGTACTGGAACTGAATACTGCTGCCCTAGTGATTACCCCATTTGTGATGTCCAAGAAGGACTCTGCCTCAAGGTACCAAAATCTGATCTTTAGCATCCAAATTTAGCCTGCATTTGACATTAACAAGAATTTGACTGTTTTACTGTAAATTCATTCAAATTCAGAACGCTGGAGACTATCTGGGAGTAGCAGCTAGGAAGCGAAAGGTGGCTAAACACAAATTACCATGGACTAAAATAGAGGAAACAGAGAAGACATATCAGCCTCTGCAATGGAAAAGGAACCCTTTTGCTGCAATGCGTTGAAAAAAGTGAAAAATTACATATCATCTCTTAAACCTTGAAGGTTGTTTTCACCTTTTTTCTTTTTCTTTCATTTTTGCTTTTTCATTTCCAGCAAGCAAATCCATGCAGATAAGACTAAGAAAGAGGCATATTTGTTTAGATGATGCATTTGAATTTGGAAACTGTGTTTGTCATTCTTCACCAGTGGGGTATAAAAACTACTATGCTTTTGTTTATTTCTTCAGGCTTGTTTCATGATGAGCCCATGTTGATGTTGCCATTGTTGTTCATCTAGGCTTTGTAATATATACATATTTGGATTAAAAAAATTAGGGCCTGTTAGTTTCCCACAATTTGCCTTGTTTCTGCTACCAGCAACAGATTCAAAACTATGAATAATGGACTGCAATTGTGCATGAAGCAATAGACTTGTATAAGACCCCTTTTTTTCTGTAGTGTAATCCAATGGCCCTTAAGGTCTGGAATCATAAAAGCCCAAAGAAAGGTAGATCATCATTTCATGTACCATTTTGTTAGGGGTGATAAGCACATCCCAATTCTCCAGTGCAGCTGGTGCTTGGGGATGGGTCTACTTACCGGACCACGGCGGGAATTGGGTTGTGCTGGTGGGGGTAGTACGATTTCTCACATATTTTTTCACGGACAATTTGTATGCAATCTGAATTTTTTTTTAGAATTAGATTAGACCATTCTGCTCTCTTATTTGCCTTTTTTTTTTTCTAGTAAAATGAAGAAAATTAGAATATCTTAATTAAGTCTAGGGTGATATGTTTGATGGCATTTTTTTAGATTTTTTAATTTTCCATAATTGGATGTGCGGTTCGGTTCTCGATTTTTATATTAATGTTTAATTTTCTATTTTTAGATTTATTTTAGCAAAATAAACTTTGTTTTATAACTTTTGAATATGATTTGACAAATTTTTAAAATTTTTTTCATTAGTATTTCTAAAACAAAATAATTTTTCAAGAAATTTTAAATTTTTTACTATTTTAAATATAAAATATTTATTTTATATCATAAAAAATTAAAATTATTTATATATTAAATAAAAATAAAATTTGATTCGATTTCAGGTAACCTCTTTGAATTTGTATTTCATAAATAGTTCAAACACTTTGATTTGAGTCGTTTTTCGAATTTTCAGTTTATCTTACTCAGTCATCGTTAACTGAATGTTTGTTCTCTTTCTATTATATAAAATCTTAATATCGCGTGTAAAAATGTAGGAAAATGGCTTCTTAAAACATAAGGAATAATTAGCTTAATGTTTGGGAGACATTTTAAATTTATGTAAGTTTTCTTAGTTTGATTAAAGTGTTAGAACAATTTTTATGAAATGTAAAACAAACCTTGAGAAACTTGTATATCACTGTATTTCTTTTTAATGTCAATCATGTAAATAGGAATACAATACAAACCACTAAATGTGTCAAAAGTACAAATAAAAATTCCAATACAAATTTGGTTACAAAATAAATATGGATACAATTATAAGGTTTCATCTTGAAAAATATTCTATTTTCACTAAAATTTTTTTTGGACTTTGCCCCTATTGATCAACTAAAAAATATATATGAAATTAAATTAAGAAATATGCCTAAAACATAGTTTTTAAACATTTCATAATATGTTAAATCCAATTGAAAAACTATTCCTCACTAGATATTCTCTTATCCATTTCAATTTTTGATTTTTTCAGAGTATTTCCAATGTTTTTAATGATGTCCTCAAATAATGATTTATATTTATTTGCTACGTACCATTGCTTCACTTCCTATATTTTTTGAACAAAAAATCATTCAATCAAGACTCCAATCTATATTCGCTGCCATCCTATTATGGTAATTGCCTTCTTTGGTCTTCCTATTCCTTTTGGACTTAATGTAACAGAGTTGTCAACAGCTTTTGGCGAATCCAACTCTTCATCTTTACTCTCATTTTGATTATGAATACTATTAAGACTTTGTTTAAAAGTGCTTTTACGGTCAAAATTACTTTTCAGTAATGCTAAACAAACAACTTTTAGAGTTAAAAGTGTTTTTGAGAAGTGCTTTTGAGCTTAACAATAAAAGAGAGTTTTTTTTTTTTTTTAGCTTTTGCTATTGACAAAAGTGATTTTGGACTAAATCATAGTTTTAACCCTTATAATATATTTTAGATAATATTTATATTTTGTATGTAATTATTTTCCTATTAAAATTTATTTTTTATATATAATATAATATTTTTAAATTTTTATTGGTTATATTTTATTATTTAAAATATAGTTTATATATTCGAATTAAATTTTATGAATAATTAATATTAATGTTTTAAAAAATATTTAAATTTTATATTTCATATATTAAAATATTAACAACAAATTATAATAAATTATTTTTTATATTCTTACTAAGATATCATAATATTAATTAATTTGAACATTGTTTAAATGCATATTTATTACTTTATAACACCATGTCTAAAATATACATTTTATTTCTCAAAAATACTTTTGGATAACAATACTAAATACTTAAATCTTAAACTAAACTTTCCAAAAGTATTTCTCAAAATTACTTTTCCACAACATTTTTTAAAAGTACTTCTCAAAATCAATGTTAAACTAGCCCTAAGTATCTTTTATGGTAGCTCTATCCTTCCTATATATAGTGGAGAACTCATCAAAACAAGAGAAACTTCTTATCTTCCATATGGCAACATTTTTGTGGTTTTATCATCATCAGTGCATGAAAAACACGGTTACGCCTTACTAACAAGAGAAAAGATTGTACGAAACAGTATGTATCTATTTTCTAATAGTTTAATGTTATATTAGTAATTTCATTTTGAATTAAAATCCTAAAAAGAAAAATTAAATTCAAATAAAAATATGAAATTCAAAATGAAATTGGAAAGGGACAATATATCTATTCTGTTCAATCCTTTCTTCTGTTAATAAAAGAAGAAAAAGCTAGCAAAACTCTAGAATTTCTACAATTGTTTATATATAATTGGTCCGTTCTCATATTTGAAAACAATATAATCTAAAAATGCTTTTGAGTAAAAAGTAAAGCACAAAGAAGAAATTAAGATGAAAAAGGTTTATATAGGAACTTAAAAAGGGGGGAAAGCATATTATTCATTGAAATGACAGAAGGTTTCTAATAGATTCATGCAACGAAGCTTTTTCGGTAAAATAATGAAAAAGAAAATTGCAGAATCTGTTTTTTAAACCAGCTCTATGCTAACCATAGAAGTAAAAGTTGTTTGTGAAAGTAAAAGAAGATGAAGTTTTTATCAACAAACAAGCTCATTCTAAACCTCAAATACATCATTTGCATCATCTAGAAGAAGCAGCAAAATAAACACTTAGAAGGATCTCACTTCCTGGGGGTCCATTTTTACATGGTCAGATCCTTAATAAGTACTCAGCCTCATTCGGCCTTGTCTGCAACATTTTAATTTTTGTGTGCATGTAAACCAAGAGATTCATGAACCCTTTTTATTTGGCTGCCGTGGATTTTGTCCTGGGTCAATATTGAGGTTAAGAAAGTGAAAGGTGGGTGCTAATTTCCTGCGGGCCTTCGCAATGAGTCGTCGTCTCAGCATCAATTCCACTTCTTCGGCTTAGTCTTAACTGCAGATCTGGCAAGCAGTCCCTGTGTTTCTGCCTTTCAAAAGGATGCCACCTCTTGTCTTCTAGTAATCGCCTGGTTCTCATGGGTCCAAGACGCGCATCCACCCCATGAATTTGGTTTGTGTGGTGACCAACATCATTGCTTACTTGGTGCCTATACAAAACCAAAATCAGTTTCTCTAATTAGGAAGGAAGTTGTAGATTAATTGATAAAAGAGTGTTAGTATATAACTATATATCAGTATAACCTTGGAAAAGAGACTTCGAAATCTAGAGGTGGTTGGTAGAGGGGAGATTCTGTGGCTAAAACAAAACCACCGTTTTCCATTCTGAAATGTAGATGAGGACTGCTCTGCAATTCTTCCCTGCCTTTAATTGCTCTATTTCTTTCGCATAACACTACATAGGTGATAAGTGCAAAGTTTCTTCAGTATTTCATGATTTTGTCCCCCCACTTTGCATTCAAGGGGCAAGATAATTACAAGTATCGACAAGCTATTACCCGACTTTATTATTTAAATATCATGCGTTTATTAAACAGTAATTCAGTCTGACATCAAGCTGCATTGGTAGAAAATTTAATAAGATTTTAATGCCTAAAAATCTAATTAAATTAGGCATAAAATATTTAATATATATAAGGAAGCCTTCTTTTTTTTTTTTTTTTTTATGCATTGTTAATAATAATATGGTTAACTAGTCCCTCTACTTTTAATTATATAAAAATAGTTAAATTTTATTTTTAGTCTCTATATTATGTTAAAATTTAAAATTTGATCTTTATACTTTAATTTTTTCATATAGTTTGGTACTAAAATGTTTATAATATAATTAGTTAGTTTAAATATCTTATTCTAATTAAAATACTGACATAAATTTAAAGAATTGTTAACATCGTTATTTTTTTTTGAATTTAAGTTTATTATAATGTCATTTTTTATTATATGATTATTGAGTGAGTATTTTTTAAAAATTTTAAAATATCAGACCAATAAATTTAACAGAAAAATTTTAACGGTATTAACAATTGAACTTAAATTTTTAAATTCAAAAAATAGAGAGTCTAAATTCTTAAAAATAAAAAATAGGAATTAAATTTCAAATATATATAGAGTACAAAGACTTAAAACTTATTATTATCTTTAAAATTTAATTATTTAGTCCAAAATAATTAACCTAACAAGTAGCGTGGGTCAAAAACTATACTAATTAATTTAACAATTAACATCCAGATAATTATCATGTGAAATTTTTTACCTCTACAATACTACTTAAAAAACTGACACATAGAATTTAGAAAAGTTAACACATGTCGTTATGTTGTATTTAAAAAAAATAAAAATCAATAAATTAGAGATGTAACGATTTTAAATCTCGGTTGTAGACATAAAAAAAAAACACTAATGGACAAATAAGTTGGCTTAGATTCAACTATTCATATATTTTCGGATTCCTATCGAATTAAGTTTAGATATTTTTTGAATTCTAATAATTTCAAGTTCAAATTATTGAAATTCAAATTGGTCCATGTTAATTAGGTTGAGATGGATTCAAATAATTTTAATTTATTCTTATTGTAATAATTAATTTTATTTTTAAATAATATTTATAACTAAAATTAACTTTTAAAAAATAATAAATAATTATATAGATATAAATTTATATAATAAATTTATTTTTTATTTAGTATCAATATATTATCTCTGCTACCTATAATTTTAAGGCATATTTCATTTTCAAAGAAGAACACATGTTCGAATTTTAGAATCAATATTGTTGAGAGGGACAACTGTGAATTCTGAACATAAATCGTAGAATAGACATGAAAAAAATATATATATATATATATATATATATATATATATATATATATACACGTTATCTCTACTAATATTAAATCATTTAATGAGTTTAGTGTCATGAGTTAAGTGATACCAACTTAGTTGGTTAAATTACTAATTAACCTCTTCATATTTAAATTAAGTTATATTATTATGAGGGTACTTTTTATCTTTTTATATTTTTAAGAAAACCAATAAAAATTGCAAAACTTTATTTTTATTTTTTTATCTTTTTATCTTCAACTTTACCGGTTCAAGCAAAACTTTATTTTTATTTTTTTATGCAATTTAATACTATTACATAAACTGTTTTATCCATGTTGATTGTATATATTGATAAAATCGTTGATTAAGTTGGTATCACAAGTCAACTCGACATCAACTAAAAATTGATGAAGGTTTTTTTTAAAGCAAGTTACCGCTCTACCTATTATTCAATTGTTAAATAAATATTTTATAATTTTTTTGTAAATGTTGAATTTTTTTTTCACCAATATGAGAACATTTTGATAATATATTAAAAAAATATTTTCTAACATGAAGACATTTTAATGTGATACAGAAAAATGATAATTTGAATTAGAAAACAATTAGAGTGCATTTAATATTTTTAATCACATATATTTACATATTTAAATTTAATTTCAATTACAATTTAGACTATTTTATTTTAATTAAATTTCATATGTATTGCATGTATAACATTGTTATTATTATTATTATTATTAGTTTGAAATTATATATTTGAATGCTTATTAGATATTATTTTAAAGCTACACATGTATTCTAATTATGCAATTTTCAAAAAATACATATATGATAATTCCTCTCAATTTTCAATTTGGAGCAAGATCTTGCTCAAAAAATACATATATGATAATAATTATGCTTATATTTTTTTCTTTATTATTTATTTATTGAAATATAAGTATATAGAAATGTCTAGAACTACTCATAACTCCTCTCTAATACTTAAATAGAAGGATAAGTGCATTTCAATATATTCGAATCCATATCCTCTTATACTAACAACAATGTTGATACTAAACTACAAATATATTTATATTTAAGTAAGATTTAAATAATTGTGTATATGCATATTGAGTTATTAGTAGTATTATAAAAGATTTATATTGTAATATTCAATTGACAACAATTTTGAACCTTTACCCCTGTTTCTTATAAAAAATTAATAAATATTTGAATTAATTTCTACTACATTTTGACTATATTATCTCTTTTGTCATACATTAATGGGCAACCTAATTTATAATTAACTGTGGCCTAGTCCTTGGTATACCCTACAAATTAGAAAATTTTCTTGCATGTGATTCTAATAGTATGTAATTAGATTAAATGATAACAAAATATTATGTAAAAAATAATTTAAAAATAAAAGGGCAGTTTTTGAATGAAAAATGGTAAATATTTTTTAACAAAGTAATTATTTATTTTTAAAATAAATGACATAAAGGCAGTTTTCTTAAAGTTGAATTTTCTTTAAAAAATGTTATAAAAAATTTTAAAACTACAAAATAATCTTATAACATAATTCATTTATTTTCGTTTAAGTTATTTTTTTAATCTCGAGCCAATTCAGCATGAGCGGAATTTAAATTAAATAATTTCGAATTTTGATTATATAAAAATATAAACATTAATATAATTTATTAATTTATTATTTTTAAATAACAAAATGAATCTTTTAAGGGAGAAATTTAGAAAGTTGTTTAAAATCGGGTTGCAATCTAATTTTGACTTTTTCCAAATAGAATTTGAAGAGTGCTATATATATACTTCTCCTTAGAGTGCATTTGAATGAAGAGTTTTAAAATTTTAGGGATTTTTAAATGTTAGTATTTCAAAATGTTGGTAATTGTAATTACATTATTTGGATAAAATAATTGTTTTAAAAAATTTAGATTATTAAAATTTAAAGAAAAGAAGAATACTGATATATGAATATTATTAGATTTGTAAAAATTTATAAATATTATTAATAATATAAGTTTTTATAAATATATATTAGAACTAAATAAAAATGGATAAACATCAAAACTATATATGAATTTTGATCTAATGTGTAATGTTATATATAAATTTTGAATTTTTGTAATTTTATATAAGAAATTTTGTTTTGATTCAATTTTTAGAAACCACTAAAAATTCGTACAACTTCACGTTGATTTATTGCTTACACAAACTATTATATTAATCCGATATGAAAATAAATGTATATATTATTTCTTTAAATGTGGACAATTGAATTAAAATAAAAATTTTATGTATATATATGAACAACAATTCAAGTTTTATATGTATAATTGCACCAAATCAAAATTCATGTATATAACTGTACATTAAACCAAAAATCATATACGAATTTGATATTTATCCAAATAAAAACGATATTTAGAAGTTAAATTTTTTCTTATTTTATGATGGGTACACATGCATTAATTCTACAGAATTTGGAAAATGATTTTAAACTACTCAATTTCTTAATTATAATTTTTTTTTTTACAAATTCTGAAATTTTATATTATTAATGTTATCCAAATTTATATTTAGAATTTTAAAAAACCTCCATGGAATTTTATTTCCTAATATTAATTACTATTCATAAATTATTAAAATATTACAAATATTTTTATATTAATAATTTTATTCTTTTTCATAATTAACTAGTATTAATAATTTAAGCTTAGACCGAAATACAACTCACCTTTATAAACCTACGAACTGGACGAATAATTCGATGGTGTACTTCTATGAGTTAATTTAATTTATAAAATCAAGGGACAGTAGAAAATCATAGTATAAGGAAAAAACAACTTCACCTTGTCCAGCCTCATCAAGTTTCTTACTCCGGTACATCTGAAATGTAGTGAAAAGTTTATGGTTAAAATGTATTACAAGTCTCTCTACTTTTCATAAAAGCTACATCAACGAAATTGATTGAGGTTAAATAATTTGAAAATATTAATTTATTTAATTTTGAAATTAAAAGCTGGAAAGGTTTTTTTTTTATTATAATTATAATTATGTTTGCTATTTTTTTTATAGTGCCAGGATGGAATCTGATTCTGATATATCAACGAAAAATAATTAATATTATTTAAAAAACATTAATGTGGCTAAGAATAATCCAATAACCAACGAATTGAAGATACAAAACCGAAGATTAACAAGCACAAAAATAACAAAATGAATAAAAAGAATTAATCAGTATAATTATTTTTCATTGATGTATTCTTTACCAAAATTTAGAAAATACATGATAAGTTTAAAATTTTACGATTAAGATATGAGGTCGGGCTAGTACACCTGCAAGTGGCTTTTTACATGGGCAATGCTAAGTCCCTTCACATTCATCAACTGAAGGACTAACTTTGGAGTTGCTCCTGCAACCAAAAATTACAGTATAATAAACATGCAAAACTCTTTTAAATAATTTCTTTTTATATATATATATATATAGGCATATGAAAGATACTAATATTGAACTTACTGTCTTGTCCACCAAGCCTTTCAACAGAATGCACGAAGGAGAGATGAAGATCAGGAGTCCACCGTAGGCGAGGCAATTTTGACCTAACATATTGCCTTGCTCTTCTTCTACCCTTACCTTTCTCCCCCACTATGTTGTTGTTATTATTGCTGGAATTCCCTTCACTTGTC
Source organism: Gossypium anomalum (assembly GCA_025698475.1). Lineage (NCBI taxonomy): Eukaryota > Viridiplantae > Streptophyta > Magnoliopsida > Malvales > Malvaceae > Gossypium > Gossypium anomalum. The sequence continues at coordinate 73,604,481 of CM046961.1, forward strand.
TTCTCAATCTCATCACCTTGTTTGCCATTGCTGATAATGTTGTAATCATAATCCTCTTTGCTGCTAGCTTCTTCATTCAAGTCCAAGGATGAACATTTCTGTGAAGGAAACGACATTGCAGATATGTTTTCAGCTTGTTCATTGTCAACTCTCTTTTCTTCATCATGCTTCTCTACCATGCCTTCTATCATTGCTTTATTTATTCTGGTGGAAATGAAATGGGGAAAAGAAATGTACTAAAAAAATAAAATAAAATTCTCTTTTAGTCTTACATATGAGTTGCGTTTACTTTATATACATATGCAAAAATGGGTTCATAAATTAATGAAAAATATGACTATAACCCTACATCTTCAACATTATTGCAGTTGCTATGAAGGTTATATGCTATGGCGTTGAAGTGTTGATAATTAAATGCAATAATTAGTAATCCCCAACTTTTGTTGTGGCTTAAAAGGTTTCAACTGCTCCTCTATTTGATGTGAGGACATTTTGTAGGTAATAGGTTTAACTATAAGCATTTCAGTTGTCAGGGAGACATTGATGGGGTGAAATTATTAGCTTAAACATCATCATCCACCTTTGTAATTGGAAGTAGTTTCAAATTAATGAGTTTTTGTTTAGAAACAAGTATGATGTTTCTCTGCAAACTTTTAGACAAACCAGAACATTCTACTATGTTTTTTCCAACCATAAGAAAACAAATATATAGGTGAAAACATTATCGCTAAAAGGAAAATTAAGGGTGACATGTGACATCTCATTCTCTAATGTTGATCTAAATTTGTTTGAGCGAAATCTCTGTACGTTGGGCTAATGGTTAAGGTGTTTATCATCCTAGAAATGACTTGGATTTGAGTCACTATACTGTTAGGGCTTTGTCTTTTTTTCTTTTTCTTTTTTAAAATTAAAAAAAAATTGTTTGAGTGAGAGAGTGAATCAGATATTTGGTCACAGACTTACAGCAACATTAATTACCAAAAATAAATATGTAACCCGTACGCTGTGTAGGTAAGGAAAATAGCAGATGGAGTTTGGATCATATCTATACTTAATGTGCTAAAATACAAAGTAAATCATGAATAAGAAAATCCCAATTGTAGTGCTTATTTTTATTAGAACATATAAAGAGGAAAAGATGTGTAAAGGCTGTTGATACTTTATGAGAATGAAAACAGTGAAAAATAGTAGGTTAATTAATTTCCATTATAATGTTGAGATTTCCTTCTGTGATAATGTTTTTGCCCGTAGTAGTTAGAACCATCCTTTCAAAATAAAATCTAAACCCCCCTTTTTTTCCTTTTCTCTTGTTTTTTGGTGATTAAATTAGCTGTTGACCTTTGTTGATAAGGTCTTAAGAGACTCTTTTCTGAGTGTTAAATGTTAATAATATAAGCATTATGAAGGTTAACATTGTAAGATGGCTTTTGTTTAGAGTGGGGAGAGGAGTTGTCTACAGATTAAACTTAGGGCTTAACCGACAACATAAGATAGTTCAACATTGGATTTTGTAAGAAAAATGTAGGGTTCATTTCTTCATCATCCTACCTAAATAAAGACTTTCTTTCATTTAATTTTGTTTCTTAAAGTAGCATATTATTGCCATATCCCACAGTCTTAATTTTCGATGCAAATATAATATATATTACTATGTTTTTGACAATATATATACTTTCATTGAATCTTCAAATAGGAAAAGAAAAATGGGTAGTCCATGTAAGAATTATTGTGGGGTCGCAAAATGGTTTGCAAGAGCTAGAAAATTTAGTTAATTTTGGTGTGTCTCGTCTCCATTATTCAAACCAACGTACTCTGCAGGATCAGTTTCGAAACATTTTCCAGTTTGTTACCAGCTGAATGAGTTCTGAACACTATTTGACACATAAAAAGATTTAAAAGAAAATTATTATTTTTAATTTGAAGTGCAATCCTAATTACAAATATATAATTGGTAAATTATTTGGGCGGTGACCTAACTTAAAAAATTTTCAGTTTCATTACTAATGTTAACTCAAAAGGAAATTGAATGTGGGTGCCAACAACCTCTTAGCTTAGTGGTAAGAGGATTTGTATTGTAGCATGAGAGCTTGGGTCCAATCTTTAGCAACCCCATCTCTACCCTTATCTCTACACCTAATTATTAAATAAATTAAAAATAAAAATAAAAAAACCCGTTGATGTGAGTCTTTTTTTATTAGCCTAATAACAAATTTAACCTTTTAATGTGTTTACACACTTTATCTGTTTGATGAAATTCAAAGGGTAATAGCTAGATCCAGTCTAGGAGGCATTTTCATTTCCAAAAGGAAAGGAAATTTGTTGTGAAAAAGTTGCAGACATGAAATGAAACCCTTTGAGATGAAAGCAACATTTATTATTCCCTTGTTTGTTGTTTATTTATTGTACTATGGTGGGGAGACATTTTCATGTTGAATATTGGTATTGTTTTGTTAAAAACCTAACCATACCCCTTTATTGCAATCCCTTTTTTCCTTTTTGCTGATTCATCATTTCACTTTTCTACTTTTCAAGAAAAGTAGTAATAAGTGTTAGAAACCAAACCGACTTTTCAAAGTTGGCAAAGCAAAGAGAGGCGGCTGGTTCTACAAAACTTTAAGTTAAAGGATAAGAATGGCAGCATAATGGAAGATTCATGAACAATTAAAGAGATAAAAATAATAGATAATTATGGCAACAACATTTTCAATAGTCTTAGGCAGTGAATATTAGAAAGAAGGTGAAAACAACTTAAGTCTATTAGGAGCTTCTATAGGCCTATAAATTTAGCTTATAAATATAACATATAGATGATTATATAACGTAATGTATGAGAGTGTTGAGAAGTATAAAAAATTGACTTAAGTGAGAAAAACTAACATCAACTAGTGTATTGAGAAAAAAAAAAACATTTCTATTTGTATTGTGTAATACTTGTGTGAATAATAAATTCATTTTCGACTATTAATTGTCCACTACGGTTCCAGCAAGTGGCATCAGAGCTGGTTTCGTGTCAATGTTATGATGATGAACATGATTCAACCGCAGATCCCTACATTAACAAAGACAAATTATGGTAATTAGGGCATCAATGAAGGCTTTGCTCGACTCTTAAGATTGTTGGCATATTGTTGAAGAAGGATATATTGAGCTCGAAGATGTGGCTGCCAAAGCGACTTTAACAAACAAAGAGAAAATAGCATTGAAAGAAGATACTAAAAAAAAGATAAGAAGGCATTAGTTATGTTTGTGAATATGATTTGTATCAAACTTCATATATGGGAATCAAACATATATGTGCTTAATGGGACATGTGATGTGAAACTCAGAAAATGTGACTTATTAATGACTAGTTTGTGTATAATGAACTTTTCTAAAGGACCTTATTGATAAAGAGTTAATTTTACTCTAGTAAACTTGGTAGAAAAGTTAGGATATGGTTGACATGCCAATTAGGATCTATTCATATTTGTGTATAGGCTTGTGTGGAGTTGAAGCTCTGTTCTATTATTTCATGGTAGGGTACTTTTGTATGGACCATTGAATTTATTCTCTTATAAAGTCTCTAGTGTGATTTGGTTGGATTCACTTCTAGTGCAATACTCTCAATGTGTTTGGTTGGAACACACTTATAGTGCGATATATATTTAGTGTGTTTGGTGGATTTCCCATGTGTCCAATTCTTATTTTACTGAGCTTATTAAGGGTGAACTTTTTCGAACTTCTGTAAAATGATTAAATTGGCAAATTGTGGAAACTCAAGTGTGTTCGAGCATGCAATCTTTTATTTATGCTTAATTGTTGTGCTTAATTGATGAGATGCCTCTTGAGTAGATAGACTACGTTTTGCTTCTAACTTATAGTGAATTGATCATAAATATTAATGCATGAATGTGACTTTATTGATTTGATGAGCTAGTTTTGGCATGTTTAGTGTTATGACAGTACCACTTGTTATTAATCTCATCTAATATCTAGTTGACTAGTTCACTTAATAGCAAGGTAAGTATGGTATTTTCCATTTGAGCTTACCAAGCATTTATGCTTATGCGTTGTTGTTGTTGTTTTTTTTTTTTTTGTGCATAAGTTGTGAGTTGATTTTGGGAAGGCGACTCGTCAATAAGATCACTACACCATCATTGCAACGGAGTATGAAAGAGCTTATATGTATTTCTAAGACTTCTAGTGGCATGTACTTAGAGGGTCACTTATGCTGTATGGATATATGTTAATTTGAGCAACCATAGGTCTTGTTAATAGATGTATTTGATGATCGCATTCGAATGATTATTTTGTTGGCTTGAGCCTTGGTTGATGTATGGATATTTTGGATGCATGCATGTCTACTCCTTTTCTGATTTAAAGCTATGATTTGGATTGATGTTGGTTTGTTTTGGATGTGTTATGAAACTCTAAAAAGAGTTCTAGGAGTTGTGATGATATGCTAGCATAAAATCAAATTAAGTTATGTTTGACTATAAATTTGTATGTTTTTAAATGATCTTTTCAGTATGTTATATTTCTACTTGATTGGGAGGTGTTTTGGAATGATTTTGAAGTATATTTTTGATCCCCTAAAGCAGGGTTTCAGAACCTTGCTAATAAGTATCAAAACTTTGAAGTCAGTGACCAAATTTTTGCTCTAAGAAACTCAAGTTCTAGAACCTACCTTTGCATTTATTTGAGCATGCTTTAAACAACCTACCTTTGCATTTATTTGAGCATGCTTTAAACTAGCCAAAAAGATACAATTCCTAGTAAAAGTTTCTGATACATAGGGTATCGGTATTGATAGCTATACCCTTGGATTGGTGCCACTGCACCGTTTTGATTGTTTTGAGCTTCCCAAAGCTTGTCTTCAATCTCAGATACCTTCGATCACCAACGTAAAGGTTCTAAATGATCTTAAGATGTTGTTAAAGCCTTCAAAATGGTTTTATCTTGATGCTATTATTTTATTAAATTGTTTTAGAGTTTAATTTCTTAAAATTTCTTGAGATTTAGTTATGCATGTGTTTCAATAACGTCTTTTATCCGTACTAGATATTGGGACGAGTAAGGAGTGTTACATCATTGTTCAATTTTTTTACTTGTATTGATACATCACTGCTCAAGTTTTTTACTTATATTGGTACTTTGGTTCTAGGCATTGATGTTTGGCTATCTGTTTGTGTATTTTGGGCTCTGAAAGACTTTCCAAAGTTCGTTTAAGATTGATATCTATCCATGGATCAGTAGTAATGGCTATACTCACCATATACATTGTTTTACCATATTAAATGTTGAATTTTTGAATTTTGAATTTGTATATTTGGTTTTCTTCACTAATCCTATATCTTATTTTTATTTGGGTGAGGTATAAGGCACTACATTGACCACCATTGATGTAACTTTTTTCACTGACGTGGCTAATGGTCCAACCAAATAGTGATAAGTGGAATGCCACAGGGATTTCATGCTAAATTTTAAATTTTTTTAAAAAATTCTAAAATAAATAAAATTTCAAATAATGGTTGAAAATAACATGTCCAAGTTGTCCAAATTCATTTTGAATCTAGATAACCAATTATTTAGGTTCATCTTGGACAAGGTTATTTAGATAATTACTAAAAGATTAATAAAAAACTTATAAAAAATTATTTAAAAATTATTAATAATTATAAGAAATTATAAAACATTATTAAATTTATTAAAGAATAACAAAAATATTAAAAATTATTAAAAATCACGTCTAAAATGAACTTGGAAAAATTGTTATCCAAGTTCAAATGCACTTGGACAAGTTTATATTGGATGTGGTTCTTTCGTTAATTACTAAAAATTTTAAAAAAATATTATTTAAAATTTTTAAAAAATTTAAATTGAAATTTTTAAAAAATTTAAATTGAAATTTTTAATATTTTTCTAAGATAATTTTTAATAATTATAATACATTATTAGTTATTTTCAAAAATGGATCAATTGACCAATTATAAAACATAAATATCAAAAAGAAGAAGAAGAAAGAAAATGTGGTGTCTTAGAGTATAATAATTGTAACATCCCACACATGGTTGATAAGTGTCAAAAGTAACATATTTTAATCCCATTCATAATGCATTTTTGGGTGATTAATCAATGAAAATGGTGAATTTTATGCTCCTAATCCTTTAAATTCATGTTTCTATACTTAGGAGAGCATTTAGGAACAAAACGAGTAAAAACGGAGCGAAAATAAGACAATTGGAACAAATTTCAAGAGTCACATGGGTTGGACACATGGCCGTGTGAGCCACACGGGCTGCCACATGGCCATGTGCCAAACTATGTGGATTTCGAGATTCACGCTTTGGACACGCGAAAAAACATAATTTTTAGGTTTTTCGGGTATTTCAAGACCTATAAATATCAAATATAAGAAGAGGAAAAGAGACTGTCAGAGAATATTGAAGAAAACAACTCGAAAAACGCCATTGAAGTCGACTTTAAAGTAGATTTCTATCAAGATTGAAGATCTCCTTTTAATTTCTTTAAATTTTTTATGAGTTTCTTTATTTCTTGTGGTTATACTTGTAACAACTCATTTTTGATAAAATCGGAATAGTGGTTTCGAGACCACAGATATGAGTCCAGAAAGAAAAATTACTTTAATACTATTTTATGATCTACAGTAGGATAATAATATTGTGTGAAAATTTCGTAAAGAAATTTTATCTATTACATGTTTAATTTGATAAAGGACTAAATTGTACAAAGTGCAAAAGTTGAGTTCTAATAGCTAAAGAGATTAAATAGCTATAAAAATTTAAATTGGAGGTCCTTAAATGGTAATTAGACCATTAAAAATACTTAGTTGTTAAGGATGATGATTCATCCATGTAAAGTAAAGTTAAAGAAAATGACAAAATTGGAAAGATGAAAAATAAAGATGATAAATAATAAAAAGATGAAAATATCATCATTTATCATTATCTTCCCCAAATATTTTGCATGGAAACCCTAGGAAAGAGAAAACAAGCTTTCTTGGTCAAATTAGGTAAGTATTCGAGTCCTGTTTTTAGTAATTTTTATATTTTTGAGATCAAGACAACTTAATCTAGCTATTTTGAGGATTAATTTGTAAAGTAATCAAAGTATGAAAAAATTTCCATGGATGAATATGCTGAAATTTTGAAATTTATGGTAGAATATGAAAGGTTGTTGATAGATAAACAACTTTTACAAAGTGAATTTTGATGAAAACATGATTTAGGGACTAAATTGAAAAGTTGTAAAAATCATGGAAAACAATTCTGGATTTTATGAAATACATGGGCTATAAATGTTACATGTAAAAATTGGCTAGGATTGGAACAAGATTAAATTGCATGAATTTCATTTTCCGAGCCTAGGGACGAAATTGTCATTAATTAAAAGTTTAGGGGCAAAATAGTAATTTAGCCTAAGATTTGAATTGGACTGAATTGAGTTTAAATTGTATTAAATTGATGTTAAATTTACTCGTATAGATTTGGATAGACAAAATTCGGAGCTAGAACAAAGAAAAGAGGAAAATGTCGGATTATTAGATTTTATGTACACGAACATCTGTCGAGGTAAGTTCGTGTAACTAAATTGTGTATATTTATATGCTTGAATTATATGTTGTGTTTGTGAATTGTATAAATGTCGTATATGTATGACATTGAAAACATATCCGACAAAACCTGATAAAAGATAATGCCCGATAAATGATAAATGATAAAAATGTTACTTTTATGTTTGAAATGAATGTGAAATGTGTTTATTTGAGTATTGTGAATATTATAAATGTATGAAATAATCACATGCCTGATAATACCAGAAAAATGTTAAATCTCGTTTGAATAAATGAAAATCGATGGATACATTATTTTCCCATATTAATATTAAGGTCATGCATATGTTGTGGATGAGATTTAGCTCGGACGAGTAATCCTGATAAAAGCCCTCTCGAGCATTCTATTATATAGTTCCTGTGAGCATCCTGGTTGGTAGTGATTTAGCATGTGTTGCGCACTACCGCAGCTCTTTGTGAGCGCCCTGAGATGCGATTGGTTGTGATCCTGCAAATAATGTAGACACAAACACAGTTCTTCATGAGCATCCTGTTAAGCTCGCTTGAACTTTCTGCTACCTTATCGAGTGCTTCCTTATAATACCTTCTCAGAGATATCTGATAAGCTCTATGAGCTTCCTGAGTAAAACTCTTATGAGTTTCTTGATTAACCTGGATAAGTATCCTATTACATGGTTACATGGCTCATCTAAGCATCCTGATATGTGGCTCGAGAGTGTGCTCCCTGGTTATGTGCCCTAACGGGTACCCCTGAATATGAATTGATGGATCCTGATTCGTACACCTCTAGTGTACTACCTGTGTATCCATCGATATTTTGAATAAATTCAACGGGTAAAAATCCTGACCTGAGAAGATATGAATAGGAAATGAATTATTACACATATATGCTTGAAATACATGAAAATGATGATACATGATATATGGAAATATGAGACGATGATATCTGTACATGTAATTTATTGATGAATATGTTCATCTATGGTTATAGACTTGTACACCTTGAGTGTACTATTTGTGTGACATTGATAATTCGAATGATTTAATGAATAGAGTTTTGACATGGAATAATCTGAGCTCGAGATGAATTATTATGAAATTGAACTTGAAATATAGGGATATAATTTGTACATGTTACATGAATACATGATGTGAAAAGCATATGAATATGGAAATTTGATTATTGTTGAGCCCATATATGTTTCTTAATGTTATAGTGGAATGTATAACTAACATGGGTGATGAGGATATGTGTTAGAACTCGTGATTCAGTTGACTGAATATGCCTTGTATGTTCATATTGAATTTAAATGAATGGTAAGTTTATTACCATGTTATACAAACTTACTAAGCATAATATGCTTACTCTGTTTTATTTTCCCCTGTTCTATAGTAATTCAAAAGCTTGTTGGATTGGAAGCATTGGCGGAGATCACTCACACTATCCATCGGCCCATCTTGGTATATATGATAAATTAATTATGGTTATAATGGTATGTATATGTTAATTAGCTAATGTTGACATGTAAATATTTCAGTTATAACTAGCCATTGGAATGGCTAGTGATGGACATGTATGGTATATGCTTGAAATGGTTGATTGATAAAAATTATATTGGCATATTGATGATCGAATTAAGTTAGCATATTTGATAAAATATGTATATAAGTGAACATGGTAACTTAAGTAAATTTCTATACTTGGTTTTATGAAGTATAATATCATGTATATGACTTGGGTTTTAAGTTGGTTTAAAAGACCTATATTGACTTGTGAATATGTTAAAGTGTTGGTATAGGTGGATGACAATTTGGGGTGAGAAATGTGGCTTGGAAAACAGCCTATTTTTGTCCACACAGGAAGAGACACGGGCGTGTGTCTCAGCTCTATGTGACACATGGCCTAGGACATGGGCGTGTGATCTGACCGTGTGTCCCCTGCATTTTTAAAATGTCAAAACAAAATGCTCAGAATTGATCACACGGCCTGGCACATGGGCGTGTGACTTGGCTGTGTGACCCAAGTCAGAGAGTTACGTGGCCTAAGACACGGGCGTGTCCCTAGCCGAGTGAGCCACACGGCCTGTCCACACGGGGGTGTGACCCTTGCACCTAGGAAAATTTTTGAAATTTCGCAAAAAATTTTCTAAATACCCGGTTTAGTCCCGACCTGATTCTAATGCACGATTTGGGCCTCGAGGGCTCATGTAAGGGACTATATGGTAAAATTTGACTGGAATTTGATATGAATACTAAAGAATTATGAAATGTCTGTTATTTGTTCTGTAAATTCTGGTAATGCTTCGTAACCCTGTTCCGACGATGGATTCGGGTTAGGGGTGTTACCATACTGATTTTGAGATGTTTTTATTCGCGATTATGAACTAATTTTCTAAATACATAAGGGAGATGAAACTTATGATGAATTATGTTTTTTGATTTCTGTTTTACGCAATAAATACTTGAATCTTTTTCTCAGTTATGTGTGCTTAATTCTTTGATTTTTATTTTATAGTTGTTCCTATTCTCATTGAGGAGCAAAACAAGACATTGGTTAAATTCTTTACTACGTGGTTCTATTATGACTTGGGATTAGATGACTGAGAAGTTTTTATTGAAGTATTTCCCACCAGTTAAAACAACTAAGTTGAGGAATGATATCTCATCTTTTGCTCAAATCGATTTGGAGACATTATATGATGCATGGGAGAGATTTAAAGATTTATTAAGAAGGTGTCCTCATCATGGGTTACCTTTATGGTTGCATGTTCAAACCTTCTGTAACACCCTTTAACCCGTATACGTTGTCAAAATAGGGTTATGAAGTATTACTGAAACTTTCAAAACATTTTTTAGATTATTCATATAGTCCTTTAAATGGACCCTCGAGGCCCAATACGAACATTAGAATCGAGTCGGGACTTAATCGAAAACTCTAAGAATTTTTCGCGACATTTCAAAAATTTTCTAAGGTGCAGGGCTCCAATGCCAGTGTGGTCCAAGGGACACGCCCGGGTGACCCTGAGACACGCCAGTGCTGCAGACCGTGTTCGACCCCGTGTAACTCTTTGACTTGTGCACACGGCCATGTCACACGCCCGTATGCTAGGCCATGTGGTTAATTAATTTTCTTCGAAATTAGGTGCAGGTTTCATACAGCCAAGACACACGCCCGCGTCTCTACCCGTGTGCTCAATTCTGAGCATTCTGTTTCTCAAATTTAAGGTGCAGGGGACACACGGGCTAACCACATGCCATGTACTAGGCCGTGTGTCACACACGGTCTAGACACACCAATGACCTGCACTTAAACTCACATCAATGACCTGTGCTTAGACTCACATCCAAATGCCAACCAATTCGAGCATTCAAATTAAGCAACTCTATCATTCAACATGGCATATCATTACATGCATACATGTTTATAATGTTACCCTGGTATATTCAATATGTTAGGCATAATTTGAACAACCATTTAACATGTAAGTAACTACTATAGCATGACATTACAAGTATATAAAAAACAACCATTGCTAGCCATTTCAATGGCTAGATTACAAACCACATATTTAAGCCATCTATGGCCAAGTTAGCTTATACATGCCATTGTACCAAAATGATTTTACTATATATACCAAAACAAGCTAGTGGATAGTGTGGTGATGCTCCAATGATCTCCAACCTTCGCGAGCTTCCGAGCACTATAAAACAGGGAAAAATAAAACAAAGTAAGCATTACATGCTTAGTAAGTTCGTATAACAGAAAACTAAACTTACCAATCCTGTTTATTAAATCTAAGCATACAATATCATGTTTTCCATCCATTTGGCTAAATTGCCTAAACATATGCATTCAATCAAGCGTGTTAGTCACAAAATCTTCATATCAATCTAGTAAACATAGATGAGCCAATCATACAATATTCTATCAAGACATTATCATTTCATCTCATAATTCTCTCATCATGCCAAGAGTTTTGTCCGTTGAATCATTGAAATTCCAATGGATACTCAAGCAGTAGACTCAAGGTGTACAATTCAATAACCTGTCAATTCTTATCCAAGAGTATCCATTAGGGCTCTAAATCAAGGAACACACTCTCGAGCCACATATCGTATTACAGGATTACCAGTCCAGGCTAAACCTAATTGTAACATATGCTCGAGAGGGTTTACATCATGATTACTCGTCCGGCCTAAATCTTTTTTATAATGAGGTCAATAGGATTACTCGTCCGAGCTAAATCCCGTCAGCAACAAATGCAGGACCTCATTTATTTCTGGAAAACACATATTCATCGGAATTCAATATTCAAACGGAAATTAACCCTTTTTCACTGTCTAAAACATGTATTCAATTCTTCATTATAGCAATCAAACAATTCACTCAATATAAGTCACATTATATACAAACACAACATTTAATTTAACATATTTACATGTTAGATTAAGTTACACGAACTTACCTCGACACTTTTTCGCGTAAATAATCTACTAACCCGAAATCTTTCGTTTTCCTTGATCTAACCTCAAATTTGTGTTGTTCAGATCTATATAAATAACTTTAATCATTAATTTCACACATTTCATATTCATGTGGACTCAATTTACATCCTAGGCTAAATTACCATTCTGCCCCCAATTTTTCATAAATTCCAATTTCATCCCTAGGCTTGGAAAATGAAATTCATACAATTTACTCCCTATTCCAAGCCTAACCAAAATTTCAACATAAAATTTACAACACATATTTTCTATAAATTTCAAAATTTTTCATCAAATTTCACAACTTTGCATTTTAGTCCCTAAATCATGTTTTCATCAAAAATCACTTTGTAAAAGTTGTTTATCTATCAACAACCTTTCATTTTCTACCATAAATTTTAAATTTTCAGCATGTTCATCCATGACTTAATTTCCATACCTTAATAACTTTTCAAATTGATCCTCCAAATAGATAGATTAAGCTATCCCGGTTTCAAAAATATCAAAATTACTAAAAATATGACAAGAAAACTTACCCAATTAAGCCATGAAAGTTTCTTTTCTCTGTCCTAGGGTTTCCATGTATTTTAGGTTGAAGATGACATGAAAATAAGATGATATCTTTTATCATCTTTTTAATTAATTAAATATTTTTCTATTTCCAATTTAATCCTTGCCATTTTTCTATATTTCCATGGATGAGTCACTAAAATATCTACATACTTTTCTTTAATGGTCTAATTACCATATAAGGACATATATTTTGAATTCCATAGCTATTTAATCCTTGTAGCTACTAGAATTTAACTTTTGCATTTTATGCAATTTAGTCCTTCTCGTAATTAAGCACTTAATCAATAAAATTTTCTTATCGGGGTTTTCACATGAAATTTCTAACATATTGCGAACCATGTAATAAAATAAAAATAAATTTTATTTTTCAGATCGGATTTGTGGTTCCAAAACACTATTCTGATTTCACTGAAAAATAGGCTGTTACACCTTCTACAATGGTTTGAATCCCTCGAGTTGACAATTAATTGATGCAGCAGCTAGTGGAACATTGAATAATAAAACACCCGAGGTAGCTTATGAGTTTATTTAGGAGATGACACAGAATAACTATCAGTGGTAAGTCATGAGAACAAAACCAATAAAAGCAGTCGGTATTTTCAATCTAAATGCAGTTGATATGTTGTCAAGCTAGGTGGAAGCACTAAATAAAAAAATTGATGGTTTGAAATTTTCTACGCAGGTGAATCTAGTGATATAATACGATGCGAATGGAGTGAGGATGATTGATTCAGAATGTTTACCCTTCGGTTCTAGCACGGAGAATGAGCAAATCAAATATATGGGTAACAATTTTAGACCTCAAAATAACCCTTATAGTAATAACTATAATGTAGTTGGTGTTTTCAATCTAGATGCAGTTGATATGTTGTCAAGCTAGGTGAAATCACTAAATAACAAAATTGATGGTTTGAAATTTTCTATGCAGGTGAATCTGGTGATGCAATGCGATGCGAATGGAGTGGGGATGATTGATTCAGAATGTTTACCCTTCAGTTCTAGCACGGAGAATGAGCAAATCAACTATATGGGTAACAATTTTAGACCTCAAAATAACCCTTATAGTAATAACTATAATACAGGTTAGAGGAACCATCCAAATTTCTCTTGGGGTGGTCAAGGAAATCAAATGTTACAACCCTCTCTGGGTTTTCACCAACCATATTAGCAAGAGAAGAAATCGAACCTTGAAGAGATGTTGGAAAAAATTATTTCGGTGTTAGGAACTCAATTTTAAAACATTAAGACAACTTTGAAAAAATCAACAAGCATCGATTCAAGGGCTTGAAAAATCAAATAGGACAGCATGCAAAATTAGTTTTGGAAAGACTAGAAGGTAGCTTACCTAGCAATATTGAAACTAACCCAAGGGAGCAACTCCATGCAATCATTGTTTGAAGTATGGAAGGGTTACTCAAGCTTGAACAGAAACCAAAATTAGAAGCTATTGAGAAAAATGATGAGATTGAAGAAAGTAAGAAAGAGAAAAAGTCGATGATTAGAGAATACAAACCTCGAATTCCATATCCAGTAGCATTGAAGAGAGATCGCACAAACGAATAATATGATAAATTTCTTAAACTCTTAAAATAATTACACATTAACTTACCATTTGTTGAAGCCTTTTCTCAAATGCCAAATTAAGTAAAATTTTTAAAGGAGCTGTTAACAAATAAAAGGAAGTTAGACGACTCATCGACTGTAGAGCTCAATGAAGTTTGCTTGGCCATTCTCTAAAACAAACTACCCAAAAAACTTAAAGTCTAGGGAGTTTTACTATTCCTTGTCTCATTGGTAGTTTAAATATTGAAAATGATTTGGCTAATTTAAGGGCTAGTATAAATGTTATGCCTTATAAGATATTCAAACAACCTGGTCTTGGGATACCTAAACCCACTAGGACGAGTATTCAGTTAGCGGCTAGATCAATTAGATATCGTAGGGGTATTATTGAGGATGTACTTGTAAAATTTAAGAAATTTATATTCCCTGTTGATTTTGTTGTATTGAAAATGGATAAGGATAGTGAGGTACCTATAATCTTAGTAAACCTTTTTTAGCCACTACTAAAGCTGTTATCGATGTGGGTAATGGTGAACTTGTGCTTAGTGTAGGTGATGAAAATGTTACTCTTCAAGCTCATTATTTTATGAGAGTTTCTAGTGAGCGAGATGATGCTAGTTCTGTTAATGTTGGTAATCAGGTGGCTCAACATTCTTTATAGGAAATCATTCATGAAAACATGTTGGAGCCGTATTTTATTCAAGGTGATAGAAACCGAGCAGTAAGTGAAGAGCGAATGGTGTAACTCGATGAACTAGATGAATTTTGAATGAATGTCGATGATAAACTGAGAAAACACAATGAAGAAAGAAAGCAACACCATGATGTGCATGTAAAGAGACCGAACCAATTTAAAGTTGGGGAAAAAGTTGTAACAGTCCGGTTTAGATCCTAGTCAGAATAGTGGTTTTGGGACCACAAATTTGAGTCAAAAATATTTTAATATTATTTTCTGTGCTTATGATATGTGAATTAGCATGTGTGAAAGTTTCATATGAAAATTTGATCATTTGTGTGCTCAATTTGATAAAAGGACCTAATCGCGTAAAATGTAAAAGTTACTCGCAGCTTGTTAAAAGTGCCTATTTGATTTGGCTTATTAATTGTGAGGTCTTGATGTTGTTATTTTCCCATTGATAATGTTAATGGACTTAAATAACCATCCATTAAGTGAATTTTGTAATAGATTATTAAAGGTTAAAATTGTAAAAGAATTATTAATGTGATATTAAATAAAACAAATGCATGAAATTAAGCATTATATGTTCATTGTTGCCAAAAATCACAAGAAAAGAAAAGGAAAAAGAATAGCTAGGGTTCGACACTTGTAATCTTTGATTAAGGTACGTGTTTTGATCTATTTTTGATAATTTCTACGTTTTTATAATCGTTGCTTGATATTCTATAAAGCCCATGCTCAAATTTCTAATTTTGATGATGATTTTGAAATATGCCATTGATGAAATTGTGAGCTTTGTGATGTTAGTTGTTGGAAAATAGAAGACATATGTTGGGTTGATATATTTTGTCTTTGGATTTTTGATGAATTTGAGTAAAATGGGCTAAATTGTGAAACTTGTAAATTGAATGACTAAAATGTGAAATAAATGAAATGTATGGACTTGTATGAGTACTAGGAGAATTCAGCCAAGCATGAGTATATGCAAATTATGTGTAGTTTGTGATTTTCTGAATTAGGGACTAAAGTGTCAAAATATAAAAATATGATGGCTAATTTGTAAAATACCCTAAATGTGTGTTTGTGGATTGTTTTGAATGAATGTGAGCTTGAATAAGTTAAATTTGAATTTATATAAATCGAGAATTAAAGAAATCAAAATTAGATCGGGAAAGTCGAAAGTCGTAGAGTAGCCAATTTCGTCCATTTGAATTCGTACGAGGTAAGTCTATATACAAATAAATGTTTTTGAAATGGTTTATTTATGCTTATTTGCCATTGAACTATGATGAATGAATATATGAGTTGAGAAAAATGCGACATCCGAAAAAGTATCGACAAAGTTTCGATTTCCGAAAAGCCCTGTATGAACCTTAAGAATAGTTATAATACATATGTCATGACATAGGAGTTCTGATATGTGTTATCGTGTAAGACCATGTCTGGGACGTTGGCATCGACTTCTAATTTATGTGTAAGACCATGTTTGGGACATCAGTATCGTATTTGATTTCGTGTAAGACCCTGTCTGGAACAGTGGCATCGATGTTTGATTACATGTAAGACCACGTCTGGGACGTTGGTATTGTATGTGCTTTCTGAGCTATCTGTGTATTCTTATGTTTCCGAACAGTTCAAACGGGCATTCCGAGAAAATGAATGACCTTGTGAAATTGTATCTAATTTAGGTACGTTTGAATTGTATACTATATTTGAAAATGAAAGGTAACTATATGAGTAATTGTGAATATATGATATATGTGAAAATGAATTGAGATTATATGAATTGTATATGAGCTAAAGGTTTGAGTTAGTATTTGGTTAGAAAGAATATGTAATTTGATGATGCTTATATGTTTTAAATGATAGGTTTATTTGTATATGGCTTACTAAGCTTTTGAAAGCTTACTTTGTGAGTTTTCAACTATTTTATAGATATCAAAGCTACTGTGAGCTCGGGGATCGTCGGGGATCATCGAGGATCTTCACCACACTATTGAACTATATTTTGGTACCTTTTGAAAGTGTATATATTGAAGTATGACATGTATAGGCTAGAAGTACTTTGGATATGTTTTGTAATGTATATATCATGCCATGTGATATGGCTAGCTTATGTTTGAATTTATGGTTGTGATTATAGGTTTATTTTGGTATGTGAAATATGATGCAAATGTACTAATGTGATATGTTTTGGTTGGCCAAAGGAAATGGTTAATTTGGTAAGGTTTTAGTATGATATTTGGTTGTATGTTTAGTGATTATCAATCATATGTTTTGATATGTTTTTGGTTTATGTAATGACATGAATTGGTATGAGTTGCAAGCATGAATTTGTTGTTAATGATATGATATGAATGACATATGTTTTGGTATTGAAATTGGCTGAAAATATAGTGCAAATGTGCTTGTTTTGATGCTTCTAGGTTTGACCCAAATTGGGTGGCAAATGGGCTTTTCAAATGGCTAATTTTTGTCTACACAGTCAGAGACACGGGGGTGTGTCTCAACCCTGTGCGACACACGGTCATGTTGCACGGCCTTGTGTCCCCTGGGGTACCTTACGATTTTAAGTTAGGCTCGAGCACGGCCAAGGCACACGGGCGTGTGGCTAGCCGTATGACCCAGCTCAGTCTCGACCACGACCAAGGCACACTGGCTTGTCTCGTGGCCATGTGTGCAAGTCAGTATGTATACCCTATTTTGACACGGCCTAGACACATGGGCATGTCTAAAGCCGTGTAAGGCACATAGCCTGTTCGCACGGGCATGTGACCTGTAAAGCTTTGAAAATTGTTTAAGTTTCAAAAAATTTTGTATGTGTTCGGTTTAGTCCCGACCCCTTTCTAATGCATGTTTAAGGTCTTGATTACTTATATAAGGAACTTTATATTGATGTTTGATCTCTGATGCTATGATGTTTATGAAATGAATGTTAAATGTCTTGAATTGTCTGGTAACGCCTTTAACCCTAGTTTCACGACGGATACGAGATAAGGGTGTTACAAAAGTACTGCTAGACAAATTGAATCCACGTATGTTCCCTTCGAAACTTAAGCCAATAGGGTCAAACCCATTTGTGGTACTAAACGTTTTTCCATATGGTACAATTGAGGTAACATATTCTGAATTTGGCATGTTCAAGGTAAACAATACTCGTCTAAGACCTTATTTTGGTAGTAAAATTGATAACGAGAGAGACGAGCTTCGGCTTCAAGATCAACCGAAACCGTGAGCCTGAAAAAGGAAGTCAAGCTTAGACTTTAAATAAGCGTTTCTCGGGAGGCAACCCAAGTGTTATTATTTATTTTTTTATTTTTAAAACCTTAAAAAAATGGAGTGAACCACACGGCTGGGAGTGGTATACACGGCTTGACGACACAACCATGTGTGACACACGACCTGGGCACATGGGCATGTCCCGGGCCGTGTGCATATTAGAGCTAATTTTTTTTCCAAATTTTTGCGACACATATAGTAACAAAGACTTACACAGTTTAAAGACATGGCCGTGTGGGTCATGTAACACTCTTAATCCGTGCACGTCGCCAGAACAGGGTTATAGAGTATTACCAATACTTTCAGAACGTTTTCAGATAATTTACAACAATTACTATTCACTTTCTGAAATTTATTCGTAACGTCTTTTAAATGAACCCTCGAGGCCCAATATGAGCTTTAGAATCGAATTGGGACTTAATCGGGAACTCTAAAAATTTTTCATGAATTTTCAAAAATTTTCCAAGGTGCAAGGCTCACATGCCCGTGTGGTCCAAGGGACACGCCCGTGTGGTCCAAGGGACACGCTCGTGTGAGTCTAGGACATGCCCGTGTGAGTAGGCCGTATGATTAATTTTATTTTTCAAATTTAGGTGTAGGTTTCATACGGCCAAGACACTAAAACTCACATCCAAGTACCAACCATTTCAAGCATTCAAGTTAAGCAAACTCTATCATTCAACGTGGCATATCATTACATGCATACATGTTTCTAATCTTACCTTGGTACATTCCATATGTTAGTCATAATTTGAACTACCATTTAACATGTATGTAGCCACCATAGTATGACATTACAAGTATATCAAAAACAACCATTACTAGCCATTCCAATGGCTAGATTACAAACCACATATTTAAGCCATCTATGGCCAAGTTAGCCTATACATGCCATTATACTAAAATAATTTTACTATATGTACCCAAAATAAGCTAGTGGATAGTGTGATGATGCTCCAATGATCTCCAACCTGTGCAAGCTTCCGAGCACTATAAAACAGGGAAAAGAAAATCTAGTAAGCATTATATGCTTAGTAAGTTCGTATAACGGAAACTAAACTTACCAATCCCGTTTATTAAATCTAAGCATACAATATCATATTTTTCATCAACTTGGAAAAATTGCCTAAACACATGCATTCAATCAAACATATTAGCTACAAAATTTTCATATACATCAAGTAAACATAGATGAGCTCATCATACAATTTTCCTTTAAGACATTATTCATTTCATCCCATAATTCTCTTATCATGCCAAGAGTTGTGTCCGTTGAATCATTGGAATTCTGATGGATACTAAAGTAGTATACTCAAGGTGTACAATTCAATAACCCGTCAATTCTTATTCAAGAGTACCCTTTAGGGCACTTAATCAAAGAACATACACTCGAGCCACATATCATATTATAGGATTACCAGTCCAGGCTTGCCTAAACACATGCATTCAATCAAACATATAAGTCAAAAAATTTTCATATACATCAAGTAAACATAGATGAGCTCATCATACAATTTTCCTTCAAGACATTATTCATTTCATCCCATAATTCTCTTGTCATGCCAAGAGTTATGTCTGTTGAATCATTGGAATTCCGATGGATACTCAAGTAGTACACTCAAGGTGTACAATTTAATAACCCGTCAATTCTTATTCAAGAGTACCCTTTAAGGCACTTAATCAAAGAACATACACTCGAGCCACATATCGTATTATAGGATTACCAGTCCAGGCTAAATCCTTTATGTAACCTATGCTCAGAAGAGCTCAATTAGGATTACCAGTCTAGGTTAAATCCTAATTGTAACATATACTCGAGAGGGATTATATCAGGATTACCCGTCCGGGCTAAATCCTTTCTATAACGAGGTCAATAGGATTACTTGTTCGAGCTAAATCCCGTCAGCAAAAAAATGCAGAACCTTATTCATTTCGGGAAAGCACATATATTCATCGAAATTCAATATTCAAACGAGACTTTACCTTTTCCCAACATTGTTGAAATGTAATCATTTCACACATTTATAATATTCACATAAATATAAATCATATTGCAAACAATCATAACATTCAAGTTAACATATTTACATGCTTGATTAAGTTACATGAACTTACCTCGACACTTATTCACGTAAATAATCTACTAATTCGAAACCTTTCCTTTTCCTCGATCTAACCTCAAATTTGTGTTGTCCGAATCTATGTAAATAACTTTAATCATCAATTTCGTACATTTCATATTCATTTGGACTCAATTTACATCCTAGGCAAAATTACCATTTTGTCCCCAACTTTTTCATAAATTCCAATTTCATTCTTAGGCTCGGAAATTGAAATTCATGCAATTTACTCCCTATTCCAAACCTAACCGAAATTTCAACATAAAATTTACATCACATATTTTCTACCATAAATTTTAAAATTTCAACATATTCATCGATAACCTAATTTCCATACCTTGATAACTTTTCAAATTGATCCTCCACATAGATAGATTAAGCTATCCCAGTTTCAAAAATATAAAAATTACTAAAAACGAGACAAGAAAACTTACCCAATTAAGCCATGAAAGTTTCTTCTCTCTCTCTTAGGGTTTCCTTGAGTTGTTGTGGAAGATGATGAGAAAATAAGATAATAATTATTTTATCATCTTTTAATTAATTAAGTTAAGTCAATTTCCAATTTAGTCCTTGCCCTCTTTCTAAATTTCCATGGACGAGTCACCAAAATATCTACATCTTTTCTTTAATGGTCTAATTACCATATAAGGAACTCAAGTTTTGAATTCCATAGCTATTTAATCCTTCTAGCTACAAGAATTCAACTTTTGTATTTTATACAATTTAGTCCATCCCGTAATAAGCACTTAATCGGTAAAATTTTATTATCAGAATTTTCACATGACATTTCTAACATATTATGGACCACGTAATAAAATTAAAATAAATTTTATTTTTGGATCAGATTTGTGGTCCTGAAACCACTGTTCCGATTTCATTGAAATTGGGCTATTACAAGTCACATGGCTTAGACACACGGGTGTGTCTTGGGCTGTGTGCATCTTATGACTTAATTCTTTTTGGTTTCGATTATTACACGATCTAAGATGATCCACATGACTTGGAAAAACGAGCATGTCTTAGGCTGTGTCCATATTGGAGTAAAATTTTCTAATTTTTTTTCAAAATAGTGAGTTACACGGGCTAAAGACACGGCCATGTTGGACACACGGGTGTGTCTCAGGTCGTGTTTAAACTGGTCTTATTTTTATTCATATTTTCAATTCAGATACGGGCGTGAGACACGACCGTGTGGCCCAACACGGGGCAATAGACGATCATGTCCCCCTTTTAAAATTGAAAACCCTAATTTTTATTTAGTCTTCCCCCATCTCAACGCCATTCTGCCCCCACCTTCAAACAGTTGTAAAGCCCTCCCACCTTCAAACTGCTGTTTGCCGTCTCTTTTCAACCCCAATCTCATTTCTCCCTCTCTCTCTCGTCAAGACACCCCCGTGCCCTTCTGCCATCTCCCTTTGCACTGCCGATTAAACACCTCCCTCCCACTTTCCCCATCCTTTCCCTTCACTCTCACTGTTCTAACCAACCATAGCCCATTCCTTTTATACTCACTGTCGTATCCTTCCCTAATCTGTACCCAAGCCATCGAACATGATCGTCGATTTTTCTTGTGATAAGTTTTATAAATTTGTAATGACTCATTCTTGAAACTAACTATGATCACGACGTAGGCAAGTGTACCTATCGAACAGTAGTATAGCTTTAGCAAGACCGGATTGTCGAACCCAAAGGACTATGAGTACTAGTAATGACTGTCTTTTTATTATCTAGCCGAATAAAAGAGGATTGTTTTGACTAACTAATTAAACTAAGAGCTTGCAGAAAATAGAAATTGGGAAATTACTGTTGTGGAAAATGATTGATTGAGACAATACCTATGAAAAAAATCCACCTAGACTCTTACTTGTTATGCTGGCTCTGAACCGGACGATTTATTCATTCAACTTGTTCCGTAAAAATCCCTAATGTATATTATTATCCCTTTCGAGACTAACAACGTCTAATCCCTAGGTTGAATAACCGAGAGTTATCTCTAATTAACACCTTAAGGTTGCATTAACTCGATCTATGGATTCCCTTATTAGGTTTCACCCTAATCTGGCAAAATCTTGTCACCCTATCTCTAGGTGCGCATTCAACTCTGCTTAATTACGACAAAGTTACTCTTAGTCAGGGTTTATTCCTCCTCCAACTAAGAGTAGTAACTTGAAGTGATATCCTGAAATACCAAAACAAGAATTAAGAACACGTAATTAAGAACAAGTTAAATATTTATCATACGATTCAGAAATAATAACAAGGTTTAGTCATAAGTTTCATCCCCCTTAGGTATTTAGGGGTTTAGTTCATAACTAAACAAGAACACATCTCAGAATAATAAAAATTACAAAACATAAAGAAAACCCAAAACTCCTGAAGGAGAGGTTGAGGAGAGATCGTTAGTCTTGATGGTGGCTCCGACTTCTGAGATGGATCAATCGGCTTCCTCGGAGTAATTCCTTACTCCCTATTCTCTGTCTCCCCTTTCTTCCTCTTTTAAGGTGTATTTATAGGCTTTGGAATGCCTAAGAACCCTCAAAAGTGGCCTTTTTTGAATTGGACTCAACTTGGGCTCGGCAGGGACACGCCCGTGTGATACACCTGTGTGTGATAACTTTAGGCTGTGTTCGAGGTACACGGGCGTGTGTTATACCCGTGTGAGTCGTGCTTCAATTCTGCCAAATTGACACGGCCGTGTGATCTGCCCGTGTAAGGAGGTCCAGGCCGTGTTAATTTCATGCTTTGGCCCATTTTCTCTGTTTTTGGCCCGTTTTTCATTCCTTTCGCTCTCCTACGCTTACCTGAGGATAAAACATGAAATTAAGGCATTAGGAGCATCGAATTCACCAAATATAAGGAGAAATCATTCATAAAATGCGTTAAGCATGGGTTATAAATATGTATAAATTATGGTTTATCAGAACACTACAGCTCATCGACTTATCCCTCCTTACCTCACCCTATACCCATTATACAACCCTTTTAGTCTTCATTTTCGTCCAGTTTTTAGCCTGTACCTTGTCGCCATTCGTCCTCTGACTGTCGATCACCATCGACCGTCCCCCGTTGTCCCCCCACCGTTTAGCTCCTCCCCTCTTATTTTATTTTACTTATTTTTTGATTATTAGATATTGTTAGTTTTTATTTTTACTATTATTGTTAGTTTTTATTTTTATTCTTCTTCTTAGGTTTATTATTATCCTTATGATTAATATACTTTTATTATTACTATTCTTGTTTATTATCATTAGTTGAGGTTAGCTTTTCCTTAAATCATTAGTATAGTTATTATTATTATTATTATTATTATTTTAACAGTTGTATTTTAATTTTATTAGAGTTTTTGTTTTATTCTGTTTCATTTTTGTTTTTCCTTGTCATTTTACGAGTAGGTTATTGCTCTATTAGTTTATATTCTAGTTTTTGTATTGTGATTGTTCATGTTGCTGTGTTTTAATTTACATGTCGACCTATCTTCTTTTCTGCTATATTCATTAGTGGTGCATATTTTATTGTTTCTTTGATATGGGGTTGTTATATTTTCCTTCAGGCATATAATGAAAATACACGTGGAAAGACTAAGGCCGTTGTCCCCACTTCTAAAAAGTGTAAGACTCCGGGCGCGATCTCATCCTCGATCCCATCCTCTGACGCACGCCATCCTTGTCTATGGTTTCCACTGGATCCTCACGATGACTTATATTAGCTTATTTGGTAGAGACCTTTGGGTTTAGGGTGTTGCATAAACTGGAAGGCATTACAGATAGTACACTTATTCAACAGAATGCACACTCTAATTGAGACATCTCCTTGGGACAAATTTTTCTCTATCGTTGAGCCCACTTACTTAGAGCTTACACTAGAGTTTTGTTCGATATTTTTTCTACAAGACGTGATGTCAAGACATGAGGAGTCATGCACTATTTCTTTCTGACTCGATGGTATGACGCATTATCTGAGAGTCCCAGATTTCGGAGCTGCCTTAGGATTCTATTATGAGGAGTTCATGAGTGCTGAGGGGTTACTCACCTTATATCGGCACATCCATCATTCACCGTCTTTATGCTGGATAGAATTTGCTGCTAGTATGATGCCATATGACCCAAGTTGATCAAAGGTGACTTCCCCACCTCTGGAATTGCATTATATTCATGCTATCTTGGCACACACGTTAACTAGTCAGAGGGAGAGCACTGGAGTCGTTGGTACATTCGATGCTTATTTTCTTTGGAGCATGGTGATGCGACGTAGATTTGATATTTTCTACTTCGTTGCCCTATCATTTTTCCATCTGTTTGACCATAATAGGAAGGGTCCTATCTGTTTGGGCCCTTATGTGCCTCATCTTGCACAACATTATGACCTCCTTGATTCTTTAGAGTAGTCATCCTCATTTACACTGGTTGGACAGATGATCCTGCATGGATTATCGATTATGAGTCATATATAGATTATCAAGCGACAACATGGAGTGGGTACTCCTCGATACAGATTGTCTCATCCTTATCCTCAAGATGAGCAGGTGAACTTCCTTGACGATGATCTTTTTCTCTATGAGGATCCACCTTGTTCTCCACCTTCGAGTCACCCTACCGCTACGTCTACCGTTACGCTCAAGGATCTTTCTGAACAGTTCACCTATTTCAAGCAACAATACTTTGCGCGGTTTGACAACATTGATGCGGCTTTGCAGTAGATCTATTAGCATCTTCATATTCCTTCTATTGTTTCTGCGCCTCACGATCCCGATGCACCTCACGATGACGATCACTAATATATTTTCATTTTATTTATTTTATTTTTAGTTGAAATTTTATTTTTCTTTCCAGTTGTTTTATTTTTATTTCCTAGACTTCTTTAGTTTATTTTTATTTTGAATTATGTTTTTATTTTTCTTATCATGATGGTAGTTTTTATTCAATTTTGTAACCTCTTAATCCTCTTACTTATTTGTGTTTTACTTCTTATTATTTTGCTCAGAAACATGCACTACATTTAGATTTGCTCAAAATTCTGGTTTTCTTAATTCTGACAATTTCATCTATATTTAGGGCAGTTTCAATTCTCTCCCTCTCTTTTGATATTGTGCTTATTCTGTGCCTATATCTGTTTGTACATTGAGGGTAATGTATATCTTAAGTGTGGGGAGGTTGTTTATATTTGTGATAAAATCCCTGAATTATTTGTTGTGTTTGAGTAATTTTCTCATACCCTTCATTAGAGTGATTTTTTTTTTAAATTTGGATTTTTTATTGATGTTGTGTTGGATTTATTTGTGGATATTTGTGCATTGGTTAATTTAATATTTAAGACATGAGAGAGTCTAGCATGAGAAGTTGTTTTTCAGAAATCATATATTAGGTTGTCTCCATGAACTGAAGAATTATCTTGAAATTTTTTGTGAGTTTTTGAGCCTATAGAGCACATATTTGCTTTCATGCTCATTTTATTATTGGTTATGAATGTGTCAACTTGATTTGTTTTTCTAGAACTTGCTTCGATTATGCATGTTGAAACCACACCATTGATTTGATATACTGAGATGATAGAGGCATTTAGGTTTTAATCCACTTAACCTATAAAAAGCTTACCTATTAAATTAAACCTTAGTGAACCCCGTTGATCCTAACACTTTTTATTAACATGTTAATGTTAACCCATAACCCATATGTTTATTGTAAAATTTTCCCATTTTATTGACTCTCTTTTTATCGAGATTTGGTTTGGTTAGTTGTTTAACTATGTTTCATTTTTCTTGCACTGCTGAATTTTATTCTTATTCTAAAAAGAAAAACATATTTATTTGATTGAGCTTGAATCGTTAGTTGTATATTCTATTGAAAAGCTCATTTTTATTCTTGATTAGTCTTGTTGATGTTAATTACGTTAATTCAACAACTGATTATATTTCTAGTTTGGTAACTTATTAACTCGATCTCGATTATAGCCAACTTTTCTAGCATTTTCCATACCCTTAGCCTAAGCCCCATTGTAACACCCATAATCCGGCCTAGACGTTATGGCCGAATCTAGCGATGTCACATTAAGGTGTTTTTTGTAAAGCATGATATCGTTTGAAAAGCCCAATCTTTACTAAGCCTCTTTGTGTGACCTAAAAGAATATTTCAAAACTTGCGTCACTATTAAGAGTATCTACTTTAAAATGTTATTAATTTCGAAATCTCGTTTGTAGCAGAAGCTTTTCAAAATAGTTGCGTACTAGCATTTACTTGTAAAAGTTGTTCTCTTGCAGTAGCTCTTAAAACCATTTACGTATTCGTGGTATTTTTGAAAAACATTTATCGTTTTGAAAACCCGTGTGTTTTTCCTACTACTAGCAGTATTAAAGCAAAACAAATATAAATCCCCAAATTAAGAATAAAATCCAGAGGCCTTATTACATAAAAATACCCAAATTTAAATTGCTAATAAATTAAAAGATAATTACGAAAGCATAAGCTGTTGTATGGAGGCCTTTGAGTCCCTCTCAGCATCGATCCGCGTAAGGATTACCTGCACAGATAAACAGAAGGGTGAGTTTATGAAAACTCAGTGTGTAATCCCTTACTAACAGACAGTCAAACATACAGTGAGCAAATACAGTCTAGGCTTAAGCCCTTTTTAGTGATAGTAGCAATATCAGTTTGGGCTTTAGCCCATCACAATACAAAATTAGTCATATATTCGGGCCTTGGCCCATTACAGTAACAGTAAACAGTGCAATAACAGTAACAGTATGCAAGTCCTACCCATCCAGCCTCTACACACCATCTTCGTCCAACCTTACCCTCCATGTGGGGATATAATCCACCCACCCATCCCTACACACCAGAATTAGCACCACTTGCGGTACTATTTGCAGCAGAGCTGCCAGTATAATAGGCTTAGAGCCATCAGTGATTTGTAGCAGAGCTGCTAGTACAGTACACTTCCTCCAATCATATAAAAATCCACCCCCATGTAATGCATCATGCCACATATCATGTCATAGCATAAGATTAAACATGTACTCAACAAAATTACAATAGCATGCTAAAATATAAACATATATCACATAAGGGCAAAACAGTCAATTTACCATGTAGGGGTATTTCAGCCATTTTACCACATAAAGACAAAATAGTTTTTTACCACATAAGGGCAAAATAGTCATTTTAGCAATTTGAGGGTCTATGTGTACTTACCGACCCAACAGTAGGTCCACAGTCGTCTCGGGTGACCTGTGCAACTTTAACAGTCAAACAGAAAAAATGGGCCCAAAGCCCATATTGCGAGCCCATGTGGGCCCACATGCCCGTGTGGCCCACATTGCCCAGAAATGGCCTTGGTCGTAAGGTTTGCATAGCCTGGCCCAATATTTACCACACCCTTGCGCGATCTTCCCGTAAGGGCCTCACAGGCCTATTGGGCCTAAATGGCCCAGTTCAGCCCAAAATGACCCATTGTCGTTTTGGCCCATGAAAGCGCTCGTGGCCATCTCATTGTCCACACGGCCATATTGTGTTACGTCCTGTCACACGGGTGCCCACACGCCCGTGTGGTGTTGACAACCCACTTTCCAGCTTTTCAGCCTTTTGGCTTTTCAGCTTTTGCAGTTTCACATCCAATGGTAGTGTTACACACACCTGTTAACAAGAACGCACCAAAAAGTCCACGAGTACTCTAACCTACACTCATTCACAGGATCCAGTTAATCTTATACCAACTGACCTATCCAAAACTCCCACCAAGATAACTTGCCCAAAAACTTACCCCTCATTAGAACCAATCAACAGATTATAGCTTATTCCCTGACTCCGCTGTAAAAGACCAATCAAAAGGCCTTAGGGCTATCTGCATTCCAAACCACACTTATCAACTATCAATCTTTGAACAGTTTGTACTAGTCGAGAAGTCACTAACCGAAAATGCAACATCCAGATATGAGAGAAAGTACAATCGGCCACACTCACCCAATGCTGAAACTACAGAGAGAAAATAGAGGCGAAGTGTAACAATCGTTTTCCCCTATCAACAATTGGTAGAAAGAAAGAGATGTTTAAAAGAAAAGATCTCCATAGTAAATAGAGGCAAAAATGGAAATATGAGCACTTACCGATCGTCAGAGAACTCCTTCAAACTGAAAACAAAACACCAACAATAGAATTAAGGGAGACGGAGTATTCGACTAAATGAATCAACAAAATAAATAGTGATTGATGGAAACTGGATGAGAGGAGAAGAATGGTATCAGCCAAGAAACAACAACCAATTGGAAGGCAAAGGAGAAAAGGTTCGGTCTTAAGCCAAAGGCTAGCAACCCAAAAGAATAGAAGAGAGCAATAGGGTATTCAGCTACAATAGTTACAATTAAGAAAAGGGAGAGGGCAAGAAAAAATCGATCCAATGAAGAGCACAGTTACGAAAGAGGGGAAAAAGAGAGAGTTCGCCCAACACACAACAAAAAGAAGGAAACAAAAGCAGAATTGATTTTCCAAAACAAAGTAACAAACCGTAAACTACCTTAAAAAAACTCTATCACATTCGGCTAGCAAACAAAGAACCCCCCAGTAGACAAAAAATCAGAACTTGTGATAGAGTAACCAACCTTAGCTAAAACTCTGTGTGCCTACAGTCCAATTTCGGCACAACACCTTCAAACCACTCAAATTCCCTAATTTCCTCCTCAATTTCCTCCCCTCCATCTCCTTAGATTCGACTAACAACCAATCCATTCAAACCTATTCAAACTCTTGGTGTTTCGGTCAAACACAACTTCCTCCCATGGCTATCAGTAAAAATAATCTCCATTTGTACAAGTAGGGATTCGAACCTCAGACCACTAGCACACTCTACACGCCACTATCCACTAGATCAGTAGGCTCTTTTCTGTCATGTTTTTACCAAAATAAACTTATAACCCTACTGGCCAAAGATAGGGGTTTTATCCTTAAAAAGTAAAAATTTTGTGGAAGCTAGAGCTTGAACCCATGACTTCCCAGACACTTCCAGAGCACACAACCACTAAGCCAAACATTCAATTATGTCACTTCCTTTCACAATAAAATATTTATGAGCAACTTCCTAACTGTATCCCTACTCAAAACCTAATACTTCTAGGCCCAAAATTTAGGGTGTTACACCCATTACAACATTTTAAAGACCTCTTGATTGATGTGTCATCTCATTTTATAGTGGTGGAGATTTGATTTTAAAGTAAGCCTATGGTAATGGCATTTCTCGTTTGACTGTTGAGTGCTTAATATTTGAACCTTAAACACTTTAAGTGCTTTGAGTGAATTTTTTGTGAGGTTTTCAATTCTTGTTGATTTTGAATTTGAGGTAATTATCTAGATAAGGGGAGACACCTGTATTTTTATGCTTTAAAAATTTTGGCTTGGATTGTTTGAGCCTTTAATGTCCTTTTCATTGAATTGCCAACGCATGATTTTTTGTAAATTATCTTGAGACATTATTGATGACAATGAAAAACTAAGAAAAGTTAAATTTGTTGTGGGTTGAGGATTTTTCTTGAGGACAAGCTAATGCTTAAATGTGGGGATATTTGATAAGCGTCAAAAGTAACATACTTTAATCTTATTCTTAATGCATTTTTGGGTGATTAATCAATGAAAAATGGTGAGTTTTATGCTCCTAATCCTTTAAATTTATGTTTCTATACTTCAGAGAGCTATTGGGAGCAAAACGAGCAAAAATGGAGCGAAAATCAGGCAATTGGAGTAGATTTTAGGAGTCACATCGGCTTGGACTTCCTACACGGCTAGACACACGGTCATGTGAGCCACACGGGCTGCCACACGACCATGTGCTAAACCGTGTAGATTTCGTGATTCGTGCTCTAGACATGCAGAAAAACATAATTTTTAGGTTTTTTAGGCATTTTAAGACCTATAAATATCAAATATAAGAAGAGGAAAGGGGGCCGTCAGAGAATATTGAAAAGAATAACTCGAAAAATGCTATTGAAATAGACTCTGATGCAGATTTGTATCAAGATTGAAGATCTCCTTTTAATTTCTTTGAACTTTTTTATTAGTTTCTTTATTTCTTGTGGTTATACTGACTTTGAGATGTTTTTATTCGCGATTATGAAATAATTTTCTAAATACCTAGGGGAGATGAACCCTATGATGAATTCTGTCTTTTCATTTATGTTTTACGCAATAAATACTTGAACGTGTTCTCAGTTATGTGTGCTTAATTCTTGATTTAATATTTCTGGATTATTAATTCATGTTTGATGTGTTTAATTCAGAGGAGAAATAGACTCTGTTTACGAGTAGATCTAGCATAATTGAGTGGAGTTGCATGCAATCCTAGAAATAGGATGACATAAATCTATCGGATTAGAGTCAAATCTAATAAGGGAATTCATAGATCGAGTTAATGCGATAATAGGGGTTTTAATTTGAAAGAAATTTAAATTAATCAACCTAAAGTCAGTTGCTTTTTAGCCTTGAAGAGAGATATTAGCATAATTTAGGGATTTCTACCGATCAAGGTATTAAGTGAATAAATTGTTTAATTCAGATTGATAATGACAGATGTAGTCCAGGTGGATTCTTTCCTGGGTATTGTTTCGCTTCTTGGTTATTATTCGATTATTTTCCTTAATTGTTCTTTGCCGAGTTCTTAGTTAATTAATTTAGTTAATTTTAGTTTAATTCAATCACTTCAATTTGTCAGTTAAATAATAGAAAGACGATAATTACTAGTAATTTTAGTCCTCGTGGGAACGATATCTTTGCTCACCGTAGCTATACTATTTATCGCTATGTTTGGATGTCTCAAGATAAGGGGTTATTGTCTTGAGACCTAGAATAGGGCAAAACAAATTTAGGTTCGATGTTTACTAGTCTTAAGGAAAAAAAAGACTACTTGTCTTGAGCATGACATTATATATCTCAAGACATGCTCAACATATCTCGAGACTTAGAATAGGGAAAAGTACAAAATGATCATTCTTACTCTTGATGTCTCGAGACCTATTCTTCATGCCTTGAGACTAAACAATCAATTTACCTAAAATTCACAACTTATTTCATTCAAATGAGCACAACTAACACATATGGATTCACATAATTTCATGCATCAATATAAAACATAATTAAACAAACTATCATTTAGGTAAAACTAAATATTTTTAACTTTAACAATAGCTAATCAAACTTAGTTTCAAACTACCTAAAAGTCTATTAAGAACCAAAACTTACCAAATCATTTCAAGCAACTTTTAAATACAAGACTCAAGCTAGGTAAATTCTAATAATCATTTACAATAAAAAGAAACGAAAACTTGGTATGAGATGAACCGTTGAGTCTTGGAAGCTTTTCGAGATCCTTAATCTAACAAATCATGTTTAGACCTACACACATAAACAAACAAATCCGTATCCTGAGTATTGAATAAGCAGTGATGCTTATATAATTCAAATTCAATACATACTTATATAATTCAAATTCAATACATAATAGATTGACATAATAGATTGAATTAATAACAATTGTACAAAAGTATAACTTTATTTCATTATTTCCTTTTTCACCAAAGAATCATCATTTATAATTACCACACTAAACAAGGTTAAATCATCACCATCATATAATTTCAAACCAACCAATCAAATAATCATGACACCTTCAAGGTATTTTGGCCAACATTTCCTATTTCTTTCACATGTAAAAAATGTATATAAACCATTCATATAGTTCCCAAATTTTCTCCATTTCTATAAATCATGTTTTGAAGTTCATTTCAACAGTTCAAAATTTCATGTTACAATATATTAAATATTCAACATATCAATTCAGTTTTACCTTTCATTACTTACTCATTTTGGTCCCTATTAACTGGCAATAAACATTAACAAGAATACTTGGATTTGTATAATGAGTAAGTCCACGACCCTCTGGGAATTGGGACTGCCCACGTGATCTATCGTAATTTGATACGTCAAATTAGGCTCTCTAATACACTAAATGAGCTTATTCTTAAGCAATTTAATTGTCTTTTACATGTTTCTATCAATTTTTAGTTCTAAGCATTAATAAACGTTTTTGTTTAGTTTTACACATTATTGAGGCCCAAATTGGTGAAATGGTTCCGTGAGGAACCTAACAATGTGATTAAGTTGGTGTAGGAAGACGATAATCGCCCAAACTTGAGGAAAACCTCATTTAGAATAGGTATTGAGATATCAAGACTCCCCAAGATGCCCAATCTCAAGACTATTTTTGGTATCATGATACTAAAGCCTGGTTATCGCGATACTGCTGCATGACGGGTGAAAAACTATAGGGGTAGTTTTATGTCCAAACAAGCTTAAGTCTTTGTTTTCATTTAAGGGCATAATGGTCAATGTTAGTACACTATAAGTACTACATTGTAAGCTTTTGATTTTAGATTTTGTTGGTTGAACATTTTCTCCTTAGTTTCATAGTTCTTAGTTTAAGTTTTCATTTTTTCATTTCATTTCATTCATTCATTCATTCTATTTTATTTTTATTTCTTCATTTTTGCTAGAACATTATGGATGGAGATGTATTGAATGGTCATGCTTCATCGAATGTTTATCTATTAACAATCATTTTCTCAATCCTTATCTTTTATATTTTATCCCTACTATGTGTTTGCTAAAATGCTTGTGTGTAATTTAAGTTTAATCATGTGCTGAAATGTTTTATTGGTTGATTGATGAGTTGCTTAGTTAGCTAAGTTATTATTTATGTCTTGATTGGTTGTTTGTTCAAGTGTATTAAATTGCATATTACATTAGAATTGACACCTCTAGTGGAAGATTTAGATAGATGAGACCGAGAGGAGACTCTATCGTGTAGGACTTTGATACACTTGTGCCGAATAGTGTGACCGAGAGGAGATATATATACCTAAGTGAGACTGAGATGAGAGTTTAGGTGGTATCTTCTAGTTTAGGATGAGACCGGAAGGAGATTCCTAGCTAGGAATGTCAAACAATATAATCATCATAGGTTTATTAGCTTAGATAATAATCCGTGACTTATTCAACCATTATTTCTATCCATTTGCCTTGTTTGTAGTAAAAAGAAAGAAAGTTAATTTGATATTATTATTTATCAATTTAGATATAGCTCAAATATTATTTTATTTGAATTTGCACTAATAATTTTCAACTTAACTAGATTAGTAATTGCTTAACTTGTAAGTAACTTGATAAACACATTTACCAATTTGGCAATCCCTTGGGTTCGATCCTTGGAATACTCAAAGTTTTCCATTATAACACTCATAAATATTACAAATAACTTGTCACACTTGCAGAAAAGCCTTTTTTAAATTCTTAGATTGTGTGTTGATTTTTAACCTAGTTGTGTGCATACCAGGGCAAGGTCAAGTTGTTGGCACCGTTGTTGGGGGTTGTAACAGTGTAAATGTGTAGTCAAGTTAGTTGCTTTTGAGGCAAAATTAGTCAATAGACAAGGAAATTAGATAGCTTTTTTTATTTCTTTATATACTATTTTATTTTTTTTAATTTTTTTTGCCTTGTTCAAGATTAGCTTAATCATGTTTAATAACAATGGATATAGGAGGCCGGATGATCAATACAACTAAGAAGAGCACTTGACTTTGGTGAATAGAGTTTCAGCGAGTCATTGTAGCTATTATGGTGATCATAGACGACATGAATATTCATATGAACATCCTCATGGGTCATATGAGTATGCAGATGGTATGGATAGCTACAACCCCGAGTGGTCAGCTTGTTATCTGAAAGAAGATTCGTTTTCTTCTTATTACTATCTGGAAAGTATTATGGAGAGTGACGAGTACATGGAAGACCCATCCCTTACTACATGGGCTGGAATGTTGGAGGAGAGCATGTCTTTGTGCCAAGCTACTATGTCCTTCATGTCTAAGACATTGGAGCAAATATTGGAAGCAGTCTAATGCCGAGCCATAATGAACAGTCCGATGGAAGAGGTTGAGCATGATATTCCTAAGCTTGAGGATGAGGGCCACTCCGTCGTTATTAAGCACGATGAGTTGATCATAGGTGTTCAACAAGAGTTTTTGGAGTTGGAGATCGTGATGAGATTGTAAGAAGTGAAGATGGTGTCTTCACTTTGATTGAAATAGAAGGAGTAGTAGTAGGAGTAGATTTAAATATAGAGGAAGAGCTAAATCAGGAATTAAGTGAAAGTTTGGAGGATCCAACACACTTTCCAATCATTGTTGTAGAGGAGCCAATTGACGAACCTAACGAACATATCTATTTTCAATGCGAAACAGAAAGTGAAGCCTAGGTATCTATGGCTTATTGCAACATTGAGTTTGTGATGCTTGAGGCTATAGTACCTCAGAATGCATTTTGGAGTTGTTTAGGCTTTGAAGAGAAGTGGCTCATGATGTGGTTGTCTCAATGATCGAAGATAAGACGGAAGCAGTGTTTTCAATCGAAGAGGGAGGTTGTTGTCTTGACAATAAAGAACAAACGTAGATTCAAAGTGTCGAGGACTTCATGGAAGTTCTCTTATGGTGGTGGTATGCATCACCCCGATTATTGTGGATTTCAATAAATTTTATTTGCGTTCTTTCTTATTTATTTATTATTGTATATTTTGATTATTTTGTTTTTGGTGTGTTTGTTTTGTTTTTCTAAGTGGGTTTACCCACTGAGAGCTATACAACATTGGGAGCTTTAATAAAGTTTGAGGATTGCTCCATCATTTTGCTACACATAGTCTTAAATCGAGTAAGTTTTCTCAAACTAACCTTTAGTAGGGGACATATTAAGGACAATGTGTAACTTAAGTGTAGGGCGATACATAGAAATTTTAATTTATGTGTTTTGTTTACTTATTTTGTACTTTGTTTAAATTTTTTTTCAAAAATCTATAAAAATTAAAATTTTTTTCTTTTTATTTTTTTTCTTGTATGGTGCTTGAAATATGTTGGCATTGGGATTGACCATGCCTACTGAACTAAAATGGCGGATACTCTTAGATCCATATAGATTTTCAACATACTTAGCATTTCAGGGTTGGAGTGCAGAAACTCATCTGATACTCCTTTTTCCTCAAAACTTAGCTTCTCTGAATGCCAGAGCTTCCATTCTCCTGGCAGCTAAGCAAGACAACAATTTCATAAGTTAATTTCCACGTTTTCAGCTTAAAACTCAGTTTTTTAGAAACATGCAGAACCTCTAAAATGGTTCTAAAAATCCTTAACTTTATTTCTTGATCTTATGTATACTGAAGGGTTTAGGACCTTACTAGCTTACTGCATTTTTTATTTTTCCTACTCAAATCTCATGATCATTGTCCCATGTAGACCTTCCACAGCTAACTCTACTTTGGAGTATCCAAGGAAGGAGACAGAAATGAAACAAATTGAAAAAGAAGTCTCACTGGGAAGTCTTTTTCCCCGACTATTTATAACCCTTCTCTCACGGTCTTCAACCATTTAGGAGCCGTGCACTGAAAATCATTATCTCTCCTACTAAGAGATCAACTAGTTCTAATCCAACTAAACCAGACTTAGTTCTCAACCTTACTCCATTCCGTTCCAAATTTTTCCTTATTTTCCAATGGAGACTGCTAACTTACAATTTTATTAAATTAGATCCCCTAATGGTTCCTAATTTTTGAGTTTAAAGGAAACTGGGTGTGACAACTCTCCCACCCTAAAAAAAGAATTTCGTCCTTGAAATTTCTTTTCACACTAGTCACGAAGGTGGACTTAGAGAAATTCTTCTTCTTTATTACTCCCTTCTCATGGCTTGCAGAGGCAATCACCCTTCATTCTAATCAAATCCTTTAACTCAGTTCCCTTTTGTACACCCACGTTATTCTTGCTCTTACCAGTTTGTGGATTCCCTTAACACTTAACGATTTATAAATACCGACTCAGTGGTGGGTATGTAACAGCCCTAATTAGGCCCTAGTCGGAATGTGGTTTCGGGACCACAAAACCGAGTCATAAAAAAAAAAAAAGAAATTCACTTTTGACTTAATTGCATATATTTATGTACGATAATATATGTGTGACAAATTAAATACTTTAATTTTAGCTTTAGGCATGAGAAATTGCTTGAAATGACTTAATTGAAAAATTTAGGAAAGATGATAGGCCAATTTGTAAGGCTTAAATGACAATAAAGTGGAAGACATGGAGTTGCATGTCAAATAACCATTTTTATCTTTAGTGGCCGGCCAAACAATGATGCATTCCACTAACTTAAGCTAATTTAGTATATTTAATTTGTAATGAAATAAAATATGGAGAATAAAATGATTAATAAAATAAAAGATGAAAGGGGGAGGTGTTCATCTTCTTCCTTGAGTGAAAACCGAAACCAAAGGGGGGAAAAGTCTAAAACCATTCGGCACTTTGATATTCTTCATAAGGTGAGTTTCTTGATTTAAAATTTAATGGAAATTTGATGTTTTTGGGATGGATGTTAAGCTAGTTAGGCAACCAAAGGTTCAATTTTCTTTTGTTATGTGGTTATATGTGCATTTCGGCCATGGTCTTTACTTGAATTTGAGATTCGTAATGTGATTCTCCTTAATTGTCTATGAATTTTTGGTTGTTGATTTCATGGCAATGGTATATTGAATCCATGATTTGAATCCATGAAAATTTAGTGAGGTTGCATTCGGCAACTTGCTTGAAATTATGAAATGACGTCCAAAATTTGAAATTCATGCTTAAATATTGAAATAGAGTTTACAATTAATAGAACCATGTAATAGTTGAGGATTTTATGTGTTAAACTTGTTGAATGATTAGATGAGTAGTACTTTGGGTATTCGGCCATAGGTGGTCTTGAATGAAATATTGATTTTGGTTGCTAATTTACTTATTAGGAAATAGTTCAATGAAAGCCAATGAACTATAAGTAGGTTAAGTGCATGCTTTAGTTTAAATAATAAATAGAATTTAGCTAAATTGACTTGAGGTGTTATATGTGTGTGTGTTTGCCGAATCTAAACTTGGTTAGATAGGGTGATTATAATGGACTTTGAAGTGTAGAATTAGGAAATTAAAGAAATACGAGTTTGATAATGTAAATGGATAATAAGGTGAAATTGCCGAAAATGATCTTGAGGCATAGTGAATTTTTTGAAATAGATAAGAAGCATGTTGGATAGGCATTAAATTGAAGATTTAAATTAAAGTAGGTTTAAGAAAATGCCGAACCATTGTGTATGTATATGAGTAGAGATATAAATTTGGGTTGCGATGATAAAATTGTTTTATTTGTGAAGTTTGTTGGAGCTCAAGATCAAAGGAGCCAAGTTCATCAAAAGGAAAGCAAAAGCAATTGAGTAACCGATCGGAGTTGTTCATCCGAGTAAAAAGGTAAGTCCTTAAGTAATTTATGTTAGATAGTATAACATAGTATGTATAAATCATTGGGAATAGAATGCTAAATCTTTTATCAAGCTATGGTGATGAGATGACTAAAGATAAAGAATTACGGCACTGTGTGTGCGGGGTTAATTGGCACTGTGTGCGAGTAAAATAATGCACTATGTGTGCGGTTAGACAAAAGCACTATGTGTGCGACTTGCAAATCAAGCACTAAGTATAGGATGTTGGTTATGAGGTTTTAATTGAAACAAATTATAATGTACTTGAGAACTTAATTTTGGAATTTTGATTTTGGATGGAATGTTTGGATTACGTTTTGAAATTGTGGGTTGTAAATTATGTCTACCTATGATCACACATATGGGTACATATACATATTTATGTGCAATGGTAGTATATGGCAATGGCTATAGTATTTTATTTACGTATAAATAGAATAGTTATGCATGGAGAATTCGGCAAGCATGTAACAAAAGCTAAAAGGGTTCGTGTATAACTTAATGTTTCTTTGTGAACATATTGGTTAAATTCGGATATTATCGGGTTAATCATTTAGTTAGTAAATGGTTTATTTATCATAGTGTAAAATTTTCTTAAGACTTACTGAGTTAATAACTCACTCGATTTGGTTTGTTTTGTTATGTTTTGACATAGATCGACTTATCAAGAAAGGCTTGGGAACCATCACGAAGTCATCACCACTTTTGTTGAACCTCTTGGTACTTTTGTTAAAAACTTAGTAGACATTATGGCATGTATAGCTTAGAAATTTTAGGAAGTTCGCAAATCCGACATATATATTGTATTTAAGTCCATGCGAATATGGCTAAAGTTTGTGTATATACATATATGAACCTTAAAATGTTTAGTTTATAAACCCTATAGATAAATCAACTTGAATTAGAATGTTGTACTTATGAGATGCCTTAAATTGTTTTATTCATGTATATGTGTTCACGGTCTAGAGGGGTTAAATTACTACATAATTATAAGGATTTTAGTTAGGTAACAATACTCGTTAAGTTTAGATTCTACTTTTGAAATTTCTATCGAACCTTATCGTTCCCTTGTGCAATTAAGCAAAATGTGTTATATGAGCCCATATAAATGATCAACAAAGTCATTTGGGTGTTACATTTTATTGGTATCAGAGCTACGGTTTAGTCGGTTCTAGGACTACCACAGCGTGTACGAGTCTAGCTATACATGCCTTAATGTTAATATATGATAGTGTGATGGCTTTTAACGGTTGAAAATTGTTGTTTTTATTAGTAAGTGGAACCCAATTTAGAGAGAGCCTTGGCGGATGATGTTGAAAGTGTAGCGGCTGCTCCTGCGCAAGGAACACCGCTTTGATGAACCTCAATCATCTGCAAATAATCAAGATGACGGGCGAAACAAGCCTTCTTTTCAATGATGAACGAATGGGTCGCACAATATGCTCGGACTAACCCGACTGCTCAACCATTTTCGAACTTAAATAATCCGCCTCAGGTTCCTGTCATACCAACGACTATTGATCCTTTGAGGCTGAGTAAACCTCCGTAGATTTAGTGAGAAAGCGGGGCCGAGGAATTTCGAGCTACTGACTCATCGATGACGCCGAAAGGGCCGAGTTCGCTTGATAACACCATTCGTGTTTTTGAAGAGCTTTCGTGCACACCGTAAGAGTGCCTAAAGTGTGCTATATCCTTAATGCGGGACTCGGCCTACTATTGGTGGAGAACTCGATTTCTATTATTCAAGGAACGTGTTACTTGGGACTTCTTTCGACATGCAATTTGAAAAAGTATATCGATCAACGATTCACCGACCAAAAACGTAAAGAATTTTGGAGCTCAAACAAGGTCGTTTGATCAGTATCGAGTCTGAAAGCGAGTTTGTAAGACTCACGATCACGCTCGGGAGTGTGTAGCCGATGAAGTCGCTATGTGTAAAAGATTTGAAGAAGGATTGAATGAAGATTTAAAACTACTGTGGGTATTTTAGAAATAAAGGAATTTGTAACATCGGTTGAACGAGCATGCAAGGTGAAGAGCTCGGGAAGGAGAAAAAGAAAGTCAATCTGAAGCCGAGACTTTCGTAAAAAGAATGGCGGGTAAAACTACTTTCTCGACTCCAAAGAAATTCGGGGGCGATACGAGCAAATCAAAGACGGCTGAGAATCTCTATTAGGGAGCGGCCAGTTAACAGATTCTCGAGTTACTTCGGTTGCTAGTGTTGGTAACAGTCGACAAGAAAAACCCGAATGCACACAATGTGGAAGACGACATGTGGGTGAATGTTGGGGTAAGTCTATTAATCGAGCTTGTTATAGATGCGGATCGCGGGATCATTTTATTCGAGATTGTACGGAACCTGATGAGAAGAATAAGGTACAAGGTATAAGATCGACTGGCGCAACAGCTAGGGGTAGACCATCAAGAAATACCGGAGGAAGAAGTGGCGGTCAGAGAGGGATTTCTGATACTGCGGATCGATCTGAGATTCGTGCTCCTGCCAGAGCCTATGCCATCCATGCTCGGGAGGAAGCATCTTCTCCTGACGTTATCACTGGTACATTTACTCTCTTTAATACTGATGTCATTGCATTGATTGACCCTGGTTCTACTCATTCATATATATGTGAGACTTTAGTATCCAGTAAGACTCTACCATCGAGAGTCTCATCGAGTTCATAATTCGAGTGTCGAATCCCTTGGGTCGTTACGTGCTTGTGGATAAAGTATGTAAGAAATGTCCCTTAGTAGTCCGAGGCTCCTGCTTTCCAAATGTGGATTTGATGCTTTTACCGTTTGATGAATTTGATGTTATCCTTGGTATGGATTGGTTGACTATTCATGATGCAATCGTGAATTGCAAGAGAAAAACTATCGATTTGAGATGCGCAAACGGTGAGATAGTCCGAGTAGAGTCTACTGATAGGATCGGGTTACCAACAGTTATATCCTCGATGTTGGTTCAAAAACATGTGAAAAAGGGGTGTGAGGTATATTTGGCATACGTATTTGACGACAAAGAGTTAGAAAAGAAACTTGAATCAGTACCAGTGGTCTGTGATTATCCGGATGTCTTTCCTGAGGAATTACCGGGTTACCACCCATTCGGAGGTAGAGTTTGGCATTGAACTTGTACACGACTACATCGATTTCTGCAGCTCGTATCGTATGGCACCAACGGAATTGAAAGAGTTGAAGACGCAGTTGCAAGAGTTAACGGATAGAGGCTTCGCTCGTCCAAGCTCCTCACCTTGGGGTGCACCAGTGTTGTTTGTGAAAAAGAAGGATGGAACAATGCGATTATGCATCGACTATCGTCAATTGAATAAAGCGACAATAAAGAATAAATATCGCTACCGCGTATTGATGATTTATTCGATCAACTGAAAGGGCCTCTATATTTTCAAGATAGATTTGAGATCGGGTTATTATCGATTCATGAGTTAAAGACTCGATATACCCAAAACGCTTTGAACGAGATATGGTCACTATGAGTTCTTAGTGATGCCGTTTGGACTTACTAATGCCCCGTGGTATTTATGGATTTGATGAATCGATTTTCAGACCATATTTGGATCGATTTGTAGTTGTGTTTATTGATGACATTTTGGTCTATTCAAGAAATGAAATGCAGAACATGCCGAACACACGAGATTAGTGTTACGGATTTTGCGGGATAAGTAATTGTATGCTAAGTTCGGTAAGTGTGAGTTACGGTTGAGAGAAGTTAGTTTTTTGGGTCATGTGGTGTCTGCATCGGGTATTCGAGTTGATCCGAGTAAAATTACAGCTATACTTAATTGGAAGTCTCCGAGAAATATTACTGAAGTTCGAAGTTTTTTGGGACTCGCCGGTTATTACAGACGTTTTGTAAAGGGTTTTTCGACGATAGCCACACCAATGACAAGACTACTTCAGAAGGATGTTAAGTTTGTTTGGTCAGAAAAATGTCAGAGAAGTTTCGATCAATCAAAACTTATTTAATCAAAGCTCAGGTGCTAGTACAACCCGAATCCGGTAAAGAGTTTGTCATCTTCAGTGATGCGTCTTTGCTTGGGCTGGGTTGTGTGTTGATGCAAGAGGGTCGAGTGGTGGCTTATGCGTCAAGACAACTAAAGCCGCATGAGAAGAACTATCCGACTCACGATCTCGAGTTAGCTGCAATTGTTTTCGCTTTGAAAATATGGCGACATTACTTATTTGGTGAGAGGTGTCATGTATACTCGGATCACAAAAGCCTCAAATATTTGATGACTCGGAGAGAATTGAATTTGCGGCGAGAGAGACGTTGGCTCGAGTTGTTAAAAGACTATGAGCTGGTCATAGACTATCACCCGAAAGGCTAACGTAGTTCTTGATGCTTAGTCGCAAATCACTTTATTTACATTACGAGCAATGAATGTTCACTTGTTCGCTCTATCCGATAGTGCGTTAGTAGCGAAATTAAAGGCTAGACCACCGTGGATTCAACAAATTTGTGAAGCTCAAAAGTCGATGGTGAATTGGTTGCTAAACGAAATTTGAATGTGCCACGGGTATGGAATCGAAATTCCAAATTGATGACGACAGATCGCTTTAAGGTTCGAAACCGATTGTGTGTTCCAAGAAATTCAAAACTTATCTCGATGATTTTAAATGAAGCTCATAATAGCCGAATGTCGATTCATCCCGTAGTACGAAAATGTACAATGACCTAAAATGCCGATTTGGTGGTCCGGTATGAAACGAGACATTTCCGATTTTGTTTCAAGTGTTTGGTATGTCAACAAGTGAAGGCGGAACATCAAGTACCTTCGAGGATTACTACTGACCGATCATGATACCCGAATGGAAGTGGGATCGAATAACGATGGACTTCGTATTCACGGGTTGCCGTTATCATCAAGCAAGAAAGATGCGATCCGGGTTATCGTGAGATAGATTGACTAAGTCGGCTCATTTTATTTCCGTGCGCATGGATTATTCACTTGATAAACTAGCCGAGTTATATATTTCTCAGATTGTGAAGTTGCACGAGAATTACTGTTTCTATTGTGTCAGATAGAGATCCAAGATTTACATCGCGATTCTGGAAAAAACTACAAGAAGCTTTGGGTACTAAGTTGCATTTTAGCACCGCTTTTCACCCCCAGACTGACGGTCAATCGGAACGGATTATACAAATACTCGAGGATATGTTGAGATGTTGCATCCTTGAATTTGGTGGTTCGTGGGAACGATATTTACCCTTGATTGAATTTGCTTACAACAATAGCTTCCAGTCAAGCATTAAAATGGCACCATACGAGGCCTTATATGGTCGAAAATGCCGTACTCCATTGTTTTGGACTAAACTTAGTGAAGGTAAAATCTTCGGAGTTGATTTGGTCAAGGACGCTGAGCAGAAAGTAAAGATAATCAGTGAAAGTTTGAAGGCGGCTTCAGATCGATAGAAGTCGTACGCGGATTTGAAAAGAAAAGACATTGAATATCGGGTAGGAGACAAGGTATTTCTTAAAGTCTCGCCGTGGAAAAAAATACTCAGATTTGGACGTAAAGGCAAATTGAGTCCGAGGTTTATCGGACCGCACAAGATATCCGAACGAATTGGACGATCGCATACGGACTAATTTTGCCCCGAACTTGAAAAGATT
Source organism: Gossypium anomalum (assembly GCA_025698475.1). Taxonomy (NCBI): domain Eukaryota; kingdom Viridiplantae; phylum Streptophyta; class Magnoliopsida; order Malvales; family Malvaceae; genus Gossypium; species Gossypium anomalum. The sequence continues at coordinate 73,647,741 of CM046961.1, forward strand.
CACAACGTTTTCCATGTTTCGATGCTTGACGTTATAGATCCGATCCTTCGCATATAATTAGTCCAGCAGAGGTTGAACTTAAATCCGACTTGAGTTATGAAGAAGAACCGATCCGTATCCTAGCTCGTGAAGTGAAAGAGTTGCGAAACAAAAAAGGTTCCTTTAGTAAAGGTGTTATGGCTTAAACACGGGATCGAAGAGGCTACAGGGAAACCGAGAAGTCTATGAAAGAACGATACCGAATTTAATCATTGGTAAGATTTTCGGGGACGAAAAATTCTTTAAGTGGGGAGAGTTGTAATGACCCTAATTAGGCCCTAGTCGGAATGTGGTTTCGGGACCACAAAATCGAGTCATAAAAAAAAAAAAAAAGAAATTCACTTTTGACTTAATTGCATATATTTATGTGCGATAATATATGTGTGACAAATTAAATACTTTAATTTTAGCTTTAGGCATGAGAAATTGCTTGAAATGACTTAATTGAAAAATTTAGGAAAGATGATAGGCCAATTTGTAAGGCTTAAATGACAATAAAGTGGAAGACATGGAGTTGCATGTCAAATAACCATTTTATCTTTAGTGGCCACCAAACAATGATGCATTCCACTAACTTAAGCTAATTTAGTATATTTAATTTGTAATGAAATAAAATATGGAGAATAAAATGATTAATAAAATAAAAGATGAAAGGGGAGGTGTTCATCTTCTTCCTTGAGTGAAAACCAAAAACCAAAGGGGGAAAAGTCTAAAACCATTCGGCACTTTGATATTCTTCATAAGGTGAGTTTCTTGATTTAAAATTTAATGGAAATTTGATGTTTTTGGGATGGATGTTAAGCTAGTTAGGCAACCAAAGGTTCAATTTTCTTTTTTATTATGTGGTTATATGTGCATTTCTTACATGGTCTTTACTTGAATTTGAGATTCAGTAATGTGATTCTCCTTAATTGTCTATGAATTTTTGGTTGTTGATTTCATGGCAATGGTATATTGAATCCATGATTTGAATCCATGAAAATTTAGTGAGGTTGCATTCGGCAACTTGCTTGAAATTATGAAATGACGTCCAAAATTTGAAATTCATGCTTAAATATTGAAATAGAGTTTACAATTAATAGAACCATGTAATAGTTGAGGATTTTATGTGTTAAACTTGTTGAATGATTAGATGAGTAGTACTTTGGGTATTCGGCCATAGGTGGTCTTGAATGAAATATTGATTTTGGTTGCTAATTTACTTATTAGGAAATAGTTCAATGAAAGCCGAATGAACTATAAGTAGGTTAAGTGCATGCTTTAGTTTAAATAATAAATAGAATTTAGCTAAATTGACTTGAGGTGTTATATGTGTGTGTGTTTGCCGAATCTAAACTTGGTTAGATAGGGTGATTATAATGGACTTTGAAGTGTAGAATTAGGAAATTAAAGAAATACGAGTTTGATAATGTAAATGGATAATAAGGTGAAATTGCCGAAAATGATCTTGAGGCATAGTGAATTTTTTTGAAATAGATAAGAAGCATGTTGGATAGGCATTAAATTGAAGATTTAAATTAAAGTAGGTTTAAGAAAATGCCGAACCATTGTGTATGTATATGAGTAGAGATATAAATTTGGGTTGCGATGATAAAATTGTTTTATTTGTGAAGCCGGAGTTGGAGCTCAAGATCAAAGGGAGCCAAGTTCATCAAAAGGGAAAGCAAAAGCAATTGAGTAACCGATCGGAGCTGTTCATCCGAGTAAAAAAGGTAAGTCCTTAAGTAATTTATGTTAGATAGTATAACATAGTATGTATAAATCATTGGGAATAGAATGCTAAATCTTTTATCAAGCTATGGTGATGAGATGACTAAAGATAAAGAATTACGACCTTTGTGTGTAATGCGGGTTTAATTGCCTTTGTGTGTGTGTAGTAAAATAATGCACACTATGTGTGCGGTTAGACAAAAGCACTATGTGTGCAAACTTGCAAATCAAGCACTAAGTATAGGATGTTGGTTATGAGGTTTTAATTGAAACAAATTATAATGTACTTGAGAACTTAATTTTGGAATTTTGATTTTGGATGGAATGTTTGGATTACGTTTTGAAATTGTGGGTTGTAAATTATGTCTACCTATGATCACACATATGGGTACATATACATATTTGCGGTAATGGTAGTATATGGCAATGGCTATAGTATTTTATTTACGTATAAATAGAATAGTTATGCATGGAGAATTCGCAAAGCATGTAACAAAAGCTAAAAGGGTTAGTGTATAACTTAATGTTTCTTTGTGAACATATTGGTTAAATTCGGATATTATCGGGTTAATCATTTAGTTAGTAAATGGTTTATTTATCATAGTGTAAAATTTTCTTAAGACTTACTGAGTTAATAACTCACTCGATTTGGTTTGTTTTGTTATGTTTTGACATAGATCGACTTATCAAGAAAGGCTTGGGAACCATCACGAAGTCATCACCACTTTTGTTGAACCTCTTGGTACTTTTGTTAAAAACTTAGTAGACATTATGGCATGTATAGCTTAGAAATTTTGGGAAGTTCGCAAATCAGACATATATATTGTATTTAAGTCCATGCGAATATGGCTAAAGTTTGTGTATATACATATATGAACCTTAAAATGTTTAGTTTATAAACCCTATAGATAAATCAACTTGAATTAGAATGTTGTACTTATGAGATGCCTTAAATTGTTTTATTCATGTATATGTGTTCACGGTCTAGAGGGGTTAAATTACTACATAATTATAAGGATTTTAGTTAGGTAACAATACTCGTTAAGTTTAGATTCTACTTTTGAAATTTCTATCGAACCTTATCGTTCCCTTGTGCAATTAAGCAAAATGTGTTATATGAGCCCATATAAATGATCAACAAAGTCATTTGGGTGTTACAGGGTATCTGACCACTCTGGCGCTAGACATACTTTAATTCATATCTTTTCTTCATAATATGAGGATTTACGGAGTTAGTATGAAAATATAATAAAGAATGGTTAAGAAATTAAATTGAGAAAATTGTTAATTAACTTCAGGGACTAAATTTTAAAAGTTCAATAACTATTGGATTTTAGTTTGGAAAATTTTTGAGGACCTAATTGGTAATTAACCAAGGGACCTAAATGGTTATTAGACTATCGATATTGTATATTGTGGATGATGATAACACCAATTTAGTTTTATTAAGGAAAGATGTTATAATTAATTAATCATGTTTTAAAGTTAAATTAAACATTAATTAAGCTTAATTAAATGGTTAATCAACTTATATAAGCCATGTTAGTGGAGAGAGGAAATATATTAATCTTTTCTCCTCCCATTGTGCCATCCATAACTTAAAAGAAAAAGATGAAAATTTTCTTAGTTTTCTAGCTTAGTCAATCTAAAATTCCATAAGGTAAGTATGTAATTTTCTTGAAATTTTTATATAATTATGATTAATGGAGCTTTATTTAGCTAACTTATGTATTAATTTTGTAACACCCTTAACCCGTATCTGTCGCCGGAACAGGGTTAAGCAGCATTACCAGAGTTTTCAAATAATACGAACATATTTTATAAACATTTCATATCACATCATTAAATATATTAAAACCAAGTCAAAACATACAGATTGTCCCTTAAACGAGCCCTCGAGGTCCAAAATATGCGTTAGAAATAAGTCGGGACTAAATAGAAAACTCAGATAATTTTTCAAAAAATATTGAAAATTTTCAACACTGCAAGGGTCACATGGCCAAGAGACACGCCCATGTCTCAGGCCGTGTGGGCATCTGAAGTAGGGACACACATCTGTGTCCTATCGCGTAACTCACTGACTTGGGTCACACGGCCAAGCTATACACTCGTGTGCTAGGCCGTGTACTAGGCCATATAATAGCCTGACTTGCAACCCTTTGAAAGCTATAGGGGACACACGGCCGTGTCACCTGGCTGTGTGTCACACATGGCTGAGACATACGCCCGTGTATCTACCATGTGGACAAAAAATAGGGCATTTTACAAGCCATTTTTCTCACCCAACTAGGCATGTACCTACAACCAAAAATGCACATATATACAAGCCATAACAAGACACCAAAATCACCAATATTCTAGCTATATACATATGATATAATCTCATACAACCAATATGCCCTTAGGCACTTCAAATGACATTATATAAACATGCCTAACCATGTACTCGATTTGACCAAAATAATCAACTAGCTTATAGGCATATTTGCACTAATACATGCCATTTAGCTTACATACCAAAACATACCAAAACATACCAAAACTCATCAAATGGTACCAAATATGCCATTCAACCACAACGTACCAATGCACAACATTTCCATCAAGTTACAAACCATATATATAATATGCATATTCAAACCATAATTTCATCTTCCATAACTCAAACATATCAAGCCAAAACATCAACTATATTAAGGCTACTTATATATATATATACCAAAATATACCATTTCACCAACAAAATGCCAAAACACAAGCCAAGCAAAAAGACCATTTCAACAACCAAAACACATGGCCAACATTAGCCAAAATACTTATACATGCCATTATAATTGAAATTAAACATTCGAAAGTAGCAAAAGAGCATATGGATAGTGTGATATAGCTCCGACAAGCTTCCAACCCAAAAGAGCTTTCGATTCACTATAAAACATGGAAAATAACACAGAGTAAGCATTTAAGCTTAGTATATTCGTATAACTTAGAATAAAACTTACCATTTAGTCACATAATAAGTAAGTAAACATAGCATATTCCAACATAATTTGGCCAAATGCCTAAGCACATATACATCAACCATGTTAGCCATGTAAATACATATATAAACCAATAATCATGGATGAGCACAAAAAATGAGTAATTTCATAAACATGTATCATCTAATTCAATTTTCCATATACAATGTAACAACATTTCCATGTAATTCATATGTGTCCCTATAATAGTCCGTATTGAACTCTTACCATTTCATATAAGAATATTGCCCGTTGAACCATTAGAATACTGTTGGATACCTAGGATAGCTCACACATAGTGTGCTAACTCATATAACTGTAATCCGTCAAATCATTTACATGTATGCTTACACGAGCTGTGAAACGGTATGCTCACATGAGATGTGGGTCAGAACGTAGCTATACGATGCTGCTCACACAAGTTTTGGAGTATCCGCAACACATCCCAGACTTCAACCATCGGTAGGACGTTCAGGACCAGCACCCGAATCATATAAACCCTAATGACATGTCATTTGTATCCTATGTATTCCTAAGGTTCAAACGGGGCACGGTAATTGTCAAACTTCATTGCATATGCAACCGTGTATATTATTAACAATTCACAATACATATATAATTCAATATAAAACATATAAACACAATTTAATTACATGAACTTACCTCGACAAGTATACGTAGATACGGAGGCGATTAATTTTAGATTTTCTCTTTACCTCGATCTAAAGTCGTACGAGGTATTTCTTGATCTATACAGATAAATTTAACTCAATTAAAAATATATTTCATTTAATTTAACCCAAAATCATAGTGTGAGAAAATGACCATTTTGCCCCTATACTTTTAATTTCTTTGCAATTTAGTCCCTATCTCATAAAAATGGAAATTCCTGAAATTCCACTACAACCCATTATGGCCAAATACCAATTAGGTCCTTAGCATGCCCTATATTTCATTTATTTCACAATTTCATCATGTATAATTTTCTATTTTTCAATTTAGTCCCTATTTGACAATTTCATCAAAAATCTCTTAACAAAAGTTGTTTATCTATAATAGTCTATTTTTAGGATTAATCGGAACAGTGGTTTCGGGGCCACCAAATTTGATGAGTAGATTTGTAGATAGTATATTTGATATTTACGAGTTAATTGTGAGTTTAAAAAGGTTTTTGATATTGTTATTTTTGTTGTATAAGCGATTTATTAAGTTCAAGTAGTATGACCCTAAGGTCAAGTGGGTTTAGAAAATGAGGTATCGAGACCTCGTTTCTATAAACCGAGTTATAAATATTTTTATAAATATTTACAGAGTGGCAATAAGATGGTATTAAAGTTTCGTTGAAACATTTTATCGTTTTGATAGTTAATTAAGTAAAAAGGATTAAATCGCGCAAAGCGTAAAAGTTGTGTTCTATAAGTTAAAGATATTAAATGGCTATGGAATTAAATAGTGTTAGTCCTTAAGTGGTAATTATTCCATAATTGTTGATAGTGGAATTCCATGGCTTGGTATAATGGAAATTATTAATGTATATTAAGGTTAATTATGGTATTTGGTAATTATAATAAAATAAAATAAAACAAAAGCCAAATTACATGCTATCATCTTCATCAATAGCCGAATGCAAGAAAGAAAATAATGTTCTTAAAGCTTTGAAGGTTCGGCCATTGTTGTTCATGCTTGTAAGTCCATTTTGTCTCGGTTTTTAATAATTTTTACATTTTTGAGATCGTTACTTTGTGTTCTAGCTAGCCCGTACCTCCGATTTGAAAATTGTTAAAGTATTTGGATGATGCCATTGTTGAATATTTGAGTATCTTGATGTTTAATGATAGAAAATAAATCTTTGATGGTATATTATTGAGTTTTGTTAAGTGAATTTTAGCAAAAATGTCAATTTTGGACTAAATTGTGAAATATAATAAATTTTGTAGTAAAAGTGTGAATAAATGAAAAATATGGGCTGATATGAGCATGTATGAAATTCGGATAGCTTGGGCTATGATGAAATTGACTAAATTTGCATTTTTTGAGCTTAGAGACTAATTTGTAAAATGGTCAAAAGTGTAGGGGTAAAATAGTAATTTTACCAAAATATGAAATTGAGTTAAAATGAATAGAATATGAATTGAAATAGATTAATTTGATTGATTACATCAAGTTAAACCTTGTACGAGTCTATATCGAGGGAAAAATAAAGTTTCGGACTAGTCGATCCATTTCAATGTTTTGACAATAGAGGTAAGTTCGTATGTATTAAGCATTGTTAAATTTATGCTTTTAATGCTTGATATTGTATAAATTGTCTATACGTGATTATTGTTATGATTAATGAGTTATCGGCTAAAATAGTACTTAGTGTGCGGTTCGAAATAGCTTCGACTAAAAGTGGCACTTGGTGTGCAATTTGAGATAGCTTCGGCTATATATATATATATATATATATATATATATATAAATGGCACTTAGTGTGCAAAGTATCGAGGATGGAACTTAGTGTACGAAACATCTAGAATAGCACTTAGCATGCGAGGTATTGAGTATGGTACACAGTGTGCGAGACATCGAAGATGCAACGGCATTATGTATATGTATGAAATGGTAAGGATCGGTACAGGTATGTACAAAAACTCAACTTAATATAAAATCGATGAATGGTAAGTCCATGAGCATTGTGAAATGATGTTGTGTTAATTTGGTGAATAATGATATATGTTTATAAATGTATGGATTTCTAATTGAAAGAAAGGAAGGTGTGGTAAATTTAGTTATTATCATTTTCTTACTAAAATAGTTTTGGATAGTAGCAGCAGTCCAACTTTGAAAATACACCAAAAATAGTATAAAGTGAGTTAGATATTGGATAAAATATGGCATTGAAGCTTATTGAGTCTAGTTTCTTATAAAAGAAATGATATAAGCAAAAGAATTTATATTATGATATATTTGAAGTTGTGTGAGATAGAGTTAGAAAGATTTCGAAATCCCCTACTCTGATTTGAGAAAATCATTAAAACTTGTAAAAACTTAGTTATGGGTTATAATTTATATGCCTATAATTAATAATGAGTCTATTTTCAATAAAAATAGACGGGAACATGATCCAAGTCCCGTACTATGAGATAATTAATTTTTAGTAGAGAAAGGTCAAAGCTATCAGGCAGTGAAATAGGGGTGATTTTAAAGAATAAACTGTACTTAATGGCTAAACCAAAAATTCTAAAAATTTATGGTAAGACTATATGTGAACCTAGTTTCAAGGAAAATTAGTGAAAATTAATTTGGAGTTCCGTAGCTCTAGGTATAAATAAATTAATGACTATGACTCGAGAAAATAGCTTGACCTGAACATAAGTAAAAATGCAAATATGGTTGTATTACCTTGAGAAGCAAGTTAATAAATTGCTTATTATTTTCATATGAACTTACTAAGCTTTATAGCTTACTCTCCTTCTTTTTCATCTCTTATGAGTTTATTTAGCTAGCTCGAGTTGGAGATCGCCGGAGATTCAATCATACTATTAAGCTACCATTTTGGATATAAGTATTCAAATACTTAAGTCTATGGCATGTAAAGGGACTTTATCTTTTGTAATTATGTCATTACTAATGTGGCCAAATGTGTTGGTCTATAATGGTTATAGTTCAATTTGTGTATAGCCATGAATGGTGGCTTATGTTGATTATATGATTATGCATGTGCCTATGTCATGGAGATGAGGCTTGTGATCATGTGTATGTAATGAGTTATATTGTTGGTGGTTGATAAACCATAATTTATACATATTTTTATCCCTCGCTTAACACGTTTATGAATGATTTCTCCTTAGATTTGGTGAATTTCATGCTACTAATCCTTTAATTTCACGTTTTATACTTAGGTGAGCATAAGAGAGCGAAAAGAATAAGAAATGGGCCTAAAACGGAGAAAATGGGCCGATGGGGAAAAATAACACTGCCTGGACTTCCTCACACGGGTAGAACACATGCCCGTGCCATTCTAACAGGCTCGACCACGGCCTAAAACAATCTAAGCACGGGCGTGTTGATCTCTCAGCCTCGACCACGGCTTGAAGTAATCGCACACGGGCATGCCCTTGCCGAGCCCTAGCTAAGTTCTATTCAGAAAAGGGTAAGTTTGAGGGCTTTTAGGCATTCTAAAGCCTATTTAAACACCCTAGAGGAAGACTAAAGGGAGACGGAGAGTAGGGAGCAAGGAATTACTCCAAGAACGCCAATTGATCCATCTCAGAAGCCGAATTCACTATCAAGACTGAAGTTTTCTCCTCAATTTCGCTTTAGGAGTTTTGCCTACATCGTGATAATAGTTAGTTTCAAGAATGATTAACTATAAATTTATAAAACTTATTACAGAAAATCACGATCAGTGGTGAATGCTTGATAGTTTAATTGAGATGAGATGATGTGCTGATAACTAAGGCTTAAATGTGTGATATGAGAGTAATCTTATAAACTTTGATGTATGAGAATTAGTAAATTTGAGCTTGACGAAGCATGATGTTTTAATTATGTAAAATATGATATGAGGTTACCATGATCTTGTATTGTTTGTGGATGATTGAATGCTCAAATGTGCCATGTTAATGGTCACTAAAAGTAATCATGTGAATTTGTTATTGAAGGTGGCTTGGAAAATAGCCTAAAAATTGTCCACACCGGCCGTGTGTCCCTGTATCATGTACTTTAGTTTCGAATTGGCCACACGGGCTATGACACAGCCATGTGTCTCAACTGTGTAAGGGATACTGCTTGGAGGCACGGGCTTGTGCCTTGACTGTGTGCCTTTATTTTTGTAATGACGTCATAAATAGAGAGTTACATGGGCTGAGGACACGGGCGTGTCCCGAGCCACACAGGCGTGTGACCCTGTTTCATGATGAAATTTTTAAGTTTTCCAAAAGTTTCCAAAGTTCTCGGTTTAGTTCTAGACCACCCCCGATGTATGTTTTGGGTCTCGTAGGCCCGTATACGGGATGTTATGCATGTGTATGAAAAGTTTTAATTTGGATGAAATTTTATGGCCAGATTTTGTATGAATGTTTTGATGTAAGTCCAGTAATGCCTCGAACATTGTTTCGACGTTGGATATGGGTAAGGAGTGTTACATTTAGTGGTATCAGAGCTATGGTTTAGTCGATTCTCAGACTAACCTAGCGTATGTGAGTCTAGCTATACATGCTATACTACTACTCATGATAGTGTGATATCTCCCGGCATTAACAAAATTGTTTTGTTAAGATAGAGGTGACTTCTAGCCGAACTATTTTCAGTAATGCGGAAAAATGATATTGAGAGGATTGAAACATGCTTATGATGTGTTAAAATTGAAAAAGGTATGAATAGAAGTTCATGATATTTATGTGCTAACGTAAGCAATGTGATAATTATAAGTTAAGAAATATGAAAACATGAAATGAAATGAAAGTTTATGTGGTGATAAGCTTATCTATGTGTGTTGGTATTCGTATGATGTTATGTGCCCAATCTATCTAATTAAATGAATGTGATAAGCTAATTTACTCAAGATGATGGAATGTGTGTTTATGTATACTTATCGAATGATGTATAATCAGTGTGTTTATATGATTAACTCTTATGTTTCAATTTCTAAATTAAAGTTATTATAATGTTATGTTTTATGGTTTTGATATGGAATCATATATAATATGATAATATGAAATTGAATTGGAAGATCAAATTGAGTAGAACTCAGGAAATGAGTACAATCGTTCGATGATGAATTGACAGATAAGACCATAGTTGGACCATGGCAATACATGTGAGTCAAAGTAAGACCATGTCTGGGACATGGCATCGGCTTGATATGTGTCAGTGTAAGACCATGTCTGGGACATGACATCGGCACGGAAAGAGGAGAGCCAGTGTAAGACCATGTCTAGGATATGGCATCGGCCTCGATATAAGAGAGTCCGTGTAAGACCATGTCTAGGACATGGCATCGACTCGATATGTGATTACATGTAAGACCATGTCTGGGACATTGGCATTGTATTGTGATTTCGTGTAAGACCCTGTGTGAGACAGTGACATCGATATGTGATAACATGTAAGACCATATCTAGGATATGGCATTGTACAAGCTATATGTGATTATCGAGTATCCGTAATGATTCTGAATGGTTCATCGGGCATATTTAAGACGAGAATTAAAGTACGATCAGAATAAGTAATACAGGTACATACAGAACTTATGTGAGAATCAAATGAAAGTAAAATTGGTAAGTTCATATTGTATTATGTATATTAAATAAGAAAGAATTGTGTATAGATATGTTTCATGTCAAAATGTGTTTGTTTGACTATAATGAAGTATGTATTGAATGTTATGTGAGATATAAATTATAGTTGCTTTTACTAAATATACATATGGCAATCAACTAATAAGACCATAACCGGGTTATGGCAAGTGAAATAAAGACCACGACAGGGCCTTGGCGATGTATGTGTAAGACCATAGTTGGACTATGGCTTTAAGTAAACGACGTACTCAGACTCGTAAGATGCTCTTTAATTTGACAAATGTTGGTAAGTAGAATTGAAGTTAAATGTTGAAATTTAATTAGATACTAATATTGGGCTCGAGTAAGTATATTTACTGTTTGAAATTGTGGATGGCAGAAATAGTTGTAAAATAAATAAGTATGTTAATTTGCTTGGAGTAAACTATGTGATTGTGATGATATTATATTGACGATGAATGTTGAGTCATAAGTGTGTATTTATGAGAGTCAAGTTAGAGGCTTTACAACTTCCCCTTACCAGTGTTGCTTTTGTGACAAAATTTTTTTTTACGAGAATTATGTTGAATAAGCTCACAAGTATGAGATTAAAGAGTTCAATGGTGGGATAATTAGTAATGCAAACAAAGTAGAGTACAGAGTAACAAATGAACTCAGTTTTAGAAGAAATATCGGGATGTTTTAAAAGATCATACAGAGTATGTAATGTTTTAGTTAAAGAAGAAAATTGGTCTCAGCTATTCTACTCATTTGGGTATGAAGTTTAAAGATATGTTTACTGGGATTCCTTCCGAATTGGTTTTCATTAGTGAGTGGGATTATATGGGGTCCTTGATGACTGAATTAGTAAGAGAAATGATAAATGAGTTGTAAAGATGTCTGTGTGTAATGGTTAAAGTTGAATAAGTTACGGTGACTTCTTCTAGGTGTTTTAAATATTCAATTGTCCCCAGGGGTTTATAAAATCATTCTCTTTCTGATGAAATTCTTATTGTGTGAGAATATTAGCTAACTATGATATTAGACGTAAGCATTGTTGGACCCGTTGGTTTATGATCGGCATTTCTTTATTCTCTTCGAAATTCTATTCTATTAAGTTGGAATAAGGACAATGGTAAAAATTTGTGTGAGGCTATTCTTCCGTTCCTACCAAATGATGTTTGTCTTATGTGTATACTTGAAAGATATGATATTTCTATTACAATGGAATTCCAGAATAGATAAGTATTATTTTTCTTTTGGTTTTCTCTGAGAAAATTTTTCGAGTCTTATTATTATTCTCTTATGAGTTATGTTCTCGTGTTTCTGTTGTGAGATCGTATCTGGGGTTTTCTTACCATCCTCATTGTGTGGATTATCTGACATGGCTCATCTTTAAAGTGCATTCTTTGATCTATGATGATTATGCTTATTTGAAGGTATTTCTAGATTCGATAATAGGAATGTGGAAAATTCTAGTATTTGGATTTCTCTGATTTTCAGTGTAAAGAATTGTCATCGACAAAGGCATAAATGATGGAAACTCAAGCTTGAAATGTGTAGTGGTTTTCTTTTCTCAGGTAAGCTTGACTAAGGTTAGTAAGTTTAATCAGAATATCTTCATTTCCTTGAGCTAATATAGTTGTGAGATCTTTGATTTCCATGACAAGAGAATTATGAACGAGTGCATGTACTTGGGTTGTAGTAGTGGAAATCAACTCAGTTGTTTATATCAGCACGAACTGATTTGTCGAGATGTGATTAAATGATTCTCTGGTATGGTGATGAATTTTTGTACAATCATGAGTATATATATAAACGGATAGTAGGAATAAAGAAACTACGTTCTCGAGAGTATGATACGGAACTATGCTTATTGGAATATTCTAACCGAATGATGTTGTTATGAGTTAAAGTTATTCTAGTTAATGAGATTATCATGTTCGTGAAAGTTGAATGATCTATGCGAGTTAGCAAAGTTGGAAATAGTTGAAAGTATTATTAACTGAAGCTTTAGTGCTGAGTTCAGTCTGGATTAAGTAAAGAAGTTATGATTTTCAGTAATGTACTAGTAAACTGATTGGAATATGTTTCATTAAGAGAATATTGAGAAAGCAGATATAATTACAGATGCTGAATGGAAAGATCTTTGCTTATTTTTGTGAGAATGGTTACTCGATTGATCTTATCTGATGATGGAAAAAAAATTTGCATGATTGTTTTAGTATATACAGAGTTCCTATTTGATAGATCAACTGAGCTATGTGTTCTGAGTGAGTAATTCAAAATTTTGACAACATGCTCCGGCATTGTGTGTTAAAATTCAAAGGCTATGGGAAAAAGATATGCGAGGCTGAAATTGATTTGTGACCTTGAGAAAATAGTGAAAGTGATTCATAATATTTGGAAACAACTTCTTCTGGTAAGATTTTCGAGGACGAAAATCCCTAAAAGGGGGAGAGTTGTAATAGCCCGTTTTTAGGGCTAATCAGAACAGCGATTTTGGGGCCACCAAATCCGACGAGTAGGTTTGTAAATACTATATTTAATATTTACGAGTTAATTGTGAGTTTAAAAAAGGTTTTTGATATTGTGATTTTTGTTTTATAAACGATTTATTAAGTTCAAGTGGTATAACCCTAAGGTCAAGTGGCTTTAGAAAATGAGGTATCGAGACCTCGTTTCTATAAACCGAGTTGTAAACATTTTTATAAATATTTACGGAGTGGCAATAAGATGGTATTAAAGTTTCGTTGAAAAATTTTATCGTTTTGATAGTTAATTAAGCAAAAAGGATTAAATCACGCAAAGCATAAAAGTTGTGTTCTATAAGTTAAAGATATTAAATGGCTATGGAATTAAATAGTCGGAGTCCTTAAGTGGTAATTATTCCATAATTGTTGATAGTGGAATTCCATGGCTTGGTATAATGGAAATTATTAATGTATATTAAGGTTAAATATGGTGTTTGGTAATTTTAATAAAATAAAATAAAACAAAAGCCAAATTACATGCTATCGTCTTCATCAATAGCCGAATGTGAGAAAGAAAATAATGTTCTCAAAGCTTTGAAGGTTCGGCCATGGTTGTTCATGCATGTAAGTCCATTTCGTCTCTGTTTTTAATAATTTTTACATTTTTGAGATCGTTGCTTTGTGTTCTAGCTAGCCCGTACCTTCGATTTGAAAATTGTTAAAGTATTTGGATGATGCCATTGTTGAATATTTGAGTATCTTGATGTTTAATGATAGAAAATAAATCTTTGATGGTAGATTATTGAGTTTTGTTAAGTGAATTTTAGCAAAAATGTCAATTTTGGACTAAATTGTGAAATATAATAAATTTTGTAGTAAAAGTGTGAATAAATGAAAAATATGGGCTAATATGAGCATGTATGAAATTCAGATAGCTTGGACTATGATGAAATTGACTAAATTTGCATTTTACAAGCTTAGAGACTAATTTGTAAAAAGATCAAAAGTGTAGGGGTAAAATAGTAATTTTACCAATATGAAATTGAGTTAAAATGAATAGAATATGAATTGAAATAGCTGAATTTGATTGATTACATCAAGTTAAGCCTTGTACGAGTCTATATCGAGTGAAAAACTAGTCGATCCATTTCAACGTTTTGACGATCGAGGTAAGTTCGTATGTATTAAGCATTGTTAAATTTATGCTTTTAATGCTTGATATTGTATAAATTGTCTATACGTGATTATTGTTATGATTAATGGCTTATCGGCTAAAATGGCACTTACTGTGCGGTTTGAAATAGCTTCAGCTAAAAGTGGCACTTGGTGTGTAATTTGAGATAACTTTGGCTATATATATATAAATGGCACTTAGTGTGCAAAGTATCAAGGATGGCACTTAGTGCGCAAAACATCCAGAATAGCACTTAGCGTGCGGGGTATCGAGTATGGTACATAGTGTGCGAGACATCAAAGATACAACGACATTATGTATATGTATGAAATGGTAAGGATCGGTACAGGTATGTACAGAAACTCAACTTAATATGAAATCGATGAATGGTAAGTCCAAGAGCATTGTGAAATGATATTGTGTTAATTTGGTGAATAATGATGTATGTTTATAAATGTATGGATTTCTAATTGAAGGAAAGGAAGGTGTGGTAAATTTAGTTATTATCATTTCTTACTAAAACAGTTTTAGACAGGAGCAGCAGTCTGACTTTGAAAATACACAAAAAATAGTATAAAGTGAGTTAGAGATTGAATAAAATATTTAATTAAATCTTATTGAGTTTACTTTTTTAGAAAACAAACGGTGTAAGCAAAAGAATTTCACATTATGAGATATTTGAAGTTGTGTGAGACAGAGTCAGAAAGATTTCGAAATCCCCTACTCTGAATTGAGAAAATCATTAAAAATTGTAGAAAATTAGTTATGGGTTATAATTTATATGCATATACTTATAATGAGTCTATTTTCAATAAAAATAGACAGAAACATCATCCAAGTCTCGTATTATGAGATAATTAATTTTTAGTGGAGAAAGGTCAAAGCTGTCGGGCAGCAAAATAGGGGTGATTTTAAAGAATAAACTGTACTTAGTGGCTAAACCAAAAATTCTAAAAATTTTATGGTAAGAATATATGTGAGTCTAGTTTCAAGAAAATTAGCAGAACTTAATTTGGAGTTCCGTAGCTCCAAATATAAATAAATTAGTGACTGTGACTCGAGAAAATAGCTTGACCTGAACATAAGTAAAAATGCAAATATGGTTGTATTACCTTGAGAAGCAAGTTAATAAATTGCTTATTATTTTCATATGAACTTACTAAGCTTTATAGCTTACTCCCCTTCATTTTCATCTCTTATAGGTTTATTTAGCTAGCTCGGGTTGGAGATCGTCGGAGGTTCAATCATACTATCAAGCTACCATTTTGGGTATAAGTATTCAAATACTTAAGTCTATGGCATGTATAGGGGCTTTATCTTTTGTAATTATGTCTTTACTAATGTGGCCAAATATGTTGGCCTATAATGGTTATAGTTCAATTTATGTATAGCCATGAATGGTGGCTTATGTTGATTATATGATTATGCATGTGCCTATGTCATGGAGATGAGGCTTGTGATCGTGTGTATGTAATGAGTTATATTGTTGGTGGTGAATGCTTGATGGTTTAATTGAGATGAGATGATATGTTGATAACTAAGGCTTAAATGTGTGATATGGGAGTAATCTTATAAACTTTGATGCATGAGAATTAGTAAATTTGAGCTTGACTAAGCATGATGTTTTAAGTATGTAGAATATGATATGAGGTTACCGTGATCTTGTATTGTTTGTGGATGATTGAATGTTCAAATGTGCCATGTTAATGGTCAATAAAAGTAAGCATGTGGGTTTGTTATTGATGGTGGCAATTAGCTTGGAAAATGGCCTAAAAATTGTCCACAAGGTCCGTGTGTCCCCTGTACATGTACTTTAGTTTCGAATTGGCCACACGGGCTGTGACATGGCCATGTGTCTCATCTATGTGAGGGACACGGCCTGGAGGCACCGATGTGTGCCTTGGCCGTGTGCCCTTATTTTTGTGATGACGTCATAAACAGAGAGTTACATGGGCTGAGGACACGGGTGTGTCCCGAGCCACACGGGCGTGTGACCCTGTTTTATGATGAAATTTTCTAAGTTTTCCAAAAGTTTCCAAAGTTCTTGGTTTAGTCCCGGACCACCCCCTATGTATGTGTATGAAAATTTTTAATTTGGATGAAATTTTATGGCCTGGTTTTGTATGAATGCTTTGATGTAAGTCCGGTAATGCCTCGAACCCTGTTCTGACGTTGGATACTGGTAAGGAGTGTTACATTATCTAACAATAACCATTCATTTTATATTATCAAACATCAAAACTCATGTATATTCATTAAGGGTAAAACCCTAATAGTTTAACAGTTTCACAAATTAGCCCCCGAGCAAGCTAGATTAAGCTACAACGAACCCAAAAATATAAAAATCATTAAAAACGAGACAAAAATGCATACCTAATCAAGGAAGACAAACATGGCCAAACCTAGCTATGGTTTCTCCTTGCTAAAATTGGTTGAAATGTTTCATTAAAAACGGGACAAAAATGCATACCTAATGAAGGAAGACAAACATAAGCATTCCATCCTCAGATTAATAAACAATCCAAACGTGTTATACAAAGTTTGGAAGATATGTGTAACACCCCTAACCTGTAACCATCACCGAAATAGGTTAAGAGGCATTACCGGAATTGTAACTCAATTCTGAACAATCATGTATCCAATAACATCTTATTTCAGTCGATATTATTCATTCATATTTCATATGTACTTAAATCGAGCATACAAAGCTTTAATCATGCATTTGGGAACATATTAAAATTTTGGAAACTTAGAAAAAAATTCAACATTTCAAGTATCACACGCCCGTGTGAACAGGCAGTGTGCCTCACACGGCTAATAGACACGCCCGTGTCTTAGACCGTGTAAAAATAAAGCATACATAGTGACTTGTGTCACACGGCTGAGGACACGCCCATGTGCCAGGTCGTGTGAAAACTAGAGAGGATACTGACTTGAGTCACACGACTGACCACACGCCCGTGTGTCTAGCCCGTGTGCCCTTCGAAATGGCCACACATGCCCGTTTATCAGGCCGTGCCAAAACTATAGGGTATATTG
The DNA here is from genome assembly GCA_025698475.1 of Gossypium anomalum. NCBI lineage: Eukaryota > Viridiplantae > Streptophyta > Magnoliopsida > Malvales > Malvaceae > Gossypium > Gossypium anomalum. The sequence goes on from CM046961.1 coordinate 73,665,457, forward strand.
ACTTAATTCAAAAGGGTATCCCAGGGGACACATGGCTGTGTAGCATGACCGTGTGTCGCACACGGTTGAGACACACACCCGTGTTTCTACTCGTGTGGACAAAATAGGCTATTTGTAAAGCCATTTTGCCACCCTACAAACACAATCATTCATAAGCATAGATAACCACATTTTTACGACTAAATAGGCAGCCAAGATAACCATTTCAATGCACATTATTTACCATATCATAACCTAACAATTACATACCCAAATACCTATTCAACCTTATGCATAATCCACTCATTTAACAACTACGTATCAAAACTTCACTTGCATAATTTCATTCCATCATTACCTTGCCAAACATGCTGTAATTAAACTCTTATACACAACCAAATATGATACCAAAATAAGCCAAATCACATGGCTTAACTCATACACAAAATATACCAAAAACATAACTTTCAAGTGACCAAACTAACAACATTCAAACTAGCCTATACATGCCATATTTACATATCCACAAATTCAAAAGTACCAATTGGAAATTTGATAGTGTGATGTACAGCTAACGAACCTCTATAAAACATAGAAAAAGAAATAGAGTAAGCTTTATAGCTTAGTAAGCACGTATAATTTAGAATTAAACTTACCATTTATACATAATCAAAGCAATATAATAAGTGCAACCAATTCAATTAACAATACCTAATCACAAGTATTCATCACCTGTTAGTCATTTAAAAATACATGAAACCATCCATTAATACAATACTTTGCATCATTCCAAATTCATATATCATATATAACATTAGTAACATTTATAAACAGTAACTCATCCGTATAAAAAATATTTGTGCCCGTTGAACCAATTAGAAATTCAAAGGATACTTGGGTGAATAACATCAATAATTCGTCAATTCATTATCATTTATGCTCTTTCGAGCCATGATCGGTAAGCTCCTCTTGAGCTGATGAACAGTAAGCTCTATTGAGTTGAAACGGTAAGCTCTATCGAGCAGAGTAGTAAACTCATACGAGCTGAAACGGTAAGCTCCAATGAGCTGAAAATAGTAAGCTCTTATGAGTTGATATATCAGTAAGCTCATACGAGCTTTGGTGAGTCCACAACCAATGCAAAAGCTCAACCAAATCGGTAACCCTAGTGACAAGTCACTCGTATTTAATGAATTCAAACAGTTCAAACGAGGCTCGGTAACAATATAATATATCAATAAAGCATTTGTATTTCAAGTACATCAATTACTCAATCACAAATATTCATTTCAAATATTTTCGATTATATAAAAGTTCAATTCTAGTTATACAACCTTACCTCGTATTGCTCAGATAAAACTATCGGCTATTTGTCGATCTTTCCTTTTCCCCGATCTAAACTCGATCTCGGCTTATCTTGATCTATATATTATCAAATTTAGTACATTCAGCATTCAATCTATTCAATTTAGTCCATAATTCATATTTTGGAAAATTTACACATTTGTCCCTATACTTTTCACATTTTTTACAATTTAGTCCTTATCACCTAAAATTGCAAATTCAAGCAATTTAATACCAACCTATGCCTAGCCGAATTCATTATATACTACTAGCAGCCCATATCTTTCATCATTTCACATTTTTAACTACCATATTTTACATTTTCACAATTTAGTCCCTATTTTGCATTTTTGTCAAAAATCACTTTACAAAACTAGTTTAACTATTAAAAATATTCAAAATTCATCATCAAACATCAAATGACTCAATTATTCAAGAATGGAAACATGTTTAATCTTCAACAATAACAACATCTAGGGTACGGGCTAGCTAGAATACGAAGCAACGATCTCAAAAACGTAAAAATCATAAAAAAACTGAGCAAAATAGACTTACAAGCTTAAAGATTAATGGCCGAACCCTTGAAACTCCTTCAATGGTGTTTTTATTTCCTAAGTTCGGCTAGATAAAGAAGAAACAAAATGATATTTGATTTTTCTTTACTTTAATTAATCATTTAATACTAAATTACCTTAATAACCTTATTATAAACCATCAAATATCAAACAATCAATGTCCAAATTGTCCACTTACATTATAAATGGACTAATTACATAATAAAGACTTCCACATTAATAAACCATAGCTAATTAATACATTTAAACAATAGAACTCAACTTTTACGTGTTACGCAATTTAGTCCTTTTTACCGAATTAAGCATTTAAACAGTAAAATTTCTTAATGAAACTTTCACATAATTAATCTATCATGTTGTAGACCTTATTAAAATAGTCAAAATAAATATTTTGACTTCAGATTTGTGGTCCCAAAATCACTGTTTCGATTTGACCTAAAAACGGGCTGATACAATATGCTTCGGTGTTGTATTCTGGTATTTGAGGGTAACTGGGAAAAGTATCTGCCTTTAGTTGAATTTTCTTATAATAACAACTATCAGTCCAGTATTAAAATGGCACCGTATGAGGCTTTGTATGGCCATAAATGTAGAACTCCATTAGATTGGACAAAGCTTAGTGAGAAAAAAATACACAGAGTTGACTTAGTCTGTGAAACTAAAGAAAAGGTAAAAGTAATTCAAGATAGTTTAAAAGCAACCTCAGATCATCAAAAGTCTTATGCTGATCTTAAATGAAAAGAAATAAAATTTCAGAGTGACAACAAAGTATTCTTGAAAGTATCACCTTGGAAGAAAGTTCTCCGGTTTGGCTGTAAAGGAAAATTGAGTCCACGATTCATTGGGACATATGAGATTACTGAAAGAATTAGACCTGTTGCATATCGGTTAGCATTACCACCAGAGCTTAATCGAATTCATAATGTTTTTCATGTGTCTATGTTGCGACGATATCGGTTGGATCCTTCACATGTTATTTCTCTGATAGAAGTTGAAATTCAGCTTGATATGACTTACAGTGAGGAACCAATCAAAATCTTGGCACGTGAAACAAAAGAGTTAAGAAAAGAAAGGTAATATTGGTAAAAGTTCTCTGGCAACGACATGGTATTAAAGAAGCTACCTGGGAACCGGATGATACCATGAGAAAGCAATATCCAAATCTTTTTACTGGTAAGATTTTCAAGGACGAAAATTCTTAAAGGGAGAGAGTTGTAACAACCCATTCTCAGTGAAATCGGAATAGTGGTTTCAGGAGCACAAATCTGAGTCAGAAAGAAAAATTATTTTAATATTATTGCATGGTCTACATTATGATAGAAATGTTATATGAAAATTCTGATAAGAAAATTTTATCGATTATGTGTTTAATTATGGAAATGACAAAATTGCATAAAATGAAAAAGTTGAGTTCTAGTAGCTAAAAGGATCAATTAGCTATGGAATTCAAAATAAGATGTCCTTATATGGTAATTAGACCATTAAAGAAAAGTTAGTAGATATTTTTGGTGATTCATCCATGGAAAATTAGAAAAAGGCAATGACTAAATTGGAAACTAAAATAATTAAAAGATGATAAATGAATTAAAAAGAAATAATATCATTTTATATCTTCTTTTTCCCCAAAATATACATGGAAACCCTAGGAAAGAGAAAGCAAGCTTTCTTGGCTTAATTGGTTAAGTATTCTTGTCTTGTTTTTAGTAATTTTTATATTTTTGAGATCAGAATAACTTAATTCATCTATTTTGGAGATTAATTTGTAAAGATATCAAAGTATAGAAATTTTTCCATGGATAAATATTGTAACACCCCTAACCCGTATCCGTCACCAAACTAGGGTTAAGAGGTATTACCAGACAAATCAGAACAATTCACATTCATTTCATAATCAACATAGCATCAAAGTCACACATCATTATAAAGTCCCTTACTTAGGTCAACGAGACCTAAAACATGCTTTAGAAAGGGGTCGGGACTAAACCAAGCTCATACAAAATTTTTCAAAACCTAAACATTTTTCTAAGTTACAAAGGTCACACGCCTGTGTGAGCAAGCCGTATGCCTCACACGGCATCAAACACGCCCATGTGTCTAGGTCATGGCGAAACAGAGCATGCATACTGACTTATCCACATGGTCGGAGACATGCCCGTGTGCCTTAGCTGTGGTTGAAACTGACTTGGGTCACACGGCTAACCACACGCCCATGTGTCTAGTCTGTGTACCCTTCAAAATGGCCACACACGCCCATGTGCCAAGGCTGTGTGCCTTACACGGCCACCAGACATGCCCATGTGTCTAGGTCGTGCTCGAGACTGACTTGCTTCTAAAAGAAAAATTGAAGGACACGGTCAAGACACACGCCCGTTTGCTCAACCGTGCGGGCAAAATATAAGCCATTTGCAAGGCCAAATTGCCACCCATTTGGGTCATACCTACAAGCCAAAAATCAAATCATAATTGCACCATAATTTCAACCAATTTCAATCACAAAACATATATCCTTCATGTCATAGAACCACCAACCAATATCATCCTTATCATCAAAAATCATACCATTTTCATGACTAATTCACATAACTAACTTAACAAATTGAGCATTTCTTACTAAGCCATTTAAGTACATCAAAATATAACATTTTTTAACACAAAACATATACCAAAATTCATTCACAATCACATCCATAACCAAGCCATATCACATGGCTAGATATACACATTACAAAACATATTCTAATACTTCTAGCCTATACATGCCATACTTCAATATACACATTTTCAAAAGGTACCAAAAAGAGTTCGATAGTGTGGTGATGATTCTCAACGATCCCTAAGCTCCCAGTAGCTTCGATATCTATAAAACAATGCAAACACACTCAAAGTAAGCTTTCAAAAGCTTAGCAAGCCATATACAAATAAACTCATCACATAACACATTTCATACTCATATAATTCATACATATTTATTATGTCTACATATAAACATATACTTACCTTTCATTCTTAATCATAATGTACATTTCAAACGTACCTGAATTTGGATACATATTCTCATATTCATTCGTTTCTCGAAATGCCAGTTGAGCCGTTCAAAATCAATAAGGATACTTGAATAGCTCAGAAATCTTGTACAATGCCAACGTCCCAGACGTGGTCTTACATGTAATCAAATATCGATGCCACTGTCCCAGACAGGGTCTTACATGAAATCAAATATGATGCCGATGTCCCAGACATGGTCTTACACGTAAATCATAAGTCGATGCCAACGTCCCAGACGTGGTCTTACTCGAAAATACATATCGGATCCTATGTCATGACATATGTATGCCAACTATTCCTAAGGTTCGTACAGGGCTTTTCGGATGTCGTTACATTATCTGAACTTTCTCGAACATTACATATTGAGTTCCCATATAGCCATTAATCACAATTAAATGTCATATAAACATAAATAAATCAACTCAAACATGTTTATTTGTATATAGACTTACCTCGTATGGATTCAATCGAATGGAATCGACTACTCGACGACTTTCGACTTTCCCCGATCTAATTCCGTCATCTTTGGTTCTTGATCTATACATATTCAAATTTGACTTTTTCAATCTCACATTCATTCAAATCAATCCATAAACACATATTTAGGGAATTTTACAAATTAGCCCTTACATTTTCACATTTTAACACTTTAGTCCCTAATTCATAAAATCAAAAAATACAGAAAATTTCCTTTTTCACATACTTGGCCAGATATTCATAGTGTTCATATAAGCCCACATATTTCATTTATTTCACATTTTAGTCCCTTAATTTCCCATTTTCACAATTTATCCCAAAATACTCAAATTCATCAAAAATCCTAATATAAAACATGTTTATCTATCACCAAGCTTTCGTATTTCACCATTTAACAACACAAAAATCATGAATTCGTCCATGGCACATCTCAAAATCACAATAAATTTCACAAATTAGGGCATGGGCTTGATAGAACACAAAGCAACGATCATAAAAACATATAAATCATTAAAAACGAATCAAAACACATACCTTAATCACCAAATCTCTTAGCCGAACCCTAAAACTCTTTTTCTTTCTCTTTTCTTTGTATTTTCGGTTGATGAAGATGATTATGAAGCCATATTTCATTTTGTTTTATTAAATTATAACTTATCTAATTACCAAATTAACGTTACTTAAAATAGTATAACATCACATATATTAAGTCCATAACCGTCCACTAACCTTAATAGTGGCCTAATTTCATTCTAAGGATTTTACAATTAATAAACTATAACAAATAAGTACTTAATCAAATAGAAAGCCACTTTTGCATTTTTTGTGATTAGGTCCTTTTATCAAATTGGGCACGCAAACGATAAAATTTTCATACGAAACTTTCACACATATTAATTCACATATAATAAGCACAGAAAATAATATAAAAATATTTTTCTAACTCGAATTTGTGGTCTTGAAACCACTTTTTCCACAAGGTCTAAACCGGGCTGTTAAAAATATGCTGAAAATTATATGGTAGAAAAGGAAAGGTTGTTGATAGATAAACAACTTTTACAAAGAGAATTTTGATGAAATCATGATTTAGGGACTAAATTGAAAAATTATAAAACCCATGGAAAAATTTTGATCTTTAAGAAATTCATGGGATGTTATTAAGACATGTAAAAATTGGTTTGGCTTGGAATAAGGATTAAATTGCATGAATTTAATTTTCCAAGCCTAAGGATGAAATCAGAATTTATGAAAAGTATAGGGGCTGTAATAACCCAATTTCGATGAAATCGAAACAGTGGTCTCGGGACCACAAATTTGAGCCAAAAAATAAAATTTATTTTTATTTTATTATATTATCCGTATTATATTAGAAATGTCATGTGAAAATTTTGATAAGAAAATTTTACTGATTATGTGTTTAATTACAGGAAGGACCAAATCGCGTAAAATACATAAGTTAAATTCTAGTAGCTAGAAGGATCAAATAGCTATGGAATTCAAAACTTAATGTCCTTATATGGTAATTAGACCATTAAAGAAAGTATGTAGATATATTGGTATGACTCATCCATGGAAAAATAAAAAGGCTAAAGACTAAATTGGAAAGATGCCAAGTTATTAAATGACAATTTAATTAATTGAAAAAGAAAACAATTTCATGTCATTTCCCCCCAATATTTCCATGGAAACCCTAAGAGAGACGAAAAAGACTTATCAAGCTTATTTGGGTAAGTAATCAAACCCTAATTTTATTAATTTTTATATATTTAAAATCGGGATCGCTTAATCTATCTATTTCGGGGATTAATGTAACAACCTACTTTAGGGTCAAATCAGAATAGTGGTTTCAGGACCACAAATCTAAAGTAAAAATATTTATTGTGATATTTTTTTAAGGTATACAGTGTGATTGAATGATTGCGTGAAATTTTGGTTAAGAAATTTTATCAATAAGTTGTCCAATTTGACTAATAGGACTAAATTGCAATTGGTGTAAAATTTTTGTTCTAGAAGCTAGAGGTGTCTAATTGCAATGAAATTTTAAATTAGAGGTCCTTAAGTGGTAATTAGACGATTTTACTTTAGTTAGACAAAAATGGACATGGTAGGGTGAAATTTCAAAGTTTGGCATTAAGGGCATTTTGGTCATTTAGGTAATAAAGATTAAATTTAACAAATAAAAGATGTCATCTTCTCAATTTCATCCTCCCATGGCCTAAAATCACCAGAGAAGACATAGCTAGGGTTTGCCAAGCTTTTAAGCTAGATTGTAAGTTCGTTCTAGCCCCGTTTTTAATGATTTTCATGTTTTTGAGATCCTTGTAACCTAATTTAGCTATTTCAAGGACTAATTTGAAAGAAATATGAATTTTAAAATTTTACCCATGTTAGATATTTGTGTATTTTGATACCTAATATTAGAAACTATATGTTAGTTGTAAGATAAACAACTTTTGCTAAGTGGGTTTTGGTAAAAATGTCAAAAAGGACTTATTTGTAAAAGTTATAAAATAAGTAGTAAAAGTGTGATTAAGTGGAAACTATGAGCTGGTATAAGTATGAAAATGGTTCGGCTAGGCTTGGGTTTTGAAGAGATTGAATACATTTCATTTTATGAGCCTAGGGACTAAATTATAAAAATGTGAAACATTAGGGGCAAAAATGTAATTTTACCATAATATATTTTTGGACCAAATTGAATAATCTGAGTATTAAATGAGATAAATTTGTTATTATATATTAAGAAAAATGAGGTTCGGACTTAGATCGGGGGAAAAATAAAATGTTTGACGATTAGGTCCAATTATACTATTTTTGTATCGAGGTAAGTTCGTATGTAAATAATGCATTGTTATATTTATGTTTTAAATTCTTTAATATTTTATGAATTGTGATTGACTCTTTGGATGTATTTAACAAAGTTTTAACAAGCGAGAAATCCCGGTTGAACCTTAGGAATAGAATAGGATACGAGTGACATGTCACTAGGAACCCACGTTTATATGCGATTATGTAATCTGGGTGCTGGTCTTGTATGTCCTACCAGTGGCTAAGTAGTCCGACATGTGTTGCGGATACCTGATAGCTTGTGTGAGCAGCACTGTGTAGCTACGTCCTGACTGACAGCTTGTGTGAGCAAGTTAGTGAATGGGTCGAAAACGAACCCGTACGTATTAAGAGATATGGGGTAGCTTCGGCTACATATATGGAACTCATGTGCAAGATTTCCCAGTATCCCTTAATATTCTGAGTGTTCAATGGGAATGTCAAAGTTGTGAAAAGATATGGTTATGTGCAAGTTGGTACAAGTATGTACGTAAAACTCATAAGTAATGAGCTCGGTATGTGATGAACTCTTGGTAAGATTGTGATTGAGTAAGTTATGACTATGAGATTTTGATAACGTTCATGCAAATCTTCATCATGTTAATTGTATATTAGATGTGTGGTTATGATGCTTATTATTTGCATAGGAACTTACTAAGCTATATAGCTTACTCCCCTTTCTTTCCCTTGTCTTATAGAGTCACCAAGCTAGCTCAAGATTCGGAGGTCGTCAGAGATCTACTCACACTATCAACAATTATTTTGGTACCAATGAATTCAACATTTTGAGTTATGGCATGTATAGGAGACTTGGTTATTTTGTTATGTGTCATAATTATTTTGGCCAAATGTGTTGGCTTATATTGGTTGGAAGTTCATTTTGTATAAGGCCATTTGAAATAAGCCAATATTAGTTATAAGTATATTTATATAATTATGCCTTTAATGGATGATGTGTTGATTGTCTTGGTTATGGATGTTCGGTTGTATGTATATGTTCAGATTGGTACTATGATTGTTGTGTAGGTGCGTGAAGTAAAGGGTGGCAAAATGGTTTGGTAAATAGCCTTATTTTTGTCCACACGGGTAGTCACACAGGCATGTGTCTAGGTCGTGTGCGACACACGACTTACCCCACGGGCATGTGTTTAGGCAGTGTGTCCCCTGAACCTAAATTTTGAGAAACAAAATGCTCAGAATGAGCACACATGCAGAGACACACACGTGTATCTCAGCCGTGTGGATGACACGATCTCGAAAACGAGCGTGTACCCTGGCCATGTGAAGTCTGCACATATTTAATAAGAAATCATAAATTTTAAATTGATCACGGCCTAGCACACAGGCGTGTGTCTTCAATTTGTTCTTGGGTGACAAATAGAGAGTTACATGGGTTCGGGACAGGGGCATGTGTGCCCACACTGGTGTGTCCCATAGCCACATGGGTGTGTGACCCCTGTTTAGTGGAAAAAATTTCTAAGTTTTGTAAAATTTTTAAAGTTTTCGATTTATTCCCGAACCATCTCTAAAGCATGTTATGGGCCTCGTAGGCTCGTATCAGGGACTTTATGATTAAATGCAAATGGTTTTGATTTGGACGCAAATTTATAACTCAAAATTATATGTTTGTTCGTGTGATAAGTTCGGTATGCCCCGTACCCTATTTCGGCATTGAATACGGGTAAAGGGTGTTACATTTAGTGGTATCAGAGCTACGGTTTAGTCAATTCTCAGACTAACATAGTGTGTTTAAGATTCTAGCTATACATGCCATATATGAACTGTGATAGTGTGATGGCTCCTGACAATTTTAAACTGTGTTTTCATATAGTAAATGGATCCCGACCAAGCTGTAGCTGATGATGTAGAAAGTAATGCGCTGGCTCCCGCTCAAGGGGTAGCGTCATTTGAAAATAGACCTCCCACGGTCAGTCAGGGAGGAGGGGCTAGGGAAGCCTTCCTTCATATGCTGAACAAGTGGTATTCGGAGTTTGTTCAAACAAATCCGAATGCTCAACATCCACCACCCCCTCCTTATCCCCAACCGATTTCCGTATCTCCTCAAGGTGTGGAATTAGTAAGACTAAATAAGCCTCCGGTTGATAAGATTGGAAAGCAAGGAGCTGAGGAATTCATGGCTAATGTAGATGATGACCCCGAAAGAGCCGAGTTCTGGCTTGAGAATACTATCAGGGTATTTGATGAGTTATCATGTACACCCAAAGAATGCTTGAAATGTGCTATATCATTGTTGAGGAACACAACTTATCACTGGTGGAAGACACTAGTTTCTGTGGTCCCGAGAGAAAGGGTTACATGAGAATTCTTTCAAGAGGAATTCCGAAAGAAATATATTAGTCAGCGGTTCATCGATCAGAAACGTAAAGAATTTTTTGAGCTGAAACAAGGCCGAATGTCAGTGACAGAGTATGAGCGAGAATTTGTCAGGCTCAGTAAATATACCCAAGAGTGTGTTTCGTTAGAGGCTATTATGTGTAAAAGGTTCGAAGATGGGCTGAATGAGGACATTCGATTGTTAGTTGGAATCTTGGAACTAAAAGAATTTGTTGTATTGGTTGAACGAGATTACAAAGCAGAAGAGCTAAACAAAGAGAAAAGAAAGGCCGAGAGTGAGGCTAGAGATGCAAGAAAAAGGCCGATGAGTAAGTCATTTCAATCTCAGTCAAAGAAATCTAGATAATTGTATTCTCATTCGAATGTTTCAGTTGGGTATTCACACAGAGACCGCGAGAAACAATATTTGGGTCCTAAAACTCAAGCTACTTCAATGGCAAGTATGGGTAATTTTAGGTCTAACAGACCTGAATGTCTGCATTGTGTTAGAAAACACTTTGGTGTGAATGGTCGAGCTTGTTTCAAGTGTGGTTCTCAAGAGCATTTTATCCGAGATTACCCTGAGATGGCTGAGAAAAGAACAATTTCAGAGTGCAAGGCCAAGTAATACTACCAATAGGGGTAGGCCACCGAGAAATACTAGTAATGGAACTAGCAGTAAATGTGTGATGAAAAATATAGTGGTGAGATCTGAGGCCAGAGCACCTGCTAGAGCTTATGCTATTTGTGCTCGTGAGGATGCGTCATCTCCCGATTTGATTACTGGTACATTTTCTCTTTATGATACTAATGTTATTGCATTGATTGATCCTGGATTGATTTATTCTTATGTTTGTGTGAATTTCTTATCTAGTAAGAATTTGCCTGTTGAGTTTACTGAGTTTGTGATTAAAGTGTCAAACCCCTTAGGCAAGTATGTGTTAGTTGATAAAGTTTGCAAGATTTGTCCTTTGATGATTCGAGGTCACTATTTTCTGACTAACTTAATATTGTTTCCATTTGACGAATTCGATGTTATTTAGGGTATAGACTGGTTGATACTGCATGATGCCATAGTAAATTGTAGATAGCAAACTATTGAATTGAAATGTGAAAATAGTGAAGTTATTTGAGTTGAAATCGATGAATCAAGTGAGTTGCCTATTGTGATTTCATCTATGTCTACTCAGAGGTACGTAAGTAAAGGTTGTGAAGCTTATCTTGCTTATGTGTTGAATATAAAAATGTCTAAATTGGAAATTGAATTAATGCCAGTAGTTTGTGAATATCTGGATGTTTCCAGAAGAGTATACTGGGTTACCTCCGATCAGAGAGGTTGAGTTTGCAATTGATTTAGTACCTAGGATTGCACCGATATCAATTGCTCTGTATAGAATGGCTCCAACAGATTTGAAAGAATTGAAAGCTCAGTTGAAAGAGTTGACAGATAATGGTTTTGTGAGACCGAGTTTTTCTCCCTGGGGTGCTCTAGTGTTATTTGTAAAGAAGAAAGACGGATCTATGAGACTTTGTATCGATTACCGACAGCTTAACAAGGTGACTATAAAAAACAAGTATCCTTTGCCGAGAATTGATGACTTGTTTGATCAGTTGAAAGGAGCAACGGTATTCTCAAAGATTGATTTGAGATCTGGTTACTATTAGTTGAAAGTTAAAGAGTCGGATGTGCCGAAGATTGCTTTCAAGACAAGGTATGGGCATTATGAATTTCTTGTTATGCCTTTTGGATTAACTAATGCCCGTTTTTATGGACTTAATGAATCAAAATTTTTGACCGTATTTATATAAGTTTGTGGTTGTGTTCATCAATTTCTGATTTATTCACGAGATGAGTCTGAACATGCTGGGCATTTAAGAATTGTATTGCAGACATTGAGAGAAAATAAATTGTTTGCTAAATTTAGTAAAAGATAGTTTTGGCTCCGAGAAGTCAGATTTTTGGGACATATTATTTCAGGTGATGGTATTCGGGTTGATCCAAGCAAGATTTTGGAAATTGTTGATTGGAAACCGCCAAGGAATGTGTCTGAATTTAGAAGCTTTTTGGGTTTAGTTGGTTATTACCGACGTTTTGTGAAAGGATTTTCGATGATTGCTACTCCTATAACCAAGTTGTTGTAAAAAGATGTTAAATTCGAATGGTCCGAAAAATGTCAGCAAAGTTTTTAGAAATTGAAAGCATTACTGACTGAGGCACTGATTTTAATACAACCTGAATCGAGAAAGGAATTTGTAATTTATAGGAATATGAACCATAAGTCGAAAATACATCTAATATTTCACCTCAATGCTCAAGCCAAATCATATAACCAATTACACCATACATATAAACTATGAACCACACTTCCCAAAAATGAGCTCAATACATAACCAAATATATGCCATATTAACATCATGAATAAGCCATTTTCGCATGACTATATAAATACACAAGTCAAAATGAACCATCTCAAAACTAGCCTATACATGCCACATTACCAAAACTTAAAGCTTTTATTTACCGAAGTGATTACTGGATAGTGTGATGATGTCTCCTCTAGCTTCCAACCCAAGCAAGTCTCTGAAACTCTATAGACATAGGATAATACACGGAGTAAGCTTTGAAAGCTTAGTAAGTCATAAACAATTAAATCATTTCAATGATATTTATAAACCAATATCACTAGACCAAAATTAACAAATCTCAATCACATATACCTTCATTGTACTCGTAAATTCATGAAACCACATTAAATAATTCACTTAACTTATTTATTAATGAACGTATACCCCTACTTTCAAACTCGACTAACAACCGTTAGCTCATTCATATAAATCAAACTCACATATATTCATTTCATCGCCGACCAAACCATGGTCATTTATTAAAAATCATGCATAAAGTTATATCAACTTTTTTATAAACACTTCCAAACTTGAAAATCCATAATTTCCTTATTCACATAAACCAAATTCACATACATGACTTGTATAGTCAACTCAACCATTTTGATTTCATTATCTGTTCAAGTTTTCGAACCAAGCATTCATACATCAAAGCCATGTCTTACTTTTATTCCACATCTTTAATCTTTTAAATTGCATTAATAATGCTATCAAATCCAACTCATTTCATCATTCATTTACATAATTTTTTCATCTACTTCATACTTAACATCATCAACCACATAGGTTTCGTACATACCTGTACCATTATGTTCTTATCTATCACATCTACCACTCCAATGCTTGAAACACTAATTCATTCGATCGTCCTTGAACATTCAACGAACTCGCACACTTAGTGCCAATTAATTAGCCGAGGCTATAATTGTATCACACACTTAGTGCCAATTAATTAGCCGAGGCTATAATTGTATCGCACACTTAGTGCCAATTAATTAGCCGAGGCTATAATTGTAACACACACTCAGTTCCATTTTAATAGTCGTAGCTATTTCATTTATCTCACACTTAGTGCCTCAAATTCAATTCACATTTTACATACTACAACTTCACAATCATATTTCTTTACAACTCATTTCAACACATATAATGCACATACATTTCAATTTAACAACATTTATTTACTTATGAACTTACCTTGTACTAACACGAACGAACCGGAACGACTCTTCTGATACTTTATCTTTTCCACGATCTAAACCCATATTTCACTTTTCTCAATCTAGTTATAAGCAAAATCAGATTATTTAATCATTAATTCATTCAATTTAACACAATTGACACATTTTTGGTAAAATTACATTTTTACCCTATTATTTCACATTTTTACAATTTAGTCCCTATCACATAAAATCACAATTTCATGCAATTAAAGACAACTCATGCTAGCTAAATTTTACTCTATCATAAATCATCCCATATTTTTACTTTATTCATACTTTTAACCACATAATTTCATAATTTCACAATTTAGTACATAATTTGCATTTTTACTCAAAATCACTTTGTAAAATATGTAAAACTATCATTCAAATTTCATATTTCATCATAAATCATCAAAAATCATGATTACTCATCAATGGCATCTCACAAAATCTATAACAATTTCAAAAACAGAGATACGGGCTAGCTAGGTTAAGCTACAACGAACTCAAAAACGTAGAAATGATTAAAAACGAAACAAAATTGAGCTTACATGCATTCAATTCTCCATGGCCGAATGCTTCAAGCTATTATGGATTTCTTCTTCATTACAGTCGGCTAGCATCATAGAAAAGATGGACTAAATTCATTTTTATTTTGTTTTATTAACCTTTAATATCCATTTTACAAAAATAACCTTAATGAACATTAATAACTACTCCATATGCCATGCCACTAACTTCCACTACCTTATAAATGGGTTAATAACCACATAAGGACCTTAACTTCAAGATTCTATAGCTATTTGAAACTTTTAACTAATAGAACATAAGTTTTACGCTTTACACGATTTAGTCCTTTTTACCGAATTAACCATTCAAACGGTAAAATTTCTTTATGAAATTTTCACACAATTCTAATATCATGCTGTAAAAATTAAAATAATAATAAAATAAAATTTTCAATGTCGAATCTTGGTCCCAAAACCACTATTTTGACTAGGGTCTAAATCAGGTTGTTACACAACGAGAATGTCAAAGTTGTGAAAGAATATGGTTATGTGCGTGTTGGTACAAGTATGTACGTAAAACTCATAAGTAATGAGCTCGGTATGTGATGAACTCTTGGCAAGATTGTGATTGAGTAAGTTATGACTATGAGATTTTGATAACATTCATGCAAGTCTTCATCATGTTAATTGTATGTTAGATGTGTGGTTATGATGCTTATTATTTGCATAGGAACTTACTAAGCTATATAGCTTACTCCCCTTTCTTTCCTTTGTCTTATAGAGTCGCCAAGCTAGCTCGGGATTTGGAGATCGTCGGAGATCCACTCACACTATCAACAATTATTTTGGTACCAATGAATTCAACATTTTGAGTTATGGCATGTATAGGGGACTTGGTTATTTTGTTATGTGGCATAATTGCTTTGACCAAATGTGTTGGCTTATATTGGTTGAAAGTGCATTTTGTATAAGGCCATTTGAAATGAGCCAATATTAGTTATAAATATATTTATATAATGATGTCTTTCATGAATGATGTGTTGATTGTCTTGGTTGTGGATGTTCGGTTGTATGTGTATGTTCGGATTGGTGCTATGATATGTTGTGTAGGTGCGTGCATTAAAGGGTGGCAAAATGGCTTGGTAAATAGCCTTATTTTTGTCCACACGAGTAGGCACACGAGTGTGTGTCTAGGCCGTGTGTGACACACGACTTGCCCCATGGGCATGTGTTTAGGCCATGTGTCCCCTTCACCTAAATTTTGAGAAACAGAATACTTAAAATTGAGCACACGGGTAGAGACATGGGCATGTATCTCAGTTGTGTGGACGGTACGGCCTCGAACATAGGCGTGTGCCCTGGCCATGTGAATGAATACATGTTATGGAAAACATAACCTTATTGTTGTTGAGCCTATATATGTTTGTGATGTTATAATGGATTATATGACTAATAAAGGCAATGAGGATATGTGTAGGGCTTGAGGGCAAAATGATTGAATATGCCTTACATAGTTACCTCATAATAGAATGAATGGTAAGTTAAGTACCATGTTATACGAACTTACTAAGCATTTTATGCATACTTAGTTTTATTTCCCTGTTTTATAGTAAATCGAAAGCTCGTTGGATTGGAATCTTGGCGGAGATCACTCACACTATCCACCGGCCTATGTCGGTACAATATGGTAAGTCAATTATGGTTGTAGTGGCATGTATAAGTTATATTGGCCATGTTGGCATGTAAATTTAAATGATGCTTGTAATCTAACCACTGGAGTTACTAGTAATAGTTTGTTTTGATATATTTGTAATGTCATACTATGCTAGCTACATATGTGTTAAGTAGTTGATTTACTATGTCTAACACATGGACTAAACTAAGGCAAGATTATGAACAGGTATGCATGTAATGGTATACCATGTTGAATGATAGAATTTGTTTAATTTGAATGCTTGGAATGGTTGTTATTGGATGTACGTTTCAAGTGCAGATCATGGATGTGATTTTGGGTGAGAAATGAAGCTAGAAATGGCTTTATTTTGTCCACACGGGCAGACACACAGGCATGTTCTAGATCGTGTGTGACACATGGCCGAGTACATGGGCATGTAGTTAGGCCGTGGGTCCTCTGTACCCTAAATTTGAGAAACAGAATGCTCAGAATTGAGCACACGGGTAGAGACACGGGCGTGTATCTCAGCCATCTATGCTACACGGCCTAGAACATGGGCGTGTGTCTTGGCCGTGTGAAATCTACACCTAATTTCAAAATGAATTAATTAACCACATGGCCTAGCACATGAGTGTGTGGCATGGCCGTGTGCACAAGTCAGAGAGTTACACGGGGTCGAACATGGCCTGTAACACAGGCGTGTCCCAGGGTCACATGGGCGTGTCCCTTGAACCACACGGGCGTGTGAGCCCTGCAACTTGGAAATTTTTTAAAATGTCACGAAAAGTTCTTAGAGTCCCCGATTAAGTCTCGACTCGATTCTAATGCTCGTATTAGGCCTCGAGGGTCCAATTAAGGGACGTTTTGAATGATCTTGGTTAATGAAAAGTAATTTACATGAAATATCTGAAAGTGTTTTGAAAGTTTCCGGTAATGCTTTGTAACCTTGTTCTGGCAACGGACACAGGTTAGGGGTGTTATAGGGGCAAAATGGTAATTTTTCCTAGAATGTGAATTGGATCCAATTGAATATGAATTGTATTAAATTGATGATTAAATTCATTCATATAGATCTGGAAAGACCAAATACGGAATTGGATCGAGGAAAACAAAAAGTACCGGATTAGTAAATTTTCTTATACAAAAGAATATCAAGGTAAGTTCGCGTAACTAAATTGTGTTTATTGTATGTTTGAATTGAATGTGATTATATTAATTGTATAAATGTTATAAATATATAAAATAATTATGTCTGATCATGTCCGGAAAATATTAACTTCCATTTGAATGATGAATTTTAATGGAGTTAAGTTCCGTTTGAATGATGAATTTCGATGGATATATGTGATTTCCCGTATTGAATATGGTCCAACATATGTTACGGATAGAATATAGCTCACACGAGCAATCTTCTTATAGCCCTCTCAAGCATCCTATTATATAGTTCCTATGAGCATCCTGATCGGTAGTGATTTTGCATGTGTTGCGCACTACCACAACTTTTTGTGAGCGTTCTATTACATGATTCAATTGGTTGTGATCCAGTATATATTGAGGACACAAATGCAGCTCTTTATGAGCGTCTTGATATAGGCTCTTATGAGCTTCCTGACATGGCTCACTTGAACTCTCTGTTACCTTATTTAGTGCTTTCTGATAATAACTTTTCAGAGTTACCTGTAAAAATCTATGAGCTCCTTGATTAAAACTCTTATGAGTTTCTTGTTTAGTCCGGATAAGTGTCTTATTACATGGCTCATCTGAGCATCTTGATATGTGGCTCGAGAGTGTGCTCCTTGATTATGTGCCCTAATAGGTACCTCTGATTATGAGTTTACAGTTTACAGTTTTGTACACCTTGTGTGTACCACCTAAGAATCCATCAATATTTCAATAATTTAACGGATAAAACTCCTGACATGAGAAATTATAAGATTAAAAGAATTATATCTAGAACGCTTCTGAAAGTTTATAGCATGATGAGCTCATCCATACTTACTTGATGTACATGTGAATTATGTGACTAACTTGCTTATTTGAGTGTATGTGATTAGGCAAATTTGCTAATTTTTTGGGAAGCATGTTGTTGTACGCTTATTTTAAATAAATATGATTGGTAAGTTTAATTCTTCTTATGCGAACTTACTAAGCATTAAATGCTTACTAGGTTTTCTTTTCTCTATTTTATAGTGCTCGGAAGCTCGCAAAGGTTAGAGATCGGTCGGAGCATCATCACACCATCTACTAGCTCATCTTGGTATAAATAGTAAACTCATTTTGGTATAATGGCATGTATAGGCTAACTTTGCCAATGTTGGTATATAAATGGTTGTTTGTAATCTAGCCATTGGAATTGTTAGTAATGGATTGATTTGGTATATTTATAAGGTTATGTCATGATAATTACATATGTGTTTAGTATGGTTTGATTGAATTATGTTAAACATATATGTCTATAAAAGGTAAGATTATAAACATGTTTGCATATGATGATATATCATGTTAGATGTTAGAATTGGTTTGGTTATAATATTTGAATTGGGTGGTATATGTTTGCAAGTATTTGTAACACCCCTCACTCATATTTAATGTCAGAATAGGGTTATGGAGCATTATCGAACTTACAACACTTTTAAATACACATTTCACATATAATTCATCAATTCAAATACAATTTAATCACAACCAATCATAGTGTCCCTCAAACAAGCCTACGAGGCCTTAAACATGTTTTAAAAGTGGTTCGGGACTAAACCAATAACATATGAAAATTTTTGGAAACTTAGAAAAATTTCAACTATACAGGGATCACACGCCCGTGTGAATAGACCGTCTGCCTCACACGACTCCAGACACGCTTGTATCTCTGGCCGTGTGGAAACAGGGGATACATATTGACTTGGGTCACACGGCTAACCACACGTCCGTCTGTTAGGCTATGCAAAATCTGTAGGGCATACTGACTTATGCAACACGGCCAAGACACACGCCTGTGGGTTAAGCCATGTGCCAATTAAGTGGTATACTAACTTATACCACACGGCCGATCACACGCCCGTGTGTGAGACCGTGTGGAGCATACTAACTTCATTTAAATTTTAACACCAGGGGAGACACGGCTGTGTAACAGGACCGTGTTTCACATACGGTTGAGACACACGCCTTTGCCTCTGCTCGTATAGAGAAAAATAGGCTATTTACCAAGCCAATTTGCCACCCACACTTATGTTCACCTAAACAACCAAAATGACACCAATTCATGGTATAAATATACATCCAAGTTAACCATAAACAAGTCTAATTCATAGCATTTCCAATACTAGCAACCAATATGCTTAGACCTTAAGTTTTATCCAATCAAAACATACCAAAATATATAAACAAATCATCTAGTTAAAATTTTACCTATCATACATCATTTTGCACCAATTCACAAGCATGATATCAATTCCACAAACCACATAATATAAGTCATTCACATATCCATTTATGGATACAAAATATCAACCATATATGCACATATATGCATATAATCAAATCTACCAAATTAAGCCAACATTCATGGCCATATTTACAAACCAAAATATATGCCATTACAAGTCATTACAATTGACCAAAATCACTATCAATCCATAATCAAAATGACTAAAAACACCCACACATGCCATTTACTTAATATACCAAAGTTCAAAGGTACCAAGTGATAAGTGGTAGTGTGAAACGATCTCTAACAATTCCCCGAATCCGAGTTAGCTTTGATGACACTATAAAACACAGAGAAACACACAAAACACACAAAGTAAGCTTTATAGCTTAGTAAGTTCGTATGGCATTTAAAATCAACTTATCAAATGTGCACAATTTAAACAAGTAGAACATAATATACCAATCACATATGAAATCATCATCCTATCCCAATTTCAATCACAAGATTAATTATCACTCTTGTAATCTCCTTATTTTAATGTTTGTACGGTTCACGTACATACCTGTACCATTCCATATCAACTCATATTCATCTACATTTTTAACGTACCTGTCGAATCATTAGGAATATTTTTTGATTCTCAAGAAAACTCACACACTTAATGCCAAATAATAGCTGAAGTTGTATTAATCTCGCACACTAAGTGCCAATATATATATATAGCCTAAGCTACCTCTATCTCGCACACTTAGTGCAATTATATAGCCGACGCTATCTCGATCTTGCATACTCAGTGTCCATAATTCGCTCAATCATCGTTAAACACGACTGTAGACTCACAAACACAATTATAACAAGGCCTATTACATACGAACTTACCTCGAATGTGTAAACGACGATATAAGTCGTTTAGTCGATAACTTTTATTTTTCCCCGATCCTGATCGGAATTTCTCCTTTCTTGATCTAAATATATTCAAAATTAACTTATTTATTCAAAATTAACTTATTTAATCATCTATTCATTCAATTTAGTCCAAAACACACTTTAAAACACATTTATAATTTTATCCCACATTTTTTACATTTTTCACAATTTAGTCCTTATTTCATAAAAATCACAAATTAATGAAATTCCACATAAACCCATGCTATCTGAATTACCATAATGTCCCTAGAAGCCCATAATTTTCATTTATTTTACATTTTAACCACACATTTTTCACATTTCTCAATTTAATCCCTAATTTGCATTTTCATTAAAAATCACTTAACAAAACTTGTATATCTATCAACAAACATTCGTAATCTATCAAGAAATTTCAAAATACACTTGTATTAAACAATGGAATCATTCAAAATCTTTAAAAGTTTTGCAAATTAGTCCCTGGGCTAGCTAGACCTAGCTGCAACGATATCAAAAACGTAGAAATCATTAAAAACGAGGCAAAAATCATACCTTAATTGAAGAAATTAAAGTTTCTGAATGTTGAAGACAAAAATGGCTTATTTCTCTTGTATATTCGGTTAGGTGAAGATGATAATGAACAAAAATGGATTTTGTTTTAATTATTTTATCATTTATTAACCATTTACCATTTTAACCTTAAAATTAATTCAAAATTCCATTTATGCCAAACCATTAACATCCACTAACATAGTAATGGTATATTTAATAGTTAAGGACATAAAATTTAAGGTTCTATAGCTATTTAACACCATTTGCTAATACAACAACACATTTGCAATTTACGCGATTTAGTCATTTTTATCAAATTAAGCACTCAAACAATAAAATTTCTTCAAGAAACTTTCGCACATACACACTATCATGGTGTAAACACTTAATATAATATTAAAATAATTTTATGACCTCAGATTTGTGGTCCCGAAACCACTATTCTGATTTGACTAAAAACAGACTATTACAACTCTCCCCCCTTAGGGATTTTCGTCCCCGAAAATCTTACCAGTGAATAGGTTAGGGTACTGTTTTCTCATAGCATCCTCGGGTTCCCATGTAGCTTCTTCAACTCCATTTTGATGCCATAATACTTTCACTAATGCGATTCTCTTATTTCTTAGCTCTTTGATCTCATGAGTTAAAATTCAAATCGGTTCTTCAGTCTATGACATATCAAACTGAATTTCAACCTCGGTCGGGGAAATGACATGTGAAGGGTTGGATCGGTATCATTGAAGCATTGAAACATGAAACACATTATGTATTTTCTCAAACTCGGATGGTAAAGATAGTTGGTATGCCACTAGCCCAACTCGTTCAATGATCTCATACGGCCCGATGAATCGTGGACTTAATTTGCCTTTGTGACCGAAACAAAGTATTTTATTCCACGGAGATACTTTTAAGAACACATTATCACCGATCTGAAATTCAATGTCTTTTCGTTTCAAATCTACGCACGACTTCTGTTGATCTGAAGCTGCTTTCAAACAGTTGCAAATTACTTTCACTTTCCCTTCGATTTCTCTAACTAAATCAACCTCATGAATCTATTTCTCGCTAAGCTCAGTCCAATACAACAGGGTTCAACATTTACGATCATACAAAGCTTCGTACGGTGCCATCTTTATGCTCTATTGAAAGCTGTTATTATACGCAAATTCAACCAGCAACAAATATTTTTCCCAACTGCCTTCGAATTCCAAAACACAACATCGGAGCATATCTTCGAGAATCTGAATTACTCGCTTAGACTGACTGTCAGCTTGTGGACGAAAAGCTGTACTAAAATTCAACTTTGTACCTAAAGCTTCTTGCAATTTCTTTTAAAATCGTAATGTAAACCTCAGATCTCTATCCGAAATAATAGATAGGGGAACACCATGTAATCTCACAATTTCAAAAATATACAACTCAGCTAATTTATCAAGCGAGAAAGATGTACGTACCGGAATGAAATAAGTTGATTTCGTCAATCTGTCAACAACAACCCAGATCGTATCTTTTGTAATAGTCTGGTTCTAGGTAAATCAAAACAGTGGTTTTGAAACCATAAATTTGAGATTGGAAAATTATTTTAATATTACTGTTGGTGTTTACATCATGCTATTTAATATGTGTGAAAATTTCGTGAAATAATTTTATCGTTTAATTAGTCAATTTGAGAAAAAGGACTAAACGCGTAAAATGCAAAAGTTGCATGCGTTTAGTTAAAGGTGTCAATTGGCCTTGGATTTTAAATATGATGGCCTTAAATGGTGATTATTTCATTATATTAGTAAGTGGACAATTTTGGGCATATATTAAGTGATTTTAAATGGTTATTAATAAGGTTAATTATGGTATTTTGTAAATAAACTTAAAATAAGTAAAAATAAAGCACAAATTTCATCCATTATCATCTTTGTGCACCGAAATTAGAAGAAAAAGAATGAAAAATAGGGTTCTTCATTCGGCTATGGATAATTCAAGCAATTAGGTATGTTTTGAGCTCGATTTTTAATATTTTTTACGTTTTTGAGATCGTTGCTTTGTAATCTAGCTAGCCCGTACCTTAGATTTTGAAATTGTTAAATATTTTGAGAGTTGTCATTGTTGAATCTATGTGTTCTTTGATGTTTAATGTTGAAATATGAAAGCTTGATGATAGTTTTACATGTTTTGTAAAGTGATTTTTTGACAAAAGTGTCAAATAGGGATTAAATTGTGAAATATGTAAATTGAAGGGTTGAAAAGTGAAATAAATGAAATTTTTGGGCTGCTAGGGACCTATATGTAATTCCTCCAAGCTTGAGATTAAAGAAAGTATGTGAATTTTGTGCATTTGTTAAATAGGGACTAAATTGATTAAATGTGTAAGTTTAGGGGCTAATATGCAAAAATACCCAAGTGTGTATTTTGGATTAAATTGAAATAATATGTGATTGAATAAGTCAATTTTGAATTCATATAGATCAAGAAAGAACAGATTTAGATCAAGGGAAAAGCAAGGTTATCGAGTAGTCGACCCGATACGACAATTCCGAATAGGAGGTAAGTTCATATAATTGAACTTAAATGTGTACCTATCTATTTGATGGATGAAATTGAGATAGTAATTGTAACACCCCTAACCCGTATCCGTCGCCGAAATGGGTTACGAGGCATTACCGAACAAAACACCATATCCGAACAATTATATATGTATACATGAACAAGATTATTAAATCAGTCAGAATTTAATTCATAAACTAACACAACTCTTTTATTTCAAATCATATCATATCGTACATATATACAGTCATATAATTCGTATGAAATATGTCATATTATATATAAAAGCATATATTGATTTTAACAAAAATGAGCTATAGACCTAAATGAATATCCAATCAAATATAATTCATGAGTATACATTGACTTTTATATCAACAAATGAATTCATTACTCAAATCAAGCACCATTTAAATATCTAATATTAACCAAACTCCATTCATTAATATTTAGGATATATGCGCATATATGCATATATACTTAACATCAAATTCTTTAAGACAGAAATTTTTCCTTTATAAAATTTCCATTTCACTTTAAAACATTTTAAAATGCAAATGTCAATTAAGTTCTTACTTAATATCGCACATCAATACACCATACAAATATTTATATATAGAGAGAGTGACTAGTTAAATTAGTATCGAATATCTATATCAAAACAACCACATAAGTCACATAATAATGTCGAACACTTACTTACGCTAATACCATGTAATAGTTCATTTATGAAGTTAACCATTTATGATTTAAATGAATGTTTTGTCATTACAACCAAACACATATAAAAAAATGCATTTACCTCATACTCATCAATGAACATAAATTTCAACCAAGCTCTTAATCATTTTATTTCAAATCAATTCGTTTTACAAACATATAATTCAACTAATATATATCCAACCAATTCATCATAAGTTTATTCATAAATACCGAGTCATGAGTAATTCATAAATATTTTCCACATCTATTTCATCACTTAACCAAAACAAAAAGACCAAATTCACATTCGAATATACATATATATACTTATAGCAAAAACACATACACCAACTTGAGCATTACTTAAACCGATTCATATAATCAAGCACACCATGCACCTATACCATGAATATAATTTCCAACTTTAGCTAAATACATAACCAATTACACATCATAAGTAACATTATTACTAAACCATTTCCAAAGCTTATAACACCTATCAAAAGTACCATTCATTCATAGCACATAGCATTGTAACCAAGACGGATTAACCATAATCAAACATCACCGAATTCAAACATAGAAATTAAGCCATTTTCGCATGGCTTGAGTTATACACATACTTCAAACTTAACCAAAAACAACCTAGCTTATACATGCCATAATATCAAGTTCAAACTTATAATGTACCAAAAACGATTGATAGTGTGATAGACTTTGCTGATGGTCCTCGAGCTCATAACTTGAATCCAAGATCTATAAAACAGAGGTAAACAAGAATACACAGTAAGGTATTTAAGCTTAGTAAGTCATAAGCAAATAAACAACTCAATGGTGTAACCGAATCCTTTGAACTAAACCAAATTATAACATCATTATCACATTTAGTCTCAAACTTATATTTGGTATACACATAACATATATTTTCATATATAAATGTTACCTTGGTCGAATGTTCATATATAAATATGAACAAAATATCATTCAACTCACGAAACCAAAATGTCATTATATAACTAAGTACACTTACACTTATGTACACAAATTCACAAATTAGGATATAACATCATGTACATACACTTAACAAATGGCCGAATATACTATGTCATGCTCATATTTTTACTTTAACAACTTGTAGAATTAGCATAACATATCAAAAGACCAACTTTCATTATTTTTAAACAAGTAATCAACTAACTCATACCTGATCGTTTTAGCTCGTTTTACACCTTCGTTCACAACTTATCACTGCCCGTTGAACCATTCGGATTTGAATAGGATACTCGAATAATCACATATATCATGCAATGCCAACGTCCCAGACGTGGTCTTACATGCTATCTCATATCGATGCCACTGTCCCAGACAGGGTCTTACTCGAATCAAATACGATACCAATGTCCTAGACATGGTCTTACACGTAACCACATAGATCGATGCCAAGTCCCAGACGTGGTCTTACACGAAAACACATATATCGATGCCAACGTCCCAGACGTGGTCTTACATGAAAACACATATAGAATCCTGTGGTTCGAACGGGGATTTCGGACGTCGTAACTTAATCGAATCGAACTTGTACATATAACTTCCAAGTATATTCATATTCATCTTTCATGTATACATTTTTTACACAACTCATTTCAGCTTATAAATCTAGTATTTATTCAAAATTAACAACATCTATTTGTTCATAAACTTACCTCAGACGATGAAAAACGGAACGAGACGGCTAGTCGACAACTTTAGTTTTCCCCTGATCCAAATCTGATTTGCTCTTTTCTTGATCTAAATTAATATAAATTTAAATTTATTTAATCAAATATTCAATCAAATTCATCCAAAAACACATAAATGGGCAAATTACCATTTTACCCTGACATTTTACACTTTTACAATTGAGTCCAAATTGTACAAAACACAAAACATGAAAAATTTGCACACACCATGCTTAGGCCGAATATTCCTAGTGTTCATACAAGTCCATATATTTCATTTATTTCACATTTTAGTCCCTCAATTTATTATTTTTGCAATTTAGTCCTAATTACTCAAAATCATCAAAAATTCCAATACAAAACACGTTAATTTATCACATATCTTTTATTTTTTACCATCAAACAACAAAAATCACAAGCTTTCAACAATGGCATAACTCAAAATATTCATCAAAATCAAAATTCAAGCATGGGTCTTGTAGATAACTTAGCAACGATCTCAATCAAAAACCGAGCTAGAACTTACCGTAAATCAAACTCAACAATGGCCAAATGCCCTAGCTTCCTTTTATTTTCTTTCTTCTTTTATTTTAGTAAAAAATATGAACACTTTATCATGGCTTTTTAAATTTTAAGTTTTATTATAACATATATTAGTACATGTTTTACTAAATTAACCTTTATAATAATATATAAAACCTTTATAATTCATGGTCATTACCGTCCATGCTATAACCATTTGGTGAAATTGCAACATAAATACCTCATATAAGAAAGACAACAACAATTTGACCCTTTTACAATTAACCATCAAATTTTCATTTTACGTGATTAAGCCATTTTATTTAATCGGACACTAAAACGACCAAATTAAATCACAAAAATTTCATACATATAAATGCACACATAATAAACATAGAAAGTAAATTTTAAATATTTTTTTGACTCTGATTCATGGCCCAAAATCACAGTTCTGACTAGGGTATAAATCGGACTATTATAGTAATTATTCTATTGGATAAATGTTGAGATATTAAATGAAATGTACGAATAGAATAAGGTAAGTTGCTGAATAAGACCATGGCTGGGCTATGGAAAATCGAATAATAAGACCATAACCGGGTTATGGCATGTGAATGAAAGACCATGGCAGGGCCTTGGCAATGTATGTGTAAGACCATAGTTGGACTATGGCATCGGAATATTGATGAATTTGTATAGTAAGCACTTATAAACCAGCGAGGTTTGATAAGAGTATTGATGATAAATAGAAAAGTATTGGTACAGGCATGTACAAAAAACTATTCAAATATCGAGTTAGGTGAAGTTGAGAACTCATGAATGATGATATGAATAAATTTGATGTTAGCTCATGAAATGATGCTTTAAATGTTAATGATATTATCTATTTTGAGTTGCTAATGAATGTTGTGATTATTTCATGTTCACGTATGAACTTACTAATCTTTATAACTTACTTTGTTTAATTTTTTGATGTTTTATATTTCTACAAAGCTAGCTCGAATCTGTGGATCGTCAGAGACTTCATCGCGCTATCGATCATCTATTTTGGTACTTTTGAAGTTATGTATATATGGTATATGGCATGTATAGGCTTGAGTCATTTTGGGATGTTTGATGGATATGTATTTTGGCCATTTGAGTTGGCATAAGATGATAAACTTGATGGTGTTTTGTGAATGTGCAATGGTTCTATTTTAATGTTTGGTAATAGACTTATCTTGAATGAATGTGGTTAAAGTGATTATGTATGTTTGGATTGGTTTAGTTGGATGAATTATATATATGAATTATGCTTAGTACAGTAAGATAAATTGATTGGTATTTGAATAGGTAAATGTTATGGATGATGAATTTAGTTGAAATGGACATGGTATAATTACATATTGGTTGATGAACTTTGGCTGCATATTTTTGATTGAAAATGATACCATATGAGATTGTGTAAGTATGTATAAAAATGGTGGCAAATTGGCTTTGCAAATGGCCTATTTCTGTCCACACGGGCGTGTGTCTTAGCCGTGTGCGACACACGGTTAGGTTACACGGCCGTGTGTCCCCTGGTGTTAAGATGCTCCACACTGTCTCACACACAGGTGTGTGACCGGCCGTGTGGTATAAGTCAGTATACCCTCTAAATGGCACACAGCCTAGCACATGGGTGTGTGTGGCCATTTCGTAGTGCACACAGGTGTGTGGTTGGCTGTGTGACCCAAGTCAGAATACTCTCAAGTTTTCACACGGCCTGGCACACAGGCATGTCCTCGGTCGTGTGATGCAAGTCAGTATGTATGCCCTGTTTTCAAACGGCCTAAGACACGGGCGTGTCTACTAGCCGTGTGAGGCACACGGCCTATTCACACAGGCGTGTGACCCTTTTATGATTGAAATTTTTTTTATGTTTTTGAAATTTTCATATGTTATCGGTCTAGTCCTGAACCACTTTTAAAGCATGATTAAGGCCTCGTAGGCCCTTATAAGGGACAATATGATTATTTTTAATGATATATGAGAATGAATGCTTGAGGTTAATAAGTGTAAGCTAAATGTTGTATATTGATCAGTAATACCTCGTAACCCTACTCTGGCAATGGATACAGGTTAGGGGTGTTACATGTTATTGGTATCAAAGCTAGGTTAGTTGATTTTAGGACTAATGTAGCGTGTGTGAGAGTCTAGCTATACATCCTATATATACTCTGTGATAGTGTGATGATTCCTGATAGCTTAAATTGTGTTTTCGTATAGTAATGGATCCCAAATGAGCTATAGTAGATGATGTAGAGAGTAATGGGCCAGCTCCCAATCAAGGGACAACGCCTACTAAATCTAGACTCGTGTCGAGTAGTGACGGAGGTGAGGCTAAAGAAGCCTTTTTCCAGATGATGAATGAATGGTTCACGCAATATGTTTGGATAAATTTGGCTATTCAACAACCTCCACCAACACCTATCTCTCAAAAAATCCCTATTGTTTTTCAAGTTGTAGATCTGATACGATTGAACAAGCCGCTAGTGGATAAAATTTGTAAACATGGGGCTGAAGAGTTTCAGGCTACTGTTGATGATGATGCTGAAAGAGCTGAGTTCCGGCTTAAAAATACGATTCGAGTATTCGACGAATTATCTTGTACTCCTAAAGAATGTATTAAATATGTTGTATCTTTACTGAGAGACACTGCATATCAATGGTGGAATACCTTGGTATCTGGAGTACCGAGAGAATAAGTGACCCGGGAATTCTTTCAGACGGAGCTCTGAAAGAAATAAATAAGTCAGCGATTTCTTGATCAAAAGCATAAAGAATCCTTAGAGTTAAAGCAAGGCTGTGTGACTGTTACCGAGTATGAAAGAGAGTTCATATGGTTAAGCAAGTATGCTCGAGAGTATGTGTCTACTGAAGAGATTATGTGTAAACGGTTCATTGACGGGTTGAATGAAGATATAAAACCACTAGTTAGAATTCTAGAGTTGAAAGAATTTGTCGTTCTGGTTGAAAGGGCTTGTAAAGTTGAGGATCTTAGGAAAGGAAAGAGAAAAGCAGATTCAACTCGAGAAAAAGATCAATGAGTAAGCTATATCACTTTTCATCAAAGAAATCTCAAGATTTGTTTAGTCGATCAAACACACCAGTGGAATACTCTAATAGAGATCGTGGGAAGCAAATTACGAGT
This sequence comes from Gossypium anomalum, assembly GCA_025698475.1. Lineage (NCBI taxonomy): Eukaryota > Viridiplantae > Streptophyta > Magnoliopsida > Malvales > Malvaceae > Gossypium > Gossypium anomalum. Next base: position 73,695,369 of record CM046961.1, read on the forward strand.
TCAAAAACTCCAACTGTGTCAGTAGCAAGTGTGGGTAATGTTATATCAAATCAACCTGAATGTAGACGATGTGGGAAATTACATTTTGGAGAGTGTAGATTGAATGATAAAGCTTGTTTTAGATGTGGCTCGCATGAACATTTCATCCGGGATTGTCCTAAGCTAGATGAGAAAAATAAGTCTCAGAATGTAAGATCAAGCAACCCTACTGTGAGAGGAAGATCATTCTGTAATGTTGGAAATATGAGCGGTGGTAGATGTGCAACTCAAGATACTACTGCGAGATCCGATGCTAGAGCACCTGCCAGAGCCCACGTTATTCTCGCTTACTAAGAAGCGTCATCTCCAGATGTTGTTACCAGTACTTTCACTCTCTATGATACTAATGTGATTGCATTGATAGATCCAGGATCAACTCATTCTTATATATGTATGAATCCAGTAAGACTTTGCCTGTAGAGTCTTCTGAATTTGTGATTAGAGTATCGAACCCCTTAGGCAAATGTGTTTTAGTTGAAAAAGTCTACAAGAATTGTTCGTTAATGTATTGGGATTTCTATTTTCTGGCTAATCTGATGTTGTTTCCATTCGATGAATTTGATGTGATTTTGGGTATGAATTGGCTAATGATGCATAATGCTATAGTGGATTGTAGACGAAAGACAATTAAACTAAAATGTCAAAATAATGAGACTATTAGAATTGAATCTGACGATCTGTATAATTTGCCAGTTGTGATCTCATCTATGTTAGCTCAGAGATTTAGGAGAAAGGGGTGTGAAGTTTATCTTGCTTATGTACTTGATATGAAAGTAACAAAAATAAAGATTGAGTCAGTACCAGTTGTGTGCGAGTATCCAGATGTATTTCTCGAAGAATTACCGGGTTGATCGTTTATCAGAGAGGTTGAGTTTGGTTTTGAATTAATATTGGGTACAATGCCAATATCAATAGCTCCGTACAGAATGACACCGACAGAGTTAAAAGAATTAAAAACTCAATTACAAAAATTGACAGATAGAGGTTTTGCCAGACTGAGTTTTTCTCTTTAGGTTGCACCGGTGTTATTTGTGAAAAAGAAAGACGATACGATAAGAATGTGCATAGACTATAGACAGCTCAACAAAGTGACAATCAAGAATAAATACCCTTTGCCATGAATAGATGATTTGTTTGATTAGTTAAAAGGGGCAACAGTGTTTTCAAAAATTGATTTAAGATCGGGTTATTACCAATTGTGAGTTAAAGACTCAGATGTGCCAAAGACTGCATTTAGAACAAGGTACGGACACTACGAATTTCATGTTATGCCTTTCGGACTAACAAATGCACCTGCTGTTTTTATGGACTTGGTGAACCGAATCTTCAGGCCGTATTTAGACCGATTTGTAGTTGTGTTTATTGATGACATTTTAATTTACTGTCGTGATGATTCTGAGCATGTTGAGCATTTGAAAATTGTATTTCAAACTTTGAGAGATAAATAGTTGTTTGCAAAGTTTAGTTAATGTGAGTTTTGGCTATTAGAGGTTAGTTTTTTGGGACATATAGTTTTAGCCGCGGGTATCCAAGTTGACCCGAACAAAATATCAGCGATTATAGATTGGAAGCCTCTGAGAAATGTATCTAAAGTCCATAGTTTTCTTGGACTAGCCGGTTATTATAGACGATTTGTGAAATGTTTCTCAATGATTACGACTCAGATGACACGATTTCTTCAAAAAGATGTTAAATTTGAATGGTCAGAAAAGTGCCAGCAGAGCTTCAAACAGTTGAAAGCATTGTTGACAGAGACACTAGTGTTAGTTCAGCCTGAGTCGAGTAAAGAATTCATAGTTTTTAGTGATGCGTCGTTAAATGGTCTGGGTTGTGTTTTGATGCAGGAAGGAAAAGTTGTAGCTTCTACCTCGAGAAAGTTGAAGCCACACAAAAAAAATTATTCGACACACGATCTAAAATTAGACGCGATAGTGTTCGCATTGAAAATTTGGCGTCATTACTTGTTTGGCGAGAAATGCCATATTTATAATGACCACAAAAGTTTAAAATATTTGATGACTCAGAAAGACTTGAATTTGTGACAGCGAAGATGGTTAGAATTGCTAAAAGACTATGAATTAGTAATTGACTATCATCCGGGGAAAGCGAACGTAGTTGCTATTGCTTTGAGCCGAAAGTCTTTATTTACTTTACGTGCTTTGAACACAAAATTAGCTTTTTCTGATGATGGTTCAATAGTAGCTGATTTGAAAACGAGATCGTTATTTTTACAATAGATTTGCGAGGCTCAAAAATTTGATAATGGGTTGCAAGCAAAACGAGCTCAGTGTAAGTTGATTTTGGATTACGAGTTTCAAATAGGGCCTGATGACTGTTTGATGTTTCGTGACAGAATACGTGTACCAAGAAATTCTGAACTCATTCAGAATATTCTAAACGAAGCACACAGTAGTTGTTTATCAGTACATCCGAGAAGTACAAAAATGTATAATGATTTGAAACAATTTTATTAGTGGCACGGTATGAAACATGATATCTTAGAATTTGTTTCGAAATGTTCGATTTTTCAACAAGTCAAAGATGAGTATCAAGTGCCGTCAGGTTTGTTACAGCCTATTATGATTCCTGAGTGAAAGTGGGATAGAGTAACAATGGATTTTATATTAGGTTTGCCCTTATCTCTGAAAAAGAAAGATGTGATCTGGATTGTTGTTGATAGATTGATGAAATCAACTCATTTTATTTTGGTACATACGGATTACTCACTTGATAAATTGGCGGAATTGTATATCACAGAGATTGTTCGATTGCACTGAGTGCCACTATCTATTATTTCGGATAGGGATCCGAGATTCACTTCGCGATTTTGGAAGAAATTGTAAGAAGCTTTAGGTACAAAGCTGCATTTTACACTGCATTTCACCAGTAAATGGATGCTCAATCTGAGCGAATTATTCAGATACTTGAGGATATGTTGCGATGTTGCATTCTTGAGTTTGAAGGTAGTTGAGAAAAATATCTACCACTGATTGAATTTGCTTACAACAATAGTTTCTAATCGAGTAATAAAATGGCTCCTTACGAAGCTTTATACGGTCGTAAATGTAGAACACCGTTGTACTGGAGTGAGCTCAGCGAAAATAAGATTCACGGGGTTGATTTGATTAGAGAGACAAAAGAGAAAGTAAAAGTAATTTGTGATAATTTGAAAGCGGCATCAGATCGATAGAAATCATATGTAGATTTGAAACAGAAAGATATTGAGTTTCAGATTAGGGATAAAGTGTTTTTGAATGTGTCGCCGTGGAAAAAGATATTGCGGTTTGGTCAGAAAGGGAAATTGAATCTGCGGTTCATCAGACCGTATGAGATTATCGAGAGAGTTGGGCTTGTGGCGTATCGACTATTTTTACCATCTGAGTTAGAGAAAATACATAATGTGTTTCATGTATCAATTCTTTGACGATATCGATCTGACCCTTCACATATCATTTCCCCAACTGAGATTGAAATTCAGTCTAATATGACATATGCTGAAGAACCAATTCAAATTTTAGCTCGCGAGCTCAAAGAGCTGAGAAATAAGAGAATAGCGTTAGTGAAAGTATTATAGAATCAGCAAGGAGTTGAAGAAGCTACATGGGAATCCGAGGAGGCTATAAGAAAGCAATACTCGAACCTATTCACTAGTAAGATTTCAAGGAAGAAAATCCCTAAAGGGGAAGAGTTGTAACAGTCTGGTTTTAGCTAAATAGGAACAGTGGTTTTGGAATCACAAATCTGAGGTCGAAAAATTATTTTAATATTATTTTTGGTGTTTACAGCATGCTATTTAATATGTGTAAAAATTTCATGAATTAATTTTATCGTTTAATTAGTCAATTTGAGAAAAAGGACTAAACGCGTAAAATGCAAAAGTTGCATGCTATTAGTTAAAGGTGCCAATTGGTCTTGGATTTTAAATATGATGGCCTTAAATGGTGATTATTTCATATATTAGTAAGTGGAAAATTTTGGGCATATATTAAGTGATTTTAAATGGTTATTAATAAGGTTAATTATGGTATTTTGTAAATAAAGTTAAAACAAGTAAAAATAAAGCACAAATTTCATCCATTATCATCTTTGTGCACCGAAATTAGAAGAACAAGAAAGAAAAATAGGGTTCTTCATTCGGCTATGGATTAGGTATGTTTTGAGCTTGGTTTTTAATGATTTTTACGTTTTTGAGATTATGGCTTTGTAATCTAGCTAGCCCGTACCTTAGATTTTGAAATTGTTAAATATTTTGAGAGTTTTCATTGTTGAATCTATGTGTTCTTTGATGTTTAATGTTGAAATATGAAAGCTTGATGATAGTTTTACATGTTTTCTAAAGTGGTTTTTTGACAAAAGTGTCAAATAGGGATTAAATTGTGAAATATGTAAATTGAAGGATTGAAAAGTGAAATAAATGAAAGTTTTGGGCTACTAGGGACCTATATGTAATTCGAACAAGCTTGGGTTTAAAGAAATTATGTGAATTTTGTGTATTTGTTAAATAAAAATTGATTAAATGTGTAAGTTTAGGGTCTAATGTGTAAAAATGGCCAGGTGTGTATTTTGGACTAAATTGAAAGAATGTGTGATTGAATAAGTCAATTTTGAATTCATATAGAACAAGAAATAAAGAATTTAGATTTAGATCGGGGGAAAAGCAAGGTTATTGAGTAGTCGACCCGATACGACAATTCCGAATACGAGGTAAGTCCGTATAATTGAACTTAAATGTGTACCTATCTATTTGATGGATGAAATTGAGATAGTAATTATTCTATTGGATAAATGTTGAGATATTAAATGAAATGTACGAATAGAATAAGGTAAGTTACCGAATAAGACCATGGCTGGGCTATGGCAAATCGAATAATAAGACCATAACCGGGTTATGGCATGTGAATGAAATACCATGGCAAGGCCTTAGCAATGTATGTGTAAGACCATAGTTGGACTATGGCATCGGAATATTGATGAATTTATATCGTAAGCACTTATAAACCGGCGAGGTTTAATAAGAGTATTGATGAGAAATAGAAAAGTATCGGTACAGGTATGTATGGAAAACTATTCAAATGTCGAGTTAGGTGAAGTTGAGAACTCATGAATGATGATATGAGTAAATTTGATGTTAGCTCATGAAATGATGCTTTAAATGTTAATGATATTATCTATTTTGAACTGTTAATAAATGTTGTGATTATTTCATGTTCACGTACAAACTTACTAAGCTTTATAGATTACTTTGTTTAATTTTCGATGTTTTATAGTTCTGCCAAGCTAGCTCAGACCCGTAGATCGTCAGAGACTTCATCGCACTATTGATCATCTATTTTGGTTCTTTTAAAGTTATGTATATATGGTATATGGCATGTATAGGTCATTTTGGTATGTTTGATGGATATGTATTTTGGCACTTTGAGTTGGCATAAGATGATAAACTTGATGATGTTTTATGAATGTGCAGTGGTTCTATTTTAATGTTTGGTAGTAGACATATTTTGAATGAATGTGGTTAAAGTGATTATGTATGTTTGGATTGGTTTAGTTGGATGAATTATATATATGAATTATGCTTAGTAAAGTAAAATAAATTGATTGGTATTTGAATAGGTAAATGTTATGGATTTGAGTATTGAATTTAGTTGAAATGGACATGGTATAATTACATATTGGCTGATGAACTTTGGCTGCAAATTTTTGACTGAAAATGATACCATATGAGATTGTGTAAGTATGTGCAAAAAGGGTGGCAAATTGGCTTTGCGAATGGCCTATTTCTGTCCACACGGGCAGAGACACGGGCGTGTGTCTCAGCCGTGTGCGACACATGGTTAGGTTACACGGCCGTGTGTCCCCTAGTGTTGAGATTCAGTTGAAGTCAGTATGCTCCACATGGTCTCACACTCAGACGTGTGACCGACCGTGTGGTATAAGTCAGTATACACTCTAAATGGCACACGGCCTAGCACACGGATGTGTGTGGCCATTTCGTAGCACACATCGGCTAGACACACGGACGTGTGGTTGGCTGTGTGACCCAAGTCAGTATACTCTCCAGTTTTCACACGACCTGACACACAGGCATGTCCTCGGCCGTGTGATGCAAGTCAGTATGTATGCCCTGTTTTCACACGGCCTAAGACACGGGCATGTCTATTAGCCGTGTGAGGCACACGGCCTGTTCACATAGGCATGTGACCCTTTTATGATTGAAAATTTTCTATGTTTTTGAAATTTTCATATGTTATCGGTTTAGTCCCGAACCACTTTTAAAGCATGATTAAGGCCTCATAGGCCCTTATAAGGGATCAGTAAAAAAATGTAAGCTAAATGTTGTATATTGATCAGTAATGCCTCGTAACCCTACTCTGACAATGGATACGGGTTAAGGGTGTCTCATCTTTCTTTTTCAGAGCTAAGGGCAAAACTGATACAAAATCTATTGTTACTCTATCCCACTTCCACTCAAGAATCATAATATGCTGTAATAAACCTGACGACACTTGATGCTCAGCTTTGACTTGCTGACAAATCAAACATTTTGAAACAAATTCTGAGATATCTCGTTTCATGCCGTGCCACCAATAAAGCTATTTCAAATCATTATACATTTTCGTGCTTCCCGGATGTACTGATAAACAACTACTATGTGCTTCACTTAAAATCTTCCAAATGAGCTCAGAATTTCTTGGTACACATATTCTATCACAAAACATCAAATAGTCATCAAGCCCTGTTTAAAACTATAAATCAGAAGTCGACTCACACTGAGCTTGTTTTGCTTGCAATTCATTATCAAATTTTTGAGCCTCACAAATCTGCTGTAGAAATAATGGTCTCGCTTTCAACTCAGCTATTATCGAACCGTCGTTAGACAAAGCTAATTGTGTGTTCAAAGCATGTAAAGCAATTAAGGACCTTCAGCTCAAAGCATCAACAACTACATTTGCTTTCCCCGGATCATAATCAATCACTAATTCATAGTCTTTTAACAATTCTAGCCATCTCCGTTGTCACAAATTCAAATCTTTCTAAGTCATCAGATATTTCAAGCTTTTGTGGTCGGTATAAATATGGCATTTCTCACCAAACAAGTAATAACGCTAAATTTTCAATGCGAACACTATTGCAGCTATCTCTAGATCGTGCGTCGAATAATTCTTTTCGTGCGGCTTCAATTATCTCGAGGCATAAGCTACAACTTTGCCTTCCTTCATAAAAACACAACCCAGGCCATTTAACGATACATATCTAAAAACTACAAATTCTTTACCCGACTTAGGCTGAACTAACATTGGTGCCTCTGTTAATAAAGCTTTCAACTGTTTGAAGCTCTACTGTCACTTTTTTGACCACTCAAATTTAACATCTTTTTGAATCAATCTTGTCATCGGAGTCGCAATCATAGAGAAGCCTTTCACAAATCATCTTGTTGGAGTCATTCTGTACGGAGTTATTGATATCGGTATTGTTCCCGGTACTAATTCAATACCAAATTCAACCTCTCTGATCGATGGCAAACCCAGTAATTCTTCTGGAAACACATCTAAAAGTTCAAAAACAATAGGTACAGATTCAATCTTTAATTCAGACACTTTTGTATCAAGTATGTATGCAAGTTATGCATCACAGCCCTTTTTCATACATTTCTGAGGTAACACAGACAATATCATAGTAGGTAACTCACTTGAATCATTAGACTCAATCCGAAGAATTTTATCATTCTGACATTTCAATTCAATAATCTTTCGTCTACAATTCACAACTGCATCATGTATAGTTAGGCAATCCATACTGTAACAGCCCGATTTTGGGCCTAGTCAGAATAGTGGTTTTGGGAACATGAATCTGACGTATTGAAATTCATTTTTATTATATTTTCATGGACTATAGTTTTATAGAATGATTCCATGAAAATTTTGTTCGAAAATTTTGACGTTTGGGCACTCAAGTTGGTCAAAAGGACTAAATTATTAAAAGTGCAAAAGTTGAGTTCTACATGCTAGAGGTGTCAAATTATTATGAAATTTTAAATTGAATGTCCTTAGATGGTAATTAGACCATTTTTTAAGTTAGTGGACAAAAATACACATGAGGTAAGAGAAATTTCATGTTTTAAGTTAGGGGCATTTTGGTCATTTGGCTAATAAATGAATTAAAAATCAAATTAAAAGCCAATTTTTGCTCATCTTCTACCCTTGTCTGAAAATTTCAAATGGGAACCATAGCTAGGGTTTGTTTATCTTCCAAGCTCGATTGTAAGTCCGTTCTAGCCCCGTTTTTAATGATTTTTATGTTTTTGAGATCCTTGTAATCTAATTTAGCTATTTCAAGGATTAATTTGAAAGAAAATCAAAGTATAAAATTTTGTCCATGAAGAATATTTTTCCATTTTGATGTTTAATGGTAGAAATTTTATGTTAGATGTAAGATAAAAAAACTTTTGTTAGGTGACTTTTGATGAAAACGTCAAGAGGACCTATTTGTAAAAAGATTTCAAAATGTGTATAAAAGTGTGATTAAATGGAAAATGTGAGCTATTATAAGCATGAAAGAGGTTCGGCTTGGCTTGGGTCTGGATGAAATTGAATAGATTTCATTTTACGAGCCCAGGGACTAAAATGTAAATATGTCAAAGTTTAGGGGCAAAAATATAATTTTTCCATAATGTAAGTTTTGGACTAAATTGAGTAATGTGATTAATAAATGAATTAAATTTGCTATTATAGACCAAAAGAAACGAGGTTCAGACCTAGATTGGGGGAAAAACAAAGTATTTGACGATTTGGTTCATTTCGTACTATTTTTGGTACCGAGGTAAGTTCTTATGTAAATAATGCATTGTTTTAATTATGTTTTAAATGCTTTATTATTGTATGAATTGTGGTTTACTTATGGACGTATTCGAAAGAGTTACAACAAGCGTGAAATCTCGGTTGAACCTTAGGAATGATGAGATACAAATGTCATGACATTTGGGTTACTAAGTTTATGTGTAAGACCATATTTGGGATATGGAACCAGTATGAGACTTTGTGTAAGACCATATCTGGGATATTGCATCGATATGAGATTACATGTAAGACCATATCTGGGATATGGCATTGGTATGGTACCGAGTGTACGAGACTCTCAAGTATCTTTTAGTATTCTAAGTGGTTCAACGGGTAATTTAATGAGTATTTCAAAGATGAATTATCTATAAATCCATTTCAAGATGCCTCAAGTATGTACGTAAAACTCATACGAAATGAGCTCGTTATGTGATGAACCCTCGGTAATGTTACGAATGAGTAAGTTATGATTATGAGATCTTAATAATATTTATGTCAATTATCATCATGTTAATTGCATGTTAAATGTTTGATTATAATTCTTATTATTTGCAGGAGAACTTACTAAGCTATATAGCTTACTCCCTTTCTTTTCCCTTGTCTTGTAGTGTCACCAAGCTAGCTCAGGGATCAGAGATCGTCGGAGATCTAGTCACACTATCAACTTATTATTTTAGATACCAATGATTTTAACATTTTGAGTTATGGCATGTATAGGGACTTGGTCATTTTTTTATGTGTCATAATTGATTGGCCAAATGTGTTGGCTTATGATGGTCGATAATTCATTTTGTAAATGGCCATTGAAATTGGCTAATATTGATTTAAGTATATATGCATATGATGATGTCTTTCATGGATATGGAAAATTGCATGATTTGAGTCGAAATATATGTGATGTTTATGTATGATAAATGATAGTATGTGAATGAGGTATTGATGCCTTGGTTGTGGCTGGTTTGGTTGAATGTATATACTTGGAATGGTGCTATGTGTTGTTGTGCAGGTTGTACATGGAAGGGTGACAAAATGGCTTGGTAAGTAGCCTTATTTTTGTCCACACGGGTAGACACAAGGGCATGTGTTTAGGCTGTGTGTGACACACGGCTTGCCCTATGGGTGTGTGTTCCGGCCGTGTGTCCTCTGCACCTTAATTGTTGCCAAACAGAATGCTCAGAATTGAGCACACAAGCAGAGACACGGGCGTTGTGTGACAGCCCTAATTTGACCCTAGTCAGAAAGTGGTTTCGGGACCACAAAATCGAGTCATAAAAATAATTAACTGTTAAATTTTGTGTTTATTATATGTGTAAATGCATGTGTGAAAGTTTCATGCTTTGATTTGGTCAATTGTATGTGAAATTTAGAAGATAGGACTCATGTGATAAAACTTGAAAGTGTGATAGGTAAATTTTAAAGTACCAAATAATGCATGAAATGATGACATGAGGGACTGCATGTCAAATAGACCAATTTTGTCTAGTGGCCGGCCATAAATGATGGTTGATGTATGATATATGTTTTATTTTAGTATTATAATAAGTGATGGCTTTATTTTTTTAAAATAAATTAATTAGTAAAACAATAGAAGTTGATAAAAAAAAAAGTGGATGTTCATCTTTCTTTTTGATTGCCGAATTTGGGGAAAGAAAATATTGAAAAAAGAAAAGGGGAAGACTTTCGATCATTTGAATGCTTAAGAAGGTTAGTATATTGTGTTAAAGTTGTGAAATTTTAGCTTGTTTTAGGTTAATTATCATGGTTCTTACTTAGCCCATGCTGAATTTTTAAGTTTTGATGGATGGATGGAGCATTCGGCTATGGTTATTAAAGAAGGAATTTGATTATTTTTCTTTAAATTTTGATGAAAAATGTGTTGAAGAAAGAAATTGATCTTGCTAAAAATATGAATTTTTAATGCTCATATATGTAATAGCCGAAAATAAAAAAAATGCTTGATGTCTTGAACAAATGTTGTTTTGATGTGTTGAATTGAGTAAATTAGATGTTTGAACACTTAAGGATTCGGCATTGTTCATGATATTTTTTTTAGAATGTGATTTTGAATGATTTGAGTAATGTTATGCATAGGTTTCGGCTTTGATAAGTAAAATATAATGGTGGCTTAATTTGAATAAATTCGGCTAAGGATTAAATGTTAGCTAATTCGGCATAAGAGTATAGGTGGACAACTACTTTGTATTTGCAGTTTGAAGAATAGGTAGGGTTTAATTAAGTGATGAAGGTTAAATTTTTAAGTTTGGTTAAATTGGGCATTCGGCATTACTTATGACATTGGACATGAGTGTATGAAAGATTAAGTTTGAGTAGTTAAGTACATTAAAATAGTTAATGATTTGAGTATTACCTATGGTTGATTCAGTTATGGTCTTTGCATGAGTAAAATGTTATTATGTGCATATATGCTAAGGAATATTCAACTATGTTATAAATACTATAAAAAAATGAAATGATGTATATGGAATTATGATAAGAGATATATTTTGATTTTGTTACAAATTATAATCCAGCACTTACTCCATGATAAAATACATGAAATTGTATGCAAATTTAGTTTATGAAATTCGAATAGGCAAGGTAATAAGTTAGTAAAATATTCCTTGATAGTTTAGTTTATTAATTAGGAATAAATGTGATTGTCGATTGTAGCCTAGTAATATGTTCGATTATGCATGAGTAGGGCATATGAATGATGTTTAAATATCTAGTTTAGTAAGGTCATTGTACCTTAAATATATGATATATATACGTATTAAATTAACTTGATTAATTGATAAGTAATTGAACAAATTCATTTGTTTAAATTAAGCTCAAGAGCAAAGAGGAACTAATTCAGATAGGGGAAAGGAGAAAGCAATCGAGTAGCCCATCTGCAACTGTTCAAAGATATACGAGGTAAGTTTTGAGTAATTACAATTATTAGATAATTGATATATTGAAATAAGTATGATAAATAGATTGAGTATATGGCATATAACCGAATGGATAGTAGAAGTTTAGCTGAGACAAATAGATAGTTATGTGTTCTTGCGTATAAGTGTTGAACCGATGTTATATTGAAAGTATGTTTTCGTTGTGTGCTCATACTCGAATAAAGAAAATGAAGTACAAATGTGATATGTTATATGAGCCGAATTATCATGTGGGTAAATATGCTTAGCTCTCGATATAATATATATATATATCCGGGTTAAATCCCGCAGGCTTCATGCTGGTAATATATATCCGGGTTAAATCCCGCAGGCTTTGTGCTGGTAATAGATATCCGGGTTAAATCCTGTAGGCTTAGTGCTGGTACTATATCCAGACTTAAAGTTCCGCAGGCTTTGAGCTAGTAATTGGATTCAGGTTTTGAAACCTAGCAGGTTTAATGCCGGTGATTCGAATGAGATTACAAATTTAAATGTTCAAAGTAAACTACTATCGAGTATGTATGATACATGGTAATGACCAGTGCGTATTATATCTTTATTATGTGAATGATTAATTGATCTATGAATAAGAGAAATGATCTATTCGATCGATGTTTGCCATTATATGAAAATATGTGAACTAAATTAGTTGTATGAGCCATAAAGAAAAGTGAAGCATGTGCTAAAAATTTCTTTGAGTATTTACATTCGGCCAATAGTCTTTATGTGTGGTATACTTGTGTATATTTGGCCTAGTGATTGTAATTTGAATACCAATTTGGTAATATTCATTGTTCGATCTAAATGACATGATTTAATTGTTGAAATGCTTAAAACTTACTAAGCCTCGAAAGCTTACTCTGTTTCTTATTTCTCTGTTTTATAGATTGTTGATTTTGGCCACCGTATCGGGGATCGTCAGCAGTTCTTCATACTATCAATCTTTTTGGTACAGTTATATTTTGGACTCGATATGGCATGTATAGGTTAGGTTGTTGACAAAATATGTTTTGAAATTGTAAATATTTTGGCCATATGAAAATGGCATGTATATAACTCAAAGTTTGGTATGTGTTCAGTTCGATTTTTGCTTTTATTGCTAAATTCTGAGAATGAAAAATTAAATGTTTAGCTCGGTAATACTTTATAGCCTAAACCGGTGATCAGACTTTGGCTAGGGGTGTTACACGTTGTCTCAATCGTGTGGACGACACGACCTGAGGCACGGGCGTGTGCCCTGGGCGTGTGAAGTCTGCACCTATTTTATAAAAAAATTTATGAAAATTAAATCGACCACACGACCTAGCACACGGGCGTGTGACTTGACCGTGTGTCTTTAAATTGTTCTTGGGTGACAAACAGAGAGTTACACGGGTTAGGGACATGGGCGTGTGTGACCACACGGGCGTGTCCCGAACCACACGGGCGTTGGCTCTTAAAACATGAAAAATTTTCCAAGTGTTGTGAAATTTTTTAAAGTTCTCGGTTTAGTTTCGAACCACTTTCAATACGTGTTTTTGGCCTCGTAGGCTCATTTTAGGGACGATGTGAATGTAAATGAAAAGTTTTAAATTTGGATGGAAATTTATGTCTCGGTTTTGTATGTTTGTTTATGTTTAAGTCAGGTAATGCCTCGTACCCTATTTTGACGTTAGATACAGGTAAGGGGTGTTACACATACCCAGAATCACATCAAACTCATCGAATGGTAGAAGCATTAAGTCAGCCGAAAAGCAGTAAGCCCGAGTTATTAGAGGACAATTCTTGCATACTTTGTCAACTAGAACATATTTGCCTAAGGGGTTCGATACTTTAATCATAAACTCAGTATATTCAACAGATAATTTCTTATTAGACACTAAATTCTCATAAACATACTAATGTGTCGATCCACATTAGTGTCATAAAGAGAGAATGTACCAGTAATAATGTCTGGGACGACGCCTCTTCGCGAGCTCGAATAGCATAAGCTCTAGCAGGTGCTCTGGTCTTGGATCTCACAGTTGAGTCGCTAGTCACACCTCAACCATTAGACACATTTCCTGTATTTCGCAGTGGTCTCCCTTTCGTGGCTGTGTTACTCGATCTTGTATTTTGATCATTATTTTTCTCAGCTAACTCTGGAAAATTCTGAATAAAATAATCTCGTGCACCATATTTGTAACAAACTCTATTATTATATGTAACACCCCTTACCCAAATCCAACGCCGGGATAGGTACTGGGCTTTACCGGCTAAAACGTAAACATACATACTGAATCGAGCCATAAAAAATTTTCTTTTCAATCTAAAACTGTACATACACATGCAACAAGTCCCTATTACAAGCCTATAAGGCCCAAAGCATGCATCGGGGGTGGTTCGGGACTAAACTGTGAACTTTAGAAAAAATTTTATTGAGCAGGGTCACACGCCCGTATGGGCACAAGGACACGCCCGTGTCTCCAGGCCGTGTAACTCTCTTTTTATGACGTCAGCATCAATTTAAAATCACATGGCCAAGTGACACGCCTGTGTGCTAGGCTGTGTGGCAAATTTAATTTTTGCATTTACGGTGTAGACTTCACACGACCTGGGCACACGCCCATGTCCTAAGGTCGTGTTCTCTACATGGCTGAGACACACGGCCGTGTCTCTACCCGTGTGTTTACTATCATGCATACTGACTTGTAACACTAGGGTGCAGGGGACACATAGCCGGACGACACGCCTATAGGGCTGACCGTGTGTCACACACGGCCTAGACACATGCCCGTGTGTCTACCTGTGTGGAAAACTTTGAGGCTATTTTCCAAGCCCTCTTGTCACCCTTGGCAACCCTTGCACACACTCATATGCCAATGGTGATTATCATGGAAAAAAGGGAGTACTTAGACATCCATAGCTTTAACTCATGCTTGATAAATTCATATCCAATATACCTAATTGGGACTCCTTGACTTGTTAAGTTCATTCAATCCATTTCTTTACTTTTATTGATATGGTGACCATGCCAATTGACATCATGTATCCATCAAGCATAAATTCCACATTTTATCAACCATTTTGGCACACACCATAAGGGTAATAACACATCTTATGTATATATTAATATTTAGGGATTCCAACCCAATAATCAATATGAGCCATATTTCATGGCCATATACAAAATGGAATAATATACCAAAATGAGCCATCACTTTGACTAACCAATATGACACATACAACAAAATACTAAGTGCCCTATACATGCCATACTTAAATGTAATAAGCCAATTATACCTCAAAAGATTTGTTGATAGTGTGACTCGAGCTCCGATGTTCACGACCCCCGAGCTAGCTTGACGATGCTAAAAGAAAAAGGAAAAGAGAGAAAGAGGTAAGCATATAGCTTAGTAAGTCATGTGTAAATAATAAACAACATAAGTCATGAAACTCATGGTTCAAACATACTATCCATTTACCACCGCTTTATCATATTACACATAATGAACATATTGAGAATTGATATTAAGTGTATTTGAACATCAAGCTTATCTTACTCTTTCATACCCATACCAATTTCCCAACATGAATCGAGTCCAATACTCATGAGGTTTACGTACACACCTGTACTATACATTCTTACCCAATCTTCCCCACTTCTTAATCGTAATCTTGAATGGCCCGTTGGATTACCCAGAATACTAAAGGACATTCGGAATCATCATACCAAATAGAATGCCAAAGCCATGTCCCTGACATGGTCTTACATAGGCCTACCTATCAATGCCATATCCCAGATATGGTCTTATACGAAGTCTCATGTCGGTGCCGATGCCATGTCCCAAACATGGTCTTACACGAAATCTCATTAGGGCTATCACCCGAATCCTAAGCATTCCTCAAGGTCACCCGGGATTTTCGAGATATAAGGCTATCACCAAACTTTCATTAAATCGTCACAAGCTAATTTCATTAGGGCAATCATACATATATCATATAATATCAATTATTAAGCGCAATAATAATGGAATTGTTGAATTACTTACACACAACTTACCTCGGTGCAAAATGTGACTATTTGCGATTTAATCTACAACCTTGCCTTTTCCTCGTTCAAGGTCTATTCCTCGTTCCTCTTGATAAAATAACACATTTAACTCGTTTAATACACTCACTATTCAATTCAGTCCAAAAAATACACTATAGAAAAATTATAATTTTGCCCCTAAAGTTTTACAAAATTACGAAATTGCCCCTAGACTCGTAAAATGAAAAGTACCCATTTTTCTCTCATTATTCAGCCTAGCTGAATCATTTTCTCTCTTATACCAACCCACATTTTTCATTTATTAACACATTTACATATAGTTCTTACAACTTTTACAATTAGGTCCTTTTTATCAATTTCACCAAAAATCACCTAGTAAAAGTTGTTTATCACACCTCAAACCTCCATATTCTTCCATTAGACATCAAAGAACAAGCATGTCAATCATGGGTATATTTTTGAACATGAACCCTAGTTCAAATTAAGGGTAGAAATAGCTAAATCGAGCTACGAGGATTTCAAAAATATAAAGAACCTTGAAAACGGGGCTAGGATGCACTTACTTTGAGCTTGAAAGATGAAAGAAACCCTAGCTATGGCTTCTTGTGATTTTTGGCCGAGGAGGATAAAGATGGACATAATTTTTTGACTATTTTTCCCTTTTAATTCTTTTAACAACCAATGGACCAAAATGCCCTTCCATTAAAACCTTGATATTTTATCCCTCTTATGTCCATTTTTGTCCATAACAACATATAATGGTTTAATTACTAACTAAGGACTTCAATTTCAAATCCCATCACATTTAAGCCCCATAAATTAACTAGAACACATGTTTTTCACTTATTGCAATTTAGTCCTAATAACTCAATTAGACACCTTATCGGTAGAATTTCTCGTTGATATTTTCACACAGTTATTAAATCACACAGTAGACCTTAAAAATTTATTGATAGAAATATCCCTACCTTGAATTTATGGTTTTAAAACCACTTTTCTGCTTAGGCCCTAATTCGGGATGTTACATTATATTTCGCCCAACATTCCCCAAAATGTCATCTTCCACACTGTTGACACTCGGGTTTGTTATTTCTCACGCTACCAACACTCGAGACCGAAGTAGCTTGAGCTTTAGAATTCACATGTTGATCTCCACAATCTCTATTCTACTACCCCACTGATGCATTTGATCGACTATATGATTCTCGAAATTTCTTTGATGAAGAATGATAAGGTTTATTCATCGATCTTTTTCGTGAATCTCTAGCCTCTAAATCAGCTTTCTTCTTTTCTCAGCTAAAGTGTTTGGCTTTACAAGCCCGATCAACTAACACAATGAATTCTTTTACATCTAATATCCCGACCAGAAGTTTAATATCTTTGTTCAACCCGTCGACAAACCGCTTGCACATAATCTCTTCGGTAGAAACATACTCCCGAGCATACTTGCTCAACCGTACAAATTCTGTAATGCCCCGTACCTGATACCGTCGCTGGAGTCGAATACGAGGTGTTAACAGACTTAATTCATTACTTAAACAGCTCAAGCAATTTAATTTTAAAATTTTCAGACAAGCTGAAAATCTGCGTCACAGTTGCTTAAAAATTCATATCTCAAGTTACGAAACTCAAAATTAAGATCTGTAAATTTTCTATGAAACTAAACTCATATTTCTATCTACTAATTTTTTTCTAGAATTTTTGGTTGAGCCAAATAGTACAGTTTATTGGTTAAAATCTCCCCTATTTCAGGGTTTGACTACTCTGACCTCTGTGTATTACGAATCATATATCTTTCTATACAAAATTTCAATGACTATGAGATTTGTTTCTCTTAAAAATAGACTCAATAAGTAATCTGTACATATAAACAAAAACTTCTAATTATTTTTTTAAAATTTATTATGAATTTTTAAAGTCAGAACAGGGGATCCAGAAATCACTCTGGCCCTGTTTCACAAAAGTTTAAATATCTCATAAAATATAATTTATATGCCTATTTTGTTCATTCCATATGAAAATAGACTCATCAAGCTCCAATTCCATAACTTATTCATTATTTAATTCCATTTCTACTATTTTTAGTGATTTTTCAAATTCACGTCACTAATGCTGTCTGAATCTATTTTATGGTAAATTTTACCTATTTCATGGTTTCCATGGATTAGCTAGCAAATTGACATACATAACACCAAATATGATCATGATTAGCCATTCCAATGGCTAATCATTACCAAGAATTTTCATACCACTCAATAACCATATCATAAGACCATATATACAAAATGATTATAGTGCTATACATGCCATACTCAAAATATACAAGCCATTATGCCAAGATGATATACGGATAGTGTGAGCGAGCCTCCGACCGTTCCCGATTTCCGAGCTGACTTGTCAAAACTACAAGGAATGAAAAGGAGGGAGTAAGCATAAATGCTTAGTAAGTTCACATGCAAATAGCAAGTAACATAACCATATAAGCAAACATAAAATATCATTTGCATAATCATCATCAAGACATTCATGTCATATTTTCATTTATCATCTTACCACATTGTTGATATATCGAGTTTTCAACCCGAGGGTTAAGTACATACCTGTTCAAAGTATCTATCTCACAACACTTACCAATATGTCCCTTTCATCTCTAGTATTCCTCCATTTGAGTAGAACTTTACCCGTTGAACACATCGGAATATAATTCGGATACACGGATAATTTGCACATAAGTGCCATATAGGTAATCAAGCAATCATGTAACCCGCCCATAAGTGAACTCGGACTCAACTCAACGAGCTCGGGCGTTCGCATCCATAAGTGAACTCGGACTCAACTCAACGAGCTCGGATGCCTAGTTACATTTCTCGAACTCGAACTCAACTCAACGAGTTCGAACATTCACATCCATAAGTGAACTCGGACTCAACTCAACGAGTTCGGATGCTCAACCATCCTAGTGACATGTCACTTGTATCCTAATCTATTCCTAAGGTTCAAACGGGCTTTTTCCCTCGATTTTACATTTGCCGTCTTCCACGGAATATCAGAACCGATACTCGGTAGCAATTCATATTTATCAAGTAGTAAACATAATTTGCATATTACTCAACGTTAACCATAAAGCATATTATTTCACGATTAAAAATCAGCATATCATATAATTAACATCAATAACTTAAAAACAACAATTATGCTACATTATTTACACATGAACTTACCTCGTATGCGAAAATGGCTACTTTTACCATTTCGTCCACAACTTGGTATTTTCCCCATTTTAGCCCGAATTTCAGTTTTCCTTGCTCTATCATTTAAAATATAGTCTAATTAGGACTCACATTATTCAAATTGACCCAAAATCATATTTTGGCAAAATTACAATTTTGCCCCTAAACTTTTGCATATTTACACTTTTGCCCCAAAGCTCGTAAATTAAACTTCAGCATATTTTCTTATGTTTTATGACATTCTAATCATTTTTCCCTTCTATAGCAACATCAAATTCTCACTCTAACATGTACTTATGAACATTAGGTATTTTTACCGATTATGTCGTTTTACTCGTTTTTACATAAAATCACTTAGCAAAAGTTGTTTAACACAATTTCAAGCTTCATATTCTACCATAAAACATCAAAATAAACACATTTCACCTATGGGTATTTTTCCAAATATGAACCCTAGCTTAAATTATTGCTAGAATAAGCTTAATCAAGCTACCGAGATTCCAAAAACGTAAAGAACATTAAAAACGGCGCTTGGAATCACTTACTATTGAGCTTGGAAAGCTTGAAAACCCTAGCCATGGCTTCCCCCATGCTAATTTCGGCCTCCATGAAGAAGATGAGCAAAATTGGCTTTTAATTTTGTATTTTAATTCATTTTACCCCTAAATGACCAAAATGCCCTTACTACTAAACTTTCAAAAATTCCTTCCATGTCCTAATTTTTTCCATGAACTTAAAATTGTCAAATTTCTATTTAAGACCTCCTAATTAATATTTCAATGCAATTTCATACTAAAAACTTCTAAAATGCAAATTTTGCAACTTATTCGATTTAGTCCCTACTTTCAATTTAAACACTTTAGGCATAGAATTTCATCACGAAATTTTCACGCAGTCATGCAATCATATCATAATCATCAAAATAATCATAAAATAATTATTTCTATCTCAAATTTTGTGGTCACGAAACTACTATTCCGACTAAGCCCAAAATCAGGATATTACAAATTCTCTCTCGTACTTGGCTACGGTCATGTGGCCTTGTTTCAGTTCTAAAAATTCTTTATGCTTTTGATCCAAAAATCGTTGACTGATGTATTTCTTTTGAAACTCAATCTGAAAGAATTTCCAGGTGACTCTCTCCCTTGACACCACCGATACTAATGTATTCCACCAGTGATACACAGTATCTCTCAAAAGGGATATAGCACACTTTAAACACTTGATCGGTGTACACGACAATTCATCAAATACCCGTATAGTATTTTCAAGCCAAAATTTAGCTCGTCAGGATCATCATCAACAGTAGCTCTGAACTCTTCAGCCCCGTGTTTTTGGATTTTATCTACTGGCGGTTTATTCAGTAATTAAAATTCCACAACTTGAGGAATTATGGGAACCATTTGAGAATTAGGAGGGGGTGGAGTTTGTTGAGCAACTGGGTTCGTACGAATGTATTGAGTGAACCACTCGTTCATCATTTGGAAAAAGGCTTCTTTAGCCTCTCTTCCCTGGCTGCCATTACGGGTCTAGACTCAAAAGGCGTGGTCCCTTGAGCGAGAGCAGACGCATTACTTTCAACCTCATCAGCTATAGCTCGATTGGGATCCATTTACTATATGAAAACACATTTTAAAATGTCAGTAGTCATCACGCTATCACAGTTTATATATGGCATGTATAGCTAAACTCTCACACATGCTACATTAGTCCTAGAATCGACTAAATCGTAGCTTTGATACCAATAAATGTAACACCTCTCACCTGTATTCAATGCTGGAATAGGGTTACAGAGCATTACCAAACTTACAGCACTTTTAAATACACATTTCACATATAATTCATCAATTCAAATACAATTTAATCACAACCAATCATAGTATCCCTCAAACGAGCCTACGAGGCCTTAAACATGTTTTAGAAGTATTTCGGGACTAAACCGATAACATACAAAAATTTTTGGAAACTTAGAAAAATTTCAACCATACAGGGGTCACACGCCCGTGCGAACAGACCATGTGCCTCACACGGCTCCAGACACGCCCGTGTCTTTGGCCGTTTGGAAACAGCGCATACATAATAACTTGGGCCACACGGCCAACCACATGCCCGTGTGCTAGACCGTGCCAAATCTATAGGGTATACTGAGTTATGCAACACGGCCAAGTCAAACGCTCGTGTGTTAGGCCGTGTGCCAATTAGGGGGTATACTGACTTATACCACACGGTCGATCACACGCCAGTGTGTGAGACCGTGTGGAGTATACTGACTTCATTTAAATTTCAACACCAGGGGACATATGGCTGAGACACACACCCGTGTTTCTGCCCATGTGGACAAAAATAGGCTATTTACCAAGCCAATTTGCCACACTTAGGTTCACCTAAACAACCAAAATGACACCAATTCATAGTATAAATATACATCCAATTTAGCCATAAACAGGGCTAATTCATACCATTTCCAATACTAAAAACCAATATGGTTATACCTCAAGTTTTATCCAATCAAAACATACCAAAATACATAAACAAATCATCTAGTTAAACTTTTACCTATCATACATCATTTTGCACCAATTCACAAGCATGATATCAATTCCACAAACCACATAATATAAGTCATTCACATATCTATTTATGGATTCAAAATATCAACCATATATGCACATAATCAAATCTACCAAATTAAGCCAACACCATGGCCATATTTACAAACCAAAATATATGCCATTACAAGTCATTACAATTGACCAAAATGAATCAAAACACCTATACATGCCATATACTTAATATACCAAAGTTCAAAGGTACCAAGTGATAAGTGGTAGTGTGAAACGATCTCCGAGATTCGTTGAATCCGAGTTAGCTTTGATGAGACTATAAAACACAGAGAAACACATAAAGTAAGCTTTATAGCTTAGTAAGTTCGTATGGCATTTAAAATCAACTTATCAAATGTGCACAATTTAAACAAGTAGAACATAATATACCAATCACATATGAAATCATCATCCTATCCCAATTTCAATCAAAAGATTAATTATCACTCTCATAATATCCTTATTTTAATGCTTATACGGTTCACTTACATACCTGTACCACTCCACATCAACCCATATTCATCTACATTTTTGACGTAGCCGTCGAATCATTAGGAATATTTTTGGATTCTCGGGAAAACTCGCACACTTAGTGCCAAATAATAGCCGAAGCTGTATTAATCTCACACACCAAGTGCCAATATATATATAGCCGAAGCTACCTCTATCTCGCACATTTAGTGCAATTATATAGCCGAAGCTATCTCGATTTCGCACACTCAGTGTCCATAATTTGCTGAATCATCATTAAACACAACTATAGTCTCATAAACACAATTAATGCAATATCAAAGCATTTAAAGCATAATTATAACAAGGCTTATTACATACGAACTTATCTCGGATGTGTAAAAGACGATATAAGTCGTTTAGTCGATAACTTTCATTTTTCCTCGATCCTAATTTGAATTTCTCCTTTCTTGATCTAAATAAATTTAAAATTAACTTATTTAAGCATCTATTCATTCAATTTAGTCCAAAACACACTTTAAAGCATATTTACACTTTTATCCCACATATTTCATATATTTCACAATTTAGTCCTTATTTCATAAAAATCACAAATTAATGAAACTCCACATAAACCCATGCTAGCCGAATTACTACAGTGTCTCTAGTAGCCCATAATTTTCATTTATTTCACATTTTAACCACACATTTTTCACATTTCTCAATTTAATCCCTAATTTGCATTTTCACCAAAAACCACTTAACAAAACTTGTATATCTATCAACAATCATTCATAATATATCAAGAAACTTCAAAATACACTTGTATTCAACAATGACATCATTCAAAATCTTTAACAGTTTTGCAAATTAGTCCCTAGGCTAGCTAGACCTAGCTACAACGATCTCAAAAACGTAGAAATCATTAAAAATGGGACAAAAATCATACCTTAATTGAAGAACTTAAAATTACCGAATGTTGAAGACAAGAATGGCTTCTTTTTCTCTTGTATATCCATCTAGGTGAAGATGATATTTAACAAAAATGGATTTTGTTTTAATTATTTTATCATTTATTAAACATTTACCATTTTAACCTTAAAATTAATTCAAATTTTCATTTATGCCAAACCATTAACATCTACTAACATAGTAATGGTATATTTACTACTTAAGGACCTAAAATTTAAGGTTCTAAAGCTACTTAATGCCATTAGCTAATAGAACAACACTTTTGCAATTTACTCGATTTAATCTTTTTTATCAAATTAAGCACTCAAACGATAAAATTTCTTCACGAAACTTTCACACATACACACTATCATGCTGTAAACACTTAATATAATATTAAAATAATTTTATAACCTCATATTTGTGGTCCCAAAACCACTATTCTGATTTGACTAAAAACGAGCTGTTACAGTATTGGTATAAGTTGCTGGAAAATTTGGGTGAGAAATAAAACTAGGAAATGACTTTATTTTGTCCACACGAGTAGACACACGAGCACGCATCTTGACCGTGTGTGACACACGGCCTGGCACATGGGTATGTGGATTGGCCGTGTGTTCCTTGCATCTTAAAATTGAGAAACAGAATGCTTAAAATTTGGCACACGGGTAGAGACACGGGCGTGTGTCTCAGCAGAGTGTGATACACGGCCTAGAACACGGGTGTGTTTCTTGGCTGTGTAAAGCCTGCACCTAATTTGTGAAAATTTAAATTGACCACACGGCCTAGCACACAGATGTATGGCAGGCCGTGTGGCACAAGTCAAAGAGTTTCACAGGTAAGGACACGGGCTGGGACATGGCCGTGTGCCTCACATCGAATACCCACACAGCTTGAGACATGGGCATGTCACTTGGCCATATGAACTATATGGCCTACTCACATGGGCGTGTAACCTTTGTATATAAGAAATTTTTGAAATTTTGCGAAAAATTTTGTGAGATCCTGATTTAGTGTGATTTGTTTCTAATGATCAAATTGGACCTCGAGGGTTCATTCAAGGGACGATATGATTAGTTTCAGATATGAACAGTAAATTATATGAATTATCTAAAATTTTATTGTAAACTCTATTAATACTTAGTAACCCATTTCCAGCGACGAATACAAGTTAAGGGTGTTACATTTATTGGTATCAGAGCTATGATTTAGTCGATTCTTGAACTAACATTGCAAGTATGAGTTTAACTATACATGCCATTATATAATTTTTGATAGTATGTTATCTCTTAACCATTTTTAAATGTGTTTTTCATATAGTAATGTCATCCAACCAAGTTAGAGTTGAATCCGAGGAAGCTGAGAGTACTGCTTAAGCTTCTGTTTAACGAGTTGTATCTAGTAGTAGTAGAAGCCCCGTATCTGAGGGCCGAGGTGAGGAGGCAAAAGAAGCCTTCTTTCAAATGATGAACGAGTGGTTTATTGAATATTTGAGAACAAATCCTATTATACAACAACCTTCCCCACCTGTTCCTCAACCGATTCCAGATATGCCACAGGGTGCTGAACATGTTAAAATCTGTAAGCCTCCAGTGGATAAAATTCGCATGCTTGGGGCAAAGGAATTTAGGGCTACTGTTGATGATGATATAGAGAAGGCTGAGTTTTGGTTGGAAAATACCATCAGAGTTTTAGATGAATTATCATGTACACCAACTGAGTGTTTAAAATGTGCAGTTTGTTTACTGAAAGACACAACTTATCATTGGTGGAATACCATAACTTTTGTGGTACCGAGAGAAAATGTTACTTGGGAGTTTTTCCAGATTGAATTTAGAAAGAAGTATATTAGTTAGAGATTTCTGAATCAGAAAAAGAAAGAATTTCTAGAGCTTAAATAGGGAAACATGACTATATCTGAATACGAGCAGGAATTTTTTTGGTTAAGCAAGTATGCCAGAGAATGGGTCCCGACTGAGGCTGATATGTGTAAACGTTTTGAAAGATATCAAGCTATTGATTGGAATTCTTGAACTAAGTGAATTTGTGGTATTGGCTAATTGAGCACGCAAAGCCGAGGAATTAAGTAAAGAAAAAAAGCAAGCAGAGAGAGTTACTTCACGTTGTTGCCCTTTGATAAATTTGATGTGATTTTGGGAATGGATTAGCTAACCCAACATGATGCAGTGGTAAATTGTAAACAGAAATACATTATGTTAAAGTGTTAGAATGGTGAGTTACTTCACGTTGAATCTGATAAACTTGATGGGTTATCTATTGTAATCTCAGCTATATTAGCATAGAAATATGTAAGAAAAGGGTATGATGCTTATCTTACATATGTGTTGGATACTAAAGTATCTAAGTCGAAGATTCAATAAGTGTCGATTATTTGTGAATTTCTTGATATATTTTTAAAGGAATTACCTAGTTTACCACCGGTTAGAGAAGTATAGTTCTCTATAGATCTTGTTTCGAGAACAACACTGATATCCATAGCACCTTATATAATGGCTCCTACCGAATTGAAAGAATTGAAAGAAAAGTTGCAAGAATTGATTGACAGAGGCTTTGCTCGACCCAATTTTTCACCTTAGGGTGCAGCAGTTTTGTTTGTAAAGAAGAAAGATAGATCATTGAGATTGTGTATTGATTACAGGTAGCTGAACAAAGTCACAATAAAGAGCAAGTATCCATTGCCTTGTATTGATGACCTGTTTGACCAGTTGAAAGGTGCCACTGTATTTTTAGAGATGATCTCCGTTCTAGCTATTATCAACTATGAGTGAAAGAATCAGATGTTCCAAAAATAGCTTTTAGAACGAGGTATAGGCATTATGAGTTTCTTGTGATGCCATTTGGCTTGACAAATGCACCTGTAATATTCATGGATTTGATGAAAAAAAATTCTGACCGTATTTAGATAGGTTTGTAGTGGTATTTATTAATGATATTTTGGTATATTCTCGAGAAGAAAATGAACATGCTGATCATCTGAGAACTGTGTTGCAAACTTTATGTGAGAAATAATTATATGTCAAATTCAATAAATGTGAATTTTGGCTAAGAGAAGATGGTTTTCTCAGACATATAGTATCTGTAGAAAGTATTTGAGTAGATCCGAATAAAATTTCAGCTATTGTTATTGGAAACCACAAAAGAATGTGTCTGAACTTAGAAGTTTTCTAAGATTAGCTAGGTATTATCGATGGTTTGTTAAAGGGTTCTCAATGATAGCTTCTCCGATGACTCATCTGTTGCAAAAAGATGTGAAATTCGAGTGGTCTGATAAATGTCAGCAGAGTTTTGACAAATTGAAAGGTTTTTTAACTGAAGCACCTGTGTTAGTTCGGCCCGAATCAGGTAAGGAATTTATAATTTACAATGATGCATCGATAAATAGTTTAGGATGTGTATTGATGCAAGAAGGTAAAGTAATAGTCTATGCTTCAAGACAACTAAAACCACATGAGAAGAATTACCCAATACATGGTCTTGAATTGGCAGTCATTGTGTTTGCACTGAAAATTTGGCGGAATTATCTGTTTAGTGAAAAATGTCACATCTTTACTGATCATAAAAGTTTGAAGTATCTGATGTAGCAAAAAGATCTGAACTTGAGACAGCGCATGTGGCTTGAATTATTGAAAGATTATGATCTTGCTATTGACTACTATCCGGGAAAAGCTAATGTGGTTGCTGATGCTCTAAGCAGAAAGTCTCAATTTTCCTTACGAGTAATGAATACTCTGTTATTATTGTCTAAAGATGGTTCAGTTATTAGAGTAATAACTAACGAATACTCAGAAACCTAATGACATGCAAATATTACAGTAATAATTAAATGTCAGGCATAAAATAAATAAGCTAACAAATTTCAAACCTAAAATATAAAAACGAGAAAATACTAAATAATTACAAACCCAAAACAAATGATTAAGGAAAACTTTAAATAAAACTTAACAATAGAACTTCATTAAAAAATGGCTTGCTAATCTGAGGGTTCTTCGATGCCGTTCTGAGTCTTAGTTCTCTATGCTTCCTAAGAGTTAAGGAAAAGAGGGAATGAGCTTACAATGGCTCAGTGTGAGACAAGCCTTAAACTGTTTTATATAATCATTCAAACTAAAAAGCATTTAATTCATAGCATAATAGCATATTAAGCATATAATAAGGAACATATATAAAATCAATGCATATACTGAAAATATTTATGATACAATGAAAATGTAAATTAACGTTTTAATTTCTCACCCATCCATTCGAACCGCCTTCGAGCATTGCTCGACGCCCCATCTCACATAACATATAACAATAACTGCCTGGATTTTATTTCAGGTGACAATGGTCATTCACTGATCATCTTTGACGATGACTATTACTACCACCCCAGTTTGGTTTGGTTTTGATTGTGTTTTTAAATGACCATCCCGTCCTGTTCGGTTTAGATGGCTTTACAAATAAACTATCATTCCGGTCGACCTGATATGCTGGGTTTTTAGCTTACCATCATGACTTATCCATTTCCGATGACATTGTCGCCTACTTCATGTAGTACTGACTTTCAGTGTGGACTTAAATTGCCACTATCTCCTACAGAACTCCTTCATCCTCCATTCCCAATTTCATGTATTACGCACACATACTCATCATGTTATACTCATTATCAATATTTGATAGTATGCTTTTTTAGCACATTTATTGTCACAGTTATCATCAAATGGCATGCAATCATGCATTCAGTCAGTCTCACATGTCCACACATATATTTGGTGTGTGTAAAAAAGAATAACAACGTCAAATATATTGGGGTTCACATATATCATATATAGAGTTCGCAAATAGCTGGTCTTAAACAATCTCCTAGGTTTGCATGTACATATAACATAATAATCACCTAGGGTTCACATGCCGCTAACATATGAGTTTGCTTTAAGGACTTATATAGGTTTGCATATAGCTAATCTTTTTATGAGTTCACATAAACAATCACCTAGATTCGCATAATTAAATATGTACAACTCACCTATTAAGTAGTTAAGGTTTGCGTATAACTTCTACGTGTTCACATTACAATTCCTATAGTGTTCTCATTTATTTCATATAGGTTCGTATAACAACTCTTTTAACTTTCTAACACTACAATTAATCATGCATAATGTTTTAAGTTTAGATCCCACATCTAATTTGAAGACTTAAAAACCTTAGCTTTGGATAGATTGATGATCTTCTCGAGAAAAGAGGGAAGATTTTGAAGATTTTGAATTCCTTGATTGAAAATCGATTTAACAATGGAAGAGAAAAGGAAAGAAATCAAGAGTTTGAAAGAATGTTGTAATAGGGTTTTGAAGAAAAAATAGAGAATAAATAGAAGGAGGATAAATCCTATTAGGATTTAAAATAGGGTATTTGAAATTCAAATTAGGATAAGAAGATAAAAATATATGGAATTTTAATTCTATTTAAATTTTAAACAAAGATAAAATATGATTTCAAATTAGGATAAGGAGATAAAAAGATATGAAATTTTAATTCTATTTTAATTATAAAGAAGGATAAGATATGATTTCAAATTAAGATAAAAACATATGGACTTTTAATTCTATTTTAATTTTTAAAGAAGGATAAGATATGATTTCAAATTAGGATAAGAAGATAAAAAGATATGGAATTCTATTTCTATTTGAATTATCTTTTATTTTTTTAAAACTGATAAGATTTGATTTTTTTTTTTAAATTCTAACTTTTAATTTTTGGGATGTTACAGTTCTCTCATCCTAAAAGAAATTTCATCCTCGAAATTTTCGTACTGACGTGTTAATAAATTAGCTACCAAAAATTCATTATTCAAACACCATGCTTCCGTTGCGCTACTCTGATTCTTATTCTCTTTAACTTCCTATTGGTTTTTCTTGAAGATCATTCACTACCATGAACTGTACCTTGGTAATTTCACTAACATTTTGCTCTATCCCAAATTTCTCAATTTAACTGAAATATTATCGTTTCTTCGAGTCTAAGGTTTATCTATGATTTTCAAGTAAAAATTCAAGCCTTAGATATTTCCTAAATGTTTATAGCCTAAAAGTACAGTTTATCTAAAGTCTCAAAAGTAACAGTAACTAAAGTAGGACCGACATTGGAGTCTTGGATTCAATTTCCTATGGAAAATTATCATTATTATTTTTTCAAAACTTGTGGAATGATTTTTCCCAAATTTTCCCCATCATAAAAATAATTTAATCCTATGCATGCATACTCCTTCAAAAGTTCAAAACCATGTTTAAAAAATCTAGGCTCTAATACCACTTATGTAACACCCTAAACTCAACCTAGGAGGTTCAGCTAAGTTGAAGGCATTACATTCAATCCCCGAAGGCATTACAGTCGATCCTCGAAGTGATCCCGTAAAGCAATTCTTTTTGCTTGAGTCAATTTGTTTAAAAATTGCTCTTTTGTTTTAAGATAAACATTAATTAATTTAAGCCGAATTTATTTAGTAATTCAATTACAATAATATTAATGTGAGGATTTGAAAAACGATTAAGGTTTTGAGGAAAAGATTTATTCAAAACTTTAAGTATTTTATAAAGCAGCGGTAAACAAAATATAGTTTTTTAAACTAAATGGCATGCAAATATTAGAGTAATATTTCAATGTCATGCATAAAATAAATAAGCTAACAAATTCTAAACCTAAGATATAAAAACGAGAAAATACTAAAT
Organism: Gossypium anomalum; assembly: GCA_025698475.1. NCBI lineage: Eukaryota > Viridiplantae > Streptophyta > Magnoliopsida > Malvales > Malvaceae > Gossypium > Gossypium anomalum. The sequence goes on from CM046961.1 coordinate 73,725,146, forward strand.
AATTACAGACCCAAAATAAATGATTAAGGAAAATTTTCAATAAAACTTAATAATAGAACTTAATAAAAAAAAACAACTTACTAATCCGAGGGTCCTACGATGCCAATCCGAGTCCTAGTTCTCTGTTCTTCTTGAGAGGTAAGGAAAAGGATGAATGAGCTTACAATGGCTCAATGTAAGATTAACCTTAAACCATTATATATAGTCATTCAAATCAAAAAGCATTTAATTCTTAGCTTAATAGCATATTAAGCATATAATAAGGAACATAGAGAAAATCAATGCATATACAGAAAATATTTATGATGCAATGCAAATGTAAATTAATGTTTTAATTTCTCACTCATCCATTTGGACTGCCCTCGAGCATTGCTCGACACACCATCTCACATAACACATAACAATAACTGACTATCCCAGATTTGATTTCAGGTGACGATGGTCGTTTACTAGACATCTGTGACAATGACTATTACTACCACCCCAGTTTGGTTCGATTTTGATGGTGTTTTAAAACGACCATCTTGTCTTGTCCGGTTTAGATGGATTTACACATAAACTATCATCTCGGTCGACCCAGTCTGTTGGCTTTTTAGCTTACCATCCCGACTTATCCGTTTTGGATGACATCGCCGCCTACTTCGTGTAGTACTGACTTTCGGTGTGGACTTAAATTACCACTATCTCGTACAAAGCTCCTCCGTCCTCCATTCACAATTTCATGTATTATGCACAAATACTCACCATACCATACTCATTATCAATATTTGATACTATGCTTTTTTAGCACATTTATTGTCACAATTATCAACAAATGACATGCAATCATGCATTCAGTCAGTCTCACATGTACACACATTTATTTGGTGCGTGTAAAAAAGAATAACAATGTCACATATACTGGGGTTCGCATAGAGTTCGCTAGTCTTAAACAATCTCCTATGTTTGCATACACATATACAATTCACATATTAATCACCTAGGGTTTGCATGCCGCTAATATATGAGTTTGCTTTAGGGACTTATATAGGTTCGCATATAGCTAATCTTTTTAAGAGTTCGCATAAACAATCACCTAGATTCACATAATAAAATGTGTACAGCTCACCTCTTAAGTAGTTAAGGTTCGCATATAATTTCTATGGGTTCACATATAACTTCTACGTGTTCACATTACAATTCTTATTGTGTTCGCATGTTATTTCCTATAGGTTCGTATAACAACTCTTTTAACTTCCTAACACTACAATTAATCATACATAATGGTGATTTGAAGATTTAAAAACCTTAGCTTTGGAGATATTGATGATCTTCTCACAAAAAAAAGGTTGATTTTGAAGATTTTGAATTCCTTGATTGAAAACTGTTTAACAATGGAAGAGAAAAAGAAAGAACTCAAGAGTTTGAAAGAATGTTGCAATAGGGGTTTTGAAAGAAAAGTAGAGAATAAATAAAAGGAAGGAGGACAAATTCTATTAGGATTTTAAAAGTAGTAATTTGAAATTCAAGTCAGGATAAAAAGATAAAAAGACATGAAATTTTAATTCTATTTAAAATTTTAAACAAGGATAAGATATGATTTCAAATTAGGATAAGAAGATAAAAATATATGGAATACTATTTCTATTTGAATTATCTTTTATTTAATAAAAAATGATAAGATTTGAATTTTTTTTTAAGATTCTATTCCCTAATTTTTGGGAAGTTACAAATAAAGTTTTTAAAGTAATGAAAAAAAAGTGAGAAACAACTAATAGTAAAATATCATGTAATTGGATAAAATAACTTGCCATTTGAATATGAGTCAAAATTTTACCTACAAAGAACTATTACTTAAATACTTTATTACCTTTGGACATAATATTTCACAACACATTGGTAAACAACATTTGCAATTATATAATATTATTAAAATCAAATAATAATAAAATCATTGAATATCATATTGCAATACCCCAGATTTTAGGGCTAGAAGTTTTGGGTTTTGTGGTTAAAGTCAGAGGCAAGGGTGTGCTATTGGATTTAGTCACACGTTTAAGTGTCAGAATAGGCCTGCTGATCTGATGGTTTATAGTGTGTTAATTTGTCTCTAGGTTATGGGTTCGAGCCTTGTGAGTGTGCTTTAAGTAAAATATTTTTACATTGCTAAATAATGGATTTGTTTTATATTTAAAAATAAATATCTATTTTATTTTTGTTACTTATTTTTATTTTATTTATTTATTCTATTCTATTATTTTTATTGGTGGGTAGTCACATTCTCCCTTTTCTTTCTTTTCGGGTTTTGTTTTTTCTTTGATTTTTCTGTCTGTCTCTTGGGTAACGATTTTTACTGCGCACATATATCAAAGAATTCTACACCGCCGTCATTGAATCAGGTGTGGGTTTCGAAACTTTTCTATTTCTTTTTGCGAATTGTAAATTTGTTTTTGCTAAAATGTGGCAATCTTGGTGGCTTTCAAAAATTGGTTGGTAAAGTATGGTAGTACTGTTGAATGGCGCAGAAATTTCCTTTGGTTAATGCAGTCCTGAGTTCCACCGATTGATGGTCGACCCAATAACCAGAAAACTTGATTTCAAGTCACTTTAAGGTGGTTTCACAACTACATGGGTGGCCATACAGGCGTGTGCTTGTTCACATGGCCGTGTGGAAATAGAAATTAGGGTTTTCAGGCTATTTTGGGTGCTACATGGCCATGTGGCCGATTTGGGGAAATTAGTCGATTTTCACACAGCTATGTCCCTTAGGCACAAGGGCTTGTGAGTTTGGGAATTAGGTTTTGAGTGATTTGGTGCCACACGGCTTGGCCACATAGTCGTGTGGCTAAATTGAGGGTTTAAGGATCCCACACGAGCATGTGTTTTGGATACACGGCCCTGTCTGGTGGGCACACGGGCGTGTGAGACCCTCATATGGCCGTGTCAGCCATGTACTTAAATTTAGTACAAATGTACAGAAATTTACAGGACCTGTCCCCACGGCTATGTCCCTGGTCTACACGAACGTGTGCTTTAGTCACACAGCTATGTGCTTCACATCACATGGGCGTGTGCCTCAATCATACGACAGTGTGCCCCTCTTCACATGAGCTTTCGACCTGCCATACAACCTAGGCAATTCCACACGGCCAGAGCACGTGGGCATGTGGTCTTAGGACACCAAAATTTCAGTTTGTGTATGTTTTGATCTGAAAATGTGTTTGTGTGTTTCAACCCTTGGCTATGCCTTCGAAAGGGTAATTAAGACTTTGTTTTGACCTGCAGCTTATGTGATATTGGCAATTGTTGTGTAAGATGTTTGATTCTGAATTTGGACTATAGAGTGTGTTTGTATAACTGTTCTGACTGGCTGACTGTGAACGTGTCACTGTTCTTTGAGGTTGTGTGCATGCATACACTTCCATAAAGTATTTTAGGTGGAGTTGTGAAGTGAAGGGAGTCTGATTCTGATCTGAACTGGTAGTTTTGCTGCAACATATTCGTGTGGGGATTTATCATACAGTATAGCATGTGCATTAGCTTTGATGCATACTATTATCTGATCTGGCAATTTAACTGCAACTCATCTGTATAGCGGACTACCGCATTGCACTGTACAGCATATATGCTAGCCCTGCTGTGTATTATTATCTGAGTGGCTTAGTCCACATTGTGGTGTGTAGGGTTGGATGGGCCTTTCGAGGTCCTAATTGGTGTGATTGGTTGGATGAGCTTTAACAGCTCTTTTGGGGTGTGATCGGGGGACAGAGAGGTGTGTTGCCTGGATGGGTGGGTTTTATCACTTGACTGCATTTCATCTGCATCTGTCTATGAGTTCTGACTGTAAGATTAGTTGTCTGTAATCTGTTTGTCTGAACAGCATTCGTGCTGAGACTCTTATGTGAACTTGTTGTGCTCTGATTGTTAAGTTCAGTTGGGACACTAGTTCCAAGTATGCATTTCTGACTCGGTGAGTGTTTGAAAATCTGTTGTGTTATTGGTTTGAAATCTGTAATTCTATCTCTCGTCTTGTTTCAAACTCACACTGAGCTCGAGTAGCTCACCCCCTCTTAGTGTTTCCCTTTCAAGTACCTTTTCTGTTCTCTGGCACTAGGCACGGTACGCGGAGGTCTCAGACAGTCTCAATGGGGAATAAACTATTAGTTTGCATTTTCAGTTTTAGTGTTTCTACTTTGTTTTTCAGTTTTGAAATGTAAGGTTTTATAAAACTGTGGTACAACTCCGTTTCAAAATTTTATTCGTTCATTTAATTCCAGATTTGTAATAAACTTAACTGTGATTTTACTAACTGAACTTAAATGATTAAATGTTTCATTTTGACGTGATGACCTGTTTTGGAAAATTTACCTACGATCACTTCGGTGATCAATGTGACCTCCGGGATTCGGCTTAAACTTCTAGGCCGGGTTTAGGGTGTTACACAGATAATAATAACTAAGCATCTCAAATAATAATGAAAATCATGTCTTTTTTGGTGTTGGAAACAAAACCTAATAAATAATGCTAAAATGTAATTTTTTTCCAGTATTTCTTTAGATTTTATTTTGAGTGAAAATGCATTATTAATGCATATATTTATATTTCTAAATATTAATTTTAATTGGTATATAATTATAACACTAATTAGGTAATAATTAATATAAAATAATAAGTGTAATTTAATATGAATCCGAAGTCTAATTAAGTGATAATAACTATTACATTGATAACAAAAACATTATTAATAAAATAATTATAATTATAATTAATTATAATTATTTTATATTAATAATTTGTTATGAACATAAATTTATTCTCAAATTTTAATATAAGCCATATTAATAAAATAATTATAATTATTTTTATACTATATTATTTTATTGATATTATAGATTTTAAAAATGAGAAACATAAATAATAATAATAATAACTAATTTTTAATTGAATGATTTTCTTTATCTTAATTTCTAAAATAGATATGAGTCATACTATTTGTTGAGACAAGTTTTGTGTTGACTCGAACCGATTTTATTTGATGCAATTAATATTTATAAAAATTTTAATATTTAATTTAATTATAAAATATATTTTGAGTTTTGACATATAAATAAAAAAATTATACATTATAGATTAGATTATCAATATATTGATATTATATTTATATATAATGCTAATCTCACACATTTAATTTTTATTGATTATAAAAATTGATTTTAATATTATTCGTTATTATCATAGTTAAAATAAAATTATATTTAGTTAGTTAGAAAAACTTGGATTTTTATTTTTTTAATTTATCAAATTACATTCAATAATTGTATAGATTTATAATTTTATTAATTAATAATATATTATGTTACTTTTTTTAAGTAAAACTTTCAAAAGATGTGATCAAATTAATTAATTTCACATTAATATAATATCATATTAATTAATAGTACTTTTATTTTTTGAGAGTAATTAATATTAATTTTATTATTACATATTGATACTAATAAATGTTATTCTAATGTTAATTTAATAATATAATTAACATTAAATAATATTCTCGTTAGTTCAAAAAATTATTTAAATTCATGTTTTTATAAATATTATAGATAATAGACTACAAATATAGATTATATGATGAATATATTATGAGTGAATTTTACCTAGAGGTGATCATGGGCCGGTTCGGGTCGGGTCGGGCCCAGACAAAATTTTAGGCTAGTCTACTAGGCTCGGGCCTGGCCCGGCCCGAAATATGGGCCTACAATTTTGCCCAAGCCTGGCTCGAAATGAAATTACTAAGCCCGACCCGGCCCGGCCCATATTAATTTTTTTTTCTTATTTCATTAAATAAAAAATTTTAAAAATATAATAAATCAAATATATTTAAAAACATAAAAACAAATATTAAAACAAATAAAAATAATACTAAAACAATTCTTAAAACAATACACAAATTAACAATATAATAAAAAATAGTTATATTAAAAATTTAAAATAATTAAAAATAAAATAAAAAAATATATTAATATATAATTCGGGCCGGGTCGGCCCGGGCCCGGGCCAAAAAATCTTACCCAAGGCCCGGCCCGTTTTCTAAACGGGTCTCGTTTTTTTGCTCAAGCCCATTTTTCGAGCCTATATTTTTACCCAAACCCTCCCATTTTTTGGGCGGACCTTCGGGCCGGGCTAGGCCGCCTAGCCCATGATCTGTTCTAATTTTACCAAATATATAAAAAAATTAATAATCTATTATTGTTACGGTCATAACAAGTAGGAAAACACGAGTTTAAATGTATTTTAAGTGTATAATTTTTTTCAAGGAATAGATTTGAGGGAGAGTTCTAATAGGAATTGTATAAAAAAAATCTAATATTCTAATAAATAATGTATAGAGTATCGAGCCTCATAGTGTAACTTATTTGATTTCAAGTTTATTTGTCATTGAAATGCGTTGAAGATGGCCCCTCCTCCACTGACTTTTTTTTTAATCCTCTCCGGTACGACCTAACAGTTCATAGCAACCTAATTTCCTAAGCCCAACAAAACAAAACATAGTGTCTACCAAGGTCCAAGCAAAGACAGTTCTTCTATCTCACGTTATGGACTGTTAGGTCATTTTTCATGGCTAGAAATTGAGGAGGACAACACAAAAAGATATGTGATTCCAGTGAAACAAAAGTAAGAATGACCAATAAACAATGACCTAGACATCTTAAAGCATTGCAATTGAACTTGTAGCTTGTGAAGAGCTCATAAGCATAACTAGTGTCCCACAGTCATCGGTAATATGTACCATGGCATATACAGCATCGGATAGTTTGTCCACTGACGACATTGCAAAGATTTCAACCACCTGTCCATGAATAGAGAGAAAAACTTAGAAGATTTTTCATGAGTGATTCTAATGAACCCAAGAATAGTATAGTGCAGATATGTGGCTCGAGATTAAACAAAGAACTCTTCAAGTATGATACTTTTGTTGCGGTAGTTCAGGTCCGAGACAAGAATTGCCACTCGAGTGATAAGGGTCCTTTGCTGCCAAGATTCATTGAAATTCGATCACTGTCTAGCCAGCAAACAGCCAACAACATAGCAGATATCAGGAACTTGTGTTGGTATGTGGCTAAAGTATTGGTGATGTGGGACAGCTGGACAAACTATACCCATGAGCGTGGCCTGTCTACATGGGGAACATCTCCTGTTTTCCATTAGAAGAGACATAAATATATGGGACTTCTAAAATCGGGACCCATTTTTTATGTTGGAATCACGTGGAGTCAGGTGGCACAGTTACAACTTACAAGCAGATGCATCCACTCATGTTGGAAGTTGGGAGTATCAAACCAAAACAGTTAGAGTGGCTTGGTTTGCTTAAATTGATGTGATATTTCATTTATTATCTAACGAGTTTTAAATAATCAGACATTTGATAGGGGTGAATTTCTAAGAGAGAAAAATAAAATAAAAAAAAGTCATACAGAATGATTTTTAGATAATATTTTGTCATCTTAACTGAAAACGCATTTTATATAGTGTCTTTTCTTCCCTTTCAATTTCAATCTTAACCTTAACCCGTGATAAAAAAATCAAAACTTAGGAATCCCGGGATGATTTTCAAATTGGGCTTCCACATTGTTTTTTTTTTTCAAATTTTTCACCGATTGCCTATATAAAGGGGGATTTTGCTCCCCCTACTCCATCAACTCTCTTGGCCTATGTCTTTTACAAAATAAAAAAGTCCTCTCCTAAATTGTTCCTTTTTTTAGTGTTGAAATTTTTGGACAAAAAGATTTATTTGTGTTTGTATTTGAGGGAGACAGTGTGATAGTTTTAAGGTGTGTTTGAGTTCACGGTGATGTGGTGTTGCTCGGAGACCCCCACATTTCATCTGTTATGTCAGGATGGAACCATCATCTTATAAGCCCATTGCATTGCAACTCGGGCTCCAGTTCACAGTGGTTATAAAATTACGGGTTGAAGTATAACTACGGCTCTTGATTGACATGGTTATATAGTCATGGGTTGGAGTATAACTCGAGAGCCCAGTTGGCGGTGGTTATGCAGTCATAGGTTTAAGTTTCGTGCCACCGCAAAAGAATGCTTTGTAAACCTATACATAAGTTTGAAATCATAATTATAGGGAAAAACTATGAGATTTTCTGGTATAATCAGCTTATTCTTTCTTTCCATGTCCACTAAAGCAGTATCCTTAACCTCGCTATTCGAAACTGTGACGAAATTGGGGGCAAGAGGACTTTCAAGGGGACAAGTGATTGTTACAGTGAAGAAGATCTAAAAGTCTTTTCTGGCTGATAGCGGTTGTTGTGATTAAAGAACCCATTAATAACTATAACTGTTGCTGTTCTGACTCGAGTTTTAGCTTTCTCTCCACTGTCACAATCACTCGCCTGCTAAAAGTCCTTTTGCCCCCAACTCTGTCACAAGTTTCAGACAATTAGGTTAAGGATATTACTTTTGGTGGAGATGGAGAAAAAGAATAAGTTGATTACACTGGAAAGCCCTTTTGTTTCTCTCTATGATTATAGTCTCAAACTTATATATGAGGTTTAAAAAGCATCCTCTTCCGGTATCATGAAACTTGAACACATGACTGCATAACCACTGCCAACTAGGAGCCCTAGTTATAATTCAACCGGTGACCGTATAAGCATTGTAAACTCAGAGCCTGAGTTGCAATGTGATGAGCTTCTAAGGTAATAGTTTCATCCCGACACAACAGATGAAATGTATGTGTCTCTAATCGCTATCGCATCATCGGGAACTCAAATATACCTTAAAACTATCACAATGTCTATATCAAATACAAACACAAATAAATCTTTCTTCTCAAATTTCAAACACCCAACACACACAAAAAAAAAAAAAAACAATTTGAAAGAGAGAAACAAAATATGCATCGCATTTTCATTTTCTTTCCCCAAAATTAACTTATTTCCCTAAATATTAAAAATATTAACTTAAAACCTTAATTATTTTCTGAAAACGACGTATACATCAAATTTATCGTGGGGATTGCTTTCAGCCGATTGATTTTTCATATTACTTTTTTATGAATTTAAAATATCTAATAATATTGTGACTACTTTCGATAGATTAGAGCAGCAACATTTCATATTGTTTATATTTGAATATTTTATTATGAATAAATAATATATTATTTATAAAAATAAAATAAAAATTGTTTAAATCTTGTTGAAACCATTTTTAAATTTTTTATTAAAAATAAAAATAATTAAATGCATATATTCACTTGAGTTAAAATTAATAAATTGGTATAGACATTGTTGTCAATATAAGAGAACGTAGGTTCAAGTACTTTGAAATGCATTATTCTCCTATTTATAGATTAAAGATGGGCTATAGGTAGTTTTAGACATTATATTAGAAAGAGTGAATATAATTAGAACTTATAAGGAGATTGTTAAAAAAAAAACTAATAAATTTAAAATGTATTTCTAAGTATTGAAATATTTTAACTTTTGAAACAAGCTTAGACATTTTTTTTAAAGAAATCAAATACCTACACATGTTACATGTTAGTACTTATCTCTTTTTATTACATCGTAAATGAAATATAAACCACTCTTTCAGCCTTTTACGAAACATATATCACCCTTTCAGCTTTAAGTTATCGGAGTATAATGTATTAAATAATTTTCATGTCGAAACAATTTTTTTGAAAGAAGGGGATCGACTTGAATTTTGAAAATGAAAAAAATGGGAGTCGCTATCAATCCTTTTTGTTGAGGTGTGATCGGGTCACCTCGTAAAAGTGGTTGTTTTTAATAAATGATTTGATTTATTTAAACAACGATTTTGGTCCGCGAAATTCAGAAAAATGGATTCGGGAGTCGGTTACGTACGAGAAAAGATTAGCACCCTTGTAACGCCCAAAAATTGGTACCTAGTTGATTAATTAGTGTCTTAGTGTCGAAAATTGAAAACTTGAAAGACTTTAAAATACAATCCCTCTTTTTGTAAAAAAAAAAACTCGAATGTTAAAGGCCTTCTCGTCTCGAAGTAATAAAATATCGCATCCAGTAAGTTAGGACACAACATCTCGAACTTTTGAGAGTGAGCTTGTCCCTTTTTTAAAAAAAAAAAATCGTGTATTTTAACACTTTTTTGAAAGGATATTCGATTATTTAGGATAAAAAAGAAAAATCGAAACCCAGTAAGTTAGGGCACGATCTCTCGAACTTTCAAATACCGTACATAGCCTTTATTTACAAAAAAATCTTATTTCGAGGTAACAAGATGTCATATTCAGTGAGTTAGGGCACAACACCTCGTATCTCCGCGAATAAGCACTTTTATTCAAAACCCGTATTACGATTTAAAAAAATATTCCGTAATTTAGGTTAAATGAGAAAAATCGAAACCCAGTAAGTTAGGGCACGATTTTCTCGATTTTGTAAATATGGAATATTGCTTTTATGAAAGAATTATTTTTGTTGGGTAAAGGTTAATAGAAATAAAATTTGGATATTGACAAACATAACAGAATAGAGATAAACGCGTAATAAGGATTATGAGAACAGAAACGGAAAAATAAAATGAACCAGCAATGTAAGAGAATAATAAAAGATTAATAATAATTATAATAATAAAAATAATAATAGTAATAATAGTTAAGTAGGAAATAATAACAATTCATTAATAAGACAAATAATATGATAATAGTGATAGTAGTAAAGAAAATAATAATACTAATAATAGTAATAAGTATAATGATAATAATAATTAATACTAATACTAATAACAAACGTAATAGTATAATATTACGAAAATAATAGCTATAATAATAACAATATTTTATATATGATAATAATAGTAGATAGAAAATGGTAGTAATAATAATACCTTAATAAGAATAATAGTAATAATAAATAAAATAATAATAATAATAGTAAACATAATAATAATAATAACAATAATAATAATAATAGCAATAGTGTTAATGATAATAATAATAAAAATAGTAATAATAGTATGTTAAATAATAATAAAAAATATATTAGTAATAGTAATTACAAAAATGATAATGATAATAAAATAAAAATGATAATAGTACTAATGTTAATAGCAATAAAAATAGTAATAATAGTAATAATAACATAATAAAAAGAAAAAGAAATAATAACATGTAAATAATAATAATAACAATAATAATAATTAATAATAATAATAATAATATATTAATAATAATAATGGTAAAATAGCAAAAATAACTAAAATGACTAAATTGAACTTAAAATAGGAGTTTGGGGCGAATTCAGAATAAAAATACAAAGAAAAGGATCAATTTGGGCGCGCGGATAACAAGGGAGGACCAAAATGGGCAATATCCCACCCACCCAAAACGCACAGCACCAAGACGGACCAAATTGAAGGTCAAAACAAATTACAGGGTAAAATTAGAAATAATGAAAAAAATAATTTCAAACAATAAAAAAGTTGAAGGGCCAAAAGTGCAATTAGCCCTTCCACTTAAAACACGCGGATCCTGAGGCGGGGCGGGTCGGATTCAAGTCGACCAAGACAAAACGACGTCATTTTGGCGTCTGAACTTCAAGCCCAAAACGACCCCGTTTTATGTGGGTATAAAAGCTAAATTTTTGTTAAAAAAATCATTTTTCCTTCATTCTCTTCAAAAAACAAAAGGAGGGCTCCCTTTTTTTCTTTGCAGCATGCCCTTGCCGGCCTTGGGTTCCGGCCAGTCAACACCGCATCGACCGCCGTCGCCGGCAAAGGTATGCTTTTTTTCTCTTATTATATATATATATATATATATATTTATATATATGTTATTTTTCTAAAGGAAAAATAAGGGAAATATGTGTATATATATTTGAAAGAAAAAATAAAGAGAAAAGTAAACTAAAACTAAAAAAAATCAAGACGTTTGCACGATGAATTTGTTTTTGATCTGCTTGCTTGCTGTTTTTCTTTCGTACTTAGATATTGTTTAGCTTTAAAATCTAGTGCTTTTTGTATTAATCAAGATTGTCGAATGTTACAAAATATTCTGGCTTGGCTTTTTAAAGCCATTTACATGCTTTGTTTACCACTTTCTATCTCTTCTTCATTTAATTTTGTAGGTACAAGTGGGCGACAAGGCGGTGAAGCAGGTGGCCGACTAGCATGGGGCGATGGGACAGAGGCGGCAGTAGCTTAGGTTGATTTAGGGTTTTTTTTTTTTTGTTTCCTAATAAATGTATTGGGCTTGGTGGGCTAGGTTTTTTTTTGTTTTGGGTTAGGTTTAGGTTTGGGCTGCTTTTGGTTTTTATTATTTTATTGGGCCCGGACAGAATTTGGGCTGTACAGCTACCCCTCTTTGCTCGCTGTCGTGTAACGAGAACAGAGTAAAGACTTTTAAGAAAGACCAAATTTGCCCGGTTTCACTGAGTCTTGACTTCTTTGGTGCTCCGCTTCTTCATGTAGCCTCGCTCCAATCCATTGCGTCTTGTTGCTTCAATTCACTCCATTGTAACTTCAAAAAGGTGAGATTTGTGGTTTCAATCTACTCCATTGCAACTTCAGGGAGATAAGATTTGCCAAGGTAGATTCGATCCGACTCACTGCAACTTCAGGGGCATAAGATTCGTCGTTTTAATCCACTCCACTGTTCCACTGCAACTTCAGGGAGATAGGGTTTGTTTTGATATGCTCTACTGCAACTTCAAAGAGATAAGATCTGGGATTTATAGCTTCAATCTGTTCCACTGCAACTTCAGTGCAATAAGATTCGCTATCTTCAGTTTGCTCCACTGTAATTTCAGGGAGATAAGACTTGTGACTTTCACCTGCTCCACTGCAACTTCAGGGAGATAAGTTTTGCTATTTGTAGATTCAATTGCTCTAATTCCATTTCAGGGAGAAGAGATTTGTAGCTTCGATCTACTCTGCTAAAACTTCAAGGAGATACGAATTGTGGTTTCGAGCCTTTCCAGTGTCATTTTAGGAAGAAGAGATTTGTAGCTTTGATCTACTCCGCTAGAACTTCAAGGAGATATGGATTGTGGCTTCGAGCCTCTCCAGTGCCATTTCAAGGAGAGAAGATTTTTAGCTTCGATATACTCCGCTAGAACTTCAAGGAGATACAGATTGTGGCTTCAAGCCTCTCCAATGCCATTTCAAGGAAAAGATATTTGTTGCTTCGATCTACTCCGCTGAAACTTCAAGGAGATACGAATTGTGGCTTCGAGCTTTTCCAGTGTCATATCAGGGAGAAGAGATTTGTAGCTTCGATCTACTCCGCTGAAACTTCAAGGAGATACGAATTGTGGCTTCGAGCCGCTCCAGTGCCATTTCAGGGAGAAGAGATTTGTAGATTTTATCTACTCCGCTGAAACTTCAAGGAGATATGAATTGTGCCTTCGAGCCGCTCCAGTTCCATTTCAGGGAGAAGAGATTTGTAGCTTCGATCTACTTCGCTAAATCTTCAAGGAGATATGAATTGTGGCTTCGAGCCACTTCAGTGCCATTTTAGGGAGAAGAGATAGCTTCGATCTACTCCACTAAAACATCAATGAGCTACGAACTGTGGCTTCGAGCCTGTCCAGTGCCATTTCAGGGAGAAGAGATTTGTAGCTTCGATCTACTCAGCTAAAACTTCAAGGAGATACGAACTGTGGCTTCGAGCCTCTCCAGTGCCATTTTAGGGAGAAGAGATTTGTATCTTCGATCTACTCCGCTTAAACTTTAAGGAGATACAAATTGTGGCTTCAAGCCTCTCTAGTGCCATTTCAGGGAGAAAAGATTTGTATCTTCGATCTACTCCGCTGGAACTTCAAGGAGATAGGGATTGTGGCTTAGATAGGGATTGTGGCTTTGAGCCTCTCCAGTGCCATTTCAGGGAGAAGAGATTTGTAGCTTCTATCTACTCCGCTGGAACTTCAAGAAGATAGGGATTGTGGCTTTGAGCCTCTCCAGTGCCATTTCAGAGAAAAGAGATTTGTAGCTTCGATCTAATAGATTTGTAGCTTAGATCTACTCCGCTAGAACTTCAAAGAGATACGGATTGTGGCTTCGAGCCGCTCCAGCGCCATTTCAGGGAGAAGAGATTTGTAGCTTCGATCTACTCTGCTGGAACTTCAAGAAGATACGAATTGTGGCTTCGAGCTGCTCCAGTGCCATTTCAGGGAGAAGAGATTTGTAGCTTCGATCTACTCCGCTGAAACTTAAAGGAGATACGAATTATGGCTTTGAGCCGCTCCAGTTTCATTTTAGGGAGAAGAGATTTGTAGCTTCGATCTACTCCGCTGAAACTTCAAGGAGATATGAATTGTGGCTTCGAGTCACTCTAGTGCCATTTCAAGGAGAAGAGATTTGTAGCTTCGATCTACTCCGCTGAAACTTCAAGAAGATACAAGTTGTGGCTTCGAGCCGCTCCAGTTCCATTTCAGGGAGAAGAGATTTGTAGCTTCGATCTACTCCGCTGGAACTTCAAGGAGATAGGGATTGTGGCTTCGAGCCTCTCCAGTGCCATTTCAGGAAGAAGAGATTTGTAGCTTCGATCTACTCCGCTAAAACTTCAAGGAGATACGAACTGTGGCTTCGAGCCTCTCCAGTGCCATTTTAGGGAGAAGAGATTTGTAGCTTCAATCTACTCCGCTGAAATTTCAAGGAGATACGAATTGTGGCTTCGAGCCTCTCTAGTGTCATTTCAGGGAGAAAAGATTTGTAACTTCGATCTACTCCGCTGAAACTTTAAGGAGATACGAATTGTGGCTTCGAGCCTGTCCAGTGCCATTTTAGGGAGAAGAGATTTGTAGCTTCGATCTACTCCGCTGAAATTTCAAAGAGATACGAATTGTGGCTTCGAGCCACTCCAGTGCCATTTCAGGGGGAAGAGATTTGTAGCTTTGATCTACTCCGCTGAAACTTCAAGGAGATACAAATTGTGGCTTCGAGCTGCTCCAGTGCCATTTCAGGGAGAAGAGATTTGTAGCTTCGATCTATTTCGCTGAAACTTCAAGAAGCTACGAACTGTGGCTTCGAGCCTCTCTAGTGCCATTTTAGGGAGAAGAGATTTGTAGCTTCGATCTGCTCCGCTGAAACTTCAAGGAGGTACGAACTGCGGCTTCGAGCCTCTCCAGTGCCATTTCAGGGAGAAGAGATTTGTAGCTTCGACCTACTCTACTGAAACTTCAAGGAGATACGAATTGTGGCTTCGAGCTGTTCTAGTGCCATTTTAGGGAGAAGAGATTTGTAGCTTCGATCTACTTCGCTGAAATTTAAAGGAGCTATGAATTGTGGCTTCGAGCCTCTCTAGTGCCATTTTAGGGAGAAGAGATTTGTAGCTTCAATCTACTCTGCTGGAACTTCAAGGAGATACGAATTGATGATTTCAACCTGCTCCACTACTGCTTAGGGAGGCAAGATCTATAATTTTTAACCGTTACCCTACTGCTTAAGGGGTTAAGGCTCACTGTCTTCGACCCGCTCCAGTACTGCTTAGGGAGATAAGATCTGTAATCTTCAGCCTGTTACCCTACTACTTAGGGGGTTAAGGCTCACCGTCTTCAATCTGCTCCACTACTTCTTAGGGAGATAAGATCTGAAATTTCTTGCCTGTTACCCTACTGCTTAGGGGGTTAAGGCTTACTGTCTTCGATCTGCTCTGCTATTGCTTAGGGAGATAAGATCTGAAATTTCAAGCCTGTTACCCTACTGCTCAGGGGATTAAGGCTTACTGTCTTCGATCTGCTCAGCTACTGCTTAGGGAGATATGATCTGAAATTTCCAGCCTATTACCCTACTACTTAGGGGGTTAAGGCTTACCGTATTTGATTTACTCCACTATTGCTTAGGGAGGTAAGATTTGAAATTTTCAGCCTGTTACCCTACTGCTTAGGGGGTTAAGGCTCATCATCTTCGATCTGCTCCACTACTGCTTGGGGAGATAAGATCTGTAAATTCACCGATGTTGCTACACTATCTCTAGGGGCATAACTTGTAGAATCGGTTTCAAGTACCTATGCTTATGCCAAATGATTAGGATGCTATAATCGAAATGAATCAAATGCTCCTAACTAGATGTGATGCTTATGTCAAATAATTAGGATGCTATGATCGAAATGAATCAAATGCTCCTAACTAGATGTGTTATGAATGATATATGAATACATAAATGAAAATGATCCTTTTTAAAAGGCTTAAGGTATCATTGCTTATTGTTCATTAGGACATTATCACTGACGTATTACGCTGTCATCTTGCTCGGCTGGTATTCTTGATAGAAAAGTCAAAGAAACAACCATATTTTGCTCAGCAAGCTTGTCCCGCAGTAATTTCAGAGTCCCTTCCACTGTACCTTCTGGGACATAAAATTTGTACCTCCCATTGCAACTTCAGGGGAATAACATTTGGTTTCTTCTATCCATCCTACTGTAACTCAGAGGTATAGAATTTGTGTCATCTTCAATCAATTTGATCAGTTACACCATTCCCTAGTATTATGACCAGATAGGTATGCTAGATATCTACATGAATACAGAATACCATCTTTCCTTTTCTCGAGAATGACCCCTTTTTACATTTGGGTTGACATTGCTCGTTATTTGTCGAGGTTGTATCATCGATGAAATATCTTGTCTTTTTGTTCAACCAATAAAAAACCCAAAGAGATAATCATCTTTCTCCAATATTTCCAACCCTTAGGCTTGGTGAGTTCTAAACAATAGTCTTGTTTCAGACTCTTGTATTATTTAGAAGCTTCCAAAATAATATGCGAAACTCCTTTTATGAAAGTATTATTAGTCCACTAATCATCATTTCAATGCAAAAATGCTTGAAAAAAATCATAACAATGGACCGGAAGGAAATTAATTGAGAGCATAGCTCGAAACAAATAAGTTAATTAAGGATAGCAAATGCAATAAGAAGGAAATTAACTCAAAATAAATAAGTCAATCAAATATAGCAAATTAAAAATGGGTAAAATGGAAAACTAGGTGCCCTAGATATCGCAGTTTGAGCTTCTCTGTACCAACTTCTTGGGGACCCTTTTGAGCTCAATATGTGTTTAGGGGATCCGGAGTACTTTGTCGATGCCCCAAGACGTAGCCTATTACTTCATTGTTAATTCAAGCATAGCAAGGCTATTGTATGCCCCACTTTGATCCAAATTTGAGTCGTCCTTTTCGAGTTTTCAACTCAAATCCCCTTTGGTCTCAAGGCGCCCTTTGCAGGTTTTCACCTTGGCCTCTCCTTTTTCCTTTCTTTTCTTCTTTTTCTTTTTTTTTCTTTTTTTTTGAAGGTCTTAAAGTGTCCTTTGTGGGTTTTCGCCTTGGCCTCTCACTTTATAGGTGAAATACTTCTTGACGAAATCTAAATTCACAAGATTAGGCAAGTTTTTACCATCCATTTTGGCTAGAATCGATGCTCCTCTAGAATAAGCCTTCTTCACTACATAAGGTCCTTCCCAGTTTGGCGTCCACTTTCCTCTGAAGTCTTTTTGTATAAAAAGGATCTTTTTCAATGATAAGTCCTCCTCGTAGAATTTTCTAGGACGAACCTTTCTGTCGTAAGCTCGCATCATTCGCTTTTGGTACGTTCGACCATGACAGGTAACTTTCAACCTCTTTTCTTCAATTAAGTTCACTGGATCTATTCTACTTCATCCAATTATCGACTCAATCGAAACTTGGAGAGAAGGAATCTTGATTTTATTGGGTAAACCACTTTCATTCCATAATGAGAAATGTGCTGCCCCGACGAAGGTCTTGGCCGATGTTCGATAAACATAGAGGGTAAATGGTGGCTTCTTATGCCATTCTTTACAAGTCTCGGTCATCTTCCCCATGATCCTTAGTTTGTTGTTTTTATAATTTTCTTTCTCTGTCTCTTTTTTTTTTGCTGCACTGTAATATGGCGTCTAATCGTTGAATAGACTGCAAACTTTTGACATTATGTAGTTGTGTTAGACATGGTCCTTTTTGGCATTCTTTGTTGGCACTTTTTTTTGGAATTTGATGGCTGTCGACTTAGTAACATTGGCATATGAAATGACTTTCACCCTTTTCGTGAAGTAATCGACGACCCCAAAGATGAATCAGTATCGGTTAGAAGCTTTTGACGAGATCAGCCCCATAATATCCATGCCCCACGTATAGAAAATCTGTGAAGAAATTGAAGAGGCATAAAAGTCTTGTCTTCTTCCATTTGGCATTCACGGCTTAACTAATACAATCCCCTTCCATGGTGGATCAGCAGCACCCGAACCTCATGATTAGCCTGGCTAACTTAAAACTATTAGCATGTGTTCTTCTGGTACTCGTATGGACCCTTTTTAGCATCCACAGGCCTTAGTAGGCTAGGCATGTCTTGATACGATCATGCGAAAATATATTTGTATTCTTGACATCTCGCTTTGTCTCTGGTGGTATACACTCCAATCTTTACCTCTTTCTTTTCTTTTAGGTTCACGATGTCCATTGCCCCTTTATAAGGTAGGATCTATTTCTCATCTTGTTCTACCATCTTTGACAAATCAGGAGATAGGCTACAATCTCTATCATCTTCAAGGTCCTGAGATCCCTCTAGACACATATCTTGCTCAAAAAGAGACTCGGAGTCAGTGACAGCGTCGTTCACGTCAATGATATCTGGAGACTTGTTGTAGGTACGAAGGCAGATTCCAAAGAATAAATGATTCTAAGGATGATTATTTGTATGGCATGATCATGAATGAAGAATAAAAGAATATTTGAGATAAAATCCAAAAGAACGAAAGAATCTAAAAATAATTGTCTGTATAGAATAAAAGAGTATTTACTCGAAATGATAGCAAAGATGCATTTTGTTGAAATAAAGACTTTGGACACAAGCCTATTTCACAAGAGGATTCTTATTGCTTCTAGGCTTAAAGAGAATATTACTCTAAATTGGCTCTAAGAAATACAGGAATCTCTTCCACAGTCCCATTGTTCAAAACACTTCCCGACTCATTAGGGTGAATGCTCGATCAATTCTATTTTCCAATTCTTTCTTTGGATATGGCATTGATGCTCCAATTTTCAAACATTCCTTCTGGGCCTTTGACCTCTTCAAAGAATTCCAACTCTTTTGATTAATGTAATGCATGTGATGAAATGCAATGCAAATGCATGGGATGAATGCAAAAAGAAAATGAGGCGTTGATTCTGGATTCAATTCCATTAGAACAACTTTTCTAGAAAACAAATTTTTTTACATAAAACGGATTACATATGCGGCCTTGCCATCATATTCCAAGTGAAGACACCGATCCTTTTTATATCCAGATGTTATGGTCGAATCTTGCGAATTTTCTAAAAGATGTCTCTATTATCTCATTTTTGCTCGATCTGGACTGTGCCCTATTGCTTACTTATTCCCGTGATGCTTGTTAGCTTCTTTAAGATATGACGGCTCTCGAATAACCTTTGTTGGCTTGAATCCTCCTGCGATGAAGCAAAGTTGTATATTCCTTTATGAACTATCAGCCTTCTCTTGTTGTTTACTCGGACCATATTCAGACGGCCGTATTATATTCCACTTTATCAAGAAATCTATTTTCTCATGATAAGCTTTTCTATTTAGCAATCGAATATGAATCAACACCTTCTTTCTATGATGATGTAATGCAATGCAATCACAAACAAAACAAAACAAAATACGTCAGTGCAGAAGAAATAAACAATAAAAATAGAACACCTATCGGGGTGACCACTAGGGTTTGGAGTGGCTCTACCTAAGGTGGGCTCCTAGGTCTCTCTATATGTGGTTTGGTTCTAAGGAAAGGGAACCTGAACCAGCAGATTCCTCGGTCTTCACCAATCATAGGCTTATACGGATTGAGTTCGGTTCAGGGGAATACATTTCCCTATGGCTATGCAGAGATGAAAATCTCACGAAGATATAGGTACGGATGTATCCCGGAAGCAGCCTACTAGCTTATGCGGAGGTGAAGACCTCAAGAAAGCATAGCTTCTGACTCCCACTTAAAAGGGTAAGATCGACCAATCATGCAATGAAATATGCAGAAAGATGCCTAAACTCAAACCAACATAACGATTATAATCCGCAACGATAAGGATCGTAACAATGACGAATAAAAATACAACGAAAGGATCTCTTACGATGAAAATGCAATGTGATCGAAGCAAAATCAAACGCATCAGCACAAAATAAATGAATAGAGCACCTATCCGGGTAACCACTAGGATTTGGCATGGTTTTACCTAGGGTGGGTTCTTAAGGCTCATTATATATGGTTCGGTTCTAAAGTAAAAGGTATCCGAACCTGCAGATTCCTCGATCCTCACCCATTATAGGCTCATATGGATCGAGTTCAGTTCACGAGAACACATTTCCCTATGGCTGCACGGAGATGAAAATCTCACGAAGACATAGGTACGGATGTATCCCGAAAGCGATCCACTATCCTGCATGGAGGTGAAGACCTCACGAAGGAATAGTTTCTCACTCCCACTTAAAAGGGTGTAACTGCGTGGTCATGCAATGCAATATGTAGTGATATACAAAAAATTTCAAAGCAAATAAAGAAAATATGAATAAAATGATGAAGATCGTAACACAAAACGGATAAAATGCAATGAAAGGATCGTATATCAAAACCAAATTTTCAATTTTCGACAAAAAGACAAAAGTTAATCAACTTATGGCTTGACACTCTTATTTGGGTCCCTAGTGGAGTCGCCAAGCTGTCGAAACCATTTTTTTTGAAAAAACAGGATCGACTTGGATTTTGAAAATGAAAAAAAAGGGAGTCGCCACCAATCCATTTTGTTGAGGTGTGATCAGGTCATCTGGTAAAAGTGGTTATTTTTAATAAATGATTTGATTTATTTAAAGAATGATTTTGGTCTGCGAAATTCAAAAAAAGGGATTCGGGAGTCGTTGCACGTCTGAGGAAGGATTAGCACCTCATGCGTGCGCCCAAAAATTGGTACCTAGTTGATTAATTAGTGTCTTAGTGTCGAAAATTGAAAACTTGAAAGGCTTTAAAATACGATCCCTCTTTTTGTAAAAAAACACTCGAATGTTAAAGGCCTTCTCGTCTCGAAGTAATAAAATGTCACATCTAGCAAGTTAGGACACAACATCTCGAACTTTTAAGAGTGAGCTTGCCCCTTTTTTAAAAAAAAAATTCGTGTATTTTAACACTTTTTTGAAAGGATATTTGATTATTTAGGGTAAACGGAATAATAAAAAGAAAAAGAAATAATAACATGTAAATAATAATAATAATAATATATTAATAATAATAATGGTAAAATAGAAAAAATAACTAAAAGGACTAAATTGAACTTAAAATAGGAGTTTGGGGCGAATTCAAAATAAAAATACAAAGAAAAGGACCAATTTGGGCGCGCGGATAACAAGGGAGAACCAAAATGGGCAATATCCCACCCTCCCAAAATGCACAGCACCAAGAGGGACCAAATTGAAGGTCAAAATAAATTACAGAGTAAAATTAGAAATAATGAAAAAATAATTTCAAACAATAAAAAAGCGGAAGGGCCAAAAGTGCAATTAGCCCTTCCATTTAAAAAACCCGGATCTTGAGGCAGGTCGAGTCGGATTCGGGTCGACCAAAGCCCAAAACGACGCCGTTTTATGGGGGTATAAAAGCTAAATTTTTGTTTAAAAAAGTCATTTTTCCTTCATTCTCTTCAAAAAAACAAAAATAGGGCTCCCTTTTTTCTCTGCAGCATGCCCTCACCGGCCTTGGGTTCCGACCAGTCAACACCGCGTCGGCCGTTGTCACCGGCCACCGTGTATCAAAAGGTATTTTTTTTTATTTTTTTTATTTTCTCTTATTTTATATATATCTATATATACATGCTATTTTTCTAAAGGAAAAATAAGGGAAATATGTGTATATATATTCGAAAGAAAAAATAAAGAGAAAAGTAAACTAAAACTAAAAAAAATCAAGACCTTTGCACGATGAATTTGTTTTTGATCTGCTTGCTTGCTGTTTTTCTTTCGTACTTAGATATTGTTTTGCTTTAAAATCTAGTGCTTTTTGTATTAATCAAGATTGTCGAATGTTACAAAATATTCTGACTTGGCTTTTTAAAGCCATTTACATACTTTGTTTATCACTTTTTGTCTCTTCTTCATTTAATTTTGCAGGTGCAAGTGGACAACAAGGCGGTGGAGCAGGTGGCTGACTGGCATGGGGCGATGGGACAGAGGCGGCAATAGCTTAGGTTGATTTAGGGTTTTTTTTTGTTTCCTGATAAATGTATTGGGCTTGGTGGGCTAGGTTTTTTATGTTTTGGGTTAGGTTTAGGTTTGGGCTGCTTTGGGTTTTTATTATTTTATTGGGCCCAGGCAGAATTTGGGCTATACACCTTACATGCTTCTATGAAATTTATGTTCATAGAAATGAATATTCGAATTTTGTTTTTACTAATCGACTTATTTCTCATCGTTGAGCTTTTAATCGAATAAACAGCTGTGTACCTAGAGAATCGTATACAAATAATAACCTGTTGGTTAAAATATTTTACTAGCCCTCAACCTAAAAAAAAATTGAAATATAATTTTGGTATTTAAAAAAAAGTTAAAAATGAGTTATTAAAATCGTAAATATTTTCTATAAAAATTTGTTAAATTGAAATTTTGATTAGGTTATTCTCATATTGCATGACATATGATTGATAAAAAGTATATATGATAAATTGACAAATTTGACCAAAAATTACCAATAACAATAATGATTATATTAAGATTTTTAAATTGAAAAAGTAAGATGATTAAATTTTTAACTTTTAAAATACATGTACTAAATTTAAAATTCTATATAAATACAAGGACGAATGACATAAAGACATAGTTTAATCTAATCTATATAAAAGCCAAATGTTAAATAATTATGGTTTTCTAACTCATGCTTCACATTGAGTTAATTATTTTTAATTGTAACATATAAAGTTAAAATTTAAATATTATACATTTTTCAAATTTTGTACTCTCTTTATATTTAGAGCTTAGTTTCCATATTTTGATTTTAAAGAATCTAATCTCTTTACTTTTTTAATTTAAAAATATAGCTATTAGCACCGTTAAAATTTTTCTATTAAAATTGTTGATTTGACACTATAAAATTTTATATATATATATATATATATATATATATTCATTTAGTAGTCATGTGAAAAAAAAGAGTATTGTAGTGATCTTGAATCTAACAAAAGAAATATTAATGGCATTAATAATTCTTAAAATTCGTGTCTATATCTTAACTAGAATAAATTATTTAAACTAATGGTATTATAAATATTAAGTTAAGAAATTATGTAAAAATTTAAAATATAAATATAAAATCTCCTATATAAATGTAATATAGAAACCTAAATTAAAATTTAAACATTCATATAATCTAAAAGCAGAGGGATGGTAATGAAAATAATGTCAAAAAAGAAACAAAAGCCATGGACTATATAACTGGGGAAGGCCACCACTCCACGTGTCCACAGTTAAAAACTCTGGTTCTTTAACTTTTATATAATAGTTGTACGTCATAGATGACGGTTATCTTAAAGCTGACTAGAAAAAATTATATAAAACTGTAATTTTATATTTTTTTTTATTTTTTTTAATAATAGAATAATAAATTAAATTTTTTTTCTTAATTTTTAGTATTTTTAGTTAAAATTAGATTTTTTCATAAAAAAATTAAAAATTAAAAGTCAAAATCTAATTTATTATTCTCCTATTAGAAAATAATAAATACTTGTAATCGTAATTTTATATAATCCCTTCTAACTAAATAATTAAAATAATATTTTACTATATGTAGGAGAAATTGTGTCCATCCCTTCAGCATAGAATAGATCTTGAACAGACTAAGATTTTGTTCTCTCCTCCTTTCTTCTAGTTTGACTGATTTGTGGAAACTCGG
This sequence comes from Gossypium anomalum, assembly GCA_025698475.1. Classification (NCBI taxonomy): domain Eukaryota; kingdom Viridiplantae; phylum Streptophyta; class Magnoliopsida; order Malvales; family Malvaceae; genus Gossypium; species Gossypium anomalum. The sequence goes on from CM046961.1 coordinate 73,749,039, forward strand.
GAAAAACAACAAAAAGAGTGTGTTGGTTGTAGGATCCTCAGCCTAAAATTTTGGCAGCAGTGAGGAGATCATCACAAAATGGAGAAGAAATGGACAGTATTAATGCAAAGGTTTGAGGTGGGACGATTACTGGGTCAAGGGACATTCGCCAAGGTTTACCAAGCCAGGAACCTAAGAACCGGCGAAAGCTGCGCCATTAAAACCATCGATAAAGAGAAGATAATGAAAGGAGGTTTGATAGATCAAATCAAGCGTGAAATCTCAGTTATGCGCCTCGTTAAACATCCCAATGTTGTTCGACTCTATGAGGTAATGGCTAGCAAATCAAAGATATATTTCGTGATGGAATATGTTAAAGGCGGTGAGCTTTTCAACAAGATCGCTAAAGGGAAGCTCAAGGAAGATGACGCCCGACGCTATTTCCAGCAATTGATAGCTGCCGTTGATTACTGCCATAGCAGAGGGGTTTATCACCGGGATTTGAAGCCCGAGAATCTCCTCCTCGATGAAAATGGGAATCTCAAGGTTTCGGATTTTGGGCTGAGTGCGTTTATAGAATCAAGCAGACAAGATGGGCTTCTTCACACCACTTGCGGAACTCCAGCTTATGTTGCACCCGAAGTCATTCACCACAAAGGCTACGACGGAGCCAAGGCTGATATTTGGTCTTGTGGTGTCATTCTTTACGCTCTGTTGGCTGGTTTTCTTCCTTTTCAACACTCCAATCTCATGGAACTATATAGAAAGATAAGTAGAGGAGAATTCAAGTGCCCACAGTGGTTCTCTCCCCGAGTTCGGAAGCTTCTTTCCAGGATTCTTGAACCCAATCCAATCCAAAGAATCACTGTGGCTAAGCTAATGGAAAATTGTTGGTTTAGGAAAGGGTATAAACATATTGATATCCCACCACCATCCCCTCAACCCCGTACCTTAGACTCGTTAATTACCGACGATAGTTCTGGTTCTTGGGAGCCGAGAAGCCCGGTTAGGCCGAGTTATTTCAATGCTTTCGACATTATATCTCTTTCACAAGGTTTAAATTTATCAGGTTTGTTTGAGAAAGATTTGAACCAAAGGGATTGCTCACGGTTCACCACTAGAAAACCAGCCAGCGATATCGTTTCAAAATTTCAACAAATAGCCCAGACCGAGAGTTTTAGCATCAAGAACAAGGATGGGAAGGTGAAATTGCAAGGCAGTAAGGAAGGGAGAAAGGGACAGCTTGGTATAGATGCTGAGATCTTTGAAGTTACCCCTTCGTTTTATGTGGTGGAGTTGAAGAAAACTGCTGGAGATACTTTGGAATACAAGAATTTCTGTAACAAAGAATTGAAGCCGTCGCTCAAGGATATAGTGTGGGCTTGGCAAGGCAGCAACAATTATACCCAGAACTTGGTTTGAGTTTTTGTATTCCAACCAAAACTTATACTGTGGTAGCAGCTAGTTAGGGAGCTTCTTACCCTCTTTGAATTTCAATTTCTTTTCTTTTCTCGCCTTTTGTAATTAAGCTCCAAATTTTAGTTTATGAATGTAAGAAGATGTGTAAATAATGAACAAATTAACCTTTCTACTAAAATTCTCTCAAATTTTGTAATTTTCCTTTTATTAATTAAAAATTACTTGGTAGTTAAATTTAGTTAATAAATAAATATTAGTATTAAGTTCTATAAATTTAGGGCAGGAATTAATAGTAGAATTATGAGAGAGATATTTCTTTTCGAATATGTATGTGAGAGATGGATTGTGGTTAAACGCTATAATAACACATAGCACGAGAAAAACAAGTTTAGTTAGATATAAAATAATTTCATCTTCGTATATTAAAATTTTGTATATTTTATGGTTATTTATTTATTTATTTGAGAAGAATTTATGGAAAATGAATTAGTCATTGTTATCTGTGATAGATAATAGATATATTAATTATGATAATAATAAAATAATTAGTATAAATTTAAATTAAAATTTGAAAATATGAGTAAAACTCTTGAGAAAAAAATATCTTAAAATTAAGAAAAAAAAATCCCCATTTTTAGCATAAATAAATAATGTGAATAATTAAAAAATCAATTATAAATAATTTATTACTAACTCATGTGAAAAACTAATCCTCTTACCAACCGTTGAGTTGTTTACAAGTGTTTTGTACCAGCTCTAATCTCTAGGTAAATAGAGGACCATTTCTGTCCTCCGTAGGAGTAGATATTTGAGACTTAAAATACAATTGATTACAAATTTCTAACAACAGAAAGACATCATGTTCTTTTCATTTTCTTAAACGCCGTGAAATTTTGGGGATACAATAATTCAAGGGCTTCCAAAGTGCAAGCTAAGACATAACGTATGCCACACATTTTGGTTCCTCCACAGTGGGATCTTACCTTTATATTAAAGTTTATGATTGGCCCCCTAAATGGCGGAACATGTGAACATGAAGTCCAAGCAAACTTGTGATGACAACTAGAAGCTGATCGCACCCGCCTAATTCATATAAACCAAGTCCTGATTCAAGGCCCACATGCCAAAATCTTGCCCGATACAGGCGAAACAACTAGCTGGTTCCTTCGATGCCTCAAAGTCCATATTATAAAATTGTTGATTTGCTTCAGGAAGCAAGGGTCTGCTCATTATACAACTATTTCATTCCATGGTTAAGGATGAAATCTAACTAAAAAAGGTGACTCCGATAAGACGATTCATAAAGTCCAATTTATGATAGAATTGGAATTTGATTGGCCTCTTGGGACTATATCCAATTTGGAATTAAAACAAGAAGAATGAATGAATCAAAATAGTCGAATAAAATAAAACGATTAAACAGAGTTTAATTGAATCCCGACATTTGGTCCATAGACAAGAGGTTTTCATTCCATGTGCATGTCGTGGGATTGATATATTCCTATCAGTGTGTAAATTGAATAAAAAAATTGCACTTGAATTTGGGTTTTGAGAAACCCTAGAAATCTAAATTAGGGCTGTAAAGAAAAGATGAAACTAAATCGTTATATAAGAAGTGAAAATATAAAAGAACTAAGGTAGGAAAAAGAAATAACTTAATTCAGCCCAAAAGGGTCGGTTGAATCGGTTATGTGAAATTCCTTGTAAATCCAAATTAAGGCTGGAAAACAAATTAAAGATAATAAATCGTATGAAACCCCTAATTAATTTGTGCTTAAAAACGTCAATAGGGGAGAAAATAATCCTATAAATACCCTAATCAACAAACAAATAAAAACGTCTATCGTTGGGAATGAAAAGATGAAAATACTACAAGATTGAAAATTTGATAAATGAACAACTTTAAATCTCACGTTAGATTTGGTGTTCTAAAAGTAGAGGTGTGCATGGGCCGGGCTACTCGGCTCGGCCCGAAGGCCTGCCCGAAATGTGGGAGGGTTTGGGCAAAAATATAGGCCCGAAAAATGGGCTTGGACAAAAAAATAAGGCCCGTTTAAAAAATGGGCCGGGTCTCGGGTAAGGTATTTTTAGCCCGAGCCCGGCCCGGCCCGGCCCGAACTCACTAAAGGACAAAAAAAATCTGCATATTTTTTTTATTTTTGAATATTATTTTCTTGTTGATTTCTCCATATTTTGCTACTATTTTACTATTATGTTGCTATTATTTTGTTGTTATTGTTTGGATATTTTATAAATTTTATTTTATTGTTAATTTTCTTATTATTTTAAAGGCATTTGTTAATTTTTTTATTATTTTAGAAGCATTTGCTTGTTAAGTTGCATTTATCTTAATGTTATTTAAGTTTACATATTTTTCAAATTTTATTTTCAATTTGTTGAGAAATATTTATTTTGATATTTTTAGTATTTTTGATGTGTTATATATATTTAAAAATAATATAAAAATTAATACGGGCGGGCCGGGCCGGGCCCGAATTTTAGTACTTTTATCCGGGTCGGGCTTGGGCAAAATTTTAGGCCCATTTTTTGGGCCCGGCCCGACCCAAGCCCAATAAATGGGCATGATTTTTTAGTTGAGCCTGACCCGAACCCGGCCCGGCCCGGCCCATGAACACCTCTATCTAAAAGTAGTATTTTTGTCTTTATACATTTTTATTTTTTTAAGTAAATTGGTTTAATAAAAATATCTATAAATTACATTAATACCTTTATATATTTTTTTCAATGAATTTTGCATGCAAAATAAAATGGAAGCAACATTGACTTACTAGTTATCTAATGTTTAAGGAATATTAAGCGATATTACCTGGTCTGATCGTAATATGGAAAGACAACTTATATTAGTAGATGAACCGAAACATGTTTTTAGTCTAATCGGAAATGAGCAAATCAATTGAAAGACTAATATATCGTCTATCAAGTCTAATTGGGGAGATGTTTAGTCTTAAGCATTAGAGTGGATGGCTCTTAGAAGATAGAGACATAAATGTGATTGACTAGATTGACAGTATATCGGATAGGACCCAAGTAGAATAAATCCTAAATCTGATTATAGATTTATTCACTTGTGATGTTTATAGTGTGTCATACTTTAATCTTGAGTGGATGATTGACTATGTATGTGTGACTCATATACTTTGATGTAAGTAAAAGCTTGAGTTCAAATAAATAGGAAAATAAAAACTAGCGCGTTGGGTATATGACTTCTGCAATATGTAGCATCATTCACAATAGTATAATTTATAATCCAATAAATGGGTAAATGATATTCTATCATTGGCATTAATGATAGATGAAAAGTAAATGTGGTCACTGCTCATTTGTCTTTTTGATGAATAACTTAATTATTATTTGATAGTAACTGACTTTTAATGAAGAAATATGTAATGATTACCCTGAGATAAAATAGGATCATATTGGGAGAACAAACTTATCCTAAAGAGATTAAAGATATCCTATGAGGGTAACACACTTATGAAAATGCCATTGGACGAGCACTAATTGAGTACCTTTTGTAATGATATGTAATTAGGGAGAGTTCAGTCACAATACTATAGTGAATGACTTCGTGATTAAATGAGTTTATAATAAATAGGTGAAAAGCTAGAATTTAATTATAAATCATTTGAGCCCTAATTATATATGTCCAATTGTTCCCTCTATTAGCTCGTTGAAACCAAAAATGAATTGCATAAAGAATCAAATAAACATAAATGAATGAAAATAATAAATTTAGAGAAATGAGTTACACTCGAAAATGAATGTGTTTTCTTACTAAATATGGAAATGGGGTTTTTTACTAATATAGTTTTTAAAAAAAATACTGAAATGGGATAAGGCAAAAAGTAATGACGAAAATGGTATGGACCAGAGTGGTGCCGCCTATGGCAGTGGCGTGACCACCCTGGGTCCCACACACTTTGCCATTTTCTGTTAAAAAGAAAAAAAAAAGGTTAAAAACGAAAAAAAACAAAAAGGATGAAAAAAAATGGGTTGTGTGGGTGCCAGAGGCGGCACAGGTTGTGCCTCTGGCAGAGGCAGCACCGGTTGGGCCCCATTATAAAAACTACTGGAAGAAAAGAAAAAGAAAGAAAGGAGAAGAAGAAGAAGAGAAGAAGAGGAAAAAAATAGAAAAGAGAAGGTATATTTTTTTTAAATAATGGATTTTTATATTGTTATTGTGTTTTTGCTGTTATTATTATTGTTGATTTTTTTTTGTTAGTTATTATTATTGCTAGTAAAAACCCAAGAAGAAAGCAAAATCCGCCAAAATAGAATGGAAGCAATTTATCGGAAATTTGGAACCAATTAAAATCAAACATATTGAAGAAAAGAAAAAAAAAATCAGAAAGATAAATATCATTCTCTTGAGAACCTCAATAGAAGAAGAAGAAGAAGGAGAAGGAAAAAAAAATAGAAAAGAGAAGGTATATTTTTTTTAAATAATGGATTTTTATATTGTTATTGTGTTTTTGCTGTTATTATTATTGTTGATTTTTTTTTGTTAGTTATTATTATTGCTAGTAAAAAACCCTTATTCTTATTGTTAGTTATTATTATTGTTAGTAAAAAACTATTATTAAGATTGTTGGTTATTATTGTTAGTAAAAAACCCTAATTATTGATTTATATTAATTTTGTAAAAAAAACCCTAAAAAAGCCTATTTATGTTATGTAAAGAATGTTTTATTTTTTTTATATAATTTATTTGTTATATGTGTTTTAGGTGGGTTTTTTACCTTAATAATGTAAAACATAGAATAAAATATGGTACTTAATCTTTCAAACAGCCTATTTTGGTATTTTATTCTATTTTTTTATATTATTAGGGTAAAAACCCGTTTTAGGTTGATTAGATAATATTTATGAAATTTATTTGGCATGTTATAGATATTGTTAGAAATTGCAACACATTTGGTATTGCCTGATAAGATAATAAGTTCAGCACAAAGGGAGAAAGTTGATAAGATGATGAGAGAAGTGCAAGATTATAGAATGAAACCAGAAGAAGATATTGTTCAACATGTTATCACAGTAAATAAAAAGATGCAAGAAGTGTTGCGGAAAGGTCATGAAATGATTAGGAAGAATAAAATGTAATACTTAATCCTTAGAGGGACATTAATAGAACGGGACCATCAAATCATTTTAGACCAACTTTGGAAGACATTGGTACTGCGAACTTATTGGAATCTAGTTATATGCTTCGTAAAGTTTATAATCTCTTATGGAGTAAGGAAAATAGTGAGACAAAGTATAGGTTCACGAAAGTCGACTGGGAAGCAAAATGTGATTGACATACCATGGATGGATAAATTAGATGTTAGGAAATTACCAAGAGAATTTCTAATTTCAATACCCGTTATTAAGATTGAAGAGGAAGAAGATCCCGAGGAATTACCAAATTGGATTGTAGAAGATGAATATGAAGAGAATCAAGAATATTTAAATTGGATTGTACGTACAGTATTTCCTAGAGGAAGATATAGGGTCGGAGATGGAAGAAAACATAGAATTGAATTTAAATGGTTAAATGTAAAGATAAATGTTGTTTATGTAAAAAATGAGAACTGAAAAAGTATGAGCTTATGAATGACAAAAATTGCATATTGATTAATTAAATTTTTTATTTAAGTAATTTATTTGTTGTTCGAAATTATTTTGAGAAATTTTGTTTATTTTTTAACAGATTGAGCATTGAAGATGGATAATCAATTTTTTGTATGCGTTTATTTCGATGGAATCATCTTGACAACAACCGTTGGATGCATATTTGAATGTCGGTAACAAATAGCAATGAGATTTAATAGAAATGTCTCGTTGGATGATATGAAGGGAAGGATTAACGCAAAAATTGTTAGATGTTGTGGGAGAAGGATCTCGAAACTTTTCTACAAGTTTTCAATTTCAACAGATCCCATCAAATTCACCGAAATGGAACTTGTAGATGACGAAGACGTGAAGACAATTATCGCTCTTTACTGTGGGAATGGGAGTCACAAAAATGTACCAATTCACTTATTTGCTGAGTTAGTAGGTATGGAGGAAAATAAAGATCTCACTGCATATGGTGAAGAACATAGAGCTCAAGAACCGTGCATGGTGGTTCCAATATCGTACATTGATAGTGAATCGACTATACGTGGGATCGATATCGATCTTAATGTTACATCCGATATGGATGTGATTGGTAATGATGGTTACGATAGTAGTGATCCTTGTTATCAAAAGGTCAATAGTGATAGTGATCCCGATGTGGACGATGTCCCCGATGATATTGACGATGAAGACGTGAATGACGATAGAAACATTAACGCGTCTTCAGTCGGGAACCAGATGCAACGTATTGTGATACACAATAATCTTAGACCACACATGTCGCTCATAGACCCCGACGCGACGCATGCAGCTGAGTTCCCTGAGTACCCTAAAATACTTCCTGCTCATCGGCTGGCCGTAAATTCTGATCCTGAGGAGTTGTTCGTAGGCCAGAGATTCGAAAGTAAAGAAGAGTGCGTATTTGCTATTAAACGGTATAGCATGAATATATCATTGGATTACAAAGTTGCAGTGTCTAAACCGACATTATAGATTGGGGAATGTTGGAAGTCGACGGAAGGCTGCAATTGGCGGGTACAAGCTGCATTTATTCAAAATTCACAGATATGGGAGATACGCAAATTTGTTTGGCCTCACACATTCACATCAACACATATGACAGATGATCATCGAAAACTTGATTCCAAACTATCTGTACGTATATCATGCCAATGGTGAAGGACATGCCGACCATTAAAGTTTCAGTACTGATAGCCGAAATGCAGGCACGATTTCAGTATCGAGTATCATATCGAAAGACATGGATAGCTAAACAGATGGCAATGGAGCAATTGTATGAAGATTTCGATGCGTCGTATAACGAGCTACAGGGTTGGATAGCTGCTATGCGGGAGTACGTACCGCGGACTGTTATTGAGTAACAGACAAGACCTTATTATGGCCCGGATGACCAACTACAGTCGGGAAAAAGAATTTTCCATCGAATGTTCTGGACGTTTGATTCATGTGTGCGTGCATTTCCCCACTGCAAGCCGTTTATGCAAGTGGATGGGATCTGGCTATATGGAAAATATACACAGATCTTACTTCTTGCGATTGTTCAAGACAGCAACAGGAACGTGCTTCCAATAGCATTTGCCATCGTAGTTAAGGAGAACATGGAATCGTGCGAATTCTTCCTTACCAAACTACGGAGGTATGTTATTAGAAACGATAATATTTGCATCATCTCCGATAGAGGGAAATGATTAATTGCTGTCATTAGGCGTTCCGGTGTACTATGGGGATCCGTTTACTGCATCTGACATATCGCGACTAACTTCCATCGAGATTAGAAGAATGCAGACTGGAAGAGACAAGTTGTGAAAATGGTTAAATGAATACCTTATCTTCTAAATATAAGTTTTAATGTTTTAGGGCAGTACTGTAACTTATCTTTTCCTAATACATATACAACGCACGAGCTAGAACCACACATTTTTCGCCAAAGAATGGCTCAACTTGAGAGTGACATAGAGGGTCAACAAATACATCTTTCCGACAGTGGCTGGGTAGTATGGAGCCGTGGCAATGGGCTCAAAGTTTTGACGAGGGCTTTCGTTATGGTTAGATGACCACAAACTTAGTGGAGGGGGTCAATGCTGTGTTGTTGAAAACACGACATCTTCCGATTTCATCTGTCTTCTCGGCTACATTCTACAGGTTGGCTGCCTTGATGCTAAGAATAGGTTAGCAACAAGTCAACTAGATGGAGGCGGAGCACATGTTTGTCGAAGATGTTAGGGATGCAATGGTTGCAAACCGTGGGATTGCGAGGTCAATGAATGTAGAAATATATTCACAACGCCTTGAAACGTTTCGTGTTACGGAGAGCATTGGTCGTTGACCCGGCATACCACCTAGGTCCTATAAAGTTGATATTCAGAACAGACGGTGTGATTGCAAGAGGTTCCAAACACTTCATTATCCATGTGCGCATGTCATGGCAGCGTGTGCTAAAGTGAACCTTAATGTTGAGCAATTTGTCGATAATGTGTACACACTCGAGCGCACGTTACATGTGTGGGAAAATAAGTTCCCCATCCTGCCTGACCTGTCTACATGGGAGGTGCCTCTGACGACTTTCGAGCTTGTCCCAGACAGAGGGCTACGCAGGAATATAAAAGGTCGTCCGCAATCATCTAGAATCCGTAATGAAATGGACATTAGGGAGAAATCCGAGAGGTCACGCTGTGGATTATGCAGGTTACCTGGTCATAATCGGAGAAAATGCCTGTAGCGAAACTATCATGTTGGTCAATCGTCACGATCGGGTAGGAATTGAACTTATGTTGTAATGTATTTAATTTATATAAAGAAATTATATTGTAAAGTTTGTTCCAATTAGATTAATGTTCTAATGTATTTAATTTATATTACAAGACTAAGTTTGTTACAAGTTTTAGTGTTTTAATGTTCAAAATCTCCAAATTAATCTAATTTACGTTATGGTCAAATTTCATTCCACTTTTCAAAGTTCCAATTAATCTAATTAAATATATACTAAAAAATACAAACTTTTTAATATCAAAATCCAAGAAACCCCTAAAATTGATGGTTCCATGGTGTGGTCCTCGGGGTATATTTCTGCGAAGGTCGACATTCACGTTGTGGGTGATTGTAACCATCAACTTCCTCTTCAGTCGCGGGTGAAGGTGTCTGATGCATGGAAGAAATATCATATGGCTCGAATGGCATCGATGAACTTGAGTCGAGAGGAGTGCCATGCTGTGGTGGATACAACCCAAGGGGACTGGAGTACTGCGGTGGATACGGGCCCGGGGTAGTGCTATACTACGGTGGATATGGGTTAGGAGAAGTGCTGTATCGCGGTGGATATGACCCAAAGATATCAAACCCGTAATGGTATCCGCCCCCTGACGAGCTTGGGAAATAGTCATGAGCCGGCAAATCCGGATGATAAAAAGTATTAGCTGAATGTGAATGAGATCGCTCAGACTCGGACTCGTGATCTGGCTGTGGATCGGGCTCTATATCGGCTACTGGCTCGTATGCCTCATGTCGCTGCACGTGCGGGGGACTATAGTCGACTACCCACCAAGTAAATATGGCTTCCCCATACTAGAGTACCATTGTATGTACTCTAACGATGGTTGCGAATCGGAAGACATATCCATCTGAGGTCTTCGACCAATTCGATTATCCCACACCAGAACAAATTTTCGGTGCACAACTCCCCAATCCATTCCATGTTTCCCTCTCTTGTTGATGCCGTGAACCTTCCCCACCTGCATTGCCGGATCTGGGATATACTGGATGTAACCAAACTGTCGTAGTACTCGATTCTCGTGGTACCACTCGACTACATTGAAACTGATAATTGGTGCATTAGTGCACGGCAATTGAGAATGAATGTAGGTAGATGGGTATAATAGCCGCAATTTCTGGTCTACGATATGGCATCCATATAAACTGCACGATTAATACCATGATATACAAAGCAATTACATGTCACAAATATTTGAATAGCTTACCCCTTCCCCGGCATGTTGTTCAATCATCAGACGATATATCGGGATAGTGTACGACCTCCCGATACCCAGATATATACTCCATCTACGAAAATAATTTTCAAGTAAATATAGTATCGTTAGAATAGTATCATTATAAAGAAATTGTCAATTAATAATAAGTTAAATTTTATCACCTGTTAAGTAGTGGAAATACATATGGTTGGTAACTAACCGATGCCAAGAATGACATTCAATAAAGAGCCCATGACTGCAACAATACAAGGCATCCGCCTATGTCTACGACATCAGGACAAAACTCACAATACAACATAGCCAGAACTGGGGAACCCCAACTATACGAACGAACATTACGCAAATCAGCTAATAGAGGTAAATACTGGAGAGGAACCTTGTTGTTGTTCGAATTGGGCATCAATACACCCCCTATAATGTGCGTAATGTATGCTCGAGCTGCGCACATCAACTCTTCTTCAGTGGCATTAACTGATAAATGCTCAAAATTTGCTTTCAGCCATGTAAATTTCAACTCCGAAAAATTAGACTCATCATCGTCGGGCGAGGCTCCTGGTAGGCTATAACAAAGTGCAGCCGGCTCAGCTATCGCACTTACGCCCGTGACGACATTCTCGCCGATTGGGAGCTAAAGTGCAATGCAACATCCTCCAGAGTGACAGTGCACTCCCCACATGGTAAATGAAAAGTGTGGGTCTCCGGGCGCCAACGCTCGACCATTGCGGATATTAAATCGTACAGCAAATTGAAAGTCTGGGTCAATGCTGCTGACCCGAATCTAGCTAGCTCCAAGTAGGGCATCAGTCGTGCATCCGAGGAATATCCTAAACCATTCACCCGGCCTCTTAATATGTGGTACGAGTCCTGGCAGTGTTAAATTACAGAAAATAGTTATAATAACTTAATTTATTTCCTTAAATTACGTAGATCTTTTTTTAATGGAAATCGTGATTAACAAATAACAACATTTTACCATATTATTAACAGCATCACATATTTGAGCAAGATCCTTATTGATCAATGAAGCCATTGCGATACCTGCAATTTCAAAATAAATTTCGATTATTAATTTTAATGTTTGATGGATTTTAAATATTTATTAGAATAACTAAACTTTATATATTGCTTTTAATTACAAAAAAATAGCAAACAGTTTTTTCGACAACATATTTTTTGCTATACTACATTAAAAAAATAAATATATCCAACTCAAATACAAATATTTTTATTATAATTTAAAATATTTAATAAGTAAAATATTTTGGTTTAAAATATAATATATTTAATACACCGGGCATGTAGTTCAATATATTTTAATTTAATTTAATTTTTATTTAACAATAATTTCAGTGATGCAATAATAATTAAAAAACACATGATAAGTTGTTCAATATTATTTTAAAATATATTATAATATGTAATTAACTAAATTCATTGGGAAATAAAAAATTTTCAAATTTTTAAAATTTTTAAAATTTTCGGATCTTATATTTTAAAATATACTATTTTCATATTTTACTTTTTATCTTATTTTAGTACATAATGTTTCAAATGTATTATTTGAGTAATTTTTTATATTAATTTAGTAAATAACCCTAATTTTGTCCATTTGTTTGTATTTTTTAAATTTTCGGATTTTATTTTTTAAAATATACTATTTTCGTATTTTATTTTTTTATATTATTTTAGTACATAATGTTTTCAAATGTATTATTTTAGTGTTTTTTATATTAATTTAGTAAATAACCCTGATTTTGGCCCTTTGTTTGTATTTTTAAAATTTTTAGATCTTATTTTTTAAAATATACTATTTTCATATTTTATTTTTTTATATTATTTTAGTACATAATTTTCAAATGTATTATTTTAGTGTTTTTTATATTAATTTAGTAAATAACCCTAATTTTGTCCCTTTGTTTGTATTTTTTAAATTTTTGGATTTTATTTTTTAAAATATACTATTTTCGTATTTTATTTTTTTATATTATTTTAGTACATAATGTTTCAAATGTATTATTTTAGTGTTTTTAATATTAATTTAGTAAATAACCCTGATTTTGGCCCTTTGTTTGTATTTTTAAAATTTTCGGATCTTATTTTTTAAAATATATTATTTTCGTATTTTTTTTATATTATTTTAGTACATAATGTTTCAAATGTATTATTTTAGTGTTTTTTATATTAATTTAGTAAATAACCCTAACTTTGTCCATTTATTTACATTTTTTAAATTTTCGGATTTTATTTTTTAAAATATACTATTTTCGTATTTTTTTTTTTATATTATTTAAATAAAAACCCGCCAGCACCACTTTCCCCAAAAAATTTATTTTTTCATATTTTATTTCTTTTCATATTTTATTTTTTATTAAGATTTTTTTAATATTTTATTTTTTTATACTATTTTTGTAAAATAGTATAAAACCCCATCACATAAAAAATAAAAAAATAAAAAGAATCAACTTAAAACACACTTAACAAATAAATTAAATAAAATAATAATAATAAAACGTTCTTTACACATAACATATATAGGCTTTTTTACTTCAATAAATATTAAAAATAAATTAGGAATGAATGAAAATATAAAATAAATACAAACATACATTAATATCTCATTTTAACCAAATAACACCTTGCAAAAAAATAAATTTATAAATTAAATCTAAATTAAATCAAAATCAATCAATAATAATAAATTACTTACTTAAAATAAATAAATTACTTACTTAAAAAAATTACCCTTTTTTTCCTTCTTTTTCTTTCTTTTTCCTTTCCTCCCTCTTCTTCTCCTTCTCTTTTTCTTCTTCTTTTTTCTTCCCTCACCAATGCCGCCTGCTTCTCCTTCTTCTTCTTCTCTTCTTTCTTTTCTTCTTCTCCTTCTTTCTTCCCAAAATGAGGTAGGGGACCATAATATATGGTCCCAAACATAGAAAAAACCAAAACGCCCATGCATGAGAGGTCTTTTCACGGTGCCACCTCTAGCACTGGCACCACCGGTGCCGCCTGTGGCAGACCCACCACCAGTGCCGCTCAGCTTTTTTTTCTGCTTCAATTTTTTTTTCATGTTTCCATTGTTTCTATTTTTTTAACCGTTTTTGTCAGTTCCCAGGGTGGTCACACCACTGCCATAGGCAGCGCCATTCTGGTCCATACCATTTTCGTCATTACTTTTTGCCCTATACCATTTCAGTATATTTTTTTAAACTATATTAGTAAAAAACCCATGGAAATGACTTGAGAATTAATTTAAGTTCTTTAAATTATTATTTAATCAAATAAATAGAATTAAATTAATTGGTCATTATAAATCCGTTGAATTGGAAATCAAATATATTTTTTTATAAATTCTTTTATGGTAAAGTTGTCATAACTTTAAGAGAATTAAAATTGGATTGAGAAAATTATTTAATTGGAAAATTAATATCTAATTAAATTAATAAATAATATTTATTTTATAAAATAAAAAAAAATATGTATTGGGTTGAATTAAATTATAAAGTGCTAGGTTAAAAGTCCTACAAGCAAATATAACTTAACCTAATACAGGAGAAGCCAAAAACCCCCTCATAATACATATGAGGGGCAACAACCCTAGTATATTTAATTAGGGTGTGTAGCCCCCCTCTCCTAATTAAACTAGAAGACTAGTTTTTTTTTTTTTTTTATCAAATAAGCATTATTTGTAATCTACTGATTTAACCAGGATTCTCAGACTTATAAATAGATGAAACTAGTAGAGCTAAAAACAGAACTTTAAGATATTGTTATTCTGGCCAAAAATAGTGAGAAATTTATTTTCTAAGTATAAATTCTATTCTCGAGGAATAACAATTTTATAGGTTTCTATTGATAGAGAATTAATTTCCTACTGAAAGTAAGAGATTGTTTTTGGTTTTGTGTTTGATTCATGATTGTTCGAGCCCACACTTGAAGTGATTCGTGGTATGAGAATAGCAGAGAAGGTTGTTCAGTTGCATGCCGTGAATGTCTAGGAATCATCTCGTACAAGGCACAAATGCTTTTCGGGGAAAAAATATTGTTATAAATATAACAAACTAACTCAATTTTGAAATTTTTAATTTTCCACTATGATAGAAAACCATTTTTAAATAGGAGTTTTTCCGACACTCAACCTTAAGAAAAAGTAATGACTTATATTATATTAATTACAAAAATGATTTGAATAAAAAAGGGTGGTCAAACTTGGGTATTTATAGATCCCAAGTAAACTAAGTAATCCTATCCTAATCAAACTAACCAAAATTCAACCACGGTGTTTTAGGTAATTTAAGTTAACCAAATTTTTACAATGTAATCCTAAGTAAAACAATACTATAAGACACCTAAGAACAAACCTAGTACAACTGATCAAGTAAAGGTGATTTGATTTATAAAATAACTTTAATAATAAATATGAACCTTTTTAAATAAATAAAGTCCTAGTTAGAAATTATAGTTAGACTAAAATTCTTCTAGAATCTAATTTAAGAATGTTATTTATTAGAGCTAGTCGAACTTTACAAAATTCCAAACTCAATTAAAATCTTAACCTTATAAAAACTCAAGGAATGAAGAGTCTTACTTCAACTAGGACTATTGGAAATCCAACTTCAAGTAAGACTCAAGAAGAATCCTACTTCAACTAGGACTTTTATCCTAACCATGTCCAATACAATTTGAGAAGTTGGTTTACTTGGACACATCCTTGTCCTTCATTGAAGTTCCTTGATCTTCTTATAGATGTCCGTTAACAAAAACTTAAACAAATGTTTTCATTCTTACTTTTAGTTCCCTTGTTCTGAACCTTCCCATTGGATCACTTGGATAGGATATGTATTTTAGTTCATCATTTCCTTTAGAGCTTTTATGAAAAGATTCATCCTCGAATTTGTAATCTTGACAAAATGAGAAAGGCAAGAAAAAAATATTAAAAATAACACTAATATCATACTCAACAAGAAAGTCAATCTTTTCATACCCCAAAAATGGTGGATCTAAAAAAGCTAGTGAGGTATGCATATTAACTATTTTGGCGCACTACAGTAGAATAATCCGCCACCCTGCTAACTTCCTGGCAAGTTAAAGTATTGGAATATACTAGCATTAAAGTATCCGCCGTTTGGTAGTATCTAAAGATTTATTTATAGGGTACCTTCAAGCGAAGAAAGAGTACGCCTCAGAGTTTTGACTGAGTATGAAGACCTTACCAAGTGTATAAGAAAGTTGTAGTAGACTTAACTGTCTTTAAGACCACAACATACGCGAGTCATCGCCAAGGTATAGTATGCTCGGTTTGCATGAAATCTGTTCAAGTTGGTTCGTGTAACGAGATTAGTTGAGAGTTAATTGGATTGATTTGACCCTATGCATGTCTAGTCAAATAGTAACGTAGATATTCATCGAATTTTCTTTTACGTACCCCTAGATTTGGTAGGGAAATCAAGGAGACCGAGAGTTTCTATAAAGTGAAAGAAGAGGGGACATCCCAGATGGTTTTTCTTTCTACTCGACGTTTTGGTCCTTCTTTCTAACCTAAATGTTCTCTTTGTCTTAGCTAAGCTAGAGCTAAGATTTCATTTAATTAGTGGATAATTTAACCTTCCGGTAAGTTTTAAAGCTCTGTATGTTACGATTGTTGAAGATTAAAGATGCTAAAAGATGTAAGAATACTAGGGTGTGAGAGGAAGGCCTTGCATGGGTGTCGCATATAGTTGAAACTCTAGGAAACTATCTATAATGGGAATTCTAATGAAAATTCCTTGATCTTTTAAGTAGTTGCTACTGTTGGTTTGGGAGGGAAGATTGAAACATAAACTTAGGGCCGAGGTAAATGGTGGATCTCTGGTGAATCTCTAGACTAGATTCCTGTGTGATATTTTATGATGATTCTTTGCATGGTTGATGTTCCTGTAGTTGTGTAACAGCCCGCTTTTCGGTTACATCAGAACAGTGGTTTCAGGACCACAATTCCGAAGTAGACATGTTAATCTTATTATTTCTTTAAGGTCTACATTTTGATTGAATGATTGTGTGAAAATTTCGTTAAGCAATTTTATCGATAGAGTGTCCAATTTGACTAATAGGACTAAATTGCAATAGGTGCAAAATATGTGTTCTAGAAGCTAGAGGTGTCTAATTGCTATGAAATTTTAAATTGGAGGTTATTAAATGGTAATTAGACCATTATACTTTAATTTGGACAAAAATGGACATAGCTAGGTGAAATTTCAAAGTTTGACATTAAGGGCATTTTGGTCATTTGGTAAATAAAGACAAATAAAACTAAAATAAAAGTGTTCATATTCTCAAATTAGTCCCCGCATAGCCAAAAATTTCAAGGAAGAGATAGCTAGGGTTTTGGCCATTTCCAAGCTCAATTGTAAGTCCGTTCTTGCCCTGTTTTTAATGATTTTCATGTTTTTAAAGTTGTCTTAACCTAATCTAGCTATTTTAAGGGCTAATTTGAAAGAAAGATGAAATCTAAATTTTTACCCATGTTGAATATTTGTGTATTTTGATGTCTAATGGTAGAAAATGTATGTTTGATGTTAGGTAAACAACATTTACCAAATGATTTTTGATGAAAATGTCAAATAGGGACCTATTTATAAAAGTTGTAAAATGTGTGTAAAAATTTGATTAAATTAAAAATGTGGGCTGTTATGAGTACTATTAATATTCAGCTAGGCTTGGGTAATAAAGAAATCGAATAAAAATCATTTTACGAGCCGAGGGACTAAAATGTAAAAAGTTGAAAAGTTAGGGGAAAATGTAATTTTTTCCATAAGGTGTTTTTGGGATTAAATTGAATAATGTGATAATTGAATGAGTTAAATTTGATATTGTAGATAAAGAAAGAAGAGGTTCTGACCTAGACCGGGGAAAGAACAAAGTTGTGGACTGAACCAAACTATTAGCCATTTTGTATCGAGGTAAGTTTGTATGTTAAAAATAAGCTTTAATATGATTGTATTTTATTGCTTTAATATTACATGAATAGTATGTTTGATAAATGTGGATGACCTTAATCCTATGAACGAGTCCGAAGACGAATCGACAAGCAAGAAATCTCGTTTGAACCTTAGGAATAGGGTAGGAGCAAGTGACATGTCACTAGGGTTAGTATGTGTTATGTGATTATGTGATTCCGGGTGCTGGTCTTTTACGTCCTACCGATGGCTGAGTATACCAGCATATGTTGCGGATACTTGACAGCTTGTGTGAGCAGCACCGCGTAGCTACGTCTTAACTGATAGCTTGTGTGAGTAGGCTCGTTGATAGCTCGAGAGCGAGCAACTATGTGATATGAGATTGATGTAGCATTGGCTACATATGTGGCACTTAATGTGCAAATTTCCTGAGTATCCGATATTATTACTCCGAGTGGTTTACGAGTATATCAAAGATGAGAACATGTGTAAGTTCATTTCGAAATGGTTCAGGTATGTACGTAAAGGTCATGTTTATTATATGCTTGAAATGATGAAAATGGGGTAAGTTTTGTGATGAAATAGATTATGATCATGAGGTTAATGTAAATTTTCATTTAATTATGTTATACTATTTAAATGTTATATACATGGTAAGGTTGCTTATTTCTTGCATACGAGCTTACTAAGCTATAAAGCTTACTCCGTTTATTTTTCATGTTTTTATAGCGTCGCCAAGCTAGCTCGGACCGGAGATCATCGGAGATTTGCCTCACACTATCAAAACTATTATTTTGGGTATTTGATGATCTTAGCAATTTGAAAGTATGGCATGTATAGGGACTTGGTAATTTTGTTATATGTGTCATTATGATTGGCCTATGTATTGGCTTGTAATAGCTATTGGTTGATTTGGTACTTTGTCATGTTAATTGGCCTATTTTTGGCTAACATGGTTGTAAGCCTAAGTATATTCATATATGTGCCAATGCCTTTGGTGATATGGTCATGGTATGCTTAGTGAGTGATGGAATGTGTTTCATAGCATGAGTGTGAAATGTTTGGAATGTGACCTAATGATGAGATGATAAATTTGTGTACAATTAGGTATCTTGAAAGTAGTTAATTGTGGCTTGATGAATGTGAAATTGGCATGATTGAGTTAGAGCCTAATAAATGTTGTGAGTATGATAGATATTGCTATTGTATTGACATGTGTTGGTCATGATTGTGGGTGTTTTGATTGCCTAAGTATATTATGATTTGTACCATCGAATTGGTGTATATGTATGTGTGAAAAAGGGTGACAAATAGCTTGGTAAATAGCCTTTATTTTGTCCATACGGGTAGACACATGGGCATGAGTCTAGGCCATGTGTGACACACGGTCTGCCCTATGGGTGTGTGTCTTGGCCGTGTGTCCCCTGCACCTTAATTTTGAGAAACAGAATGCTCAGAATTCAGCACATAGGTAGAGACACGGGCGTATGTCTCAGCCATGTGGACAGTAGGGCCTCGAACACGGGCGTGTGCCCTGGCCGTGTGAAGTCTGCACCTATTTTATGAAAATTAATTTTCCACACGGCTTATTACACGGGCGTGTGACTTGGCCGTGTAATCTCAATTTGTTCATGGGTTACAAGTCAGAGAGTTACACGAGGTCAGGATACGGGCGTGTGTGACCACACGGCCTGCCCACATAGGCGTGTCCCATATCCACACGGGCGCGTGACCCCTGTTTAGTGAAAATTTTTTCTAAGTTTTGTAAAAATTTCTAAAGTTTTTGGTTTAGTCCCGAACAACTTCCAAAGCATGTTTTGGGCCTCGTAGGCTCGCAATAGGGACTTTATAAGTATGTGTGAATGGTTTTAATTTGGATGCAAATTTATGGCTCAAAATTGTATGACTGCTTGTTATGTGAGTCCGATAATGCCTCGTACCCAGTTCTGGAGTCGGATATGGGTAAGGGGTGTTACAAGTTGTGCTTGAGGAGTTGTTGTATGTATGTATGTATGTATGCATGTATGTATGTGTACATGTGTTTTCTATGAAGAATCTACAAGTATGTAAATGAAGTATATAATCTGTTTCATGAATATGACGATGTGTGTTAAGCCCGCATAAGAAATTTGTTGGGAAATGTGCTTATATTGTAATAAACATGTAACTGTTTTTATTTATTTAAACGATGAATAAATAAATAAAATTAATTTCACATTTCACGATTATGTCTTTTGTATTTATGTCTTTTATATTTTGCATGCATAGCGAAATTGTGACAAGCAAATACCAGCTCATTCATTGTCTAAAGTTTAAACTGAAGATAAGTAGCATTGTAAAGAATGTTTACATTGCGAAAAAGATGACTTACTTCAATAGATAATCTAAATGAGTTCGTAATCCCGTAAAAGAATCAAAGTGAGCATTTGATTCAAATATTGAGAAGGATTATTATTTTGTCTACAATTCCAATAGGGGAGATGACTAGTCTTGGCTATCAGAGAAGTTGACTCCACGAGTAGAGACATAAATGTATTCATTAGTAGAATGATACATTGGACTAGACCCAAGATAAATTAATTCTAAATCTATTTGTGAATTAATTCACTTCTGATGTTCATGATGTGATTTACCTAAATCTTGAGTTAGTCACTAGCCATGTGTATGCAACTCTTGTGCTTTGATATAAGTGGAGGCTTATCCTCTCATTGGCATTATGTGGATTGGTAAACATGGAACGTGGCCACAAGTTTCTCGTTCTTGAACGAGCAATTTATCACAGTCATTTATTGGCAGTGATCATATTAATCATTAAGAAAACACAATGCTGACAGTGAGGTAAAATAAGATTGTATTGAGTGAATAGATGTAACTTAAAGGAATCAAAGATATGATATAAGGGTAACACACACATGACGAGGTCATTGGACAAAGCAGTTGGATGAATTGCTTTTGTAAATAGTATACAATAAGGAGTTTTCAGTTATGGTACTTCTTGTAGACTGACTCCATGATTAAATAATTGCGAATTATCGGAACTGTGCTTCTGGACATAATTGCAATCGCTAGAGTATAATTGTATAAGTCCGATTGCTCCCTCCGCTAGCTCAAAAAACCTCGATCGGACTGCATTTGAATCAAAAGAAAATTCTACGATTTTGGGAATAATTTAATTGATTCGATGTGGAATTAAATTAGGTGGTTGTAAAAATTGTTCAACTAGAGAATTTGATTAAAGAATTTTCTTGAAAAATTAATTTGAAAAATCTAAGTGATTTTTGGAAAAATTAATTCTGATAAAGTAAAATTAAATTAATCAAATTAATTAAAATTAATATGATATTTTTGGAAATTAATTTTCAAGTCAGACAATTGGCTCAATGGGTAATTAAACTTGAAAATTGGATCTGAGATCGTAAATTGGGCCCGAGAGCCCAAAATCGAGATCGAGACCGAAAAACTGGTCAAACTAGGCTCGATATGTGAAATCGGATTGACGGTCCAACCAGTGGCTAGATCAGACCGGTTGGGTCATCATTGACCCAGGCCAAACAGGCAGTAGTCGAACCGACTTGGGGTACCATAAGGGTGTCACACCTGGGTCACCGAACATGGCAGTGCCGGTGCCTGCGACGGTGGCGTCCCCATGGCTGGCGGCGTTTAGTCATCGGTGGTTGAGCAGTGGAAGAATTACATTCATGCTGGAATTCTACTATAGAATTTGATTTCAGATTAATTATTCTAAAAATAAAATTATTTTAATTGTTTAATATTAAATTAAATTTAATACTTATCTTAATAGTATTTTATTAAAGTGATTATCTTAATATTAAATTTAATTTAATGTTTAAACATTCTATTAAATTAATATAATATTTATCAAGATAAATATTAGATTAATTTAATATTAAAGTGATTAAGTTTAATCATAGTTGAACTCTTTAAACTCTTCCTATTTACGGAAAGCTTTTGGTCATTATTTATACACATTTGAATTCAAAAGAAAGTTGTAGAGAGAGAATTCTCTGAGGAGATTATTCTAGAAAATTTCTAGAGAAATTTTTCTTATTTACAACATGACCCAAAAGTTTAGAGAAATTGTAAAATTACCCCACTGGTAATTTTTCACAAAAATTTTCTAATTCAAAGCGAGCCCTCACTCGATAGACGTGAGCTTAAGGATAGCGGAGAAGACTACTCAGTCGAAGCGCTCATCTTAGATGAATCGAATATGTACAACCAATATCTTGTTTTGAAAAAAAAATAAAACTCTGGTTTTTTCCTAAATTTATTTTTCGCTGCATTTTCCAAACTCATTTTTCCAACAATTGGTATTAGAGTCAGGTTGTGTTCTATCTATAAGTATAAACAGATAATCAAAATAAATTTATCTTCTTCTTTAATGATTTGATTACATAAAAAGTGACATTATTTAGATCATATGCATGTTTTGAGTTATATATGGGAATGGATCTGATATTATATATTAGTTATATAATTGTTTTTTTGCTGAGATCGTGGTTATTAGGAAATAGACCGTGGACTATCATACCCATATTTTATAGTTTTTTAAAATTCATAGAATTCTTGTGAGTTGAAAACATACATAAGATGTAAATGGAAATTTTCCAAAAGGAGTCCATAACGAGGAAAAGATGCGATGGCGATTGAAGACTCAAGGAAAGCCTTGTGGTGAAAATTTATGTAATTTTATTTTTTCATTTATTTTCTAGAAATAAAACTATGGAAACCTTGGTTGACAATTTTATTTTAATTACTTATCTCATTATATATATGTTTTATAATTATTTATAATATTTATATTATGTAATGTTATAATTGTGATATATATATATGAGATAATCCGCAGTTGATCGATTAAAAATAAAAAGTTTGGTAATGAGAAAATACATGTGTTGTATTATTCTATTCACTTCTTTATTTGATAACTGTGAGAAGTGTGGTAATGAGAAGGTGCATGTCTAGGATTGGCTTTGGCTAAGAAATTCTTGGTTTTTAAGCTGTCAAATTTGACTCACCTCCCTTTCCTGGGACCCTACCTGGTGCACGGTTCGCATTTACTTCTTCGGTTTTTCCTTTAAAAGAAAAACTATGGAAAATCAAAATTGTTTATTTTTATGATTGATTGATTCTTGTGAATGAATGTGAATATTATAAAATTGCCATAGCATGCTATGCATATATTGGAAGCATGCCATTTAGATTGGTAAGAATGCCACTAAGACTATTGTATGATCATTCTTGAAATTTGAAATTAAAAAGCTTGCATGTTTTTAAAATATTAAGTGGGAGAAGGTCAGTGAACAAGACCCAGGACCTCCATTGATGGTCCCTAAGTGATAGCATGATAAAGTTTTGAGCCAATTCCTACCCTAGCTACACCCCAAGGTAAACTTTGTCATGTGGGTTCACTAGATGAGATTCTTTTTAATGACAACTAACTATGCATGATTTTCAGAGAGATTGTCCCAAGATGACTCACAAATGAAATCATGTTCATGATGGATGTTGAGTCAATGGTTACACACTCAAGATCATCTCTTATTAAATAGTTTCTTAAGAAACGATATTTAAGCTAGAGATGATGGCCAAACGTTAAACGATCGTTAGTTCGTGTGGAGTCTTGAGAATTAATATTCACGAACTAATTGGATGTAATACATGTTCTTGCTAGTTAATCATGGGACTCCAAGGCAACGAAGTGTTTTTTTCAAGGTTTTAATACAAGACGCATGCATCATACTACATTCTTGATATGTTGCTACAATGAAAAATATTTGCTTAATACAAAGATAATAATTAGTGAAATTTTTATTTTTTCAGTTCAAATATGTCTCTAACTGTAACAATCCGTTTTTAGTCAAATTGGAAAAGTGGTTTTGGGACCACAAATTCGAGGTCAAAATATTTATTTTATTATTATTTTATTGTTTACAACATGATAGTATGATTGCGTAAAAATTTCGTTAACAATTTTATCGTTTGAGTGCTTAATTCGATAAAAAGGACTATATCGCGTAAAGTGTAAAAGTTATGTTTTAATAGCTAAAGGTGTCTAATAGCCGTGGAATCTTAAAGTGGAGGTCCTTATGTGGTAGTTAAGCCATTTTAATTGTGAGTGGACATTTATGTTCATGATTAAGTGATTTTAATGGTTTAAAATTAGGTTAAAAGTGTAAATTAATAATTAAAGTAAATTAAATTAAAGAAAAACAAGGTATCATCTTGTTTCTTCCTACCTATCATCGAAATTTAGACTTAGAAAATCCATGGAAATAGCTTAAAGCTTTCGGCCAACTATCCTTTATGCATGTAAGTGATTTTGACTCGGTTTTTAATGATTTCTATGTTTTTAGAGTCGTTGTAACTTAATCTAGCTAGCCCAGAGACTAATTTGCAAAAATGTTAAAGGTTTAGGGTTTTACCATTGATGAATATATGTGTATTTTGATGTCCGATGATAGAAAATGAATGGTTGTTGTTAGATAAACAACATTTGTTAAGTGATTTTGGTTGAAATTGCAAATTAGAGATTTATTTGTAAAATGAGAAAAATTCATGGTTAAATTGTGAAATAAATGAAAGATATGCGCTACTATGTTAATGAGGGAAATTCGCTAGCCTGGGTAGGGACTTAATTGTATGAAATTGTATTTTTATGAGTTAGAGACTAAATTTTAAAGATGTTAAACTATTAGGGACAAAAGTATAATTTTGCCATAATATGATTTTGGGATAAATTGAATAGAATTATAATTGAATAAGTTAAATTTGATATTATATAGATTAAGAAAAATGAAGTTTGGATCTAGATCGGGGGAAAAACAAAGTATTGGACTAGTCGATCAATTTCGTCGTTTTTGTGAATCGAGGTAAGTTTGTATGTTAACAAGCATTAATATAATTGTGCTTTAAATGCTTTATTATTGAATTAATTGTGAATACAACCTTATGGATACATTCGACGAAGATTCGACAATTTGAAATCTCGATTGAACCTTAGGAATAGATTAGAATACGAATGACATGTCATTAAGCGTTATTTGTTTTTGGTGCTAGTCCGTACGTTCTACCGGTGGCTAAGTTTTCTGGCATGTGTTACGGATTCTCATCAGCTTGTTTGAGTAGCATCGTGTAGTTACGTCTTGACCGTCAGTTTGTGTGAGCAAACCCGTTGATGGCCCGAGAGTGAGCATTATATGAGATATGAGATTGAGATAACTTTGGCTATGTATTGGCACTTAGGATGCGAGATTCTAGAGTATCTGATATTATTCCAAATGATTCAACGGGGATATCAAAGATATGGATGAGTATGAAATTGATACGAGTTGATACAGGTATGTACATGAAACATACAAGCATTGAATCGAAGAAACTTGTGAATTTCATACCTAACCTTGTGAATGAATATGTGATAGGTTTTTGGATCAATATGAGTTATATTATGATATGTTTAATTGCTTAAATTGTGTATATATGGTAAGTTGAGTTTATTACTATACGAACTTACTAAGCTTTATAACTTACTTTGTTTACTTTTCCCTGTTTTATAGTGATTACTGAAGTTGCTCAGATTTGGGAGTTGTCAGAGATCTCATCACACTATCAAGATATCATTTTGGTACTTTTGAACTTTTGTATTTGGTTATATGGCATGTATAGAAGTTGCGGTTAATTTGGTCTTTAGTTTGGTAATAGATTTAGCCATTTGATTTGGCTTGTAAATGATGAATGCTTGGGTATATGTATGGCCATGTAAATTGGCTTATTTTGGCATGCTTGGTGATGTATATTTATATATGTGCAAATGGCCTATGTTATTGGTAATTGCTAGATGAATGCTTGTTGTGAATTGGTAAGTTGAATACCAAATGGTTGAAATTTGGAGATATCACATGCTTATGATTTTAGACAAGATAATGTATATATGAAGTTAACCAATTAGATGATTTGTGAATGTGAAATTGGTATGTTTCGAATAGGTAAATTATGATGTTATGAACATTATAGTTTTTGGTATGGAATTAGCATGAATTAAGCTTGGTTGAGATTTGTTTGAATGCCTATTCATGCAATGTTATATGCCATTTGGTTTGTGTAGGTGAATGCAAATTTGAGTAAGAAAAATGGCTTGGAAAATAGCCTATTTTTGTCCATACGGGTAGAGACACGGTCGTGTGTCTCAGCCGTGTGTGACACACAGTCTGGTGACACGGCCGTGTGTCCCCAGATGTTTAATCAGAAACCAAGTCAGTATGATCCACACGGCCAAGCACACAGGCGTGTGACTTGGCCGTGTGGCATAAGTTAGTATACCCTACAGTTTTGGCACGGCTTAGCACACGGTCTGGCATCTGGGCGTGTGAGGCCATTTCAAAGGGTACACGGGCTAGTCACACGGGCGTGTAGTTAGCCATGTGACCCAAGTTAGGGAGTTACACGAGGCCGGACACGGGCTGGGACACGGCCATGTGATCCCATTTCTAATGTCCACATGGCCTGTGACACGGGCGTGTCTTTGGCCATGTGAGACACACGGCTGGGCCACACGGTTGTATGCCCCCTGTATTTTGTAAAATTTTCTTTGTTTTCCAAAAATTTCCTGAGTTATTAGTTTAGTCCCGAACCACTTCTAATGCATGATTTGGGCCTCGTAGGCTCGTATTAGGGACATTATAATTGAATGCGAATGATTTATCTTTGAATATGAAAAATGTATGAGAAGTTATGATTGTGTAACACCCTTTACCCGTGTCTGACTCTGAAACAGGGTACGAGGCATTACCAGACTTAATCGTTCACAAACATGCAAGAATCGGGCTACAAAATTTCTTTTAATTCAAAACTTTTCATACACATGCATAATGTCCCATACACGGGCCTACGAAGCTCTAAACATGCATTGAAAGTAGTTAGGGACTAAACCGAGAACCTTAGTTAATTTTGGGAAAACTTAGAAAATTTCTTTCCAAGAGACAGGGTCACACGCCTGTGTGGACATAAGGACACGCCCGTGTGCCTTCGACATGCCCGTGTCCTCAGGCCGTGTAACTCTTTGTCTATGACATCAGCGAATAATTTGAACCACACGGCCAAGCCACAGGCCTGTGTGCTAAAGCCGTGTCCTCCACGGTTGAGACACATGCCCGTGTCTCGGCCCGTGTAGTCAACACTTAGGGTATTTTCCAAGCCTTCATGTTACCCATAAACCCTTACAACCTTATGCATATTTTAACCATAAATCATGGCATCATTTTAGTGATTAAACACTCTTTATTAAGACATATTCATAACATTAACATGTCCTCTTATAAGCAATGCATCTACTCATGCAATACCAAGTCTAGATTCCTTAATTCACTTTCATAAGACTTGTCATTTTGATGATCACTTTTACCATTATACTAGGGTTACCAACTTATCCATCAAGCACTCATGTTCAACCTTTATCACGTTGTTTGTATAATGTGCAATTTCTACATGGTTATGACCACCTCAATTGGTCATAGAGCATATATCCAACACACATGTCATATTACCAACCATGCATGGCAAACAAACATAATCACATTATAAACATTAGACATGACATGAATAGCTAGGTTTACAAGCCATAATGAATATGAGCCACATCTCATGGCCATGTACATATAACTCAATATAAGCCAATACATTTGGTGAAAGAATAATAACACATGTCCATAAACTAGATCCCTATACATGCCACTCACTTGAAATTTCTAATACATGCTTCATTATACCAAAGGTAGTGACTTGATAGTGTGATGCTGCCTCCGACGATCTCCAACCCTGAGCTAACCTGTCAACACTAAAGAAATGGAAAGGAAAGGAGTAAGCTTTATAGCTTAGTAAGACCGTATGAAAATAATAAGCAATTTATCAACTTGTTTCTCAAGGTAATACAACCATATTTGCACTTTTACTTTTGTTCAAGTCGAGTAGTTTTCTCAAGTTATATTCACTAAATTATTTATATATTGAGCTACAGAACTCAAAATTAAGATCCGATAATTTTATCTGAAACTAGACTCACATATCTTCTTATCATAAAATTTTAATAATTTTTGGTTTATCCAATTAGTACAGTTATTTCTTCAAAGTCACCCCTTTTTTGCTATTTGACAACTACAACCTTTCTTTACTTAAAATTAATTATCTCCTCACACGGGATTCAAATGATGTTCCCATTTGTTTATTTTGAACATATACTCATTAAGGATTCTAATAATATAAATTTTAACCCATAAATATTTTTGTACAATTTTAAATGATTTTTTCTAATTAGAATGGGGGATTTCAAAATCATTCGGACGCTGTCTCACAACAAGTTAAATATTTCATAATATGAAACTCTTTTGCTTACACCATTTCTTCTATATGAAACTAGACTCATTAAGATTTAATTTAATATTTTATTCAACCTCTAAATCAATTTATACAATTTTTGGTGGATTTTCAAAGTCAAACTATAGTTGCTATCCAAAACTGTTTTAGTGTAAATTAATGATACTAAGTTTATCACACCTTATTAATTTATTTTCACCACACTGGTAAAGATACATATTTATACATCATAAGTATAGACCTATAATCATAAGGTCATCAAAAAATCATTCTCATGGGCATGAATTACCTATTTACATCTTCACCAAATGTGTATCACGAACCGAAATCATTTCTCATGAGCTTGGCATACATACCTATGTTACTCAACATGCTCATAACATTTCATAATTTGTTCATAATACACAAATGAACATAAAAACAACTCACTCATCACTATCCCATACAATTCACATAGCATATATCGAGCTCATATCTCATACTTCATGTAAAATACACAAGTGGTCATAGGCATAACTTACTCACTTTCCTTCCTCATTAAACATACAACGTAATTGAAGCTCGTATTTCGAAATTATCATTTAGGTACCTGTACCACTCATCACATGGTCATGTTTTCTCTCATTTCGATATATATCATAAATCTCTCGTTGAACCATTTGGAATACTACAGGATATTCAATAGCCTCAAACATGGGATAAGATGCCGACGCCATGTCCTAGACATGGTCTTACATTGGCTAGCACATCAAAGTCGATGTCATGTCCCAGACAGTCTTACACTGGCTTTCATTTATCGAGGTTGATGCCATGTCCTAGACAAGTCTTACACTGGCTCTTGTCTGTCGGTGTCGATGCCATGTCCCAGACAGGTCTTACACTGATACACAACAAGCTAACGCCATGTCCTAAACAGGTCTTACACTAGCTTGTATATCTCGAGGCCGATGCATGTACCAGACATGTCTTACACTAGCACTCATCTCAAAGTCGATGCATGTCCCAGACATGTCTTACATTGGCTCTCATAATGTGGCTGATGCATGTCCCAAACATGTCTTATACTAGAACACATATCACCCAATGTCATGGCATGAATATCCATATCTATTCCTAATGTTCAACCGGGAGTCTTTGTTACATTAATTTCTCAACATGCATACTCATATTCACAATTGAAACAAATTATGCAATACCAACTCAATTATACATTCTAACAATATAGTTGCATTATTAACATACAACTTACTCGTTTCAAAGAAATATCATAATCTATCAAATTTCCAATGTATTCAATCATCACCCAAATGTTATTAACATTTGGCATCACTTTCTCATGTACAATATCATCAACATATTAACAATAACATGGATATCATGCTTATTTAATCACACGGGCTTACCTCGGTAGCACAATCGGTGAAAAGGACTTATTCGTCATACTTTTTGTTTTTCCCCCATTCTAACTCTAAATCTCGTCTTCCTTGATCTATAATAGCGCATTTAATTTATTTACTCATCATGCTACTCAAATTAGCCCAATTTCACATTTTTGGTAAAATTACATTATACCCCTAAGTTTTGTCATATTTACGCTTTATGCCCCTAGGCTCGTAAAATGAAATTCATTCAATTTCTTTGCTAGAAATGCCTAGTCGAACCTTTTTCATGCTTATAGCAGCCCACATTTTCATTTATTTCACATTTCAACAACTAAATTTACACATTTCACAAATTAGCCCCTAATTTGCATTTTCATTAAAAATCATTTAACAAAACTTGTATATCTATCAACAAGCATTCATAATCTATCAAGAAACTTCACAATACATGCTTATTCATCAATTGCATCTTTTAAAATCTTTAACAGTTCAGGATCTTGTAATGTCAAATCATCAAGAACAAAACAAGAATAAAACTAGATGCGAAAGCATACCTGAATCCATGAATTCCTTGAAAATCTACAGATCTTAGGGATTTGATCTTCCAAATTAGCACACAAATATTCAAAGAATATTTGCTCTCTTTCCTAAGGATGGGATATTAGAAAAGATATCTTGTGTATAATTTGGGGACCATAACCCTAATATTTATAACCTTGGCATATTAGTTCTAATTCCTAATTAGCCCATCATTAATTAGAATTTTATTAGAACTCAATTACTAGATTATCTACACATATTTGGCCCATATTTTATTTAATAATTAAAGCCCAATAAAACTCTAACCAAATTAGATCACTTTTAATTTGGGCTAACCTATCATGATAGTAAATAATAACATGTAATTACCTTTATTATATATGTGATGTCCATATTTTCCAAAAATCTCCCACTTGGACCACACATACATATATACTAATTCCTTTATAATTACATGTCATTATATAACCTTATGAGCTTAAAATTTTACTATCATATCCGAAAGGTATTCCGAACAATCTCGTCCATTAATTATGCTAACATAGA
This sequence comes from Gossypium anomalum, assembly GCA_025698475.1. NCBI lineage: Eukaryota > Viridiplantae > Streptophyta > Magnoliopsida > Malvales > Malvaceae > Gossypium > Gossypium anomalum. The sequence continues at coordinate 73,779,852 of CM046961.1, forward strand.
ACCAAGGTGACTTTCGTTACATATATCGTAACTAAATCTATCCCTAATCATGTATATTAACACAAACAAATGACATAGATCAAGTATGGATATGTAGCATGGAAATTACATGCAATATGATATAAACATGTCTATTTCCAACTGGTCCTCTTTAAACTTAAGTGAGGTCAGTATCAAAATAATAAATAGAGTGAATAAACTAAATACTTTATTTCTGATCAGAAAATAACCAAATACATAAATGTCTGAAAACATACATAAAACAAATAAAATATAAACTGCCACTAAATCATGATATCCTCAAACAATGTAACACCAATATGAGCAATGTGCTCATGAAAGACCTTGGGTGGTAAACCTTTTGTAAGTGAATCCACTATCATGGAGTTTGCCTCAATGTGCTCTATGGATATTTGACCATTTTGCACTCTTTCTTTCACAACTAGGAACTTTATGTCAATATGTTTTGACTTAGATGGACTTCTGTTGTTATTGGAATACAATACTACTGACTTATTGTCACAAAATAATTTGAGTGGTCTTTCTACTTTCTCCAAAATGCGCAGCCCTATGACAAAGTTCTGCAACCATATTCCATGGTTTGATGCCTCATAGCATGCTACAAACTCTGTTGCCATAGTGGACGAAGCTACAACTATTTGTTTGACACTTTTCCAAGATATAGCTCCTCCAGCTAACAGGTAAATATAGCCTGATGTAGATTTCCTACTATCTTGGCACCCAGCGAAATCAGAATCATAATACCCTACGACCTCCAAAAGATATGATCTCTTATAAGTAAGCATGTAATCTTTTGTTCTCTGAAGATATCTCATAACCCTTTTGGCTGCTAACCAATGGTCTATACCAGGGTTGCTTAAATATCTGCCCAACATCCAACAATGTATGCAATATCCAGACGCGTACATACTTGAGCATACATTAAACTCCCAATAGTTGATGCATAGGGAATCTTTTGCATTTCCTGAATTTCAAGGTTACTTTTAAGGCATTCAATAAGACTAAATTTGTCTCCTTTAGCAATAGGGGTGTACCCTGGTCTACAACTTTGCATGCCAAACCTTTTGAGTACTTTATTGATATAGCTCTTTTTTGATAATCCAAGAATACCTCGAGGTCGATCTCGATGTATCTGAATTCCTAAAACAAAAGAGGCATCCTCAAGATCTTTCATCTTAAAGTGCTTAAATAAAAACCTCCTAGTTTCGTGCAATAAGCCTATATTATTAGTGGCAAGCAAAATGTCATAGACATATAGAACCAGAAATATGTACTTACTCCTATTGAATTTGTGATACACACAATCATCAACAATATTCATCTCAAAACCAAACGAAACAACTATTTGATGAAACTTGTGGTACCATTGATGGGAAGCTTGTTTGAGTCCATAAATGGATTTTATCAATTTGCAAACCATATTCTTTGAGTCTTTCGACTCAAAATTTTCTGGTTGCGCCATATAAATTGTTTCTTCAATTTCGTCATTAAGAAACGCAGTCTTAACATCTATCTGATGTAACTCAAGATCAAAATGAGCAACAAGCGTCATGATTATCCTGAAAGAGTCTTTCGATGAAACAGAAGAGTCTTTGTAAAATCAATACCTTCTTTCTGAGTATATCCTTTAGCTACAAGGCACGCCTTATACCTCTCTACATTACCATTTGCATCCCTTTTGGTTTTAAATATCCACTTACAACCAATTGGCTTTGCACCTTCAAGTAATGGGACAAGTTCCTAAACTTTATTGTCTTGCATAGACTTATACTCATATTTCATGGCATCAATCCACTTTTGAGATTTAGATCTTTTCATGGCCTGATGAAAGTTGATTGGATCATCTTTCATCATTCCATTATCATCATCATGTTCTTAGAGAAATACAACATAATCATCTGGAATAGCATTTCTCCTTTCTCTTGTGGACCTCATTAATGGCACTTGTTCTTGAGGTTGTTGAGTTTGTTCTTCTGGAACAATTATCTCATCTTGAATAAGGAGTTGTTCAACATTGTATTGTTAAGGTTTTGGATTCACTTCTTGATCAATGATAGGTATGAAAACCTAAACATCGTAAAAAATGATAGTAGGAACTGAGATAGAATCTAATTTGTCCTCAAAAAAAATGTCTCTAACCTTATTTCTCCCCCCAAACTCAACATCCTCAAAAAATGTTGCAATTCCCATATAAAAAATATTCTTTATTATGGGATCATAAAACTTATAGCCCCTGGATCGCTCAGAATAACCAATAAAGTAGTTACTTACTATTTTGGAGTCCAATTTCTTTTCATGTGGCCTATAAGGCCTTACCTCAGCTGGACATCCCCAAATGTGAAAGTGCTTTAGACTAGGCTTTTGACCTATCCAAAGCTCATAAGATGTTTTTGCAACTACTTTATTGGTTACTCTATTCAGAATGTAAGTTGTTGTCTTTAATGCTTCTCCCTAGAGGGACTTAGGTAAGGTAGAATGAGCAATCATGCTCCTTACCATATCCTTAAGAGTTTTGTTTCATCTTTTAGCTACACCATTCATACTAGGTGATCCTAGCATGGTACATTGCGGGACAATACTGCATTTCTCTAGGAATTTCGCAAATGGTCCTAGACATTCTTCACTTGAGCTATCATATCTACCGTAGTACTCACCACCACGATTAGATTTGATAATTTTAATCCTTTTGTTGAGTTGATTCTCAACTTTAGCTTTATAAGCTTTGAACACGTCCAAAGACTGAGATTTCTCATGAATGAGATATAGGTGCCCATAACGTGAGTAACCGTCTATGAATTTTATGAAATATTGCTGACCATTCCAGAATGTTGTAGAGAATGACCTACAAATATATGTATAAATTAATTCTAAGACGTCTGAAGATATGTTGGCACCCAATCTCTTAGTTTTGGTCCATTTTCCCTTAATGCAATTGACACAGATGTCAAAGTTTGTGAAGTCAAGGGGCTCTAAAATACTATCAGACACAATGCGTTAACTCTACCTTTTGAGATATGACCTAAGCGTTTATGCCATAATGATGCTGAATTTTTCTTATTTAATTTGCGTTTAATACCACGTGATTCCACATGAAAGGTTTCATTATAAGATGCAACTGTTTCTAGCAAATAAAGGTTGTCATAAGTATTTAAATAACAAGTTCCAATAACATTTGAATTTAAAGACAAACTAAATTGATCGTTTCTGAATAAACAATAGTATCCAAATTTGTCCAACGAAGAAACAAAAAATCTAAATTCCATCTAAATGATGGTATAATAAAAGTATCTTTTAAATCCAAATAAAAACCAGTTTCTAATAACAACCTAAAGTGCCCAATCGCTTCTACTTCTACCAATTTTCCATTGCCCACGAAGATGTGTCTTTCACCATCACTTGGCTTTCTGTAACTCAGGTAACCTGCATAGAAACACTTACCTGAGTAGTAGCACAAGAATCTATCCACCAAGTGTTTCTAGGTACTGAAGCTAAATTAATCTCAGAATAGACCAAATTAAGAATTTTACCTTTCTTTGCACGCCAGCATAATATTTGGTACAATCTTTCTTTACGTGTCCAGAGTTGTTACAAAAGAAACAATTCTTTGTACCTTGCTATTGTTTCTTTTGAGTTGGACCCTTAGCAGCTTTATTTTGATATTTTCTTTTCTTGCCTTTGTCTTTAGGGGCATTGGCGAAATTAGCACTTTCAGACTTATCACGCTTCAACCTTTCTTCATCTTACACACAATGAGAAATGAGCTCGTTTAGAGTCCATTTCTCCTTTTGATAGTTATAACTAATTTTAAATTGATTAAATTGTGCAGGAAGTGACACCAAAACCATAAGAACAAGAATTTCCTCAAAAAGTTCAATATTAAGTGCCTTAAATCTTGAAGCAGTATGGAACATCTTCATAATGTACTCTATTACGTTTCCTTGACCCTTATACTTCATAGACATCAAAGAAGTCAGAAGTGATGTCATCTCAACCTTACTGTTTTTAGAAAAACATTTCTTAATTTCATCAAGGAAACCCTTGGCTTGAGTAATCTTTTCAGATTTTATGCCCTTAAAGACTTCTGGAACGCTATGTTTCATGATCATTAGACTCATGCGATTTGAACGATCCCACCTCTCAAAATCCCTCTTAACATTAGGAGTGCTTTCTGCAGTGAGAGGTACATGTTGTTCTTCCCTTAATGCAAGGTCTATGTCCATACAACCAAGCACTATAAGTAAGTGTATTTTCCATTCCTTAAAATTATTCCCATTAAGTATGGGTATAGAATTTATATTAGCAGATATTGTGGTAGCAGAAGATGAATTAGTTGAATATAGAACAAATAAAACCAAACTCACATTAATATTCATGAGTAAATAATAAATTCAAGATAATGGCTAATCCCATCTCAAGATACCAAGCACAACATTAATATCAAGTCTTTGGACAGTAATATTAACAGTAAGTGATACTCTTGTTGTAGCAATCAAACATTAACAATAAATAATGTCAAACAATTAATTAATCTTTGGACTAACTTATTGCTCACATAAAATACCTTATAATTGTCACACATTTATCACCACAGATGTCGTTGAAATTCTGTCAAATATTAACTTACCTTTGGGTCAATCAATAAACGCATGAATTACAAAAACATATAATCATCTTGATATTTTAAATAAACTAATCTACACAAAAGAGGTTACTTTGGTGACATTTTGTTTCAACTAATCTATTTAAAATATTAGACATCCTTAATTAAAAGTCAAAATCTAAATTTATTTGTTTCAAAATATTTACCTTAATCTTATCTTTCAACCAAATTAAAAGATAAACATATATATTTATATAATTTTCCAAAAAACACATATATTAAATGTCGAAACCATTTTTTTATGTTTTGAAAACAAGGTCGACTTTTTATTTTGAAAATAAAAACGAAAATGGGAGTTGCCACCAATCCTTTTTATAAGGTGTGATCGAGTCACCTTGTGATAGATCGTTTTAATAAAATATTTTGATTTACTAAAACATCAATTTTGGTCTATTAAATTAAAAAAAATGGGTTCGGGAGTCGGTTACATATGAGGAAGGATTAGCACCCTTGTAATGCCCAAAATTGGTACCTAATTGATTAATTAATGTCTTAACGTTGAAAGTCAAAAACTTAAAAGAATTTAAAAATACAACCCTTTTTTATTAATGTTGATTTAAAAGAAATGCTCAAATAAATTGAAACGAGCGTTAAAGGCTTTCTTGTCTTGAGATATCAAAATATCACATTTCGTAAGTTAGGACATTTGAACCCTCGAAAATAAGCTTGCCTTTTAATTGCTTTATTTTAAAAGTTGTACTTTGATCTTTAAAAGGATATTCGGTTGTTTAGATCCAATGAAAAAAAAACCGAAACCCCGTAAGTTAGGGCACGACCTTCTCGAGTTTCTAAACGCGGAATATCGTCTTTATTTTTTATTTAAAATTCGAATATTTTAAAATTTAAAAGGATATTTGGCTATTTAGGTTCAACAAGAAAATCAAAACCCTGTAAGTTAGCGCACGATCTCTCGAATCTTTAAAATGCGAAACATTGCCTATTTCAAAATCTTCTTTTTTTACGAACTTGGGTAAAAATTAATGTAATGTTAAGAACGATATGTTTAGTTTAATCGGATGTTTTACAAAAAGCGATTGAAACATAAGAAAAACGTTGGGTTCAATGAAACATAATTTGAAATAAAATATATAAACAAATGATGATGATGATGATAATAATAATAATAATAATAATAATAATAATAATAATAATAATAATAGTAATATATGTATAAGTAAAGAAAATAAATAAACTAATTTTTAACAGAAAAAGTCTATAAAAGCCAACTTTTTAAAAAAAAATTATTTTCTTCATTATTCTTCAAAAAAAAAAACAGAAAAAGACTCTCAACCCTCTCCCCCTTTTCTATCTCCGGCGTAACTCCGGTCACCAGACCACCGTGGTAGTCACCGGTCACCCACGACGGCAATGGCGTCCACGGTGGCCGGAGAGAAATTTTTTTTTCCTTTTTAATCCCTAACCCCTAAAATACTATCTTTCATTGGAGATAGCGACCTCCTTTTCCCCCACGACGGCGTAAACGCAAAAAGGTAATATTCGACCTCTTTTTTATTTTTTGTATTTATTTTTAAAAAGAAAAAAATAGAATGATCAAGATAAAAAAGGAAAAGAGAAAATGTATCAAATGACCACCTTTAAAATTTTTCTTCTATTTTGATTACTATCTGTATATTCGTAAAAAAAAGAAGAGAAATTTTTTTTTGTGTTCATGGTTTTTTTATAGCCAAAAAAGAAAAAATATACAAAGTTTTTCTTTTTTCTTTGTTTGCTGTCGTGTTTTGTTTTGCTTAGTTTACAGGTACGAAGGAGGTTGGAAGTGCTACGGAGGCACGTGGGTGCAGTGGAGGCACGAGCGATGGCAACAGCTGCTAGGGTTTCTTTTTTGCTGAAAATTGGCTTAATTTTAGGCTGTTTGGGTTCTAGGGTTACGTTTATTTTGGGCCTGTTTGGATTTAGCTGTTTTGGGCCTGGTGTAATGGACATTTGGACTGTTAATTTGGGTTTGATTTTATTATTTTGTTTTTTATTTTGGTTTTGGTATGGGCCCGGGCAAATTGGGCCTGTTACAGCTGCCCCTCTTTGCTCATTGTCGTGTAACGAGAATGAAGCAAAGACCTTTAAGAGTGACCAATCTTACCCAATCTCCGAATCTCGTCTACTTTGGATGTTCCTCTTCTTCCAAGTAGCATCTTTCCGACCCACTGCATCTTCAGGGGTATAGGAATTTGTGTTTCGATCTACTCTGCTGTAACTTCAAAAAAGCTAGATTTGTAGCTTTAATCTTTTTCACTGCAACTTTAAGGAAATAAGATTCGCTATCTCTAATCTGCTTCACTGCAACTTCCGAGAGATAAGGCTAGTGGCTTCAATCTGCTTCACTGCAACTTCACGAAGATAAGATCTGCCATAATTTGTAGCTTTAATCTGTTCCACTGCAACGTTAGGGAAATAAGATTCGCTGTCTTCAGTCTACTCTGCTATAACTTCAGGGAGATAAGACTGGTGGCTTCAATTTGCTTCACTGCAACTTCAAGAAGATAAGATCCGTCATAATTTGTAGCTTTTATCTGTTCCACTGGAACGTCAGGGAAATAAGATTCGCTATCTTTAGTCTGCTCCACTGCAACTTCAGGGTGATAAGGCTGGTGGCTTCAATCTGCTTCACTGCAACATAATTTGTAGCTTTTATCTGTTCCACTGCAACGTCAGGGAAATAAGATTTGCTGTCTTCAGTCTGCTCCGCTACAACTTTAGGGAGATAAGGCTAGTGGCTTCAATCTGCTCCATTGTAACTTCAGAAAGATAAAATCCGCCATAATTTGTAGCTTTAATCTGTTCCACTGCAACGTCAGAGAAGTAAGATTCGCTGTCTTTAGTCTACTCTGCTGCAACTTCAGAGAGATAAGGCTAGTGGTTTCAATCTGCTCCACTGCAACTTTAGGAAGATAAGATCCGCCATAATTTTTAACTTTAATCTGTTCCACTGCAACTTCAGGGAAATAAGATTCGCTGTCTTCAGTCTGCTCTGCTGCAACTTCAGGAAGATAAGATTCACCATCTTCGAATTTCTCCATTATAACTTCAAGGAGATAATATCTACAACTTCAATTTACTCCACTGCTACTTCAGGGAAATGAGATTTGTGGATTCACCGATCTTGCTACACTGTCCTCTAGGGGACATGACCTGTAGAATCGATTTCATGGGCCTATGCTTATGCCAAATGATTAGGATGTCATAATCATAATGAATCAAATGTTCCTAACTAGATGTGTATGAATGATATTTGCATAAATGCAGAATGAGAATGATCCCTTCTTAATGTTTGGATTATCATTGCTCATTGTTCATCAAGGTTCTATCACTGACGCAATGTCCTGTCTTCTTATTCAACTGATATATTTGACAGAAAATCCAAAGAAATAGTCACACTTTAGACTCTTCTTTCTCAAATATTTCTAACCCTTAAGCTTGGTGAGTTCTAAATAATAGTCCTGTTTCAGGTTCTTCTACTATTTAGAAGCTTCTAGAGTAATATGCGAAACTCCTTTTGTGAAAGTATTATTAGTCCATTAATTGTTATTTCAATGCAATATTCTTCAAAAAGATCATAATGATGGACAAGAAGGAAATTGATTGAGAGCATAGCTCGAGGCGAATAAGTTAATTAAAGATGGAAAATACAATAAGAAAGAAATTGATTGAGAGCATAGCTCGAAACGAACAAATTAATCAAAGATAGCAAACTTTGCTAAAATTTAAAATGAGTAAGATGAAAACATATGCCGCAAATATCGCAGCACTAGCTTCTCTGCATAAACTTCTTGAGGACCATTTTGAGCTTGAGATGTGTCTAGGAGGCCTAAAGTACTTTGTTGATGCCCAAGATGTAAAGTTCCTCCTCAGTGTTAATTCTGAGAGAATAAGACTACCATATGCTCTATCTTCGATCAAAATTTGCATTGCACTTTTTTGGGTTTTCAACTCAAAACCCCTTTGGTCTCAAGGCGCCCTTTGCGGGTTTTCACCTTGGCCACTCCAATTTCCCTTTTTCTTTAACTGAATGCCCATTCTTTGGTCAAAATTTGAGCCGCCCTTTTTGGTTTTTCAACTCAAAAATCATTTGGTCTCAAGACGCCCTTAGTGGGTTTTCTCTTTGGCCTCTTCTTTTTTCTTTTCTTTTCTTTTTTTGTTTTTCTTTACTTTTTTCTTTTTTCCTTTTTTACTTGTTGTTTTTGTTTTTTTTCTTCTATTCTTTTTCTTTTTTTTTTTTTTTGAAAAGTGAAGTATTTCTTGATTGAATCAGAATTAATAGGATTAGGAAGGTTCTTGCCATCCATCCTGGTCAGCATAGACACTCCTCCAGAGGAGGCTTTTTTTACCACATAAAGTCCCTCTCAGTTTGGCATCCACCTTCCTCTGAAGTTCCTTTTATATGGGAAGGATCTTTTTCAATACTAAGTCTCCTTATGGATTTCTCTAGGGTGAACATTTTGTTGTAAGCTCGCATCATTCGTTTTTGGTACATCTGACCATGACGGATGGCCTTCAACCTTTTATCTTCAATTAAGTTCAACTGATCATATCGAGACTGTATCCATTCTGCTTCATCTAACTTCACCTTTGAAAAAACTCAGAGAGAAGGAATCTCGACTTCGATAGGTAAAACCGCCTCCATTTCGTAGACCAAAGAGAAAGGCGTTGCCCCGATGAAAGTCTTGACAGGCGTTCGATAAGCATAGAGGGAAAATGGTAGCTTTTCATGCCAATCTTTATAAGTCTCAGTCATTTTCCTCATAATCCTCTTAATGTTCTTATTGGCTACTTCCACCGTGCCGTTCATTTTTTGGTGATATGGTGATGAGTTGTGGTGTCTGATCTTGAATTGACTGCAGACCTCCACTATCATGCTATTGTTCAAACTCAACGCATTGTCTAATATGATCCTTTCTATCATTCTATATCGACATATGATCTATTTCTTTAAGAGCCTGCTGACTTCCAACTTCGTGACATTAGCGTATGAAGTGGCTTCTACCCATTTGGTGAAGTAGTCGATGACCATGAAGATGAATCGATGCCCGTTGGAAGTTTTTGGCGATATTGGCCCAATCACATCCATGCCCCATATAGAAAAAGGCCATGAAGAAGTCATAACTTGGAGAGGTGAAGGAGGCACATGAATTTTGTCTCCATAAATTTGGCACTCATGACATCTCTTGGTGTAATTAATACAATCCCCTTCTACGGTGGACCAGTAATAACTGAATCTCATAATTTACCTGGCCATTGTAAAACCATTAGCGTGTGTCCCACAGACGCCCTCAGGGACTTCTTCCAAGATTTTCTTAGCCTCGACAGCTTCTACACATCTTAATAGCACCTGATCCTTTCTTCTTTTGTATAAGATCTCCCCATCCAAGACATAGCCAATGGCCAGTCTTCTCAACGTCCTTTTATCATTCTCGGTCGCCTGGTATGGGTACTTACGATTCCTCACATATCGCAATATATCGTGATACTAAGGGTGATCGTCTTTTTCTTCTTCTTTGTCGATGTTGTAGAAATGAGCCGGAGCCTCATAAATACTCATTTGGATAGGCTTCACGTCCTCTTGCTTGTTTACTCTGATCATAGAAGCTAAGGTAGCCAAGGCGTCAGCCATCTGGTTTTCATCTCGTGGAAGGTAGCAGAAGATGATATCATCAAACTCCTTAATTAACTCCAAGACTATCTTTTGATAATTGATCAATTTGGGGTCTCTTGTCTCCTATTCACCTTTGAGCTGATAGATTACTAGTGCAGAATCCCCATATACCTCTAACACTTTAATCTTTTGTTCTATGGCTGCACGGATACCCATGATGCATGCTTCATACTCTGCCATGTTATTTGTATAATCAAAATCTAATTTACTAATAAAGGGATAATGATATCCATTTAGAGATACCAAGACTGCCTCAATTTCATTACCCACTACATTTGAGGCTCCGTCGAAATTTAATTTCCAATGGTGGCCTTCCTGAGAATCTTCTTCGGTGGTTGCAACATACATTAGGTCTTCGTTCAGGAAATCAAAGTTTAAGGGCTCGTAATCTTCCAAAGCTCTACTGGCCAGAAAATCTGCTATTGCACTCCCTTTTAAGGTTTTCTGGTTCACATAGACTATGTCAAATTTGGAAAGTAGAATTTTCCATCAGGCCATCCTTCCATTCAAAGCTGTCGACTCCATCATATACTTTAGAGGGTCCAGTTTTGAGATGACCCAAGTGGTGTGATACAACATATACTGTCTTAACCTTTGGGTTGTCCAGATTAAGGCACAACACAACTTCTCGTTTGGTGAGTACCTTATCTCTCTTTCAGTGAACTTTTTACTAAGGTAGTATATCACTTTTTCTTTCCTTCCTGACTCGTCATGTTGGCCGAGCATGCATCCCATAGAATTCTCAAGTGCCGCCAAATACAATATCAATGGCTTATTTAGGTTAGGTGGCATCAACTGCAGGGCATAGATAAGTACTGTTTGACCTTGTCGACAGTCTTTTGGCATTCATCATCCCATACACCTGGGTTGTGTTTCTTAAAGAGATGGAATATGGGGTCACATTTCTCGGTTAGTTGTGAAATAAACCGAGCGATGTAATTTAGTCTTCCTAGGAAACCTCAACTTCTTTTTGAGTACTAGACAGAGACAGCTCTTGTATGGCCTTGACTTTGTCTGGGTCGATCTCAATCCCTTTTTCACTAACTACAAATCCTAGCAGCTTTCTGGACTTGGCTCTAAAAATACATTTTGTTGGATTGAGTTTTAGCTAGAAATTTCTCAATCTGAAGAACAATTTTCTCAGGACTCAAACATGTTCCTCCTTTGTTCGGGACTTTGCAATCATATCATCGACATAAACTTCGATTTCTTTGTGCATCATGTCTTGGAACAGGGTTACCATGGCCTTTTGGTATGTTGCTCCCGTATTTTTTGGTCCAAATGGCATCACCTTGTAGCAAAATGTTCCCCACACGGTTACAAATGTGGTCTTTTCTATGTCTTCAGGATGCATCTTTATCTGGTTGTATCCTGAGAAACCATCCATGAAGGAGAACAGTGAGTAACCTGCAGTGTTGTCCACCAAGGTGTCAATATGAGGCAGTGGGAAATTATCTTTCGGGCTAGCTTTATTCAAATCCCTGTAGTTTACACACATTTGTACCTTTCTATCTTTTTTAGGGACGGGGACGATGTTGGCTACCCATTCTGAGTATTTAGCCACTTTCAAGAATCCAGCGTCGAATTGCTTCTTGACCTCTTCTTTTATTTTCAACAAAAAATCAGGCCTCATCCTTCGGAGCTTTTGTTGAACTAGCTTACACTCTTCCTTTATGGGGAGTCGATGTACCACAATATCAGTACTCAACCCGGGCAAATCTTGATATGACCATGCAAAGACATCCTTAAATTCTTGGAGCAACTCAATGGGTCTCGCTTTGTCTCTATGATGATAAAAGTTCCAATCTTCACCTCTTTCTCTTCTCCTAAACTCACAATGTAACATCCCATTTTTAGGTCAAATCAGAGTAGTGGTTTCAGTACCACAAATTCGAAGTAAAAATATTTATTTTAATATTTTAATAATGTTTACAGTATGATAGATTAATTATGTGGAAGTTTCGTAAAGAAATTTTACCGTTTAAATGCTCAATTCAGTAAAAAGGACTAAATCGCGTAAAGCGTAAAATATGAGTTCTATTGTTTAAGGTATTAAATAGCTATGGTTTATTAATATGAAAGTCCTTATAATTTTATTTGACCTTAGTTTAAGTTAATGGACATTCATGTCCATGAATTTCATGATATATTAAGTTATATTATAAGGTTATATTGGTAATTGGATTATTAAAGTTTAATTTAATAAAACAAAATGCCTTTTATTTCTTCATTCATCTTCTCAACAGAACCAAGGGCAAGGAATAGCCATTTTCAAAGCTTCAAACCTTTGGTCACTTTACCTTGAGCATGTAAGTCCGTTTTAGCTCGATTTTTAATGATTTTTATGTTTTTGAGCTCGTTGCAGCTTAATCTAGCTAGCCCGTACCTTCATTTTCAAAACTGTTATAAATTTTGAGATATGACATTGTTGAATACTTAGGTATTTTGAAGTCTTTTGATAGATTATGGAAGCTTGATGATTGTTATTCAAGTTTTATAAAATGATTTTTGACAAAAATGAGAATTAGGGATTAATTTGTAAAAGATAGAAATGTTGTGGTTAAAATTGTGAAAATAATGAAAGTTTTGGGTTGCTAGTAGCATATAGGAAATTCGGTTATCATGGGTTATAGCCTAATTGTGTAAATTTACCATTTTGTGTATAAAGGACTAAATTGCAAAGTAGTCAAAAGTCTAGGGGTAAATTGTAATTTGGCCAAAAATGAATGTTTTAGGCTAAATTAAATTGAATGAAATTTTGAATGAGTTAATTTGACATCATATAGATCAAGATAAGTAAATACCGAAATTAGATCGGGGAAACGAAAGATAGATGAGTAGTCGACGGTTATCTGAGCAACTCGAGGTAAGTTCGTATAATTAGAATTGAACTATACTATACATGCAATGGTTGAATGGAATGTTTCTAATTGAATTTTTGAGATATGAATACTTTGTTGATATATTGAATCTGTTACCGAGCTTTAGTTGAACTATATGAATTCATTAGATACGAGTGACGTGTTATTGTACTTACCGAAATGGTCAAGCTCCTGCATTTGTTGCGGACTCACCATAGCTCGTATGAGCTTACTGATTCAGCTCGAAAGAGCTTACTGTTTAGCTCAATAGAGCTTCCCGTTTTCAGCTCAATAGAGCTTACTGTTATCAGCTCATGAAAAGCTTACTGTTATCAGCTCATGAAGAGCTTACTGGCCATCTCTCGAAAGAGCATGTATGATGATGAATTGACGAATTATTAACATTGTTCACTCGATTATCCTTTGAAGTTCTAATAGATTCAACGAGCCTAAATAATGTTATATGAACAAGTTATGGCTTATTTAATAGTTAAATGACTAACATGTTATAATATTTTGTAATTAGATACTTATATTGAATGGTTAACATTATACTATTGCTTTGATTACTTTAATGGTAAGTTTAATTCTTAATTATACGGGCTTACTAAGCTTAAAAGCTTACTCTGTTTTTGTTTCTATGTCTTATAGAGGTTCGTTAGCTCGCTCGTTCTGGACAAGTCAGAGTTGCACGTCACACTATCCAAATTCTTGTTTGGTATTATGGACTTATGAATTTATGTAAATATGGCATGTATAGGCTAGCTAGATAGTAAATTTATGTTTTGGAATCATGTTTTGAGTATGAAACTGTAAATAAGTTAAGCCATGTGATTTGGCTTATTTGGTATCATATTTTGGTTCTATATGTATATGTTTGAATATGATATGTTTTGGTATGAAAATGTTTAAATGAAATTAGGCAAAGGTAATCTTGATTTATGGATGCTCAATGAATGAATTGTATATGTTGTTATATAGGTATATGGTCATGTGAATGGTAAGTTTGGATATGGTTTATAATGTGTATTGAATTGATTCATTTGGTTGCAAATTGAGTTGTTTAAATGTGGTCAAATTTGAATATATATGCTTATGTTTTAGGGTAGAAAATTTGGCTATTCAAATGGCCTATTTTTTTCCACGGGCGTATGTCTCAGCCGTGTGTGACACACGGTCCCGTTACACGGCCATGTGTCCCTTGGGTACCCTACAAATTAAAGTCAGTATACCCTCCAGTTTTGGCACGACCTAGACACATGGGCGTGTCTATTGGTTGTGTGTGGCACACGGGCTGGCACACGGGCGTGTGGTTGGCCATGTGGCCAAGTCAGTAGCTTACTTAATTTTCAAACGGCCTGGCACACGGGCTGTCTTGTGGCCGTGTGGATAAGTTAGTATGTATGCCATGTTTTGCCATGGCTTAGACACACAGGCGTGTCTAAGGTCGTGTGAGGCACACAGCCTATTCACACGGGCGTGTGACCTTTTAAAAGTTGAAAATTTTCTAATTTTTTGAAACTTTTATATGTTACCGATTTGGTCCCAAATGCATGTTTTAAGTATTGCATACTCAATTTTAAGTTCATATTGAATGCGAATGAATGATTGTTATTTACTGAAAAGAGATGATTATTTGATAAATGATTATTTCGAATGTTATTACAAGCTCGATAATGCCTCTTAACCTATTTTGGCGACGGTTACGGATTAGGGGTGTTACATTTTATTGGTATCAGAGCTACAGTTTAGTTGGTTCTAGGACTAACGTAAGCGTATTTGAGTCTAGCTATACATGCCATATATAAAACTGTGATAGTGTGATGACTCCTGACGTTCTGGAATGTGTTTTTATATAGTAATGGATCTTGAACGAGCTGTAGTAGACGATGTAAAAAATAATGCACCAGCTCCCGCTCAATGAGCAGCGCCTACTGAATCTAGACTTGTGATGAGTAGTCACGGGAATGAGGCTAAAGAAGCCTTCTTTCAGATATTAAATGAGTGGTTCACAGAGTATATACATACGAACCCGACTATTTCGCAACCTCCACCCCCACCTATTCCCCAACCGATTCCAGTAATTCCTCAAGGTACCGATCTTCTGCAATTAAATAAACCACCTATTGATAGAATACGGACACATGGGGCTGAAGATTTTAGAGCTACTACTAATGATGACCCCAAAAAGGTTAAATTTTGGCTCGAGAACACGATTCAGATATTCGATGAATTGTCCTGCACACTCGAAGAATGTATGAAGTGTGTGGTATCATTGTTGAGAGATATTGCATATCAGTGATGGAATACCTTGATATCTGTAGTTCCGTCAGAGTGAGTCAATTGGGATTTCTTTCAAGCTAAATTTAGAAAGAAATTCATTAGTCAAAGATTCATTGATCAAAAGAGAAAAGAATTCCTTGAATTGAAGCAGGGTCGTATGTTAGTTAAAGAATATGAACGAGAGTTTGTACGACTCAACAAATATGCCCATGAATGTGTATCGTCTAAAGCTATTATGTGTAAACGATTCGAGGATGGATTAAATGAAGAAATCAAAGTGTTGGTAGGAATTCTTGAGCTAAAAGAGTTTGTTGTTTTGTTTGATAAAGCTTGTAAGGTAGAAGATCTGTGTAAAGAGAAAAGAAAAGCTAATTCTGAGGCTAGAGAGTCTACAAAAAGATTTATGAGTAAATCATATCAATCAGCATCAAATAAATTTAAAGAAAATCACCCTCGTTCTACAGCTTCTGCAGGAATTTCTATTAAAGACAGAAATGCGAGACAATCAGGTTCAAAAGCTCAAGCAACATGTGTGGCTAGTGCAGGAAGTGTTAGAAATGCTGCATCTGAATGTAAACATTGCAATAAGCGACATTACGGTGAATGCAGATTAGTGAGCGGAGCTTGTTTTAAATGTGGATCTTTGGATCATTTTCTCCGTGATTGTCCAGAAAAGTTCATAGCTGAAGGAGAACAACCAGTGAAAACAAGTAACACGACTGCTAGAGGGAGACCACCCTGAAACATCGAAAACGCGAGTGGTAATCGAGGTACTACAAGAGATTTGACTGTGAGATCTGAGGCACGAGCACCTGTCAGGGCTTATGCTATACGTGCACGAGAAGAAGCATCATCACCAGACGTTATTACCGGTACTTTTTCTCTTTTTGATACTGATATAGTTGTGTTGATAGATCCTAGATCAACCCATTCATATATCTATATGAATTTAGTATTTAAAAAGAGTTTGCATGTTGAGTCTACAGAATTTGTTATTAAAGTATCGAACCCTTAGGTAAGTTTGTTTTAGTTGATAAAATTTGTAAGAATTGTCCTCTAATGATCCGGGGTTACTGTTTTTGGGCTAATTTGATGCTTTTACTATTCGATGAGTTTGATGTGATTCTGGGTATGGACTGGCTAACTATGCATGATGCAATTGTGAATTGTAGACAGAAGACTATTGAATTAAAATGTCAAAATAGTGAGATTCTTCAGATTGATTCTAATGATTCGAATGAATTACCTACTGTAATATCGTCTATGCTAGCTCAGAAATACTTGAGAAAAGGCTATGATGCATATCTTACCTATATATTGGATACGAAGATGTCAGAATCAAAGATTGAATTCGTACTTGTTGTTTGTGAGTTCTAGGATATATTTCCAGAAGAATTACTGGGATTACTGCTAATAAGAGAAGTCGAATTTCGTATTGAGTTAATACCAGGAACAACTCCGATATCAATAGCTCCGTACAGAATTAAAAGAGTTAAAAGCTCAGTTGCAAGAATTGTCAAACAGAGGTTTTGTACAACCGAGTTATTCTCCTAGGGGTGCACCAGTACTGTTTGTGAAAAAGAAAGATGGCTCTATACGCATGTGTATTGACTATAGACAGTTGAATAAAATGAATATAAAGAACAAATACCCTCTCCCGAGGATTGATGACTTATTTGATCAGTTGAAAAAGGCTACGGTATTTTCAAAATTGATCTGAGATCGGGTTACTATCAGTTGCGAGTTAAAGAGTCGGATGTGCTGAAAACTGCCTTTAGAACAAGGTATGGCCATTATGAATTTCTTGTTATGCCTTTCGATTTAACTAATACTCCTGCCATTTTTATGGACTTGATGAATCATATATTCAGGCCATATTTAGATAGATTCGTTGTGGTATTCATTAACGATATTCTGATCTATTCACGAGATGAATTTGAGCATGCCGAACACTTGAGAATTGTGTTACAAACTCTTCGTGATAAGCAGTTATTTGGAAAATTCAGTAAATGTGAGTTCTGGCTCAAAGAGGTTGGATTTCTGGGACATATTGTTTCAGCCAATGGTATTAGAGTTGATGCGAGCAAAATTTCTGTTATTATTGACCGGAAACCTCCAAGAAACGTATCTGAAGTCTGTAGCTTTTTGGGCTTAGCGGGTTACTATCGAAGACTTGTAAAAGGCTTCTCAATGATTGCGATACCAATGACTCAACTACTACAGAAAGATGTGAAGTTTGAATGGTCAGAAAAGTGTCAACAGAGTTTTTGAACAGTTGAAAGCACTGTTAACAAAAGCACCAGTTTTTGTTCAACCTGAATCGGGTAAGGAATTCGTGATTTATAGTGATTTATAGTGATACATCGCTGAACAATTTGGGTTGTGTTTTAATGCAAGAAGGAAAAGTTATAGCTTATGCTTCCCGACAGTTTAAACCGCATGAAAAGAATTATCCGACGCATGATTTAGAACTAGTTACGATTGCATTTGCATTAAAGATTTGGCGACACTACTTGTATGGTGAAAAATGCCACATTTTTACAGACCATAAGAGCTTGAAAAATCTGACGTCACAGAAAGATCTGAATTTACGGCAACGAAGATGGCTTGAACTATTAAAAGATTATGATTTTGTGATTGATTATCACCCAGGAAAAGCTAATGTAGTTGTTGATGCTTTGAGCCGAAAATCATTGTTTGCGTTATGAGCTATGAATACTCAGTTGATGATTTGTGATGATGGATCTATCTTAGCTGAATTGAAAGCTAAACCGATATTTCTGCAACAAATTTGTGAAGCTCAAAAGAATGATCGTGGACTGCAAGCTAAACGAATTCTATGTGAGTCTATTTCTAATTCAAAATTTCATATTAGAACTGATGATTGTTTAATGTTCTGAAATAGAATATGTGTACCAAAAAATACATAACTTGTTCAGAAAATTTTGCATGAAGCACACAATAGCCGCTTTTCTATTCATCCGGGTAGTTCCAAGATGTATAATGATTTGAAACAACAGTATTGGTAGTCAGGAATTAAACGGGATATCTTGGAGTTTGTATCAAAATATTTGATTTGTCAACAAGTGAAAGTTGAACATCAAGTACAATCTGTATTGATTCCTGAATGGAAATGGGATAGAGTCACTATGGATTTTGTGTCAAGACTGCCCCTAACTTCAAAAAAGAATGATGCTATCTGGGTTGTCATTGATCAACTATCAAAATTTGCTCATTTCATACCGGTACGTACAAATTACTCTTTGGATAGACTAGCAGAATTGTACTTGTCTAAAATCGTATGATTGCATGGTATACCACTGTCTATTATCTCTGATATAGATTGAAGATTTACGTAAAGATTTTGGAAGAAATTACAAGAAGCTCTTGAAACAAAATTGAATTTCAGCACAGCTTTTCATCCCCAGACAGACGGTCAGTACGAAAGAGTTATACAGATACTTGAAGATATGTTGCGTTGTTGCATTCTCGAGTTTCAAAGTAACTGGGAGAAATATTTGCCTCTGATTGAGTTTGCATATAACAACAGTTTTCAAACAAGTATAAAGATGGCACCGTACGAAGCTTTATATGGTCGTAAGTGTTGAACACCATTATACTAGACTCAATTGAGTGAGATAAAGATTCACAGGGTTAAATTGGTCAAAGAAATAGAAAAAAAAAAGTGAAAACAATCCGAGATAGTTTATAAGTAGCTTCAAATCAACAGAAATCTTATGCAGATTTGAAACGTAGAGAAATTGATTTTCAAGTCAGAGACAAACTGTTTTTAAAAGTGTCACCATGGAAAAGGGTTCTTCGATTCGGTCGTAAAGGAAAGTTAAGTCTACGATTTATCAGGCCGTATGAGATTGTTGAAAGAATAGGACCTGTAGCCTATCGACTTGCTTAACCTTCAAAACTAGAAAAGATACATAATGTTTTTCATGTTTTAATGCTACGTCGGTATAGATTGGATCCATCACATATGATTTCTCTCGTTGATGTTGAGATACAATCTAATTTATCGTATAACAAAGAACCGATCAGGATTCTATCTCGAGAGATCAAAGAATTGAGAAATAAATGTATAGCACTTGTAAAGGTTCTTTGGCATAAACACGGGATTGAGGAAGCTACGTGGGAACCTGAAGATACTATGCGAAAATAGTACCCTAATCTCTTTACCAGTAAGATTTTTGGGGACGAAAATCCCTAAGGGGGGAGAGTTGTAACAACCCGTTTTTAGATCAAATCAGAACAATGGTTTTGAGACCACAAATTCAAAGTCAAAATATTTATTTTAATATTTTAATAATGTTTACAATATGATAGATTAATTATGTGAAAGTTTCGTAAAAAAATTTTACCGTTTAAATGCTCAATTCGGTAAAAAGGACTAAATTGCGTAAAGCGTAAAATATGAGTTCTATTGTTTAAAGGTATTAAATAGCTATGGTTTATTAATATGGAAGTCCTTATAATTTTATTTGACCTTAGTTTAAGTTAATGGACATTCATGCCCATGAATTTCATGATATATTAAGTTATATTATAAGGTTATATTGGTAATTGGATTAATAAAGTTTAATTTAATAAAACAAAATGCAATTTATTTCTTCATTCATCTTCTCAACTGAACCAAGGGCAAAGAATAGCCATTTTCAAAGCTTCAAACCTTCAGTCACTTTACCTTGAGCATGTAAGTCCGTTTTAGCTCAGTTTTTAATGATTTTTACGTTTTTGAGCTCGTTGCAGCTTAATCTAGCTAGCTTGTACCTTCGTTTTCAAAAATGTTATAAATTTTGAGATATGCCATTGTTGAATACTTAGGTATTTTGAAGTCATTTGATAGATTATGGAAGCTTGGTGATAGTTATACAAGTTTTATAAAGTGATTTTTGACAAAAATGAGAATTAGGGATTAATTTGTAAAAGATAAAAATGTTGTGGTTAAAATTTTGAAAATAATGAAAGTTTTGGGCCACTAGTAGCATATAGGAAATTCGGTTATCATGGGTTATAGCCTAATTATGTAAATTTGTCATTTTATGTATAAAGGACTAAATTACAAAGTAGTCAAAAGTCTAGGGGTAAATTGTAATTTGGCCAAAAATGAATGTTTTAGGCTAAATTGAATTGAATGAAAGTTTGAATGAGTTAATTTGATATCATATAGATCAAGATAAGCAAATACCAGAATTAGATCGAGGGAAACGAAAGGTAGACGAGTAGCCGACGGTTATTCGAACAACTCGAGGTAAGTTCGTATAATTAGAATCGAACTATACTATACTTGCAATGGTTGAATGGAATGTTTATAATTGAATTACTGAGATATGAATACTTTGTTGATATATCAAATCTGTTATCAAGCTTTAGTTGAACTGTATGAATTCATTGGATACGAGTGACGTGTTATTGTACTTACCGAAATGGTTGAGCTCCTGCATTTGTTGCGGACTCACCATAGCTCGTATGAGCTTACTGATTCAGCTCGAAAGAGCTTACTGTTCAGCTCAATAGAACTTCCCGTTTTTAGCTCAATAGAGCTTACTGTTATCAGCTCATGAAGAGCTTACTGGCCATGTCTCGAAAGAGCATGTATGATGATGATTTGATAGATTATTGACATTGTTCACTCAGTTATCCTTTGAAGTTTTAATAGATTCAACGAGCCTAAATAATGTTATATGAACAAGTTATGGTTTATGTAATAGTTAAAAGGATGTTTATATTGAATGGTTGGCATTATACTATTGCTTTGATTACTTTAATGGTAAGTTTAATTCTGAATTATACGAGCTTACTAAGCTTAAAAGCTTACTCTGTTTCTGTTTCTATTTCTTATAGAGGTTTGTTAGCTCGCTTGTCCCGGACAAGTCAGAGCTGCACGTCACACTATCCAAATTCCCGTTTGGTATTATGAACTTATGAACTTATGTAAATATGGCCTGTATAGGCTAGGTAGATAGTAAAGTTATGTTTTGGAATCATGTTTTGAATATGAAATTGTACATAAGTTCAGCTATGTGATTTGGCTTATTTGGCATCATATTTTGGTTATATATGTATATGTTTGAATATGGTATGTTTTGGTATGAAAATGTTTTAATGAAATTAGGCAAAGGTAGTCTTGATTTATGGATGTTAAATAGATGAATTGTATATGTTGTTATATAGGTATATAGACATGTGAATGGTAAGTTTGGATATGGTTTATAATGTGTATTGAATTGATTCATTTGGTTGTAAATTGAGTTGTTTAAATGTGGTCAAATTTGAATATATATGCTTATGTTTTATGGTGGCAAATTTGGCTATTCAAATGGCCTATTTTTGTCCACACGGGCAGAGACACGGGTGTGTGTCTCAGCCGTGTGTCCCCTGGGTACCCTACAAATTAAATTCAGTATACCCTCCAGTTTTGACACGACCTAGACACAGGGGCATGTCTATTGGTCGTGTGTGGTACACGGGCTGGCACACGGGCGTGTGGTTGGCTGTGTGGCCAAGTCAATAGCTTCCTTAATTTTCACACGGCCTGGAACATGGCGTGTCTTGTGGCCGTGTGGATAAGTTAGTATGTATGCTCTATTTTTCCATGGATTAGACACACGGGTATGTGACCTTTTAAACGTTGAATTTTTTTTATGTTTCCAAAACTTTTATATGTTACCGATTTGGTCCCGAATACATGTTTTAAGTATTGTATGCTCGATTTTAAGTTCATATTTAATGTGAATGAATGATTGTTATTTACTGAAAAGAGATGATTATTTGATAAATGATTATTCTGAATGTTATTACAAGCTCGGTAATGCCTCTTAACCTATTCCCGTGACGATTACAGGTTAGGGGTGTTATACACAATTTCTACTGACTCTTTGTGAGGTAGGATTTGTTTTTCATCTTGTTTTACCATCCTTAACAAATCAGGAGATAGGTCACAATCTTGATCATCTTCAAAACCCTAAGAATCCTCCATACACATATATTGCTCAAAAGGAGACTCTGAGTCATTAGCTTCGTAGCTTATATCATTGATATCTGGAGAGTTTGAGTTAGCTCTAAAAACTACAGGAATCTTTTCCGCAGTCTAGTTGTTTAGAACACTTCCCGGCTCATAAGGGCAAATGCCTGACAAATTTTCTTCTCTTGTTCCCTCTTTAGATATTAAGTTGATGTTTAGGTTTCCCAACATTTCTTCCATGGTTTCTTTTATTGGGGCCCCTCGCTCATGGTGAATAATCCCTCCTGATATTAAAGTTTTGGATATGTAGGGGAATATCATCGGTTCCCATTTGATCTCCTCACCGCTCAATCGTGCTCTCCTCTTCTCTTGTTTCTTTTCCAGCTCCTTCTTTCTTTGCCTCCCGTTCGGCTTAAATCCTAATCTGAAGCGGTATCGTTTATCCTTCATTATCGGTGCTCAACCCTTCCTTGGAGTTATCTTTCGAGTCCTCTCCCTGGTAAAGCTCCTTTCCCGACAGTCAGTTGTAGGCCCATTCTTGTTGTCTTGGATATCTTAGGCATCGGGATCCTGTTCCCTTCGGTGATGAATGTTGTGTTCACAAATTCCAAAGATCGAAAGGAACATTCGATCACTTCATCGTTTGCCTCTAAATATAGTGCGTCATTGGTCACAACTGTAATGATGTCTTCTTCTGTATTTATCGTCACCAGCTGACCTTTTGTTACTAACTTCAATTTTTGGTGCAACGACGAAGGCACAACCCCTGCTGAATGTATCCATGGCTTCCCCAATAGGCAGTTATAAGATGGCTTGATGTCTATCACCAAGAAATCTATTTCATACTTATTTAGGCCAATCAAGAGAGGTATCTCGATCCTTCCCATCATTCTCCTTTCGGTTTCATCGAACGCCCTCACTATGTTTTGACACGTCTTCATATGAGAGCTATCCACAGGTAACCTATTCAGCGTGGATAGGGGTAAGACGTTTAGTGCAGATCCATTATCAATCAATACCTCTGGTAGCGTATATCCCTTGCAGTGAGTGGTGATGCGTAGAGCTTTAGTTGATCTCATTCCTCCGGGTGATATTTCATCATCATTAAAGAAGACGAAGTTATCAGCGCTTATGTTGCTGACCAGGTAATCTAGTTTGTTGACAAAAATATCGTTAGCGACATAAGTTTCGTTTAATACTTTCATCAGTGCGCTACGATGGACCTCCGAGCTTAGGAGTAAGCTAGCACCGAGATACGAGCTGGTTGTTTATGCAGCTGTTCAACAACATTGTACTCACTGTGCTTCAAAAATTACAAGAATTCGTTAACCTCCTCTTCTTTGACCGGCTCGTTGACAGGAGATTCAAGTTTGGCCATTTTTTCTTTCTTCTGTTCGACCCCCAAGGCTTTTCCTTTTATGGGTTCCGCTCTTGCATTTGCTGAATCGTAGTGTCTCCCACTACGTGTATAGAAACCTATGTCTTAGTCCTCCTTTGAAGCGCCAGCCTAGTTCTCCTTTCCCGGGATCGTCACATTGCAGTCATAATTTTAGGGAACTCTCTTGCTGTCTTTATAGGGAAAGACTGCTGGTTTCTAGATTATGACCTTTGGTACCATTTGTATTCCGCTTCATTGTTTCTGGGTCGTGAAATGATGACCACTAAGTAGTTGACTTTTTAGATTTTCGCCGTCAATTCTCTTTCCGATACGCATATATTTCCCTCTTCAGGGCTTTTAATCTCTTCATAAAATTCCATTTCCTTATTGTCTATCATGTCTTGCACTAAGGCCCTACACTCGGTACATTCTTGGATCTCATACCCCTCTCTATTATAGAACTCACAATAGTTCCTCTTCCCTTCAGATCTCTCCTCTGGATCCAATACGATTAATCCCCTTTTTACTATCTCTTTCCAAACCCGTCTCAATGGGGTTTTGAGGTCTGCAACCTCACATTTGACTTTCTTGCTCCCACCTTTGTTTATCCCGTTTACCCTTTGGTCAGCATGATTGGGTAGCGGGCTTCCTGCTACATCCGGTCTTGATGGGTCGTCAAACTTTACAAATCCCATTTTTATAAACCTTTCGATCAACTTTTTAAACGTGGTGCAATTTTCAATTGAATGCCCAGTGATTCTAGCGTGATATTCGCATTGAGCGTTTGCGTCATAACATTTGGGAAATGGGGGCTGCATCAGCTTTAGGTAGAAAGGGGACACTATGTGTGCATCAAATAGGTTCTAATACAACTCCTTATACGTCATAGGTATAAGTGTGAACTATAGCCTTTCTGTATTTATCCTCGTATTGGATTCTTGTCTCGTGAGGCCCTGATGATTGGCGGTTACTGTCTCCAGCTGGCTCACTGTAATTGACTTGGAATGATCCTTATTGTATGTGCTCATGTTATTCACCTCATTCTCCCTTTTTCTTGGGGCTGATCTCTTGCTGCTTTCCCCCGCTTCTATTTTTTCGCACCGTATCGCATTTTCTATCATCTCATTGGACATGACTATGTTCGAGAAACTCTTAGTTGTGCTCCCCAGCATTTGATTAATAAATAGAGCCTTCAGGGTATTAATAAAGAGCATGACCGTTTCTTTTTCTAGCAGAGGTGGTTGGACTTGTGTGGCAACTTCCATCCACCTTTGAGCATACTGCCTGAAGCTCTCGTTTGGCTTTTTCTCCATATTTTGCAGGGTGATTCTATCAGGCGCCATGTCTGTTACATGGCCATACTATTTCATAAAGGCTTATGCCAGATCCTTCCACGAATTAATTTGGGCACGGCTTAGCATATTATATCATTTGGCTGCAACCCCAGTCAGGCTGTCTTGGAAACAGTGAATTAACAACTGATCGTTATTAATATAACATGTCATTCTCCAACAGAACATTGTAATGTAAGCTTTAGGGCAGCTGGTCCCGTTATATTTCTCAAACTCTAGGGTCTTGAACTTGAGCGGGAGCACTAGATCCGAAACCAGGCTCAAATCTTTAGCATCAATTTTGTAATAGTGATCAACGCTTTCTAATGCATTGAATTTCTCCTCTAGCCATTTGCATCGGTCTTCGAGTTATTTTCAGAGCTCCACTCTTGCCTTCTCTATTTCTGCTATATCATCAAGATCAAGGACAACAGGATTGATTGGATTATCCCTCGGACTAGAGCTTGAAGCCATCAGAAAGTTCAAGGGTGTCGAGGTATCAGTCTGACATTGGGGTCTGATGTTAACGGACACCATTTGTGGATACGTATTTGGTCGTGCTTGGGTGTTTGTTGGGGTAAAGCCTGAATGATAAGCACGGTCCTCGTTATCATCCCCGGAATTGATCATAGGGCTCTTTCCATTTTCTAACCCTCCAGCTAGTAATTGGGTTAGTTAGCTCATCATGTTTCTTTGGAATTCTAGCATCTGATCTCTCATATCTTGTTGAATTTTGGCTAATTGCTCTTACATCTATATTTGCATTTGCTCTAATCTCTTCAACATTTGTGCTATTACTTTGGTTTTTCCTTGTGCACTGTAACGATATTCCAGGGTAACTGCCTTAATTTTGATTAATTAGGGTCATTTTGTGAAATCCAATTCACATGATGAAATGCAATGCAGATGCATGAAATAAATGCAAAAAGAGGCATTCACTCTAATTCAATTCTATTAGAACAAATTTACTAGAAAATAAATTTCTTTACATAAAATGGATTACGTATACGATTTTGCCCTATTACTCGAAGCCTTAATCTCCCTAAGAAGCCAAGCTAACTCCTAACCTCGATCCAAACCTGATTCACTTCAAACTTAACATGTCAGCCTGAACTGCTAGGGTTTACAAATGATTGGCCACCTCTTGTATTTGAGCCACTAATTCTTCCAATGGAGAGTAGTTCTCAGAGAATACTTTTAAGAAACCTTCTCTACCTTCCAAAAGTGGCTATGGAACCATGCTAACAGAAGTTGTGCACACCCGATGAACCTACCTTCACCTCTTCTCTGGCATGTATTTGAAGATCTGCAAATTCTGGCCAAGATTGCAGGGACGGGTGTGACCCTTTTATCAAGCTGATCAAACAAGCCTGAAACTACCTCATCTACGTGCCCAAGTGCTTTAGGGAAGATTACTAACCCCTGGATACTTATGGTGAAGATATTGGCCTTTTCTTTTTGTTCGAATGTGCCAAAATCAGATCTTGCAAACTTTCTCAAGGGATATATTTGTTTTCTCCTTTTTGCTTGATCCAGGCCACAACCCATTGCTCACTCATCCCCGTGATGCTCATTGGTTTCTTTAGAAAAATTAAGATATTGGCGGGTCTAGAGTAGGCCTTGTTAGATTGAATCCTCAGGCATCGAAATAAAGTGGTATGCTCTTCCACAGTAGGTACCAAATCCACTTTTCCAAAAGTGAAGCAACTGTAGGTTGGATTTCAAAATTAAGCTAGAGCTCGAAACAAATGCTTGTCCACTTTGATGTCGAATAGATAGGGTAACTCACCATAATTACAGTAAAATAGTTGCTTGATTTTATCATTCCCTTGGACCCACATCTCTTTCAGTTCTTGGAGATTGTACTGGGTCACGTCGATACGAGTGAAGTCCCATAATTTTGATACATAACTATCGGTCAGACTATCACCTTTCTCTAGTCGCGTTTTCTCGAACTGTATTCGAACAGCCGCATTATCTCCCACTTTATCAAGAAATTTATTTTCCATGGCAAGCTTTCTATTTAGTAATCGAACATGAATCAACACCTCTTTTCTGTGAAAATGCAATGCAATCATACAAAAAACATAAATGATAGCCAGAGCACCTATTTGGGTGACCACTAGGGTTTGGAGTGGCTCTACTTAGGGTGGGCTCTTAAGGCTCACTATATGCGGTTTAGTTCTAAAGTAAAGGTACCCGAACCGGCAGATTCCTTGATCCTCACCCATTATAGGCTCATATGGACCGAGTTTAGTTCAAGGGAATACATTTCCCTATGGCTGCACAGAGATAAAAATCTCGTGAAGACATAGGTACGGATGTATCCCGAAAGTGATCCACTATCCTATGCGGAGGTAAAAACCTTACAAAGGAATAGTTTCTCACTCCCACTTAAAAGGGTAAAATCGACCAATCATGCGATGCAATGTGCAGAAAGATACCAAAACTCAAACCAACACAGCAATTATAAACCACAATGATAAAGATCGTAACAAAGACAGATGAAATGCAACGAAAGGACCGTACATTTAAACCAAGTTTTCAATTTTCGAGAAAAAGACAAAAAGTAATCAACTCGTAGCTTGACTCTCTTTTTTAAGTCCCTAGTGGAGTCGCCAAGCTGTTAAAACCATTTTTTTATGTTTCGAAAACAGGGTCGACTTTTTATTTTGAAAACGAAAATGGGAGTCGCCACTAATCCTTTTTATGAGGTGTGATCAGGTCACCTTGTGATTGATCATTTTAATAAAACATTTTGATTTACTAAAACAACAATTTTGGTCTACGAAATTCGAAAAAAATGAGTTCGGGAGTCGGTTACATACGAGGAAAATTGGCACCTAATTGATTAATTAATGTCTTAATGTCGAAAGTCGAAAACTTGAAAAGAATTTAAAAATACGATCCTTTTTTATTAATGTTGATTTAAAAAAAATGCTTGAATAAATTGAAACGAGCGCTAAAGGCCTTCTTGTCTCGAGATATCAAAATATCATATCTCGTAAGTTAGGACGCGACATTTGAACCCTTGAAAATAAGCTTGCCTTTTAATTGCTTTATTTTAAAAGCTGTACTTTTATCTTTAAAAGGATGTTAGGTTGTTTAGATCCAATGAGAAAAAATCAAAACTCCATAAGTTAGGGCACGACCTTCACGAGTTTCTAAACTCGGAATATCATCTTTATTTTTTATTTAAAATTCAGATATTTTAAAATTTAAAATGATATTTGGCTATTTAGGTTTAACGAGAAAATCGAAACCCCGTAAGTTAAGGCACGATCTCTCGAATCTCTAAAATATGAAACATTGCCTATTTTTAAATTTTCTTTTTTTACGAACTTGGGTAAAAATTAATGTAACGTTTAGAACGATATGTTTAGTTTAAGATGTTGTACAAAAAGCAGTTGAAACATAATAAAAACGTTGGGTTCAATGAATAATGATATAATGAAACATAATTTGAAATGAAATATATAAACAAATGATGATGATGATGATGATAATAATAATATAATAATATATATGTACAAGTAAAGAAAATAAATAAACTAATTTTTAACAGTATATAAAGAGGGTAATGCACAAATGGATGAATAAATAATAATAAA
Organism: Gossypium anomalum; assembly: GCA_025698475.1. NCBI lineage: Eukaryota > Viridiplantae > Streptophyta > Magnoliopsida > Malvales > Malvaceae > Gossypium > Gossypium anomalum. The sequence goes on from CM046961.1 coordinate 73,808,638, forward strand.
AGTATAAATAAAATAAATAATCGATGAAAGAAAGTAAAAATTTAAGAGAAATAAAAGTACAATAAAAATGAATACAAGAATTAAAATAGGATATAAACGAAATATATATATATATTAATAAGTAACAGAACAGACAAATAAGTAACATAAAGGAATAATGAATGTATATAAACAAGTAAATAAATAAATGAATAAATAAGTGAACTAAAAAGGGGTTAAGTGAAACTTAAACGAAATTGAAAGGGGAAACCGAAATTAAAATGAAATTTAAAGTCTAAATCGTAATAAACAAATAAAAACTAAAAAAATAGAGAGAATAAAAAAGATAGAAAATAAGCAAATAATTAAAGAATAAAGAAATATTAAATAAAACAATTTTTTTTAGAAAAAAATTGATAGCGATAATAATAATAATAACAATAATAATAAAAGACTAGATAAAAAAATTTAATAAAATTTAGGGGATAGATTTTTAAAATAAAAAATAAAAAAATAAAATAGGACTAAAATAAAACGCGTGTTAAGAAAAATAAAACTCGTGTTAAGGAGGGGTTAAAAAGGAAATTATTCCAAAAATTCTGAACCCGCCTTTTCCTTCTGGCCAATCGAGGGATCAAATTGCGCAAAAAATAAAATAAAAGGGTCAAATTAAAAACTAAAAAAAGTAACAGGACAAAATTGAATAGTAACAAAAATGCGAAAGGATCAAAAGGGTAAATAACCCTTTTTAAACAAAAACATGCGAATCCTCAGGTATCGGGTCGGGTCGCGCGCGAGTCAAGCTAAAACGGCGTCGTTTTGGCGCCTGGAGTTATGGCCCAAAACGGCATCATTTCAAAAGTCTATAAAAGCTATTTTTTTAAAAAAAAATAATTTTCTTCATTCTTCTTCAAAAAAATCAAAACAAGGCTCTGAACTCTCTCCCCCTTTTCTATCTCCGGTGTAGCTCCGGTCACCGGACCATTGTGGCAGCCACCGGTCGTCGGGAAAAAAAGTATTTTTTTTTTTTTTTGGTTTTTAATCCCCAACTCTGAAAATACTATCTTTCATTGGAGATAGCGACCTCCTTTTCCCCCACGACGGCATAAACGCAAAAAGGTAATATTCGGCCCCTTTTTTATTTTTTGTGTTTATTTTTAAAAAGAAAAAAAAATAGAATGATCAAGATAAAAAAAGAAAAGAGAAAACGTAACAAATGACCATCTTTAAAATCTTTCTTCTGTTTTGATTACTCTCTATATATTCGTAAAAAAAAAAAAAGAGAAAATTTTTTTGTGTTCATGGCTTTTTTATAGCCGAAAAAGGAAAAAAATACAAAGTTTTTCTTTTTTCTTTGTTTGCTGTCGTGTTTTTTTTTTTTTACTTGGTTTGCAAGTACGGAGGAGGTTGACGTGCTACGGAGGCACGTGGGTGTGGTGGAGGCACGAGCGGCGGCAGCAGCTGCTAGGGTTTCTTTTTTTGCTAAAAATTGGCTTAATTTTGGGATGTTTGGGCTCTAAGGTTAGGTTTATTTTGGGTCTGTTTGGATTTAGTTGTTTTGGGGATGGTGTAATGGACATTTGGACTATTAATTTGGGTTTGATTTTATTATTTTGTTTTTTATTTTGGTTTTGGTATGGGCCCGGGCAAATTGGGCCTGTTACATTAAACAAATCAAAACATGCATATATTATATATTTATATACAAAAACTAAACATACCAAACATATATATATATATATGAATCAATTTCTATACTTTGATTTTCTTTTAAATGCCTTATATGATTTTAAAATATTAATTGATTGATACATATAGCAAAAGCATCAACTTTAATCTTCATGCGACTATCGAATTAAAATACAGATAGCACAATCACCGAAATCACTTAAATTAAAAAATTAAAACAAAACCCTAAAAATTTTAATATGAATTCAAGATAATCAAGATTTTAAAAAAATACTTTGACATAAATCTTCAAAGATCAACATTTATATCGAAATATAAAACCCATGAAATTTCATGAATCAATCATTCAAATGAAGAACCTTAATCAATTCCCAAAGATTCGATCTGACGAGGCTCGGATGCCACGTGTTAGAATAATAAATTAATATATGATATAAAACTTTAATAAATCATAAATCAGGATCTTGTCATGTCAAACCATCAAGAACCAAACAAGAATAAAACTAGATGCGGACGCATACCTGAATCCATGAATTCCTTGAAAATCGACAGGTCTTGGGGACTTGATCTTCCAAATTAGCACAGAAAAATTCAAAAAATATTTGCTCTCTTTCCTAATGATGGGATATTAGAAAAGATATCTTGTGTGTAATTTGGGGACCAGAACCCTAATATTTATAACATTGGCATATTAGTTCTAATTCCTAATTAACCCATCATTAATTAAAATTTGATTAGAACTCAATTACTACAGTATCTACAAATATTTGACCCATACTTTTTTAATAATTAAAGCTTAATAAAACTCTAACCAAATTAGATCACTTTTAATTTGGGCTAACCTAATATGATAGTAAATAATAGTATGTAATTACCCTTATTATATATGTGATGTCCATATTTTCTGACACAATTCTCTTTGCACCTTCTCGTGCAATACTTATAACAAAATATTTAATTAACATTCTGTACCAGACCTCTTTATGATGCCTCATTACAAAATGTCATAATCTATCTAACTAAACTTTATGCTCTACGTAGATAATTGTTTCCCTTAAAATATTATATTACTATATTTCTAGCCTAAGACTAGGATAACACATAAAAATTAGTTTCTACATCAACCAGTTTATAGCAATTATGTGTCCAACAACGCATGTGTTGTTAGAGTTCATTCTATAATTAAGTAATTGCGTCTCAAGATTATCCTTCACTTCTTTTTGCGCCTGAGTCCTAACACAAGTTGTAGTATGATAAGTCGAGACCATTTTTATTGCACCAATTATACCAGTACATACTATTACCATTATCACTTACATATGCTATTAAATAGATAATTTCCTAAAACTTAACATATAACTTAATCACCATATTTATCAATAATAAGCGTTCACCTATAAATGTTTAAAAATTTTAAATAGCAGTCACATGTGTACATAATATTTAAAAAAATCAAGTCAAGTTGCTTACAATGATTTATTGAGAAATATAGTTTAATATTACAACTTTTAGTTTATAAATAATATTATTACAAAATATTTTAATATTATCTTATTAGTGTCAATAAAATATCTTTAGATTAACATTCAAAACATACATAATATTTTAAATAGATATATTATAATAAATCTTTATTATTCATTTAAATATTAATTATTTATAAAGATGAAAATGAAAAAAAAACCTTATAAATTTACCCGGTTAACTCGGCGTTTCGGAATTGAAATTGATCAATACGTATTTTTGTAGTGTTTGTTGGATTATTTTGAAGGTTTAGGATTGGGAGAAATAAGGGGTTTAGCATTTCTTCTTTTTTTTAGGATTTCTTTGACCGTGTTCTGATTTTTTTTATTCTGCTGTGAATTTCTTTTGGGAGGGACCTTTAGAGGTTTATTTAGTGGGATCAAATGTTTAAATTTTTACGTGTGCTTATACTGTCTTGTGGAGTAAAAATTCTTTGTCTAAACAAAAATAGAGAGTGCCTAAATTGACATTTCCATCTTTTATTCGGACAAAAATTTTACCTTAAACCCTTCTTACCACCTTATGCTACAATAAAAATGATTGATAGAGAAATCAAGGCCTCTATCGATTTGAGTCTCTACACCGATCATTTTTACTATATCAAACATATCATTTGGATAAATAATTCTGAACTCATATTATTTTAATAAACTTTCCCTTTATTTTCATTTATATATTATTTATGTAAAAAGCATATTCAACTCCATCTATAAAAATGGAATCCCCTGGAAAATCTAGACTCCGACATAACGTACTTTTCCTTAATAAAAACAGTACCAATTATGAAAGAAAAAAATGATTACTTAAATTTCACATCTTAATTTGAAAAATGCTTACAAAGGATGAGTCGAGAATGGAGAAATAAAAAAACCATGTCCAATGAAAGAAGAAAGTTTAAAATTTTCAATCAATTTTCAATAAGTGACGCAGGCTTTCACCCATTTAAAATCCACTTGTCTCTCGATCATTCAACTTAATCGGAAGAAAATGACAACATAGAAAGTCAGTTGCGCTTGATACTGATACAGCTAAAAGCTTCCTATAGAAAAGAAAAGTCAGTACTAGAAAAGCAAACCTAAAACCTACCCTCACTTACCCTCAAGTTTTAACAATAAAATACAGATTAACTCTATCAGATTATCATTCAATTTTTAAATTAGTTTTAAACTTTAAAACATTTTAAATAAATTTTAAAATATAAGTATTATATCAACTAAGTTTTTGTGTTGATTTATTTATCAATTTAGATGTTAAAATCTAATCTGAATCTATCTTTATTTCAAACATATAAGCCACATTGTAAACATTTGTTTATAGATAATTTGGATTTGACAAGTAAAAAAACAAAAAATATATATTAAAGTTTAAGAGAGTTATTGTTTTTAACATGTTTGATCTAAATTTTTTATGTGATAATAAGTATACATGCGTTTAAAATTTAACTCACATGCTTTTAATATACTTCACATTAAATTTAAGTTACTATTTAATGTCTATATTAACACTAGAATGGCAAAAAAACCTAATTGTAGAATCTCAAGTTGTAGTCTATTACTCAGATGTTCATCTTTTTCAAAAATAGTCTAAATTTGAATCATCGTTGTACCAAAAAAGAAAAAACCTAATTGTAACAATATTAATAATTTGATAATTTTTTACAACATTCTAAAATTTAGAATGAATTTAGAATCTGGATCACACCAAGTGCAATTAATCCAAAAATACACTTGTAGTTTGTGAAAGACTAAAAGATTTGATGGAAATAAAAATAACCCCCTTAAGTTTCGAAAAAATATATTATAAAGATTATAAAAGCATATAGAAATTATTAAAAATATTGTTAAAATAATATATTGTAAATATACTAGAATTAAAATATCACACACATTATTGAAACTAAATTGAAATTTGGCACAATTCATTGTCTAAACTATCCCACACTCCACTGTGGACAACCAGTCCAATGGACTTAATTATTCTATGCATTAAAATATCTAATTTTTTTCTAATTTATTTATTCCAGTGCATTATTTTTAAATAGTTAGGTTGAGACATTATTGCCATACAATGCAAATCAATAAATTATACAACTTTCTTTTATTGTTAACGTACACTCTTGATTTAATAATATGAAATTATACCAAAGACTAACTATAATTAAAAATTATATTTTTAAAAAAATATATAATGATGTATAACATCGATACAATAAAAATGTTTGATATTTATTGAAATGTTAACATGAGAAGCACAATAATAAAGTAAATCAATCCAATCTCATGTTAGAATGTGTGCCACATCGAGGTGGTCGATGGTTGCAAGCCAGATTTCTTCTCGATTCAACCTCTGGTACTGGTTGTGATACAGGCAGTGATACAAGTTGTGGTCTCAGCCTCTTATCTTCTTTGCCTTCGTTTGTATTTGACTGCGATCGGTTGCTCTTCGGTTGCCATCGTGCATTCCCCTATCTGAAATAAATAATTTATTGAAAAATCATATCAAACTAAGATAATAAAAAAAGCGAAAAAAATTAATAACTAATATTTCATCCCTGTAACAACCCGATTTTGGGCATAATCGAAACAGTGGTTTTGGGACCACTGACTCGAGGTCAGAGAAATTATTTTTGATGTTATTTTATGTGTTGTGGCATTATTATATGAGTGCATGAAAAATTTGGTGAAGTAATTTTAGAGTTTGTGAGCTTAATCGTGAAAAAAGATTAAATCGCACAAAGTTCAAAAGTATTGAATTGATAGCTAAGGGTATTAAATTGCCATGAAACTTAAAATGGGGGTCTTTAAAGGGCAAATAGACCCTTAGATTATAGCTTGGCCGGCCATGAGACAAATAAATTAAATGGTCAAAGTGTTAGGTATTTGATGAGCTAATAGGTGATAAAATAATACCCTAAAGCTCAGCCTTCATCATTTTCCCCCATCCTTTCTTCTTGACCGAAAATATTAGCCATTATCAGCCATTAGAGGGGTTTTTGAAGCTTGAAATTTCAGCCACTTAGTCTCTCTACAAGTAAGTGATTTTGAGGGCCTTTCTTGAATATTTTTGTACTTTTGAAATCCTTGTATCATGAGCTTTCTAATAAGGGGACTATTTTGCAAAATGGTTGAAAGTCTAGGGTTTTTCCATGATAGTAGACATGTTGTTTTCTGAAATTTTATGGAACAAAATGAATCATGGTTGTGAAATAAACAACTTTTGTGAAGAGATTTCTCATGAAAACCCTAAAAAGGACCATTTTGCATAAGTTGTAAAATAGGTGATAAATGTGTGAAATATTGAGAATTTTGGACTGATTCTAGTATAAAAAGTAATCAGCTAGGCTTGGTTAGTGAGAAAATGTGATAAAAATCGATTTCAGACCTAGGGGTAAAATGGTTATTTTGTGAAAGTCTAGGGGCAAAACGGTCATTTTGCCTAATTATGAATTTTTGAGTGTCTGGAGTAACTTTCTGATGAGATGAATGAATTTCTATCATTTTAGATCAAGAATTACAAAATTCGGGCCTAGACTGGGGAAAAGCGAAGCAAGTGGACTAAGCCAAGCTAGTCGTCTACCTTTTGTAATCCAAGGTAAGTTGTATGTAAATAATACAACTACATTGTTAATATATGTGTTTGAATTGATATAGCATAAATTGCTTGTTTGTGGAAATAATTATGTGTAATGAATATTGAGATAGTAGAACTCCCGTTTGAACTTTAGGAAATAAATCGGATATTCATGCCATGACATTCGGGATACTTGTGTGCTAGTGTAAGACATGTTTGGAACATGCACCGGCCACATTATGAGAGCAAGTGTAAGACCATGTCTAGGACATGGCATCGGCATTGAGATGAGAGCTAGTGTAAGACATGTTTGGGACATGCATCGGCCTTGAGATGTAAGCCAATGTAAGACATGTCTAGGACATGCATCAGTTACAAGATGTGTCAGTGTAAGACCATGTTTAGGGCATGGCATCGACACGAATATGTAAGAGTCAGTGTAAGACCATGTCTGGAACATGGCACCGACTTGACATGTAAACCAGTGTAAGACCATGTCTGGGACATGGCATCGGCATTATACCCTATGTTTGATGCTTAGTGAATATCCGATAGCACTTCAAATGGTTCAACAGTGAAAGTTACAGTTTAAGTTAAACAAGAAAAGTATAACCATGTTGTAAGTAGTACAGATACCTATTAGAAATATGTGAGATGTGAGCTTAGTATATGCTATGTGAATTGTATTGGATAGTGACGAGTAAGTTGTGCTTATGCCTACTTTTATATTATGAACATGATGTTGAATGGTAAAGTTGTTATATTTATTTTCATGCAACTTACTAAGCTTTATGCTTACCCCGTTTTTTTTATTTTATTATAGTGCTGCCTAATTAGCTCGTAGATCAACGGACGTCGGAGGCATCGATCACACTATCAATCGAAGCACTTGGTATAATTAGTTCTTAAATTTTGATTATGGCATGTATAGGACTCTTTGATTTTGTTTTAGTGTCATATTGTTTTCGGGCCAAATGTGTTGGCTTGCTTTAATATTTGACTCATTTTGTCTAAGGCCATGAAAAATGGCTAATATTGAAAGTTATTATATGAATGCAAAGTAGTCTTTCATGAATGTGAAATTGTCGGTATGGTTGAATACATGAATTGTATATAGGCCTTAGCTATGGTTGTTTGGTTGTGAAATCATATTAATTTAGACTTTGATATGTTGGTTGGTACTAGATTGTGTTTCAAGGTGGCAAAGGCTTGGTACATAGCCTTATATTGTCCACACGAGTAGACACACGGCCAGCCCCATGGGCGTGTCATCCGGCCGTGTGTCCCCTGCACGTAAAAATTTTAAGTCAGTATGCATGGTAGTAAACACATGAGCAAAGACACGGCTGTGTGTCTCAGCCGTATGGAAGACACGGTCTCTAGGCACGGGCATGTACCTCAGTCGTGTGCCCTAAATTGGATGCTGACGTCAGAAATAGAATGTCAAGGTTTTTAGACACGAGCTAGGGTAAGGACATGTCATTGCCGTGTGAGGGACACAGGCCATAGACACGAGCGTGCGTCAGGCCGTGTGAAAACCCTTGTAGGTTCAAATTTAGAATTTAATTCACATGGGTATGGGACACGGGCGTGTCCCTAGATGCTTAGGCCATGTGTGTCACATGGGCCATCAACACGGCCATGTCATAATGACCACACAGGCGTGTTGCCCTTCCACAAGGGCGTTTACCCTGTTTCAAGGGTTATTTTTTTCTAAAGTTGGTTAAGGACTCGAGTGGGCCCGAATTGTTTCCAATGGACGTTTGAGGCCTTGTAGGCCCATGTTAAAGAGAGTTTAGACAAAGTTTGAAAAAGTTTTAAATTTGATCAAATTGTGATAATTCGAAAATGTTAGAATGCATGTGTTTAATTATGGTAACGCCTTGTATCCCGTCCTAGCATAGGACTCAGGTGTGGGGTGTTACATTTAATAGTATCAGAGCTATGGTTTAGTCAGTTCTAGGACTGACCTAGCGTGAGTACGAGTCTAGCTATACATGCCATAACTATATATTGATAGTGTGACGACTCCTGACGAGATAAATTGTGTCTTTATTTATATAGTAAATGGATCCTGAAGTAGCTACGACAGATGACATGGAAAGTAATGCGCCGGCTCCCGCTGAAGGGACTGTGCCAGTAGATAATGGGCCCGTGACACTGAGTCAAGGTGGAGGAGCTAGAGAAGCTTACCTCCATATGATAGACGTTTGGTACTTAAAGTTTGTTCGTATGAATCCGAACACTCCACCTCCTCACCTCATCCGATTCCTCAGTATGCCCCTGTAGCTCCGCAATGAGTGGATATGGTTAGGAGAGAGAAAACCCCGGTAGATAAAATACAAAAATAAGGGGCCGAGGAATTTCGGGCTAAAATTGATGATAACCTAGAAAGAGCAGAGTTCTGGTTGGAAAATACCATTAAAGTATTTGATAAGCTATCGTGTACGCTTTAGGAGTGCGTAAAGTGTGCATTGTCACTCCTACGAGACTCGACCTACTAATGGTGGAATACTCTCGTGTCTATTGTACCGAGAGATGATAACTTGGGAGTTCTTCCTGGAAGAGTTCCAAAAGAAGTATATTAGTCAGTGGTTTATAGACCAAAAAAGGAAGGAATTTTTAAAGCTGAAGCAAGGCCATAGGATGGTGATAGAGTACGAGCATGAGTTTGTGAGACTCAACAAATATGCACGGGAGTACGTATCTGCCGAAGCTATCATGTGCAAGAGATTTGAAGACAGATTGAATGAAGACATCTGATTATTGGTTGGCATCTTAGAATTGAGGGAATTCGTGATGCTTGTGGAGAGAGCATGTAAGGCCGAGGAATTGGCTAAAGAGAAGAGAAAAGCTAACATCGAGTCCCGAGACATAAGGAAAAGACAGATGGGGAAATCACATCAAACCTCATCCAAGAGATCGGAAAAGTTCACTACCTAATCGAATACTTCGGTGAGGTTTTCAAATAATAGCAAGAAAAAGCAGAACACGGCTTCTAAAGCCCAGACCACTTCTATCGCGAGTGTCAGTAGTCTCGGCCAAATAGGCTAGAGTGTTCACAATGTGGTAGGCGTCATTTCGGCGAATACTGAGGAAATAAGAGGGGTTGCTTCAAATGTAGGTCATTAGACCACTTCATACGAGACTGTCTTGAATTAGATGAGAAAGAGAAAAAATAAGAAGTGAGAGGGAGTAGTGCTCTTTCGAGGGGTAGACCCCAAAAGAATTCGGGCAGTGGGGTTAGCAGTAGAGGTGCCCCTAGAGATTCAGCTGTGAGGTCTGAGGGCCGTGCGCCTGCAAGAACTTATGCCATTCGCGCTCGCGAAGAGGCATCTTCACCAGATATGATTACGGGTATTTTTTCTCTTCATGATATTTCTATTATTATTTTGATTGATTCGGGGTCTACTTATTCCTATGTATGCATGAAATTAGTATCTAGTATGAATATGTCTGTTGAGTCTACCAAATTTGTGATAAAAGTGTCAAACCCGTTAGGCAAACATGTGTTAGTTGATAAGGTGTGTAGAGGTTGTCCTTTGATGATTAGAGGTCATTATTTTCTGGCTAACCTTATGCTACTACCGTTTGATGAATTTGATCTAATTCTTGGCATGGATTGGTTGACTGCTCATGATGTGATAGTGAATTGTGGTAGCAAGTTTATTGAAATGAAATGTGAGAATGGGGATATTATTCGGGTTAAATCAGGTGAACCGGATAACTCACTAGTATTGATCTCGTCTTTGACTGCCGAGAAATATTTGAGAAAAGGGTATGAGTCTTACCTAGCATTTGTGTTGAACACCAAAGAGTCTGAAGTAAAAATTAAGACAGTGCCGGTGGTATGTGAGTATCTGGATATGTTTCCGGAAGAGTTGTCCGGATTTCCTCCAACCAGAGAAGTTTATTTTGGTATCGAGTTAGTCTCTGATACGGCACCCATCTCGATTTTTCCGTATAGGATGGCTCCTACGAAGTTGAAGGAGTTGAAAGTTCAACTACAAGAGTTAACTGAAAAAGGTTTTGCGAGACTGAGTTTTTCCCCATGAGGTACTCCGGTACTTTTTGTGAAAAAGAAAGACGGGTCGATAAGGTTATGTATAGATTATAGACAGCTTAACAAGGCGACAGTGAAAAACAAGTATCCCTTGCCAAGGATCGATGATTTGTTTGATCAGTTGAAGGGAGCCACCGTGTTTTCTAAGACAGACTTAAGGTCTGGCTACTACCAACTAAGGGTTAAGGAGCAAGATGTATCGAAAATCACTTTTAGGACGAGGTATAGGCACTATGAGTTTCTTGTTATGCACTTCGATTTAACAAATGCCCTTGCGGTGTTCATGGATTTGATGAACCACATTTTCTGGCCGTATTTGGATAAGTTCGTAGTGGTCTTTATCGATGACATACTGATTTACTCACGTAATGCGAGTGAGCACGCAGAGCATCTGAGAATGGTTTTACAAACCTTAAGAGATAAGCAATTATATGCCAAGTTCAGTAAGAGTGAATTTTGGCTTAAAGAGGTTGGATTCCTAGGACACATCATGTCGGGAGATGGGATCAGAGTTGACCCGAGTAAAATCTCAACTGTTGTTGAGTGGAAACTGCCAAAGAATGTGACAGAGGTTCGAAGCTTTCTGGGTTTGGCCGGATGCTACAAAAGATTTGTGAATGGATTCTCTATGATAGCCACTCCGATGACAATGTTGTTACAAAAGGATGTCAAGTTCGAATGGACAGAGAAGTGCCAACAGAGTTTTGAGAAATTAAAGGCTTTATAGACAGAAGCTCTAGTTTTGATGCAACCAGAATCGGGGAAAGAATTCGTGGTAGATAGCGACGCCTCCTTAAATGGATTAGGGTACGTGCTCATGCAAGAAGGCAAAGTGATAGCATATGCCTCGAGACAGCTAAAGCCACACGAAAAGAATTACCCAACGCATGATTTAGAGTTGGTCGCTATTGTATTTGTGTTGAAAATTTAGAGACACCATATGGTGAGAGATGTCGAGTGTTCACCGACCATAAAAGTCTCAAGTATTTGATGACTCGGAAGGAGTTGAATCTACGACAACGAAGGTGGCTAGAGTTGATAAAGGATTACGAGTTGGTGATTGACTACCATCAGGGGAAAGCAAATGTAGTCGCCAATGCTTTGAGTAGGAAATCATTATTCGCCTTGAGGGCTATAAATACTCAATTGACCATGTTTGACGATGGTTCGATTTTAACCGAGATAAGAGCTAGATCTACATTCCTTCAAGAAATCTGTGAAGCTCAAAAAGGTGACAAGGATTTGCAAGTTAAGATGACTTAGTGTGAGTCGGGTAATGAATCAGATTTTTAGATTAATACCGACGGTTGCTTGATGTTCCAAGATAGGGTTTGTGTACCCAAAGATAATAAGTTGATTCATAAGATTTTACGAGAGACACATAGTGGTTGCTTGTCTATCTATTCGGGTAATGTAAAAATGTACAACGACCTGAGAAAATGTATTGGTGGTCGGGCATGAAAAGAGACATTTCTGAGTTTGTTTCCAAATGTCTAGTTTGTCAGCAAGTGAAGGCTGAACACCAAGTACCCTCGGGTTTACTTCAGCTTGTGATGGTTCCTGAGTGGAAATGGGATCGAGTAACCATGGATTTTGTGTCGGGGTTGCCTTTGACACTAAGGAAAAAAGATTCAGTTTGGTTCGTTGTTGATAGACTTACTAAGTCGGCACATTTTATACCGGTGCATATCGATTACTCCCTTGAGAAATTGGCTGAATTGTATGTTTCCGAGATCGTGAGACTTCATGGAGTACCCTTGTCGATTATCCCGGATAGAGATCCAAGATTTACCTCACGGTTTTGGAAGAAGTTACAAGAGGCTTTGGGAGCAAAGTTGAACTTTAGCATAGCTTTCCACCCGCAAACCGACGGTCAGTCAGAAAGAGTAATTCAAATATTAGAGGACATGTTACGGTATTGTGTTCTCGAGTTTCAAGGTAGTTGGGAAAGGTACCTATTGCTAGTCGAATTCGCCTACAACAACAGTTATCAGTCAAGTCTGAAAATGGTGCCTTAACAAGCTTTGTACGGCGTAAGTGCCGAATGCCTTTATATTGGACCGAGCTGAGAGAGAATCAAATTCACCGGGTCAACTTATTCAGAGAGACTGAAAAAAAGGTTAAAGTGATTCGTGACTGTATAAAGGCCACATCGGATAGACGGAAATCTTACGCGAATTTGAAACGGAAATAGATCGAGTTTCAAGTCGGTGATAAGCTATTTTTGAAAGTATTCCCGTGGAAGAAAATCCTTAGATTCGGTAGAAAAGGCAAGCTGAGTCCGCGATTTATTGGACTTTATGAGGTAACCGAGAGAATTGGGCCGGTAGCATACCGATTAGCCTTGCCTCGTGAGCTAGAGAAAATTCATGATGTATTCCATGTATTGATGTTGCGGCACTATCGATCTGACCCCTCACACGTGATTTCACCGGAAGAAATTGAAATAAGCCCGGATATGACTTATAGCGAAGAACAAATTAAAATTTTGTCAAGAAGTTGAGGAATAAAAGTGTAGCACTCGTAAAGGTCTTGTGGCATAGAAACTGAGTCGAGAAGCCACGTGGGAACCCGAAGAGACTAAGAGAGATCAATACCCGAACTTATTCACCGGTAAGATTTTCGGGGACAAAAATTCTTAAGGGGGAGAATTGTAACAACCCGATTTTGGGTCTAATTGGAACAGTGGTTTTAGGACCACTGACTTGAGGTTAGAGAAATTATTTTTGATGTTATTTTATGTGTTGTGGCATTATTATATGAGTGCATGAAAAATTCGGTGAAGTTATTTTAGCGTTTGTGAGCTCAATCTTGAAAAAGGACTAAATCGCATAAAGTTCAAAAGTCTTGAATTGATAGCTAAGGGTGTTAAATTGCCATGAAACTTAAATTGAGGGTCTTTAAAGGGAAAATAGGCCCTTAGATTATAGCTTGGTCGGCCATGAGACAAAGAAATTAAATGGTCAAAGTGTTAGGTATTTGATGACCTAATAGGTGATAAAATAATGCCCTAAAGCTCAGCCTTCATCATTTCCCCCTATCCTTTCTTCTTGACTGAAAATATTAGCCATTATCAGTCATTAGAGGGTTTTTGAAGCTTGAAAATTCAGCTACTTAGTCTCTCTACAAGTAAGTGATTTTGAGGGCTTTTCTTGAATATTTTTGTACTTTTGAGATCCTTGTATCATGAGCTTTCTAACAAGGGGACTATTTTGCAAAATGGTTGAAAGTCTAGGGTTTTTCCATGATAGTAGACATGTTGTTTTCTGAAATTTTATGGAAGAAAATGAATCATGGTTGTGAAATAAACAACTTTTGTGAAGAGATTTCTCATAAAAACCCTAAAAAGGACCATTTTACATAAGTTATAAAATAGGTGATAAATGTGTGAAATATTGAGAACTTTGGACTGATTCTAGTATAAAAAGTAATCGACTAGGCTTGGTTAGTGAGAAAATGTGATAAAAATTGATTTTCGAACCTAAGAGTAAAATGGTCATTTTCTGAAAGTCTAGGGGCAAAACGGTTATTTTTCCTAATTATGAATTTTCGACTGTCTAGAGTAATATGCTGATGAGATGAATGTATTTCTATCATTTTAGGTCAAGAATTACGAAATCCGAGCCTAGACCGAGGAAAAGCGAAGCAAGTGGACTAAGCCAAGCTAGTCGTTTACATTTTGTAATCCGAGGTAAGTTGTATGTAAATAATACAACTACATTGTTAATATATGTGTTTGAATTGATATAGCATAAATTGCTTGTTTGTGGAAATAATTATGTATGATGAATATTGAGATAGTAGAACTCCCGTTTGAGCCTTAGGAAATAAATCAGATATTCATGCCATGACATTCGGGTTACTTGTGTGCTAGTGTAAGACATGTCTGGGACATGCATTGGCCATATTATGAGAACCGGTGTAAGACCATGTCTGGGATATGGCATCGGCATTGAGACGAGAGTTAGTGTAAGACATGTCTGGGACATGGCATCGGCATTGAGACAAGAGCTAGTGTAAGACATGTCTGGGACATGCATCGGCCTCGAGATGTAAGCCAGTGTAAGACATGTTTGGGATATGCATCGGCGACAAGATGTGTCAATGTAAGACCATGTCTAGGACATAGCATCAGCAGGGATACGTGAGAGTCAGTGTAAGATCATGTCTGGAACATGGCACCGACTTGACATGTAAACCAGTGTAAGACCATGCCTGGGACATGGCATCGGCATTATACCCTATGTTTGATGCTTAATGAATATCCGATAGCATTTCAAATGGTTCAACGGTGAAAGTTACAGTTTAAGTTAAACGAGAAAAGTATAACCATGTTGTGAGTAGTACAGATACCTATTAGAAATATGTGAGATGTGAGCTTAGTATATGCTATATGAATTGTATTGGATAGTGACGAGTAAGTTGTGCTTATGCCTACTTTTATATTATGAGCATGATGTTGAATAGTAAAGTTGTTGTTATATTTATTTTCATGCAACTTACTAAGCTTTATGCTTACCCCGTTTTTATTTTATTTTATTATAGTGCTGCCTAATTAGCTCGTAGATCAATGGACGTCGGAGGCTTCGATCACACTATCAATCGAAGCACTTGGTATAATTAGTTCTTAAATTTTAATTATGGCATGTATAGGACTCTTTGATTTTGTTTTAGTGTCATATTGTTTTGGGGCCAAATGTGTTGGCTTGCTTTAATATTTGACTCATTTTGTCTAAGGCCATGAAAAATGGCTAATATTGAAAGTTATTATCTGAATGCAAAGTAGTCTTTCATGAATGTGAAATTGTTGTTATGGTTGAATACATGAATTGTATATATGCTTTAGCTATGGTTGTTTGGTTGTGAAATCATATTAATTTAGACTTTGATATGTTGGTTGGTACTAGATTGTGTTTCAGGGTGGCAAAGGCTTGGTAGATAGCCTTATATTGTCCACACGGGTAGACTCACGGAGGGCGTGTGTCTAGGCCGTATGTAACACACAGTTAGCCCCATGGGCGTGTCATCCGACCGTGTGTCCCCTGCACGCAAAAATTTCAAGTCAGTATGCATGGTACTAAACACACGGGAAGAGACATAGTTGTGTGGAGGACACGGTCTCCGGCCACGGTCGTGTGCCCTAAATTGGATGCCTACATCAGAAACAAAATGTCAATGTTTTTAGACATAGGCTAAGATACGGGCGTGTCATGGCCATGTGAGGGACACGGGCCATAACACGGGCGTGCGTCAGGCCGCGTGAAAACCACTGTAAGTTCGAATTTAGAATTTAATTCACACGGGTATGGGACATGGGCGTGTCCCTAGATGCTTAGGCCGTGTGTGTCACACGGGCCATCAGCACGGACATGTCATAATGACCACACGGCGTGTTGACCTTCCACACGGGCGTGTGCCCTGTTTCAAGGGTTATTTTTTTCTAAAGTTGGTTAAGGACTCGAACGGGCCCTAAATGGTTTCCAATGGACGTTTGAGGCCTCGTAGGCCCATGTTAAAGAGGGTTTAGACAAAGTTTGAAAAATTTTTAAATTTGATCAAGTCGTGATAATTCAAAAATGTTGGAATGCATGTGTTTAAGTGTGGTAACGCCTCGTATCCCATCTCGGCGTAGGACTCGGGAGTGGGGTGTTACAATCCCTGCCGAGTAGTCCGAATTTTGATTATGAATTAAACTGAATTTTCCAATTCGAATATATGATTGATGTAAATACGATGTTTTTAAATTTTAAATTAAATAATTATTATTTAATATCTTAAAAAATTATTAAAAAATAAATAATATATGATAAACTTAAAAAAGTTAAAAAACCCTAAACCTATAAAATTCAATTAATCCTACTTAAAAAAATTTTAACCCTAAAAAAAAATCAAGGAAAAGTATTTTCAGCGATAAGCTTTTAATGTGATTTGTAAATTTTTTTTTTCTAATTGATAGCGTTTTCAATTGATTTGACAGAAAATACTTTCAAAAATTAACCTAATCCCAATTTCCCAAAAATAGTCTATTCATGTAATTTTTCTTTTTAGCATTTTAAATAAATTAATCTGCACAGGAAAAAGTAAAAGAAACTCAAAAAGCTTAAAAATTAAAAAAAATACCAAATGGAGGAGGAAAAGACTAAGAAAATAAATGTTTAAGAAGAATGCAAAAAAACCCAACATTCGAAAATTATTATTTTAATTAATTAATTTATTATGGTCTTTCCTTATTAATCTATGCTTTAAGTCTCTAGCTTGCTTCATCAAAATCCCATTTATTTAAGGAGGTTGATTTGATGAATTCAGTTTATTCGATTTTTATATAAAAATAATAGAATAAATCAATTAATCTATTTATACTGATTAAACTGAATCAAATTGTAACCGAATTAACTGAACCTCTTTGTCGGTTTTTGGCTCTTTCTTTTTCTTTTTTTTTTTTTGCTTGGCTTAGTTCTTCAGCTTTTACTTTTAGATTTTAATTTTAATTTTTTAAACAAAAGCCTAAAGCATGTAAATAAAAAATAACCTTCTGGCTTAAGTTGAACCAGAGATGGCTAATCGGCAACAACAATGCAAAATTACAAAGTTTTAAGTGCTAAAAATAAAAATACCTCCTCAACGTCTCAAAATAATTTTACACTGAAAAAATGGAAAATAAATGCTCAACAAGGTAGCTACCAAGAGCTGAAATTGTATGACATGTTATTTGGTGTTGCCTGCATTTCAGCAATGTTGAAGCAAACCACACACGTGCAGTTCTTGCAAGACTGTAACCATTTCCGCCACTTGCTGTCAGATTTTGACATATAACTGTTCTCGTGCCGATACTTAAGGATACTACGTACTTATATGTGTCCAACAAAATATAGATATTCAACTTCTTTTTCTTCAAGATTTTAGCATTTTAAAAAATATAAGTGTCGGTCACAAATTCTTTGAAAAAAATAGTTAGGATTTTTATGGTTTTAAGTCCGGTTTAGTTCTAAAAATGATTATTTTAAATTTTTTTGAATGATTTTATTATAGATTTTGTTAATATCTGTTTTTTTATACAATGCATAAAATTATTTATAATCTCTTTCCAACTCGTAAATAGAATGATAATGCGTTTTAACGTACGCAAACTCACGTCCTCTACATTGACAATAACATACATATCAATCGAACTAAAACTCAATCAACTTGATTATTTCAATTATTTGATTAGCTACAGTTTAAGGCACTTTTAAATATAATAAGAGGTAAAAGGACAATAGAAGTTTTTTTTTTATTAGGAGTTAGATTGCTTGTCTTTTCTACCAAAAAAAATATAAATTAGTATATGTACTTTATATTAAAGATAAATTTGTATAGTTAAAAACTAACGTATTTAATGAAATAATCAGACAATGATAAATGTATTTCATGTTAATGTGCGGCGACCTTATCTATAGAATGGATAAAATTTTTAATAAAATAACTAATTTTAATTTACTTATTAAAAAATAGTACATAAACTTTCATTTTCTTTTTACTCAAAAGAGAATATGCCAAAGTTGCAAAATCAGTAAAGTAAAGATGAAGGAAAAAAAGTGAAAGAATGCAAAGTATTGAATTAATGTAACACTAAACAATCAAATTATTTATATATAAATTAATTCATTTCTGAATGAAATTGATGGGAATATACAAGGCACCTCACAAATCAAATTGCCAACATTAGTAGAAATTTGTATTCAATCCTGTGCAACCAAATCAAATCTATCCTTCTGGATGCAAGAATAGATCATACACATAACATTAAGTCATCTAAAGGGGAGAAAAAAGAATATTAGCTTGTTTTGTTTTTTATGATACAAAAATAGAGAAAAAGCTTACCCTTTTTACTTCAAAAATCATTCTCACTCTCTATTCCGAATCCGGAGGTAAACAAGAATCAGCGGTAGCAGAGGCAACAGCGGCGGCGGAAGCAGTAGATTGTGACTCCTCCTCCATCAAATTCTCCAACCCAGGTTTTAATTCCCTGTTATAGAACTCCTCAAACTCGCCTCGGTCCCCTCCTTTCTTCTTAATTTCCACAACCACCAAGGATGGCGTTAGCTCGAATATCTCAGCTGCAATGGTCAAAGGGCCTTTCTCCCCTTCCCTAGAACCCTCCAAACTCACTCTACAGTCCTTTTTCCTCACTGTAAAACGGACCACCTTGGCTATCTCTTCCAATTTCGATAGAATTTTGGAAACCGGTGCCCCTGTCACAAACCTTGACCCTTCCCCCCCTTCCTCAAACAATCCTGATAGATTGAACCCAGGGGAAAAGGATATTAGATCAAACGCATTTAAACTAGCTGGCCTCGGCAATAAACCAGCTCCTCTCCTAGTATCCAACTCCGACTCCGACTCTGACATTGATGAATGGTCCGTAGCATATGACCCGACGTCATCATCGGCCTCTTCAACGCTGCAAAACTTATCATCTTCAATGTAAAATCTAATATGTTTAAATCCTTTTTTAAACCAACGGTTCTCCATGATTTCCGGAATCGTTATCCTCGTTTCCGGGTTGGTATCCAGAAGCTTCATGAGCAACCGAACTAACTCGGATGAAAACCATCTCGGACACCTGAACTCACCTCTGTAAATCTTCTTATACATGGCCATAATGTTTTGATCGTTAAACGGCAAATACCCCGCCATCAAAACAAACAAAATTACACCACAGGACCAGATATCGACTTTCACCGCATCATATCCTTTCCTCCCTAAAACTTCCGGTGCCACGTAAGCCGGGGTCCCACAAAACGTATGGAACAAACCGTCTTGCCGAATCTGATCCGACACCGCGCTCAACCCGAAATCCGAGACTTTCAAATCCCCGTTGTCGTCGAGGAGTAGGTTCTCGGGCTTCAAGTCACGATGGTATACGCCGCGGGCGTGACAGAAATTGACGGCGGAGATTAATTGCTGGAAGTATTTTCTAGCGACGGATTCTTTTAATCGGCCTTTGGAAACTTTGTTGAAAAGTTCACCACCACGTACGTATTCCATGACGAAGTAAATCTTGGTTTTGGTGGCCATGACTTCGAAGAGTTGGACGATGTTGGGGTGGCGGACGCGGCGGAGGATGGAGATTTCGCGCTTGATGTGAGCGATTAAGCCACCTTTGAGGATTTTTTCCTTGTCGAGTACTTTGATGGCTACGCTGTCACCGGATTTAACATTGTAGGCTTGGTAAACTTTAGCAAAAGCGCCGTGGCCGAGGAGTTTGCCCAGCTCGTAGCGCCCTAAGATAAGACCTTGGCCACCGTTGGAGTCTTTCTTCATTGCAGTGGGGACGGAGGTGAATGCCATTGTAATGGTGGTGGGTTAAAAGTTTGGTTATATGATAAAATGAAATTTGAATGGTTAATGAATGACCATTTGGAGGAAAACTGTGGGTGTTTTTCGTTGAGACTAATTTTGTAATGCTTTTAAAGGAAGAAGATGCTTTTAAATAGGAAGAGAACTCCCTTCCTCCCTTTCTTTGTTTTAAAGAACAATTTATTTTATCAAAAAAAAAAAAATTATTATCTTTTAATCTGTCCTTCTAATATTAGTATACATGCTTTCAAGAATTTTCTCAATAAACTAGATTTTATTCTTTAAAAGATAATTATTTTCCAACTATAAATGGCTCATACAAGAAAATTATTATTATTTTATTATAAGAATATTATTGTGGTTGTTTAAAAGTATTTATTTAATTTTTTATGAAAATTTAGTTTTATGTGAGTCAGATAAAGTGAAGTCTTCTCAACAAGTTGCTTTCAAATTTTGAATTTAGTTTAAATATTTCTAAAAAAAATTGCTTGTACTTCTTTGGGTACAATGGCAAAATATTTTTAATCTTAAAAAATTGTTACCTGTCTTTGTTTTTTATTTTTAAATTTTATTATGTTCTTATCCAACCCTCTCACATTACTTGTGAAGTCTAAAAATTTGAATAATAGTATACCAAATATTATTTAATTTTTAATTACCATAAAAAATTATTACTAATCATTATTTGTAAGGAAGTTTTTGTTTAATGGCATTATGTTTAAACCTCATATTTTGGATTCTATACTAACATATTTTAATGATCAGTCAAATTATTTAAATATTATATTGTAATTATAGTTATATTTGTAACTTAAAAGAAATTACAGAAAAATCATTATTTTATATAGTGAGGAAGACAACGGAGAAGGACATTTTGCATGTACTTCAAATGAAAAAAAGAAATCACATCTTAATATAATGTAAACGTATCTTTTAAAAACAAATTCAAAAATCACTAATCATTAGGATGTAACGATAAAACGAGTCAGAAGTAGGCGTTTTTTCATTCAAAAACATAACATAATAAGAGAAGATATTTTGTAACAGTCTTATTCTTTATTTAATGCAATCTACGACGTGCGATCCAAATATAATAGGTGGACCCAAATTCAATTGAGGTTTTTTTGTTTTTCTGAAGTTTCAGTTTAAAATAAAGACTTGATTTCTCCAACGTGTTCGATTAAATTTATTTCTTTATTTGCCTAATAAAAATGAGTTCAATTTTCATATTTATTTATTTATATTTGAGTTTGAATTTAAAACTTTCAATACCGATTAAAATAACCAAAAAAAAAAAAAAAAAAAAAACACTTAGTGAAGCTAAATTATTTATTATTCGCTTGAGTTGCTCAAAATAATAACCAAACTAAATTTGAGCCTTTCTTTTTCTTTTTTGAAAATGAAGTATTTTTATTTGACAAAAACACCCACAGCTTCATCTATGATTTCCGCTTTATTTTTACCCTTAAAAGTAGATATTTGGTGTTATTATTTGCAAAAATCATACTGTGCATTATTCTAAAGAACTGAACTAACTATAAATTAATTAAAAAGATTTATTATTTAGTTTTAAAATATACCATGGATATTTGTATTCTTCATAAATTTAGAATTTAGTTCTTAAACTTTTATTTTTAGAAATTTTGTTCCTCTACTTTCCGATTTTAAAATTCAGGTTCAATTATTAATGCTATTTTTTTTGTTAAATTTATTAGTGTGACATTTTGAAGGAAAAAAAATAATTACTTGGTAGCAATGTAACTAAATGTAACATTGTAATTAACATAAATTTAACAAAATAATCTTAACAATTGGACCTGAATTTTAAAATTTTAAAAGTAGAGCGACTAAATTTTGAAAAATAAAAGTACAATTTATCTCGAAATGAGAAAAGTTATGATCATGTGATGAGTGGTACAGGTACCTATTTGAAATGTATGAGATATGGGCTTAACATATGCAATATGAATTGTATTGGATGGTGACGAGTAAGTTGTACTTATGTCTATTTATGGTTTTCATGAATAAGCTATGAAGGGTTATGTGCATATCGTTTTATGATGATTAGTTGATGATTATTTTCATGCAACTTACTAAGCTTTATGCTTACCCTATTTTCCTTTCCATTTTCTTATAGTGCCACCATAGTAGCTCGAGGATCATCGCCTACGTCGGAGAAGCCAGTCACACTAACATCTGAAGCACTTGGTACAGTTAGTTCTTTTTTTTACAAGTGTCCTCTGCACGTAAATTTTTACAAGTCAGTATGCATGGTAGTAAACACACAGGCAGAGACACGGCCGTGTGTGACACACAGTCAGCCCCATGGGCGTGTTGCCTGGCTATGTGTCCTCTGCACGTAAATTTTTACAAGTCAGTATACATGGTAGTAAACACACAGGCAGAGACATGACCGTGTGTCTCAGCCGTATGGAGGACAAGGCCTCTGGCCACGGGCGTGTGCCTTGGCCGTGTGCCCCTAATGGGATGCTGACGTCAGAAACAGAATGTCAAGGTTTTTAGACACGGGCCATGGACACGGGCGTGTGTCAGGCCGTGAAAACCCCTGTAGGTGTGAATTTAGAATTTAATTCACACGGGCTTGGGGCACGGGCGTGTCCCCTCGTGCTTAGGCCTTGTGACCCACACGGGCCTTTAGCACGGCCATGCCATAATGGCCAGACGGGCGTGTTGCCCTTCCACACGGGCGTGTACCTTGCTTCAAGTGGTATTTTTCAAAAGTTTTCAAAGATGTTGGGATTAATCCCGGGATATTTCCAAAGCTTGATTTGGGCCTCATAGGCCCATATTAAGAGCTTTTAGATTAAAAAGGAAATGTTTTAAATTGGACCTAGTTCTTATAACTCGAAATTGATTATATGCATATTATCTCGGGCACGTATATTTTAGATCGTGGACTTATTACCTCCATGCATGGTTTTATTTTACCATTTATTTAGAATAAAATATGTGAACCGAAAATGGAAATAGGAATTTTGTAACCTAATTTTCCTCAGCGAAACCCGAAAAATTGAGACGCATTCAAACTGATTAAGACGACGCAAACTTGACCCAGCCAAACCAGGAAGTGGCCGGCGCTGGTCAGACAGTGGTAGCTAATAGTGGTTCAATGACGATGGTTCAAAAATTTTTGACGATAATCTGATGGTTGCCAACGGTGGGGACACAAAAATGGTGGCAAAAAGACAACAACAATAGAATCATGAACCAATGCCGCAACAAAAGTCCGTAGTGGCAAAATTGAAGACCCAAATTATGTTTTGGGGGTGAATTTTGTAATTTTGTGATTTTTTTTTTAGGATGGAATTATGGACACTATGGATGGTGAGAGTCATTTAATTTTATGCTTCTAAATTTATGAGATAAGCATGATAATAATTATATGACTACGAATGCATGTTCATGCATTTATGAGCTCATTGATTTGGGAAAATGCTACATGTACTTGTCATGCATATATTGATCATTTCTGATTGAAACTGAAAATTTTAAAAAATAAAAACCTTGCATATTTTAAAATATTGAGTGGGGGAAGGTCCCTAAATACCTACAGCCTCCATCAATAGTCTCTTGTGATGTCATGAAACAAACTTGCCTTAAGGTAGACGTTGTCCTATGGATTTCACTGGCGAGACTTCCTGAAAGTATGCAAAACTTTCTTATAATCATATGATAGTTGGATTGGCCTCTGTGGTAGGTATTCTCATATGATATATCAAGAAAATTTTTCATCGAGGAGGACAAATAGTCACAACATACTACTCAATGAGATTGTCCTAAGATGACTCATTTGTGGTGCATGATACGATTGGTGTTGAGTTAATGGTTATACACTCAAGATCTTCTAGATAACTAACTCCCAAAGGAGTTATGCTCAAGTTAGAATGAAGGTCAAATGTTACATGATTATTAGTACGTGTGAATGCCTAATGAATTAGGTTCATGTACTAATTGGATGGCAACCCATATTCTTACTAGTTGATCATAATCACTCTAATGTGGCTTAATTCAATGGGTGTAGGAATTATAGTTGCAATGGCTTACAAATGCTTTAAAAGTTTAATGTAAGGCACATGTATCATCTTAATTGATGTCATAATATTGCAAAACGTTTTCAACTATTTGCTTAATACAAAGAAACTAATATATGAATGTTTTATTTTCAATTTGAAAAACGGCACCAACTCCCTTATTGAACATACTCAGTGAAAAGAAATTGAATGAAAATAAATATAAAGAATAGGAAAGGAACCTGATAATTTTCCTAAGCTGTGAGAAACTTAAAATAGTTTTTGATAATAAGTGCCCTCCGGCCTCTCAAGCTAAGGCTAGAAATTGTTGGGAGGAGTCTGATGAGATAACTTGTTATTATATACTAGTAAGCGTGATCAGCCCAATATATAAGCAACTGGAGAGCTGTAAAACTAAGTGATTCTAGATAAGCTAGAAGACATGTTCTTGGCTTGACAGTCTATTATAACTAGCTTAATGTATGTCAAGCAAAATCCTAGTACTCCAGTTAAAGACCATATGATAACTCTTATGGGATACTTTGCTGAGACCGTGGACAATTAGGCCAATTTGGACCAAAATACTCAAATCGAGATGGTGTTCAAAAGCATGTCCAAGGATTTTACTGGCTTTCAGGCTGCATATAACCTTGGCAATAAAAACCTGAAGCTTACACAACTCATAAAGGAGTTACAATCCTGTTAGTTGATTTTGAATGGAAGTCAATTAATCCAAAGAGTAGAAGCAAATATAGTTGTCACTTCTTCCTCAAAAAGGAATGGAAAGCGCATTAAGAAAGGTAAGGCTAAGGTCTTTGGGCCACCACAAGTGGAAAAGAAGAGAACCAAAAAGCCTAAAGACTTATCGAAGTGTAAATGCATCTTCTGCAGTAAGAAATGACAATTCAAGGCAAACTATAAAGAGTGGAAAGAATATTTACCCACCAAAGGCAAAGGTATGAAACTCTTTAAGATAGAAGCTTGTTTAGTGGAGGATTCAATAGACCACTGGATCATTAATTTGGGAGCCACTAATCATGTTTGTATTTATTTACAAGGGTTCAAGAAGACAAAAGATATTTGTAACACCCCAAAATAGGGTCTACGAGTTTTAACAGTATTTTAGCTCTAAAGTGCTCAGAATTTGATAGCATGGAAAACCGAAGTTATATTCGACTATGGCATTATAACTGTTACATCAATTTTTGAAAAAGTGTTCTAGAAACCCTTAATTTAAGAAAAATGATTGAATTGCAATAGATTTGAAATAGTAAGCATTTATGCTGCAGTTTTACCAGTTTTTAAAATTGAGCTTAAAAACCCTATTTTCAAGTTTGTTTTCACGATAAGTTTTCTCTAAACACCAAGCTTGTCGTCCCTTGCTTTTCCCTTGCTATTTCAATTGATTTTTTATTCTCAAACCATAATACTTTGGTTTCTTATCATTCCCAAGTCAATTTCCTTCATAAGCCTTCAAGAAAAACACTTAAAAACTTCCTAGATTTCATCATCTTCTCTAAACATAGGTTTTTCAGGTTTGCGTCAAAACTCATCTAATCTTCCATCAAAGGTAATATTTTGAACTCTTATGAGTTTTTCATGATATCTAGTCCTTAAAATTGAAGTATTAGCCATTAAATCACAAGTTTTTAATAAAATCCAAAAATGGAGTTATTAATGGTGGATTTCAAGATTTTGGGTGTGATTTTAGAGTGTTTTTACATTAGTTTCAATGTGATTAAAAGGTTTTTAAACTTACATTGAAGTTTCGTTAATGATTTCACATGTTTTAATAAATTTTGTGAAAATTGCCTAAAAGATGTCGAAAAATGTTGATACCATGAATTGAGCATTCTAGTGTAATTTAAAGGTTGGAAATTAGGCGTAGATGATTAATAAGATGAACATAATTTGTTTTAGGAAAAAAAGTTAAGTGCAGACCGAATTGTGAGCATTTTAAGTTTGTTATGTTAATGGTTTTGAGATACTTGAGAACTCAACTTAGGCTTGTGTTTTGGTCGGTTTGTGTAAATCCTTGGTCGTTATTTGACTGTGTTATTGTATAATTGTTGTGTGTGTGAAGCCTTGGAATCATTAGGGCCTTCAACCAGTTAAAGAAAGATCTAGATTGAGCTTTCGGCTTCTCAGTGAAAGTATTAGTGGTGAGCGTTTGGAACTGCTACTCATAAACACGATTCATGCGTATTTGTGAACTTAGTTGTAGTCTAAACCCCTACTCTAAATCCCAAGTGTAAGTTTTCTTTTATTTATATTTGTGTGTGGCTTATGTGCTTGCATGATAATGAACTTGTGCATAGTAGTGAGAAGTTCAAATGAGATATGTGGATACGATAATTGTTGTGAAAAGTGCAAATGTATACATGATACATATGTTATATGAAAGTAATAGTCTTTTGTAAAAGAATCTAACATGCAATGATAGTGCTCAAATAATCAGTAAGTTATATATGTGTTAAATTAGATATTTTGGCTTTGTGATTCTTGAAACCGTTGGATATAGTTGGCATGCCATAGGATTGTGAG
Source organism: Gossypium anomalum (assembly GCA_025698475.1). Taxonomy (NCBI): domain Eukaryota; kingdom Viridiplantae; phylum Streptophyta; class Magnoliopsida; order Malvales; family Malvaceae; genus Gossypium; species Gossypium anomalum. The sequence goes on from CM046961.1 coordinate 73,835,377, forward strand.
TATTTACCTATATGTATAAATATTTTGGGCGTTAGGCCTTAGGACATGTTTGGAGGGATAAGGGAATGTGAGCTAAGCTCCAATCAACGGGACATGTGAGGGGAAATAAAGAAGTGTTAGTTATACGTTTCACTTCTGGGACATGTTTGACTGTACGAGTCTATATGCTGTGAAGGAGATTCGTGTATCCGATGTATGATGATAGATCTCACTATAAGTTTCATAACTCAAGTGCCAAATTATCTTGTATTATATATATGTGTGTGTTGTGTGATGAATGCCTTAATAAATATGTGGTTGCTATGCAAATTATCCTTATAAATGTTATGCAAATGAACTGCTAGACAATGGATGTTAAAATGTTACACATTACTAAGACTCTAGTATTGTATATGTATGTGGTTATTGTGGAAGCATGATAGAATGTTTGCTGTGTTTATTCCACTCATTCACTAAGCTTGTTAAGCTCACCCACTCTTTTCCACATTTGGAGATTAGTAATGGTTCAGAGTGGGTGGCGTGGTTGTCCTAGGGCGTGATCCAAGGAAGACTCGTTTATTCTTATAGGTGTTCTTTCAATTATATTTGTATTGGGAAATAAGGCAATGTGGTAGACTTGTTTAGTGCCATAATATGTTTGGATTATTTACAGACTTTGTTTTGTTTCGATTTTGGAAGTTGATGAGTTTATATGTTTGCTTATGTTCATGAACCTTAAATGATGACTCAACGTATCTTACTCGAACATGTTTTGATTATTGGAACAGTTAAATTTAGCCGTTAGCTGATTACTAATCGAAGTAAGTGATGCATGATGCTTAGAAACTATTTTGGAATAAGTTAATTGCATATGTATGCTGCATTTTTATGTCCAAGGGTAGTGGTATCGATATTCGGGATTTAAAATCGATACCTCTGTGTTGCAAAATGTGCAACAAGTCAAAATAGGGATTTGGTATCGATACCTTTGCTCAAGTATCATACTCGGGGTTAAAGTATTGATAATTCATAACAGGTACCGATAGTTTTTGAGTTTTGGGTTTCTAATCGAGAAACAGAATGCAAGTTTCGTATCATTTTTCCAAGTGTTATCGATACCAGTTAGAGAAAATAATGATACCCTAGTGTCAGTGTCGATACCTACGAGCATGTTTTGAATTTTTTGCTAAATGGACCCTAAGCATGTTTTAAATTGTTTATAAGACTAATTATTATAAGATTTGCATGAAACAATGATAAATATCAAGTTGAGTGGTTTAAAGCCTTCGCGAATAATGGAACGATGGATGATTTCTTTTAAATTGTTTATAAGATTTTGCTTGATTTACATGAGACGGTGGTGTGACATCCCATATTCAGGTTTAACGATAAGGCCAGGTATAGGGTGTTACAATCTTAGAGATAAAGGTTTATCATTGCGGACTGGAATTGAGACAACTGTGGCAACTATAGTAGTGGTAGATGTACATATTTATTTTGATAATTCTAGAAAGATTATTTTGAAAGATGTTTTCTATATACCAAGTTTCAAAAGAAACTTAATTTCAGTTGCATATTTATGTTAGAGCATGCCCAAAGACCAATCATGAGATGATAGTAATAACATACTTATTTTACCTCATTTATTAATATAAGGCATAACCATTATTATTTCAGTTTGTTTTTTGTGTATATAAATAAACTATTTTATAATAATGCCTTGAGAATAATATGATTATTCTTAAAAGGTCCTAAGTTGGTTATTATTGTGGGGTTGGACAACAATAATGCATTAAGACTAACATGTAGTTGATTGATGACAAAGTGTTGTCATTGACATGAGATGTCAAAATCAATATATGATTATGTGTGTTAGAGAACAACATATTGGACTAACCCGCTATGAGTATGTTTCTTGGATTATTATGTAATAGTCACAACATTACTCATAGTGATTATTATGTATACGATCCTCAGACTTGAGATCATCATTATCCCAACATCGTGAGTCGTATATTTTAATACAGTTAAACGTCCACCGTAACTAGTTGTTCTATAAAGGCTGATGTTGGATATACCACAATCTATGTTGTGGGATATGGTTGATCAATATAGAATTTGTCTCTCCTACATAATGGGAGCAATATCTTAGGTCACTTAATTGAATGAGACTAGAAATGCATGGCCATGCTCGAATAAGCTGATATGAGACATCATACTTATTTGTTTTTCATAGTCTACTGAAGATATCAAAAAACATTAGATGGGCTATGCAAGTGTGACTATTCCATGACTTGTGTCCATTCTAGATATAAAGGACAAAATGATTTAATACATGAAGGGTTAATCATAGAGAAGTTATGTCGAATCATGACTTCTTGTAACTTAGGTAGCAATGATGCATTGCTAGATGCCACCCATTTTTTGTAATATTAAAATCCTTCTAGTATTACTGCTAACATTACAAGAACCTATAGGGTCACACCCTATGGTTAAAATGAATGGAATCCAAACATAGTTGGTATTGAGTTTAGTTGTCACATGAATTAAATTGATTATAGAATTAATTCAATTGGGTAGTTAAATAGCGAAGGAATCATATGTACAAGTATGTTGTACACATAATGAAAAATATGGTTAAATTAATACATGAATTTGATTCATATAAAATTTATCTAAAAATAATTTACCGAAATCCTTCTTATAATTATTGTAATTATAATTTAGGATCAAATATTATTATAATTACTATAATTATAAGTTTTTTTTGGTCAAACATTATTATAATTATGGTAATTATAATTATTATATTCAGTGTGAGGTCTAGCAACCATCAAGAGATTTTTCTCTCTTTGAAAAAGTTTTAGAGAGTGCTTACCATCCGTTGCCACACCGGGTGGATTGCTTAGAGGCCGAAACTTTTTGTAGCAGCTTGGAATTGACAAACAATAGCGTAATTTGTTTCTTTGATTTTTTAAACGATTGGTAATCGTTCATACCCTTTTCACCCTGATTAATTCCTTGCACATTGATCCCTATACGTGATTGTCGGATTTATTTTTTCGCTGCGCCATAGGGTGTACCAGTGATTCTACAGTTTATATAAACACGAATTGACCATGACTCTTAATAACGAAATTGCAATATTTAGAAATCACAATTTTATATATAATGGATGGATGTCAAATAATCTATATTTTATCAAACCAAAGATGCACGCACTGCTTGAGACTGAAATATCGAATGAAAAACTTAAAACTTCTCACTCTAATGAGGTGTACCTTTAGGATTTGAGACTTGGTCATATTAACCAAAAAAGAGTCATTAGACTTGTGAAAAACAACATCTTAAGTTTTCTTAAAGAAATCAATCTAACACAATATGAATCTTGCTTGGAAGGTAAGATGACCAAGTGATCTTTTAATACAAAAGGGACGAGGGTCGTAAAACCCCTAAAACTTGTGTACATTGAAATATGTGGCCCCATGAGCGTCAATGCAAGAGATGGTTACGAGTATTATGTAACCTTTATTGATGATTATTCCAAATATGGGTATGTATACCTTATGCACCGAGAGAGCAAAACCTTTGATAAAATCAAATAGTTTCGTGCAGAAGTGGAGAAACAACTAGGTTTACCTATAAAGACACTTTAGTCTGGTCGAGGTGGTGAATATTTATCTAATGAGCTCTTAAAGTACCTCATAGAGAATGGGATTCTATCTATAACATCCTGTGTAACACCCCTAACCCGTATCTGTCGTCAAAATAGGGTTATGGAGCATTACCAGAACTTTCAAAAACATTTACAAATAAACAATGCAAGTTACTATTAAAATTCTAAAATCATTCGTAACGTCCCTTAAATGGACCCTCGAGGTCCAATACGAGCATTAGAATTGAGTCGAGACTTAATCGAGACCTCTAAGAATTTTTCGTGAAATTATAAATTTTTTTTCCAAGGTGTAGGGCTCACACGCCCGTGTGGTCCAAGGGACACGCCCGTCTAACCCTGGGACACGCCCATGCTAGAGGCCGTGTTCGACCACGTGTAACTCTCTGACTTACAGACACGGTCATGCCACACGCCCGTGTGCTAGGCCGTGTGGTTAATTAATTCAATTCGAACTTAGGTGCAGGTTTCACACGGCCAAGACACACGCTCGTGTTCTAGGCCGTGTGGCACACACGGCTGAGACACACGCCCGTGTCTCTTCTCGTGTGCTCAATTTTGAGCATTCTATTTCTCAAAATTAAGGTGCAGGGGACACACGGCCTAACCACATGCCGATGTTACCAGGCCATGTGTCACACACGGTCTAGACACACGCCCACCCGTGTGGACAAAATGAAGCCATTTCTAGCTTCATTTCTCACCCAAAATTTCACCCAAGACCTGCACTTGAAACACACATCGAATACCAACCAAGCCAAGCATTCAACTTAAGAAAATTTCATCATTCACAAGGCATATCACTACAAGCATACATGATCACAACCTTAACTTAGTTTAATCAATTAATTAAACATGATTTGATTAATTACTTAACATATATGTAACATCCCTTACCCGTATTCGACGTCGGAATTGGTACGAGGCATTACCGGACTTAAACACAAAAAAACATTCATTCTGAGTTGTAAATTTGGCACCAAATTAAAACTTTTTAACAATCAATCACATCGTCCCAAAAACGAGCCTACAAGGCCCAAAAGATCCTTTGGAAGCGGTTCGGGACTAAACTGAGAACTTTAGAAAATTTTACGACACTTAAAGAATTTTTGTTGAAATAGGGGTTACACGCCTGTGTGGCTTGGGACACGCCCATGTGGGTAGGCCATGTGGTCACACATGCTCATGTCCCTAACTCGTAGAACTCTCTATTTGTCACCCAAGAACAAATTGAAGTCACACAGGCCCATGTCTCGAGGCCTGTACTTCATACGGCTGAGACACACGGTCGTGTCTCATGCCCGTGTGCTCGATACTGAGCATTCTATTTTGCAACAATTTAGGTGCAGGAGACACACGGTCGGATCACACGCCCATGGAGCTGACAGTGTGTCACACACGGCCTAGACTTACGTCCGTGCATCTACCCGTATGGAAAAAAACAAGGCTATTTACCAAGCCATTTGCCACCCTTATTTGCACAAACACTTACACCAATTCAATGTCACAAAACATATTATATTTAGGCAACAAAAAGAAACATACACAACAATGTTCAACAAATGCCAAAGTAATATCAACATGTATCATACTTATAACGTTTATTATGCCCTAACTTAATCACGCCAATTTAACATTTGTTAAGCTTCATTTATTTCCCTTCAAGATACCTAATTGTACACAAATCTATCATCTCATCCATGAATCACATTTCTAAACATTTCACAATCATACTATAGATCACATTCCATCATTCAACAAGCATACCATGGCCATATCACTAAAGACATAGGCACACATATGAATATACTTAGCCTTACAACCATGTTAGCCAAAATAAACCAATTTACATGGCCAAATATCAAAGCAAACCCTTGACAATTACAAGCCAATACTTTTGGCCAAAACACAATGACACATATAACAAAATGACCAAGTCCCTATACATGCCATAACTCAAAATACTTGAATTCATCAATACCCAAAATGATAGCTTGATAGTGTGATAGGATCTCCGGCGCCCGAGCTAGCTTGACGACACTATAAAACATGGGAAAGGAAGGGGGTAAGCTATATAGCTTAGTAAGTCCATACGAAAATAATAAGCAACCCTTACCAATGTTTTATCAAATCCATCAATTTAAAACACTAGATAATACCAATTACTATGAATCTCATAGTTTAATTTTGTTTAGTCACAATGTTTGCTCTATTGACTTATAAGCATAATTTAAACACATCTTGGCATTAGCCTAACAATCGTAATCTCTCCTTTGTAACATATTACAACAATTAACAAATCATTTCAAACCTCATAGTAAACATGCACATTAATTATGAGTATTCACATTTCAAGCATATATTTTAACATTTTTCAATTGTCTAAAGCCCATATCTTCTCATACTTTCATAATCATTTTATTAGGCAATTATGCCAATCTTTCCTTTTTCTCGTGTCTGATAAATCACAATTCGTGCGAATAAAACATGTTATATTTTAACTCAATTTGGCCCGAAAACCAATTACATAATCGCCATCTGAATTTACCATGTATTTCATACATCACAAATATAGACCAATAAGCACAAGGCTTTCACAAAAACATTCTCATGGAAACCATGAACTCACAATATCATGAAGTCAATGCTTATAAACTTATGTACATATCTGTACAAATTCATAATACTTACATGCTTTTTCTCTCCTTTGGCATACCCATTGAGTTTTCCGTTGAACCACTTGGAATACTAAAGGATACTCAGGAATATTGTACTCACAGTACAGTGCCAATGCCATATCCCAGATATGATCTTACATGTAATCTCGAATCGATGCCTTACACGAAGTCTCATATCAATGCCATATCCTAGATATGGTCTTACACGAAATCTCATATAGATGCCATATCCCAGATATGGTCTTACAGGTAATCTCAGTAACCCTAATGTCATGAAATTTGTATCCTATCTATTCCTAAGGTTCAACCGGGACTTTCGTTGTATCAAATCTCTGTCGGTCATTTCCGTAGTATCGTACTCAATAGCATTCACATTTCATTTCAATAATATAGATTTACCACAATAATATCAATTAAGCATACATATATAATTTAATGCTTATTAAACATACGAACTTACCTCGGCATAAAAATGACAAAAAGGACCTAACCGTCAATTACGCGTTTTTCCCCTGTTCTAATTCTAATCCTCGTTTTTCTTGATCTATAATATCATATTTAACTTATTTAACCATTATACTATTCAAATCAGCCCAAAATCACATTATGGAAAAAATTACATTTTTCCCCTAAAGTTTGACATTTTTACAATTTAGTCCTTAGGCTCGTAAAATGAAATGTACTCAATTTCTTCAACACCCATGCCTAGCAGAACCTTATACATGCTTATAGCATCCCACATTTCTCTTTAATTCAAATTTTAACACCCATTTTACAACTTTTTACAAATAGGCCCTTTTAGGCATTTTCATCGAAAATCACTTAGCAAAAGTCGTTTATCTAACAACTAACATGCATTTTCTACCATTAAACATCAAAATACAAAAACATCCATCATGGGTAAAAATTTAGACTTGGATCATGTCTTAAATTAGTGGTAGAAATAGATAAATCATGTTACGAGGATTTCAAAAACATAAAAATTATTAAAAACTAGGCTATAACAGACTTACAATCGAGCTTGGAAGCTTGAAAAACCATACCCATGGTTTTTTCTTGTAAAATTTGTCCATGGGAGGAAGATGGAAAAAAATTGGCTTTTAATTTGGCTTTTTAATTCATTTAATTACCAACTTACTAAAATGCCCTTAATGAAAAACTTTAGAAACATACCTAATCATGTTCATTTTTTGTCCAAAAACTTAACCAATGGTCTAATTACCATTTTAGGACCTCCAATTTAAAATTTCATAGAAATTAGACACCTCTAGCATGGAGAACTCAACTTTTGCACTTTTTACAATTTAGTCCTTTGGACTAAATTGAGAGCCCACAAGTCAAAATTTTCGAACGAAATTTTCATGAAATCATTCCATAAAATTGTAGACCATAAAAATACAATAAGAATAAAAATAATTTTTTTCTACGTCGGATTTGTGGTCTTGAAACCACTGTTCCGACTAGACCCAAAATTGAGTTGTTACATATATGTAGCTACCATAGTTTGACAGTACAAGTATATTTAAACAAACCATTACTAGCCATTGCAATGGCTAGATTACAAGCATCATTTACATTACATGCCAATATGGTCAATATATCCTATACATGCCATTACAACCCTAATTAATTTACCATGTTGTACCGACATGGGCCGATGGATAGTGTGAGTGATCTCCGCCGAGCTTCCAATCCAATGAGCTTGCGATTTACTTTAAAACAGGGAAATAAAACTAAGTAAGCATAAAATGCTTAGTAAGTTCGCATAACTTGGTACTTAACTTACCATTCATTCTATTATGAGGTAACTATATAAGGCATATTCAATCAATTTGACCTCAAGTCCTACACACATCTTCATTGCCCTTGTTAGTCATATAATCCATAACAATGTCAAAACATATATAGGCTAAAAAACAATTAAGATTCCAAGCACATATGCTTTCAACAACATGTATTCATATAACATGCATAATTTTTCTCATTATTACAAGTATAATTTCATACCAATTCATCTCGAGATCAATTCATTTCATATCAAAACTTTACTCATATTAATTGGAATATCAAGCTCACGATTAGTACACTCAAGGTGTATGAGTCTATAATCAAGGATGTGCATAGTCATCAAATAAATTCCACGTACAATATCCTCATTTCATATTTCCATATATCAATTATCACATATCATCAGATTCATGTATTTCAGATCGATATGTGTAATATCTCATTTCTTATTCATATCTTCTCATGCCAAGAACTTTTACCCATTGAATTTATCTGAAATATCGATGGATACATAGGTAATACACTCGTGGTGTACAAATCAAGATTCGTCAATTCATTTTTAAAGGTACCCGTCCGGGCTAAATCCAATCCATAACATATGCTCAAGAGGACTTATATCAAGGATTACCCGTCCAGGTTTAATCCTTTCTATAATGAGGTAGGTAGGATTACTCGTCCGAGCTAAATCCCGTCAGCAACAAATGCAGGACCTCATTCATTTCGGGAAATCACATATCCATCAAATTTCCATTTTATTCAACTGGGATTTAAACATTTTTCTCAAGCATTATCGGGCATGCGATTATTTCATACATCCGCAACATTCATATAATTCAAATAAACACATTCCACATTCATTTCAAGCATATAAGTAACATTCTCATCGTTTATCCCTTATCATCTATCGGGCATTATCATTTAATTTAAACATTTTTTTATTTATCGAGCTTGATCGAATATGTAATCATTTTCACATATTTGTGACATTTATACAATTTACATAAGCAGAATCAATGCAAGCATGTAAATAAACACAATTTAGTTACACGAACTTACCTCGACGATTGTTCGTGTACGAAAAATCTACTAATCCGACTTTCCTTTTTTCATCGTTCTAGCTCTGAATTTGGTCTATTCGGATCTATACGAGTAAATTTGAAATCAAATTATCACATTTCACATTCATTTGGACTCAATTTATAGCCTAGGCAAAGTTACCATTTTGCCCCTATCTTTTCCATAAATTCCAATTTCGTCCCTACGCCCGGAAAACGAAATTTGTGCAAATTACTCCCTATTCCAAGCCTAACTAAAGCCCCATTGCAAATTTTACAGCACATGTATTCATAAAATTTTAGAAATTTTCATCAAATTTTACAACTTTTCATTTTAGTCCCTAAATTTTGTTTTCATCAAAAATCACTTTGTAAAAGTTATTTATCTATCAATAATATTTCATTTTCTACCATAAATTTCTAATTTCCAGCATATACATCCATTACCCATTTTTCATACATTGATAAATTTTCCAATTAAGCCCTCAAATAGAGAGATTAAGCTATCCCGGTTTCAAAAATATCAAATCTAAAAATGGGGCTTGAATACTTACCCAGTTTGGCCATGAAAGTTTCTTCTCTCTCTCCTAGGGTTTCCATGTATTATTTAGGGAAGAATATGAGAAAAAAAAGATGAGTCATACCAAATTATCTACATAATTTTAATAATGGTCTAATTACCATATCAGTACCTTAAGTTTTGAATTCTATAGCTATTTGATCCTTCTAGCTACTAGAATTCAACTTTTGCATTTAATGCGATTTGGTCCTTCTCGTAATTAAGCACATAATCAGTAAAATTTTCTTATCAAAATTTTCACATGACATTCTATAATAATAAGGACCATAAATAAAATAAAATAAATTTTATTTTTCGGCTAGGATTTATGGTCCCGAAGCCACTGTTCCAATTTCACCGAAATTGGGCCGTTATAACACGAATAGGAGTACACTCAAGGTGTACAAATCAATAATCAAGGATGAACATTCTTATCAAATAATTTCCATGTACAATTACCATCATCCCATGCTTTCATATATCACTTGTCATGTATTATCATTTTCTTGTATTTCAGACGGAGACGTATAATAACTCACTTTATTATTCATAACTTCCCATGTTTGGAATTGTCACCCGTTGAATTTATTCAGAATATCAATGGATACACAGGCAGTACACTCGAGGTGTACGAATTAGGATACGTCAATTCATGTCCAATGGTACCCATGAGATACTATATCAGATAGTACACTTTCGAGCCACACATGTATACAACATGATTACTAGTCCAAGCTATATCCTTTTTATGACATATGCTCTAAGGAGCTTGATCTGGATTACCCGTCCAGACTAAATCCTTTCTGTAATGAGGTCAATAGGATTACTCATCCGAGTAAAATGCCATCAGCAACAAATGCAGGACCTCATTTATTTCGAGAAATCACATATCCATTGATTTTCCATTTATTGTAACGCCCCAAATTTGGGCCTAAAAGTATTAGATCTTGAACATGGGAACAGTTAGAAGGCAGCACATAAATGTTTAGTTGTGCAAGAAAGTGACACAAATCTATATCTGCTTCAATGGTTAAGTGCTCTGGGAAGTGTTTGAGAAGTCTTGGGTTCAAGCCTGGGCATGTGGAGAAATTTTGTTTTAATTAGTTAAACCCTTGTCTTAAGACGGTAGGCTTTTTGAATAAATATGGGTAAAACATGATAGAAAGGGCTTGTTGGTCTAAGGGATAAGTGGCGTGCTATGGTTACTTGAGGTCTGAAGTTCGAATCCTACTTTGAGCAGAGGAGTGTCTTAATTTGCTACACTTGTCGTGTGGGTAGTAGAGGTTGACTGAAACACTACTGAGTAGAGTGGAGTTTGAATTGGTCATGGAGGGTTTGTTGGAGGGAATTTCAGCTGGTAAGGATGTGGATAGGTGGGATATGGTTGAGTGATCTTAGGAGTGATATAGGGAGAGAAATTAAGAGATTTGAAGGGAGTGGAAAAGGGTGTGCCGAATGGGGACTCTCACTCTTTGCATTTTAGGTTTTGTGCAAATCACTAAGGTTTTTTGTTATTTGTTTTTGGTTCTTTTCTCTCTAGAGGCCGAATATTGCATTTTGGTATTCTCCTTTTTTTGTGGTTGTTTTCTCTCTTCTTGGGGCCAAGCATAGCAAAAAACTATTCGGGTATCTCCTTTTTGTTTTCGCAACTATATTTTCCCTTTTATTTGTTAAAACCAAATAGTCTCTGTCTCTCCCCCTCTCTTAAAGCTTAACCAATTATCCCCTATTTTTGTCCCCTCTCAGATTCTCCTTTTCTTTCAGTGGTAGCCGAATATCCATTTTCCCTTTTCCCCTTTCTCTCTATTCCTTCAGTTCTTTAGAGTGTCCCTCCTCGCATTGTTAAAATCGAATACTCCTCCCACCATTTCTTTCTGCCGGTTCTCTACTTTTTGGTGATTAGCCAAATATTCCATATCAAGTTTCAGTGTACATTTATTGTTTCCTTTCTCTTTCTGCCGTAAAAGTCTATTACTTAACACCCTTCTATGCTGCTACTTTTGCTAGGAGCATGGTTATGTTAGGCCTTACTTTTGTAGAATCGTGTGCTTTCGGCTTTTGTTGGGGGGTGGAGCCGATTGGATTTTTCTTCTTTACTGACTTGCTACTTTCAGTAAGTTACTATACTTTTGGATCAATGGCTTACGAGTGTGGTTTAATTAACAAATAGCAATTGGGATGTAGGTAGTCTTTAAGGATTCCAAGCAATCTCTTACAATAGTTTTAGTGTGTGATCGATCTGAACAAGTGACAGATAATCTTTTAGATAAGTGTTTTGATAATTCGATTAGGATGCGGCTAACCAAAGCTTGTGATTGAATATAGGTTGGAGTAATCGTGGACTATTCACTCGTTTTTCGTAAACAGGTGTGTAACACTGCTCAAACTATAGATCGACAAAAAGCTGAAAAATATAATCTTCGATGCCACATGAGCGTGCACTCGCTTGTGTGGTAATCCAAACGCATAGACGTGAGCGTTTGATCGTAGAGGCCACCATGAGCGATTTCATGGGCTTAGACTGTTTTGGGCCACGTTGGGCCAAAATGGGCTATGTGGGCCTCACGGGTCTATGGGCCCCACACGGGTTAACCACTTGGACGTGTGGAGATTATTGAGCCAGGCTGCGTAGTTCACACTGCCAAGGCCATTTTTGGGCTTAGTGGGCCACCCGGGCGTGTGGGTCCACATGGGCCCGCATAATGGGCCCTGGGCCCATTTTCACTATATGACTGTTAAGGTTGCACAGGTCGCTCAAGACGACTGTGAACCTATTATTAGGTCGGTAAGTGTACCTAGACCCCCTTTGTGGTAAAATAACTGTATTGCCCTTGTGTGATTAAATGACTATTTTACCTTTATATGGTAAAGTGACTATTTTGCCCTTATATGGTAAAATAACTATTTTGCCCTTATGTGGTAGAATGACTGTTTTTCCCTTATATGGTAGAATAACTATTTTGCCCTTATATGGTAAACTGACTGTTTTGCCCTTATGTGGTAAAATGACTATTTTGCCCTTATATGGTAAGACGACTGTTTTGCCCTATGTGATGTATGTTTATATTTTAGTATGCTATTTGTAACTGTATTGAGTACATGTATAATATTATGATATGACGCGACACGTCGCATGATGCATTGCATGGGGATGGGTTTATATATGATTGGAGGAAGTGTACTGTACTGGTAGCTCTACTGCAAATCACTGATGGCTCTAAGCCTATTATACTGGCAGCTCTGCTGCAAATACTGTTTAATGCTGCAACCAGTACTACTTGGAGTGTAGGGATGGGTGGGTTGATTATATCCCCACATGGAGTGTAGGGTTGGACAAAGATGGAGTGTAGAGGCTGGATGGGTAGGACTTGCATACTATTTAAACTGTTATCGCGACCGACATCATTCATCGCAATGGGCCAAGGCCCGAACGCACGATCAAGCTTTTAGATTGAGATGGGCTAAAGCCCAACTGATATTGTCGCTGTTTTTAATAAAGGCTTAGGCCCGCATCATATTTGCAATCGCTTTGATTGATCGCTTGCTTAGATGGGATTACACACCGAGTTTTCGTAAACTCACCCATCCGCTTATCTGCATGTAATCCCCGTGCTTAGGTGGGTTTGGTCTTTGCGAGGACTCAAAGGTGGCCACATAACCGCACGTACTTTCTTATTTTATTTAAAATTATGAGTAGTTTGATTATGGGTATTTTGATGTAATAAGGCCTCTTTAAATTTTTATCTTTAAGTTGGGGTTTTATTGTTTTGAATTATAACTGCTAGTAGTAGGATGCGGGTTTTCAAAATATTTATGATTTTCTAAAACATCACGTTTACGCAACATATTTTTAAAAAAGCTTCCGCTATAAACGAGATTTTGGAGTTAATAACATTTTAAAGTAAATACTTTATGAAAGTGACGCAAGTTTTAAAACTGTCGTTTAGATCACACAAAGAGGCTAATTAAAGAATGGGCTTTTCCAACGATATCGCGCTTTACGAAAAACACTTCAATGTGACATCGCTAGATTTGGCCAAAACGTCTAGGCTGAGTTTGGGATGTGTTACATTTAATCAACCAGGATTTAAAAATTTTTCATGCATTATTGACCATGTGATTATTTCATACATCCATAACATTCATATAATTCAAGTAAACACATTCCACATTCATTTCAAGCATAAAAGTAACATTTTTATTATTTATCATATATTGGGCATTATCATTGATTGAGCTTTTTCGGTTATGTTTTCAATGTCATATATATATGTGATATTTATATAAATTACATACACAAGATCTTCAAGCACATAAATATACAATTTAGTTACACGAACTTACCTCGACAATATTTGTGTACGTAAAATCTACTAATCCGACATTTTCCTCTTTCCTCGTTCTAGCTCCGAATTTGGTCTATCTGGATCTATACAAGTAAATTTTACATCATCTCAGTTTATATTCAAGTGGACTTAATTTACATCCTAGGCAAAATTACCATTTTGCCCCTAACTTTTCCATGAATTCCCATTTTGTCCCTAGGCTCAGAAAATGAAATTTGTGCAAGTTATTCCCTATTCCAAGCCTAACTAAAATCCCATTACAAAGTTTACAGCACATGTATTCATAAAAATTCAGCATTTTTCTTCAATTTCACAACTTTACATTTTAGTCCCTAAATCACGTTTTCATCAAAAATCACTTTGTAAAAGTTATTTATCTATCAACAACCTTTCATTTTCTACCATAAATTTCTAGTTTTTAGCATATACATCCATGACCCAAATTTCATAACCAGTTTTTAGCATATACATCCATGACCCAAATTTCATACTTTGGTAACTTTTCAAATTGATCCCTCAAATAGATAGATTAAGCTATCTCAATTCCAAAAATATCAAAATTACTAAAAACGAGACAAGAAAACATACCCAATTTGGCCAAGAAAGTTTCTTCTCTCTCTCCTAGGGTTTCCATGGAATATTTTGGGGAAGAAGATGATAAAAATGATTTTTATTTCTATTTAATAATTTATCATCTTTTAATAATTTTGATTTCCAATTTAGTCCTTAGCCTTTTTCTCATTTTCCATGGATGAATCATCCAAAAATATCTACTAACTTTTATTAATGGTATAACTACCATATAAGGACCTCAAGTTTTGAATTCTATAGCTATTTAATCCTTCTAGCTACTAGAATTTAACTTTTTTATTTTATGCGATTTGGTCCTTCCCGTAATTAAACACATAATCAGTAAAATTTTCTTATCAAATTTTTCACATGAAATTTATATCATATTACAGACCATGTAATAAAATAAAAATAAATTTTATTTCCGTCTTGGATTTGTGGTCCCGAGACCACTGTTCCGATTTTATCGAAATTGGGCTCTTACAACTCTCCCCACTTAAGGAATTTTCGTCTTCGAAAATTTTACCATTAAAGAGATTCAAACATTACTTTCTCATAGTTTCCTCCAGTTCCTAGGTAGCTCCCTCTATATCATGTCATTGTCAGAAAACTTTTACTAAAACTACGTTTTTATTTCTCAGTTTTTCTCTTCTAGTGCCAAAATTTCAATCAATCCCTCGATGTAAATCGTGTCAGGCCGAATTTAACATTTATCAAAGTAATAATAGATGATGGGTCTGACCGATACTGTCATAACACATATACTCAAAAAAACATTGTAAATTCTGTAGAACTCTGATAATAATACCTAACAACACGCAATAGGTCCATTTCTTTTCAATAATCTTATATGACTCGATAAACCACAGACTTGATTTTCCTTTACAGCAAAACCGGGGAACTTTCTTCCATGGCGAAACTTTCATAAATATTTTGTCACCAATCTAAAACTCTATTTCTTTTCATTTTAGATTCGCATCGGATTTCTGACGATCAAATACTACTTTTAAACTGTCTCAGATCATTTTCATCTTTCTTCGATTTTGAAGAATCAAACCAACTGTATGTATCCTTTCTCACTGACCTCAGTCCAAACACCGGAGCTTTACACTTGTGACCATATAAAACCTTATACGGTAAAGTTTTATACTTGACTGTTAACTATTATTATATATGAATTCAACTAATGACAAATATTTCTTTTTCAATTGCCTTTGAGTTCTAAAATATAGCATTGAAACATACCTTCAAAAATCTAAATCATATGTTCAAATTTATCATCCGTCTGAGAATGAAATACGGTGCTAAAGTGTAACCGTATACTCATAGTTCCTTGTAACTTGTTTCAGAATCGGAATATAAACTGTAGATCCCTATCAGAAATAACAGAAACTAGCACATCATATAATCTGACAATCTCAAAAATAGATAATTCGAGCAATCTACCAAGTGAGAAATCATTCATGCCAAAATAAAACTTACAGACTTTGTCAAATAATTAAATTTCTCAAATAGTATCTTTCTTTTTCATGGACAGGGAGAATCCTGATATAAAATTCATAGTAACTTTGTCCCATTTCCATTTCGGTATTTTCACTGACTATAACCATCTTGAAAGTATCATCTCTATCTTGCTGATACATCCAGCATTTAAATATAGATTCAAAAATACCACCTTTCATTCCGTGCTACCAGTACATCTTTTTTGAATAGTTGTGCATCTTATCATTTCCTAGATAAACAGACATAGTACTACTATGATCATTCATGTAAAATTTTCTATAAAAGTTCCAAATTTTTCAATACACAGGCTCTATCTCGAAATAACAGTCAATCATCAAATTCAAATCTACTATCTTGACTCAATAATTATTTCATTCAGTACCCGTTTATCTTACAACTCATTATCACTTTTCTAGGCTTCACAGATCTGTTATAGAAACATCAACTTAGCTTTAAGCTCAGCAAAAATTATTCTTTTATCAAATAATAGCAATCGAGTATTTATTGCTCAAAACGCAAATAAAGAATTTTCTACTCAACATATCAACAACTATATTTATTTTTCGTGAATGATAATCAATTACCAAATCAGGGCCTTTCAATAATTCAAACTATCTAGTCTATGTCAGATTCAAATCTTTCTATACCATCGGGTGTTTTATATTTTATGATCAATATATATATAATATTTTCACCATTCAACTACTGTTACTAAATTCTCAGTGCAAGCACAATAATTGTCAATCCAAGATCATATCTAAGGTAATTCTTTTCCTATAGCTTTATCTGGCTGGAATATAAACCATTATGTAACAGCCCGATTTTGGGCTTAGTCGGAACAGTGGTTTTGGAACCAAAAATCTGAGGTTAAGAAATTATTTTAATATTATTTTGGGTGTTATTGCATAATTATATGAGTGCATAAAAATTTTGGTGAATTAATTTTAGCGATTGTAAGCTTAATTACGAAAAAAGACTAAATTGCATAAAGGGCAAAAGTTGTGTTTTACTAGCTAAATATGTTAAAGAACCAAAATTAGGGGTCTTTAAAGAGCAAATAGGCCTTTAATAATAAGATGGCCGGCCATAGGGACAAAGAAAATCAAAATGTCAAGGTTAGGTGAGCTTTTGGTGACTTATTTGACTAAAATAAAATAAAGAAAATGGAGGATATAGTGTTCTTCTTCTCCACTAAAATTTTCAGCAAAAATAAGGGTTTTTGGAGCTTACAACTTCAGCCAAGCTATCTTCTTGCAAGTAAGTTATTTAGATTATCATTTTTGATGATTTTTGTACTTTTGGGACACTTGTAGCATGAGCTAGCTAATGGGGGGACTATTTTGCAAAAGGGTTGAGAGTTTAGAGGTTTACCATGAGAGTATTTATGTTTTTAGCTGAAACTTTATGGAAGAAAATGAGTTATGGTTGTTAAGTAAACAACTTTTGTGAAGTGGTGTTTATGAAAAACACCTAAAATAGACCATTTTGTGAAGTTTGTTAAATGGATGGTAATTGTGTGAAATATTTGAAATTTTGAGATGCTATAGATATAAAAAGAATTTGGCTAAGCTTGGTTAATGAGTAAATTTGATAAAAATCGATTTACGAGCCTAGGGGTAAAATCATAAATTTTGTGAAAGTCTAGGGGCAAAATGGTCATTTTGCCAAAGTCTAAATTATGGAATGTATTGGTTAATATGATGATTAAAGTAGTGGATTTTATTATTATAGATCAAGAAAACCGAGATTCGGGCTTAAATCAGAAAGCACGAGGTTATGTACTAAAATGGAATAATTGGCCGAAAATTTCATTTGAGGTAAGTCCGTGTGACTAAATAAGCATGTTATTAATGTTATTATTGTTATACTTGAAAATTTTCTTGCTATTATTGTATTGAATTATGTGATAGTGCTAGGGTGTATGAGAAAATGTTATACCCCTATGAAATAATCGAAAGCTTAACATGTCGATTACACTTTGTGTATTTATTGAATATTAGAAATTCGATGAAATATGATATCTTGTCGAGAAGAGTAAATTATAGAATGACGAAATGAAATACAAGTTCTTATGGTGATGAATCTTGTGAATTGTACGATCAATTCTTCGAACAAGTTTGGCTACGATGTGACCCTTGAGAAATCCTGTTGGACCTTTAGAAATACCTAGGATACGGACATCGAGACATTGCTGCTATGAGAGCCAATGTAATACCATATCTAGGATATGACATCGGCATTATTATGTGAGCCAATGTAAGACCATATCTAGGACATGGCATCGGCATTATTATGTGAGCCAGTGTAATACCATATTTGGAATATAGCATCGGCATTATTATATGAGCCAGTGCAAGACCATATTTGGGATATGGCATCGGCATCATTATGTGAGCTAGTGTAAGACCATGTCTGGGACATGGCATCGACATTATTATGAGAGCCAATGTAAGACCATATCTGGGATATGGCATCGATATTGATATGTGTAAGATTTCCCGATTATCCTCTGGTATTCCAAGTGGTTCAATGGGTAGTTCAAAGCTCGTGATGAAAGCGAGAAGGTATGTATATGAGCATGTTGAAAAGGTACAGGTATGTATTCGAAGCTTAAATACTACTACGATCATGAAACGATGCATCTTTGTTAAGGATACAAATAAGTAAGTTATGCCTATGAGAATGAAATTTTGATGACCTTGTGATTATGGTTCTATTCTTATGATGTACAAATATGTATTTTTACCATGATGGTTGAAATGGATTGTAAAGATGTTATAAACTTAGTTACCATTATTTTACACTAAACAGTTTTGGGACAGCAGCAACAGTCTAACTTTAAAAATACACTAAAAATAGTGGAAAGTGAGTTAGAGATTGAATCAAATATGGAATTAAATCTTATTAATTCTACTTTCTTATAAAGGTAACGGTCTAAGCAAAAGAATTTCCTATTATGAGATATTTGAATTTGTGTGAGATAGAGACAGAAAGATTTTGAAATCCCCTATTCTGGATTTGGAAAATCATTAAAAAATTGTAAAAAAATAATTATAGGTTATAGTTTATATGCTTAGAATCTTTAATGAGTCTATTTTCAAAAGAAATAAATGGGAACATCATTAGAATTCTGTATGAGGAGATAATTAATTTTTAGTGAAGAGGGGTCAGAATTGTCGAACAGCGGAATAGGGTGACTTTAAAGAATAAACTGTACTTATTGGCTTGCCCAAAAATTCTGAAAATTTTATGGTAAGAAGATATTTCAGTCTAGTATCAAGGAAAATTAATGGATTTTAATTTGGAGTTCTGTAAATCCAGATATAAATAATTTAATGATTGTGACTTGAGAAAACAACTTGACCTAAACATAAGTAAAGGTGCAAATTTGGTTGTATTACCTTAAGAAGCAAGTTGATAAATTGCTTATTATTTTCATGCAGTCTTACTAAGCTATAAAGCTTACTCCCTTCTTTTTCTTTTCTTTTGTGTCATTAGGTTATCTCGGGGTTGGAGATCGTCGGAGGCAGCACCTATCAAGCCATCACCTTTGGCATATTGATATATATATATATATTAAGTGTTTTTAAGTGAGTGGTATGTATAGGGGCTTGGTTTTTTTTATGATATATGTAATTATGATTAGCCGAATGTATTGGTCTATATTGAGTTATTTGTATATGGCCAAGAGGTGTGGCTCATATTGATTATTGTTGTGAACCTATCTATCTATGCTATGTTCTAATGATTGTGAATGTGTCTTAATATGGGATGTTAAATCATTGAAATGATGTCATGTTATGTGTCCTTGGTGTGTATAAAGATGTAAAAGATTAAGGGTAACATAAAGGCTTGAAAAATAGCCTAAGTGTTGGCCACACGGGCTGAGACATGGCCGTGTGTCTCAATCGTGTGTGGAACACGACCTTAGCACACGGGCGTGTGGCTTTGCCGTGTGGTTCAATCTGTTTGCTGACGTAATAAACAGAGAGTTACACGGCCTGAGGACACGGGCGTGTCAAAAGCATACAGGCGTGCCCCTGTGTCCGCACGAGCATCTGACCTTGTTTCATGGAAGAATTTTTTCTAAGTTTTCCCAAAACTTTCCAAGGTTCTCGGTTTAGTCCCAAACCTCTCCCAATGTATGTATTGGGCTTTGTAAACCAAAGTAAGGACGTTATGCAAGTGTATGATTAATTTGAATCTAAATGAAATTTTATGGCTTGGTTTTTACATGATTGTTTGTATTTAAGCTTGGTAATGCCTCGTACCCTGTCCCAGCCTTGGACTCGGGTGGGGGGTGTTACACATTACTTTACCTTTCTTCATAAAAATACAATCTAATCCATTCAATTATGTATCACTGTGATAATAAATTCCTCACCCAATTCAGATTGGACCAGAATTGACGCTTTGGTCATCAGGGCTTCCAACTGATCAAAACTTTACTAACATTTGTCAGTCCATTCAAATCTTACATTTTTCTGTAATATCCATATCATTGATGTAGCTATCATAGAAAACACTTTCACAAAAATTAAAAAGGATATTGAAGCTTTAAATTATTCTGAGGTCACAATCATCAGATAGGTTAAAACCATAATACTGTAATAGATCTGATGTTTCCACAATATAAATGGAACAATACCTCAACCTCAATATTTTTAAAATAAAAGAGGAAAACCAACGGTGGCTCCAATATCGACCAGTGCAATAATGTAGTTTCTGTAATCTATGTTCCATCTTACCAAATTCTCATACTCAAGTCAGAATTCATAACAATAGTAAGTATAGTCACCACTGACCAATGAATATCTTTCACAGATAAATCATGTTTGAATAATAAAGAGATTGATGATATCTCAGAGAAAATTCAGAAGAGTAATATCACACATACTCAGTAGAAACAACTGTGACAAAGACAATATAATTTTGCATATTCGTAATTTAGGGCTTCAATCAGTAGAAGTAGAAAATGATATCATATGAACCTTATCATCCAATCTTATATCAATTATGATGAATTAGAAAGCCTAAGTAAGATAGAGCAAAACCACTCATGAATCAACCAGACTTACAGTAATTCCATCTAATATAATTAGCCAGCTTTCAAATGCGATAAATATTGCATCGAACATGAACAATTTCATAAGCCTCTGAGAATAACAGAGCTTATAGAGTACCCAGAAGATATTGCTGTAAAATCTCTGATTATAACGGCTGCATTCAAAAATCTGTGCAATTTCATCACTATTCCACTGACTAATAAAGTCATCAATAATCTTACATTATTTAGTTCACTGAATGAGTCAATTCGGAAGAATTTTTGGCTAATCCATTCTGTAAATATCATATTTGGATAAGTCGTTTACTCATGAATAACTTATTCCTTAACAATGACATCACATATTCAGAATCCTCAGAAAAATCTGATATCTATTTAATACCGTCTTTATTTATTAACCCATTCTCAATTTTGACTACATTATTAATCATTCAGCCTTTGAACTCTTTTTTCACACTTATGAACTTAATCAATATGAATCTTG
The DNA here is from genome assembly GCA_025698475.1 of Gossypium anomalum. Taxonomy (NCBI): domain Eukaryota; kingdom Viridiplantae; phylum Streptophyta; class Magnoliopsida; order Malvales; family Malvaceae; genus Gossypium; species Gossypium anomalum. The sequence continues at coordinate 73,857,077 of CM046961.1, forward strand.
CGAATTTCATTGTATAAAACTGTACTGCTAGGGGGTGGAGATCGTAAGCCTCAAAATTTAACTTTCATATATATACTCATATAACATAACATTTATCATTCTCATGTACTATAAAATATTTATCCGTACCTTTTCAAATTTTGTTTTATCATAAGTAACATTTTTACTCAGGCACGTGAGTATCGCTTTCAGCAGTATCAAAAATAGCTCGGTTGGAAAGCATCTCTCTCTATTTGTAAAACAATTTTCATCAGAGTCAGGAGATATCATACTATCACAAGTTATATAATGGCATGTATTTTTAGACTCCACATACCCTACATTCAGTCCGAGAACCAACTAAACTATAGCTCTGATACCACTAAATGTAACACCCCTAACCCGTATTCGTCGTTGAAACAGGGTTACGGAGCATTACCAAAACTTTCAGAAACATTTAAAGATAAATCATGTAAGTTACTATTCAAATTCCAAAATCATTCGTAACATCCCTTAAATAGACCCTCGAGGTCCAATACGAGCAATAGAATCAAGTCGGGACTTAATCGGGACCTCTAAGAATTTTTCACGAAATTACAAAAATTTTCTAAGTTACAGGGCTCACACGCCCGTGTGGTCCGAGGGACACACCCTTGTGACCCTTAGACATGCCAGTGCTACAGGCCGTGTTCGACCCCTTGTAACTCTCTCACTTGTGCACACGGCCATGCCACACACCCGTGTGCTAGGCCGTGTGGTTAATTAATTCAATTCGAAATTAGGTGTAGGTTTCACACGGCCACGACACACGCCCGTGTTCTAGGCCGTGTAGCACACACGGCTGAGATACACACCCGTACCTCTTCCAGTGTGCTCAATTTTGAGCATTCTGTTTTCTCAAATTTAAGATTTAGGGGACACACGGCCTAACAACATGCCCATGTACCAGGCCGTGTGTCACACACGGTCTAGACACACGCCCGTGTGTCTGCCTATGTGGACAAAATAAAGCTACTTCTAGCTTCATTTCTCACCCAAAATTTTTACCAAATTCCTGCACCAACTTATATCCAAATACCAACCAATCCAAGCATTGAATTCAAGCAATTTATAACATCTAACATGATATATTGTTACATGCATTCATGTTTTTAATCTTATCTTTTATAAGCATACTCATTTAACCTTTCCCAATAAATCAATATTAAACACTTATGTTATCTCCATAAAATAAACTTAATACATTTATACATATACCAAAACATAATCATCACTAGCCATTCCAATAGCTAGATCACAATAATCATTTACATTTACATGCCAATATGACCAATATAACCTATACATGTCATTGTCACCATAATTGTTTTACCATATTGTACCAACATGGGCCGATGGATAGTTTGAGTGATCTCTGCCAAGCTTCCAATCCAACGAGCTTCTGATTTACTCTAAAATAGGGAAATAAAACTAAGTAAGCATAAAATGCTTAATAAGTTCATGTACCATGGTACTTAACTTACCATTCATTCTATTTTGAGGTAACTTTGTAAGGCATATTCAATCAATTTGACCTCAAGCCCTACACACATCCTCATTGCCCTTGTTAATCATATATTCCATAATAACATCAAAACATATATGGGCTCAACAACAATCCAGTTTCCACGCACATATGCTTTCCACAACATCTATTCATTTAACATGTATAAATCATCTCTAATATTACAAGTATAATTTCATAATAGCTTATCTCGAGTTTAGATTATTTCATGTCAGAACTTTACTCATATCATTTGAAACATCAAGGTCACATGAGTAGCAGTACATTCAAGGTGTATAAATCTATAATCAAGGATGAACATTCTCATCAAATAATTTCCATCTACAATTATCATCATCCCATACTTTCATATATCACTTGTCATGTGTCATCATTTTCTTGTATTTCAGACCGATACGTGTAATAACTCATTTTATTATTCATAACTTCTCATGTCTGGAATTGTCACCCATTGAATTTATTCAGAATATCGATGGATACACAGGCAATACACTCGAGGTGTACGAATCAGGATCCGTCAATTCATGTCCAATGGTACCCATAAGGTACTATATCAAAGAGTGCACTCTCGAGCCACACATATATACAACAGGATTACTGGAACGGTGGAAATGTCCAAGTGTACACAATCGTAACAAGTAATAAGGTGACAAGTAAATGTCGAGTTATCGTACCCACAGGGACTGTAAAAAGCAATATTTATGAAATTAATTAAAACACTTTGGTGAGGTAAAAATAATTTTGGTTTGAAAAAAGTGCTTTATAAACTAATATTTTTAAAACTAAGCAAACAATTTAACAAAGAAAATAAAAGAGTTCTAGTGCACGATTTCAATTAAGATTTAATCAAGATGATATAATTGTGTTGGATTAATTAGGCCTTTTTAACTTAGAAATATTAAATTCGTGCTTATGCTGTTATGAATAAATTCACGGAAACCTAGTAATTTGCTAACTTATGAACATATTTACTAATTAAAATTTCATTTATCTCTTGGACACATCCCTATGCCAATTCAACCGACTAAACAGATTTAATAAAGTAAACATGCTATCGCACATACATACTTATTAAATTAAATTATCTCTCGCATATTCCTATGTCGATTCAACCGATTAATTCAACTTAATAAACATGTAAAAGATCATGTGAAGTAACAAAGTAGCCATACCTTGAAACAATTTAATCACAACAATCCTGCAAGTTATGCAAGGCATATGTATCGCCAAATACAATGCTAATTTAATTTTCAGTTACCTTAGAAGAATTAAACATGCACTGATTAAGTACTGAGTCCATTAATTGCAATTTCAATCCGCTTAAACAATTAATTCTTTAGTTATCTAAACAATTATAATGCCAGATAACCTAAGCATGATTTTACTTAATCAAGCATTTCACTGAGGCCTATAACAGCATAAACACTATTTTAATAATTCAAGTAGGCAAAATATAATCAACCTAACACGAATTAAATTCAAGCTAAATTGATTAAAATAACCATTTCAACAACAATATTATTCATAGATATGTTCATCATAAAAACAACAGAAATTAAAAAGAAAGGGAACAGAAAGCAAATCCGGTGTTTCTCTGCGCGCTTGATGCTGCTCGTTCTTTTTTGTCTCTCATTGTCTTCACCGAGTAAGGCTTCTATGAATCCTCGATTGCTGCCCAAGATGGTCGAAGAACACCTCTTTCTCAAGAGAGGAAATCGGCACAAGAGGAAAGGAAAATGGGATGGAAAAATGGAGAGGAAACTTTAAGAGAAGTGAAGAGAGGATGAGAGAATGTTGTGGAATGAGAGATGTTGAGGGATGCTTTGAATGATCAGCAAGGGGTGGCTTTTATAGCTGATTTTGGCTGCTAAAAATATCAAATTCCAGCAGCCAAAGAGCCCTCCCTTGGCCGGCCACACACATGGCAAAGTTGAGAGTTTCAACTTTGCTCTTTTAAGCTTGGGGCAAATCTACAAAGCCATAAATTAAGGTAGGGTTTGAATGCAATTTAGAAATCTTTTGAGGGCCTTTTTGCAAGCATATTTAATCAGCTAAAATGCTGATTTGGGTCAGCATATGGACGGTTCTGGGCTGCCCATTTGGTGGCTGGTTCGGTTCACCCAATTTGGCTCGACCGGTGCGGTTCAACTGGGCCCTTTCTCCATAATTAATTAAAAATAATTTATTTAACCCAAATTAAATGGGGAATAAATTAAAATTAATTAAATTATGAATTAATACACATTTCTGGACCGTCTTAGGCTGGAAATTAGAGTGCCTCGATACTTCAAATTGCTTCTCGGTTTTGCGCTTTTTGGCAGATGTCACCGAGCCAATTTTTCGCCTTTGCGCGAATCTGTCAAAAATAGTCAAAATTAATCAAAGTTAAGTATAAATTCACCATGTTCATATTTTTAACACGATTTAATTATTTTATAATATTTAATTATTTTTTTGATAAGAAGTTAACCAGATTTGCATGAATTTAAGTAAAATTAGGTATGAAAAAGTATATAAATTTTTGCGTTTCCAATTACCAGTCTAGGCTATATCCTTTTTATGACATATGCTCTAAGGAGCTTGATCTGAATTACCTGTTCGGGCTAAATCCTTTCTGTAATGAGGTCAATAGGATTACTCATCCGAGCTAAATCTCGTCAGCAACAAATGCAGGACCTCATTCATTTCGGGAAATCACATATCCATCGATTTTCCATATATTCAACCGGAATTTAAACATTTTTCAAGCATTATCAGCCATGTGATTATTTCATACATCCATAACATTCATATAATTCAAGTAAACACATTCCACATTCATTTCAAGCATAAAAGTAACATTTTTATCATTTATCATTTATCGGGCATTATCATTGATCGGGCTTTTTCGGTTATATTTTCAATGTCATATATATATATATATATATATATATATGTGTGATATTTATATAAATTGCATACACAAAATATAATTTAAGCATATAAATATACAATTTAGTTACATGAACTTACCTCGACAATGTTCGTGTACGTAAAATCTACTAATCTGACATTTTCTTCTTTCCTCGTTCTAGCTCCGAATTTGGTCTATCCGGAACTATACGAGTAAATTTTACATCAATTTATCTCATTTCATATTCAAGTGGACTTAATTTACAACCTAAGCAAAATTACCATTTTGCCCCTAACTTTTCCATTAATTACCATTTTGTCCCTAGGCTCGAAAAATGAAATTTGTGCAATTTATTCCCTATTTCAAGCCTAACCAAAATCCCATTAAAAAATTTACCGTACATGTATTCATAAAAATTCAGCATTTTTCTTCAATTTCAAAACTTTACATTTTAGTCCCTAAATCATGTTTTCATTAAAAATCACATTGTAAAAGTTGTTTATCTATCAACAACCTTTCATTTTCTATCATAAATTTCTAATTTTCAACATATACATCCATGACCAAAATTTCATACTTTGGTAAATTTTTAAATTGACCCCCAAATAGATAGATTAAGCTATCTCGGTTCCAAAAAGATCAAAATTGCTAAAAATGGGACAAGAAAACTTACCCAATTTGGCCAAGAAAGTTTCTTCTCTCTCTCTTAGGGTTTCCATGGAATATTTTGGGGAAAAAGATGATAAAAATGATTTTTATTTCTATTTAATAATTTATCATCTTTTAATAATTTTGATTTCCAATTTAGTCATTAGCCTTTTTCTCATTTTCCATGAATGAATCATCCAAAATATCTACTAACTTTTATTAATGGTCTAATTACCATATAAAGACCTCATTCCATAGCTATTTAATCCTTCTAGCTACTAAAATTCAACTTTTGTATTTTATGCAATTTGGTCTTTCCCGTAATTAAACACATAATCGGTAAAATTTTCTTATCAAAATTTTCACATGACATTTCTATCATATTATGGACCATGTAATAAAATAAAAAAAAATTTTATTTTCGGCTCAGATCTGTGGTCCCAAGACCACTGTTTCGATTTCACCAAAATTGGGCTGTTACATCTGCCCGACGAAGCCCTGGTGTTCAAACGATGTTTATGAAAGTAAGGCATAAAGAGTGTGCAAAGTAGAATTTTACTAAGTATAAAAATTCTTTGAGCAACCCAAGTGCACTTTCTAGCGTACAATGAGGGAAGACACGATTGTGTGTTCAAGATGTTGAGAGTTCCACACCAGATAAATGTGATTTAATAGAAGAAGGATGTGGCCAGGTAAATAGAAACTGAAGGTATGAGCCCCGTCAGAAGTAGTAAACCCTTTTCCCTGTGATATTGTACAAGTGAAGTTAAGGTAAGCTGGTTAGGAACTAATCGAATGAGAATCAAGATAGTTAAAAGAGAAAGGGGAAGTACTCAATTAGTTTCCTCGAAAGTTGTAGACCCTTAATAAGACAAGTCAGTAGTGATGTGACATTTTCCAAGTTCCCGTAAAGACTTGGACTATTTTAATAGGTCTTCAAGTTGAAATAAAAAAAGTTCTCTTCTTCTCTTTTGAAAATTTTGAAATCTAAGGCGGGAGGAGAATGAGAAGCATTTTTCTTTAAGTTGGATCTGAAATTCTGGATTCTTCTTGAAATTTCTCCATGTCAATGTGAGTTTTATGACTCTAAAAAGTAAATCTACATGAATACCTAAAGAAGTAAGGCTTTGTTGATGGGATATTTGTGTTTAAGATGATAGAAAGGTTGTCCGAATGGATTTTTATAGTGTTCTTTTGTTTTAAGAGGCAATGGTTGTTGCAACTCTTGAAAGGATCTTGGAACTAGAGCTTAAGTTACTATACATTCTTGTCAAGTGAGTCCCTAAGTCGACTATTGTATGTAAGGTAGTATTTGCATTATTTCTATGGATAATGGTCAGACTATGAAAGCTAAATGAGTCGTGCATGTATAGTTCGTGTATGAGTGTGATGTTCTAATGATGAAATAAACTGCATGAGTGCTCCTGGAATGCATGAGATGATGAGAAATGAAATGTAAGTTAGTTCCTATATGGTGTCAGAGTACGAAAGATATGTTAAGTATGGGTTTGTCTCTACAGAGTCGTCTAAAGGAGTTCGTAAGGACTTTAAACAGGATTCTTTGAAAAGAAAAGTCCATGGCACCATATTATGTAAGACCATAGCTAGTGGGTTGTGGCGTCATATGGAATAACCATATCGTATAAGACCATAATTAGTGGGTTATGGCATCATATGGAAAGAACTAAATGAAGGTTATTACCTAGTTGAGTTCTCTATATGACCCAAGACGATGAGGGCCAAACCTCACATAATGTGAGTCTAGGCAATTCCCTATCGTGAACACTCTGGAGAAATGGAAGCCTTTGTGGCAATATGAAATGGAAGCCTTTGTGGCGATCTATGGAAAGTAATGTCTTCATGGCGCATGCTAAAGGAATGACCTTGTGGCAAATATTTGAAAGAAACGCTCTTGTGGCTGACCTTGAAAGAGAAGAAGAAACTGGCATTCTTTCTATAAAAATTAATTCGAATTGAACCCAAACCATTTTTATATAGTAAAAATAATATTTTATTTAAATTAAATAATATAATATATGACTTTTAATAAAAAATATTTTTATTATATTTTTAGTAAGTTTTATAATTTTTTTATAATTTTTTACATGATATCATTCTAATATCATCATAAGACATATGGTGAAACACAATTGGTTGGATGATTCAATCTTTATTTTTTTACTGCATAAGGACTAAACTGGGAACATTAATAACATTAGGTCCTGAGTTGGGAAAATAATCTTTGAAGGACCAAAGTAAAAAAGATGATATACTTTAGGGACTAAATTATGCATTAAGCCAAAAATAGACCTTCTAAATATGGTAACATAAATGGAAATGTGGAGCTGAAATTTGTAGCTGTTGGTGTTGCCTTCTTTGATCATTGGAATCATACTTGTTTGTTATAACTACCCATCTCTACGTTTCAACTTTTTATGGTCCAATTTCAAATGGGCTCTGGTTAGGAGCCGTAAACTAGATTATTTTTTTTGAGTCCAAAATGTTAGGCTACAACCCAAATCAGCTAGCAGTCTAACCTTGCCATTTCCGACCCCAGTCCCCCACAAACAAGGGCTCATGTTAAGGCTAATTAACTAGTTAAACATTTCAGAGTAGAGATGGATTTCTAACTCAAGTCTTGCTCTTTGATGAACAGATTTTGGAGGCCTTGCTATCTTTCTCTATCTCTCTCTTTTATTTTCTTTTCTTTTCTTTTTTTTTTTTTTTTTTTGCATTTTGGGCTATGGATTTCTAATTCAACATTTAAAATTTTGAAATGGCTTAAAACTCAATAATATTAAGTTGCGTTCGGTTTTCAGGAATTCCTTTTTTTTTTTTTTTTTTAGGAAATGGAAAACATTCAACGAAATGTGTTTAGTAAATTTTTAAAAATGGTTTTTTAAAAATGAAAATATGTGGAAATTAGAAAGTAATAAAAAAGCATTTTCATTGTTTTTATTAAAAACTTTTGTAAAAATAAAAATTATAAAAATAAGAGTTTTTAACTTTTAATAATTGGTCTAATTCAAACCTATATAAACATAAAAATATTCTTTTTTTTTTCTAATATTAAATATGATATCCTAGTTTGAATTCATATAAATGAAAGATTTTTTATTTTATTTTTGTTAGAAAAAAATTTGTTGTTAAATATATTTTCGTGTTTTTATTATTAAAAATAATTTTTATTTATTTTATTAAATGAGTTTTTAAATTTTTTAAAAATAAAAATGATTTTTAAAAAATAAAAATAAAAATAAAAATAAAAGAATTTCAGAGAACAGTGAAGCTTATATTTTCAAGTGACTTTTAACAATTTACTTGCTAAAAGAGTTTTTCTAAGTATTAACATTTTTTATTATGATGATCTCGTGTTAAATGATTTTGAAATCAAACACTATTCATCAATCAAAAGGATCAACACATTAGTAGTAACAATTCATGATTTTACGTGCAAGATTAGGTATCTATTGAAAGTGAACACGTTTGGTTGTTAGTTGTTGTGCATATTACTAGAAAAGGCTTATTTCTTAAATTATTTACGAAAATGGATCAGTAAAAAATTATTCACTGGAATGGTCCGAAATCAATAAAACACTTTGACATGGACGCGTTTTCAAGAGAAAACACAAAAAAGTGCATTGACAGGGACATGTTTTACCCCGTGTCAGCAAAAATGCGTTGACGTGGACGCGCTTTAGTAAAAGCATTGACGATTAGGGTTTTTAGGTTATTTGCATATTAGGGCTTAGAGTTAAGGTTAGGGTTTTGGAAAAAATTTTAAAGTTTAGGGTTTTAAAAAATTAAATTAGTGTTTAGGGTCTATGGTTTTAGGGTTTAATTTTTTTTAATTGGTAAGTATTGTTCTGGAAGAAATAAAATTGACAAGATAGGATATGAAAAAATAAATTTGACATGATGTATTCTGAAAAAATTATTTTAACGAGATGGATTTTATTTTTTTGTACAGTCAGTAATGTACAGAAAAAGCTTCTAGGTGGACACTTTTTTTGTACCGTTGATTCTGAAAAATAATTTTGAGAAGATGGTTCTGAAAAAATATCTCGAGATTCTCGGGAAATCTAATAGTTGGGGTTGAAAAACGCTTCAAGCGGGATGCACTTTCAGCAAAAGTACTAAAAAGCTCCCAACTGGACTCTTTTTTGTACTGTTAATTTTGAAAGAATAATTTTTAGAAGATGGTTTTGAAAAAATATCCTGGGATTCACGAGAAATTTGATAGTTGAAGTTGAAAAACGCTTCAAGCAGGATGCATTGTCAACAAAAGTACTGAAAAAGCTCCCAATTGGATGCTCTTTTCATAGTGCTGGTGACAGTGCATCCCACTATCCCTTGGGCTATAAATAAGCCAAATTTCATTCTCTTGTTACATAAGTTACAGCAAGAGAAATTGAAGAAGTTTAAAAGAACAGAAATTGAAGAAGTTGAGAAGGTATAAGTTGATATATTGTATTAATATGTAAACGAATCTTTATATTTTTGCATAATTTTTTTTGTTTTGAATTTCTTTCGACAAATAATTTGGTTGAAAATGAGTGATAGTATTAGTGCTTTTATTTACTACAACGGTGAGTTCCGTGACACCGAAAACATCGTTCTTTTTATTGGAGAACTCAATGTGCCTAGTTTTTAACCAAAACATAGAATTGATAGAACTTCGTAAAAGAATTAAGTGCAAAATATTCGAAATGATGCCAATGAGAGTTTCGTCTATTAAGTATCGATTTTGATCTTCGACTGATCCCGTGACATATGACTCATTTGATATCAAAGGTGCTCGTGGCTTGAAGGAGATGATGCAGATTCAGCTCGCTAGTGGATCACCCTATCTTGAGCTATATTTGAAATTTTTAACGCCAAATGAAACACTTATAACTTCAACATCTATTACAGTTCGAGAGGAACACACGACACCTACCCGACACTAGGAGGCAAAACACAGAATCGTCTGTTTTCAGTGGCAGGATGGAATACACGACCCCTGCACAACACTCCGTTAATGGATTGGACATGCACCTCGGCGGGTCGATGTTCAATGCTAAAAATACTTACAAGGGAATGGCATCAACTTCTATTGGTTGGCAATCCACATCTGATTGGGGATGTTATGAAATGTACACGAGAAGGGATGATATACTCTTTACGATGTCCACCGACGAAGGGTCCTCCTACATTGTAAATGTTGGTGGGTCGAATGATGAGTCCAATGTGGATCCACCCTGAGAGCTCGATCCTGATGGTGCAAAATTTACATTATTTTTTAAACCGAAGCCTGTTCCAACAGAACCTGAAGATGGTAAAGGGCGTTTAGATAAAGAAAAAGAAGTTCCACAATTCATGATGTGCTCGCCTCTAACCCACATGTATAATGTTGATCTATCAATAGATGATGTGTTGGAGTTTCCAGATCTAGCACATAGGAGGCATGGCCACACAAGTTCATTGTTGGATTTGGGTGAATTGGAAGTTGGTAAGGAGTTTTTTAGTAAGGATGGTTTTCACGATGCATTGAAGCAATATATCATCATGAACGGGGTTAACTACCACATGGTTAAATCCAAACTTGAGAAGTTTGAGGCCAAGTGTGCAGTGCAAGATGGTACATGTTCATGAAAAATCATGGTTTCTGTTAAGAAGAGGATAGGGTTATGGGAGATAAAGAAGTTCAAAGGTCCGCATACGTGTATTGTCTCTGGTACAGCATCACTAGGTGTTTAGGGTTTTTGAATATTACTGTTATTATTTAATGTTGCATTATTTAACGTACTCATGGGTTGACAGGTGTTTCATAAGATCATTCCAAGCTGGATTTAGAGATGATAGCAGGCTTAATACTACCGATGGTGAAAGTAGATCCCAAGACTACTATGTCAGTCTTAATTGCCAATATTCATAACCAATTCAAGTACACGTCTTCTTACCGTAAGGCCTAGATAGATAAGCAGAAGACGCTAGAGAATATGCACGGTGGGTGGGATGCTTCATGCAATGAAGTGTTGCAGTGGTGTCAGGTGCTGGAGAGGTACGTCTCAGGTTACGTAACAAACTTTGAAATGGTTCCTGCATATTAAAACGGCCGTTTGCTCCGTGGATGCCAAGCGTTCAAGTGTCTATTTTAGAGCTTTAAGTAATGATGGGACATTTTTCAATAGTACAAGCTATTGGTACAAATTAATGGTACATTTATATATGGTAGATATACCCATAAGCTATTGCTAATTGTGGCATAGGATGGTGATAGGAGGATCCTTCCAATTGTGTTTGCAATAACATCGAGGGATTCAGATGACGATTGGGATTTCTTTCTTTCTAGGTTGAGGAGGCATGTCTGCCCCCAACCTGATATCTGCGTTATATCAGATTGAGGCATTGGAATATTAGCCGCAGTTGAGCGACAGGGAACCCTCTGGGATTGCACACACCATCAATATTGTCTAAAGCACATTGACAAGTGACCAACATGGGTATTTAATCGCCATTAATATTATTTGGTTTGTAATATTCAATTTGTTTTGAATGAAAGAGTGGTAAGTAATTATCGCTATCCACTTATATTGACAGGGTACGAGATCAATAAGAACCATTTTCATAAGATGTTGGCAATTTGCGGTCAATTAACGATCAAGGGCAACCTAACTTTATAACATACCTTTCGATCAGTGGACACAATCATACGACTACGGCCTACGATATGACCAGATGACCTCAAATTTGGTTGAATGCATCAATTCTGTTTTAAAAGAAATGTGTCATTCATTGATAACCTTGGGTGTGTGGGAGACATACTACTGTTTGGTGACACTGTTTCCAAAACAAGCAGCGAGTTATAAAGGCCAAATGCATGGAGGCCATGTATGGTGTCAGAAGGTAGTCAAGAAATTAATAAGGCCAATGCGCGGGCCAACTTCATGCATACAATATGTCATGATCGCAGTAACCTACGGTTTCATGTGACGGAGTTCGACAGACCGAACTAAGATATTCCCGGCAGACAATATCGTGTACACTTGAGAAATAGGACTTGTAACTATGGGAGGTTTGACGCACATCGCTATCCATGCGCTCATGTAATTGTAGCTGGTCAGAATCTCCGTTTGGATCCCATGAGCTATGTCGACGAAGTGTACAAATTAGAATACATATACAACGTCTGGAAACACGTATTCCCACCAATCACAGATGAATGTAAGTGGTCATCTGTATTGCTTGTTCTGTTTAAGTTGTTACCGAATAGAGAATTACGTTGCAAACTAAAAGGTCAACCGTGCTCGACTTGAATACATGCGGATATCTAGGAAAGAACGAACCAACAGAAGTTTTGCAAGTGATGTAGGAACTCGGGGCATACAATGCCAACATATCCATATCGAAATAACTCCTAATTTATTAAATAAAATAATGAAAAAATAATTTGTACAAACATATTCAAAAGAAATTCTATTTTATTAAATGAAATAATATAAAAATAATATGTACAAAAAATTCAAAAGAACTTCTATTTCATTAAAGGAAACAATATAAAAATAATTTGTACAAATATATTAAAAAACAAATCAATGCATGTGTCATTAGAATTAGTGCCACATGGGGGTGGTCGATGATTATGCGTTGGATTCCTTTTTGGTTCAGCTTCTGGTCGGTGTTAAGGTTGTTCGAGATCAACTTTTGATTGTGGGTGTTAGGAAGATGAACCACCTTGATAGAATAAATATTGCGGAGGTATTTCCATCACCCACGATGGAGGTGTTTGAATCCAATAAGGCGATGGGGATTGGAAATGAGATGAGCTCCCCGATGGTGCCTCGTGCGGTCCCTCCTGCGACGACGGCTTATATATCGTCGGTTGAGTCGAAGTCATTGAGAAATGAGATGTACCGGGCCATGCATTCCAACCTTGCATAGGAGTGAAAAAAGGAAACATATAAGCGTTAGGATATACATAAGAGTTAGGATAAGCACCTGGCATAATCTGAAGGGGATGTGGTATGAGCATCGTCGCTTGTTCAATTGGGGTCGGTGATTATGTGGGTGTTGTTGATGGGCCTGCCCCATTAGCCCTTGTTTTTGGATTTAAAGGATTTCGTCGTTCCCTTTCGACAGGAAAATTCTTACACCTCTACTCTTTTGAGAGCAAATATGGATTGCCATGGATCCTAACCATGGCATGTAATCCAAATCGCACGCTAACTCCAGAATGATAATCGGTTCGCGAGTAGGTATATTGTCATACTAATTTTCCCACATTTTGATATATTTCGAGTGGAAGACCGAACACTGCGTATTCGGTCACCGTAAGTCAATTTTGTGCTCATTATTGAGCACATCAGGTGCCATGGGAATCGGTTTTCATAATCTAAATTGTCGCAACACTCTATCCGTCTGGTGTATCCCAATGGTAGCGTAGTTGACCAATGGAACCTTAGTGTGCTAGATGTTCGGTTTCTATAGAAATTTATCTAGAATTATTGCCCGAATTGTCGGATCCTCGTATGGTGTCCATTGAAACTATATGAACGTGAGAAAAATATTAGTTATATACATAATACTAAATACTAAATATGAAATCGACTATGTTATGTATATATAGTTCAAAATGAAATAAATACTTACATGCCTTTCCGACCATTGGTCTAATAGAAGTCGTATATCTTCAAGAGAGGTAGGTATTCCCCCATAACTCGGCGAATGGTTCCACTTATTTAAATAAAATTTTAGGATAAAATTATATTTGAAATCTATGTAATAATTATAAAATCTAATATAAATTTTACCTTGTTAAGAGTGGGAATGTATACTGGTAGTTCACTCGATGACGTAAAAATGAAAAGTAAAACCGAGCCCATGATTGTGGTAGTGAGAGGCAACCTTCGATTTTGATTTTACTTGGTTGCATCGCCTGACACATCTCCCGGTACAATGTCAACAACACAATGGGGCCCCAACTAAGTTCGCCAGCTACTCTAAAATCGATGAGTTTCAGTAGCCATCTTAGATGTACAAGGTTTCATGACTTGTCCGGCATCAAATAACCTACGAGAATCTGAAAGATGTATGCTTGAGCGTATTATACTCTTTGTACTTCAACCGAATCATTCCCCGACTCTGAGAATATGTCTCTTAACTAGCCCATATCGATCCGACCTCCGTAAATAATATCCAGAATTGGACCTAAAAGATTATAGCATATGGCTCCCCAATCAGCAGATTGAGTGGACCCGGTGAGTACGAACCCATCCACTGGTAACCACAATTGTAACTGCACATCCTCTAAAGTGATGGTGCACTCCCCATATGGAAGATGGAACGTGTGCATCTCAAGTCTCCACCTCTCCACAAACGCGCTGATACGTTTCAGGTCCAACTTGCACCCCCAGCCTATATTGGCCACATGCCAAAAACTTGCTTCCCTTAAGTAATTTTTAATCAACGGTGATGGACGACCAAGTATATTACGAATAAAACATTGTAACACTCGATCTATCGACTGTTATAAAAATTATAAAAATATTAATTAAATTACAAAAATAAAATAATAATATTAAAAAATTAAAACTAACCCTTACCATTTTCATTTGGTCGAAGGAGATATGTCTGTCATCGAGATGAATTAATTGTCGAGCCATTGCTAACATGATCAAATTTCTTAAAAATTATAAAAAAATAATACTAATTTAGACAAAAATTAAAAATTTAGAGAGCTTTGAGAGGTTTTATGTGAAAAAATGGGTGGGGGTTTTATATTTTTCTTTCCTAACAGTTGGGCCCAACGGTCAAATTTTTGAATGGACGTTGGACGTGATCGTTGGGGTAAAACACAGGGTAAAGCGCATCCGCATCAACGCACTTTTGCTAAAAAGGGTTAAAGCGCGTCCCTGTCAGCGTGTTTTTTTTTTTTTTGCGTTTTCCCCTAAAAACGGGGCCACGTAAGAGCATTTTACTAATTTCAGACCATTCCAATAAATAATTTTTTAAGTGGCCTATTTCCGTAAATTATTTAGGAAATGGGCTTTTTCTAGTTCTATACCCGTTAGTTGCTCTCACATGTAATAATATGTGTTTGTTAAGTTGTTAGGATGCAAGTTGCAACTATGCTAGAAACAAGTATAAAATTAAACAATAAAATAATGAATACAGTTAAGGATATTATTATAATGGGATATTATCCTTTAGGAATATTTAAATATATTATATATTATTGTATATATTTTAGGCATATATTTAGGAATATATTATATATCTTTCTTACTCCTATGCAACAACTGATGTATAAATATTATGTATACTCTTGATATCTATGAATAAAATTGAAAGAGATTACCTTATTCTTGTCATGGCATCTCAGCCAAGTGTTTAACAGTTTTTTTCTCAATGGCTAGCGACGATTCTACTTCTCCACCACCACTACCACCACCGCCACTTACTGGTTTTACCGCTGAACTTTGGTAGTCTCTTTTAGCTGTGTTTGGTAATACACAATCTACTACCAACCTGGTGAATGGTAAGTCCAAGAATAATTGGATTATCGACATGGGTTGTTCAAATCATAGTACGGGTGATTTTATTTGTTTGAGGAATTTTCGAGAAGTTGTAGCATGTTCTGTAAGACTTCCTGATAGCCAAAAAATGGTGACTACCCAAGAAGGAATGGTTAAATTGTCAGACAAAATTCACTTAAAACATGTTCTTTATGTTCCTAAATTAAATCACAATTTAATTTCAGTTTCATAGTTGAATGATGATATAAACTGTTTTGTCCAATTTTCCACTAACATATGTACTATTTAGGACATTCATTCAACGAAGCTAATTAAAATGGATGAGAGACGTGTAACACCCCTCACTCGTATTCAACGCCAGAATAGGGTTACGGAGCATTACCAAACTTACAATACATTTATACATACTTTTTATATACATTTAATCAATTCGTACAATTATTATTCAATCTCAATCAATTTGTCCCTAATACGAGCCTACGAGGCCCTAAACATGCTTTGGGAGTGGTTCAGGACTAAACCGATAACTTAATAAACTTTCACGAAACTTTGAAATTTTTTCTCAAAACAAGGGACACACGTCTGTATGGCCAGGCCATGTGTCTCACACGGCCACCAGACACGCCTGTGTCACAGGCCGTGTGGACATTCGAAATGGGAGCACATGGCCGTGTCCCAGCTCGTGTCCAACCCTGTGTAACTCTCAAACTTGGGTCACACGGCCAACACACACGCTTGTGTGGCTAGCCCGTGTGCCCTAAAAATGGACACACACGCTCGTGTGTCTGGCCGTGTGCTAGGTCGTGCCAAACCTGTAGGGTATACTAACTTATGCCATACAGCCAAGTCACACACGGGGCCATACGGCCAAGTCACACGCCCGTGTGTGAGGCCGTGTGGAGTATACTAACTTAATTTCAAAATCAACACTAGGGGATACATGGCCGTGTACTTAACTGTGTGTCACACACAGCTGAAACACACGCCCGTATCTCTGCCCATGTGGACAAAAATAGGTTATTTACCAAGCTATTTTGCCACCTTATCTTATGCTCACCTACACCAAACTCAATAACACCAAAATATAGCATTTATGAGCATCTAGATCAACTTCAAACAAACATATTTCATACCATTTCTAATACCATTTGATCCAAGACATAAAATCTCGCAATGTGCCATTCAGTTTCATGTCAAAATCCAATATCATAAACATTAATATAACCTATCTCAAATATGCAAAATTGGTCTAATCTCACAAGTATAACATATTCATCAATTAACATATAATCAAGCAATATAAACACACATCCAAACCAACCAAATTAAGCCAACTTCCATGTCTATATATACAACCAAATCACAAACCACACATTAAAGGCCATTTGCACATGTATATATACATACACCACAACCCAAAATGAGCCAACTCTCACGGCTATGCACAAACCAAATATTTACCATTTACAAGACATCTCAAATGACCAAATCCATTACTAACACATAACTGAAATGACCAAAGTCCCTATACATGCCATATACTCAAAACATAAGCTCAAAAGTACCAAATTGATAATTGGATAGTGTGACGAAGTCTCCGATGATCCCCGAATCTGAGCTAGGTTTGAAATCACTATAAAATACGGTAAAATAAACAAAGTAATCTATATAGCTTAGTAAGCTCATATGAAATAATCTCACTCAAATCATAAATATACAATTCATCAAATTGAATATAACAACATACAGTTCATTTATCTAACAAACCTTTTCACACATTCAATCATAATCTTATGTATAAACTTCACAATTTCTTCAATTTAAGCTTATATTGTTCATGTACATACATGTACCATCTGATACCAATATCATACTCAACCACATCTTTTATTTACCCGTTGAACCATTCGGAATAGAAGTCAAATACTCAAGGTCTCACACGATAAGTACCTGTACAATGGCCCATAGCCAAATCAAGGTAACTTATCTCCGAAGTAATGATATTATGGCCTGAAGCCAAATCAACCGATAAGCATGGCCCGAAGCCAAATCGATTTATCTCACACCCAAAGTGCTATATCATGGCCCGTAGCCAACTCATTGTATTCCCTAATAACATGTCACTAGTATCCTAAACTATTCCTAAAGTTCAATCGGGATTCCAACTGTCGAAATACCGTCGAATCATTTCCAAACTTGTCTGTAGTCACATAATCACAATTTATGCTATATCAAAGCATATAAAATACATTTGAATTGAAATTATAACAATCGAACTTACCTCGGATGTGAAAACGACGAAATTGTTGATTAATCGAGTACTTTAACTTTTTCCCGATCCAAATTCGTATTTATCCTTTCTTAATTTAAATATATTCAAAGTTAACTTATTTAATCATCTATTCATTCAATTTAGTCCAAAACACACTTTAAAACACATTTACAGATTTGCCCCTAATAGTTTACATTTTTCATAATTTAGTCCTTATTTCATAAAATCACAAATTAATGAAATTTCAAATATACCCATGCTAGCCGAATTACTATTATGCCTCTAGAAGCCCATGTTTTTCATTTATTTCACATTTTAACTACTAACTTTACACATTTCACAATTTAATCCTTAATTTGCATTTTCATCAAAAATCACTTAACAAAACTTGTTTAACTATCAACAACCATTCAAAATCTATCATCAGTCATCAAAACTCATACATATTCATCAATGGTAACTTTCAAAATCTTTAACAGTTTTGCAAAATAGTCCCTGGGCTAGCTAGTACTAGCTACAACGATCTCAAAAACGTAGAAATCATTAAAAACGGGACAAAAACCGTAACTTAATAGACAATGAAAGCTCGGCTGAATGAACCCTAAAGAAATGGGTTTTTTTCTTTGCTATGTATGGTTGAAGATGATGATATTAGATAATGGTTTCATTTTTTTTATTTATTTTACCTTAATTAACCAAATTACCTTTTTAACCTTAATTAATAACCATCAAAATATTTTAATACATGTCCATATATGTCCATTCATTACACTAATAGTCTAATTACAACATAAGGACCTTAACTCTAAGGTTCTATAGCTATTAGATACTTTTAGTTAATAGAACTCCACTTTTACGCTTTATGCGATTTAGTTCTTTTTATCAAATTAACTAATCAAACGATAATATTTCTTAACGAAATTTTCGCACAAACATATTTTCATGTTGTAGACATTAAAATAATAATAATATAATAATTTTGATTTTAGATTTGTGGTCCCTAAACCACTGTTCTGATTTGACTAAAACGGGCTGTTATAAGACTGGATGGACTTTACTACTTTTGGCAGGTATCAATTGTCAAAATGTAACACCCCCAACCCGTGTCCGTCGCCGGAA
The DNA here is from genome assembly GCA_025698475.1 of Gossypium anomalum. Classification (NCBI taxonomy): domain Eukaryota; kingdom Viridiplantae; phylum Streptophyta; class Magnoliopsida; order Malvales; family Malvaceae; genus Gossypium; species Gossypium anomalum. Next base: position 73,876,069 of record CM046961.1, read on the forward strand.
CAGGGCTACGGAACATTACCAGACATTTCGGTACAAATAAAAACATTTCATAATTATTTAACATTCACATCATAATTTAATCATATTGTCCCTTATTTAATATCTACTTAAATAACAACTTAAACATATTCTTCCTTAATCACAATATAACATACATATATTTATGCATAAAGTAACCAATGTCATCATTAACATTGTTTCCAATTATTTTGTAAAATGACATACATGACATCCTAGGTACATGCCATTACCAAAAGAAATGTTCATCACCACAATGAGTTCAAGATCGGCTTTGGATGCTAATTCAACAATTTGACTTTAACTTAACCTGCGCACGGGAACAAACTGTACGCTGAGTATAAACTCAGTGGTATTTCTATAATTCGAATTTTAAAAATAAAACAATATAATATGTATAATAAAATGTCAAGCACGATTGAACATTTAAAACCATACGATACTCAATTATCATCACTTGCTGTATATAATAGCTTTCCACAATTTGTTCACATATCATTTAAACAATGGCACTATCCATTCCACATTCAATTCATGAGTATATAACTCGTGTATTCCATGTATTTACAACATATTTCACATTCTATTTTCAATTCACTATCATATTCCACATTCTATTTTCAATTCACTATCTCATATTCTTAGCCCAAAGTAGACTTTATAGAACACACCAGATATACGGAACAAATACAGAGGTGCATTATTATGCACTAATGAATAGAGAGCACTAAAGTGCTATACAGAGAGCACGAATGTGCTAAACAGAGAGCACTAATGTGCTAGTAATTGGAAAGCACTAGCGTGCTAATTATCAAAGAGCGTGCTAGAGTTCCTTAATTGCATGCCACTAATATCCTGGTAGTTCTAAATTCCGTCTACTTGGGCATCAAGGCTGAATATCATACATATAAAAAATAATCTAATTATCATATTTGCACAATTTCACAATTACACATATATTCATAATATATATTCCAATTTAATTCAATCAATATAATTTCATCACATACCAAAACAATTCATTTCAATTGTAAAACACAATAATTCTCACCTCAATCACTTACCATAACATTTAATCAAAATACAACAATTAATAATTAGATTTAGATTATAGAAATACAAACCAGGAATTCCGAGCTATTCGATGTCGACTATATTTTTCCCCTTTTTAGTCGAGAATTCTAGTACAACGCTAGCTATGGAATTAAAATAATTAAAAATCATCAATACAACACAATTCAATCTCACATTAAATATTTCAATTTTTACTCAATATTTGCCTAAATTCTAATTTAGTCCCTGAATCGAGACTAACTTTTATTCTCAAAATTAATTCCGTATTTTCATTCCATTCCCACTTTAAACTAATTTAACACTCTAGTTGCACCATAAATCCCTAATTTCAAAATTCTCTCAATTTAGTCCCTATTAATTCAAAACCTATAATTTATTTTACAATCTAATCCATTTCTCTATTCTAACTTGAAATTCTATCAATTTAATCCCTAATTTTTCAATTTATTCAACATGAACAACATCTAAAAATTCACTAACTTTCAAATTTTCAACTTAAATCAAGTAGTATTTTGTTCTAGGATTCCAAAAACATCAAAAACAAGAAAATGGATTAAATTGACTTACCAAATTAACTTTGAACCTTGAAACCCCAAATTTTCATTTTCCTTTTTCTTTTTCTTTCTTTCTTTCTCCCCTATTTCTTCTCTGTTTCGTTAAAATTTCATTATGTTTCTTATGTTTCTTTACCTATTTATATAATATATAATAATATAATATAATATATAATAATATTCTTATTTATTAAGTAAACATATATATATTTTAATCATAAAAATCTTTGATATTTTTTATATGTATGCCGCCTCAACTATAAAGAATGGTATAATTGCCTTTTTATCCTTTTAGCTTTTCTTTAATCTATAATTAAACTTTCACCTCTATTGTAATTTAATCCTTTTGCCTAATTATTTTTAATTCAAGCAAATTTCACTTAACCAAAACCTACTTAACTATACAAATGAATTCGTAAATATTTATTAAAAATATTTACGAATCTGATTTATCGGAACGGAGTCCCGAGAATGCATTTTTTTTTCAATTTGGTCCTTTTTAATCAATTAACAATTGAAACGTTAAAATTTCTTAACGAAACTTTAATACCATCCTAAAAACACTCCGTAAATATTTATAAAAATATTTACGGCTTAGTTTATAATATCGAGGTCTCAATACCTCGTTCTTAGTTTATAATATTGAGGTCTCAATACCTCATTTTCGACCCAATTTTCCTAATAATTTCTTTTAAATCACAAAATTCACTAATTCAAAAATATTTCTAAAATCACGCTTAAATTATTATTATGAATTAATAAATTTTTCTAACTTTTTCGTCGGATTTAGTGATCTCGAATCACTATTTTGACACTACTGAAAATTAGGCTATTACACAAAGAGGTTTTGATTGAAGCTTCATCCTCTTTAAAACTTTGGCATAGAAGATTGGGTCACCCTTCCGAGAAAGTAGTGAAGTTACTTCCCTATGTTAATAACTCTAGAGATAATTTGAATAAAGCATGCGAAGTTTGTCATTGTGCTAGCAAACTAGAAATAGCTTTCCAATTAGTGAACATAAAGTCACTCGTATTTTTTAATTAGTTCATTGTGATTTATGGGTTCTTATTACACTCTATCTTGTGGATCTCATTATTTTTTACATAGGTTGATGATTTCTCTTGTGTTGTTTGGGTATATCTATTAGTTCATAAAAAGGAGGTTTTCAAGATTTTCATATCTTTTTTTGCTATGATTAATCGTCAATTTTCTCAACAAATAAGGTTTATTAAAATTACTAATGGGACAGAATTTAATTGTCTCTAGGATTATTTTCTTACAAATGATATTATTTTTCAAACATCTTGTGTTGGTACTCCTCAACAAAATAAGAGAATCAAGAGGAAACATCAGCATATTTTAAATGTGGCTCATCCTTTGCGTTTCCAAGGAAATTTGTCTATATCTTTTTGGGGGGAGTGTGTTTTGGCTACTTTTCATCTTATTAATTGGATTTCTTCACCTCTTCTCAATGGTAGAACACTCTATGAGATATTGTTTGGTAGACCTCCTTTGTTTGATGATCTTCGTGTGTTTGGCTACTTATGTTTTGCTTATAATCAACATCCTAAGGGTGATAAGTTAGCTAGTCAAAGTCGAAAGTGTGTTTTTGTTATGTATCATTTTGGAAAAAAGGTTTGATATTTTATATGATAAGGATTCTACGAAATTTTTTTTGTCTTGTGATATGAAATTATTTTAGGATGTTTTTTTCCTATTTAGATGGGAATCTTGCAACCATGGAGCCTGACAATGTTGCTCTGCCATATGGGAGTGCAAATGTAATTTTTTATACATATTTTGGTGAATCAGAGGTGTTGCAACCCGCAACAGTTCCTATGTTTGTCACTCCACAGCTTATGAGTTCACCACCTGCAGATTCTTTGCCACCTATGGTGTATTCTTCTTCTTTTAATGACATAATGGTATAGGGGGCTTTAGGTAATGATGCATCCGAATTGGGACGAGGGAATAGGGAGAAATTTCCCTCAGTGAAGCTTCAAGATTTTGTCACTCATACTGTCATAAAGAAAAGTCCATCTCTCGCCTCACTTGCTTCAGAGCCATCCTCAGGTACTCCATTTCCTATAGTGTATTATGTTAATTGTGATAAATTTACTGTGAAACACCAAAATTATCTTATAGCTATTACTGAAGGGATCGAGCCATAGTATTTTAAAGAGGTTGTGAAGGATGCAGGATGACATAATACTAGGCAAAAGGAGACTCGTGCTCTAAAGGATAATGACACTTGGTCTATGGAGACATTTCCTTCCGGAAAAAAATCTCTTGGTTGTAAGTAGGTGTACAAGATTAAATATAACTCTGATGGAAGTATTGAGAGACTTAAAGCTCATCTTGTCATTTTTGGTAATCACCAAATAGAAGGTATTTACTATAATAAAACTTTCACTCTTGTGGCAAAAATGGTGATTGTTCGTGCTTTCTTAGCTATTGGTAGTTACATCAGATGGATGTACATAATGCCTTTCTACATGGTGATCTTGATGAAGAGGTTTACAAAAAGCTTCGTTCAAGTTTTTCCCTGATAAGTATCAACTGGTTTGTCGTTTACACAAGTCTTTGTATAGGATAAAACATGTTATTTGATGTTGGTTTGCTAAGTTGGTTACTATACTGAAAAAGTATGGGTTTCTTTAATCATATTCTGATTATTCTCTCTTTGCATAAGCTAAGAGATATGTACACATTAATGTGCTAGTTTATGTTGATGATTGGATTATTTATAGGAATGATTCCGCTACTTTAAAAACTTTTAAGGGGTATCTTAGTTATTATTTCTATATGAAAGATCATGGTGTTTTGTAATATGTTTTGGGGATAGAGGTAGCTCATTGTTTTTTAGATATATTTCTTTGTCAAAGGAAATACGCACTTGATATTATTTCAGAGACGGGTTTTTTAGGAGCAAAGCTCGCAGGATTCCCAATAGAGCAAAACCATAGATTGGCGTATGCTACAGGGGAGATTTTGAATGATCTTGAGTCGTACAGACGGTTAATAGGTCATTTGAACTATTTGGCAATGACTGCACCTAATATAGCATACTCGGTTCATTCTTATCTCAATTTAAGCATTAGTCGAGGTACGAGCATTGTGACGTGGTTCCGCGGGTTGTTCGGTACTTAAAAGGCTCTCCTGGCTAAGGAATTCTATTGAGATCTGATAGTGATTTGTCCTTAAAGGGGTGGTGTGATTCAGATTGGGTTGCTTTTTGTTAACTCGACATTCGTTTATTAGCTAGCTTGTCTTTTTAGGACAATCTCCTATTTCTTGGAAATTTAAGAAACAACATATTGTTTCTCGTTCTTCAGCTAAGGTTGAGTATAGGTCTATGGCTTTCGCCACTTGTGAGCTCAAGTGGCTAAAGGCCTTGCTATTGAGCTTAGGTGTTCATCATCCTAAAGCTATTCCTTTATTTTGTGATAGTCAATTTGCATTGCATATTGCATAGAATCATGTATTTCATGAGCGTACTAAACATATTGATGTGGATTTTCACTTTGTAGGGATGCAATCTAGGATGGGTTGATTGTACCTTTTTATACTCCGACCTTAGTTCAGTTGGCTGGCATTTTTACAAAACGCTTGGTAAACCACAATTTGAATATCTTTTCATCAAGTTGGTCATCTATGATATGCATGCTCCAACTTGTGAGGGGTGTTTGGACATTATTATGGGCTATTATCTTTTAAGAATATTTAAATATATTATATATTATTGTATATCTTTTAGGCATATATTTAGAAATATATTATATATATTTCCTATTCCTATGCAACAACTGTTGTATAAATATTATGTATACTTTTGAGGTCTATGAATAAGATTAAAAGGGATTACTTGTTCTTGCCAAATATAAAGAGTTTGTGTAATTTGGTATCACCTATTTTTTTTGCCATCGTATAATAGAAAATTTTACTATTAAACACATAGTATAAGTAGTGATTTAAATTTATTTTACTCAAACTCAAAAAGTAATTGTAACTTCACTCTCCCTATACTACCCCAAACAACTTTTTCTATTGAAGACAAATACTATCTACTATGAAAGAGACAATCCCATAAATGCATTTGAGCATAAAACTCCTTAATGAGCAAATTTTATGCCTCTAAAGCCCATGAAAACTTATTAATGAGTAGAATTAATGCTCAAGTATGTGACCTTTATAGAAGACTGTAATTATGTCCCAAATTTTTTCAATTCTCTGTACGAGATTTTTTCAAGAATTCTGTCTATAAATCTTATAGGGAAATTTAATTTTGATGGACTTAATAATTTTTGGGATGTTGAGAAGCCCTTAAAAAACATCATTTTTAGAGTTTTGTGTTTAATCAAGTAAAAATATGAGTTGAGAGACAAAATGGTAATTTTATCATTGAAAGTATTTTAATCAATTGGGACCTAAATATGAAAGTGTGTGATAAGAAATTTTTTGGATAGATATAAACTTTTTATTACATAAAAAATTTTATCATGGTCATGTATTTTTTTCCTTTTGACTTTTTGACCAATCTTTTACATTTTAAAAACAATAAATCTGATAAAGGGGGAAAAGAACCCCATACCAACATATAGAAGCCGACCATTGAAAGAAAGAATAAGAAGCTTCCATTTTTTCTCTTTTCTTATTCTCTACTCATTCTCTTCAAATTCCCACCATTTATCTTCTTTATCTTGCAAACAATATTCATAAAAACCATATTTGAGCCTTATCTCATCATCATCACCATCACCCTTTCACTTAGAGTTTATGAGATTAGAGTGAAAAACTAGTCATGTTTTCTATAAGTTGTTGAGCCATTAAGTGGCCATTAAATATAACAAATTATTAACCTTCAGGCTTTTATCGGTTTCTCCTCACATAAATAAAAAATAGTAACTTAGGAGGAGTAAAAAACATTATCACAACCTTTATGAAGCTTTTTCTCTCTAACTCCATGAAAACCCTTACTGAAATTTGAGGAAATGATGGTGAAAAACAAACATGGAGGTTGTTTTTTTCAGTGATTCTATCAAAATACCAAAGTTTGAGCATTGAGTTTTGGAGAAATCTCATGAAAAAAGCATGAAAAATGAATGAAAGAAAAAAAAAAGCCTTCATAAGAGAGGTTGGTCAACTGGAGAAGATGAAAGGGTGATGGGGGGTTCTTTCCTCCCTTCTTATCCTTTTAAAATTAACCAAACTAGCTAAAAGACCCAAATCCACATCCAAACCCATTATTTAAAACAATTTGTGATCCAAAATATTACTTCCTTGGCTCAATGGTCCAAAGTTCATTTTAATTATCCAATATCTAATCCAAGTAATATTTCTCAAATTTAAATATTAAGAAATGACCAAAAAGCCTATAAATGGCAAAATAGTATTTTGCCTCTTTTTACCTCAAGGTTCAATTTCTTCTCAACAAATAGTTATAAATCAACTCAAATTTTCATAATACTCATTTATTGCTTAATAAACATACTTGGGTGATGAAAATTACATCGTTACACTTTTTTAGTATAATTGAAAATGTTACAATTTAGTCTTTATACTTTCCAATCTATCACATTTAGTCCCAAAAGTGGTTTTCAACTCACCAACACATATTCCAACTTATTCTTATTTAAGTTCACCAATAATAACTCATTTTCTCATTTTATTCATATTTTCACTTTAGTCTCTAAACTTTTTAGAATTTGCAATTTCCTTCTTAGATATCAACTTATTTCAATAAAAATCCTTTATCTAACTCATTTTCCTAATTTTCTCAAAAATTCTCGTGTTCAGTACTAGAATAGTGCCACTTATTAAATAAAAAATTTTAGGGTGTTACACTTACCTTCAAAAAGCCTCTAAAAGAATGAAGAAATAGGCAAATAAGGGTTGAAGAGCATGCTAGTTCAATGTAGGATACAAGGTGTTGGTTATATTGGTGCCTAAATAACTTCTATTTTTTAGGAAACAAGATCGCAGACTAGTGAGAAAGTATGAAGGGGCACTAATAATCCTATCCAAAGTGGGGAATGTAGCTTACAAATTGAAAACTGGATGAAAGTGCACCTTGCATTCCATGTAAGCAACTTAAAACCTTATCACCTGGACCCTGCAGATTCAAGTCACAATTAATCCACCAGAACAACTATAAATACCAAACCACCATAAAAATTAGAAGTTGAAGAGATCTTAACCAGTAGAGTCATCATAGTATCAAGAATGAATTATAAAGAGTATTTGGTCAAATGAGAGGGTTTAGGTCATGATGAAACTAGTTGGGAGGAAGAGCACGACCTCAAAGGCTTTGAGTAGAAGATTGAAAAATCCTTTACAACAAAGTCAACTAGGACGTCAGCAGATTGAGTTGGGGAAGGTGTCATGATCCAGCCTTGTAGGGCCATGATAAGGTGTGATGCCAAGGGACCACCCATATACAGGGACATGGCAAAAAGTAGAGGAACCTAGGGAGGGTAGTTATTCTATAATTAGAAAAGTGCCTCCATTTCAAACATTTTATTGTCTCTTGAAAGCATTTCTATAAAAAAAAACATTTTAGCATCTTCATGAAGGGTGGATTGTCGACAATTATTACATTGAGCCATTGATTAAGGTATATGCTAGGTCACCATTGTAACACCCCTCACTCATTTCTGTCATCAGATTAGGGTTATAGGATGCTACTGCACATAACAGAATAAAATCATGCTATATCAATTCAAATATCTCTAAACAAACTTACTTTAATCATCAATCATATAGTCAAAAACATTTTATTCATACATTATCGGGGCTTAATCAAGCTTAAGGAAGCTCTAAAACAATTCAGAACAAAATATGAACTAACTTGAAACATTTTTAAAAAGTGTGGTAAAAATGTAAAACAAGGGTGACACGGCAATGTGACCAGGTTGTGTGGAGCTAAACCATACAATCGTCTTTCCAAACCGTGTAACAGACTGATGTCGTGTACTCTAAGGTCACACGACCGTATTGCCAAACCATGTAACTAACTATGGTCGTGTGATCCAATTATCACATAAATCATACAGACCATATGGTCGTACCAAATGCCCGTGTACAACACACAGTTGTGCGTCAAACCATGTGTACTTATAAGTGTCTTTTCAAACAAGTTACAAAACATTAAGTTCATTTACTCTATAAGAAAACATTGAATCATTCTTCAACCTATTCAAATCAATCAAAATATGCCAAAACATAGCTTAAATTATCCATCCTAAGTGCCTAGCAATGTACCATTATGACACCATCACAACCAATTGAAAATACACAACCTAACCATTCATACTATTATATATAAAAACACTAATATACATTTTACCATAAGTGCATTCCAAACCATACTTTTTTATCAACTTAAAACATGCCTAGCTTTTACCAAAGTAAATCATACTTGTAACACCCCACACCCGTGCCCTACACCGGGACGGAATATGAGGCGTTACCACACTTAAGCACAAGCATTCAAACGTTTCCGAGTCATCAAGACCTGCTTATATTTAAAACTTTTTCAAACTATGTCTAAACATCTTTAACATAGGCTTACGAGACCCCAAAATCCATTGGAAACCACTCGAGACCAACTCGGGTCCTTTAACCAACTATAAAAAAAATGACTTTTGAAATAGGGCACACGTCCGTGTGGAAAGGCAACACACCCGTGTGGAACTTGAACATGGTTGTGCTAATAGCCCGTATGGAGCACACGGCCTAAGCATCTAGGGACACGCTTGTGCCCTTTGCTCGTGTAGACTTATTTTTCAATTCGAACTTACAGGGGCTTTCATACGGCCTAGCACACGCCCGTGTCCATGGCCCATGTCCCTCACACGGCCATGATACACCCGCGTCTTAGCCCGTGTCTAAAAACCTTGACATTTTATTTCTAACATCAACATCCAATTTGGGGCACACGGCCAAGGCACACGCCCGTGGCCAGAGGCCGTGTCCTCCACATGGCTGAGACACATGGCCATGTCTCTACCCGTGTGTTTACTACCATGCATACTGACTTGTAAATTTAACGTGCTGCGGACACACGGTCGGATGACACGCCCATGGGGCTAGCCGTGTGTCACACATGGCCTAGACCCGTGTGTCTACCCGTGTAGACAAAAATAAGGCTATCTACCAAGCCTTTTTGCCACCCTTATTAGCATTAGCTTATACCACATCAAAACAACCAATTCGCACACAATTACATAGCTAAATCATTCTATTTACTCATTCCCAAAAGAAGATCATCATTTGCATTTATCAGTAACCAAGATTAGCCACCATCCATGGTGTTATACAAAATGAATCAAATGCTAAAGTAAGCCAACACATTGGGCCAATTAACAATGACTCAAAACTCAAAAGTCAAGATCCGATACATGCCATAATCAAGATAAAAGATCTAACTATATCAAGTGCTTTAGATGATAGTGACTGGATTTTCTGACGTAAGCAATGATCCTCAAGCTACTTTGGCGGCACTATAAGAAAATGGAAAGGAAATAGGGTAAGCATAAAGCTTAGTAAGTTGCATGAAAAGAAACATCAACTAATTATCATAAAATAATATACTCATAACCTTTCATAGCTTATTTATGAATACCATAAATAAACGTAAGTACAACTTACTCATCATCATCCATTATAATTCATATTGCATATATTGAGCCCACATCTCATACATTTCAAATAGGTACTTGAACCACTCATCACATGATTATAACTTTTCTCGTTTCGATATGAATCATAAATCTTTTGTTGAACCATTTAGAATACCATCGGATACTCAATAGCCCCAACATGGGTTAAGATGCCGACGCCATGTCCTAGACATGGTCTAACACTGGCTTTCATATAGCGGGGCCGATGCCATGTCCCAAATAGGTCTTACACTAGTTCTCATCTATCGGTGTCGATGCCATGTCCCGGATAGGTTTTACACTGACACACAACAAGCTAACGTCATGTCCCAGACAGGTTTTACACTAGCTTATATATCGTGAGGTCGATGCATATCCCAGACATGTCTTACACTAGCTCTCGTCTCAATGCCGATGCATGTCCCAAACATGTCTTACACTAGCTTAAACATCTCGAGGTCGATACATGTCCCAGACATGTCTTACACTAGCATACATATCACCCAATATCAAGGTACAAATATCCAATTTTATTCCAAATGTTCAGTTGAAGTCTTTACTACATAATTTCTCAACATGCATTCTCATATTCACTATCAAAACAATTATGCAATATCAATTCAATCACACATTATAAAGATATAGTTGCATTATTAACATACAACTTACCTCAGATTACAAAATGTAGGCGACTAGTCGGTTTTAGTCCGCTAGCTTTGCTTTTTCCCGGTCTAGGCCCGGATTTTGTAATTCTTGATCTATAATGATAAAAGTTCACAAATTTAATCATTTTATCGATCTAGGTACTCAATAAATATAATTGGGGCAAAATGACCATTTTTTCCTAGACTTTCACAAAATGACCATTTTACCCTTAGACTCGAAAATTAATTTTTATCAGATTTTTCTCATTAACCAAGCCTAGTCGAATACTTTTTATACTAGGAGCAGCCCACAATTGTAACAGTCTAGTTCAGACCCTAGTCAGAATAGTGGTTTCGAGACCACATATTCGAGTCAAAAAATATTTAAATATTATTTTCCGTGTTTATGATATGCAAATGAACATATGTGGAAGTCTTATATGAAAATTTGAATGTTTGTGTGCTTAATTTTGAAAAAAGACTAAATCGCGTAAAATGTAAAAGTTGTCTGCTATATGTTAAAAGTGCCAATTTGATTTGGCTTTATAAATGAGAGGTCCTTATTATGTTATAAGACCATTAGTATGTTAAATTTTATAATTATTTATTAAGGTTAAAAATGATATTTGATAAATTATGTTTAATTAATAAAACAAATGCATGAAATTTAGTTCATTCATGCTTATTATTGCCTAAAATACAAAGAAAATAAAAGAGAAAAGCTTTCTAGGGTTCAGCCATTGAATTCCTTGATTAAGGTATGAGTTTTGTTCGGTTTTTGATCATTTCTATGTTTTTGTAATCGTTACTTAGAATACTATCAAGCCCATGTCTCAATTTTTGATTTTGTAAATGATTTTGAAATATGCTATTGATGAAACTATGAGTTTTGTGAAGTTAGTTGTTGATAAATGAAAGTTTGATGTTGGGTTTACATGTTTTGTGTTTATATTTTTGATGATTTTGAGTAAAATGGGCTAAATTGTGAAATTTGTAAATTGAGGGATTAAAATGTAAAATAAATGAAATACATGGACTTATATGAACCTTGTGGAAATTCGACTAAACTTGTGTACAAGCAAATTATGTGTATTTTGTGATTTTGTGAATTAGGGACTGTAGTGTCAAAATATGAAAATGTGAAGGCTAGTTTGCAAAATGCCCTAAATTTGTATTTGTAGATTGTTTTGAATGAATTTGTGATTGAATAAGTTAAATTTGAATTTATATAGATCGGGAATTAAAGAATACGAAATTAGATCGGAGAAAGTCGAAAGTCGTCGAGTAACCGATTTCATCCATCCGAATCCGTACAAGGTAAGTCGATATACAAATAAGCTTGTTTGAATTGAATTATTATTATATTGAATTGTGATGAATGATTATTCGAGCTGAATATGTGTTATCCGAGAAAGTATCGACAAAGTTTTGACGTCTGAAAAGCTCCGTATGAACCTTAGGAATAGTTAGGATACATATGTCATGACATAGGATTCTGATATGTGTTATCGTGTAAGACCACGTCTGGGATGTTGGCATCAACTTCTGTTTTACATGTAAGACCATGTCTAGGACATTGGCATCGTATCTGATTTCGTGTAAGACATTGTCTGGGACAGTGGCATCGATATTTGATTACATATAAGACCACGTCTGGGACGTTGACATTGTATATGATTTCCGATCTATTCGCGTATCATTATGTTTCCGAATTGTTCAAACGGACATTCTGAGAAAATGAATGACTTTGTGAAATTATATCCGATTCAGGTATGTTTGCATTGTATAGCATATTTGAGAATGAAAGGTAAGTATGTGAACAATTGTTGATCTATGATATAAGTATATGAATATGAGATTTGTGTTGGCGTTTGGTTACAAAGTATAAATGATTTGATGATGTTTATATGCTTTAAATGATATGTTTATTTGTATATGGCTTACTAAGCTTTTGAAAGCTTACTTTGTGTGTGTTTGTATTGTTTTATAGATATCGAAGCTACTATGAGCTTGGGGATCATCAAGGATCGTCACCACACTATCGAACCTTGTTTTGGTACTTTTGAAAATGTATATATTGAAGTATGGCATGTATAGGCTAGAATTGTTTAGATTACATTTTGTGATGTATATAGTTAGCCATGTGATATGGCTTGGTATGGATGTGATTATGATATGGTTTTGGTATATGAAGTATGAGGTAATATGATATATTTGGTGTGTTTATGTATGGATATAAGAAATGGTAAGATTGGTAAGCTTTCGGCATGTGCTAGCTATAGTAATTGATAAATTTTGATCATGAAATTGAAGCATATGTTTAGGTATGATTATTGTTTAAATTTTGGTATGAATTGACTGATGAATTAAGATTGGAATTTGTTGATAATGTTAAGCCATGATTAATGTATGTTTTGGTATTGAGATTAGCTGAAATTGGTGTGCAAATATGCTTGGTCTGGTGCTTGTAGGTTTGACCCATTTGGGGTGACAAGTTGGCAATTCAAATGGCCTATTTTTTTCCACATGGGCAGAGACAAGGGGCGTGTGTCTCAGCCTGTGCGACACACAATCACATTACACGGTCGTGTGTCCCTTGGGGTACCCTACGAATTTAAGTCAGTATACCCTCCAGTTTTGACACGACCTAGACACACAGGCGTGTCTAATGGTCGTGTGTGGCACACGGGCGTGTGGTCGACCGTGTGGCCCAGTCAGTAGCCTCCCTAATTTTCACATGGCCTGGAACACAGGCGTGTCTTGTGGCCGTGTGGACAAGTCAGTATGTATGCCCTGTTCATGGCCTATTCACACGGGCGTATGACCTTTGAAAAGTTAAAAATTTTTCTAAGTTCTGAAACTTTCATATGTTATCGATTTGATCCCGAATGCACGATTTATACTTTGTATGCTAGATTTAAATTCATATTGGATACAAATGATCTATGTTTATTGAAATGAGATGATATTTGTTATGTGATTGTTCTGAACTGAGTAATAAGTTCGGTAATGCCTCTTAACCTATTCTGGCGACGGTTACGGGTTAGGGGTGTTACAACAATTCTCATTATTTCACACATTTATCACCTATTTTACAACTTATGCAAAATGGTCTTTAATTAGGGTTTCTATGAAAACTACTTCACAAAATTTGTTTATTACACAACCATGATTCATTTTCTTCCATAAAATTTCAAAAAACAACATGAACACTCTCATGGTAAAACCTTAGACTTTCAACCATTTAGCAAGATAGTCCCCTTGTTAGAAAGCTCATGCTACGAGGGTTCTAAAAATGTAAAAATTTTCAAGAAAAGCCTTCAAAGTCACTTACTTGCAAGAGTAGAGAGTGGCTGAAATTTTGAAGCTCAAAAACCCCTACAATGGCTGAATTTTCGGTGGAGAAGGAGATAGAAAAAACATGATATATTTTTTTCCTTATTTTATTTCTATTTTAATCAATTTAGCTACCAACTCACCTAACATTTGACATTTTGACTTCCCTTGTCTCCTATGGCTGGCCATGCCTCTCTAAAGGGTCTAATTGCCCTTTAAAGACCCCCAATTTTGGTTCTCTAGCTATTTGACACCCTTAGCTATCAAAATAGGACTTTTGCACTTTATGAGATTTAGTCATTTTTTGCAATTAAACATGAAATCGCTAAAATTATTTCACTAAAATTTTCATGAATTCATATAATCATGTCATAACACATAAATAATAATAAAAATAATTTCTTAGATCTCGGGTTAGTGGTCCCGAAACCATTGTTCTGACTAGGCCCAAAATCGGACTATTACAATACTCAAATCTCAATCATACCATTTCTTTGATATATATTCAAAGCTTACCATATCCATGAAACAACTTGATACCGTAATTGCATATATCATAACTATCAACTAACACATTAATCAAGCATTTCATCCAAGTTTAATCATTTCCCAACCATCTAGCAATTCTAAACATGCATTCATCATTTACCAAATGCACACCATAGAAACCATTAAAATGTAACTTTACACATGACAATCATTACAACAAATTACAACATCAACTTATAGTTTTAACTAATAATCCAAAATAACCTATATATACATGCCACAAAATAAAAAATTTACGAATCAAAATCTACTAAGACTGAAGCTTGATAGTGTGAGCCTTGAAATTGATCCAATTTCCAAGTTCCGCAAAACATCAACTACAGAAAATAAGAAATAAAACACAGTAAGCTTATAATAAAGTAAACAATAAATATTTAAGAAAAACTCTTACCTCCATTTACAATTAAGTAAACAAATATAACTAATCTAATACAATTTCCTGTTAAGAGATTTACAAAAACTAGATGAGTATTTCAACTATCAATCGTATAATCTCTCAATCAATCAGTACAACATATTTCCGTATCATTCAATAGGAAAGATCCAACATATGAATCATATTAACCAATTGATCATGTCAATTCATATTCCCAATCATATACCATTCCTTTTAAACATATAGGTCTGTCACCACATATCACATCTACAAAGTGAGCATTTCATACATATGAACTATAACTTTTCAATCATTTTGATATCATTCCAAAACAACTTTTAAACACATATTCATTATTTATGTAATTTCATTATTTAACATTTCAATAATTGTATAAACATATCATTTCCAAGAAATTTATGAAGACAATCAATTTACTTTGTTTTAACAGTAGCCCGATGAAATATAGCAAAATAGTTTGGATACTTAAGTAACTATACCACACCAAGGACCATCATAATACTATACAGAGGCAACGTAGTGCAAATAAAGGCATGATTGTGCAATTAGAGTCACTGGAGTGCAAACAGAGACACCGAAGTGCAAATAAAAGCACTGAAGTACAAATAGAGACACCAAAGTGTTAACCCGTACAAGTGCGTATTCTAACCCTATTGGCATGCCAATTGTATCCTTATCGTTTTCTATGTTTAACCGGGCATTTAAACAGGATTCCATTAACATTTAATAATTAGAGGCACTTTCATGCCATCGGTTCACATGCTATAACAATTCATGTTCATTCAAAAATCCATATAAATCATATTTCCCAATATTCATCAATTCCCAATTTAGTCCTTACTCACCTTAGCATTTGATTATAACAATTCAATTCCATCACGCAACATTAACAATCTATATTATCAAGATTCAACAACAAATAATATGTATAAACATATTTTAATACACTAGGAACTTACTTAATACAACCAGTAAGCAAATTTGTTCATAGGGACTGTTCTACAATTTTTTCCCTGATTTTCCTTCGTACGATTCAATCCTTGATCTATATAATAATTCATTTCACATTATCAATTTTTTCACTTTAAACCATTTAATTTCATGAATATAACATCTTTTATTAATTTTACACAATTTCCTTAAAGTTTTGCATTTCATTCAATTTAGTCCCTAAAGCCAAAACTATTATATCTTTCAAATTCAAGATTTGATTTTCAATAAAATTACGAATTCATCACTGCAAAGCCCCCAAAAACATAATTTTGAGAAACTTCATGACAAATTTTGCATTACTATGATTTGGTCATTATACACAAAACTAACAAAATTTACTTAACAAATTAATCCCTATTCACAAGTAAGCTCACAAACATACCATTAAACATCAAAAGTTTCAATTTTCATTAATAGAAACATTTTTAAACTTTAACAGTTTTAAAAATAGAGATACGACTTAGCTAGATCTAGTTGCAGTGATCACAAAAACATAAAAATTATAAATAAAATAAAATTAATTTGCTTATCATGCAAGAAGAAAATGATTTGGCCGATTATGGTTTTTCAGTTGCAAAAATGAAATGGGGGAAGAAGATGGTCACTTTTTCCTTTTTTTTTTTGTTAATTAATTATTAATTATAAATTTACCCTTTAATTTAATTCATAATTTTCACCCAAAATCATGCTTAAACCGTCCAATATTATACATTAAGGTCTAATTGCCATTTATATCCTTAAATCAACATTAATCAATCACTTTAGCTAATAAAAAATTAATAGTGATTAACTTTTACGTCTTTTACGATTTAGTCATTTTTCCCTAATTAACCATTTAATCATCACAATTCCCTAACCAAACTTCAATTCACTTATACAATAAGTCTGTAAATATTTTGTAATAATATTTATGAGGTCGGTTTATAAAAACGAGGTCTCAATACCTCATTTACCAAAATCACCGACTTTTAGTACGTACCGCTTGTACATTGACTATTTGGCCAAATAATAAAATCTATTAAATCATGATTCACTATTATAATATATTTAACTCGAAAATATTATTTAATAATATTTTAAAACTCACTCGTTAAAATTATAGTTACGAAATTACTATTTCCCATACCACTAAAAAACAGGTTTTACAACTGTCGAAAATTGTCCCCACAGCCCATCGATAGCGTGGGTAAATGAGTCCTTTTGTAAGCATTTTATAAATGCTTTCAATATAAGAAAACATTTTTCCCTTCGGGAAAAGGTAAGGTGTATTTGATGCATTAACTATGCCCTACGGGAACGCAATGTGGCTTGAGGTTAACTTTGTGACTTGCTTATCTTTGAATAGGTGTTGGGTAACTTGAGTGGAAGAGGCCATCCAATTGCCGCACAAGATTGTAACCGAGTGATCAAAGTTGAGTCTGTGACATAATGTAAGGGAAGAAAATATTCAATTGATTGTTTTGGACATTTGATCCTTACATTAGGGTCTTTCCACATTTTAAATCCATTGTTTAGATTGATGAGACTTAGCTTTATGATAAATACATGCAAGCCTTATTGCAACTACACAAGACTAGAATCGGAATATTATACCAATAACCTTTGCCATTATGGACAAAGAGAACACAAATTCATGAGAGTTTTTCTTGAGTAATTTACGCCAGCATATTGTTAAACAAGCAACTTCATGAAAAGTACCGAAAAGTATTGCATTTACCATGGATGACGACTTACCGGTTAGAGACGATAAGGAATTTTTGTGCCTCTAACGTTGACAAGACACCATGAATGGGACTTTTTACCATCCGAGAGAAAACACTAAATCGCCAATTATTATAATGATTTAGTGTGAGACTCCAATGACACTATTTATTTCATATCATTTTGGCATATAATTTTAAAGCCAATAATTAATTATTTTATTGTATTACTTAAAATTAGAAAACCACTTTATTATCTCGAACTATTAAAACATCGTTTGTACAAAAATGGAAGACAGATTCCAATGTTTTGAGATGGTAAAGATTTCCAATGTTTTACTAGGCTGTCATCCACTAGTCACGATTAAACCGATTCAAATAAAGAAATGTATTTACCTGTCAAGGCGTACTAGGTAGACAGATAGCTATACTTCCATTTATTATAATCTTAATAAACATATAATAAGGATTGTTAACATTCTGTCCCTTAACTTTTAGGTAGGATCATCTCAGGGCTTAGAATTATTTAATTACAATTTTTTTTTTTTTTTGGTTTCTTAAACTTAGTTGTCATTCTCTTTGGAATGTTGGGTTGGAATTTTGTGGATTAGGTGAATCCAATCCAACCATCAAACTCACCCTCCAAACAATTCAAATATGTATAATATATATATGCAGTGCTAGTTGTAGTAGTTTTTATACTATGAAAGAAGTAGGAATATATTGTTTTTATAAACGATGATAAAAGAAAAACGATTGGAGTAATTCAGCCAAAAATCATGTGAGGCAGGTGAGATTTGCAGACCACAACCTCGCCGCATGCCCTGCCTGCCTCCTTCCAAACCCACCCTACTATGTGCCTATTGAGTGTCACCCTTAAAAAATGTGACTGCTCAACTTTCAAAGTGTTTTTGTATTATTGTAGTAAGTTTTAAAATTATATGTTTACAATAATAATAATAATAATTCAGAGATGCAAAGTCAATAAAATCATATTATTCAAAATTCGACTTTTGGTTTTATTAGTTTAAGATGCAAATCATGATTTTAAATGGTAAAAACTTGAAACCTTTTACCTCTTTAGCATTGCATTTGACTTTTAACCTCAATTAGTGTACTCAAGCCGCTTATTTTTACTAATGGTATGATTTGCTTATGAAAAGTTGAACTTCTGTACATAGTACAAATAGGAAAAGGGATAGCAGCAAATAAGGCTTAGATTGGATGGGGTGAGATTAACTTCGATAAAATTAAAAATAGTGGTAGGGGTGAAATTAGTTATTATAATAGGGTAAAAAATGTATTTGGATTCAATCATAAGGTGATTACTTGAATGATAATAGAAATATAAAATGACCATTGAAGACATCAAATTAAATATTTTATATAATTGAACTAGTTACTTATTTAAAATTTTAATAAATTATTAAATGTTATTAAAAGACTGACACTTATTCAATATATTGATTAAAACATTTTACTTAATTACTATATAATTTGTTGATACATGATACAATAAGGGAGGAAAACAATGAGGAGATTAAGGTGGTGCAAAGGAGGCATGTTCACCTAAAGAGATCGAGAGCCAAAGCAAGGACAAGAGAAGAAGACACTTGCACAGAGTAACTTTAGGGTGCTAGAAGATCGATCCCTTCTTCATCGTTTGTCAAAGGCATTGTTGTTAATGCAGGAGAACGTGAGTTCAAGTGTGCTGAAGCGCATTATTCTTCTATTTATGAGATTGTTCAAAATAAAAGTACAAAAGAAAATAAAAGGGAAAATAATAATAAGCAAGAAGGATTGGGGGTAAAAGAATAAGGGTATAAGCGTAAAAAAACCCATCGTAGAGATGTCGAATTTTCATTGGAGAACTCTAGTATCCATCGGTGCGTTGGTAAAAGATTTCACTTCACTAGACCTAGCAATTTAAAAGAATTGCAGCAATGCAATTGAGCCAAAAAAAAAAAAAGACTCTAAACCTGTTGCACTGGAGGTAAAAATGCATCTCAAAACAGCCTAAATTCGAACTCTAATTTTCTCAGTGCCAACAAAAAATTATCGACTTATGTTTTTTGACAAAGTTGTGTTAAATTAAGCCATAAGGATCGTCTAATATAATGTGGTAATCATCAGAGCTCTCCAATTTGAAGCATAAAAATCACTTTTTTCTTTAATAATTTTTTCACTCAGTGTTTTATATTAATCATACGAATGGAATTATCCAGGAGTAAGGGTTTATTAAAAATAGTAGTTGAAATGTGAAGAAGCATAAGCTGAATTTGTGCAAATGTTGAACAAAAATTAAGGTGGATGATGTGGTTAATTAGAGAGAATGGTTGGAATACATGAAGTGTGATTGTTTTGAAAGTTTGAGTCAAGGTGTTTGAATGAATCATCTCTCTCATTTAATTCATAAAAGTTTATTGGCTTTTGTTTGTCAAAAAGTTACAGAATAATGGTAGTGGAGCCGCTCCCATCACTAACATACAATAATTCCTTAATTATTTATTTGTCCATTGCTTCTGGATGGCGATGTGGTTGGGGTTCGTTAAAGGATTTCTTAAATTTCCTCAAACAACAAATATGCTTCATCATTAGTTTTCACACACATTCTTTGGGACTCTTAAAATTAGTTTTTTTATTTGGATGTTAAAGGTTGAAATTCCAATAGGCACGTAGCACGATAGCTGAAACCAGTCATTATCAAATGTATTCCACTGTACTGTGCGCAGTCGATAAATTCATGTTAAAAATATCTGATAATAAACATATTGGATTGGAAACGAAATCTCGAAACTTATAATTGAAATAATTGGGTTTTGCTCATTCTTGTCGGCTCATCCCTTGAAGGTTTTCTAAAGTGAGAAAACAAGCATGAATCTTGTGCATAAAATGAGGCCATAAGAGACGGAAGAGGTAAATACAGACTTACTTCAATGCATTGCAAAATAGAAGCAAAATTTATGAATTGAGGGTCGAAGACCCTTTTTTGGTAGCAAAATAGAACAACGGATGCTTGAAGACCATATACTTTTATATATGTCCAAAATGGAACACTGAAATAGAATAATGACCCAAATATGGATCCTGCGCGTGAGGGTTTCATCTAAAGGGCACCATTGTTTGCCCGTATTGACGAGGAATTGAACTCTTTTTATTTTTTATTTTAATTTCTCAGACAGCTAGATCCTCACATTTGAACAGAGTCAAACACTCAGCATTTGCATTGATCCGGTCATCACATATATCAAACAAAATAGCAACCATGAGGTGTAGTGTAATGATTGGGAGTTTGATTTCCACTCATAAAAATTGTGACCAATCATTTAACTCTTTGAAAAGCATCTAAAGGAATTAATCACACCATCAACAAACGATACTCTAATTACTATAAAAAAAAAAAAAAAACTACACCTCCCCTCATAAAGAAAGTATTGCAAATGCTGAAGCATGCTTCCCCACCCATGATACCTTCTGTCTTTTATCAAATCTTCGTACTCATGTACTGCTTCTTCATCAGTTCAATCATCCAAAAAGGGGAATCCACTCATATTTTTCATATATGTAGAGAGAGAGTTTATTTTAATTTCTCGTGTCTTTTGATCAAGTATATAGCATATATCACATATACATGTAAATATGTGTACCAATAACATATTTATATTGATATGAGAATAAAAAAATTAGTATTAATTAATTTATACAAATTAATTATCTTATTTTATTTTTAAATATATTTGTGAAGAAAAAATATTAAGATAAAAAAGCACATGAAATTTAAATAATCAATACTGATACTAATAGTTACAAACTAATGTAAATCAATAATGATATTGAGCTAACTGAAGTAAATTAGAAGATGAAGAGAATAGTGGTTCACACAATAAAGAGGCGAGTTACTGGTGGAAGTTTGGGTAAAGTGTTGTTGTTGTTGTTTTTTTTTTTTTTTTTTTGAAGATATTCTCATTAAGCTGATAATGTCTCCTCATTATGTCGTTAAGGTGACTTGGTGTGATGTAAGTATAAAATATATTAGTGATGGATGATATTTATCTCCTCAGACAAAATTTATCCAATGAAGTGACTTGGTCTGGTGTAGCCATGCTTAGAAACGAGACATTGGTCTTAACGCAATCTCTGAATAATGTATGCACAATAAAAAATAATTTATACAATTATTTTTTCTCTTAAAATTTCAACATATTAATTCTTGTTCCTTGATGTAAAGTCCTAAATGCATATTTTGTTTTGGTTGGAACTAAAGTATATACTAAGTCCATTTTACTTTTATGGTTAATAAAGAAAATTTATGAGAGAATTCTAATTATCCTTCCGAGGTGAAGCATGAAGTTTTTTTAGGATCAAAACTTAATTATATATTTTTATTAGAATTGGAATGTAATTTTATTACTATATTCATATATATTTATAATTTTTAAAATAGTTGAATTAAAATTTTATTTTATTTTTTTAGTAGTAAATTATATTTTATCCTTTTATAAATTTTTAAGGTTGAATTGTATAATTTTTCATTTTAAAGGATCAAATCGTTGAGGTTAAAGTACTATTAAACCTCATTGTTATATCTTAGGTTGCATTTTAGTTTCTTTACTGAAAAATAGATAAATTAGTCCATGTACGCTAAATAAATGAGCAAAACGATCCTTCCATTAAAATTTGGTGTTTATATCTAAGGTATAATGAAAATTTTAACCCTTAATCTTTACACGTTTATTCAATTTGACCCCTACTCTTTTATTGGAAGTAAATTATAAATTGTTAAAACTAATAAGGCTAAAGGGTAAAAAAGGTATTAATAATAATTTTTAAAAAAATCAATTAAACTCTTTTAAAATTTTTAAAAAAAATCATAAAAATTTACAAACAAAATTTATATAAAACTGTTATAAAAATTTTAAAATTTTATTAAAAAAATGCCAATATATTAAAAAATATATTATAGCCATTAGATGTTAATGCATTGGTATTGTTATTTTTAATAAAAATATTTATAATTTTTTTAATAATATTTATGATTTTTTAAATAATTTTTAAATTTTAAAAGAGCTTAATTGATTTTTTTTCAATTTTGTTATTAAAGTCTTTTTGACCCTTTAGTCTTATTAATTTCAAATTTTTCTAATTTACTTCTGGTAAAAGAGAAAATGTCAAATTAAAAAAAATGTATAAAAATTAATGACTAAATTTATTATTATACCTAATATATAAATATCAAATTTTAAGAAAAGAGTAGTATTTTTCACTCATTTAACATGCACAAGACTAATTTATTCAATAAAAGAACTAAAATGTAGTCTAGAGAGGATTTTGTGGTACTTCCTGTAAAATCGTATAATCAGAGGAATGGGCGCATCAGCGACTGGTGATATTTGTGACCGTATGAGTGAGGTGTGAGTCACTATCGAAGAATGTACAGTCAACCCCATCAACAGTCTTAACACATTACACACCGTTAACTGTTCCCTCCTCTCTTTATAGTATACCCACTGCCGTTAACTTTTGCATCTCCTCCTACTTCACTAACTTTTGTTTGCCTCCCTCTAACCCATAAAGATAAAAGTCAAGTAGTATAAGACAATCTATTCCATATAATTATTCACTTCCTCTTCTTCTATCTTTGTGTGAGCGTGGAAATGCGAAAAACTGCAGCCAAAGCTCGAAGCTTGAAGTGAAGAAATGGAAGTTGTGGCCAGATTTATACTTGTCCTTTCCCTGGTGGTAGCGGCCCAATCTACATGCAACAGTACAGACTACGCACTGGTTTCTAAAGCTTTTAGATCAGTCTCTGGGTTCAACATCTCTTGGTTGAAATCCCACGACCCCAACTGCTCTTATCCTCCAATAAAGGTACTCGACTTTTCTTCAAAGAATTTAACTGGTACCATTTCATGGAAATTTCTCCGCAAGGTTTCACAGTTGCGCACCATTGATCTCTCCAACAATTCTCTTCAAGGTTCTGTTCCAGATTGGTTTTGGTCTATGCCCACACTCGTTGAGGCTAGTCTGGCGAGAAATAAGTTTGGAGGGAGTATTGGGTTCGAACCCACCTCGGGAAATGGTTCGTCTTCATCGATGCAGGTGTTGAACCTTTCGGATAACAGGTTCACCAACTTGGTTAAACTCTCTGGCTTTCCCAACCTTCAATTTCTTAACCTTTCCCACAATCACCTTGGTGTTCTTCCTTCTGGGTTCACCAAACTTATCAAGCTCCAGCACCTGGATATTTCTAGTTGCAAGATTTCGGGCAGTGTAAAGCCCATTTCAGCTCTTCGTTCCTTGAATTACTTGGATGTATCAAACAACTCCCTGAATGGTACTTTCCCTTCTGATTTCCCTTTAGTCAATAGCCTAAAGTTCCTAAACATTTCGCTCAACCACTTCATCGGTTCAGTTGGGTTTGACAAGTTCCAAAGATTTGGCAAATCTGCTTTTATTCATGGTGGGGATTTCGTTTTCAATACTTCAAAAAGAGCACCAAACCATCGCATTAAAACCCATTCTTTGACCCCAGCTCACAAAGTCTTTCAAAAACATGTACCCCTTAAAAGACATAAACCCAAATCAAAGACCAAAGCTTTGGTCATTGGTTTGTCATCTTCATCAGGGTTTCTACTGGCTTCCCTTGTGTTTTGCTTCTTCTTCACATATAGAAGAAAGAAACTTGCGAAGAGAAACAAATGGGCAATCTCCAACCCGGTCCAACCAAATTTCAAGCTCGAAAAATCAGGACCCTTCTCTTTCGAGACTGAATCGGGCTCATCCTGGGTCGCGGACATCAAAGAACCGACATCAGCACCAGTAATCATGTCCGCTAAGCCATTGATGAACTTCACCTTCAAGGACCTGATTGCCGCCACGTCACATTTTGGCAAGGAATCTCTACTTGCAGAAGGCCGATGTGGGCCCCTTTACAGAGCCGTCCTTCCAGGGGACCTCCACGTGGCGATCAAAGTTTTAGAACACGCCAGAGACATTGATCATGATGAAGCCGTGGCCAAGTTTGAACATCTTTCTAGGCTTAAACACCCTAACTTGCTACCTCTCTCCGGTTACTGCATTGCAGGTAACTTGTACCCAAACTGTTATTATTACATCTCTGATCTCTGGTTTTTTTGACTAAACGAAATGTTATCGTATTAAATAGTCTCACGGGGTTGTTTGGAAATATGGAAACTTCAATCGGGATGTTGTGATTTTGTCCTGTCAAAAAACATGCCATCATTACATACTTTGACATTCGTGAATTTTGGCGCTTCTTTTCAATGCTATCCATGCATCACATTTTCTTCAGCTTCCACGTTAGTTATATAAATATTTATAATGTTTTTAGGTAAGGAGAAGCTGGTGTTGTATGAATTTATGGCAAACGGGGATTTACACCGTTGGTTACATGAGCTTCCAACGGGGGCGCCCAACGTGGAGGATTGGAGCACCGACACTTGGGATATGCACAACGGAGTCGGGTCCCATACATCTTCGCCGGATAAAACGAATTGGCTGACCCGCCACCGCATCGCGGTTGGAGTTGCTCGTGGGGTGGCATACCTGCATCACGTAGGTTCGAGGCATGGCCACCTGGTGGCTTCCAATATTCTTCTCTCTGACAACCTGGAACCTCGGATATCCGATTTCGGGATAAGAAACATTGGGTGTAGAAAAGAGAAGGATAAGAAGGATGAAAGCGACGCTGAAATTGATGTTTATTGTTTCGGTGTTGTTTTGTTGGAGCTTTTAACGGGGAAGCAAGGGACGGAGGAGAATGTGAGGCGGGTGAGGAGGTTAGTGAAGGAAAGGAAAGGAGTTGAGGCGCTTGACTCCAGGTTGAGACTCGCCGGTGAATCGGAGGCTGAAATGGTGGAGAGCCTCCGAGTTGGATACTTGTGTACGGCGGAGTCAGCTGAGAAAAGGCCCACGATGCAGCAAGTTCTGGGATTACTCAAAGACATACATCCGACAGTAGACGATTTCAACCGATTTCATGGGTAAAACTATAAAGTAAAACGCACGCTCATACACTCTTCGGCGGTGTTATTCACGCGCTGTAAAAATATTTGATAATGAAATCGAGACATTGCCTTGTTGTCTCTCAAATTTTAGAGTCTCTTTCTTTTTACTTTTTTTTTTTTTTTGTGGTGTACATATATAGAGACAAAAATTTTATGAGTTAAAAAAAAAGATAAAGAAAAAAACAAAGGAAAAAAAAGAAAAGAAAAAGAAAGTGAGCCAAAAACAAAGGCAAAAAAATATAAATTAAAAATTAAAAAAGAAAAGAAAAGAAAGTGGAGAAAAGGGTGTGGGGTTAATTTTTTGATGAAGCAGATGTGGTTGTTAGGAAAGAAGGCAGAGAATCCCACTAATTACTTGTCCCTTCTATTCCCATGGAGACCATCATCATCGCTTCAATTCCATGCTTCTCTTTTTTTTCTTCAATCTTTATTTTTCTTACGTCTTTTAATTTTTCTTTTCAGTTTTTCGCTTTATTCCATCTATTTTCCCTTTTGCCATTTAATTCCGAAATATATTATAAATATAAGGTCTTACTTAACTGTGGGACATTGAGAAAAGATCAAAAATTACTATTTTGATAAATAAATAACAAAATATTTTTTTATAATATATTATAAAATGTCTTTTAATTTTTTTTTGTATAATATATTTTTTTAAAATGTTAACTTTTTGTTAAATTCTTTTTCATAACTTGTGTTAGAATTGTTACTTAGAATCTTTTCACCGGCAAATGATTTAATAAGTAAATGCTAATAACGTAATCTCATGAACCATTTAAATATCGGAGGCCCAAACAAAAATCGCTTAAACTTTAAACTGTCTTTTCAATTATTAATCGCGTAAATATGTATTCAAAGTTATTATATTTTAATTTTGAGATATTAAATTTTTATAATTTGTTTTTATCTAAAAGTTTTAGTTTTTCCATTCATTTCGCCATTAGAATTATTATTGCAATTGTTATAAAAAAGGATAAAATCATCTTTTTAGTCCTCAACATTTATATTTTTTATTAATTTAGTTTTTACTTTTTAAAAGTATATAAATAATTACAAAAAATATTTTAAATTTTATTTTTTTTTAGATTTTCAATAAAAATATTATAAAATTATAAATTCTTGTGAAAAAAATAAAACTCTTTAAATTAACAAATAAACTAGTTTTTGATAAATTAATTTTAAAAATATGAAAATATAAATATTTTCAAATATTATGTTATTTACTCCATAAATTGTAATAAGGTTTCTCCAAACTTTGAGTTATTCGTTAAGTCCATATTGCATTAATTTTATTTTATTTTAAATCAAATTAACTATATAGAAAAAAACATTTCTAATGTAAAGTATATATAATATTAGTATAAAATGATTTTAAATAATAATACGAATTGATTTAGATTAAATTTAATATATATTTTTGTTCAAAATGCACTATATTAAAAGAATTTTATATAAAAATGGAACCCACTTTGGCAAAATACAAAGGTAATAAATTAAGTCTTAAAATTTTTATATAGTGTATTTTGATTAAAATATTTATACAATATGTTTAAATTTAATTCAAATCGATATAGAATTTGTACCACTATTTAAATATTTTTAATAATATTTCATATACTTTGTAATTTAATTTAATTAAAAAAATTATATATATAAATTATATGAATTGAATTATAAATACTTACTTAAATATGGTTTAGTATGAACTAAACAATAGCTCAAATCTCAGAGAGACTTTATTACTATTAAATTTGTTTATGAGTGAAGCCAGGCCAAGACCCAAGACCCATTCTAAAAAAAAAATTCCAGCTTCGGAGCTGTTTTGCCCAAATAGACCGTTTCATTATTTAAAAAAATCAATAACAAATTATTTTACATTTAAATTTAGTTATAAAAATTAATATTAATATAATTTGTTATTATTATTTTAAAATGATTAAATTGTATTTACATGAAAAAAGAGATAACATCCATCTTCATTTGATTGTATTTTTATTTAAAAAACAGAAGAAGAAGAAATATAAGATGAGAGGTAACAAGAAAGAATCCTTCCAAGCCCCACCATCAAAATTGGACGTTCCAGCCGCCTACAAGTTCAAATCAGTTCGTTGGCTTTGGTCAATTTATCACCCAACTAGTTTTATGGCTTCAAATCTACAGACGGCATGGAAGAGTGGTTTGAGTCCAAATTTGTGGGCTGAATTGTTCCCTGGCAGTGACATATGGTTTAGTGGGAGGAACACGTTCTCTATTGCTAACCAAAAAATCGAGGATTTAAAGCTTTAATCAATAATTGAAATGTTATTGATCATTGTGGTAGAAGAAAACGGTCTAAAGACAACCAAAGTGCTAACATAAAAACAAGCCGATATGGTCATATCATATGATTCATACAAGTACTACAGCCAGTTGTGGGTCATTGCTTCTTTTTTTTTTTTTTTTTTTATTTCATGATAGTAAGTGCAAAGCTTTTCCTTGATAAATATTAAAGAGCAATGCCGATAATGGATTCAAATGTCGCTGTCTTAACACTCTTTCCTCGCCTTAACCTATTCCATCTTTAATTCATATATATATATATGAATATGTTTTCTAGCGATCCATGCCATGGTGTGTCCATCTCTCATAGACTCACTTCACTCTTATTTTTTTGTTACTTGATATAAAGTTGTTTTGGAATTGCATGATGATACGATATGCAGAAGCAAAAAGCAAAGGAAGCTTCATTCGGAATTTTCTTTATTGTTTCCACTTTTTTTTTTTTTTATCTCGAAGATTGGAAAAGGGTTAAGCAGTGATGGCTGTTTTTTTAGTAATACGTAGTTTATCCTCTTAATTTGTTTAAAAATATTTAGTTAGTACTTGAATTTATATTTCGTCACTTATATTGGTATCTCCTACTAACATCATTAATTTGTACTAACTTGACACTGATTGCTAAACCTATAGTAACACGTGGATGCTTTTTAGTTTTTAGTATGACATGTGGCAAACATAAATTAAAAAAAATTAAAAATCTTTTAAAAAAATAAATTAATTTAAAAAGTATAATTTTTGAACAAGTTCAGATACCAATTAGGTATTTTTTGAACAATTTCAGGGGGCAAACTATATATTAACCCTTAAAGAATAATGTTGTTAACAAATTGGGACAATATATGTGATGGAATATAATGTCAAGTACCAAGTAGGTATAAAAAAAAGTTCATGTACCAACTAGATACTTTTGGACAATTTCAAGGGGTAAACTACATATTAACCCCTTTTTTTTACACCCATACCCCTAAACCCATAAATCAAAAGTAAGTGAGCTCAAACCAATGTTCTTATTGTTATTACTATAGCAACGATGCAAATTGAGCTAAGGTCCAATTGACTATTTTTTAAAATGCAATGATAACGAAAATATTATATTATTAAGTGCTAGGGTATTTTCAATGAATTTTTTGTGGTACATATCTTAATCTTAGACTATATACGAATAGTTTTTTTTAATATAAAATCTACTTTTATCTATAATCTCTCAAACCCTTAAATCAAAGGAAAAATGTGTTCCATTGAACTCCCACCCACGTCTTTTTTGTTATTACAATAAAAATAATAGTAAATGAATAAAGTCTCAACCTACATATACCAAGAATTTACAGATGCAAATAAATTAGATGATGCATATATTGTTGAGGTTAAAAGTTACAGATGCAAATAAATTTACAAATGCATATATTTTTAACATAGGATCAGCATATGTAATGGGAGTCATATGGGGTTAAAAGTTAAAAAGCATGCAATTTAGTAGTAAGAATTTTTTTGTTGAACCATAGGTTTTTTACCCCAATATATTAAAAAAAATTATGTACGAAAATGGGTTATCAGCCAGATTAGTTACAAAAATGATATACTTTTTTGGGTTGCGCCTACTTGACAGGCGCAACCTATTTTTTTAATATTAATTTTTTTCCGTTTAAAAAATTTTTATTTTTATTTTTTTAATATTTATATTAATATATGGGTAAAAATACAGGTTTTATACAGGTAAAAAAATACCCGAAACAGGTCGAGCTTGTCAGGTAGTCGTGCCTGACAGGTAGACGCGACACCCCTGCTGCTACTGCTAGCCCATGCTGCTACTGCTGTTGTTGCTACCCCTGTTTCCACCATGCATGAGTCATATCATCATGGGAAAAAAAATCTAATAGGGGACCTTATAAGCATGGTCCCCCAAGTTGAAGCAGGCACCACCGAATGTGAAAAAGAAAGGAGAGAAAGGAGAAGGAGAAGAAGAAAAAGAAGAAGAAGAAGAAGAAGAAAAAAAGGTAATGTATTATTTTAGTAATTTATTATAAAATTATTGTGTTTTATGAGTTTAGTAATGTAAGTTTTTTTAAAAAAATAATTTTATAGTTATTTTGTTAGTAGTATGATTAGGTTATAAATTGTTAGTATTTTGTATTTTGTTATGGTTATTTATTTTGTTAATAATTTATGGGATTAGGTTACAAATTGTTAGTGTTTAGTGGTTTAGGGTATTGTGATTTTTTAGTAATGTAATTTAAAAAAAAATAATTTTATAGTTATTTTGTTAGTAATTTATGATTAGGTTATAAAAATTGTTAGTATTTAGTGGTTTAGTGTATTAAGGTATTGTGATTTTTTTAGTAATGTATTTTAAAAATAATAATTTTATAGTTATTTTATTAGTAATTTATGATTAGGTTACATAAATTGCTAGTGTTTAGTGGTTTAGTGGATTATGATTTTTTAGTAATGTATTTAAAAAAAAATTATAGTTATTTTGTTAGTAATTTATGATTAGGTTACATAAATTGTTAGTGTTTAATGGTTTAGTGTATTAGTGTATTGTGATTTTTTTAGTAATATATTTTAAAAAAATAATTTTATAGCTATTTTATTAGAAATTTATGATTAGGTTATATAAATTGTTAGTGTTTAGTGGTTTAGTGTATTATGATTTTTTAGTTAGTAATGTATTTAAAAAAATATATGTTTAGTTATTTTGTGTTAGTAATTTATGATTATAAATTGTTAATGTTTATAGTTTAGTGTTTTGTGATTTTTTTAATGTAATTTTTATATAATGTAATTTTATATTATTATTTATTTATTTGATAATTTTTATTTATTTATTAAAATATTGATTAAATTTGTTGTTGTATAATTTAATAGGTTATTTTAAAGAAATTAATTAGGTATGTTTCTATTCTCTTTTTTTTTTTTTAATTCGTATGTTTTTTATATTTAGATAGTTTATATGTTTTAAATTATATTATTATTGTTATCTAACATAAATTTTTTTATTGTAGGTAAATAATGAGAAATTATGAGATATTTACCGTGTTTGTTTCTAAAATTTGAAATAATTTATTGTATTTTTTGAAATAAATTAAATGAATTCAATTTTTTTAATTGCAGATTTGCAACAAATGGGTTCTTTGATTGATAATAAAAATCACATATTAAGTACCATTAATGAGATGGTAATAAAATTTGTATTTGATAGTCATATTATTTGTTGAATTAAATTATATTGTATTAACTATTTCACTAATATAATAATGTCAGGGCATGTACCGCGTATTGAGGGGCCATGTTAATAGTGTAGGGTTTTAGCCAGATGAACATCTAATACCGTTCTTGGAGTTAGCCGGGTTTGTAACACCCCTTACCCGTATTTATCGTCGGAATAGGGTAGGAGGCATTACCGGAGTTTACCGAATTAATTTTCCATTAATACCAGTTAAATACTATTTATTTACTAAAACATGTCATGGTGTCCTTTAGATGGGCCTTCAAAGCCCAAAACATACTTGAGACCAAACTAGAATTAAATCGAAACCATAGGGAATTTTTATAAAATCCCAAAGTTTTTTTTTTTTTTTTGCTCAATATAACCCCTTTATAAATATCTAACCTTCCCAAATTTAAAAAACCCGAGACCAATACAACCAACCAATTCATTTCAATCAATTTAATACAAAATTATACTTCTATTATAATTATACTATTTAACATACTCATCATTCTTTACTTTAATGTATATTCATTATACAAGTCTTAATATTTATATAATCACCAAGCCTTATACATGCCATATAAATCAAAAAGGAAATTTACAAAAGCTACCGGAGATAATCTGGATAGTGTGATCCTCTGTATTGATCCGATCCTCCGTATATTTTCACGTCAATCTACAAGAGACATTGAATACACTCAAATAAGCTTATAAAAGCTTAGTAAATTTATAAGCATAAAACATAAATCTTACCAAATATTTATACACTTATACTATATACACAATTATTAAGTTCACCCACAATCACGATCATTAGTGAGTTCCTATATAAACTCACTACCACTTATCATTCCATTAATTCTTTTGGGCCCATTTGTCATATATCATTCTTTAACCAAATTAGGGAATGGTAACGGAAAATTGAGTACTTCACTTTCACTTTGCCATAGTATAACTATGGTCTTGCATATGATCACTTATCACTTTTTAAAATCATAATCTCATCACGGTCTTACACTGATCACATTTATCACTTGTCACTGATCAGATAAGTGTAGCTAAAGCTACCACTTATCACTTATCACTTGTCACTGATCAGATAAGAGTAGCTAAAGCTACCACTTATCACTTATCACTTGTCACTGATCAGATAAGAGTAGCTAAGCTACCACTTATCATTTGTCACTTATCACTGATCAGAAGTACTCAAATCCGACATTCCACTCAATTTGATCATTTATTCGATTTTCGGGTTGTTATTTTATTTTCTATTCATCAATAAATATATTTCATCATACATTATATAATTCATAAAATTAACATATAATCATTAAACTTCAACCATATGAACTTACCTAGGTCGATTTGTAAAATTTGTGAAAGTTCAGGGACTAATCAGCTACTTTTTCTTTTCCTCGACTTGCTTCGGGTTCTCGATCTATCATTTTAAAATCATTCATTTATCAGTATTGACTTCATCTTCAACCCGCTTATAAGTAATATTATCTATAATTTAATTGTTTACTTATGTATATTCCAATGCTGTCCATCGGTGTCATAGTCACTAAATTATTTTTATCTTTAGCTACAGAACTCCAAATTAGGATCCGCTAATTTTATCTGAAACTAGACTCATATATCTTCTTATCATAAGATTTTTAGAATTTTTGGTTTATCCAATAAGTACAGTTTATTCTTTAAAGTCACCCCTGTTCTGCTGTCTGACAATTCCGACCCTTCTTCACTAAAAATTAATTATCTCTTCGTACAGAATTCGGATGATGTCCATGTTTGTTTCTATTGAAAATAGACTCATTAAGGATTTTAAAAATATAAATTTAAGTCTCTAATTATTTTTCTCCAATTTTTTATGATTTAAAAAGTCAGAACAGGGAATCCCGAAATCATTCTGACATTGTCTCACAAAATCTATTATATCTCATGATCTACAATTCCGTTGCTTACACCGTTTCTTCTACGAGAAACTAGACTCAATAAGCTTTGATTTCATATTTTTTTCATCTCCTAATTCGATTTCTAAAATTTATGGTGATTTTTCAAAGTTAGACTACTGCTACTGTCCAAAACTGTTTTAGTGCAAATGTTGATTTCGATTTTTGCCCCAAATTTCACAGTTCATACAATTCAGTCCTTGCTCAATTAATCCCTCAATGAAGCTAATTCTTCCCAATTAATGCTTTACCTTAACATTATAAGTTATTTCACAATTATTTAAATTTAGAATTTCCACATAAAACCCTAACTTCAAACTTTTTCACCTTTAGATCCCAAACATTCACTTTCTATTCAATTCTTTCAATAAAATCAGCATATAAACAATTTAAAACTCTAATTCCATGCTAAATCATCATATAATTCCAGCACATATTCATATCAGCTTTCAATTTCTTTCATAGAATCAAAAACTAATAAATTAAACAAGTAGACCTAGTTGTAAAAGTCATGAAAACACAAAAATTTCAAGAAATAATCAAGAATTGAACTTACTTGCAGTAAAAATATGAAAAACCAGCTTAAGAAAACCTTTCTATGGTGTTTTTGCTGATGAGAATGCAGAAAAATAATGAGAACTCTAGATAATTCCACTTTAGTCCTAGTTTATTAAGTAAATTTTGTAATATTCCAATTTGCCCTTAATTCATCAATTTTCCTGCTGATTTCATGCACCTTGCCGTCCAGCCCAAATAGACTTGGGGTCTATTTGCCTTTTAAACCCTCTTTCTTTTATCATTTAAGCTATTTAATCATTTTCCATAATTTTACATTTGTTACAATTTAATCCTTTTTGCTCAATTAACTATCGAAAGTTTAAAATTTCTTGTCGAAACTTTAATGCTAACTTATTAACACTCCATTATTTATGACTCGTTTTAAAAATTTTCAAACTCTCGATATCTCGTTTCCGATTATAATTTAAATTTTTTTTTCTAGTACACTATTCGCTATTTCAAAAATTTTCCTAACTTCACACTTAACTTATATTCACTAAATTATTAATATTTTCTACTCATTTGTCGGATTTAGTGATCTCGAATCACTGTTCCGACACCACTGAAAATTCAGGCTATTACAGGGTTTGAATCAACGGCATTGATCCGGACTTTTGATCTGCGATATGACTTGATTTTGCTCTAGTCGAGCGATGGCATCAGGAGACCCACACATTTCATTTGCCATGCGGGGAGTGCACCATCACTCTAGAGGACGTTGCACTACAGCTCGGGCTCCCCATCGACGGGAACGCGGTCACGGGTGTAAGTTCGATCTCCAGGCCGGCTACCCTTTGCTATGAATTACTTGGACGCTTTCCAAGTGAGGGAAAATTTGCCAGTTTGAGGTTTTCATGGCTAAAGGCCAATTTTGAGTATTTGTCGAGTACTGCCAATGAATGGGAGGTGATGCAGGTCTTTCGAGCTTACATTATGCACCTTCTAGGGGGTGTACTTATGCCGGATTCAAATGGCAGTACGGTCCACTTTGTGTACTTACCCCTATTATCTAATTTGCATAACACCCATTCATACAGTTGGGGGTCCGCAGTGTTAGCCATGTTGTATCGCAAACTTTGTCGGATGATAGATCCTTCTGCGATGGACATAGGCGGATGCCTCACACTGCTGCAGTCGTGGGCACTTTACCGGATACCATTCTTGGCATCTATTAGTCACCAATCATATATATTTCCACTCGTTAATAGGTGATGAATTTTTATGCGTTATAACAATTAGTTGACTTTTTTTCAAATTATGTTGTTCTAACAATTTGTTTTCGTAGATAGAGCACAAATCCGGATACCGGGAGGTCATACACGGCTCTGATATACCGTCTGATGATCGAGAATCATTTTGGAGAGGGGGTAAGTTTTTCCAATATCAATTTAATTTTATTATTTTATTTCACTCGACCCGCGTTAATATAAAAATGTAATTAACTATGCAGTTCATTTGGATGCCGTATTCTGTTCTAGAAATTATGGCGGTTATTCCCTCGTCTACCCACGTCCACTCAAACTTATGGTGCATTAGCGCACCCGTTATCAATTTTCAGATAGTGGAGTGGTATCATGGCGATCGAATTCTTGGCAGTTCGGTTGCATACAATATATCTCGACATTGCCAGTACGATTGGGGGATATCCATAAGATGAACAGGAGGGGGAAGCATGGGCTTGATTGGGGAGATGTGCATGAAGAATATATTACGGTGTAGAACAATCGGTTTGGGAGGGTACCTCAGATGGATCGTGGTTTGGATCTCCAGCCCTCGTTAGAGTACCTATAGTGGTACTGTGAAATAGGGAAACCATTTTTGTTTAGTGGGCGATCGATGGTAGTCCCCCCCGCATACGACACGAACTGGGCAACATCTTCCAGATCCGTATCATGCACCAGAGCTGGAGCCAGAGCTGGTGCTAGAGCCGGAACTACACTCTAGGGGTAGTTCTTATCATCCAGATTTGGGGGGCGATGACTATTTCCCAGGCTTTTCAGGCCATAGATATCTTTCAGAGTTTGATATCTTCAGTCCACTACCACCTCAGTACTCCAGCCATCCTGGCTCATATCTACCTCAGTACTCCGGCCCGTATCCACCACCATACTCCACTCCTCTAGAGTCGTATCCACCGCCGTTCTCTACTCCTCCCGGCCCGTATCCACCGCCGTATTCTACTCCCCCCGACTCAAGTTCATCGATGGCGTTTGAGACATGATTGTTCATCTATGTTTCGTACACCCCCACATACGGATGAAGAGAACGTTGATCGCCGCAGTCACCCGCAACATGAACGTCGAGCTCCACAAAAATATACCCCTAGAACCACACCATCAAACCATCAATAATGACTATTTATGTAATTAGTTTTTTGCCATTTTATTACAAAGGATAGTCATCCTTCCCTCAATTGAAGAATGTAATTATAATAGTAAATGAAATACATAATAAATCTGGGTTAAGTATGTATGAACACGAATAGTCATGCTTCACCCGGAGTAAGTATGTAAATTGTACGTAAACATGTGCTTTGAAGGCAAATTTTGGAATTGCTTGAGTTGAAGTACATAATAGAAAAAAAAGAGGAGTATTAAAAATAATCAATTTTAAAATACTTAAAAAATAAAGAGAATGACAGAAATGCAAATCAATCAATCAATCCATTTGATGAACAACATCTCAATGATCGCGACAGTTGTCCAATATGCTAGTTTCGGAGCGGGCATTTACTCCGATTATGACCGGCTAATCTGTATACTCCACATAGCTTCCCATCAGATTTCTCTCTAATGTCCATTTCGTTATGGATTCTGGATGATTGCGGATGACCTTTCGGGTTCCTACGCAACCCTTTGTCTGGGACAAGCTCGAATGTCATCGAAGGAACCTCCCAATTAGATAGGTCAAGAAGCACGGGAAACTCATTCTCCCATACACGCAACGTGCATTTGAGGGTATACACTTCATCGATAAATTGATCTACATTGAGCGAGACTTTAGCACTAAGCTGCCACGACATGTGCACAAGGATAATGAAGTGTCTGGAACCTCTTGCAATCGCACCGCCTATTTCAGAGATCAACTCCGTAGGACCTAGGTGGTATACCGGGTCGACGACCGATGGTTTCTGTAATGCGAAACGTTTCTTTACATCGTGAATATACTTCTACATTCATCGACCTCGCCATCCGACGGTTTGCAACCATTGCATCCCTGACATCTTCGACAAACACGTGTCCTGCCTCCATCTGGTTAACTTGTTGTTGACCCATTCTTGGCATCAAGGTAGCCAACCTGTAGAATGTAGCAGAAAAGACAAATGAAATCGAAAGATTTCATGTTTCAACAACACAATGTTGATGTCTTTCACCAAGTTTATGGTCATTTGACCGTAACGAAAGCCAAACTTTGAGCCCATTGTCACGGCTCCATGGTACCCAACCATTGTCAGAAAGATGTGTTCGTCTGACCTTCCATGTCACTCTCAAGTCGAGTCATCCTTTGCCAGAAAATGTGTGGCTCAAGCTCGTACGCTGTATATGTATTAAGAAAATATAAGTTACAGTCTCGCCACAAAATATTAGGTTATATATTGAAAGGATAAGGTTATTCTTTACCCATTTTCACAAATTGTCTCTTCTATTCTACATTTTTGTAATCTCGATGGAACTTAGCCGTGATGTGCCGTATGCAGTAAATGGATCTCCATGGCACACCGGAACGCCTAATGGCAGCAATTAATTCTTTCCCTCTATCGGAGATGATGCAAATATTATCATTACTAATAACATACCTCCGCAGGTTTATAAGGAAGAATTCTCGCGACTCTATGTTCTCCTTATTTATAATGGCAAACGCAATTGGGAGCACGTTCTTGTTCCCGTCCTGAGCAATAGTAAGAAGTAAGATCTGTGTATATTTACCGTATAGCCATGTCCCATCTACTTGTACAAACGGCTTGTAGTGGGGAAATGCATGCACACATAGATCAAACGTCCAGAACGTCCGTTTGAAAATTCTTTTTCCTGGTTGTAGTTGCTCATCTGGGCCGTAATAAGGTTGTGTCTGCAACTCAATGATAGTTCCCGGTACGTTCTCCCTCATAGCAACAATCCATCCCTACAACTCATTGTATGATGCATCAAAATCTCCATACAATCACTCCATTGCCATTTGTTTAGCTATCCATGCCTTTCGGTATGATACTCGATACTAGAATCGTGCCTACATTTCGGCAATTAGTACCGAAACTTTAATGGTCGGCATGTCTTCAACCATTGGCATTTATGATGCTACGTATGGTAAGTATAAGACATTCAAATGAGTTTTGTAAAGTTGAAATCATAAGTATTTATGAATGTTATAATTATGTACAGTGGGACATAATGGTAAATGCTCACTTGGTTCTTGTGCCCATGTAAACTTGGTAGAAAGGTTAATATATGGTTGGCATGCCAATTAGGGTCATATGTGTATTTATGTATGGGCTATTATAGAGTTAGAGCTATATTGTGTCATTCGATAGTTTAGCATTTGTTGCAGATCATCAGATGTACACCATCTTTTCAGAGACTATCTTGGTATGGTAGAGGGATGTACATGATGCTCTAGGGTTTTGCACTTATGTACCTTGGTGTGTTGTAGTTCTATGCTCTTATGAGCATTATTGGTGTGGTGATGGATTTTCATGTATCCAAGTCCATTTTACTAAGGCTACATTGGGCGAAAAACTTTATACGGATAGGTACTTGATTATGCCAAATGAATATAAAATAGTTGTGCTATGAACTTTAAAGAAAAGCTAAAGTTCTTACATGTGTTGACATGATATTTACATGTGTTCCGTGAAATGATAAGAATACATATTGACCACGTTATATGTGCTATACTAATTGTGTTGGTTGTCATGATTATAGATTTTTATACTTAACTTGCCTTTTGTGATGTAGTTGAGAATGTTATAGTAAGTATTTATATTCTTATGACATTTGGTATGCTCACCTCTATCAAGGTAAGTATAGTGAATTCCATTTGAACTTACTAAGCATTATTTGCTTACGTGTTGTTTTTGCGCTTAGATTGTTGATTCATGGATATTTGAAGCCTAGCTCAATCTAGGACATCACACTATCAATGAGACCTACAATAATATGAAAGTGACATATTTTTAGTTATGGAATGTACTAGGTGTCTACATAAGTAAAATGTTAATTTCATATTACTTGGTTTTTGTGTTAAATGTTGTTTAAATTTGACCTTGCAAGCTTCACTTGTTATTTCATCATCTTATTGTTCTTTAGGTAAATCGATGATATGCATGATTGCTTATCTTTGAGAATTATCAACTGCAAATTTAAATTGTTTTATAGTGTATTTAATACATATTTGAGATATTTTTAAGCATGTTCTAGATATATCATGAATAAAGGGACTGAGAAAAACATTTTGAAGTGTTTTAGGCATATTCTATGAGTCACATTGCAACCATAGAATGTAACATCCCAATTTAGGGTCTAGTCAGAACAATAATTTGAGACCACAAATTCGACGTAAGAAAATTTATTTTTATTATATTTTTATGGTCTACGATCTCACAAAATGATTTCGTAAAAATTTCGTTTGAAAATTTTGACGTTTGGGCACTCAATTTAGTCAAAAGGACTAAATCGTAAAAAGTGAAAAAGTTGAGTTCTACATGCTAGAGGTGTCCAATTGTTATGAAATTTTAAATTGGAGGTCCTTATATGGTAATTAGACCATTTTTTAAGTTTGTGGACAAAAATGAACATGGTTAGGCATGTTTCTAAAGTTTTTCATTAAGGACATTTTGGTCATTTAGTTATTAAAATGAATTAAAAACAAAAATAAAAGCCAAAAATTCGTCTATCTTCCTCCTTGGCCAAATTTTGCAAGAGGAAGCCATGACTAGGGTTTTTCAAGCTTTCAAGCTCGATTATAAGTCCGTTCTAGCCCCGTTTTTAATGATTTTCACATTTTTGAAATAATTGTAACACGATCTAGCTATTTCTACCATTAATTTGAGATATAATGAAGGTCTAGGTTTTGACCCATTATATAAATTTGTGTATTTTGATGTTTAATGGTAGATTATGCATGTTTATGGTTAGAGAAACAACTTTTACTAAGTGATTTTCGGTGAAAACGTCCAAAAGAACTAAATTGTAAAAGTTATAAAATATGTAGTAAAAGTGTGTTTTAATGGAAATTATGGGCTGCTATAGTTATGAAAATGGTTCGGCTAGGCTTAAGATACAAAGAAATTGAATGAAAATCATTTTACGAGCCTAAGGGCAAAAGTGTAAATATGATAAAGTTTAGAGGCAAATATGTAAATTTTTCATAGTATGATATTTGGGTCACAATGAATAATGTGACTAATAAGTAAGCTAAATGTGATGTTATAGATCAAAGAAAACGAGGTTCGGACCTAAAACGGGGGAAAAACGAGTAATTAACGGTTAGGTCCCACTTTACCATTTTTGGTGTCGAGGTAAGTTTGTATGTAAATATAGCTATGTTATGTTTGTATATTAAATATTCTAAATTCTTTGTTAATGTATGAAATAAATGATTGATTCCATAGTTGTATTTGACGAAGTTCAGATAAGTGAGAAAAATCTCATTTGAACCTTAGGAATAGAATAGGATACGAATAATTTGTCACTAAGGATATTTGTGATGTATGCGTGATTATGTGATTCGAGTACTGGTCTCGTATGTCTACCAGTGGCTGGGTAGTCTGGCATATGTTGCGTATACCTGACAGCTTGTATGAGCAACACTGCGTAGTTGCATCTTGACCGTCAGCTTGTGTGAGCAGGCTCAAGATTTGTTTGAGAGCGAGCATTTATGTGATAAGAGATATGAGGTAGCTTTAGCTACATATGTGGCACTTATGTGCAAAGACTTTCCGTGTATCCATTTAGTATTCCAAGTGTTCAACGGGTATGCCAAAGATAAGAAAGTAAGTGGTTATGTTACGAGATGGTAAATGTATGTACGTAAAGATTTTAAGTATTGACTTCATGTTATTGTGAGTTATGATCACGATGAAAGTGACTTTGAGATAGCCTTATGATTGTTGATTTATGGTCATGATGTATAAATGCATGGAAAAACGGTTGATGACTATATGTTAGACCTTGGAGGCCCAATTGATTGGTGAGACAATAAATGTTGTTCATTTGTATTGTGATTTATTGATTATGAGTGAAAGGAAATATTG
Source organism: Gossypium anomalum (assembly GCA_025698475.1). Lineage (NCBI taxonomy): Eukaryota > Viridiplantae > Streptophyta > Magnoliopsida > Malvales > Malvaceae > Gossypium > Gossypium anomalum. The sequence goes on from CM046961.1 coordinate 73,917,311, forward strand.
GCCTAATTGCCTACTAAAATGGTTAAGAAAGTATGGAAAGAAAGAGTTATTACCATTTGAAATATGTTGAGCTATATGCATGAAAACATGAATATACATAAGTAACGTGTACTTTAACTAAGATGTTTAAAATGTTTTGCTAATTATGAAACATGCTATAATGGAGAAATTATGGCTGCTAGACTGAAAGTCGAGTAATGTTAAATTATTTTGATAAATCAAAAGAGAGTAAACATGTGAATAGGTTATATTGCAACCTTGAGATTTATAGCTATTTTTATATTAACTTGTGCTTATATTGTCAAGCATAGTATATGACTAGCATGAGTTGCTCATTATTTTCATATGAACTTACTAAGCTTTAAGCTTACTGCCCCTTTTCTTTCCCATCTTTTATAGGTTAATTTAGCTAGCTCAGGTTGGAGACCGCCGGAAATGCCATCACACTATCAAGCTATCATTTGGGTATAAGTGAACACGAGTATTTTAAGTTTATGAAATGTATAGGATCTTTGTCTTTTGATTAACTATGTCATTGTTAATGTGGTCAAATGTGTTGGCCTAGAATGGTTTATGGTCCGAATTGTATAAGGCCATGAGATATGGCTCATATTGATTATTTGGTTGTAAACCTATTCATATATGCATGCATGTGCCAAGGTCATATATGATGTGGTTAAAATTGTTTGGCATGGATGGATATTGGATGTGACTATGAATGTTTGATGATGGAATTGTGAGTGAGTGGCATGATAATAACCAAGACTTGAGTATGTTAAATGGAAATAACTTCAACTCTTAGTGCATGCAAATTTTATAAATTTGGCTTGACAAAGTATGAAGTTTTATGCATGTAATAGTGAAAATGAAATGATCATGATCATGTCTTGTTTGTGTATGTTTAAGTGCTCGCTTATGCCATGCTAAGTGCCTTTGAAATAATGTATGTGTTTGTGAAAATAAGGGTGGCAATTGACTTAAACGATAGCCTCAAAGTTGTCTACACGGGTAGACATAAGGGCATGTGTCTAGATCGTGTGAGACATACGGTCTGCCCCCATGGGCATGTGATCCGGCCATGTGTCCCCTGCACCCTAATTTGGTAAAAAACAATGCTCAGCAGTAAACACACGAGTAGAGACACGGCCGCGTGTCTCAGTCGTGTGGAGGCCACGGCCTAAGCAAATGGGCGTGTGACCTCAATTTAGTTGATGACGTCATAAATAGAGAGTTATAGGGGCTGAGGACACGGACGTGTCCCAAGCCACACGGGCGTGTAACCCTTTAAAACAAGAAAAATTTCTAAGTGTTGTATACATTCAACAGTCCTCGGTTTAGTCTCGAACCACCCCCAATGTATGTTTTGGGCCTCCTGGGCCCATATAAAGGATGATATGCATGTGAATGAAAAGTTTTAATTTGGACGCAAATCCATATCTCGATTTTGAATGTTTGTTTGAGTTTATGTCCGATAATGCCTCATACCCTGTTCTGGCGTCGAATACGGGTAAGGGGTGTTACATAGAATTTCGACGTCGCGACCTCACTGCCTGATGTCAAGGCATCACATAATTCACATTGCAACATTGCTACTCAGTAAGTCTTGTTGTAACGTCAAAAGTCCCTACGCCTCAATGTCACACTTGATCCCAGCATTGCACTATTTTAAGTTATTTTAAGCTTCAGAAGCTCGTTTTGTGTTCTGCTCACCTCCGATTAACCCTGAATAAATTATAAATGATTTTAATTTGTTTTTAAATCTTTGAATCTTATTTAAATCATATCATAATTATTTTATAAAAAAAGGTCTTTAACTTTCAATATTTAAATGAATCCAAGATTTCTTACGCGTACATGATTCAGTGTCATCTTCCATCCGTATCGGTCATTTAAAATGGGTGAAAGGTGTTACATTTAGTGGTATTAGAGCTTGAGTTTAGTTGATTCTAATGCTAGATCAAGACATTGCGTTAAGTTTAAACGTACATGTTGTGATAGTCTATGACAGTGTGATGTAATTCTAACTTGAGTTGGCTTCAGGTTTCCTTATCAATCATTTATGTTTGTCGATTCTTGTATAACAGATGCAGAGGGTAAGGAGCGGTCCCCAAACCAAAGTGTCTTGAAACCTCAAGGCCCTATAGGATCTAGTGGCGAAGCTAGAAACCCATTTTCTACATGAATAACCAATGGTTCTATCGTTATTTGAGAGTTACTTCTCCAACTCCCTAACCTCAGGGACCACCTCGTCTTGTAACCTCTTGTGTTCCTTTACCACCATCCCTTGCTCTTAAGCCCACGTATCGACACCTGCATGAGAAAATTCATAAATTTGGGGTTGAAGAGTTCAAAGGTAAAAAGAGGGGATGACTCTTCCATATTAGAGTATTGGCTAGAAAGTACTTAGAGGGTTCTTGATGAGTTACAATGCACACCAAAAGATTGTTTAAGGTGTGCAACTTCCTTACTCAAGAAAGAAGCATACTAGTGGTGAGTTACTTTTACTATTATGACACCACAAGATCGAGTCCATTGAGAAATCTTTCAATATGAGTTTCACAAGAAAGATGTAAGTTATCTATACTTGAAGAAGAAAAAGAGAATTCATTAAAATGAAGTAAGGAAACATGCCAGTAGCCAAGTATAACTAAAAGTTTGTACGGTTGAGCCAAGTATGAGGAAAACATGTGTGCTAGGTTCGAATGGGGTCTTGATGAGGATATTCACATGTCATTGGGAATTCTAGAGTTGAAATAGTTTACAACCCTATTTGGGAGGGCACAAAAGATGGAGGACTTGAGAATGGACAAGAAAAAGCTCAAGACTGGAAACAAAGACCAAGAAAAGAGAATCACAACTGGTTCCTTGCCACCGTTACCCCCTAAAAGGGTCAAGAACTCCTAAGGTTATTTTTCCACTCTTTCGTAGTCTTTAAGGAGGGGACGATAGAGGCATGATGTTAGTGGCCTTAGGCATGATGTCAATGGCCTTACACTATTTCAGTTGCTAGTACTGGGGACATGAGAGATGTATTTACGCTTGTCTATAAGCGTTGTGGATGGAGGCATTTCGGTGAGTGCCGAAAATTGATGGGAGCCTACTTTAGATGAGGCTTCATAGACCATTTCATGAGACATTGCTTGAGGGAAGCTTCATTCAATCAAGTGTGTCACCTTAGGGTGCTTTAGTTTTATTTGTTAAGAAGAAGGATGAAACTTTGAGATTATGTATTGATTATCGACAACTAAACCATGTTACAATAAAGACTAGGTATCCACTTCACAGGATTGAGGATTTGTTCGATCAACTCAAGAGAGCTAGCATGTTTTCAAAGATTAATATTTGCTTGAGGTACTATGTAACACCCCTAACTCGTATCCGGCACTGACTTAGGGTTACGAGGCATTACCTGACAAAATATAGTTCAGCACGTTCGTATAATTCATTTCATGATCAAAGATATATCAACTACTTTACAATAATTTTAAATCGAATAACAACCATCTATTCTTTCGTATAAGTCAAATTCGCACATATGGACCACTTAATCAACTAAAACTTATCATGCTTTATTACTTATAATTCATTAACAATCCATGCTTCAAATTTCCATCACATCAATAACATCAACCTATACAAATATTCGAACCAAACTTGCATACATCAAAGCAATGTTCACACGCTCCATAAATAAAATTTTTAAACCATATAACCATCACATTAATAGCATTCGCATACTTAATATAAATTCAAGCATATATCATTACATTTCATATTCCTAGCATGTCAAAACATTCATTTGCATACATTTATTTCATTAGCTAATTATCAAACGTACCATTTCATATGCCTACGTACATTCGCATATCAAATCAAAACAAGCCATATTATACAACTTATTAATTATCCATATAAGAGTCAATATCAAACATCACCAAATGGTCAAATATAATTGTCATTATTACCAAGTTATGCACATTGCACTATAGCAACATTAACATTTTTGAACACAAATAACAAATCAAAGTACACCTAAATCGCATGCTAAGTTTTCGTATCCAAAATACATATACACAACCAATCAATTGTCCATATATTCGGTTATCAAATTTAACTTCAATAGATCGTACTATTATCATAACCAAATCTCAACTAGTTATACCATTTCGTAGCTAATTAACATCATTAACTAGATACATTATACTTGCTCAAATGACCAACTCATCATCCATAGAACATAGCCATCTTTTGCTATCACAGACCGTACCAAAAAGACCAATTACACAAGAAATAATATATTCATAACATAGTTTATATAAACTTGCCACAACTGAAACCATATCCATCACTACATTAACATCACACAAACGGATTCATAACCATCCATAAATGCAAACTATGCCATCAAACAAACTTCCCAAAATGAGCTAATTAACAAGGTCGATTATTCACAAACATTAACATCATTATCAAGCCATTTTCGCATGGCTGTTTATACACAATTCAAAACTAACCGTATCAAAACTAGCCTATACATGCCATATGTCATAAGTACAAGCTTTCAAAGTACCAAAATAGCGATTAATAGTGTGATGATGATCCTTGATGGTCCCCGAGCTCGAGCTAGCTTTATATAACTATAAAATAATGAAAGAACACACAAGGTAAGCTTTGAAAGCTTAGTAAGCCATAAGCAAATAAATCATCACAAGAACATTAATAATTCAATTCGAATAGGCCACATTTAGTTAATCTCATACACATATACAATCACTTTTCTCATATAATCCATATTACCATGTTAAGTAACTTCAAGTACCTTATTTTTCAATGAACATATAAACTTCATACGTACCTTAATCATTTAGCTCAAATTCACATTCGGTCTCGTTTTGACATTGCCCATTGAACTATTCAGAATCGTTAAGGATACTCGGAAACACATATATCACATACAATGCCATATCCCATATATGGCCTTAAATGTTATCACATATTGATGCCTCTATCCCAGACAGGGTCTTACACGTAATCTCATATCGATGCCAATGTCCCAGACATGGTCTTACACGAAATCACACCTCGGAAGTCTTAATGTCATGACATCAGTATCCTATACTATTCCTAAGGTTCATGCGGGGCTTTCAACTTCGTAACTCAATCAATTCATGCTCGAAACAAGTCCTCCAATGCTCAATTCAATTCGGTAACATAAATAAATATACATTTAAATTTAAAAACATTTATTTGCACATGAACTTACCTCGTACGGAAACGAACGGATCAAAACAATTGTTCAACAACTTTCAACTTCCCCGATCCAAGTTTGATTTCTTTCTTTCTTAATCTAAATAAAATTCAAATTTAACTTATTTAATCACATATTCATTCAATTTCACCCAAAAACACATAAATAGGCATTTTGCACTTTAGCCCTTAACATTTCACTCACAATTTAGTCTCTATTTCAAAACAACACAAAATACACAAAATTTCATCAAACCCAAGCATGGCCGAATCTACCCTAGGTCCCTAGCAGCCCATTAATTCCATTTATTTCACATTTTAACCCCTCAATTTACAAATTTCACAATTTAATCCTTAATAAGCATTTTTATCAAAAATCACTTAATAAACTGTGAAAATCTAACAACAAATATTTCTTTTTCATCATCAAACAACAAAAAGAATGGCATTTCACAAATTCATCATCAAATCCGAAAATTAAAGCATGAGATAGCTAATATACAAAGCAACGATCTCAAAAACATAAAAATTATCAAAAATTGAGCAAATAACATACCTAAATCAAGCTTCCTAGGTGCCGAACTTAAAAACTTCAACAATGGTTTCTTTTCTTCTCACATTCGTCCATAAAAGATAAACATGCATGATATTTTATGTTTTGTTTTATTTATTACATATTAATATTCAATTTACCATTTTAACCTTTATAATTAAATAAGAAAACCATATAACATAAGCCCATAATAGTCCACTTCATTGTTAAAAGGCCAATGAACCACATAAGGACTTCACCTTTAATTAATTAAAGCAATTACGCACTTTAACATATAACATGCTGCTTTTATATTTTACGCTATTTAGTCTTTTTATCAAATTAAACAACCAATCGATAAAATTATTTCATGAAACTTTCACACATATTAATGCACATGCTGTAAACACATAAATTAATATAAAATTAATTTTTACAATTTCAAATTTGTGGTTTCGAAACCATTATTCTGATTTAGCAAAAATCGGGCTGTTACATACTATAAGCTCAAGGTAAATGAGCCGGATGTACTTAAAATTGTCTTCAAAACTTGGTATGGTTATTATGTGTAACACTCCTTACCTGATCTGGTTGCCGGACTCGAGCTACAAAGTGTTACAATCAAAGCCATGATAGAACACTTTTAATTCACATCGATTATTTTTAAATAAACATGGAATTACTTCGTAAATACACAATTACAATAAAATTAAACATGAATCATACAATCATAGTCAATTCAATGCATAATTACCAAATATAATTTTTCCCGAGCCTTATACGAGTTTACGTATGCTTTAATATCAACCTAGAATTTAACTAGGACTAATTTGCAACATTTCCAATTTTATAGATCAATTATATAAAAAATAAATCCTTCAAATAATCAATCATGTCATAAACATTCAAATATTATGATATACAATTAAATTCGAGTCTTAATCGAGCTTACGAAAGCTCTTAAGTTGACTCAAGCACAAATAAGGATCAAATTGAAACATTTTCAAAAGATAGGGGCATTCATGCAAAATGTAACACCCTTTACCCGTATCCTATGCTGACACAGGGTGCGAGGCATTATCGGACTTAAATACAATCAATCATGTAAAAATCGGCCATAAAATTTTGTTCTATTTAAAAAGCTTTCATACATATGCTTAATGTCCCTTATATGGGCCTACGGGGCCCAAAACATACATTCAGAGTGGTTCGAGACCAAACCGTAAACATATAAAACTTTTGCAACACTTAGAAAATTTTCACACTTTGGAGAGTCACACGCCCGTGTGGGTTAGCTGTGTGGCTTGGACTCGCTCGTGTAACTTTCTGTTTATGAAGTCAGCAAACATTTAGAGTCACATGGCCAAGTTACACACCCGTGTGCTAAACTGTGTTCCCCACACGGTTGAGACACACGGCCGTGTCTCTGCCAGTGTGGTTAACACTTAGGCTATTTTCCAAGCCTTTATGTTACCCGTAATCCTTCACATCTTTATACACACTAAGGACACATATCATGACATCATTTTAATGATTTAGCATCTCATATTAAGACACATTCATATCATTAATACCAACCATATATGGCCAACAAGCATAATCACACCACCTCATCACAAGCATTAGAACATAGCATAGATAGATAGGTTCACAAACCATAATCAAAATAAGACACACCTCTTGGCCATATACAAATAACTCAATATAAGCCAACACATTTGCTAATCATAATAACACATAACATAATGATAAGTCCCTATACATGCCACTCACTTAAAAATGTTTAACATATATCAATATTGCAAATGTGATGGCTTGATAGTGTAATGCTACCTCCGACGATCTCCAATCCCGAGCTAACCTGACAACACTAAAGAAAAAGAAAGGAAGGGAGTAAGCTTCATAGCTTAGTAAGACCGTATAAAAAATAATAAGCAATTTTCAACTTGCTCCTCAAGGTAATACAACCATATTTGCACATTTACTTATGCTCAGGTCAAGCTATTTTCTTGAGTCACAGTCACTAAATTATTTATATCTGGAGCTACGAAACTCTAAATTTAGATCTGCTAATTTTCCCTGAAACTAGACTCACATATATTCTTGCCATAAAATTATCAGAATTTTTGGTTTATCCAATTAATACATTTTATTCTTTGAAGTTACCCCTGTTTTGCTGTCTGGTAGTTCTTACCCCTCTTTACTAAAAATTAGTTATCTCCTCATGCAGGATTCGGATGATGTTCCCATTTGTTTCTTTTGAAAATATACTCATTAAAGAATCTAAAAATATGAATTATAACCCATAATTATTTTTGTACAATTTGTACTAATTTTCTCAAATCAGAACAGGGGATTTTAAAATTGTTCTGACACTATTTCACACAAATTCAAATATCTTATAATATGCAATTCTTTTGCTTACCTTTATGAGAAACTATACTCTCTTAGCTTTAATTCTATATTTTATTCAATCTCTAACCCCCTTTCCACTATTTTTGGTGCATTTCCCAAGTTGGACTACTACAGCTGCCCCAAAACTGTTTAGTGTAAAATAATGGTAACTAAGCTTATAACACTTTTACAAACCATTTTAAACATCATGGTGAAAATACATATTGGTACATCATAAGCAGAGAACCATAATCACAAATTCATCAATATTTCATTCTCATAGGCATAACTTACTTATTTGTATCCTTACCAAAGTTGCATCATTTCATGATCGTAATAGCATTTGAGCTTCGAGTACATACCTGTACCTTTTCGACATGCTCACAACATTTTATAGTTTGCTCATAATACATAAATGGGCATAAGCACAACTTACACATGAATATCAAATACAATTCATATATCATATATCAAGCTCACATCTCATATGTTTCAAGTAGGTACCTGTACCACTCACAACATGGTCATAACCTTTCTCATTTAGCCTAAACTGTAAATCTCTTCGTTGAACCGTTCGGAATACTAAAGGATATTCAATATGCCCCAAACATAGGGTAGGATGCCGATGCCATGTCCCAGACATGGTCTTACACTGACTATCGCGATTAAGGCCGACGCCATGTCCTAGACATGGTCTTACATTGGCTCTCACATATCTGTGCCGATGTCATATCCTAAACATGGTCTTACACTAACACCTCTATCCGTGCCGATGCCATGTCCCTAACATGGTCTTACACTGACACATCTCAGGGCCGATGCCATGTCCCAGACATGGTCTTACACTGGCTCACATCTAGAGGCCGATGCCATGTCTCAGACATGGTCTTACACTAGCTCTTGTCTCAATGCTGATGCCATGTCCTAGACATGGTCTTGCACTGGCTCTCATAATGTGGCCGATGCATGTCCTAGACATGTCTTACACTAGCACACATATCACCCAAATGTCATGGCATGAATATCCAATCTATTCCTAAGGTTCAACCGGGAGCTTCTACTACATCAATTCCCATCATGGATACTCATTTTCACAGTCAGACAATTTATGCTATATCAACTCAATTAACATAATAACAATGTAGTTCCATTATTTACACCCAACTTACTCGTTTCAATGAAATATCATATTCCATCAAATTTCCAATGTATTCAATCATCACCCAAATGTTATTAACATTTGGCATCACTTTCTCATATACAATATCATCAACATATAATTCAATACAATGACAGCAAGATAGATTTCAAGTATATTAACAATAACATGGATATCATGCTTATTTAATTACACGGACTTACCTCGAATGCAATTTCGGCTAATTACTCCATTTTAGTCCATAACCTCGTACTTTTCGATTTAAGCCCGAATCTTGGTTTTATTGATCTATAATGATAAAATTCACTACTTTAATAATCATATTAACCAATACATTCCATAATTTATACTTTGGCAAAATGACCATTTTGCTCCTAGACTTTCACAAAAATTATGATTTTACCCTTGGGCTTGTAAATCGATTTTAATCAAATTTTCTTATTACCCAAGCCTAACCCAACCTTTATTACTCTTGTAGCAACTCAAAATTCCAATTATTTCACACAATTCCCATCCATTTAACAAACTTTACAAAATGGTCCACATTAGGTGTTTTCATGAAAATCCATTCACAAAAGTTGTTTATTACACAACCATGACTTATTTTCTTCCATAAAAATTCAGAAAACAACATAAATATTCACATGGAAAAAACCTAGACTTTCAACCATTTTGCAAAACAATCCCCCCATTAGCTAGATTAAGCTATAAGGGTTCCAAAAATACAAAAATCATCAAAAAGACCATCAAAATCACTTACTTGCAAGGGAACTAAGTGGATGAAAATTTGAGCTTCAAAACCCCCATGTTTGTTGCCATTTTCAGTGGAAGAAGAAGAAGAAATGAAAAAAGATAACTTTTTCTTTATTTTATTTTATTACTAAAAAAGTCACCTAATGTCCACCAAATTTGACTTTTCAACTTTCTTGTCCCCTATGGCCAGCCATCACTCCCCAAATGGCCTATTTTCGCTTTAAAGACCTCCAATTTGGGTTCTCTAGCTATTTAACATATTTGGGTAGTAAAACAAAACTTTTACCCTTTATACGATTTAGTCTTTTTTCGCAATTAAGCTCACAAACCCTAAAATTAATTCACCAAAATTTTCATGCACCCATATAATCATGCTATAACACATAAAATAAAATTAAAATAATTTATTAAACTCGAATTTGAGGTTCCGAAACCACTATTCTGACTAGGCCCAAAATCGGGCTGTTACACAAAATAGGGGTCAAACGACTGTATAACTCAATGTGATTGTGTGGGCAAAACACCAATTTTACCAAAAGTCACATGATCTTGTGGTTGGGCCATGTAACTAACTAACGCCTTGTGGATCAAATGTTACCAAATCTGCAGTACTCATATGGGCATTTGGCCAGCCCGTGTGGTGCAATAATGTGCCATTAAGTATCTAATTCATTCCATGCAACACCCCTTATCGTATTTGACATCGGAACAGGATACGAGGCATTACCAGACTCACATCGCAAGCAAACATACAATTTTGAATCATAAATTTTCATCCAACTTAAAAACCATTTGTATTCAAACATAAAGTCCCTAATACGATGTAACAACCTTATCACGTATCCGTCCCGGACTAGGGTTAAAGGCATTACCGAACAAAACAAAACATTTAACATTCAATTCATAAACTTCATAGAATCATAATTCAAACATCTATATTAAGTCCCTTACATAGGTTATCGAGACCTTAAACATGCATTAGAAAGGGGTCGGGACTAAACTGAACGCATACAAATTTTTTTCATAACTTAAACAATTTTCAAAGTTATACAGGTCACACGCCCGTGTGAACAGGCTATGTGCCTCACACAGCATTAGACACGCCTGTGTGCCTAGGCCGTGCCAAAACAGGGCATACATACTGACTTGCACACACGGCCACAAGACACGCCCGTGTGTCTTGGCTATGGTCGACACTGGCTTGGGCCACACGGCTAGCCACACGCCCGTGTGCCTTGGCCGTGGTTGAGCCTGACTTACAATTGTAGGGTACCCTAGGGGACACATGGCCATGAAACATAGAGACACACGACCGTGTAGACAAAAATAGGCCATTTGAATAGCCAATTTGCCACCCCAATTGGGTCAAACCTACAAGCACCAAACCAAGCATATTTGCACAACAATTTCAGCCAATTTCTATACCAAACCATACATCATTCATGCCATAACATTATCAACAAGTTTCAATTGCAATTCATCAACCAAATCATGCCAATTCAAAACTAAAATCATACCAAAGCATATGCTTCAATACATCATTCAATCTCATTATCAAAACTTACCAAAACTTATCAATATTGACCATTTCTTTTGGTCATTCAAAACATATCATATGGTTCATAATGCATCACATATCATATAACATTTCCAACCATAAGTTCAAACACAAGCTAGCCATATCACTTGGCATGATATATATATTACAAAACATATCCATACACTACTAGCCTATACATGCCATACTTCAATATATACATTTTCAAAAGTACCAAAATAAGGCTCGATAGTGTGGTGAAGATCCTCGACAATCCCCAAGCTTCGATAGCTAAAATATCTATAAAACAATGCAAACACACACTGAGTAAGCTTTCAAAAGCTTAGTAAGCCATATACAAATAGCCATATACAAATAAACTTATCATTCAAAACATATAAGCATCATCAATTTACATATACTTTGTAGCCAAATACCAACATAAATCTCATATTCATATACTTAGATCATAGATCATCATTTGTACATATACTTATCTTTCATTCTCAAACATAATATACAACGCAAACATACCTGATTCGAATACATATTCATTTAACCATTCATTTTCTCGGAATGCCCGTTTGAACCATTAGGAAACATAAGGATACGCGGATAGCTTGGAAAGCATATACAATGCTAACGTCCCAGACGTGGTCTTACATGTAATTGAACATCGATGCCACTGTCCCAGAAAGGGTCTTAGACAAAATCAGATACGATACAATGTCCCAGACATGGTCTTACATGTAAAACAGAAGTCGATCGATGCCAATGTCCCAGACGTGTTCTTACACGATAACACTTATCGAAAATCTTATGTCATGACATATGTATCCTAACTATTCCTAAGGTTCGTATGGGGCTTTTCAGACGTCGAAACTTTGTCGATACTTTCTCGGATGGCACATATATAGTTTGAATATTCATTCATCACAATTTAATATCATATGACTAATAATAATTCAATTCAAACACTTTTATTTGTATATAAACTTACCTCGTACGGAATCGGATAGACTGAATCGGCTACTCGTCGACTTTCGACTTTCCCTGATCTAATTTCGTTTTCTTTAATTCTTGATCTATAGAAATTCAAATTTGACTCATTTAATCACACATTCATTCAAAACAATCCATAAACACAATTTTAGGGCATTTTGTAAACTAGCTCTCACATTTTCACATTTTGACACTTTAGTCCCTAATTCACAAAATCAAAAAAATACATATAATTTCTTTAGACATGTACATGGTCGAATATTCATAGCACTCATACAAGTCCACACATTTCATTTATTTCACATTTTAGTCCTTCAATTTACAAATTTTACAATTTAGCCCATTTTACTCAAAATCATCAAAAATCCAAAGAGAAAAGTTTCATATTTCATCATTTAACAACATAAAGCTTATGAATTCATCCATGACACATTTCCAAATCATCATCAAAATTAGAAATTGAGGCATGGGCTTGATAGTATACGAAGCAAAGATTACAAAAACGTAAAAATTATCAAAAATCGAACAAAATACCTACCTCAATCAAGTCCTTCAATGGCCGAACCCTAGGTAGTCTTTTTCTTTTATTTTCTTTGTGTTTTTCGGTTATGGATGAAAAAAAAGACCATATTTTCATGCCTTTGTTTTATTTTAATTCATTTAATAAATAATTTACTAATTTACCCTTTTAATAACCATTATAAAATCACTTAATGGATGGTTATTAATGTCTATTCAAACTTCTAATGGTAAAATAACCACATAAGGACCTCAAAATTAACAAGCCAAATCAATAGACACTTTTAACATATAGCCGGCAACTTTTACATTTTACGCGATTAGGTCTTTTTACCAAATTGAGCACACAAACGATTAAATTTTCATACAAAATTTTCACACATATTAATTCACATATAAATAGCACGGAAAATATATTTAAAATATTTTTCTGACTCGGATTTGTGGTCCTGAAACCAGTATTCCTACTAGGGTCTAAACCGAATCATTATAATTCTCCCTCGAGGATTTTCGTCCTCAAAATCTTTCCAAAGAAATGATTCGGATATTGTTGTCTCATAGCATCTTCAAGCTCCCACGTAGCTTCTTCAATACCATGTCGATTCCACATAATTTTAACTAACGGAATTATCTTATTTCTTAGTTCTTTAGCTTCGCGAGCTAAGATACGGATCGGTTCTTCTTCATAAGTCATACCAGATTGAATCTGAATCTCGGACGGAGAAATTACATGCGAAGGATCGAATCTGTATCGTCGAAGCATTGATACGTGAAACACATCATGAATGTTTTCTAACTCTAGTGGAAACAATAATCTATATGCTACAGGCACAATATGCTCGGTACTCTCATACGACCTGATGAACCTCAGACACAATTTGCCTTTTCTACCGAACCGAAGTACTTTCTTCCATAGAGATACTTTCAAAAATACTTTTTCACTGATCTCAAATTTAATGTCTTTTCTTTTCAAATCTGCATAAGATTTCTGACGATTGGAAGCTATTTTTAAACTATCTTAGATCACTTTTACTTTCTGCTCAGTTTCTTTTATCAAATCAATTCCATGAATCTTATTCTCACTGACTGTATAAGGCTTCGTATGGTGCCATTTCAATGCTCGATTGAAAACTGTCAGTATAAGTGAATTCAATCAAAGGCAAATATTGTTCCCATGTACCTTGAAACTTAAGAATACAACATCTCAACATATCCTTGAGTATCTGAATAATCCGCTCGGATTGACCGTTCGTTTGCGAGTGAAAAGCAGTACTGAAATGCAATTTCGTACCCAGAGCATCTTGCAACTTCTTCCAAAATCGTGATGTGAATCTCGGATCTCTGTCTGATACAATAGACAATGGCACACCATGCAATCTCACAATATCAGAAATGTATAACTCAGCTAATTTCTCAAGCAAGTAATCGGATTGAACCGGAATAAATGAGCTGATTTTGTCAAATCAACTATAACCCAGATTGAATCTTTCTTTCTCGGAGACAGGGGCAAACCCAAAACAAAGTCCATTTTTACTCTATCCCATTTCCATTTCGGAACCATAATCGGCTGTAACAAACCAGATGGCACCTGATGTTCAGCTTTAACTTGCTGATAGATTAAGCATTATGAAACAAAATCGGAGATATCTCTTTTCATTCCAGACCACCAGTAATGCTATTTCAGATCCTTATGCATTTTCGTACTACCTGGATGTACAGATAATCGACTTTTGTGAGCTTTATTCAAAATCATTTGAATTAACTCTGAATTTCTCGGAACACAAATTCTATCTCAGAACCGCAGACAATCATTTTTATCAACTCTGAATTCTGAATTAGAATCTAATTCATACTGAGCTCGCTTTGCTAAAATCTCATTATCAATCTTCTGAGCTTCGATAATCTACTGTAAAAACAAAAGTTTCGCTTTTAATTCGGCTAAAACTGAACCATCATCGGATAGAACCAAATGAGCATTCATCGCACGCAGAGCAAACAATGATTTTCAACTTAAAGCATTAGCAACAACATTTGCCTTACCCGGATGATAATCTATCACAAGTTCATAGTCTTTTAACAGTTCTAACCATCTTCTCTGTCGCAAATTCAAATCTTTCTGAGTTATCAAATATTTCAAACTCTTATGATCAGAATAAACATGACATTTCTCACCGAACATATAGTGGTGCCAAATCTTTAGAGCAAATACAATCGCGGCTAACTCAAGATTGTGCGTCGGATAGTTCTTTCCATGAGGCTTTAATTGTCTTGAAGCATAAGCAATAACTTTGCCTTCTTGCATCAAAACACATCCTAGACCGATCAACGAAGCATCACTATATATCATAAATTCTTTACCCGATTCAGGTTGTACTAACACTTGAGCTTCAGTCAACAAAGTTTTCAACTGATCAAAGCTGTTCTGACACTTTTCTGACCACTCAAATTTAACATCTTTTTGAAGCAGTTTCATTAATGGAGTCGCAATCTGTGACACCCCTAATTTGACCCTAGTCGAAAAGTGGTTTCAGGACCACAAAATTGAGTCACAAAAATAATTAATTGTTATATTTTATGCTTATTATTTGTGAATAAGTATGTGTAAAAATTTCATGTTTTAATTTTGTCATTTGGATGTGAAATTAGCTAAAAAGGACATATTTGAGAAACTTTAAAAATATGATAGGCAAATGTCCAAGTGATTAAAATGTTAAATTACTAAAGTTGTGGACTTGCATGTCAAATGGCCCACTTTTAACATTAGTGGATGGTAATGATGTTATGATTTTGGCATTATGTGTATATTATATTTAGTAAATAATATTTAATAGTTTATAATTTGAAAACATGAATTAAATAAAAAAGAATGGTGATAAAAACAAAGAAACTTTTCTCTTTGTTTTCTCTTATTGCAGTAACTAAGCAAGAAAGAAAGGACAGAACACCAAAGGCACTCGGTCACTTGGTGTTGGGAATTAAGGTGAGATTTCATGTGTTTTATTTTTAATTTTTATGAAATGTTGTTAGTTTTGAAGCTCACAACATGACCCATATGTTAATTTTTGTGAATTTATTTCATAAAGCATTCGGTCATGGCTTCAAGGATTAGATTGTGGATGTTTTGATGATAAGTGTTTATGGATGAGGATAGACAAATTAAATTTGCTATGAGGGGCAAGTTTGAGTAAAATTTCATTCGGTTATTAAAGTGTAAAGTAAGGTTGTGCCAAGTTCTTGGAAATTATATTTTAAATGTTAGATTGTAATTATACGGATGCCGAATGAGGAATTGAATGGGGAGTTGAACTAAATTATTGTTTATTAAAATATTGATGCATTCGGCCGTGAATTTGCAATATGTTATAAATTGAGTGTTAATTGCCTTGATGAATAAAAAGGTGGTTAAATGAGTGCATGTGGTTTTAGGAATTTTGTTAAGTAAGGTTATAGGTGATTAAAATGAGCAAATTGTATGCGGCAATTAAAGTGAAGTATGAAACTTGTGCTTAATTGTGGAATGCTATAATTAAATTGCTAATATATGTTTATATACTTGCCGAATTTGAATTAAGGTGAAAGACGAGGTAAAGAATGAGTTTGAGTTGAAAATTTATAATTGTAATTAAATTGATAGCATATATTTATATATTAGCCGAATATGTGCTAAAATGAGAAATGAAATGAATGATTAAGTTTGAATATTTATTTGAGTCGTCTCAAGTATGGAAGCAAGCCCGTGGCAAAATCTAGTTAATGGAAAAAGATGACATTCGGCTAAGGAAGTTTTGTGATAGTATTTTTTTGGCTAAGGATGCTTTGTATGTTATGCATGATGTGTTTAATGTCTTGATAAACAAGTAGTCATTAAATGAGGCTAAGCTTGTGAAATTATGAGTTTGGATGAATATATATATATATATGCATTCGGCAATGTGTAAAATATTGATTGTTTTAAATGGTTCGTAGTTAAGTGGAAATGGAAGCTTGATAAAAAAATTTCATTAAGGATGAGTAAGAGGTATGTGCATTCAGCCATTAAACATGTGCTTAATTGTTGATGATTGGTTGTAAAGAAAATACATATAGGTCAAATATAGCCTTGGATAAGAAGATTTTTATGTATTGAATTTGTAACATGGTTATGCCGATTGTGAACATGTGATAAAGAATTATTCAAATGGTTGTTTAAATAATATTCGGTTTATTAGTATATGTATAATTAGTTAAAGTGTAAACTTTGCATGTGTATTAAAGGTTTTTATGTGATATTCTACCTTGGGAAATCTAAGCTTAAAAAGTTTTGAATGTTAATTGGGTTGTCTCTTTAATGGCCGAATGTGCTAAAAGCTAATGCATGATTTAGTTTAATCGATGTAATGATACAAATTATGATATTTACTTGTGGTTTTGAAGTATAGAAAATTTGTTAAGTTGATTAAGTGGTTGCCGAATGTGAAATTTAGGTAAGGAAATGTGTACAAATAATATTTGTATGGATAATTGGTTTAAAGGGCCTGGCATTATACATTGTTGATATGGTGTTATTAATGTAAAGCACTTTAGTATAGACGTATATACATATGGTCACTTAGAACGTATTGAGATGGCCGAATAAGGCTAACGATGAGTATGCTTTGATTTTCTATAATACTTAGTAATTTGTTTAAGGTGATTAAAGATGTGTACGATTATTTTATATTGAGCTAAAAGTAGTTATATGGCCTATTAAATTTCTTGTGGTATTCGGCCATAAGCAAGCACAATGGGATTTTAATAAGTTAAATTTGTTTTAGATTAAGCTCAAGAGCTTAAGGAGCCTAATTCAGATAGGGGAAAAGCTAAACTAAGCAAATAGCCGATCCGTAGTCGTTCGACGACATTCGAGGTAAGTCTCTAAGTAATTAAACCTATTTTGAGTTTTGGTTAATGGATACTATTACAGAAATGGCTAAATTGAAAAATATGATGTGGCCATGATATGTTCTAAGGCCGAATGGAAAATTTTACGTATTTGAATCAATTTACTAATGTGATTTTGTACCTAAGATGAAATAAAATGACAAGGCGAAATATCTGGCTTAAGGTCGAATGGCCAATGTGATGAATATGAAAGTGCATACATGTGATAAGGCCGAATGGTTAATGTGATATATGTGTAAGTGAATATGTGATAAGGCCGAATGACCAATTGTGAAAAGTGTGCAATATTAGATATTTAATGAGGCTAAAGTTAGTAAAAATATAAATATATATTAAATGAATTGTGCTGAGATTGTATCCGGGTTTAAAGTCCCGCAGGCTTAATGCTGGTGAATTAAGTAAGATTATGATCTTGAATGTTTGCAGTGAACTACCATCAAGTAAGTACTATACATTTAAGATGTTTAGATGCATATTACCTCCTCATTTGTAAGTTTACCTCAAAGTGAATCACTAGCATTCAAGAAAAATGTATATGTGATTGATTATTATATAGCGAAAATGAGGATGACCTAATCAGTCTTGGTATGCTTGTATAATGTAGTATATACTAAGCTTTCATGTATGTACTCGTGTACATTCGGCCAATGATTCGGTGAATTATTAGTATTAAAGAACGATACATATGTGGGAATGATTATTATATCTTTGAATAAGGGAATAATCTATTCGGTCAATGGTTGTTAGTATGACAAAGTATTTGATTTAAATTTATCGTATGAGGTTTCTAGATGCGAAAAACTATGTGAATCAAATTTGGAAGAAATAGATAAACTATATATGCGTGCATGAGGTTTGAACTATTTGACAGAATGGTGAGATCTCTTGATATTGTTAAACGGGGTTTCTGCAAGGTCTAAGATGATGAGGCTTAGTAATGAAACGACAGTTAAAGATGTTCAGTACATTAAGTTGGCCAGGTATGTATCAGGTACTTGTATATGATTTTCAATTTGGATTGGATCGAAAGTATACAAAGCGATGCATATGTGAATAAGCGTATGAATGCAAATGTGACCACAGTCCATGTGACTATGATACATTTGGCCAATGTGTTATGCCATAAGAATGTATTCGATTAAACTATAATAGAGGCATTTAGATTGGAGTGTAATTATGAGCTAAGTGTGCCTTGTGAGCATACGAATATTTGACCATTTTGGTCATTATCATGAAATAATTTGTGGTAACTAAATGATGTGGTTATTGGAATTATAGTTCGTTATGGAGCTCTAGATTGACTTCATTGATTAGAAGAATCGACTGATAAATGATAATTGAATTCGATTCTGCAAAATTATCGTTTTACTTAAGACTTACTAGGCTTATGTAAGCTTACTCCGTTTGTCTTTTGTCTTTGTTTTATAGATTGTGGACTCGATTACCAAATTTCGGGGATCACAAGACTTCATCACACTATCTATTATTATGGAAACCTTGTGATTTGGATTTAGCTTATGGCATGTATATGATAGATTATAGTAGAATGATATCATAACTATTGTTTATAAGCCATGTGAATATGGCATTCTTTGGAAGTCTACTTTTATAAGTTATAAGTTTGATCTTTGTTTGTGTTTAGAAATTTAATTAAATGAATAATCTTTATTCACGAAAAAGAAGAAAAAATGTTCAAAATTTTACTGTTTTGATCTGCTTCCAAATTTTTTGGTAACGCCTCGTCCTATTCTGGCGACGGTTACGGGATAGGGGCGTTACACAATCATTGAGAACCCTTTTACGAATCGTCTATAATAACCGGTAAGTCCCAAAAAACTGTGGACTTCAGAAACATTTCGTAGAAGCTTCTAATATAGAATAGTTGAAATTTTCCTCGGATCAACTCGGATACCTGATGCTGACAAATATGGCCCAGAAAACTGACCTCTCGTAACCATAATTCACATTTGCTAAATTTTGCATATAATTGCTTATCTCTCAAAGTCTGTAACACAGTTCTCAAATGCTCAGCATGTTCGGACTCATCACGTGAATAAATCAATATGTCATCAATGAATACAACAACAGATTGATCTAAATACTGTCTGAAAGTTCTATTCATTAAATCCATAAAGATAGCAGGTGCATTAGTCAATCCAAAATGCATAACTAAGAATTCATAGTGGCCGTTCCTTGTTTTGAAAGTAGTTTTCAGAATGTCTAAGTCTTTCACTCGCAACTGATAATATCCTGATCTCAAATCTATCTTCGAAAATACAGTAGCTCCTTTCAACTGATCAAACAAATCATCAATTTGGGGCAGAGGATACTTATTCTTGATAGTCACTTTGTTCAACTAATGATAATCTATATACATTCTCATCGTACTGTCTTTCTTTTTCACGAACAGAACTGGAGCACCACAAGGTGAGAAACTCAGTCTACCAAACCGTCTATCAGTCTAGTAAACCCTCTATCGGTCAACTCTTGCAACTGAGACTTTGATTTTTTGAATTTGGTCGGAGCCATTCTATACGGAGCTATCGAAATCGGAGTAGTTCTCGACACTAACTCAATACCAAATCCAACTTCTCGTATCGAAGGTAATCCTAGAAGTTCTTCAGGAAACACATCAGCAAATTCACTGACAACAGGCACAGATTCAACTTTCTTTCCTGACACTTTTGAATCGATCACATACGCAAAGTAGGCTTCACAACCCTTTCTCACACTACTCAAATCTTTCATCGAAAAGATCACAGTAGGTAATCCATTCAAATCACTAGATTCAATTCTAACTATTTCATCATTCTTGCATCTCAAATCAATAGTTTTCAGTTTGCAGTTCACAACAACATCATGCAAAGTTAACCAATCCATACCCAGAATTATATCAAACTCATGAAAGGGCAATAACATCAGATCAGCTGAAAAACAAATGTCTCGAAACATTAATGGATAATTCTTGCAGACTTTATCAACTAAAACAGATCTGCCTAGGGGGTTAGAAACTCTAACTACAAATTCAGTAGACTCTACAGGAAAAGTCTTACTGTTTACTAAGTCCATGCATATATACGAATGTGTTGATCTAGGATCTATCAAAGCAATCACAGAAGTATCATAAAGTGTAAATGTACTCGTAATCACATCTGGCGACTAAGCTTCCTCATGAGCTCGGATAACATAGGCTCTGGCAGGTGCACGAGCCTTGAATCTAACAGCTGTGTCTTTTGTTCCTCTCTGACTGCCACTTACATTTTTTGTATTTCTGAGAGATCTACCACGAGAAGCATTGCCACTTGGTTGCAGATTTTGCACAATTTCTTGCTCAACTGGTTCGGGATAATCACAGATAAAATGGTCTAACAATCCACATTTAAAACAAGCTCGATTATACAGTCTACAATTACTGGGATGTCTTTTATCACAATGATTGCACTTAGGGCGATCGGATTTTACATTTCCAACACTGGCAATAGATGTAGCTTAAGCTTTGAAACTCGAATGCGATCTAGCACGATCTCTATTTGAATGTCTCATATTAGCCTTTGAACGGCTATTATCATCTCAAAACTTCTTTGATGCAGATTGCCCGATGATCTCTTTCGTACTTCTCTAGCTTCTGAATCAGCTTTTCTTTTCTCTTTCCTGATACCTTCAGCTTTACATGCTCATTCAACAAGCACAACGAATTCTTTGATCTCAAGAATCCCGACTAACAAATGGATATATTCGTTCAAACCATCCTCAAATCTTTTGCACATTATAGCCTCAGTAGATACACATTCTCGAGCATACTGACTTAGTCTTACAAATTCCCGCTCGTATTCTGCAACAGACATACGACCTTGTTTAAGCTCAAGAAACTCTTTACATGTAACACCCTGAATTTGGGCCTAAAAGTTCTGGGCCTTGAGCATGGGAGCGGTTGAAGGCAGATTTTAATATTTTGTTATGCATGTAAATTTCGTTAATGAAGGCTTGTTTTAGTGGTTAAGTGTGCTGAGAAGTGTTGGAGAAGTCTTGGGTTCAAACCTGGACTCTAGCAAAAATTTTGGTTTAAGGTGAATCAAACCCTAGGTGTAGTAGGTAAGCCTTAAGAATATTGTTGGAGAAAAGATGACACAAAAAGAAGTGTGGTGTAGTGGCAAGGTGGCGCCACTTAGGGGACAAGGAAGTGACGCCATAGAGGAAGCAAGGGGTCCAAGGTTCAAGTCTTGGCTCTTGCAATATATTTTGGTTTTTCTTTTCAATAAATCTAGAAGCAAGTAGGTGCGCTTTAAAGTTTAATGTGTTGGATTTATGACACAAATGAGTTGGTGGCCTAGTGGTAGTGGCGTGAGTTGGCATATAGGAGGACTTTGGTTCGAATCCCTTGGCATGCAAAGGTTGATTATTTTGCTATGTTGGGATGGCAAGAGTTGGTGTTGAATTTAAACTCTGATGATGGAGGGATCCCACATCGGTAAGCTAACATAAGAGTGGATACTGTCGGCTTTAAATAGAGAGAACCATGAGGAGAGCAAAGGTACCTTTCTTGGTCGATCCCTTTCGCGTTATGGTGTGCCCGTTTGGGTTGGGCATCGGCTAGAAGTGCTCTGAGCGCGGATTAACTCCGTCTCCTATCGTGTGTGTATTTCTCACTACTCTAGTCAGTAGTAGGATGGCTACTTCGGGCCGCGATGGGCGAAATGGGCCATGTGGGCCCAGTGAGCCTCTGCCCCCAATTGGATAAGTTGTGTGATTGTGTAGTAAATATTGGATTAGGCTAGGTGAATCTCATATCTGTGGCTAGATTTGGGCTAAAAGGGCCACACGAGCGTATGGGCCCATTTGGGCCGAGAATAGGCTTTAGGCCCATTCGTATTGTTATCCTTGTTTAGAATACTTTAGTTCACCAAATTACTGAAATACCCTCGACTTGTAAAATTACCAAAATACCCCTAGTTTGTAGAATTACCGAGATACCCTTGTGGGTAAAATTACCATTTTGCCCCTAGGGTGTTAAATGACCGTTTGGCCCTTGCGGGTAAGTAATCGACTTGGACCGTGTGATATAGACAACTTTGGAGGAGCAAATGAGGCTTGGAGTATCGACTTGGATAAGCTTGAACCGTATTATTAGACCACCGCAGAAGGTAAGCAACTTATGGTCAATAAGGGTTCTTTGGCCGAATAAGGTAAGGTGGATTTTGAGTTTGTTAAGCATAACTTGTACGCTAAAAATGGTGATGAATAATTGTAGGACATCGTAAGGGATCTCAATGAGCGATCGTCGCGAATCGGTGTGTCACCAACACCCTTTCTCTGCTCAAGTTGGCAAAAGCCAAAAGTCAAAATCCGATATTTCATGGGCTTGTGAGTACGCGAATGCTCTCAAGTCATAGACTAATGGTTAGATGCGGCATCGCAAAGTGGTAAGTTGGTTGTGTGCGTAAAATACGTGAACATCGGTAAGTGGGCCTCGATGGGCCAAAATCGCCCAATGGGCTTACGGACCAATATGGGTAAGAGATGGGCAAATCGGCTCATTTAGTTAGTTGGTAGACTCGAATTGCTTTTAATCTGTTAAAAGTTACTTGAAATAACTTTGTGTAGATGTGTAAGTTTACGAATGTACCCTAAAAGGGCAAAAATTACCGATATACCCCTAGGGTTTATATTGACTAATATGCATGATTGATAAATATCGTATTCTCGCATGATATGCTTTCATTAATGTCCATTTGCATGGGATTGGGATATTGATGGAGGAAGTGTTTAAAGTGGTTCATCCACGTCTTTGGAGGCTTTGCCTCACCTTATCGATAATCGAGCAAAGAATGTTGCAACCGTGGGAGTGTAGGGTTGGGTGGGTTGAGATATTCCCACATGGAGTGTAGGGTGTACGGGGTGTGTAGCGGTTGGTGGGTTGGGTAGTCTCCTCAAACGGGATTGCATTCATTGTTATTACTGTTACACGTATTATTGAATTGGGCCTATGGGCCGCACTGTTCTGAAAAGGGCTTCGGTCCCACTGTGTGCATCGTTATCCGAGTAGGCTTAGGCCCAATGGGCTCAAACCGATTTGGGCTTTGGATGGGTTTCTCAGATACACCGAGTTTCCCAAACTCACCCCTTTTCTTTCCATCTTTGCAGTGAGTCCTAATTGGTGGACTTGGAGTCAAGTGGGGATTCGGAGTGGCCATGAAGAACAAATTTTGTTTTTTTTTTTCAAATAGATCACCCTTCTTTTATTTTTAATTATTCTCATTTTGTTTCAAGGTTGTAATAAGGCCGCTCATTAAATTTTTTCAATTATGGATTTATTGAATCTAGTTAGCACTAGGCGCTTTTATAAAGACTATATGTTTTCAAAATATTTTGGTGTCGTGTAAAGTTTCCGCAATATAAATGTTTTCAAAGGAAATAAATATCTAAACCAGACTTTAACATGATTTATTTTTCATAGACACATAACATGCTTAAGTGTGGCAATGGATGTGTGTATGTCTAGGATTGGATCCGGGAAGAGCTTGGTACTTAAGCAGTCCAACAGACTCACCTCCTCTTTTCTGGCTTCCTACCTGGTGCACAGCTTCCATTCACTTAAACTTATAACATTAACGTTTTTACACCCTAAGAAAGAGATTCTTGATGAAACGAATAGCAACTTTTTCCATGTGGCATGCTAAATTCGACCGTAACGTCTGGGCCGGGTTTAGGGTGTTACATTTAGTGGTATCAGAGCCAAGTTACAACAACTCGGTTGTGGATCGGGTCCGAAAATCTTTTCAAAAACCTAGGCCTAAGAAGGGTATTTTTGGAAGTGGTAAGTTTTTCGAAGATGTCCAAGTTTTTCTATTGTTAAACGGGGTTAAATCAATAGTTTTAAAATAAAAGTGTTTTCGAATCAAATCTTTTTATTTTCGGTAAACAAAAACATGGTTTTTTTAAATTTTAAATGGACTGATAAGGAAGTGGCACACTGAATCCCCGGCACCAAGTCTGTAAGTGTTCTTTTCTCTGCTTTAAATATTTATATGAAACTGGACTGAAAATAATACAGTAGATAGTACTGGGCCTTAGAGATAGTACTATAGATAATGTAGTATTAAGGCTACAAGACTGAGACTGTAGCTAAATTGTACTTGCGCGGAAATAACTCTGCAACTCTATCTATTCATAAAACATTCTGTAATAAACAGTGGAAACAGTAAGCTAACGACATAAAATTCGTAATCAGATAAATCGATATGAGTGCGAGGGCTACTCGGGGAGGAGGCCATGGTCGAGGCCAAGGTAGTACCCAAGCTGGATCTGCATCCTCTGAACACATACCAGCTGGCGAGGCACGACCACCACCGGCTAATGAAAATGGGCCATATGATCGGGCGCAGGGACGCACGCTTTGTCCCGTGCCATGTTAAGGATTTTACAAAGGGTTGCTTTGGAGCTAGCACCGGATAGTGATAGTAGGATCGAGTGCGCAGCAGATAGCGTAATGGGGTAGATGTTACATGACTACCTGTTAGATGGAAATTTTGAGGACGAAATTTCTTTAAGGAGAGGTAGAGTTGTAACACCCTGAATTTGGGCCTGGAAGTTTTGGGCCTTGAGCATGGGAGCGGTTGAAGGCAGATTTTAATATTTTGTTGTGCATGTAAATTTCATTAATGAAGGCTTGTTTTAGTGGTTAAGTGTGCTAAGAAGTGTTGGAGAAGTCTTGGGTTCAAACCTGGACTCTAGCAAAAATTTTGGTTTAAGGTGAATCAAACCCTAGGTGTAGTAGGTAAGCCTTAAGAATATTGTTGGAGAAAAGATGATACAAAAAGAAGTGTGGTGTAGTGGCAAGGTGGCGCCACTTAGGGGAGAAGAAAGTGACGCCATAGAGGAAGCAAGGGGTCCAAGGTTCAAGTCTTGGCTCTTGCAATATATTTTGGTTTTTCTTTTCAATAAATCTAGAAGCAAGTAGGTGCGCTTTAAAGTTTAATGTGTTGGATTTATGACACAAATGAGTTGGTGGCCTAGTGGTGGTGGCATGAGTTGGCATATAGGAGGACTTTGGTTCGAATCCCTTGGCATATAAAGGTTGATTATTTTGCTATGTTGGGATGGCAAGAGTTGGTGTTGAATTTAAACTCTGATGATGGAGGGATCCCACATCGGTAAACTAACGTAAGAGTGGATACGAAGCTGGCTTTAAATAGAGAGAACCATGAGGAGAGCAAAGGTACCTTTCTTGGCTGATCCCTTTCGCGTTATGGCGTGCCCGTTTGGGTTGGGCATCGGCTAGAAGTGGTCGGAGCGCGGATTATCTCCAATCTCCTATCAGGTGTGTATTTCTCACTACTCTAGCTGTAGGATGGCTACTTCGGGCCGCGATGGGCCGATATGGGCCATGTGGGCTCAACGGGCCTACGGGCCCAATTGGATAAGTTGTGTGATTGTGTAGTAAATATTGGATTCGGCTAGGTGAATCTCATATCTGTGGCTAGATTTGGGCTAAAAGGGCCACACGAGCGTATAGGCCCATTTGGGCCGAGAATAGGCTTTAGGCCCATTCGTATTGTTATCCTTGTTTAGAATACTTTAGTTCACCAAATTACTAAAATACCCTCGACTTGTAAAATTAACAAAATACCCTTGGTTTACAAAATTACCAAAATACCCTTGGTTTGCAAAATTACCAAAATACCCCTAATTTGTAGAATTACCGAGATACCCTTGTGGGTAATATTACCATTTTGCCCCTAGGGTGTTAAATGACCGTTTGGCCCTTGTGGGTAAGTAACTGACTTGGACTGTGTGATATAGACAACTTTGGAGGAGCAGCGAGGCTTGGAGTATCGACTTGGATAAGCTTGAACCGTATTATTGGACCCCGCAAGGTAAGCAACTTATGGTCAATAAGGGTTCTTTGGCCGAATAAGGTAAGGTGGATTTTGAGTTTGTTAAGCATAACTTGTACGCTAAAAATGGTGATGAATAATTTTAGGACATCGTAAGGGATCTCAGTAGCAGTCGTCGCGAATCAGGTGTGTACCGAACACCCTTTCTCTGTTCAAGTCGACAAAAGCCGAAAAGTCAAAATCTGGTATTTCATGGGCTTCTGAGTACGCGAATGCTCTCAAGTCATAGACTAATGGTTAGATTCGGCATCGCAAAGTGGTAAGTTGGTTGTGTGCGAAAATACGTGAACATCGGTAAGTGGGCCTCGATCGGCCAAAACTGAGCCCAATGGGCTTACGGACCAATATGGGTAAGAGATGGGCAAATCGGCTCATTAGTTGGTAGACTCAATTGCTTTTAACTCGTTAAAAGTTACTGAAATAACTCGTAGATGTGTAAGTTTACTTAATGTACCCCTAAAGGGCAAAAATTACCGATATACCCCTAGGGTTTATATTGACTAATATGCATGATTGATAAATCTGATTCGCATGATATGCTTTCATTAATGTCTGCTTGCATGGGATTGGGATATTGATGGAGGAAGTGTTTAAAGTGGTTCATCCACGTCTTTGGAGGCTTTGCCTCACCTTCTCGATAATCGAGCAAAGAATGCTACAACCGTGGAGTGTAGGGTTGGATGGGTTGAGATATTCCCACATGGAGTGTAGGGGTGGTGCGGGGAGTGTAGCGGTTGGTGGGTTGAGTAGTCTCCCAAACGGGATTGCATTCATTGTTATTATCATTACACGTATATCGAATTGGGCCTATGGGCCGCACTGTTCTAAAAAGGGCTTCGGTCCACTGTGTACTGTTATCTGAGTAGGGCTTAGGCCCAATGGGCTCAAACTGATTTGGGCTTTGGATGGGTTTCTGTATACAATGAGTTTCCCCAAACTCACCCCTTTTCTTTCCATCCTTGCAGGTGAGTCCTAATTGGTGGACTTGAAGCTGGGCGGGATTCGGAGTGGCCATGAAGAACAAATTACGTTTTTTTCAAATAGATCACCCTTCTTTTATTTTTAATTATTCTCGTTTTGTTTCAAGGTTGTAATAAGGCCGCTCATTAAATTATTTCAATTATGGATTTATTGAACTGGTTAGCACTAGGGCGCGTTTTATAAAGACTATATGTTTTCAAAATATTTTGGTGTCGTGTAAAGTTTCCGCAATATAAATGTTTTCAAAGGAAATAAATATCTAAACCAGACTTTAACATGATTTATTTTTCATAGACACATAACATGCTTTAAGTGTGGCAATGGATGTGTGCATGTCTAGGATTGGATCCGGGAAGAGCTTGGTACTTAAGCAGTCCAACAGACTCACCTCCTCTTTTCTGG
Organism: Gossypium anomalum; assembly: GCA_025698475.1. Classification (NCBI taxonomy): domain Eukaryota; kingdom Viridiplantae; phylum Streptophyta; class Magnoliopsida; order Malvales; family Malvaceae; genus Gossypium; species Gossypium anomalum. The sequence goes on from CM046961.1 coordinate 73,945,651, forward strand.
CTTCCTACCTAGTGCACAACTTCCATTCACTTAAACTTATAACATTAACATTTTTACACCCTAAGAAAGAGATTCTTGATGAAACGAATAGCAACTTTTTCCATGTGGCATACTGAATTCGGCCGTAATGGCTGGGCCGGGTTTAGGGTGTTACATTACATTTCTGATCGATAAATCTTTGACTAATGTATTTCTTTCGAAATTCGGCTTGGAAGAAATCCAATGTAACTCGCTCACTTGGAACCACGGATATTAAAGTTTTCCACCCGTTGTACGCCGTATCTCTTAGAAGTGAAACGACACATTTTATGCATTCCTCGGGATTTATTGACAATTCATCAAATACTCGTATTGTGTTTTCTAACCAGAACACAGCTCTTTCAGCATCATCACTCGTTGTAGCTCGAAATTCTTCAGCCCCGTATTCTCTAATCTTATCGACTGGTGGCTTACTTAACTGAATCAGATTCACTGAAGACATAGCAGGAGCTTGTGGAAGATTTACCGGAGGTAGAGGTTGTTGAATAGCTGGATTGGTTCTAATGTATTAGCTAAACCAATCGTTCATCATTTGATAGAAGGCTTGTCTAGCCTCACCATCACGATTACTCGTAGCCGGTCTAGAATCGAATGGTGCCGTCTCTTGCTGGAAACACAAGAATTTATATACTTTTTCATACCCTTTTTAACTTAAAACCAAGCTATTCCAGTTAAATTCTTGTCGAAAAATAATTAAATATTATAAAATAATTTAATTATGTTAAAAATATGAAAATTATGAATTTTTATTAATTTTATAGTTAATTTTGATTAAATTTGGTTATTTTTGACAGAATTACACAATTGGAGAAAAATGGCCCGTGAACACTGCGAGAAGAACAAAACTGAGAGTAATTTGAAGTATCGAGGCCAATTAATTTCCAGCCCAAGACGGTCCAGAAATGTGTATTAATTGTTAATTAAATTAATTTTAATTTATTTCTTATTTAATTTAGGTTAAATAAATTAATTTTAATTAGTTATGAAGAAAGGGCCTAGTGAACCGCACTGGTTGAACCGAATGAAGTGAGCTGAACCAGCCACTAATTGGGCTGACCAGAACCGTCCATTGGCTGAACAAAATCAGAAAATTAGCTGATAAAATATGCTAGCAAAAAGGCCCTCGAAAAACCTCCAAATTACGTTCAAACCCCACCTTTATTTTAGGCTTTGTAGATTTGCCCCAGCCTATTTTTAGCAAGGTTGAAAGCTTCAACCTTGCCATGTGTGTGGCCGGCCAAGGGAGGGCTCTTTGGCTGCTGGAACTTGCTATTTTTAGCAGCCACAATCAGCTATAAAAGCCATCCCTTGCTGATCATTCAAAGCATCCCTCAACACCCCTCATTCCACAACATTCTCTCATCCTCTCTTCACTTCTCTTAAAATTTCCTCTCCATTTTTCCATCCCATTTTCCCTTCCTCTTGTGCCGATTTCCTCTCTTGAGAAAGAGGTGTTCTTCAGCCGTCTTGGGCAGCAATCAAGGATTCATAGAAGCCTTGCTCGGTGAAGACAACGGAGACAAAAGAACAGAGCAACAGTCAAGCTTCAGAGAAACACTGGATTTGCTTTCTGTCCCTTTCTTTTCAATTTCTGTTGCTTTTATGATGAGCATATCTATGAATAATATTGTTGTTGAAATTTTTATTTTAATCAATTTAGCTTGAAATCAATTCGTGTTGGGTTGATTATATTTTGCCTACTTGAATTGTTAAAATAGTGTTTATGCTGTTATAGGCCTCAGTGAAATGCTTGATTAAGTAAAATCATGCTTAGGTTATCTGGCATTATAATTGTTTAGATAACTAAAGAATTAATTGTTTAAGCGGATTGAAATTGTAATTAATGGACTCAGTACTTAATCAGTGCATGTTTAATTCTTCTAAGGTAACTGAAAATTAAATTAGCATTGCATTTGGTGATACATATGCCTTGCATAACTTGCAGGATTGTTGTGATTAAATTGTTTCAAGGTATGGTTACTTTGTTACTTCACATAATCTTTTACGTATTTATTAAGTTGAATTAATCAGTTGAATCGACATAGGAATATGCGAGAGATAATTTAATTCAATAAGTATGTATGTGCGATAGCATGTTTACTTTATTAGATCTATTTAGTCGGTTGAATTGGCATAGGGATGTGACCAAGAGATAAATGGAATTTTAATTAGTAAATATGTTCATAAGTTAGCAAATTACTGGGTTGCCGCGAATTTATTCATAACAGCATAAGCATGAATTTAATATTTCTAAGTTAAAAAGGTATAATTAATCAAACACAATTATATCATCTTGATTAAATCTTAATTGAAATCGTGCACTAGTACTCTTTTATTTTTTTTTAAATTGTTTGCTTAAAATATTAGTTTATAAATCACTCTTTTCAAACCAAAATTATTTTTACTTCACCAAAGTGTTTTAATTAATTTCATAAATATTGCTTTTTACAGTCCCTGTGGGTACGATAACTCGACATTTACTTGTCACTTTATTACTTGTTACGATTGTGTACACTTGCACATTTCCACCGTTCCATGTTTTTGGCGCCGTTTCCGGGGACTGTATTAAAAAAATATTATTTGTGAATTTCTTTTTACGTTTTGGTTCTTTTATTTTCCTGTTCAATTGTACTGACTTAATTAATTCTCCTCTGATTATTTCAGGTGTTTATGAGTATTGACCAAATTATCGACTTACTCCCAGTGGACCCTGAAATAGAACGAACTTTTCGCCAACGAAGAAGACAAGAGAATCAGTGAAGGACCGAAGAGATGAATTTCGAGAATATCAATCAAGGAAACAGAGCAAACCTTGCTCAAAATCCTATCCTTATTGCTGATGATAGGGATAGAGCTTTACGACAATATGTCATGCCAGTTTTTAATGACCTTAATCCAGGAATTAGAAGACCCGAGATCGAGGCACAACAATTGAAATGGCTACCATGTTCCGATGCTTCAGATAAAGGTCAGTCGATTCGATGGAATGCCTCACGAAAATCCTCATCTTCATTTAAGACTGTTTATAGAGGTGAGCGAGTCGTTCAAGCTAGCCGGAGTACCCGAAGATGCATTACGATTAAAACTATTCCCGTACTCGCTAAGGGACAGAGCTCGAGCCTGGTTAAACTCACTGCCACCAAACTCGATTTCTACATGGCAAGAGTTAGCAGAGAGATTTCTTCTGAAGTATTTCCCGCCTAGCAAGATTGCTAAGCTGAGAAATGAGATTACCACTTTCCAACAAATGGATGATGAGTCCTTGTATGAGGCGTGGGAAAGATTCAAAGAGTTATTACGAAAATGTCCTCATCACGGGATTCCACATTGCATCCAACTTGAGACATTTTACAATGGTCTCAACGCTCACACAAGGATGGTAGTAGATGCTTCTGCTAACGGTGCTATCTTATCTAAGTCTTACAATGAGGCTTATGAAATCATCGAGAAGATCGTCAGTAACAATTATCAGTGGCCAACCAATCGAGCAACGTCAGGAAGACGAGTTGCTGGAATTCATGAAGTGGATGCTTTTACCTCACTTGCATCTCAGGTATCTTCGATATCTTCAATGTTAAAGAATCTTACCACTAATGGGTCCAACAGTTTTGCAGCTCAACCACCTAACCAATATGAGAATATAGCCTGTGTCTATTGTGGGGAAGGACATGTGTTTGAAGAATGTCCGTCAAACCCAGAATCTATGTACTACATAGGTAATCAGAACCAGAACCGAGGAAGGTAAGGGCTGTAATCCAACTTTTACAACCCATCGTGGCAAAATCACCCCAATCTTTCCTGGAGTAACCAAGGGGCTGGAGGCAGTAACAACTACGCCCAACCTAGACCAACGCAGCCGCCTAGTTTTTCACAACAAGTTCAGAAACCAGTTCAGGCTGAATCATCCAATAGCTTAGAGAATTTATTAAAGGCATACATGGCGAAAAATGACGCCACTCTAAGGAATTTGGAGAACCAAGTGGGCCAACTTGCTACTGAACTTAGGAACCGTCCACAGGGTGCTCTACCTAATGCTATGGAAAATCTAAAAAATCCAGGGAAGGAGCATTGTAAAGCACTAACATTGAGGAGCGGAAAAATGGTAGAGCCCAATATCATTGAAGCTGAAAAGGAGCATGCTGAAGCTCAAGATTCGGAAGAAGTTCAACCTAGTGTTGAAGTTCCAGTTCCACTAGAACCAAAACCTGCAAGACCTGAAAAGAAAACCTCAAAACCAGCAAATTCTGATCAGCCAACCAATATGTTAGCAGCAGAATTGCCGCCAAAGACAAATCAACCAGTACCAACTTCAGTATATAAACCTCCACCACCTTACCCTCAAAGACTCCAGAAGCAAAAACAGGAGGTCCAATTCAAGAAATTCCTTGACGTACTCAAGCAACTTCATATCAACATCCCGTTGGTTGAAGCGCTTGAACAAATGCCAAATTACGTAAAATTTATGAAAGATATCCTGTCCAAGAAATGAAAACTTGGAGAATTTGAGACGGTAGCTTTGACGAAAGAATGCAGTGCATATCTTCAAGACAAATTACCCCCTAAGCTGAAGGATCTTGGGTGTTTTACCATACCTTGCAACATTGGAGCAGCTTATTGTGGTAAGGCACTATGTGACTTGGGCACAAGTATCAACTTGATGCTTATGTCGATATTTAAGAAGTTGGGGATAGGTGAAGTTAGACCTACTACGGTTACATTTCAGCTAGTAGATCGATCCTTAGCACATCAAGAAGGAAAAATCGAGGATGTATTGGTATGTATAGATAAGTTTATATTTCCTGCTGATTTTGTAATTTTAGATTTCGAAGCAGATAAAAAAGTACCAATTATCCTGGGGAGACCGTTCTTAGCAACCGGAAGGACACTTATTGATGTGCAGAAGGGCAAACTTACTATGCGCGTTCAGGAAGATCAGGTAACATTTAACGTTTTCAAGTCAATGCGATTTCCTGATGCAATGGATGATTGTTCTGCAGTATCCGACTTAAAGGATTTAATAGTGGAGAAGGAACTCAATTCTGTTGAGGATCCTCTGGAAAGAAATTTAACCTCAGACCCTTCAAGTGATGAAGAGGAGGATGAAAACTTAGCCTTGCTAGAAGCAAATCAAAAGGGATTTAATCCACAATCTCGTTTTGAATCTTTGGATTTAGAGGAGAGAGATTACACACAGCCAAAATCGTCAATCGAGGAGCCACCTAAATTAGAACTCAAGGTATTACCTTCTCATTTAAAATATGTTTATTTAGGTAACGCTTCTACTCTGCCTGTGATTGTTTCAGCAGAGTTAACTACTGAGCAAGAAGAGAAACTTATCTTAGTTCTGAAACAATTTAAGAAGGCTATCGGATGGACCATAGCTGATATTCGCGGTATTAGTCCATCTGTATGCATGTATGAGATCATCCTGGAAGATGGTGAAAAAGGGATGATCGATGGACAACGAAAATTCGAACCCCATCATGAAGGACGTAGTGAAAAAGAGATTATCAAGTGGTTAGATACGGGTATCATTTACCCCATTTCGCATAGTTCATGGGTAAGTCCGGTCCAAAGGTCGTGCACAAAAGAAAGGAGGTATCACGATCATAGAGAACGAGAATAATGAGTTGATACCAACTAGAACGATTCACGGATGGAGAATATGTATCGATTACCGGAAACTGAACAAGGCAACTAGGAAGGATCACTTCCCTTTGCCATTCTTAGACCAAATGCTGGATAGACTCGCGGGGCGAGATTACTACTGTTTTCTTGATGGATACTCGGGGTACAACCAGATTACGGTAGCACCGAAAGATCAACACAAGACCACATTCACCTGCCCGTATAGCACATTTGCATTTAGACGCATGCCATTTGGTTTATGTAATGCACCTGCTACATTTCAAAGATGTATGATGTCTATTTTCACTGACATGGTTGAGAAATTTTTGGAAGTTTTCATGGACGACTTTTCAGTGTTTGGAGATACGTACGATGACTGCCTAGCCAATTTAGCTAAGGTACTAAAGCGATGCGAAGAGACAAACCTAGTCCTTAACTGGGAAAAGTGCCATTTTATGGTACGAGAAGGTATCGTTCTGGGGCATCAGATAACAAGACATGGGATCGAGGTAGACAGAACAAAAGTAGATGTTATTGAGAAACTCCCACCTCCAACATCTGTAAAGGGTGTTAGGAGCTTTTTGGGCCATGCCGGTTTCTATCGAAGATTTATTAAGGACTTCTCCAAAGTTGCTAAACCTTTATGCAAATTATTGGAGAAGGACACGATATTCAAATTTAACGAGGATTTCTTAAAAGCTTTCAATGACTTGAAGAATCGATTAGTCACATCACCCATAATTGTCACACCAGACTGGGACTTGCCATTTGAGTTGATATGTGACGCAAGTGACTTCGCAATGGGAGCTGTCATGGGTCAGCGAAGGAACAAAGTTTTTCATCCCATCTACTATGCAAGCCGAACTCTGACAGGAGCTCAGTTAAACTATACGGTAACAAAAAAAGAGTTATTTGCTATCGTATTTGCTTTTGACAAGTTTCGATCTTATCTTGTAGGTACCAAGGTAACTGTCTATACAGACCACTCGGCAATCAAATATTTACTTGCCAAGAAGGATGCTAAGCCGAGGTTGATTCGATGGGTACTTCTACTTCAAGAGTTCGACTTGGAAATTCAAGATCGAAAGGGAGTAGAAAACCAAGTAGTAGATCACTTGTCCAGATTAGAGCCACAAGAAGGGAATTCTCCACTTGTACCGATTCAAGAAACATTTCCAGATGAACATATACTAAAGGTAAGTCATGTCCATAATACCCCTTGGTTTGCCGATATTGCTAACTTTTTAGCTTGTGGTTTAATGCCATATGATCAGACATATCAACATAGGAGAAAGTTTCTTCACGATGTGAAGTACTATTTCTGGGAGGAACCATATCTGTTTAAAACGTGTGCAGATCAGATGATTAGGAGATGCGTGGCAAAAGAAGAAATACCGCAGATTCTATACCACTGTCACTCAGCCCCAAGTGGGGGTCATTTCGGAGGAACTCGTACTGTAGCCAAAGTATTGTAAGCCGGATTCTTTTGGCCAACACTATTCAAGGATGCATATGCATACGTAAAGAGTTGTGACCAATGTCAAAGAATTGGAAATATCACCAACAGAAATGAGATGCCTCGAACAAACATCATTGAGGTCGAATTATTCGATGTTTGGGGTATTGATTTTCTTGGGCCTTTCCCTTCATCTTTTGGTCACAAGTATATACTGGTAGCAGTAGATTATGTGTCCAAGTGGGTCAAGGCAGAGGCATATCCGACCAACGATGCTAGGGTTGTGATGAAGTGTTTGCAGAAACACATGTTCACGAGGTTTGGAACCCCGAGGGCCATCATTAGTGATGAAGGGTCCCACTTTGTGAACAAGTGGTTAAAATGGTTACTAGACAAGCACGGGGTGAAACACAAGGTTGCAACGGCTTACCATCCGCAGACGAATGAACAAGCTGAACTAGCAACTAAAGAAATCAAGGGCATATTGGAGAAGGTAGTCTGCCCGAACCGACGAGACTGGTCCAAAAGATTAGATGACGCTTTGTGGGCTTACCGAACAGCATACAAGACACCTTTAGGGATGTCATCCTATAGGCTGGTTTTCGGCAAAGCATGTCATCTACCTTTGGAGTTAAAGCACAAAGCTTACTGGGCTCTTCGACAACTCAACTTGGATCCTAAGCTTGCTAAAGAGAAACGAATGTTCCAACTCAATAAGCTAGAGGAATCCCAACTATTCTCCTACGAAAATGCCAAATTACTCAAGGAGAGACTTAAGAAATGACATGACAAGCACATTCGAGTTCGAGAATTTGAAGCAGGTTAGAGAGTTTTGTTATTTAATTCCAGACTAAAGTTATTTTCAGGTAAGCTAAAATCACGTTGGTCCGGTCCATTTACAATTCACAGAGTCTATCCATACGGAGTTGTTGAACTCCAAGGTAAGAGAGGTAATTTTCAAGTTAATGCTCAGCATTTGAAACACTATTGGGGGAATAAAATCGAACGGGATAACGTCTCGTTCATTTTATCAGATATTTAATAATCTTCGTGTTTTAAGGTTTATTTTTTGGGTTTAGCATGTTTAAATAAATTCTGTCTAGGAGGTTGGAACTTAAGCGGGACCATGTGTGACCCCTCCAATCTTTCCTGGGAATTTATTTTAACATAATTTTCCAAGAAATTTTTCCCTAATCAACAAAATAAATTTTTGTTTTTCAAATAAAAAGGGTCAATTTGATCCAATTTTTAATTTGCAACTCAATTTTTAATTTTCATTGAGTCTAGGGACTTAAATTGAATTATTTTTAAAATTTGATTGCTCTTTTCGTAAATAATAAAAACTAGATGCCTCTTTTTGTAGATATTTTTAAAGGCTTCTAGAATAAATGTTTGTAGTTAAAAAAAAAGATAATTATTAATATATAATTATACCCATTATAATATATATTAATTATTATCAATTTTTGGATTTTGTTTGATAAGTTTTTATAATAAAATGATAATCTTTAATATATAATTATATTTATTTATATATTAATCTTTATCAATTTAGCATGAAATTAGGATTTTATCTTTATTTTAATAAATTAAATAGCAATTAATAATTTAATATATGCATATATCTAATTATTAATTGTTGTTATCTTTATATAGGATTAGAATTTAGAATTTTTATTGTTTTAAGAATTCTACTCTAATTCCTATTCCTCCCCTTATAAATACTACCCATCTTCCCATTCACCTAACACTTAAAACCCAAAGCACCAAAATACTCAAGTGCCGAAACCCCAAGCAACAGTAGCTCCAAGCATTCGGCTAGCATACGCCCAGCTCCATTGCGCGCACGTCCCGCGCACAACGCGCACACTAACTCGAGCGGCCCCAGCCTCAGCTTGCGCCAGGCCTTCACCCCGCGTGTGGTACCTGCCCTCCGCACCATCCTGCGTGCGCCCGAGTCCCACCTACTGCCGAACGCCCGTGTTGCTACCAACCCTGTTGCACACCGCTGCGCCCACACGCACCACGCCCGCACGCCCTAGCTGCTTGTGCGGCATTCCTCTTCCATTCATCCTAAGCCACAAACCTCCAACCCTTCTTTTAAATTTCCATCTTTTTCGCCTTTATTATTATTAATTCTTAGAGTTCGTATATTTTTACAAAAAAAAGGTGGTAAGACCTAGTTTCTCTTAATTTTAATTTTTATTAATTAATTTTTCAAATCATTGAATTACTAATAATTTTTATTAAAATTTATCGAGAAACTAATTTTTCCATCTTATGATCAGGTTAAACATGCCTCGCAAGAGAACTCGTGCTTCCGCTCAAATTGATGAAACACAAAACAAATTTCACTGTGAAGAAGCCAAAGTGAGATATGAAAGTATCTTCAAGAATCAACAGATGCACCCAGAAAAAGGCTTCACCTTAAAGGAGAGAAACTACCGAGACTTTATGGCATGTATTCGTCAAGTTGCTGAAACCCTAAATTAGAAGTTGTTTTGTGAAAAGAGACCAAGTGTGGATGAGGAACTAGTTCGTGAGTTCTATGCAAATTTAACTTCAAGTGAGATGATAGAAGTTCCAGTTCGTGGAATCAAGGTACCGATAAATTCAAATGCTATTAATGAGTTCTTTGAATTACCAGATTTCGAAAACGATGAATATTCCACATTGATGAGCAATATCAAGCCTGAAAAATTGCAAGAAATTCTCGAGGAACTGAAAGTTCCAAGTTCTACATGGATTGTGTCAAAACAAGGAATCCACACTTGTTAAAGAGAATATCTGACGCCACTCACAAAGGTATGGTTTTACTTCATCCGATTCAGCCTTATGCCTAGCTCACACGGGACTACTATCTCATTAGAGCGAATGGCCTTATTGTACTTGATCCTAACTGGTAAGACCATTGATGTGGGGAAGATCATCTTGAGGGAGATACGTAATTGTGCTGTTAAACGCTCTGGCCCTGCTCATTTCCCCTTTACGATATCAATTCTATGCTTGAAGGCTAAAATTCTTGCGAATGTAAGGAAGATAGGGTATAGCCAGGGCACAATCACGGATTGGGACCTTTATCGAGTAGCTGGAGACTCAGTTCTACAGCAACGAGATGAAGTAAGTGAGGAACCGGAGGACCTTGATGAAGACCCCGCGATGCAATCATTTGAAGTCCCTGATAAAATAGAATCAATGGTGCAAGAAGCTGAACGTGATGCGAAAACTTCAATGTTTCGAGCTAAAACGTCGAGCCCAGACCTTCGAGATAAGCTATCAAAATTTATGGACTTAATGCAACATATGCAATGGCAACAACAAGCCTACTGGAGATACTCAAAAATAAGGGATGACTCAATGAGAAGTGCTTTTAAGAAAATATACAATGATCCATTTATTTTTGTGCTTGAATTTCCAGATTTCATATTCGAGCCATGGACTCCACTCTCAAAAAAGGAGCGAAGCGATTCATGCAAAGGCAATAGTGATAGAGAAAAAGATGAGACAAATTCAGAAGGGTCTGCAAATAAATAAAGGGAGGATCTTGACTTTATTTTATTTCTGTTCTTAGGTCATTCTAGGATTAAAATTAATTAGGAATTTATTTTTGTTTCTTTGCATAATAAAACAAGAGAGGAAAATCATTAATAAAATGCGAACAAGTCACCAAATTTAAAGTGTGGCAATAGATATATACATGTCTAGGATTGGATTTAGAAAGAGCTTGGTACTTAAGCAGTCAAATTGACTCACCTCCTCTTTTCTCCTACTTGGTGTATAGTATCTATTCACTTTAAACAATGAGGACATTGTTCATTTTAAGTTGGGGGGACCGAGAAATTGAATTATTTCCACTCAGAATAAAATTTTATTCTTTTAATTATGATTAGGATATATTTTGTTCAGAAATTTGAATTTTGTTAAGTATGCTCAATTTGAGTATGAATAAAGTTCTATTATTTCAATAAGTTATTATGTTAGCTTAATAATGACATGAATGTGTTTTTAATAAAGCATGCAAATTCATACCATAAAATTTTTAGTTCTTTAAGAAAATTAAGTATGCATGAAAGTTTAAGTCTTTAAAACTGACTTAGTAAGTTCTTGAGGCAAAATCCTAGGGAGCATGGAATGTTGGAAATGATTTAGGCAACTATTGTTTGGACCATTTGAGCCTTTCAAGCCCACCATGGTATATTTTATCTGTTGAAACTCAACTTTGAGACTATATGGCCTGATTTTATTTTGACCCTTATAATAATTAGCCATTACTTTTCGCTTAATAATCTCAAAATTGTTCCAAACACTAGACTCAGTAATATTCTAGATGTTTTCCGAAAATAAGTTTGGGGGAGTTGAAAAGAAGTATCAATTGCTCTAGAATTGCAGTACACAAAGTAAGTACTCGTGTGATCAAAAAAAAAAAAAAAGAGCACATGTATTTGAAAGATTTACAAAAGAGCATATGAAAGTCAAGTTGGTGTATCGCAGGTAAAAACTTCAAAGGTTCAATCGACGCTAAGTCTAGGGTATTTTTAAACCAAAATTTATCCATCTTTCAGTTACCCCTAGCGTAGCCACGTTACAACCTTGATAAAGACCTATTGATTCAAAGTCCTCATGCTACCTACATTAGTGGAGAGAAATTGCTACGATCAACATATGAAGACATAAGTTAAGCTTAATGATTGCAGCTTAGTCTTGAATAAAGGAATAGAAATCAAATTGATAAGGGTTAACATTTCTTCATTACAAAAGCATTTAGTCTAAATTTTGCTATTATAATAAGTTGTTGAATTGAATTTGAACAATATGCATACTTAAGTAGCACAACTAACAGATTTCTTGTCTTTGAACATAAGTATTTTAAGTTCATAATTTTGGGAAAAATATTGTTCTGAAGGAATTTTTCAAAGGTGTTTCCGAGAGATTCTTTTCAAAATTTGTGCATTACTCGGGACGAGCAATGAATTAAGTTTGGGGGTGTGGAAACACAAGAATTTATATACTTTTTCATACCTTTTTTAACTTAAAACCAAGCTATTCCGGTTAAATTCTTGTTGAAAAATAATTAAATATTATAAAACAATTTAATTATGTTAAAAATATGAACATTATGAATTTTTATTAATTTTATAGTTAATTTTGATTAAATTTGGTTATTTTTGACAGAATTACACAATTGGAGAAAAAGGGCCCGGTGAACACTGCGAGAAGAACAAAACCGAGAGTAATTTGAAGTATCGAGGCCAATTAATTTCCAGCCTAAGACGGTCCAGAAATGTGTATTAATTGTTAATTAAATTAATTTTAATTTATTTCCTATTTAATTTAGGTTAAATAAATTAATTTTAATTAATTATGAAGAAAGGGCCTAGTGAACCGCACTGGTTGAACCGAATGAAGTGAGCCGAACCAGCCACTAATTGGGCTGACCAGAACCATCCATTGGCTGACCCAAAGTAGCAAATTAGCTGATAAAATATGCTTGCAAAAAGGCCCTCGAAAAACCTCCAAATTACGTTCAAACCCTACCTTTATTTTAGGCTTTGTAGATTTGCCCCAGCCTATTTTTAGCAAGGTTGAAAGCTTCAACCTTGCCATGTGTGTGGCTGGCCAAGGGAGGGCTCTTTGGCTGCTGGAACTTGCTATTTTTAGCAGCCACAATCAGCTATAAAAGCCATCCCTTGCTGATCATTCAAAGCATCCCTCAACACCCCTCATTCCACAACATTCTCTTATCCTCTCTTCACTTCTCTTAAAATTTCCTCTCCATTTTTCCATCCCATTTTCCCTTCCTCTTGTGCCGATTTCCTCTCTTGAGAAAGAGGTGTTCTTCAGCCATCTTGGGCAGCAATCAAGGATTCATAGAAGCCTTGCTTGGTGAAGACAATGAGACAAAAGAACGGAGCAACAGTCAAGCTGCAGAGAAACACTGGATTTGCTTTCTGTCCCTTTCTTTTCAATTTCTGTTGCTTTTATGATGAGCATATCTATGAATAATATTGTTGTTGAAATGGTTATTTTAATCAATTTAGCTTGAAATTAATTCGTGTTGGGTTGATTATATTTTGCCTTCTTGAATTGTAAAATAGTGTTTATGCTGTTATAGGCCTCAGTGAAATGCTTGATTAAGTAAAATCATGCTTATGTTATCTGGCATTATAATTGTTTAGATAACTAAAGAATTAATTATTTAAGCGGATTGAAATTGCAATTAATGGACTCAAAGATTTAATCGAGGCATGTTTAATTCTTCTAAGGTAACTGAAAATTAAATTAGCATTGTATTTGGCGATACATATGCCTTGCATAACTTGTAGGATTGTTGTGAGTAAATTGTTTCAAGGTATGGCTACTTTGTTACTTCACATAATCTTTTACATGTTTATTAAGTTGAATTAATCGGTTGAATCGACATAGGAATATGCGAGAGATACTTTAATTCAATAAGTATGTATGTGCGGTAGCATGTTTACTTTATTAGATCTGTTTAGTCGGTTGAATTGGCATAGGGATGTGACCAAGAGATAAATGGAATTTTAATTAGTAAATATGTTCATAAGTTAGCAAATTACTGGGTTGCCGCGAATTTATTCATAACAGCATAAGCACAAATTTAATATTTCTAAGTTAAAAAGGTATAATTAATCTAACACAATTATATCATCTTGATTAAATCTTAATTGAAATCGTGCACTAGTACTCTTTTATTATTTTTTTTAAATTGTTTGCTTAAAATATTAGTTTATAAATCACTCTTTTCAAACCAAATTTATTTTTTCTTCACCAAAGTGTTTTAATTAATTTCATAAATATTGCTTTTTACAGTCCCTGTGGATACGATAACTCGATATTTACTTGTCACTTTATTACTTGTTACGATTGTGTACACTTGCACATTTCCACCGTTCCACTTGCCCGGGAGCAGGCGTATTGCTTTTGACATCATACGCTATGGCTCGTTCGAGATCCATTTGCTATATAGAAACACATTTTCAATGTCATGATTCATTACACTATCGTATTTCATAAATATGTCATGTATAGCTAGACTCACATACGCTATGGTAGTCCTAGGATTGACTAAACCATAGCGCTGATACCAATAAAATGTAACACCCTTTCCCGTATCCATCCCGAACTAGGGTTAAAGGCATTACCGGACAAAACAGAACATGTAACATTCAATTCATAAACTTCATAGCATCATATTCAAACATCCATATTAAGTCCCTTACATAGGTCATCGAGACCTTAAACATGCATTAGAAAGGGGTCTGGACTAAGTCAAACACTTACAATTTTTTTTTAAAACTTAAACAAGTTTCAAAGTTATACAGGTCACACGCTCGTGTGAACAAGCCGTTTGCCTCACATGGCATTAGACACGCCTGTGTGTCTTGGCCGTGGTCGACACTGACTTGGGCCACACAGCTAGCCACATGCCTGTGTACCTTGGCCGTGGTCGAGCCTAACTTACAATTGTAGGGTACCCCAGGGGACACACGGCCATGCAACATAGCCTTGTGTTGCGCATGGCTGAGACACACGCCCGTGTGGACAAAAATTGGGCATTTGAATAGCCAATTTGCCACCCCAATTGGGTCAAACCTACAAGCACCAAACAAAGCATATTTGCACAACAATTTCAGCCAATTTCTATACCAAACCATACATCATTCATGCCATAACATTATCAACAAGTTTCAATTGCAATTCATCAACCAAATCATACCAAATCAAAACTAAAATCATACCAAAGCATATACTGCAATACATCATTCAATCTCATTATCAAAATTTACCAAAACTTATCAACATTGACCATTTCTTTTGGTTATTCAAAACATGTCATATGGTTCATAATGCATCACATATCATATAACATTTCCAACTAGCCATATCACATGGCATGATATATACATTTCAAAACATATCTATATACTACTAGCCTATACATACCATACTTCAATATATACATTTTCAAAAGTACCAAAATAAGGCTCAATAGTGTGGTGAAGATCCTCGACGATCCCCGAGCTCTCGATAGCTATGTTATCTATAAAACAATGCAAACACACATAGAGTAAGCTTTCAAAAGCTTAGTAAGCCATATACAAATAAACTTATCATTCAAAACATGTAAGCATCATCAATTTACATATACTTTGTAGCTAAATACCAACACAAATCTCATATTCATATACTTAGATCATAGATCATCATTTGTACATATACTTATCTTTCATTCTCAAACATAATATACAACGCAAACGTACCTGATTCGAATACATATTCACTTAACCATTCATTTTCTCGGAATGCACGTTTGAACCATTAGGAAACATAAGGATACACGGATAGCTTGGAAAGCATATACAATGCTAACGTCCCAGGCGTGGTCTTACATGTAATCGAACATCAATGCCACTGTCCCAGACAGGGTCTTACACAAAATCAGATACGATGCCAATGTCCCTGACATACTCTTACATGTAAAACAGAAGTCGATCGATGCCAACGTCCCAGACGTGGTCTTACACGATAACACATATCAGAAATCCTATGTCATGACATATGTATCCTAACTATTCCTAAGGTTCGTACAGGGCTTTTTAGACGTCGGAACTTTGTTGATACTTTCTCGGATGGCACATATATAGTTCGAATATTCATTCATCACAATTCAATATCATATGACTAATAATAATTCAATTCAAACACTTTTATTTGTATATAAACTTACCTCGTATGGAATCAAATAGACTGAATCGGCTACTCGTCGACTTTCTACTTTCCCCGATCTAATTCTGTTTTCTTTAATTCTTGATCTATATAAATTCAAATTTGACTCATTTAATCACACATTCGTTCAAAACAATCCATAAACACAAATTCAGGGCATTTTGCGAACTAGCCCTCACATTTTCACATTTTGACACTTTAGTCCCTAATTCACAAAATCCCAAAATACACATAATTTCTTTAGACATGTACATGGATGAATATTCCTAGCACTCATACAAGTTCACACATTTCATTTATTTCACATTTTAGTACTTCAATTTACAAATTTCACAATTTAGCCCGTTTTACTCAAAATCATCAAAAATCGAAAGACAAAAGGTATTAACCCAACATTAAACTTTCATATTTCATCATTTAATAAAATAAATCTTATGAATTCATCCATGGTACATTTTAAAATCATCATCAAAATTAGAAATTGAAGCATGGGCTTGATAGTATACGAAGCAAAGATTACAAAAACGTAGAAATTATCAAAAACCGGACAAAATACCTACCTCAATCAAGTCCTTCAATGGCCGAACCCTAGGTAGTCTTTTTCTTTTATTTTCTTTGTGTTTTTCGGTTATGGATGAACAAAATGACCATATTGTCATGGCTTTGTTTTATTTTAATTCATTTAATAAACAATTTACTAATTTACCCTTTTAATAACCATTATAAAATCAATTAATGGATGGTTATTAATGTCTATTGAAACTTCTAATGGTAAAATAACCACATAAGGACCTCACAATTAATAAGCCAAATCAAATAGGCACTTTTAAAATATAGCAAACAACTTTTACATTTTACGCGATTAGGTCCTTTTACCAAATTGAACACACAAATGATTAAATTTTCATACAAAATTCACACAGATTAATTCACATATAAATAGCACGAAAAATATATTTTAAATATTTTTTTGACTCGGATTTGTGGTCCCAAAACCACTATTCTGACTAGGGTCTAAACCTGACTGTTACATACAAGCCTATGAGGCCCAAAACATGCTTCGGAAGTGGTTTGAGACTAAACTGGCAACTCTAGAAATTTTTACAAAACTTAGAAAATTTTTGCTATGAACAAGGGTCACATGTCCGTGTGGTTTGGGACACGCCCGTGTGGGCAGGCTGTGTGGTCACACACGCCCATGTGGGCAGGCCGTATGGTCACATACGCCCGTGTGGGCAGGCCGTGTGGTTACACACGCCCGTGCCCCTAACCCGTGTAACTCTCTGTTTTGCAATGCATGAACAAATTGAGATCACACAGCCAAGTCACACACCCGTGTGCTAGGCTGTATGGTTAATTTAATTTTCATAAAATAGGTGCAGACATCACACGGTCAGGATACATGCCCGTGTTTGAGGCCGTGTCCCTCACATAGCTGAGACACACGCCCTTGTCTCTGCACGTGCGCTCAATTCTGTTTCTTAAAATTAAGGTGCAGGGGACACACGTCTGAAACACATGCCTATAGGGTAGGCCGTGTGTCACAAACAAGGCCAATTCATGTCATTTCATTATCCACACTCAGCATATTTACATCATCATATTTTACCAAACCAAATCACACCAAACTCACATGCTACAAGTTTCAACATGGCTACGAATAACATGCATAATTTTACTTAGTTTTCCTAGCATACCAATGAGCCAATCTCAACCATTCAACAACCAAAAACCATTAAGCTACATTCAACCATTTACAAGCATTTATAAACCACATCACACAAGCAATAGTTGCACATGCATGCATATATATATATATATAAGCTTACAACCAATTCCACCAAAATGAGCCAAGATTATGTGGCCAAATACCACATCAAGCCTTTGACACTTACATGCCAATACATTTGGCCTAATTCATAATGATACATATAACAGAATGACCAAGTCTCTATACATGCCATATTCTCAAAATGTTTAAAATCATCGCTACCAAAATATAGTTCGATAGTGTGATATGATCTCTGACGATCTCCAATCCGAGCTAGCTTGGCAACATTAGAAAACATAGAAAATAAAACAAAGTAAGCTATATAGCTTAGTAAGCTCATATGAAAGAAATAAACTAACCTTACCATACATTAACGTGCAAGTAATACATCATAAGGGAATGTAATTTATCATATTCTCATGATCAAAATTCACTACCATCACAAACTTACCTGAAATTCATCCCATCACGAATTAATAATCATAAGCTTTGAGTACATACTTATGCCACCTCGAAATAATTTCATACACATTCTCATCCTTGTCATACCCAATGAACCACTTGGAATAATAAATTTGGATACTTGGGAAACATTGCACACAAGGTGCCACATGTGTAGCCATTGCTACCTCTATCTCATGTCATATACATGCTCACTCTCGAGCCAACAACGGGCCTGCTCACACAATGTAACACCCCTTGCCCGTGTCTGATGCCAGAACAGGGTGCGAGGCATTACCAGACTTAATCGTTCACAAACATGCAAAAACTGAGTTATAAAATTTCTTTCTATTTAAAAACTTTCATACATATGCTTAACGTCCCTTATATGGGCCTACGGGGCCCAAAACATACATTCGAAGTAGTTCGAGACCAAACCGTAAATATATAAAACATTTACAACACTTAGAAATGTTTCACACTTTGGAGGGTTACACGCCTGTATGGGTTGGCCGTGTGGGTTTCACACGCCCGTGTGGCTTGGACACGCCCGAGTCTTCAGCCTATGTAACTCTCTGTTTATGACGTCAGCAAACATTTAGAGTCATACGACCAAGTCACACACCCGTGTGCTAAGGCCGTGTCCCCCACACGGCTGAGATACACGGCCGTGTCTCTGCCTGTGTGGTCAACACTTAGGCTATTTTCCAAGTCTTTATTTACCCTTAATCCTTCACATTTTCATACACACTAAGGAAACATATCATGACATCATTTTAATGATTTTAGCATCTCATATTAAGACACATTCATAACATTAATGCTAACCATATATGGCCAACAAGCATAATCACACCACCTCATCACAAGCATTAGAACATAGCATAGATAGATAGGTTGACAAACCATAATCAAAATAAGACACACCTCTTGGCCATATACAAATAACTAAATATAAGCCAATGCATTTGGCTAATTATAATAACACATAACATAAAGATAAGTCCCTATACATGCTAGTCACTTAAAAATGTTTAACATATATCAATATTACAAAGGTGATGGCTTGATAATGCGATGCTACCTCTGACGATCTCCAATCCCAAGCTAACCTGACAACACTAAAGAAAAGGGAAGGAAGGGAGTAAGCTTCATAGCGTAGTAAGACCGTATAAAAAATAATAAGCAATTAACAACTTGTTTCTCAAGGTAATACAACCATATTTGCACTTTTACTTATGCTAAGGTCAAGCTATTTTCTCGAGTCATAGTCACTAAATTATTTATATCTGGAGCTACAGAACTCAAAATTAAGATCCACTAATTTTATCTGAAACTAGACTCACATATCTTCTTACCATAAACTTTTAAGAATTTTTAATCTACCCAATAGTTATATTTTATTCTTTAAAGTTACCCATTTTACGCTGTTCAATAATTTTGACCCTTCTTCACTAAAAATTAATAATCTCATAATACGAAACTTGGATGATGTTTCCATCTATTTCTCTTGAAAATAATCTAATTAAGAATTCTAAAAATATAAATTATAACCCATAACTATTGTTTTACAATTTTCAATGATTTTCCCAATTCAGAACAAGGGATTTTGAAATCATTCTGACTTTGTCTCACAAAAATTTAAATATTTCATAATATGAAACTCTTTTGCTTACACCATTTCTTCTATGTGAAACTAGACTCATTAAGATTTAATTTAATATTTCATTTAGCCTCTAAATCAATTTCCACAATATTTGGTGGATTTTCATAGTCGGACTACGGTTGCTGTCCAAAATTGCTTTAGTGTAAATTAATGATACTCAGTTTATCACACCTTATTAATTTATTTTCACCACATTGGTAAAGATACATATTTATACATCATAAGTATAGACCTATAATCACAAGGTCATCATAAAATCATTCTCATAGGCATGAATTACCTATTTACATCTTCACCAAATGTGCATCATGAACCGAAATCATTTCTCATAAGCTTGGCATACATACCTGTGTTACTCAACATGCTCATATTCATTCCTTACTAATCATACAACATGAATTGAATTCACATTTCATTAGTTTCATGTAAGTACCTGTACCACTCACAACATAGCCATAAGCTCTATCATTTCGACTTAAACCTTAAATTTCCCGTTGAACCATTTGGAATACCACAAGATAATCACTAAGCCACAAACATAAGGGTACGATGCCGATGCCATGTTCCAAACATGGTCTTACACTGGCTCACATATCTAAGTCGATGCCATGTCCTAGACAGGTCTTACACTGACTTTCATATATCGAGGCCGATGCCATGTCCCAAACAAGTCTTACACTGGCTCTCATCTATCGGTGTCAATGCCATGTCCCAGACAGGTCTTATACTGACTCTCATTTATCGGTGTCGATGCAATGTCCTAGACAGGTCTTACACTGACACATGTCAAGCCGATGCCATGTCCCAGACAGGTCTTACACTAGCTTGCATATCTCGAGGCCGATGCATGTCCCAGACATGTCTTACACTAACTCTTGTCTTAATACCGATCCAGACATGGTCTTACACTGGCTCTCATAATGTGGTCGATACATGTCCCAGACATGTCTTACACTAGCACACATCCATATCACCCAAATGTCATGGCAAGGATATCCGATCTACTCCTAAGGTTCAACCGGGAGTTTTTACTGCATTAAATCTCACCATATATTACGCATAGATACATTCAAGAATTATATACATAATCAAAGATTCAATGCATAAATACGAATAAGTTCCATTATTTACGTATAACTTACTCATTTCTATAGGATATCATATTCCATCAAACTTCTAATGTATTCTGTCATCACATGAATATTATTAACGTTTGGCATCACTCTCATCATACTCAATATCATCAACATATAATTCAATATAACCAAAGCAAGATAGATTTCAAGTATATTAACGATAACATGGATAACATGCTTATTTAGTCACACGGACTTGCCTCGAATGCAATTTCGGCTAATTATTCCATTTTAGTCCATAACCTCGTACTTTCCGATTTAAGCCCAAATCTCGATTTTCTTGATCTAACATGATGAAATTCACTCATTTAATCATTATATTAATTAAAACATTCTATAATTCACAATTTGGAAAAATGACCGTTTTACCCTTAGACTTTACAAAAATTATGATTTTGCCCTTAGGCTCGTAAATCGATTTTTATCAAATTTCCTCATTTACCAAGCCTAGCCAAATTCTTTTTATAACTATAGCAACTCAAAATTTCAATTATTTCACACATTTACAACTTATTTTACAAACTCCTTTGACAAACTCCTTTCATAAAAGTTGTTTATTACACAACCATGACTCATTTTCTTCCATAAAAATTCAGTAAAGAAAATGAATACTCTCATGTAAAAACCCTAGACTTTTAACCATTTTGCAAAATAGTCCCCTCATTAGCTACATTATGCTACAAGGGTCCCAAAAGTACAAGAATTATCAAGAAAGACCATCAAAATTACTTACTTGCAAGGTGAAGAGTGACTGCAAATTTCAAGCTTTCAAAACCCTTATTTTGCTGGTATTTTTGGTGGAGAGAATGAAGGTGAAAAGATGATATCACTTTCTCTTTATTTTATTATTTTACTAGTCAAAATAAGCCACCAACTTCACCAAATTTTGACTTTTCTAATCATTTTTGTCCCTATGGCCGGACACCTCATTATTAAAGGCCTATTTGCTCTTTAAAGACTCCAAATTTCTGTTCTCTAGTTATTTAACACATTTAGCTAGCAAAACAAAACTTTTGCCCTTAATGCGATTTAGTCCTTTTTCATAATTAAGCTCTCAAACACTAAAATTAATTCACCAAATTTTTCATGCACTTATAAAATCATGTTATAATACCAAAATAATATTAAAATAATTTTTTGACTTCAGATTTGTGGTCCTGAAACCACTGTTCCGACTAAGCCCAAAATTGGGTTGTTACACACAAGCTGTTAGTCGAGACGTAGCTACACGGTGCTGCTCACAACCTATCAAGTAATCATAACATATGCTGGTATACTTAGCCACCGGTAGGACGTACAAAACCAGCACCCAGAATCACATAACATAAAACCCTAGTGACATGTCACTTGTATTCTAATCTATTCCTAAGGTTCAATTGGGATTTCTCGCTTGTCAAAACATCATCAAATGTGTTCGTAAGATCAATTACACAATTCATGCATAACTTAAAGCATTTAAAATACATTTTAAGTAAAGCTTATCTAACATACGAACTTACCTCGGTTACAAAAACGGCCAAAAGGACCTATTTGTCAAATACTTTGTCCTTCCCCCGATCTACACCCGAACTTCGTTTTTCTTGATCTATAATACCACATTTAACTTATTTAATCGCCAAATTATTCAATTCAGCCCAAAAACGCATTATGACAAAATTTACATTTTTGCCCCTAACTTTTCAACTTTTTACAATTTAGTCCCTAGGCTCTTAAAATGAATTTCATTCAATTTCATCACAACCCAAGCCTAGAAGATTGTTATTTATGCTCATAAAAGCCCACATTTTTCATTAATTCACACTTTTCTACACATTTTATAGACTTTTACAAATAAGTCCCTATTTGACTTTTTACCGAAAATCACTTTGCAAAGTTGTTTAACAAACAACAAACATGCATTTTCTACCATCAAACATCAAAATCCATGCACATCCAACATGGGTAATATTTTAGACTTTGATTTTCTTTCAAATTAGTCCTTGAAATAGCTAAATCAAGTTATAACGATATCAAAAATGTAAAAATTGTTAAAAACGGGACAAGAACGGACTTACAATCGAGCATGAAAGCTTAACCAAAACCCTAGATATCGTCTCCCCTAAAATTTCGGCTATATGGACTAAATTGAAGAAGATGACATCTTTTATTTTAGTTAATTTGACCTTATTTACTAGATTACCAAAATGCCTTTCACTCAAACTTTGAAATTTTTTTCTAACCATGTCCATTTTTGTCCATACAAAAATATAATAGGCTAATTACCATTTAAGGACCTCTAATTTAAAATTTCATAACAATTTACTACCTTTAGCCTATAGAACTCAAATTTTGCACATATTACAGTTTAGTCCTTCTAGTCAAATTGAGCACTCAATCGATAAAATTTCTTAGCGAAATTTTCACACAATTATTCTATCATGTTGTAGACCTTAAAGAAAAATAAAATAAACTTTTGTAATTCAGATTTGTGGTCCCAAAACCACTATTCTAATTTGACCCAAAAAAGGGTTGTTATAACTCTCCCCCTCTTTAGGGATTCCGAAAATCTTACCAGAAAAGAGGTTAGGGTACTGTTTCTCATAACTTGCTTGGGTTCCCACGTAGCCTCTTCGACCCCGTGTCGTTCCCACAAAATTTTCACTAGAGCTATGTTTTTATTTCTCAACTATTTAACCTCTCAAGCTAACACTTTGATTGGTTCTTCACCATATGTCATATCAGGTCGAATCTCAATCTCTGTTGGGGAACTAACATGTGAAGGATCTGATCGGTATCGCCACAACATCGATACATGAAACACGTTGTGGACCCTCTCCAACTCAGTTGGCAAAGCTAGTTGACATGCCACTGGCCCTATTCTTTCAATAATCTCATACGGCATAATGAAACGCTGACTCAACTTGCCCTTGCGACCAAATCTAAGGACTTTCTTCCACGGGGATACTTTTAGAAACACCTTATCACCAACTTGAAATTCAATATCCTTTTGTTTTAAATTCGCGTACGATTTCTATCGATCCGAAGCTGCTTTTAAACAATCACAGATTACTTTCACTTTCTCCTCAATTTCTCTAACCAAATCAACTCCGTGGATCTGCTTCTCACTAAGCTCGGTCCAGTACAACAGAGTTCGGCACTTGCGGCCATACAATTCTTCATATGGGGCCATCTTAATACTCGATTGAAAACTGTTAATATAAGTAAATTCGACGAACGGTAGATATTTCTCCCAACTACCTTCAAATTATAAAACAAAACAAAAAAGCATATATTCAAGAACTTGAATCATTCTCTCAGATTGACAGTCGGTTTGCGAGTGAAACGAAGTACTAAAATTTAACTTTGTACCCAATGCTTCTTGCAATTTCTTCCAAAATCGCGACGTAAACCTCAGATCTCTATCCAAAATAATAGAAGTAGGCCCTCTATTCAATCTAACAATTTCGGCAATATACAATTCAGCTAGTTTATCAAGTGAATAATCGATACATACCAAAATAAAATGAGCCGATTTCATCAATCTATCAACAACGACCTATACAACATCTTCTTTTTTTGGAGTCAGAGGTAACCCTGTTGCGAAATCCATTGTAACTCTATCCTATTTCCACTCGAGTATAGTCACAGGCTGAAATAAACTCGAAGGCACTTGATGGTTGGCTTTCAATTGTTGACAAATCAAACACCTCGTTACAAACTCTAAAATGTCTTGTTTCATGCCTGACCACCAATACAATTCTTTCAAATCATTATACATCTTTGTACTCCTAGGATGAACAGATAAACAACCATTATGTGCCTCATGAAGAATTTTATGAATCAGCTCAGTATCTCTCGGTACACAAATCCTACCTCAGAACCTCAAACAATCATCGGATCTAATCTGATATTGAAAATCACTATTTAAGCTGCATTGAACTCTCTTAGCTTGCAACTCATTGTCACCTTTCTAACTTTGTAAATTTGCTGAAGAAATACCAGTCTAGCTTTCAACTTGGCCAGAATCGATCCATCATCAGATAAAGTTAACCACGTATTCATTTCCATCAAAGCAAACAAAGTCTTTCTACTTAAAGCATCTGCGACTACGTTTGCTTTCCCCGAGTGATAGTCGATCACTAACTCATAATCTTTCAATAGCTCGAGCAATCTTTGTTGTCAAATACTTTAAACTCTTGTGATCAGTAAAGACGCGACACTTCTCACAAAATAAATGATGTCTCCAAATTTTTAGAGCGAACACAATAGCAGCCAATTCCAAGTCTTGCGTCAGAAAATTCTTCTTGTAACACCCCTAACCTGTAACCATCACCGGAATAGGTTAAGAGGCATTAACGGACTCGTAACATAGATCAGAACAATCGAATATCAAATATCATATCATTTCATTAAACATAGATCATTCGTATGCAATATGAACTTAAAACGAGTATACAAAGTCTAAATCATACTTTTAGGACCATATTGATAACATATGAAAGTTTCAAAACTTAGAAAAATTTTCAACATTTCAAAGGTCACATGCCTATGTGAACAGGCCGTGTGCCTCACACGGCTTTAGAGACACCCGTGTGTCTAAACCGTGGCAAAACAGGGTATACATACTGACTTGTCCACACGGCGATAAGACACGCCCGTGTGCTAGCCCGTGTGCCACACACGACCAATAGACACGCCCGTCTGTCTAGGCCATGTCAAAATTGGAGGGTATACTAACTTTAATTCATAGGGTACCCTAGGGGACACACGGCCGTGTAACGTGACTGTGTGTCGCATACGGCTGAGACACACCCCCGTGTCTCTCCCCATGTGGACAAAAATAGGCCATTTGAATAGCCAATTTGCCACCCCAATTTGGGTCAACCTACATGCACCAAACCAAGCATATATGCACAACCATTTTAGCCAGATTCAAAACCAAAATATAAGCCATTCATGATATATCATTTCCAACCAGATACATGCTCATAAGTCTTACTAATCTATACCAAAACATAGTACAAAAGCATGTCAAAACATTTCTTTCCATACATCATTTAACCTTATGATCAAAACTTATCAATTACCATAGACAACATAAACCAAATGCTTACTAATCTTACCATTTCTTATATCTATACATAAGCACACCAAACATATCATATTGCATCATGTTTCTTATACCAAAACCATACCAAGCCATATCACATGGCTAAATATATATACATCACAAAACATAATCTAAACACTTCTAGCCTATACATGCCATACTTCAATATATACATTTTCAAAGTACCAAAATGAGGTTCGATAGTGTGGTGACAATCCTCGACGATCCCCGAGCTCACAATAGCTTCGATATCTATAAAACAATGTAAACACACACAAAGTAAGCTTTCAAAAGCTTAGTAAGCCATGTACAAATAAACTTATCAACATAAGCATATAAACATCAAGAATAAATGTACTTTTTTGATCAAGGTACTATCATATATCACATGGTTCATCTATAATTCATATGTTCTCAAAGATACGTATACTTACCTTTCATTCTCAACATAATGTACAATTCAATCGTACCTAAATCGAATATGCCTTTCACAAAGTCATTCATTTCTCAGAATGCCCGCTTGAACCATTCGGAAACGTAAGGATACACAAAAAGCTCGGATATCATTTACAATGCCAATGTCCCAGACGTGGTCTTACATGTAATCAAACATCGATGCCACTGTCCTAGACAGGGTCTTACATAAAATCAAATACCATGCCGATGTTCCAGACATTGTCTTACACGTAAAACAAAATTTGATGCCAACGTCCCAAATGTGGCCTTACACGATAACACATATCAGAATCCTATGTCATGACATATGTATCCTAACTATTCCTAAGGTTCGTACGGGGTTTTTCGGACGTCGGGACTTTGTCGATACTTTCTTTGATAGCATATATTTAGCTCGGACATTCATTCATCACAATTCGATATCAAATGTATAATAATAATTTAATTCAAACAAGTTTATTTGTATATCGACTTACCCCGTAGGGATTCAGATAGATGTAATCGGCTACTCGACAACTTTTGACTTTCCCCAATCTAATTCCTATTCTTTAGTTCTCGATCTAAATCAATTCAAATTTAACCATTTTATTCACCAAATCATTCAAAACAATCCATAGACACATATTTAGGGCATTTTGCAAACTAGCCCTCATATTTTCACATTTTGACACTTTAGTCCGTAATTCACAAAATCACAAAATACACATAATTTGCTTGTACATAAGCTTGGCCGAATATTCAAAGCTCTCATACAAGTCCACACATTTCATTTATTTTACATTTTAGTCCCTCAATTTACAAATTTCACAATTTAGTCCATTTTACTCAAATTCATCAAAAATCCAAAGACAAAACATGTAAACCCAACGTCAAGCTTTCATATTTCAACATATAACATCACAAAGCTCATGAATTCATCCATGGCACATTTCAAAATCATTAACAAAATTAGAAATTGGGGCATGGGTTCGATAGTATACGAAGAAACGATTAAAAAAATGTAGAAATTTTAAAAATGGATCAAAAACCATACCTTAATCACCAAAAATAGTAGCCGAACCCTAGCTTAGCTTATTTCCTTTCTTTTTCTTGTGATTTTTGGTTGATAAGCATGAAAAATGAGCTTATTTTAAGCTTTTTTTTATTTTAACATTAATAATACTTCATTTACCAAATTGCCCATGGTTAATAAACATTTCAAACATTAACATATAAGGTCAATATTGTCCACTTACGATATAAATGGCATATTAAAAACATAAGGACTCATCATTTAAGAAGATATAACAAATAGGCACTTAATCAAATAGAAGGCCACTTTTGTATTCTCTGCGATTAAGTCCTTTTTCAAAATTAAGCGCACAAACATTCGAATTTTTAGACAAAACTTTCACACATGCTAATTCACACATCATAAACACAAAAAATAATATTTAAATATTTTTTGACTCGGATATGTGGTCCCAAAACCACTATTCTGACTAGATTCTAAACCGAACTGTTACAATTCTCCCCTTTAAGGATTTTCGTCCCCGAAAATCTTACCGTTGAATAGACTCGGATATTGTTGTCTTATAGCATCTTCAGGCTCCCACGTAGCCTTTTTAATACCATGTCGATGCCACATCACTTTTACTAACAAAATTTTCTTATTTCGCATTTCTTTAACCTCGCGAGCTAAGATACGGATCGACTTTTCTTCATAAGTCATATCAGACTGAATCTCAATCTCAGACGGAGGAATCATTTGTGAAGGATCAGATTTGTATCGTCGAAGCATTGATACGTGAAACACATTATGAATCTTTTCTAGCTCTCGTGGCAACAAAAATCTACCTAATACGCTCGGTAATCTTATACGGCCCAATGAACCTCGGACTCAATTTGCCTTTTCTACTGAATCGAAGCAGTTTCTTCCATGGAGATAGCTTTAAAAATAATTTTTCGCCGATCTCAAACTCAATGTCTTTTATTTTCAAATACACATAAGATTTCTGACGATCGAAAGCTGCTTTTAAGCTATCTCGAATCACTTTTAATTTTTGTTCAGTTTCTTTTATTAAATCAATCTCGTTAATCTTATTCTCACTGAGCTCAGTCCAATACAAAGGTGTACGGCATTTACAACCATATAAGGCTTCGTACGGTGCCATTTTAATTCTTGACTAAAAACTGTTATTATAAGCGAATTCAATCAAAGGCAGATACTGTTCCCACGTACCTTCAAACTCAACAATGCAACATCTCAACATATCCTCTAGTATATGAATAATCCGCTCAGATTGACCATCTATTTGCGGGTGAAAAGCAGTACTGAAATGCAATTTTGTACCCAGAGCATCTTGCAACTTCTTCCAGAATCGCAAAATAAATCTCGGATCTCGATTTGACACTATAGATAATAGCACATCGTGCAATCTCACAATATCGGAAATGTATAACTCAGCTAACTTATCAAGTGAGTAATCAGATTGTATCGGAATAAAATTAGCTGATTTCGTCAATCGATCAACTACAACCCAAATTGCATCTTTTTTTCTCAGAGACAGGTGCAAACCCGAAACAAAGTCCATTGTCACTCGATCCCATTTCCACTCCTGAACCATAATCGGTTGTAACAAACCAGAGGGCACCTGATGTTCAGCTTTAACATGCTGACAGATTAAACATTTAAAAACAAAGTCAGAGATATCTCTTTTCATTCTCGACCACCAGTAATGCTGTTTCAGATCATTATACATTTTGGTACTACCCGGATGCACATATAACCGGCTATTATGAGTTTCACTCAAAATCATTCGAATTAATTCTGGATTTCTTAGGACACAAATTCTATCTCAGAATCTCAGACAATCATCTCTATCAACTCTGAATTCTGAATTAGACTCTAAATCACACTCAGCTCTTTTAGCTAAAATCTCATTATCAATCTTTCGAGCTTTTATAATCTATTGTAAAAAAAAAAAGTCTTGCTTTTAATTTAGCTAAAACTAAACCATCATTGAACAGAACCAAATGAACATTCATCGCACACAGAGCAAACAATGATTTCCGACTTAAAGCATCAGCAACAACATTTGCCTTACCCGGATGATAATCTATCACAAGTTTATATTCTTTTAGCAATTCAAGCCATCTTCTCTGTTGTAGGTTCAAATCTTTCTGAGTCATCAGATATTTCAAACTTTTATGATCGGAATAAACATGACATTTCTCACCAAACAGATAGTGGCGCCAAATATTTTGAGCAAACACAATCGCAGCTAACTCAAGGTCATGTGTAGGATAGTTCTTTTCATGCGGCTTCAACTGTCTTGAAGCATAAGCAATGACTTTGCCTTTTTGCATTAAAACACATCCCAGAACAATCAATGAAGCATCACTGTAGATCACAAATTTGTTACCCGATTCGGGTTGTACCAATACCGGAGCTTCAGTCAACAAATTTTTCAATTGATCAAAACTATTCTGACACTTTTCTGACCACTCAAATTTAACATCTTTTTAGAGCAGCTTTGTCAACGGAGTCGCAATCATAGAAAAGCCTTTTACGAACCTTCTATAGTAACTGGCGAGTCCGAGAAAACTACAGGCTTCAGAAACATTCCTCGAAGGTTTCTAATCCAGAATAGTTAAAATTTTGCTCGGATCAACTCGGATACTAGACGCTGATACAATATGACCCAGAAAACCAACTTATTGTAGCCAGAATTCACATATATTAAACTTCGCATACAACTGTTTATCTCACAGAATCTGTAGTACTAATCTAAGATGCTCAGCTTGTTCGGATTCATCACGTGAATAAATTAATATATCATCAATGAATACAACAAAAAATTGATCTAAATATGGTCTGGAAATTTTATTCATCAAATCCATAAAGATAGCAGCTGCGTTAGTCAATCTGAATATGATAAACCG
The DNA here is from genome assembly GCA_025698475.1 of Gossypium anomalum. NCBI lineage: Eukaryota > Viridiplantae > Streptophyta > Magnoliopsida > Malvales > Malvaceae > Gossypium > Gossypium anomalum. The sequence goes on from CM046961.1 coordinate 73,976,005, forward strand.
TAATTTATACATATTTATAACCCATGCTTAACGTATTTTATGAATGATTTCTCCTTAGATTTGGTGAATTCGATGCTCCTAATGCCATAATTTCATGTTTTATCCTTAGGTAAGCATAGGAGAACGAAAGGAACGAGAAACGGGCCAAAAACGGAGAAAATAGGCCAAAGCACGAAATCAACAAGGCCTGGACCTCCTCACACGGGTAGATCACACGGCCGTGTCAATCTGGCAGAATTGAAGCACGATTCACACGAGTAGCTCACAAGCCCATGCCAATCTAACATGCTCGAACACGGCCTGAAGTAATCGCATGCCGCTGTGCCACACGGACGTGTCCCTTCCGAAGCCTAGTTAAGCTTCATTCAAAAAAGGTCAAATTTTAGGGCTTCTTAGGCATTCCAAAGCCTATAAATACACCCTAAAGGAGGAAGAAAAGGGGGATGGAGAATAAGGAGTAAGGAATTACTCCGAGGAAGCTGATTGGTCCATCTTAGAAGCCGGAGCCACCATCAAGACTGAAGATCTCTCCTCAACCTCCCCTTCAGGAGTTTTGGGTTTTCTTTATGTTTTGTAATTTTTATTATTCTGAGATGTGTTCTTGTTTAGTTATGAACTAAACCCTTAAATACCTAAGGGGGATGAAACCTATGACTAAACCTTGTTATTATTTCTGAATCGTATGATAAATATTTAACTTATTCTTAATTCTTATTTTGGTATTTTAGGATATCACTTCAAGTTACTACTCTTAGTTGGAGGAGGAATAGACCCTGATTAAGAGTAACTTTGTCGTAATTAAGCAGAGTTGATTGCGCGCCTAGAGATAGGGTGATAAGATTTTGTCAGATTAGGGTGAAACCTAATAAGGGAATCCATAGATCGAGTTAATGCAACCTTAGGGTGTTAATTAGAGATATCACTCGGTTATTCAACCTAGGGATTAGACGTTGTTAGTCTCGAAAGGGATAGTAATATACATTAGGGATTTCTACGGAACAAGTTGAATGAATAAATTATCCGGTTCGGAGCCAGAATAACAAGTAAGAGTCTAGGTGGATTTTTCCTTAGGTATTGTCTCAATCAATTGTTTTCCACAACAGTAATTTCCTAATTTCTATTTTCTGCAAGCTCTTAGTTTAATTAGTTAGTCAAAACAATCCTCTTTTATTCGGCTAGATAATAAAAAGACGGTCATTACTAGTACTTATAGTCCTTTGGGTTCGACAATCCAATCTTGCTAAAGCTATACTACTGTTTGATAGGTACACTTGCCTACGTCGTGATCATAGTTAGTTTCAAGAATGAGTCATTATAAATTTGTAAAACTTATCATACGGAAAATCGATGATCAAGTTTTTGGTGTCGTTGCCGGGGACTAAGATATTAGGAACACCCAATTTTTATTACTTTAGCCACTTATTTTCTTGCAATTTAACTTTAATTTTTACTTTACTAATTTTCTTTCTTTTTCACCTAGCAGGTTCTTATAGTTTATGACTAGAAGAAACCCATTAGGACCATTGCTTTTTGACGAGGAAATTGATCGTACAGCTCGTAAAAATCGACGAGAAATTAGGCGCAGCTTAAGATACATAGAAGAAGAGCAAGAGGACGATATCTCAACTACTACTGAAGAGATGGCTGAAAATCAAGACAATTCGCTACCTCTAGCGATACTCGCTGAATTAGCAAATCAGAATCCTGCTCCTCGTACTATGTATGATTATGCTAAACCTAATCTTACAGGAACTGAGTCAAGTATAGTTAGACCTTCTATTGCTGCAAATAATTTTGAACTAAAACCTAACACGATCCAGATGATACAATAATTTGTTCAGTTTGATGGTTTGCATGATGAGAACCCCAACACGCACTTGGCAAATTTCCTAGAACTGTGCGACACTTTCAAAATTAATGGTGTTTCTGATTATGCCATTCACCTTCGGTTATTCCCTTCTTCACTGAGGAATAAAGCTAAACAGTGGTTGAACTCACTACCACGAGGGTCTATTACCACTTGGGAGCAAATGACCGAAAAATTTCTATTAAAATATTTTTCATAGGCAAAAATAGCTAAGTTGTGTAATGATATTTCTTCTTTTGTGCAGATGGACTTAGAAATGCTTTACAATGCATGGGAGAGATTCAAGGACCTTTTGCGAAGGTGCCCACACCATGGGTTAGCTCTATGGCTACAAGTTCAAACGTTTTACAACGGTGTGAACCCTTCGACAAAACAAATAATTGATGCAGCTACAGGTGGAACCATCAATAACAAGACACTTGAAGAGGCTTCTGAATTCATTGAGGAGATGTCACTGAATAACTATCAGTGGAAAGTCATGAGGACTAAGCCAACGAAAATTGTAGGCATTTATAACGTCGATTCGGTCACCATGTTGTCAAATCAGGTAGAACTTCTGAATAAAAAAATTGATGGTTTACTTGGTTCTACGCAGGTACATCCAGCGATGAGGTGCGATTCAAGTTGAAGAGGTGTGCCTACAGAATACCCACCATTCAATCCTACAACCGAAGAGGAACAAGTCAACTATATGGGTAACAATAATTTCAGATCTCAAAATAACCCATATAGTGATACTTACAATGCAGGTTGGAAGAACCACCCAAATTTCTCTTGGGGCGGTCAAGGAAATCAAAGACCACAGAATCCTCAGGGTTTTCAATAGCCACCTTATCAACAGGAAAAGAAGCCAAACCTTGAAGAGATGCTATCCAAATTCATCTCGGTGTCAGAAACTCATTTCCAGAATACCGAGACAGCACTCAAAAATCAACAAGCATCAATTCAAGGGCTCGAGACACAGATAGGTCAGCTATCCAAGTTAATATCCGAACGACCACAAGGTAGTTTGCCAAGTAATACTGAACCAAACCCAAGGGAACAGCTCACTGCAATTGATGCTCAAGAAGGATGCGTTGAGGCTGAGCTAGAACCTAGGCAAGAAAATGTGGAAAGCAAAGGTGATGGTGAGGTAAGTCATAATGAAACGGTGAATGAAGAATATAAACCTCGTATGCCATATCGTAACGTGAGCTCAGATGAACAATTTGGTAAATTCCTTAAACTTTTGAAAAAATTACATATTAACTTGCTGTTTATTGAAGCTCTGTCACAAATGCCAAATGCAATGAATTTCCTAAAAGAGCTACTAGTAAACAAGCAGAAGTTGGATGAAGCATCACACGTGGAGCTAATCTACAGAATAAGCTACCCAATAAATTGAAAGATCCAGGGAGTTTTACAATTCCTTGCTTAATTTGTAGTTTAGATGTGAATAATGCATTAGTCGATTTAGGGGAAAGTATCAATGTCATGCCTTACAAAATGTTTAAAAAACTAGGTCTTGGGAAACCTAAACAAACTAGGATAAGCATCCAATTGGCAGATAAAACTATAAGATTTCCTAGGGGTATCATTGAAGATGTACTAGTAAAAGTGGATAAATTCATATTTCCCGTTGATTTCATTGTTTTAGACATAGAGGAGAAAACCAACACCCCCTTGATTTTAGGGAGGTCCTTTTTAGCAATTGCTAAAACAATTAGTGATGTTGGCACAGGTGAACTCACTCTTCATGTAGGAGACGAGACGATCACCCTTCAAGCTCATAATTCTAGCATCACATTGAATATGGAATGTAATGATCCACATCATCTTACTAAAACTAACAATATGATGCAACCTACTGTGCAGAGATTGAGCCTGAAAGAAGTACATGAGCCATGTTCCAACAACACTAGAAGACCCATTCATGAAGAACGAAGGCTATAGATAGAGGAGCTAGACGAATGGCGAGCACATAAACTGAAAACACCCAATAAATCGAAACTACGCTAAAATAAGCTCGATACCTCTCCACATCAACTTAAGGTTAGAGATCAAGTCTTATTAGATGCCGCAACCCTTATATTGTCACTCCCAAACCGGATGAGGAAACCCCTCTTACAGTAATTAGTATTTTCCCATTCGGTACAGTGGAGGTAAGTCATCCCAAGTTCGGCACCTTTAAGGTAAACAATTCCCGGCTCAAACTTTATTTTGATAAGAGTGATAGCAAGAATTAGGAGTACGAACTCCTTAAACTGCCTTGACCATTCAATAGAGAGGTAAGTCGAGCCTAGACTATAAATAAGCACTTCTCGAGAGGCAACCCGGGCACTAACTATATTAACTTATTTAAATTTTAGTGTTTAACACTTTTCATGACTAACATTGCCCTTGAAAACAGGTTTACCACAGGGACACGTCTAAGCACACAGGCGTGTATAAAACCGTGTGGAAATAGGGCAAAATTTTCCCAAAACACGGGTGACGATAAAATGCCACGGCCGTGCGACATGGCCGTGGGCAAGCCTTCCAAAACAACACGGGCGTACGACACGCCCGTGCCTGAGGACCGTGGTCGAAATTGAGAAACTAGCACGGGCGTGAGACACGCCCGTGTCGACCGCCCGTTGGCGAACCTGTCAAATTAACACAGACGTAGGAGAAGCGAACAAGGCAAAACACGGTCATGCGACACGGTCATGTTAGACAACATGCCCAAGGAACACGGGCATGTACAGAATTTCAGACGCGCCAAAAAGGGAAAAACGCGAAACACACGGCCTGAAATTGGGACACACGGGTGTGTCCCCTGGCCGTGTGCCCCAAAATCTATAAATACCTTGCACTATTCATTGTCTTCCCCACTCAAAAACCCTAACCCTGGCCACTGTAACTCCACACGGCCTTCACACCACGCCCGTGCGCCGCCTCCAACTTCATTTTTTACGCATTTTCTTCTCTTCGTAGCATTTGTTTACTTCTTCCTTTTCTATTTTATTGATTTTTAGGCTTATTTAGCATGACTATAAGCAAGTTTTTGATTCTTTTTCTATATTTTCATCATTCAAATATCATAATCTAGAATATTCATCATTTGTTTTGAGTTATTGCATGCTTTCTTTACTCTATTCATTTAGTTAGATGTAAAAATTTCATGATAAAAGTAGTTGACATTGTTCATGCATTCTTGGTGTGTGGCCATTTTCTCATCCATTTAATTTATTGCTTTACATTCCTTGTTATCTTTGCTTCATGCCACAATGCCCAAAGAATGTGTTAATGAACTCTAAATTTTTGTGGCTGAAATACTTATGAGGATTGTTAGGAAAGTTTCATTCTTTTGTCATTCACATGCCATTCACATGCTCATCCACATGTCTTCACATTGATAAATGGCACAAAAAGATGCTGTTAAAAGAAATGGGGGTGATTGTGCTTGGTTCATTTTTGGCTAAATTTATTTGCTCAAAATTATGACTTTTCAATATATATACCTATTGTTATTTCTTTCTTCAATTATAGGTACAATGTCTTCACGAGGAAAGAAAATAGCCGTCCCTGCCTCAAAGAAAAGGAAGGGAGCGTTATCTTCCTCGGGTCCTACCGCAGAAGTCCGCCATCCGTTCCTCCAATTCCCCAACGGGCCCCAAGAGGAACTCTTTCAGATACTACAAGCCCGACCTTTAGCAGCGGGCCACTGCATAGACTGGGCTGCCATCGAACAAGTCCAGTTGGCTGACGCAATCCGGGCCCTCCTTACTACCGATCCATGGGAATTATTTTTTGAGATCATTGAGCCAACATATTTAAAGTTGACGATAGAGCTATGTTCCACGTTTCATCTTCAAACCTTTCGTAATAATTTGGTTATAGGTGTAGCAATCATTGAAAATCCCTTAACAAAATGTCGATAATAACCAGTCCAAACCCAAAAAGCTTCTAACTTTGGATATATTTCTCGGTGGTTTCCAATCAACAACTGCCAAAATTTTACTCGGGTCAACCCATATACCTTCCTTTGAAATAATGTGTCCTAGAAATCTGACTTCTTAGAGCCAAAACTCACTTTTGCTAAATTTAGCAAATAATTTCTTATCTTTCAAAGTCTGCAATACAATTCTTAAATGTTCGACATGCTCAAACTCATCTTGGAAATAAATCAGGATGTCATCAATAAATTCAACCACAAACTTATCTAAATACGGTCAGAAAATTCGATTCATCAAGTCCAAAAAAATGGTAGGAGCATTAGTTAACTCAAATGGCATAACAAGAAATTCATAAAGCCTGTACCTCGTTCTGAACACGGTCTTCGGCACTTCCGACACTTTAACTCTCAACTGATAATGGCCTGATCTCAAGTCTATCTTTGAGAATACTGTTGCCTCTTTTAACTGATCGAACAAATCATCAATTCTTGGTAAAGGATACTTGTTTTCTATCGTAACCTTAGTAAGCTGACGATAATCAATACAAAGTCTCATGGATCCGTCTTTTTCTTGACGAATAACGCTGGAGCACCTAGGGCGAAAAATTCGGTCTCGCAAAACCCTTATCTGTCAACTCTTACAACTAAGACTTCAATTCTTTCAATTCGGTTGGAGCCATTCTATACGAAGATATAGGTGAAGTTCCCGGTACCAAATCAATAGTAAACTCAACCTCTCTGATCGGTGGTAATCCAGGCAATTCTTCTATAAACATATCTGGGTATTCACAGACTACCGGCATGGATTCAATCTTCAATTCAGACACTTTCATATTTAATACATATGCAAGATAAGCTTCACAACCCTTTTTCACATACTTCTGAGCAGACATCGACGAAATTACAATAGGCAACTCACCCAACTCATCCGGTTTAATTCGAAGAATATCATTATTTTGACATTTCAAGCCAATAATCTTTCATCTACAATTCACTATGACATCATGTAGAGTCAACCAATCTATTCCAAGAATTACATTGAACTCATCAAACGGTAAAAGCATTAAGTCAGCCAGAAAATAGTGACCTCGAATCATTAGAGGACAACCCTTGCAAACTTTATCAACTAGGACATATTTGCCTAAGGGGTTCGACACCTTAATCACATATTCAGTAGACTCAACAGGTAAATTCTTACTATATACAAAATTCATGCAAATATAAGAATGAGTCGATCCAAGATCAGTCAATGCAACTACATTAGTATCATAGAGAGAAAATGTACCAGTGATAACATAGGGCATGACGCATATTCGCAAGCGCGAATAGCATAGGTTCTAGTAGGTGCTCTGACCTCTGATCTTGCAGTTAACTCTTTTGTCACACCTCTGCTACTGTTCCCACTTCCAGCATTTTTTGATGGCCTCCCTCTAGTGGCAGTGTTACTCAGCCTTGCATTCTAAAAATTATCCTACTCAGTCATTTCAGGGAAATTGTAACACGTAGGTTTTTGCAAGTGTATATAGTCATTATCAAGTAATAAGTAAGTATTGAGTTATCGTCTCCACAGGGATTGTATTTGTGCTAAGTCACCTAATTTTTAAAATTATATTAACAATTTGGTAAATAAAAACACAATATAGTTGAGAAGTGATGATTAAAATATATTAAACTAAATGCAATGATCCCTAATGCAAATTATCCTAAGTATACAAACTATATGAATGAAATAGATTTTAGCAAAATTAAACATAATTTTTAACAATTATAACATAAATAAACTAGGACAATTACTTTAATTGAACTCAATTTATTATCAACATGCTTAATAACATTAGGAAAAACATTCCATGGAAACTCGATCTTTCATGAGTTCGGAAACCACATTAGGTCCTTTTGGAATCCTTTACTTAGTAAATACACACTTTACTTATCCTTATTTATTAACGGTTTCTTAGTATTCATGTGAAGTAACAAGGACATGTTAGGTTTGAAATAGTTTAATCACACAAATCTAAAAACTATGCAGATAACAGAGCTTGGTTATAGTTGTTGTGCAACCTGTAATTTAATCGGGTTAGGATCTAAATTGAGCATGCACATGTCAATTATGCGTCCATTAGCCATCGTCTAGTTAGGATCACTCTACTAATTCAGGTGTATTTCAATCATGTATGAATGAAATAAAGACTTGATTTTAAAAGAAAACATGATCGATTGAGGCACAAACATTATAAGCATGAAATAAATAAATATTATTTAATCAAAGCAATCGTCCTAACTTAAGTAAAATTAAGCTAACATTGTTGGAAACAATAAAAAAGAACACATAGCAAACATTTTTAGATTAAATTAAATAAAAGAAAGATTAAACCCAAATCAAAGTGGCTGTCACCCAAGACTCTGACTAAATAGGCTCCTTCGCTTCTTTCCTTTGCTCCTTTGCTGATGGCTCTCCAAGGTGGCTGACCAAGGGCTCTTTAAGAGGCTTAATTGCTAAAATCTCTATGAAAAGATGATACTAGGTGTAGGGAATGGAAAGGGCTAAGAGAATTTAGAGAGAAAAGAGAATGATGAATGATGAGGGATGAGGGATGAGGGAATGAAGGGGTCATATTTATAGGGGAAGAGAGGTGGGTAGTTTGCTAAAAATACCTAGGTTTAGTCTCTTCAAATCTCTTCCTTGGATGGCTGGCCACAATTAGTGGAATTTGAGCTAATTTTTGCTTGATTTTTAAGCAAATTAAATGCCATAATAACTCAGGACTAAGACTCGATCAATCGTAAATCTTTGGGAAAATCTCTAATTTCATCAACAATGCAAGGACCTTGTGTAATTAAACCAAAAAGTGGCTTAAAAGAACAGTTATGTTTAGTCAAATTTGGGTTGACTTGGTCTTCAATTTGGATGGTTTTGTAATCTAACAAAGCTATCAGACCTGTCCAAAATAAATCTGTAACGCCTCAAATTTTAGGCTTAAAAGTATTAGGTCTTGAGCATGGGAACAGTTAGGAGGCGATCCATAAATATTTAGTTGTGCAAGAAAGTGACACAACTGTTTATCTGATTCAGTGGTTAAGTGCTCTGGGAAGTGTTTGAGAAGTATTGGGTTCAAGCTTAGGTGTGTGCAAAAATTTTATTTTTTAAGGAATAAACCCTGTCTCTAGTCAGTAGGCTTTTGAATAAAAATGGGTAAAGCTTGACTTAAAAGATCCTGCTGGCCTAGGGGATAAGTGGCGTGTTATTTATGCCAAAGGACAGCGGTTCGAGTCCTAGTGAAGGTAGTGGAGTGTTTTATTTTGCTGCTGATGCTGTGGAGGTGTTGTGGTTTGAACAAAACCCTAAAAAGTTTGAATGCATTTCAAATTAAGTGGTTGAGTTGTTGAGGAGATATTGATGGAGGGATTTTAGGAGGAAATCAAGGGGATTTGAAGTGGAAGGAGTGTTGGTGCCGACTTGGGATTGTAGGTACCCAAGGAATTTGGTTTTAGAGTTGGCTTTTTGGCTTTTCATTTTCAGTGGCCGTAACTTTTTTTAGCTGTCGAATCTGTGTTAAAAGTTTTGCTGTTCTTTCGATTTGTTGCATTTTCCTCTTTGAGGTTGATTAGTGCATCTCGGGTACCTTTTATTTTTGGTCTGTCTTAGCTTACTTTTTTGCAATGCCCCACTGACTGATTATCCCACCTTCTCTCTCTTTACCTTATTTTGTTTTGGCCAAATGTTCCCATATCCTCTTTTCTCTGCATCTCTCTCTCAAATCGGTTATGCTTTGGGCTGAATACCTTCTCCTTTTTTTCTTCTATAAACTTTTCTCTATCCTTGCATCTTGGGTACTTTTGCTGAATATCTCCTCCCTGGTCGATTACTTCCCCTTACTCTTTTATTTGTGTTTTTTTTTTGGTTTTGTAAGAGTTCTCTGACAAATCGGTAAGTGCTCATGATTGCCTTTGTCTCTCTCTACCATTAGGATCGTTTCTTCTAACATCTCTTTCTTTCTGGTGATTGCTGAAAGGGGTATAATTGTTACACTTTGCCTCTATCATTCTCTATACTTTCGGTCTTGTGTGGGTGTGGCCGATTGTTCTTTCATTCCAATCTGGACTCTGCATTTTCGATAAGTGACTTTTTTTTCTAGTTCAAATTGTTCGTTTGTTTGATGCTTGATAAGTGTTGGTTGGAATGCAGATAACCCTTAAGGCCTATTGATTAATCACTTGCAAACGGATTCAGTGAGCAAGCCATAATCGGCTGATCTAATCAAGTGAGAGGTAAGCTTTTGGACAAGTATTTTGGTGGGGGTCTTGGATAGGTTGATTGGGATGCGATTAACTAGAACTTGAGATTGAATGTAGGTTGGAGTACTCGTGGTCTTTTCGCATGTTTTTGTGAACATGTGTGTAAACACTGCCCAGTTGTAAATCGACAAAAGCCGAAAAAAGTGACCATTGACGCTATACGAGCGCGCGCTCACTCGTGTGATAATCTGAATGCATAAACATGGGCGTTTGACCGTAGAGGGCACCATGAGTAATTTCATGGGTTTAGGCCACTTTAGGCCATGTTGGGCCAGAACGGGTCGTGTGGGCCCCATAGGTATGTGGGCCCTACATTGGTAAACCACACGAAAGCGTGGTGAATAATGGCCCATGCTGTGTATCCATACAGCTAGGGTCATATTTGGGCTTTGTGGGCCACACGCCCTTATGGGCCCATATGGATTGCATTATGGGTTTTGGGCCTATTTTCACTGTTTGACTGTTAAGACTGCACGGGTCGCCCGAGAGGACTGTGGACTTACTTTTGGGTTAACAAGTCTACCTAAACCCTAAATAGATAAAATGACTGTTATGCCCCTATGTGTTATAATGACTATTTTGCCCTCATATGGTAAGATGACTGTTTGGTCCCTATGTGATGTCTGCTTATATATGTACATGTATGACCTTATTTTAGCATGCTATTTAAACTATAATGGGTACATGTATGATTCTATGATATGGCATGAAATGATTGTATGATGCATTGCATGGGGATGGGTTTATACTAATCGGAGGAAGTGTACTGAAAGGCTTCGAGCCTTAATTACTGGCAGCCCAGCTGCATATTACTGTTTAGTGCCGTAATCGGTACTAATTCTAGAGTGAGGGATGGGTGGGTTGATTATATCCTCGCATGGAGTGTAGGGTTGGACGGAGTTGGAGTGTAGAGGCCGGATGGGAAGGACTTTTATATAGTTTTAAAATGTTACTGCACTGTTTACTATTACTATAATGGGCCAAGGCCCAAACACATGACTATTTCCGTATTGAGATGGGCTAAAGCCCAAACTGATATTGTCACTGTTACTGATATGAGCTTAGGCCCAGAATGTATTTGCTCATTGTGTGCTTGACTATTTGTTTATTAAGGGATTACACACTGAGTTTTCATAAATTCACCCTTCTGCTTATCTGCGCAGGTAATCCTTTGGCGGATCAGTGCTGTGAGGGAGTCGAAGGTGGCCACATAACAGCTTACGCTTCTATATTTGTCTTTTAATTTTTAAGTAGTTTAATTTGGGTATTTTTATGTAATAAGGCCTCTCTGGATTTTATTTTTAATTTGGGGATTATACTTGTTTTGCTTTAATATTGCTAGCAGTAGGAAAAACACGCGAGATTTCAAAAAGATAAATGTTTTCCAAAAATACCACAAATACGTAGGTGATCTTAAGAGCTACAGCAAGAAAATAATGTTTTACAAGTAAACGCTAGTACGTAACTATTTTAAAAAGCTTATACTACAAACGAGATTTTGAAATTAATAACGTTTTAAAGTAAATACTCTTGATAATGACGCAAGTTTTAAAACCATCTTTTAGATCAAATAAAGAGGCTTAATAAAGATTGGGCTTTGCAAACGATATCATGCTTTACGAAAAACACTTCAATGTGACATCGCCAGATTTGGCCATAACGTCCAGGCCGGGTTTGGGGTGTTATATTTAGTGGTATTAGAGCCAAGTTGCAAAACTCAGCTGTGGATTTGGGTTTCTTCTAAAACTTGAAATTTCTAAAAAGAACTGTTTCAAATGATTTGAAAGTATTTTGAAATGTATTTTTACTGAATGTGTGGTACACCGAGTCTCCGCGCCAATCCTGTAAGTTCTCTCTGAAATTGTATTTTGATTTTTGACTGAAACTACCATAAGTAGGATTACTGAGACTACTGTAGGTAGTAGACTGTACTGAAATACTCTAGTTAGGGTAAACTATAGTAAGACTGTGATCTACGAAAAACGAACCTTGAAGTACTAATGTTGTTTTTCATAAAACATCTGTTAATAAACACTAGAACTGTAAACTGATGCATAAAAATGTTAATAAGATAAAAATCAATTTAATAGTGAGCACCAGAGGTACTCGCGAAAGGGATATAAGAGGCTGCGGTGGAGGACATGGAGGTGCTCGAGCTGGGTCTCATGATCGTGCGGCTGAGTAGTGGATTGGCGCATTATTCCAGTCTATCTATAGACTATACTGAAAACACTCAAGTTAAATATGGTAGTGTTTTGGAATTAGAGTGTGCACAGGGGCGTAGCGGTGTAGTCTGTATATGCGACTATTCTAATAGTGGGAAATTTTCGGGACGAAATTTGTTTAAGGAGGGGTGAATTGTAACGCCTCGAATTTTGGGCCTAGAAGTATTAGGTTTAGAGCATAGGAACAGTTAGGAGGCGGTACATAAATATTTAGTTGTGCAAGAAAGTGACACAACTGTGTATCTGATTCAGTGGTTAAGTGCTTCGGGAAGTGTCGGAGAAGTCTTGGGTTCAAGCCTAGGCATGTGGAAAAATTTTGTTTTTTAAGGAATAAACCCTGTTTCTAGTCAGTATGCTTTTGAATAAAAATGGGTAAAGCTTGACATAAAAGAGCTTGCTAGCCTAGGGATAAGTGGTGTGTTATTTATGCCAAAGGACTAAGGTTCGAATCCTGGTGAAGGTAGTAGAGTGTTTTATTTTGCTGCTGATGCTGTGGAGGTGTTGTGGTTTGACTGAAACACTAAAAAGTTTGAATGAATTTCAAATTAAGTGGTTAAAGAGATATTGATAGAGGGATTTTAGGAGGAAATCAAGGGGATTTGAAGTGGAAGGAGTGTTGGTGTCAAATTGGGATTGTAGGTACCTAATGAATTCGGTTTTGGGGTTGGCTTTTTGGCTTTTCATTTTCAGTGGCTGTCACTTTCTTTAGGTGCCGAATCTGCGTTACTAGTTTTGCTGCTCTGTCGGTTTGTTACGTTTTCCTCTTTGAGACTGATTAGTGCATCCTGAGTACCTTTCATTTTTGGTTTCTCTTGGCTTAATTTTTCACAATGCCCTACTGATCGATTATCCCAACTTTCCCTCTTTTTACCTTATTTTATTTTGTCTGAATGTTCCCATCTCCTCTTTTCTCTGCATCTCTCTCTCTCTCAAATCGGTTATGCTTTAGGCCGAATACCTTCTCCCTTTTTTCTTCTATCAACTTTTCCCTATCCTTGCATCTTGGGTACTTTTGCTGAATATCTCTTCCCTGGCCAATTACTTCCCTTTACTCTTTTATTTGTGTTCTGTTTTCGGTTTTGTAAGAGTTCTCTAAAAAATAGGTAAGTGCTCATGATTCCCTTTTTGTCTCTCTCTACCGTTAGGATCGTTTCTTCTAACATCTCTTTCTTTCTGCCAATTGTTGATAGGGGTACAATTGTTACACTTTGCCTTTATCATTCTCTGTACTTTTGGCCTTGTGTGTGTGTGGCCGATTGTTCTTTCCTTCTAATCTGGACTCTGCATTTTCGATAAGTGACTTTTTTTCTAGTTCAAATTGTTCGTTTGTTTGATGGTTTATAAGTGATGGTTGGAATGCAGATAACCCCTAAGGCCTATTGATTAGTCTCTTGCAAACGGATTCAGTAAGCAAGCCATGATTGGCTGATCTAATCAAGTGAGAGGTAAGATTTTGGACAAGTATTTTGGTAGGGGTCTTGGATAGGTAGATTGGGATGCGATTAACCGAAACTTGTTACTGAATGTAGGTTTGGAGTACTCATGGTCTTTTCGCACGTTTTCGTGAATAGGTGTGTAAACACTGCCCCGTTGTAAATCGACAAAAGCCAGAAAATGTGACCATTGAAGCTACACGGGAGTGCGCTCGCTCATGTGGTAATCTAAACGCATAAACATGGGCATTTGACTGTAGAGGCTACCGTGAGCGATTTTATGGGCTTAGGCCGCTTTAGGCCATGTTGGGCCAGAATGGGTCGTGTAGGCCCCACACGGGTAAATCACATGGAAGCGTGGTGAATAATGGGCCAGGATATGTATCCACACAGCCAGGGTCATATTTGGGCTTTGTGGGCCATACGGGCTTGTGGGCCCACATGGGCCGCATTATGGGCTTTGGGCCCATTTTCACTGTTTAACTGTTAAGGTTGCACGGTTCGCCTGAGATGATTATGGACCTACTTTTGGGTTAGCAAGTCTACGTAGACCCTAAATAGATAAAATGACTATTGCACCCCTATGTAGTAAAATGACTATTTTTCCCTCATATGGTAAGATGATTGTCTGGTCCCTATGTTATGTTTGCTTATATATGTACATGTATGACCGTATTTTAGCATGCTATTTAAACTGTAATGGGTACATGTATGACCATATTTTAGCATGCTATTTAAACTGTAATGGGTACATGTATGATTCGATGATATGACATGACATGATTGTATGATGCATTGCATAGGGATGGGTTCATACCGATCGGAGGAAGTGTACTGAAAGGCTTCAAGCCTAAATTACTGGCAGCCCAGCTGCATATTACTGTTTAGTGCCGCAACCGGTGCTAATTTTGAAGTGTAGGGATGGGTGGGTTGATTATATCCCCACATAGAGTAGGGTTGATGGAGTTGGAGTGTAGAGGCTGGATGGGAAGGACTTTTATACTATTTTAAACTGTTACTACACTGTTTACTGTTACTACAATGGGCCAAGGCCTAAACATATGAATGTTTCTATATTGATATGGGCTAAAGCCTAAACTGATATTGTCACTGTTACTGATATGGGCTTAGGCCCAGGCTGTATTTGCTCACTGTATGCTTGACTGTTTGTTTATTAAGGGATTACACACTGAGTTTTAACAATTTCTATGTCCTAATTTCCTATTTTCACATATTTCATTAATTTAGTAAACAATTACTTAGTTTTAACAACGAATTTAAGTAAAAAGGTGATAAATTTCATAGGAAAAATCCTATATATTTTTCAGTTTACACACCCCCAAACTTAAATAATTGCTCGTCCTGAATAATGTTTATGCAAAGTAAAAGGTCTTGCTATTGCTGATTGTGTAAGCAACATCAATCTTTGACCCATAATCATGCATTAATAACTTCATGTTCATAAATCTTCTTTATTAACAAGTAATTCATTTGCAAACATTTATAGAATTTTATACTAAGTTTCAAAATATGCCAACATGAATCATAGTTTGTTTTTATGTCACAGCCATAGATAACATTCTTCATTCAACATAATTTCTTATCAATCAAGCAAACAATCATAAGGCTTATTTATGATCTTTATATGTTGAACTTAGTACTTCCTCTCCATTAATGTAGGTGACATAATCATCAAATCAATAAGTCTTTACAAGGTTGTAATGGGGCTCGATTAAAGGTAGGGATTTTAAGAGATGGGACATTTCGATTTCAAAATATTAACCTTTAACTTTGTCTTGGATTTCTTGAAAATACAACTGTTTTCTTTAAGTAAACCTTTGGAACACCCCCAAACTTATTTTGAACTCAAGCTCATATATTTTTCCTTTTTGGAGACTGAGCAAACCTTTCTTCGCTCTTCTTTTTTTTTTTATAAGCATGAGCACATAGACCGTATTTGAAAATTTCTCCAATGTTGATTACCAAGACAACTTTAATTAAGATGGGTGCACAAAATTAGGGTATCTTAAAAAGATGGTAATTAGCTTATAATGTATGTTCATTGCAATAAACAGGCCTTTAAGCTCAAAATTACAGTTTTAAGGGTCTAATATCATAGGGTTGGCTTGAAAAGGCTCAAACGATCCAAAATGGTGCCTATATCATTTTATATTTTTATGTACCCTAGGATTTCATCTCAAGAAAGTTACTAAGTCAATTGTAAAGATATAAACCTTCATGCATGTCTAATCTCAAGAAAAACTAAGTTTTCTGGGCAAACATTACTAAAGCTAAGATCATACAAGCATTCCATTCTTCATGATAACAAACTTTCACTTAGATAAAATCATCATTCATACTTGCATACAAACTATCTCATTAACAAAAAAATGTATCTAAACATTCATTTATTAAAACATACTTATGAAAGAAATGATTGAAACATACTTGAAAAGTTTAAAAATTTGAGCAATTTATTTGCCTTACCCTCCTTTAAAAAGAAGTAATGTCCTCATTGCAAGAACAAATTAATGAATGAGAATTGAACACTAGGTAGGGTTGTAAAGAAAGAGAGGTGAGCCATTAAGACTGCTTAAATACCAAGTCTTTCCTAATAACCCAATCCTAGACATGTTCATTCCCATTACCACATCACTTAGTCTTTTTCTTTCTAAAGAAGTGTTAAGTTTATTCATGCTTGCTATGTTTTATTCTGTAGAAATTAAACCCTAATTACAAAAGAAATAAATTTCTAAGGACCTAAAAAAATAATTAAATAAATAACAAGACAAGAATCCCCCCTTTTATTTGTCTGACTCATTCCCTTTATCTTATTTAGCTCCATCTCCACTTGCATATTCAATATCTTTAGTCCATGTCTCAAAGATAGCATCTGGGAACTCAGGAACAAAATCATTAGAGATATTCTTAAAATAATTTCGAATTGAGTCATCTCTAATTTTTGCATATTTCCAGTAAGTATGTTGTTGATTGGACATGAACTTGCACATATCCATCAAAATTGACAACTCCGATTTCTTTGAAGCACTTGTAGAAGTTGGCATAGGAGTTGTAGGTTCATGTTCAACACTTAGCTTGACTGGTTCTTCTTCTAGCTCAATCCTTGGTTCAGGGTTTTCAGATCCTTAAACTAATTTAGGATTATTCGGTTCCTTATCAGATTCTTCCTGTTCAGTGTCTGTTATTGAATTAGCTTTAGTTTTAGTTTCATTTGTGGACTCCTCGGTATCTGGCTTAGTTGGCTCTTCTTACTTACCTTGATTCAGCTCATGAACCTTTTCTACTAACCTTTCAAGATCATGAATTGTAATGCACCCTTGAACATATCGCCCCTTCAGATTTGCTTGTGTTTTAACACTGACCTTGAGCAAAATGAAGTGATTAATGATGGGAAATAAGCATTTCCTGCCTTCTTTTTAGCACAATCATGAATCTCCTTGAGAATAATTTTCCCAACATTAATGGACTTTTCTGTCATTGCATATAACAAGAGAATTCATTCCATCGAGATGGTAGAACTGGTTTTAAGTATTCTTTTCAACAAGAATGGCTCCTATACTTTCTTATAATCCATTGGGATCCTGGATCTGTCACAACATGAAGCACTTGTTGAAGAAAATCCCAATTGATGTTGTTCATCGTAGGGTAGTACTCATCTTCTTTAACATCAGGTAAGTTAAACAAACCATTGATGGACCTAGAAGTAAGAGGTACCTTTTTCTTTTGAACGATGACCTTAGTAGCATCTTGCATAGTCAAACTAGCATAGAATTCTCGAACTAGTTCATCATCAGAAAGTGAACGAGCATTTCAAAATCGTTCCCACTTGAGAAAGTTGATTTTCTTTCTAATCGGTATAGGAACAACCATCAAATCATTACTCTTCAAATAAAAACATTTTTCTGGCATCATGGGTTGATGCTTGAAGATTGAATCAAATCTCTCTTTCACTTCTTCATCGATCAAAATTGGGTTTTCAAAAGTAGTCTTTGAAGATCTAGTTCTTTTGTGAGACATGTGAAAACTTGCTATGGCAACAATCTTGTGACGACAAGAATAGTGTGGCAATGACAATGGCGTACGACAGCAACGGTGGTTTGTGGTAGCAACAATGACGATTCTACGGTAGCAGCGACAACACTTCAACAATCTTCTTGTTGTGGCAGTAGATAGTTTTGTCAAAAAGAGAGGAGAACTAGGGTTTCTTTCGAGATTTGAGGTTGACAAAAAAAAATTAGGGATTTTTTTAGGGGTTAAGCAAATTACTTTGAGGGATATGAAAATTAGTAGAATGGAGAGGGGTTTATATAGGGAAGAATTAGGGCAACATGTAGCAAAAATTTAGCTACATTAGGGTTAGTTGGGCAGCAAGTAATGTGAGTGGCGGCAGAGTATAGATTTTTCCCTCCTTTTTTTTTACTGTCTTGGGCCTCAAACTCAAACTGTATTTATAAACTTACTAAAAAAAATGATTAGTACTTGGGCCAAATTTGACCCCCTTTATTAACATGAAAATTTAAAATTTAAACAAAACAAATGAAACTTAAAAATTTTTAATCTTAATTAAAAAATTTCTTCTTAACAAATTACATTAATTTAATTCCCACGAAAGGTTGGAGGGGTCACAGTGGTCCCGCTTAAGTTCCAATCTCCTTAGATAGAATTAATTAAATGTAATAAGTTAAGAAAACAAGTTCTAATTATTTATTTATTTACAAAACAAGTTCATGAAAAATCAAGGGTCTGTTAATTTGAACGAGGATTCAACTCGCTCAACTTTACCATCCAGTAGTGTTTGAGACGTTGACTATTAACTTTAAACATACCTCCATAATTGTCGTATAATTTAATAGCTCCATAAGGATAAAATTAGTATATGGTATAGGGTCCTTTCCATCGAGATTTAAGTTTCCCAGGAAATAACTTCAACCTTGAATTAAACAACAAAACCTTCTGACCGTTTTAAACTCATGAGGTTGTATATGACTATCATGCCATCTCTTTGATCTTTCTTTACACATTTTGGCATTCTCATAGGAAAACAACCTCATCTCTTCCAACTCATCAAGTTGTAACATCCTTCTTTCACTGGCTTGCTTAAGATCAAAGTTCAATTGCTTCAAAGCCCAGTGAGCTCTATTCTCCAACTCTAATGGAAAATGACATGCCTTTCCAAAGACTAACTGATAATGAGTCATTCTTAATGGTGTCTTAAATGTTGTTCTATAGGCCAATAATGCATTATCCAGCCTTCGAGACCAATCTTTTCTGCTAGTGCGTACTACCCTTTCAAAGATACCTTTGATTTCACGGTTCACTCTTTCAACTTGCCCATTAGATTGGGGGTGATAGGCAGTAGCAATCTTGTGCTTCACATCATATTTGTCAAGCAACCACTTAAGCTATTTGTTCACAAAGTGAAAACCTTCATCACTAATAATAGCTCTTGGTGTCCCAAATCATGTAAACACATGATTATGTAGGAATCACATGACTACCTCAACATCATTTGTAGGGTATGCTTCAGCTTCAACCCACTTGGATACATAGTCCACAGCAACTAAGATGCCT
Source organism: Gossypium anomalum (assembly GCA_025698475.1). Lineage (NCBI taxonomy): Eukaryota > Viridiplantae > Streptophyta > Magnoliopsida > Malvales > Malvaceae > Gossypium > Gossypium anomalum. The sequence goes on from CM046961.1 coordinate 73,995,334, forward strand.
GATTGTGATTTTCCGTGATAAGTTTTATAAATTTATAATTAATTGCTCTTAAAACTAACTATTATCACAACGTAGGCAAGTGTACCTATCAAACAGTAGTATAGCTTTAGCAAGACTGGATTGTCGAACCCAAAGGGCTAAAAGTACTAGTAATGACTGTCTTTTTATTATCTAGCCTATGAAATAAAGGGGTTTATTTTAACTAATTAATTAAACTAAGAAATTGCAGAAAATAGAATTGAGAAATTACTTCTGAGAAAACGAATGATTAAGGACAATACCTAAGGAAAAATCCTCCTAGACTTGTACTTGTTATTCTGGCTCCGAACCGGATGATTTATTCATTTAACTTGTTCCATAGAAATCCCTAAGTTATGTTATTATCCCTATTCAGGACTAATAATGTCTAATCCCTAGGTTGAATAATCGAGAATTTTCTCTAATTAACACCCTAGGGTTGCATTAACTCATTCTATGGATTCCTTTATTAGGTTTCACCCTAATCTGGCAAAATCTTGTCACCCTATCTCTAGGCGCGCAATCAAATCCGCTTAATTATGACAAAGTTACTCTTAGTCAGGGTCTATTCCTCCTCCAACTAAGAGTAGTAACTTGAAGTGATATCCTGAAATACCAAAACAAGAATTAAGAACACATAATTAAGAACAAGTCAAATATTTATCACACGATTCAGAAAATAATGACAAGATTCGTCTTAGGTTTCATCCCCTTAGGTATTTAGGGGTTTAGTTCATAACTAAGTAAGAAAACATCTCAGAATAATAAAGATTACAAAACATAAAGAAAAACCAAAACTCCTGAAAGGGAAATTGAGGAGAAATATTCAGTCTTGATGGTGAATCCGACTTCTGAGATGGATCAATCGGCTTTCTTAGAGTAATTCCTTACTCCCTATTCTCCGTATTCCTTTTCTTCCTCCTCTAGGGTGTATTTATAGGCTTTGGAATGCCTAAGAACCTCAAAATTGGCCTTTTCCGAATTGGACTCAACTTAGGCTTCGCAGGGACACACCCGTATGGCAAGCCTGTGTGCGATTACTTCAGGACGTGTTCGAGCCTGTTAGATTGGCACGGGCATGTGTTCTACCCGTGTGAGTCATGCTTTTAATTCTGCCAAAATTGACACGGCTGTGTGAGCTGCCCGTGTGAGAAGGTCCAGGCCGTGTTGATTTTGTACTTTGGCCCATTTTCTCCATTTTTGGCCCGTTTCTCGTGCTTTCGCTCTCCTATGCTTACCTAAGTGTAAAACATGAAATTGAGGCATTAGGAGCATCGAATTCACTAATTCTAAGGAAACATCATTCATAAAATACATTAAGCATGGGGTAAAAATATGTATAAATTACAGTTTATCAAATACCCCCACACTTAAGTATTTGCTTGTCCTCAAGGAAAATCCTCAAATCATAAGTAAAAATTCCTTTTTCTCAACTGATAATTCTTATCAATAATATCTCAAACCATCTCATAAGTAATCATACATTTAGAATTCAACTAAAAGAACATTAAAGCTTCAAACATTCCAAGTTGAGCATTTAATCATGAAAAACTTAGTCATCTCCCTTCATCTAAGTGGTTATCGTTGATTCGGAACCTCATAGAGTTTAACATCCTCACTAAAGATTCACTCAAATCACTCGAAGTGTTTAAGGAGAATGAAATTAGCACTCATCAGTCAATATGAAAAGTTATTACCATAGGCTTGTATCAAAATCAAATCTCCACCACTATAAATCGAGATGATACATCAATCAAAAGGTCTTTAAAGGGTTGTAACGAGGCTTGGTTAGGGAGTGTGGTCACAAGCTGAAAGAAAAGGTTAGAATTGAGATTGATTTGAAAAATTACTTAACTAGAAAAATATTTAATCATCACTTGCGTACAACATAGCTTCTTTTCTGAGTATGGAATTTGAATAATAAAGCTTACAAACAGAAGATAACTATTAATATGTAAACATGTTTTTTTTTAGGAACAAGTCAAATAAAATAAACTACCCATTAAGAACAAGACAAAGCTAAGCAACTTATTCAACTCAAATCTCGATAAAAATAGGGTTCAAATTAATTTAAGGGGATTTCAATAATAATGGTTTAAGGGTTAATATTGAGGGTTATACAAGGAATGGTCTGTTAGGCTCAAAGGGGTTTACTAAGGGTTAGTCGAGAAGGTAGGCTTTTCATGGCATGAGTGGGTTAATCTTAAGTGCCTCTATCATCTTGACATATCAAATCAAATGGTGTGGTCTTGACATGCATAATCAAGCAAGTTCTAGAATAAAAATTTAATATTGACACACTCAAAACAATAACAAAAGTGAGCATCAAAGAATTAATAGATGCTCAAAAGGCTCAAAAATCTTACAAGAATTATGGCTTTTTAATGTTTAAACCTGTGGGATTCAATTTAAAATATTACCTAAACTTGGGGAAACAACCTAACTTATCATGCTTGATTCTCTAATGTCTTAAAGTTTAAACAATAAATTCCTAAATGCCTATGTTTTAGTTTAAGATAATCAATCAAAATCTTAAGTCAATCAAAGTTCATCCTAAACATGATATGAGAGATTTACAAGAGAACAAAGCAATAGTCAGGGATTTTTCAGATAATGAAATGATTACCCCCCACACTTAAGATGTACATTGCCCTCAATGTACAAAGATAGATATATAAGAAAATATAAGATCATAAGATAGGGAGAAAATTGAAACTTCCTAAGTGTTGAATGAATGAATTCCCTAGTTTGGTGTTATGGAGGTGGAAGAAAATACTCCGGTGGTGGTAGAGGTTGGGTACCACAAGTGCTGTGCCGAAAGAATATTATATCTCATCATTGAGCAGGGCATGGCAGTCGTGGAGAACCTTTTCTAATGGAGTTTGAAGTTCCTATGTGATTGTGAGCTTTGGAGCTCGTTATAACTGTGATAAAAACAAGAATTGTTTAGGGGATATTAGGTTGAATAATTACTCATAAAGAAATAGCTGAGATTGAAAATAATTAATAAAACCTAATAAATAAAATAAGAACAAAAAGAAATAACATTTAAATGTTAAAAGTGAAATTAATAAAAACTTAAAATAAAAATAAAAATAAAAATAAAAGTAGAATTAAAAAAAATAAAGATAAAATTAAATTAAACATCATCATCGCCAGATGGTTCGCGAGGTGGTGGTGGCCATGAGATGTGGAAGTGTTGACAGATCTGTTGGAGGGTAGCATCAATATTGCCAAATCTTTGAAAACACTGCTGACCGAATCAGTTGAGGCGCTCAAAGATGTTAGCATATGAAGCCGTCGCATGAACTGGACGAGAGGGTGGTGGTGGCTGGGAAGGTGGGTCCTCATGTTGGGTAGGGACATCATCAGTAATATCCTCTGGAGCCTCCTCCTCAGTGGATTGAGTGAGACGATATTGGGGAGGGTAGGTTCCTCGGTGCCTCTCGATCATCCTCATACTAAGCATGCTCGAGATGCCTTGTGGAGATGTCTGGCCAATGAGGGTTAGGGATGATTCTTGGGCCGCGGTGTCGAGGAGTCCGAAGTGTCGGGCCAGTCGAGTCACGTAGGGGCCAATGTAGATGACCCCCCTCCGCTGTCGCTCCGTTTGGTGGCGGATGGCAAGGGCTATAAAGTATGCAAGATCGAAAACATGCCCGTTTAACATACACCATAAGTAGCAGGCATCGTGGGTAGTGACGACGCCGGTGGTCTTACTTTGCCTTGTTAAAGTGTGAGATAGAATAGAATGGAGATACCTTAAGGACGGAGGGAGAGATGATGCCTTGGTGTGACTGGGGTCGTAGTTGGCCGAACGTGGGACGAGGGCGTCCCAGCAAAGTGAGAGAGAACGATGAATGTAGCGGTCGAGAGCATGTAAGTCATTTTCCTCTCTCAGTATATAAACCCAACTTAGTGCCGAATTCTGGGACGCTTAATTGGTGGACTAATCTACCTAAGCGAAACTGGACTGTGTTGGGAGCATCGTAGTTCGTCATTACCGTTTGAAGATGGAACATGGAGCATAGTTCCATTATCAGCTCTAGGTATGTTGGCTCGATGATCCCAAAGAATAGTTCCCACGGATCGATGGTAAGGAGGGCCTGGATTGCATTACCCAGTTGCACTTGTTCAACAGTAGCCCAGTCAATGCATTAGCCCGCTGTTAAAGGTTGGGCCCGTAGTATTTGTAAGAGTTCTTCTTGGGGCCCGTTAGGGAATTGTAGGAAAGGATGACAAATTTCTGCAGTTGGGCCCGAGGAAGATGATGCTGCTTTCTTTTTCTTGGAAGCGGAGACGGTGATTTTCTTCCCTCGCAAAGTCGACATAGTAAACCTAAAATTTGAACCATTAAGTCGTCTCAAAGAGTGGACAAGGTAGAATACAACTAAAATCAAAAAGGAAAAACCATGAATATGTTCAGCCACAATTACTAAAATTACCAAGTTCAATAGCATATTTTTGTAGCAAGAACATTGTGGTGTGAGTAAAAATGACAAAGACTAGAATGCAACCTATTATATATATATGAGAAAATGGCACACAAAAGGGATGAAAATTTCAACTACCCTAATCATGCATATTTGCTTCTAACTAATCAAATGGAGTAAAGAAATCATGCAATGGGTGAGAATTTTAATATGAAAAAAAGAAAAAATGATGATGGGTATTCTAGATTATAACATTTAAATGATAAAAATATAAAGATAAAATAAAAAACTTACATATTATCATAATAAATAGCCCTAGAAATCAGTAAAATAGACAAGGAAGAAGTAAACAAACGCTAGGAAGAGGAGAAAAGGCATCAAAAATGTAGTTGGAGGCAGCACACGGGCGTGGCAAGGAGGCCGTGTGGACTTGCAGTGGCTAGGATTAGGGTTTTTGAGTGGGGAAGACAATGAATAGTGCAGCCTATTTATAGATTTTCAGGCACACGGCCAGTGGACACGCCCGTGTGCCCCAATTTCAGCCCGTGTGTTTCGCGTTTTTCTTATTTTGGCGCGTCTGAAACTCAACACACGTCCGTGTACTGTGGGCGTGTTGGTGTACACGACCATGTCACACGACCGTGTCTAGCTTCGTTCGTTTCTCCCACGCCCGTGTACAATAGCCCCACGCTCGTGTTAATTTGATAGGTTCGATCACAGTTATTCGACACGGGCGTGTCGCATGCCCGTGCTAGTTTCCCAGTTTCAACCACAGTCCTAAGGCACGGGCGTGTCGCATGCCCTTGTTGTTTTGACAGGTTTGCCCACAGCCATGTCGCACGGCCGTGGCGATTTATCGTAGCCCGTGTTTTGGAAAAATTTTTGCCCTATTTCTACACGGTCTTAAGTACCCCCGTGTGCTTAGCTGTGTCACTGTGTGTACTTATTTTTAGGAGCTCCGTTAATAGGTTAGGTGTTTAAGCACTAAAATTTAAAGAAGTTAATATAATTAATGCTCGGGTTACCTCCCTAGAAGTGCTTATTTATAGTCTAAGCTCGACTTGTCTCTCCGTTGGATGGTCATGGTTGTTTAAAGAGTTCATACTCCTCATTCCTGCTATCAATCTGATCAAAATAAGGTTTTAGATGGGTGTTGTTTACCTTAAAAGTGCCGAACTTGGGATAACTTACCTCCACTATACCAAATGGGAAAATAATAAGTACCGTAAGAGGGATTTTTGCATTCGGGTTGGTGGTGACAATGTGAGGATCTGCGGCATCTAGTAAGACTTTATCTCCAACCTTAAGTTGATTTGGAGAGGTATCGAGCTTGTTCTGGCGTAGTTCTGGTTTATCGTGTGTTCTCAGTTTATGTGCTCACCATTTGTCTAGCTCCTCTATTTGTAGCCTTCGTTCTTCATGAATGGGTCTTCTATTTTAGCTGGAACATAGCTTGTGAACTTCTTTCAAACTCAATTTCTGCAAAGTAGGTTGCGTCATATTATCAATTTTAGTAGACTGGTATGGACAATTACCTTCAATATTCGATGTGTTGCCTACGAGCTTGAAGAGTGATCGTTTCGTCTCCCACACGAAGTGTGAGCTTACCTGTGCCAACATCAATAATTGTTTTAGCAGTTGCTAAAAAGGGCCTCCCTAAAATCAAAGGGGTGTTGTTATCCTCCTCTATGTCTAGAATAAAGAAATCAACGGGAAATATGAACTTATCTATTTTCACTAGTACATCTTCAATAATACCCCTAGGAAATCTTATAGTTTTATCTGCCAATTGAATGCTCATCCTAGTTTGTTTAGGTTTCCCAAGACCTAGTTGTTTAAACATTTTGTAAGGCATAACGTTAATACTAGTGCCTAAATCTGCTAATGCATTATTCACATCTAAACTACCAATTAAGCAAGGAATTGTAAAACTCCCTGGATCTTTCAATTTGTGGGGTAGCTTATTTTGTAGAATAGCTGAGCAAACTGTGTTTAGCTTCACATGCGACACCTCATCCAACTTTCGCTTATTTGCTAAAAGCTCTCTTAAAAATTTCATTGCATTCGGCATCTGCAACAGAGCTTCAATAAACGGTAAGTTAATATGTAATTTTTTCAAAAGTTTAATAAATTTATCGAATTGTTCGTCTGAGTGGTCTCCTTATCACATTAGGGTATGGGACACGAGGTTTGTATTCTACATTCACCGTTTTGTTTTCATTATGACTTAGCTCACCTTTACCCTTACTCACCACAGTTTCTTGCATCAATTCTGGCTCAGGCTCACCGAATCCTTCTTTATCTTGAACATTAATTGCGTTGACCTGTTCCCTTGTGTTGGGTTCAGTATTACTTGGCAAGCTACCTTGTGGTCGTTCGGAGATTAGTTTGGACAGCTGGCCTATCTAATTTTTTAACCCTTGGATCGATGCTTGTTGATTTTTAAGTGCTGTCTCGGTATTTTGGAAGCGGGTTTCTGACACTGAGATGAATTTGGATAGCATATCCTCAAGGTTCGGTTTCTTCTCTTATTGATAAGGTGGTTGTTGGAAGCCTGAGGGTGGTGGTGGTCTCTGATTTCCTTGTCCTCCTCATGAGAAGTTTGGGTGATTCCTCCAACCTGCATTATAGGTGTTACTGTAAGGATTATTTTGAGATCGAGGATTATTGTCCATATAATTTAATTGCTCGTTCTCCATGGTGTGGCCATAGGGTTGGTATTCTGCATTACTCGATCCACCTCCACTCGCTTCACATTGCATTACTGGGTGAACCTGCGTAGAACCAAGTAAACCATCAATCTTTTTATTTAAAAGTTCTACCTGATTTGACAGTATAGTAACCAAGTCGATGTTATAAGCGCCTGCTATTTTCGTTGTCTTAGTCCTCATGACTTGCCACTGATAGTTATTCAGTGACATCTCCTCAATAAATTCGTAAGCCACTTCAGGTGTTTTGTTGTTGATGGTTCCACTAGCAGCTGCGTCAATCATCTGTCTTGTTGAGGGATTCACACCATTGTAGAACGTTTGAACTTGTAGCCATAAAGGTAACCTGTGGTGAGGGCACCTTCGCAGTAGGTCCTTGTATCTCTCCCATGCATCTTAAAGTGTTTCTAAGTCCATCTGCACAAAAGAAGAGATATCATTATGTAACTTAGCCGTTTTAGCCGGTGAAAAATATTTTAGTAAAAATTTTTCGGTCATTTGTTCCCAAGTAGTGATGGACCCTCGTGGTAATGAGTGCAACCACTGTTTAGCTTTATTCCTCAGTAAGAAAGGGAATAACCAAAGGCGAATGGCATCATCAGAAATGCCATTAATTTTGAAAGTGTCGCAAAATTCCAAAAAATTTGCCAAGTGAGTTTTAGGATTCTCATCCTGCAAACCATCAAACTGAACAAATTGCTGTATCATTTGAATCATGTTAGGTTTCAGTTCAAAATTATTTACAGCAATAGCAGGCCTAACTATACTTGACTCAGTTCCTGTTAATGTAGGTTTAGCATAATCATACATAGTACGAGGAGCAGGATTCTAATTTGCTAATTCAGCGGGTATTGCTGGAGGTAGCTGATTGTCTTGATTTTCAGCCATCTCCTCAGTTGTAGTTGAGATATCGTCCTCTTGCTCTTCCTCTGTGCATCTTAAGCTTCGCCTTATTTCTCGTTAGTTTATACGAGCTGTACGATCGATCTCTTTGTCAAAAAGCAGTGGTCCTGACGGGTTTCTTCTAGTCATAAACTGTAAGAACCTGCCAGAAGAAAGAAATAGAAAATTAGTAAATTAGCACAAAATAAAGTTAAATTGCAAGAAAGATAAATGGCAAAAGTAATAAAAATTGAGTGTTCCTAATATCTTAGTCCTCGGCAACGGCGCCAAAAACTTGATCGTGATTTTTCGTGATAAGTTTTATAAATTTATAATTAATCACTCTTGAAACTAACTATTATCACGACATAGGCAAGTGTACCTATCGAATAGTAGTATAGCTTTAGCAAGATCGGATTGTCGAACCCAAAGGAATTAAAACGGAGTAATGACTATCTTTTTATTATCTAGCCTAAGAAATAAAGGGGTTTGTTTTAACTAATTAATTAAACTAAGAAATTGCAAAAAATAGAACTAGGAAATTACTTCTGAGAAAACGATTGATTAAGGACAATACCTAAGGAAAACTCCACCTAGACTTGTACTTGTTATTCTAGCTCCGAACCAGACGATTTATTCATTTAACTTGTTCCGTAGAAATCCCTAAGTTATGTTATTATCCCTATTCAAGACTAATAACGTCTAATCCCTAGGTTGAATAACTGAGACTTTTCTCTAATTAACACCCTAGGGTTGCATTAACTCGTTCTAGGGATTCCCTTATTAGGTTTCACCCTAATCTGGCAAAATCTTGCCACCCTATCTCTAGGCACGCAATCAACTCCACTTAATTATGACAAAGTTACTCTTAGTTAGGGTCTATTCCTCCTCCAACTAAGATTAGTAACTTCAAGTGATATCCTGAAATACCAAAACAACAATTAAGAACAAGTCAAATATTTATTATATGATTCAGAAAATAATAACAAGATTCGTCTTAGGTTTCATCCCCCTTAAGTATGTAGGGGTTTAGTTCATAACTAAATAAGAAAAAATCTCAGAATAATAAAGATTACAAAACATAAAGAAAACTCAAAACTCCTGAAAGGGAAATTGAGGAGAAATATTCAGTCTTGATGGTGAATCCAGCTTCTGAGATGGATCAATCGGCTTCCTTGGAGTAATTCCTTACTCTCTATTCTCCGTCTTCCTTTTCTTCCTCCTCTAGGGTGTATTTATAGGCTTTGGAATGCCTAAGAACCCTCAAAAGTGGCCTTTTCTAAATTGGACTCAACTTAGACTTGGCAGGGACATGCCCGTGTGCGATTACTTCAGGCCGTGCTCGAGCCTGTTAGATTGGCACGGGCGTGTGTTCTACCCGTATGAGTCGTGCTTTTAATTCTGCCAAATTGACACGGCCGTGTGAGCTACCCGTCTGAGAAGGTCCAGGCCTTGTTGATTTTGTACTTTGGCCCATTTTCTCCGTTTTTGGCCCGTTTCTCGTTCCTTTCGCTCTCCTATGCTTACCTAAGTATAAAACATGAAATTAAGACATTAGGAGCTTCGAATTCACTAATTATAAGGAAACATAATTCATAAAATGAGTTAAGCATGAGGTAAAAATATGTATAAATTACGGTTTATCATTCCCACACGAAGAAGGAAACGTGTAACAACTCGATTTTAGCTAAATCAGAACAGTGGTTTTGGAACCACAAATCTGAGATCGTAAAGTTATTTTTTATTATTTTTGGTGTTTATAGCATCTGATTATATATGTGTGAAAGTTTCGTATGATAATTTTATCGTTTAAGTGGTTAATTTGACTAAAGGACTGAATCGCGTAAAATGTAAAACTTACATTCTATATGTTAAAAGTGTCTATTTGCTATGAGGCATTAAATGAGAGGTCCTTATGTTGATATTAGACAATTTATTGTGATAATGGACATTTATGGACATGCATTATAAAATTTTTAAGTTAATTTATTAAGGATAAATAGGTAAATGACAAATTAAGTTAATAAATCATAACCAAATATGATTTTTTATCCATATTTCATGCATTACCCGAATTTTGTAAGGGAAAAACATCATCTTATGCTCATCTAGGGTTCGGCTCTTTGAATCTTTGATTAAGGTATGTATTTTGCTTGGTTTTTGATGATTTCTATGTTTTTGTGTGGTTTGAGTACTAGGTAGCCCATGTCTCAATTATTGAAAGTGTTGATTTTGGAAGTTGCCATTGATGAATTCATGTGTTCTTGGATGTTTGATGATGAAATATGAAAGCTTGGTATTCGATATACATGTTTTGTAAAGTGATTTTGAGTAAAAATGGCAATTAGGGATTAAATTGCAAAAATGTGAAATTTTGTGGTTAAAAGTGTGAAATAAATGAAAATATGGGCTGTTATAGAGCCTATAGAAATTTGGCTAGCATGTATTTGAAGGAAATTGTGTAAGTTTGTGTATTTATGAAATAAGGACTAAATTGTAAGAAATGTGAAAGTTTAGGGCTAAAGTACAAAAAAGTCTAAATATGTGTTTGTGGACTAAATCGAATGAGTTGATGAATAAAAAGTTAATTTTGAATTTATCTAGATCAAGAACGAAAGAAAACAGATTTAGATCGGGAAAATTGAAAGTTGACGAATAGTAGATTCAGTCTGTTTATTCCAAACACGAGGTAAGTTCATATGCAAATAAATGTCTTTGAATTGAATTATATATGTTTTATTATCATTAAATTGCTATGAATGTCGAACGAGCAAATACGAGTATGAATCAACGAAGTTACGGCATCCGAAAGTCCCGTACGAACCTTAGGAATAGTATAGGATATGAATGTCATGACATTAGGTTATTGAGATGAGATTACATGTAAGACCATGTCTAGGACATCGGAATTGTATTAAGATTACGTGTAAGACCATGTCTTGGACATTGGCATCGTTAATTAATTTCGTGTAAGACGGGACAGTGGCATCGATATGTAATAACATGTAAGACCATATCTGGGATATGACATTATACGAGCTTATGTGATTTCTGAGTATCCTTAATGATTCCGAATGGTTCAACAGGCAAAGTCAAGTCGAGAAAGAATATGTGAATGAGCTAAGTGACTCAGGTACGTACAAAATTCATACGAGTATTAAAATGGGGAAATATTTGATGAACTCGATTAAGACATTAAATATAGTTTCAATGAGAAAGGTTTGTGACTTTGAATGAGATTAGCCATGTTAAGCATATTTGAATTGATATGTAAATATTCATGTGATGATTTATTTGAATATGGCTTACTAAGCTTTTAAAGCTTACTTTGTGTTTTCTTCTCCTATTTTATAGATTCTCGAAGCTATCTCAGACTTAGGGATCGTTGGGAAACGTCATCACACTATCGATCATCTCGTTGGTACTTTTGACGCTTTGTATATATGGTATATGGCATGTATAGGCTAGTGTCATCTTGGTATGTTTTGAGTTGTGATTATAGCCATAAGATTTGGCTTGTAAATGTTAGAATATGGCCATTTAAGTTGGCTTGAATTATATGTTTGATAAATGATATATATGTGATGTATATAATGTACTAAGTGTTGGCTTGTTTGGAATGGTTCTATGGATCCTCTTTTGGATAGTTATATGTTGTGGTACTATTGCTTGGAATTTGGTATATTTTGGTAGGATTTGAGGATGGTGAATTGATATGTATGAGAAGCATGAATTGGTAGATAAAAAGGTGAGAAAATTCATTTAGGAGTTATGTGAGTTTGATAATTGTGGCATATTGATTTGGTATGTTTTGAATATGGAAATTTAGTAGTTAAATTGATTGATGATAGATGGTATGATAGGTGTGTGAAATGGCATGTTTTGGCTGCCTATATATGTGTTGAAATGATACCATTTTGATGGCTAGGTGTGCATGAGAAAAAATGTGGCAAATTGGCTTTGCAAATGGCCTATTTTTGTGGCATGTGTCTCAGCCATGTGCGACACATGGTCATGTTACATGGCTGTGTGTCCCCTGGGGTACCCTTTCGAATTAAGTCAGTATACCCTACAGTTTTGACATGGCCTAGACACATGGGCGTGTCTACTGGCCGTGTATGGGACACGGGTTTAACGCACGGGCCTGTGGTCAACTGTGTGGCCAAGTCAGTAACCCACCTTAAATTTCACACGGCATAGGACACGGGCGTGTCCTCGGCTGTGTGGTACAAGTCAGTATGTATGCCCTGATTTCACACGGCCTGTGACATGGGCATGTCTGGTAGCCGTGTCAGGCACACGACTTGTTCACACGAACGTGTAACCTTTAAATGTTTAAAAATTTTCTAAGTCTCCCAAAGTTTGCAAATGTTATCAGTTTAGTCCTGATCCTCTTCTAAGCATGTTTTAAGGTCTCGTAAGACTTTAGAAGGGGCAATATGATTTAGATCAATAGATTTTCATTATATTTACAATAATGTATATGAATGATGTGTATTATCTGGTGATGCCTCGTAACCTTATTTTGACGACAGATACGGGTTAGGGGTGTTACATTTAATTAGTATTAGAGCTACGGTTTAATCAATTCTACGACTAACGTAGCGAGTGAGAGTCTAACTATAAATACCATATATATAAATTGTGATAGTGTGATGATTCCTGATAGTTAAAATGTGTTTTTTGTATAGCAAATGGATCCCGATCGAGCAATAGCTGACGATGTTGAAAGTAATGCACCTCATTCTGCTCAAGGAGCAGCGCCGGCTGAGTCTATGCCAATTTCAAGTAGCCAACAGGGAGAGGCTAAGCAAGCCTTCTTCCAAATGATGAGTGAGTGGTTCACGAAGTTCGTTCGAATGAATCCGGCTACTCAACAACCTCTACCCCCGCCTATTCCTCAACAAGTCCCAATTGTGCCACAAGTGATAGATCCGATTCGATTGAATAAGCCACAAGTGGGTAAAATTTGTAAACACGGGGCTGAAGAGTTTCGGGCTATAGTTGATGATGATGCAGAGAGGGATGAGTTCTGGCTCGAGAACACAATCAGAGTATTCGAGGAATTTTCTTGTACTCCTGATGAATGCATTAAATGCATTGTATCATCGCTGAGAGATAATGCGTATCATTGGTGGAAAACCTTAATATCTGTGGTTCCTAGAGAAAGGATTACTTGGGAGTTCTTTCAATCTGAATTTGAAAAGAAATATATAAGTCAGTGATTACTTGATCAGAAGCATAAAGAGTTTCTAAAATTGAAATAGGGTCGAATGACTGTGACTGAGTACGAAAGATAGTTTGTGCGATTGAGCAAATATGCTCAGAAATATGTTTCTACTGAAGTGATCATGTGTAAACGATTCGTTGATGGACTGAATAAGGATATAAAACTGTTAATCGGGATTCTTGAATTGAAAGAGTTTGTTATGCTGGTTTAGAGGGCTTTTAAAGCTGAGGATCTCAGCAAAGAAAAGAGAAAAGCTGATTTTGAAGCAAGAGATTCGAGAAAGATATCAACTAGTAAATCTTATCAGTCTGGATCGAAGAAATTCTAAGACTTGTTTAATCGTTCTACTGCATCGATGGGACATTCAAATAAGGATCAAGTAAGACAACAGTCAAGCTTCAAAGCTCCAGTTACTTCGATAGCTAGTGTTGGGAGTACTAGACCTAACCGACTTGAATGTAAACATTGTGGTAAAAAGCATCCCAGTGATTGTAGATTGAATGATCGGGCCTATTTTAAATGTGAATCATTGGATCATTTTATTCATAATTGTCCTAAGTTGGTTGAGCAAGATACAGTACAAAACACGAGTTGAGTAACACTTCTGCTAGAGGTAGACCACCCATAAACATGGGAAATGTGAGTGGTAGCCAGAAAGCAACTAAAGACTCTGCTGTGAGGTCAGAGGCGAGAGCACCTGCACAAGCCTACCCTATTCGCGCTCGCGAAGAACGTCATCTCCAAACGTCATTACTGATACTTTTACTCTCTATGATACTAAAGTTATTGCATTGATAGATCCAGGATCAACTCATTCATATATATATGTGTGAATTTAGTATCCAATAAGATTTTTCCTGTAGAGTCTATTGAATTTGTAATTAGAGTATCGAACCCCTTAGGCAAGTGCGTGTTGGTTGATAAAGTGTGCAATAATTGTCCATTGATGATTCAGAGTATTTGTTTTCTGGCTGATTTGATGTTATTACAATTTGACGAATTTGATATAATTCTAGGTATGGATTGGTTAACGCTGCATGATGCTGTTGTGAATTGCAAACGAACGATGATTGACATGAGATGTCAGAATAATGAGATTATCCAAATTGAGTCAGATGATTTCAATGGCTTGCCAGCGGTGATTTCATCGATGTTAGCTTAGAAATATGTGAGAAAGGGTTGCAAAGCTTATTTTGCTTATGTGCTTGATACGAAAGTGACTGAAAAGAAGGTCGAATTAGTACCAGTTGTGTGTTAGTATCCAGATGTGTTTCCCAAAGAATTATCAGGTTTACGACCAATCCGAGAGGTTGAGTTTGGCATTGAGTTAATGCCAGGTACAACATCGATATCGATAGCTCCGTACAGAATGGCTTCGATAGAGTTAAAAGAATTGAAAGCTCAGTTGCAAGAACTAACGAATAGAGATTTTGCAAGACCGAGTTTCTCACCTTGAGGTGCTCCTGTGTTGTTTGTGAAAAAGAAAGATGGCACGATGAGAATGTGTATAGACTACCGACAGCTTAACAAAGTAACGATCAAGAAAAAATATCCTTTACCGTGGATTGATGATTTGTTTGACCAGTTAAAAGGGGCTACAGTGTTTTCAAAGATAGATTTGAGATTAGGTTCTTATCAGTTACGAGTTAGAGACTCTGATGTATCAAAAATTGCATTTAGAACAAGGAATGCAGCTACTATCTTTATGGACTTAATGAACCAGATTTTTAGACCGTATCTAGATCAATTTGTTGTTGTGTTCGTAGATGATATTTTGATATATTCACGAGATGAAACTGAGCATGCTGAGCATTTGAGAATTATATTACAGACTCTACGTGATGAGCAATTATATGCAAAGTGCAGTAAATGTGAATTCTGGTTGCGTGAGGTTGGTTTTCTAGGGCATATTGTGTCAGCATCGGGTATTCGAGTCGATCCAAGCAAGATTTTTGCAATAATGGATTGGAAGCCTCCGAGAAATGTATCCGAAGTCATATTTTCTGGGACTAGCTGGCTATTATAAATGAGTTTTGAAAGGCTTTTAGATGATTGCGACTCCGTTGACAAGATTGCTTCAGAAAGATGTAAAGTTTGAATGGTCCGAGAAATGTCAGAAAAGTTTTGATTAGCTGAAAACTCTTTTGACTGAAGCTCTAGTGTTAGTACAACCAGAATCAGGTAAAGAATTTGTAATCTATAGTGATGCATCGTTGAATGGTTTGGGCTACATTTTGATGCAGGAAGGCAAAGTCATAGCTTATGCCTCGAGACAGTTGAAGCCACATAAAAAGAATTATCCGACACACGATTTAGAGTTAGCAACCATTGTGTTTGCATTAAAGATTTGGTGCCATTATCTGTTCAATGAGAAATGCCATGTTTATTCAATCACAGGAGTTTAAAATATCTGATGACTCAGAAAGATTTGAATTTGCGACAACAGTGATGGCTAGAATTGCTAAAAGGTTACGAGCTAGTGATTGACTACCATTCGGGAAAAGCAAATGTTGTTGCTGACACATTAAGCCGAAGATCTTTGTTTGCTCTACATACAATGAATACTCAATTGGCTTTTTCTGATGATGACTCGATTGTAACTGAGTTGAAAGCGAGATCGTTGTTTGTATAGCAGGTTTATAAAGCTTAGAAGACTGGTAATGAAATGTTAGCTAAAAGAGTTCAATGTGATTCGAACCCTGATTCATAGTCTCAAGTTGATTTCAATGATTGTTTAAGATTTGAAGGTCGAATATGTGTTTCGAGAAATTCAGAGTTGATTTAGATGATCTTCAACAAAGCACATAATAGTTGTTTATCTGTTCATCCAGGAAGTACGGAAATGTATAACTATTTGAAACAGTCTATTGGTGCATGGCATGAAACGGGATATCTCAGAGTTCATTTCTAAATGTTTGATATGTCAGCAAGTTAAAGCTGAGCATCAGATACCGTCTGGTTTATTGCAGTCGATTACGATTCCTGAGTGGAAGTGGGATAGAGTGACAATAGATTTTGTTTCGGGTTTGCCTCTATCTTCGAGTAAGAAAGATGCAATCTGGGTTGTTGTTGACCGGTTGACAAAATCAACTCATTTCATTCTTGTGCGTATAGATTATTCACTTGACAAGCTTGCTGAGTTGTATAACTCCGAGGCTG
Organism: Gossypium anomalum; assembly: GCA_025698475.1. Lineage (NCBI taxonomy): Eukaryota > Viridiplantae > Streptophyta > Magnoliopsida > Malvales > Malvaceae > Gossypium > Gossypium anomalum. The sequence continues at coordinate 74,011,764 of CM046961.1, forward strand.
TGAGATTACACGGAGTACCTGTTTCTATTGTTTCAGATAGAAATCTGAGATTCACATCGAGGTTTTGGAAGAAACTGCAAGATTCATTAGGTACAAAACTACATTTTAGTACTACAAACCCGTAGATGGATGGTCAATCTAAGCGAGTTATACAAATACTCGAAGATATGTTGAGATGTTGCATTCTTGAATTCGAAGGTATGTGGGAAAAGTATTTACCGTTGATTGAATTCGCATATAACAGCGACTTTCAATTGAGTATTAAAATGGCACCGTACAAATCTTTATCCGGTCGTAAGTGTAGAACACCATTGTACTGGACTGAACTTAGTGAGAATAAGATTTTTGGGGTTGATTTGATTAAAGAGACCGAGCAGAAAGTGAAAGTAATTCGCGATAGCCTGAAAGCAGCGTCAGATCGATAGAAATCATATGTAGACTTGAAATGGAAAGATATTGAGTTTCAGATCACGAATAAAGTGTTTTTGAAAGTATCTCCGTGGAAGAAAATACTTCGATTCGGTCGTAAAGGCAAATTGAGTCTGAGATTCATCCTGCCGTATGAGATTATCGAACGAGTTGGACCAGTGGCTTATCGGCTAGCATTGCTGTCTGAGTTAGAAAAGATTCATAATGTATTTCATGTAGCAATTCTACGAAGGTATAGATCTAATCCTTCACATATTATTTCCCCGACCGAAGTTGAGATTCAGTCAGATTTATCGTATAGTGAAGAACCGATCCGAATTCTAGCTCCTGAGATTAAAAAGCTGAGAAATAAAATAATAGCGTTAGTAAAAGTGTTATAGCATCGACACGGGGTAGAAGAAGCTACGTACGAACCCGAGGATGCTATGAGAAAACAATATCCAAACCTATTCACTGGTAAGATTTTCAGGGATGAAAATCCCTAGAGGGGAGAGTTATAACAGCCCGATTTTAGCTAAATTAGAATAATAGTTTGGAAACAAAAATCTGAGGTCGTAAAATTATTTTAATATTATTTATGGTGTCTACAGTGTGTGATTATATATGTGTGAAAGGTTCGTGTGATAATTTTATTGTTTAAGTGGTTAATTTAACTAAAGGACTAAATCGCATAAAATGCAAAAGTTGCATTCTATATGTTAAAAGTGTCTATTTGCTAGGAGGCATTAAATGAGAGGCCCTTATGTTGATATTAGACCATTGATTGTGATATAAAAAGACATGCTCGATTACTGTCATACATCTCATAAGGGCATAATAGTCATATTAACACATAGGGCAAAATAGTCATTTTGTCAATTTGGGGGTCTAGGTATACTTACCGGCCCAATAGTAGGTCCACATTCATCTCAGGCAATCCATGCAACCTTAACAACCAAACAATGAAAATGGGCACAAAGCCCATAATGCTACCCATGAGGGCCCACACGCCTGTGTGGCCCACAAAGCCCAAATATGGCATTGGCCATGTGGATTACACAGCTTGATCCAATATTCTCCACACGTTCATGTGGTTTTTTCATGTAGGGCCCACATGTTTGTGGGGCCCACACGGTCCATTTCGGTCCACCATAACCCAAATCGACCTCAGGCCATGAAATCGCTCATGGCCGGCCTTAACGATCTTACGCCCACATTTAGGCGTTCGGATAACCACACGAGCGAGTGCACGCACATGTAGCGTCGACGATCACCTCTTTCGAATCTTGCCGATTTATGATTATGGCAGTCTTGTTACACACCTTGTTAACGAAGATGTGCCAAAAGCCCACGAGCACCAACACCTATATTCAATCAAAACATTCTATTAGCCATTTGACAATAGGGTTAAACAACCCCTTTTAACATTTATCCCAGAATATCCATTAGTACTTACCTTGGTCGATCAACTGAAGATCACACACTTAATTCGTTACACTAGACTGATTACGAACCCCCTTTAGAGATATCCTGCAACACGACCAAGACTTAATAACCTAAACCATTTATTGATTGTACCAATAGTTTACATCAACTGCATAACTACTTACCGAAAGCGCCAAACTGAGAATAGGAGAAGAAGCAATCGACCCACACCCCCAACAAAAGTCGAAAACCCACTATTAGACAGAAACAAGGGCTGCACAACCACACCCCTAGCAAAGAAAATCGACAGCAAAAAAGGGTGTTGGTAAAAGACTATTACAGTAGAAAGAGAGGGGAAGAAAATAATAACATTGCACTCGAACCTGAGATAGAGTATTCGGCTAACACAAAAGGTGAAAAGAGAAGAGAATCGAGAGAAAGAAAAGTGAGGGAGAGAACTGAAAAGAAGAAGAGAGGTATTTGGCCAACACCAAAACCAATGGAGAAGGAGAGAAGGGTATTTGGCCAAAGATCCAAAAGGGAGAGTGTTAGGTACATGAGTAGAGAAAGAAAAGGAAAGGAAATCGACTAACAAGAGGAAAATGGTCGAAAAGGGAGAACAAAATCGCAAAACACAAAAAAAGATGCTCGAATGGTCAAAGCAATATTTGGCCTCAACAAGAAAATGAAAAAAAGCAAAAGAGCAATTGGCAGAAACCGAAAAGGTAATGAACATACTAACCAAAGCTAAACCTAAGAAGCAAGAAATCAATTTCGGCACTCACTCCTCCACTCCCTTCAAATTCTCTTAATTATTCTCCCAAAAACACTTCTAAGATCAGTCGCCTAAATCCCCACTTATCCACATCCCTTAACAACTGAAATTCCCTCCACTAACCTCTTAAAATTTGGCCATAACTACCCCACTCCTCAAACACTCAAGTTTTGGTCAAACTTGAACTCTCCCATGGCCAATAGTAAAAATAAATTCCCTGCTTGCACTAGAACTCGAACTCCAGCCCAACCAGCCTCCACAGTCCACTCCGTCTAGCCCTACACTCCATGTGGGGATAAAATAAACCCACCCATCGCTACAATCCAAAATAGCACCGGTTGCGGCACTAAACAGTATTTGAAGCAGAGCTGCCAGTACAGTACACTTCCTCCAATCATAATAAACCCAGCCCCATGCAACATATCATAATATCATACATGTATGCAATATATATAAAAAGACATGCTCGATTACAGTCACACATCTCATAAGGACATAATAGTCATTTTAGCACATAAGGCATAACAGTCATTTTATCAATTTAGGGGTCTAGGTATACTTATCGACCCAACAGTAGGTCCACAGTCGTCTCGGGTGACCCGTGCAACCTTAACAGTCAAACAGCGAAAATGGGCCAAAAGCCCATAATGCGGCCCATATGGGCCCACACGCCCGTGTGGCTCATAAAGTCCAGATATGGCCTTAGCCATGTAGATTGCAAGGCCTGACTCAATATTCTCCACACATTCATATGGTTCTCCAGTGTGAGGCCCACATGCCCGTGGGGCCGTGTGTCCACCATGGCCCAAATCGACCTCTGGCCATGAAATCACTCATGGCCGGCCTTAATGATCTTATGCCTGTATTTAGGTGTTTGGATTACCATACGAGCGAGCGCACGCTCGTGTAGCGTCGGCGATCACCTATTTCGACTTTTGTCAATTTACGATTATGGCAGTGTTGTTACACACCTTGTTAACGAAGATGTGCCAAAAGTCCACGAGCACCAACACCTATATTCAATCAAAACATTCTATTAGCCATTTGACAATAGGTTTAAACAACCCCAGTTAACATTTATCCTAGAATATCCATTAATACTTGCCTTGGTCGATCGACTGAAGATCACACACTTAATCCATTACACTAGACTAATTACGAACCGCCTTTAGAGATATCCTACAACACGACCAAGACTTAATAACCTAAACCATTTATTGATTATACCAACAGTTTGCATCAACCGTATAACCACTTACCGAAAGTGCCAAACTGAGAATAGGAGAAGAAGCAATCGGCCCACACCCCCAACAAAAGCCAAAATCCCACTATTCGATAGAAATAAGGGCTAGCACGACCACACCCCTAGCAAAGAAAATTGGCAGCAAAGAAGGGTGTTAGGTAAAAGACTATTACGGAAGAAAGAGAGGGGAAGAAAATAATAACCGTGCACTCAAACCTGAGATGGAGTATTCGACTAACATAAAAGGTGAAAGGAGAAGAGAATCGAGAGAAAGAAAAGAGAGGGAGAGAACTGAAAAGAAGAGGAGAGGTATTCGGCCAACACCAAAACCGATGGGGGAAGGAGAGAAGGGTATTCTGCCAAAGTTCCAAAAGGGAGAGCATGTTAGGTACAAGAGTAGAAAGAGAGAAGGAAAGGAAATCGGCTAACAGGAGGACAATGGTCGAAGAGGGAGAACAAAATCTCAAAACACAGAAAAAGATACCCGAATGGTCAAAGCAATATTTGGCCTCAACAAGAAAATGAAAAGAAGCAAAAAGAATAATTGGCAGAAATTGAAAAAGAAATGAACATACTAACCAAAGTCAAACCTGAGAAGCAAGTATTCAAATTCGGCACACACTCTTCCACTACCTTCAAATTCTCCTAATTTTTCTCCCCAAAACACTTCTAAGATCACTCACCCAAATCCCCACTTATCCACATCCCTTAACAATTGAAATTCCCTCCACCAACCTCTTAAAAATTGGCCACAACTCCCCCCATTCCTCAATCACTCAAGTTTTGGTCAAACTAGAACTCTCTTATGCCCAATAGTAAAAATAAATTCCCTGCTTGCACTAGAACTCGAACTCCAGACCTCCTGCTCATTAACACTCCTTTTAACCACCAGACCAGCAAGCCCATTCAGTCATATTTTACCCACATTTATTTATAAGCCTACTGACTAGGGATAGGGTTTATTCCATTAAAAACAAAAATTTTGCCCAAGCTAAGGCTTGAACCCAAGACTTTTCAAACACTTCCTAGGACACTTAACCACTGAAGTAGACATGTATTAGTGTCACTTTCTTGCACAACTAAACATTTATGTGCAACCTTCTAATTGTTCCCATGCTCAAGACCTAATACTTCTAGGCCTAAAATTTAGGGCGTTACAGTACTAGCTAGCCCGTGTCTCAATTTTTGAAAGTGTTGATGATTTTGGAAGTTTCCATTGATGAATTCATGTGTTCTTGAATGTTTGATGATGAAATATGAAATTTTGGTATTCGATATACATGTTTTGTAAAGTGATTTTGAGTAAAAATGTCAATTAGGGATTAAATTGAGAAAATGTGAAATGTTGTAGTTAAAAGTGTGAAATAAATAAAAATATGGGTTGTTATGGAGCCTATAGAAATTCAGCTAGCATGTATTTGAAAGAAATTGTGTAATTTTGTGTATTTATGAAATAAAAACTAAATTGTAAGAAATGTGAAAGTTTTAGGGCTAAGTGCAAAAATGCCTAAATATATGTCTATGGACTAAATTGAATGAGTTGATGAATAAAAGAGTTAACTTTGAATTTATCTAGATCAAGAACGAAAGAAAACGGATTTAGATTGAGGTAAATTAAAAATTGACGAATTGGAGATTCAGCCCGTTTATTCCGAACACTAGGTAAGTTCGCATGCAAATAAATATCTTTGAATTGAATTATATATGTTTTATTATGATTGAATTGCTATTAATGTTGAATGAGTAAATACGAGCATGAATGGACGAAGTTACAACATCCAAAAGTCTTGTACGAACCATAGGAATAGTATTGGATACGAATGTCATGACATTAGGTTATCGAGATGTGATTACATGTAAGACCATGTCTGGGACAGTGGCATCGATATGTAATAACATGTAAGACCATATATGAGATATGGCATTATATGAGCTTATATGATTTCCGAGTATCCTTAATGATTCCGAATGGTTCAACGGGCAAAGTCAAGTCGAGAAAGAATATGTGAATGAGCTAAGTGACTCAGGTATGTACAAAATTATACGAGTATTGAAAAGGGAAAATATTTGATGAACTCGATTAAGACATTGAATATATGTTTAATAAGAAAGGTTTGTGAATTTGAATGAGATTAGCCATGTTAAGCATATTTGAATCGATATGTAAATATTCATGTGATGATTTATTTGTATATAGCTTACTTAGCTTTTAAAACTTACTTTGTGTGTTTTTTCCCTGTTTAATAGATTATTGAAGCTATCTCAGACTCGGGGATCATTAGGAAATGTCATCACACTATCGATCATCTCGTTGATACTTTTGAAGCTTTGTATATATGGTATATGGCATGTATAGGCTAGTATCATCTTGGTATGTTTTGAGTTGTGATTATAGCCATGAGATTTGTCTTGTAAATGTTAGAATATGGCCATTTAAGTTGGCTTGAATTATATGTTTGATAAATGATATATATGTGATGTATATAATGTTCTAAGTGTTGGCTTGTTTGGAATGGTTGTATGGATCCTCTTTTGGATAGTTATATGTTGTGGTATTATTGCTTGGAATTTGTTATATTTTGGTAGGATTTGAGGATGATGAATTGATATGTATGAGAAGCATGAATTGGTTGATAGAAAGGTGAGAAAATTTGTTTAGGAGTTATGTGAGTTTGATAATTGTGGCATACTGATTTGGTATGTTTTGAATATGGAAATTTAGTAGTTAAATTGATTGATGATAGATGGTATGATATGTGTGTGAAATGTCATGTTTTGGCTGCCTATATATGTGTTGAAATGATACCATTTTGATGGCTAGGTGTGCATAAGAAAAATGGTGGCAAATTGGCTTTGCAAATGGCCTATTTTTGTCCACATGGGCACAGTCAGGAGTGTGTGTCTTAGCTGTGTGTGACACACGGTCATGTTACATGGCTGTGTGTCCTCTAGGTACCCTTTCGAATTAAGTCAGTATACCCTACAGTTTTGACACGGTCTAGACACACGGGCGTGTGATCGACCGTGTGGCCAAGTCAGTAACCCCCCTTAGATTTCACACAGCCTGGCACTGTAACACCCATTACCCGTATCCAATGTTGAGATAGGGTTCGAGGCGTTACCAAACTTAAATATAAACATTCATATAAGACAGAACCATAAAACTTTATTTAATTTTAAAACCATTCATATACATGCATAACGTCCCTTATATAGGCCTACGAGGCCCAAAACATACATTGATGATGGTTGGGGCCTAAACCAAGAACTTTTGGAACTTTTGCAACACTTAGGAAATTTTCTTGTTTTGGAGAGTCACATGCCTGTGTGGGTAGGCTGTATAGTCCCACACACCCGTGTGGCTTGGGACACGCCCGTGTCCTCAGCCCGTGTAACTCTCTGACTATGATGTCATCATCTAAAAAAGGTCACACGACCAAATTGTACGCACGTGTGCTTAGGCTGTGTGGCAAATTAAATTCCAAAAATTAAGTTCAGACTTCACACGGCCTGGGCACACTCCCATGTCCTAAGGCCGTGTCCTTCACACGACTGAGACACACGGCCATGTCTCTGCTGATGTGTTTACTACTGGGCATACTGATTTGTATACTTAGGGTGCAGGGGACACACGGCTGGATCACACGCCCGTGGGGCAGACTGTATGTCACACATAGCCTAGACACATGCCCGTGTGTTTACCCGTGTAGACAATTTTGAGGCTATTTTCCAAGCCATTTGCCACCTTTAAACACTTACACACATAATTTCACTTAATAGCATGCAACATGGCACATTTAATTACACAAGCAAACACATTCATGGTTAATCCATGACTTTATAATATGGACCTATCACACACTCCAATCATCATACTACCATATGGCATTCCACAGCGATTTCATGTTTATTCATCATTATAAATCTTCTTTCAAGTTACTCAATTACACCATTATTATGGTCATACCCATTAGTCCCCATTCATTAATTAACCACATGAGCCACTCATCTCACCTTATCATCCATAAGCAACAAACCACCTCAAGCATAAACACATTTGCATGCATACATAAATGATTAGGGTTACAACCCAACAATCAATATGAGCCATCTCTCATGGCCATATACAAAATGAATCAACATTATCATAAGCCAACAGCTTTGGCTACACCAATATGACATATAACAAAAAGACCAAGTCCCTATACATGCCATACTCAAAATGATTAGTCTAACTATATCCAATTATCTAATTGATAGTGTGATTGAGTCTTTGACGTTCCATGATTCCAGAGCTAGCTTGGCAACTCTATAAGAAAAGGAAGGGAAAGGAGGGTAAGCTTTAAAGCTTAGTAAGTTCATATGCAAATAAAATGCAACTTAAACAAGCATTAGTCATAAATTTAATATAATGAACATAATCTTGCACTTTATCAAATCTCTTATTTTCCATATTCATATATATATACATATTCTTACCACAAAGTTCATCATGTCTCATATCATCCTCATGAGTTTGATGTACATACCTGTGCCACTTGCACAAAATGACTTACTCTTTCATCTTGATGCAATCATTAAGATTACTCATTGAGCTTCTCTTGAACTACTTATTGAATACTCAGAATACTATCAGATACATCAGAATCTTGCACCTAAGTGCCCCATATGTAGCCAATGCTACTTCATATCTCATATCACATGTTGCTCGCTTTAGAGCTACTCACGGGTTTGCTCATACAAGCTGTCAAGTATCCACAACACATGCCAAACTACCTCGCCATTAATAGTATGTACGAGACCAGTACCCAGACCACCATAACATGTGTCTCATAATCATGAACTTAGACCACAACTCATGAGTTGAAATCACATAAATCATGAACTCAGACTACAACTCAATGAGTTCAGATCACATAATTCCTAGTGACATGTCACATCGTATCCTAAATTATTCCTATGGTTCAAATGATATTTTTCTCGATACCATATCTCTGTCAAACTTGCTCGTAATGTTGATTTCAATATCCATAGCACCAATCACATACTTATGAAATATTCAAAGCATAATTCATAATAAAAGTGTAAGCATTTAAACACATGATACAACATCACATTAAATATGTATATACTCACCATACATGCAATATTAAAGAATTTAAAGTATTGTACAAGTTGCATTATTTGCAAATGAACTTACCACGGTACAAAATGATAGAAACGAGCATAATCCTCGTAAACTTTATTTTTCCCCCGATCAAGACCCGAATCATGTTTTTCTTGATCTGTAACACCCCAAACCCAGCCTAGACGTTATGACCGGATCCGACATGCCACATCGAAGTGTTCAAAACATTTTATATTGTTGGTTTAGAAAACTTGCTTAGAGTTTTAAAAGATACTTTCATTATAGGTTAAAGTGCATGGAAGCTGTGCACCAGGTAGGAAACCGGAAAAGAGGAGGTGAGTCCATCGGACTGCTTAAGTACCAAGCTCCCTTCGGATCCAATCCTAGACATGCACACCGCCATTTCCACACTTTAACATCATGTATATTCTTAGGCAACCCATTTGATTAAGTCCATTTTAGGAAAAGTGATTAATTTTGAAAAACATTTTCATTGCGGAAGCTTTGCTTGTTGTCGTGTTATTTTGAAATCAATTATTGTTTTTGAAAACGCACCCCTAAAGTTAATCAATTTCGACAGTTAAATATAAGTAATGCCTATCTTAATAAAACATATTAAAACCATCAAAAATAATTAAGCGGCCTTATTACATTTAAAAACCCAAAACCATAAACATAAATAAAAGGATGTCCAGTTCACCAGAAGAAAAATCAAATTTGCAGAACGTGTGGCCACTTTGAATCCCTCACAGCTCCCAGCCCACTATGGTTGGGGATTACCTGCGTGGATGAAAATAAAAGGGTGAGTTTGGGGAAAGTCAGTGTGTAAATTAACCCAACCATAGCCTATATCAGCTCAAACCATAGAAACAGAATAAGTTGGCCTTAGCCCAGAACAAAATTCAAAATAAAGCCCATAGGCCCATAACAGATCAGAACAAATATTACATGTTTATGCAAAGCCCAGCCCAAATCCAACCATATGCACCCCCGTCCAACCTTACACCATGTGTGGAGACTACTAGACCCACCCAACCGCTACACGCCACAGAAATATGCAGCGTAGCTGCCAGAACAGATACTGTGACAGAGTCACCAGAGACAGATAATCGTGGCAAAGCCACCAGAACAGATATATGCGGCAGAGCCACCAGATCAGATAATTGTGGCATAGCCACCCGGACACTTCCTCCATAATATAACCAATGTCCCCATGCAACAGATATACAATCATGGCATACATCATACAGATTCAGATCATCATGCTTTTTAGACAAAATTAACCCTAGGGGTATAATGGTCATTTTGCACCGAGGGGTATCATGGTAATTTTTCATACATAGGGGTATTCTAGTAATTTAACTATTTTAGGGTTTTCATGCATATCATAGCCATCTATGTACTAACAGAAACACTTACCGAGTGTTCTTACCGAATTGGGCCCGTTGGCCCATTTTCTCGATTTTGGCCCGTTAAGCCCAAAAACATCGAATTACACGAAATCGTGGACTTTGCATTCTTGTTACTTAAATTTATAATACACATCAAACTATTAACCTTACGAGCATTCGCACACTCGAAAGTTCTCAAAATACCGGCTTTTCGGCTTTTGCCGATCTAGTCTATAAGAGGGTGTCAGTTACACACCTGTTTTATGACGATTCGTTGACGAGATCCACACACGAACTCCCTACAATTGGATTGCTAACATATTACTCTAAATATTGAAATAAAACTGCGTATTTAACCCCTTACCATATTCGGCCAACCATGCTTAAAACCCTATTGCTCTTACCTTCTTGCCGAAATATGGATTAGATCCAAAGATCCAACAGAATAGTCTTCAAGTCCTTCGCTGTACACTCCCTTGACCATGTTAATGCTTTACACATTCAAAAAGAAAGAGGCATAATGCCCTTAGTCCAAACGTTAGCCACCCTTTAAGGATTTCAGCTTTTTCTTAAAACATGTATGACTAGCGCAAATTACTTTAACAACTTACCTATCGTTGTTCGGCTTAAAAAAGTGCGCCTATCCACGATCCTAACTCTGATCTACCGTACTCGTGAGACGAAACAGATTCCAACAACCCAAGTTTCGGCTTCCTCCACCACAGGTTTATAGATTTTGGTTTTTATATGTAAGTAAGAGAAGTTCGGCTACCACAAGATTCGGCTCTTAGAGAATATGGGAGATGGTAACAATAATGGATGCGACAGAGAAGAAAGGGTATGAGTTCGATTATGAGGAAAAGAGAAGATAGAAGAAAGAAAAGGATGATAAAAGAGGTAGTATTCGGCTATGGAGAAAACGACACAGTGAGAGGTTTCTAGGTTCGGCTAAAAGAAAAAGAAAAGATGAACAAAAGAAGAGATAAGCAGAGAATTCGATTTTGTGGTTGTGAAGTCGGCACAGGTGTAGTTTTTGACTTTTAGCAAAAATAAAAAGGAAGAGAAGAGAAACCTAATTTTCGGTAGAACAAATGAATAACCTAGTCCCAAAATTCAAAAGAATTCGGCAGCCCCTAGACCAAATGCCGAAATTCCAAACATAAGGTGACCTAGCCGAATGTGCACTTGTAGAGTCCCCTATACGGCCAACTCCTACTTCCTACTCAGATTCCTTGATTTTCTCCCCTTATCCCTCCTTTACTCAATCCCCTGAACAACTCCAACTCCTCCTAACAGTCTTTTACTTGAGTTCCATTACTTACCATTCCTACTCATAAAAATAATTCCTTTGATTATGCTCTCATTATGACTTGAACCTTGGTTCTCCCTAGCATCCACACGCCACTTTTATAGCCTTCCCAGTGGCATCACATGCCACTTTGCCAGATGCTTTCTTGTGTTTTATTTTACCCAATTAATACTTAAACGCCCAGTTTACTAGAACCCTTTTTTCTTGTGGAATTAAAATTAATTAAAATTATCAGATTTTAACTTAAACTTGGGCCGTCTAGAGGCCCACTAACATAATTAGACCTACGCCAAGCAATCAAAACACAGAAATTCCAAATTTTTCCAAAATTCACAGAATTCCTGAAAATCCCAGAAATTGGGGCGTTGCAACTCTACCCTCCTTAAAGAAACTTCGTCCTCGAAATTTTACCTGGTCCGAATAGATGAAGGTGTTGTTGCTGCATCGCCTCTTCTGTCTCTCAAGTAGCTTCCTCTCTGCCATGATTACGCCAAAGTACTTTCACTAATGGGACAGATTTCCTTCTTAGAACCTTAACATCTCAAGCCAATATTTGCACAGGCTCCTCCTCAAAGGTCAAATTAGTTTGAACTTCAATTTCTACAACCGGTACGACATGAGTAGGGTCAGAATGATAACGCCTTAACATGGAGACGTGAAAAACATCGTGAATCCTGTCTAACTCCGGAGGCAATTCCAATTGATAAGCCACTGGGCCTACTCGCTTCAAAACCCGATAAGGCCCAATGAACTGCGGATTCAACTTGCCCTTCTTACCAAACCTTAGTATCTTCTTCCAAGGAGAAACCTTCAAGAAAACCATATCACCCACCGAGTATTCAATCTCCTTACGTTTCAAATCTACATACGACTTTTGCCTATCAGCAGCTTCCTTTAACCGATCCCTAATTATTCTGACCTTATCCTCAGTATCAATTACCAACTCTGGTCCAAAAACTTGTCGCTCTCTTAGTTCGGTCCAATAACTAGGTGTACGACATCTTCGTCCATACAGTGCTTCATACGGTGCCATTCAAATACTCGTCTGGTAACTTTTATTGTATGCAAATTCTGCCAACGGCAAGTAATCTTCCCAACAACCTCGAAAGTCAATCATGCATCCCCTCAACATGTCCTCCACAATTTGAATAACCCTTTTCGACTGACCATCAGTTTGGGGATGGAAAGCTGTACTAAATTTCAATCGCGTTCCCAAAGCCTTATGCAACTTTTGCCAAAACTGAGACGTGAATCTAGGATCCCGATCAGAAATAATTGAAACTGGGACACCATGAAGTCACACAATCTCCGCCACATACAACTTGGCTAACTTCTGAAGTGAAAAGTCGGTCATGGATGGTATAAAATGGGCCGATTTGGTCAACCTATCCACAATCACCCAAATCGAGTCTTTCTTCGATGGTGTCAAGGGTAGCCCACTCACAAAGTCCATGGTTACCCTCTCCCATTTCCAAAGTGGTATCTTCACTGGCTGCAATAGTCCAGAAGGTAATTAATGCTCAGCTTTCACTTGCTGGCATGTCAGACATTTCCCTACAAACTCCGTTACTTCTCGCTTAAGCCTAAGCCACCAGTACGATTCTCGTAAGTCGTGATACAACTTATTCTCTCCAGGACGCATGGCACAAAGTCCCCCATGAGCTTCCTTCAATATTGTCTGCCTCAAGTTAGAGTCCTTCGAAACACAAATTCTTCCTCGGAAACACAGAACTCCTTTGCTATTTAACCCAAACTCAGAAGTTTCCCCTTCCTTAACTTGTTGAAAACGAGCGACCAAAGACTCATCTTTCAACTGCTTTTCCTTAATCTGATCCACCCAGGTTGGCCTTACTTGCAATTCAGCCAACAAAGTACCATCATCATACAGACTCAGACGAGCAAACATTGCTTTCAAATCAGATACAGCTGTACAACTTAGAGCATCGGCTACCACATTAGCCTTGCCTGGGTGATACTCGATCGAATAGTCATAGTCCTTAAGCAACTCTATCCATCTCCTTTTCCTAAGGTTCAGTTCCTTCTGAGTAAGCAAATACTTAAGACTCCTATGGTCTGTGTATATAATACACTTTTCTCCGTACAAGTAATGTCTCCAAACCTTAAGTGCAAAGATCACTGCTGCCAACTCCAAATCATAGTAGGATAGTTTCCTTCGTGAGGCTTAAGCTGTCGTGATGCATAAGCAACCACCTTACCCTCTTGCATCAACACACAACCCAAACCTACATGTGATGCATTATTATATACGGTGAAGTCCTTCCCAGACTCCGGCTGAATTAATACAGGTGCTTCCGTTAGAACTTTCTTCAACATCTCAAAAGCTTCCTGCTGCTTACTCCTTTCCTTATGAGTTTTTTCAGAGGTGCTGCCATCACAGAAAAACCTTCCACAAACCTTCTATAGTATCCTGCCAACCCTAGGAAGCTCCGAATTTTTGACACCGTCCTAGGTGGCTTCCACTCCAAAATCGCTTCAATCTTTCGAGGGTCCACCTTAATGCCCTCGGTAGAGACCACATGTCCTAAGAATGTTACCTCCCTTAACTAGAATTCACACTTGCTGAATTCCGCATAAAGCTCCTTTTCCCTTAACACTTGCAGTACAATGCGTAGATGCTCATCATGTTTCGCTTCAGTTTCAGAATATACCAGGATATCGTCAATAAAAACGACTACGAACCAATCCAAGAATGGTTGGAACACACGATTTATCAGATCCATAAATGCTGCAGGAGCATTTGTCAGTCCAAATGGCATAACCAGAAACTCGTAATGACCATACCGAGTCCTGAATGCCATCTTATGGATATCTGCCTCTTTGACCCTTAGCTGATGATATCCAGATCGAAGGTTGATCTTGGAAAATACAGAAGCTCCTCTAAGTTGGTCAAATAGATCGTCAATCCTTGGCAGAGGGTACTTATTCTTAATCCTTAATTTGTTTAACTGGCGATAACCAACACACATTCGCATCGTCCCATTCTTCTTCTTCATGAATAGCACCGGTGCTCCCCGTGGAGACACAGTTGGCCTAATAAAGCCCCTATCCAGCAACTCTTGAATTTGAGCTTTCAGCTCTACTAACTCCTTCGGTGCCATCCTATACGGTCCGATGGACACTGGTGCCGTTCTAGGCAACAAGTCGATTCCAAACTCGACCTCTTGGTTTGGAGGCAATTCCGGAAGCTCCTCCAATAAAACATCTTGGAACTCTTTTACGGTCCTAACCTTATCCACTATCAGCCTCTCCTCTTCCGACTGACTTATAAATGCCAAATAGGCCTTACAACCTTTCCGAATCCACTTTTCAGGCCTCAATGCCGACACTACATTGGACAAATAGTCCCTTCGTTCACCTATCATCATAACCTCTTCACCCTCCGTGGTTCTTAGCACCATTCGCTTAGCAGCACAATCCAAAGTCGTCTTATGCTTAACAAGCTAGTCCATTCCCAGAATGAGGTCAAACTCTCCAAACGGTAACTCCATCAGATCTCCAGGAAAAATCCTACCTTGAGTTTCTAAGGGTACATCCCTATACAGTTTGTCTACCCTAACCGAGTGACCCAAAGGACTTAGTACAGACACCCCACTCATAATCTCCTCAAAGTGCACACCCAAACGTGCAACATAGGAATGAGTAGATCCAATATCCATCAAAGCAATATACGGCATGCTAGAAACCAAAAACGTACCAATTATGACGTCAGGTGTGTCGCCCTCCGCTCGACGACGAGCTGCATACACCAACGCTGGCTATCGAGCCTCAGCATTTCTGGCACCCCTGCCAGGTGCCCCTCGACCTCGACAATTTCCATTTCCGCCCCTACCTTGTCCACGTCCTTTCGGTGGTTGTGGTCTACCCCTCACGGGTTGAGCAACCCTTTGTTCAGTAACCTGAACCTGATCAGCTCTCTGAGGACAATCCTTAACTCTATGCTCCATAGATATGCATCGAAAACAAGCACCAGAACGTTTCCTACACTCGCCCAAGTGTACCTTACCTCAGTCTCCACAGATTGGTGGTCTAACAACATTCATCGGAACTGCTCAAACTGGTTCCTCCACTATTGCTCTCTTAATATTCCTATTTGCACCACCCGAAAGTCTGGGATCCTTCCAGAAATGGTTGCGATCCTTCTCACAGTTTTGCCTCTCAGTACGCTTCACCTCCTCAGCTATCTTAGCTTTTTCCACCAGAACCGCGAAATCACACTCCCTCTGTGGCGCAATCAGCACCTTAAGTTCATCTCTGAGTCCATCCTCAAAACGCATGCTACACTCATACTCCGTAGCGGCTATTCCCATAGCATACAAGCTTAACCTCAGAAACTCAGCCTCGTACTCCGCAACTGACTTATTTCCTTGAACTAGATTTAAGAATTCCTTCCTGTGGGCATCCACATAACTCGCCCCAACATACTTCCCTTTAAAGGCCGTCTTAAACAGCTCCCAAGTTACCCTATCAGTTGGGGTTCCATCTCTCACGGTGAGCCACCACTGATAGGCCTCGTCTCGCAGCAGCGATACGGCTCCCTTCAGCTTCTGCTCCACAGAGCAGTCTAAGTCGTCCATAATCCGTTCTGTGGCCTCCAACCAATATTCTGCCACATTTGGGGCTACGCCAGATACGCCCCTAAAGATCTCCTCTCCGTTAGCCCGGAGTTGTTCAGAAATAGATCCTCGAATTTCATTGCCTGTACTTGCCCCAGCAACCCTTTCTAGAACATGAAGCATTGTCTACGACAGAGCATCATCCCCGGCACCACGATCATGAGACTCCACTTCCGTTGCTGGAGGTACCGGTGCATCAGCCGCTGGCATATGTCCCAAAGCCGAAGATCCTGCTCGAGCACTTCTTCGGCCACGTCCACGGCCTCTTCTATGAGTGACTCTTGTACTCATATCGTATTATCTGGTTACGAATTTTATGTATTAATTCAATATTCTAGTGATTATTACAGATGTTTTATGAATCAGATAGTAATTCAGAGTTTGCTTTTGCAGAATCGAAGTCTAGCTACAGTTTCAGTCTCTTATCAAATTTGTCCTATGTTTTCAGTATCATCCTATCTAGAGTATCCTAGTAGGGTTTCAGTACAGACAGATAATTCAGAAAAAATATTCAAAAAAGTTCAGAGTAATACTTACAGGCTTGAGCCAGAGATTCAAAACGCCACTTAAAGATCTAGATTTTGAACTTGGCTCTGATACCACTAAATGTAACACCCCAAACCCGGCCTAGACGTTATGACTGGATCCAACGTGCCACATAGAAGTGTTCAAAGCATTTTATATTGTTAGTTTAGAAAACTTGCTTAGAGTTTTAAAAGATACTTTCAATATAGGTTAAAGTGTACGGAAGCTGTGCACCAGGTAAGAAACCGAAAAAGAGGAGGTGAGTCCATCGGACTACTTAAGTACCAAGCTCCCTTCGGATCCAATCCTAGACATGCACACCATCATTGCCACACTTTAACATCATGTATATTCTCAGGCAACCCATTTGATTAAGTCTATTTTAGGAAAAGTGATTAATTTTGAAAAATATTTTTATTGCGGAAGCTTTGCTTGTTGTCGTGTTATTTTGAAATCAATTATTATTTTTGAAAACGCGCCCTAAAGTTAATCAATTTTGACAGTTAAATATAAGTAATGCCTATCTTAATAAAACATATTAAAACCATCAAAAATAATTAAGCGGCCTTATTACATTTAAAAACCCAAAACCATAAACGTAAATAAAAGGATGTCCAGTTCACCAGAAGAAAAATTGAATTTGCTGAATGTGTGGCCACTCCGAATCCCTCACAGCTCCCAGCCCACTATGGTTGGGGATTACCTGCGTGGATGAAAATAAAAGGGTGAGTTTGGGGAAACTCAGTGTGTAAATTAACCCAACCATAGCCTATATCAGCTCAAACCACAGAAATAGAATAAGTTGGCCTTAGCGCAGAACAGAATTCAGAATAAAGCCCATAGGCCCATAACAGATCAGAAAAGATATTACATGTTTATGCAAAACCCAGCCTAAATCCAACCATATGCACCCCCGTCCAACCTTACACCATGTGAGGAGACTACTCGACCCACCCAACCGCTACACGCCACAGAAATATGTAGCACGGCTGCCAGTACAGATACTGTGACAGAGTCATCAGATACAGATAATCGTGGCAAAGCCACCAGAACAGATATATGTAGCAGAGCCACCAGATCAAATAATTGTGGCATAGCTACCAGGACGCTTCCTCCATAATATAACCCATGTCCCCATGCAACAGATATACAATCATGGCATACATTATACAGATTCAGATCATCATGCTTTTAGACAAAATTAACCCTAAGGGTATAATGGTCATTTTGCACCTAGGGGTATCATGGTAATTTTCCATACATAGGGGTATTCGAGTAATTTAACTATTTTAGGGTTTTCATGCATATCATAGCCATCTATGTACTAACAAAACACTTACCGAGTGTTCTTATCGAATTGGGCCTGTTGGCCCATTTTCTCGATTTTGGCCTGTTAAGCCCAAAAACATCGAATTGTACGGAACCGTGCACTTTGCAGTCTTGTCACTTAAATTTATAATACACATCAAACTATTAACCTTACAAGCATTCGCACACTCGCAAGTTCTCAAAATACCGATTTTTCAGCTTTTGTCGATCTAGTCTATAAGAGGGTGTCAGTTACACACCTGTTTTATGACGATTCGTTGACGAGATCCACACACGAACTGCCTACATTTGGATTGCTAACATATTACTCTAAATATTGAAATAAAACTACGTATTTAACCCCTTACCATATTCAGCCAACCATGCTTAAAACCCTGTTGCTCTTACCTTCTTGCCGAAATATGGATTAGATCCAAAGATCCAACCAAATAGTCTTCAAGTCCTTCGTTGTACGCTCCCTTGACCATGTTAATGCTTTACACATTCAAAAAGAAAGAGGCAAAAGGAGTTCTTACTAAAAACCATTTAGTAAAAGATGTTCATCACACATCAAATTTTCATATTCCTTTATTATTCGTCAAAATACAAACATGTCACAGATGGGTCAAATTTCATACATGAACCCTAGCTCAAAATATGGATAGAAATGGATAGATCATGATTCAAGGATCTCAAAATTGGAATAACATAAAAAAGGGGCTTGGGGGTACTTACAATCAAGCTTGAAATGTTCAAAACCTTAGCTATGGAGGGCATGAAATTTTTGACACCCCTTGGAGAAGATGGACACCATTTTTGACTTGATTTTCCCATTTTATTATTTTATTAACCAAATGACAAAATGCCCTTAAGACATTTCTTTCAAAATTTTCCTATTCATGCCCATTTTTGTCCAAAATTTTAGAACTTGGTCTAATTACTATTTAAGGACCTCTAATTAATAATCCAATGCAATTTCATGCTTGAAGCCTCTAGAACACAAGTCTTTCAACTTATTCAATTTAGTCTCTAACTTCAAATTGGACACTTTAGGCATAAAATTTAATGAAAATTTCATAGAAACATGCAATCATATCATGGACCATTAAATAATCATAAAATAATTATTTCTATTTCAAATTTGTGGTCTCAAAACCACTATTCTGATTAGACCCTAAATTGAGATGTTACAGGCAGACGGGCGTGTCATTGGCCGTGTGGTACAAGTCAGTATGTATGCCCTGTTTTCACACAGCTTGTGACACGGGTGTGTTTGGTAGCCGTGTGAGGCACACGACCTGTTCACACGGGCGTGTGACCCTTAAATGTTTGAAATTTTCTAAGTCTCCCAAAGTTTGTAAATGTTATCGGTTTAGTCCTGAACCTCTTCTAAGCATGTTTTAAGGTCTCGTAGGACTTTAGAAGGGACAATATGATTGAGATGAATGGATTTTTATTATGATTGGAATAATGTATATGAATGATGTGTATTATCTGGTGATGCCTCATAACCCTCTTTCGGCGACGGATACGGGTTAGGGGTGTTGCAAAACGAGCCTAAGAAGTCGATGCCCCATGCATCGAATAATTTAATCTCCAAAATGTTTGTCAAGTGCATCTCATTCCCCCTTAATATATTTCTGGTCCTTTGGCATTTATCAAAGTTCTTCACATAAGCATAAGCATTTTTAAATAGTGTAGGCCAAAAGAAACTTGCTTGCAAAATCTTTACTGCAGTCCGTGAACCACCAAAGTGTCCCTCACTTGGAGATGAATGGCAATGATACAAGATCTCAGCAATCTCACTTTCATCTACACACTTTTGGATTATATTATTTGCACACTGTTTAAACAAAAATGGATCCTCCCAAAAATAATACTGACTATCATGAAGGAATTTTTTCCTTTGTTGGTATGTCATTTCTTAAGGAATTATTCCATATGCAAGATAATTTGCAAAATTAGGAAACCAAGGTGTTTCATGGATTCGAATTACCTCAAAAAACTGTTCATCTGGGAAATTCTCGTTGATAGGCACACATGATCAAGTTACCTCATCTTGCTCCAACCTCGACAGATGATCGACTATTTGATTTTTGACACCTTTTCTGTCTTGTATCTCAAGGTCAAATTCTTAAGTAAAAGTATCCAACAAATTAGCTTCGGTTTTGCATCTTTCTTCGTGAGAAAGTATTAAATGGCCGCATGGTCAGTAAATACTATAACTTTGGTACCTATAAGATAATTTGTCAAAAGCAAAAACTATAGCAAAGAGTACTTTTTCAGTTACCGTATAATTGAGTTGGGCTCCTGTCAAAGTTCTACTTGCATAGTAAATAGGGTGAAACACTTTGTTTCTTCTTTGACCCCTAACAGCTCCAACGACATAATCACTTGCATCGCATATTAACTCAAAAAGTGAGCTCCAACCAGTGTAACGATTATTGGGGCTGAGATTAACCATTTTTTTAGATCTTCAAAAGCTTCCAAACATGCTTTGTTGAAAAATCAAACATTGTATCTTTCTCTAACAATAAACACAACGGTTTAGAAATTTTCAAGAAATCTTTGATAAACCTTTGGTAAAAATTGGCATGGCCTAAGAAACTTCTAACTCCTTTCACATTAATTGGGGCCGGTAATCTTTCAATTACGTCCACCTTTGATTTATCGACTTCAATTCCTCTCTTTGAGATTTTATGCCTTAAGACAATCCCTTCCTTAACCATAAAATGACATTTTTCCCAATTAAGGACAAGATTCGTCTCTTCGTATCTCTTCAGTACCTTAGCTAAATTACTCAAAAAAATATCAAGTGTTACTAAAAACAGAAAAATCATCCATGAAACCTCAACAAAATTTTCAACCATAGCAGTGAATATTGCCATCATGGATTGTTGAAATGTTGCAGATGCATTGCATAAACCAAAAGGCATTCGCCTAAAAGCAAACGTATCGTATGGACAAGTAAAGGTTGTTTTATGTTGGTCCTCCAGAGCTACATCTATTTGGTTATATCCCGAATAGCCATCTAAAAAATAATAAAATTCATAACCTACCAGTCGATCTAACATTTGATCCATAAAGACAACGAAAAATGGTCCTTCCGAGTGGCTTTATTCAATTTTCTGTAATCAATACAGATTCTCCAACCAGTAATAGTTCTCGTTGGAATCAACTCATTATGCTCATTTTCAACAATCGTGATTCCACCTTTCTTTGGCATACACTACACCGGACTTACCCACGAAATATCTGAAATAGGATAGATGATTCCTGCATCTAACCATTTGATCACTTCCTTTCTCGCAACTTCTTTCATAATAGGATTGAGCCTCTTTTTCCCATCAATTCGAGCTCTTTCAACTTCTTTTAAAATAATTTTATGCATGCAAAAAGAAGGGCTTATACCTCGAATATCAGCTATGGTCCAACCAATGGCTTTCGTAATTTTTTTTAGAACAGCAATTAGTTGCTCCTTTTGATCTTTCATTAGGTCTGCTGAAATAATCACAGGCAAAGTAGAACAGTCACTTAAATAAACGTATTCCAAACGGGAAGGAAGTACTTTTAGTTCGAGTTTAGGTGGTTCTTCAATTGACAACTTGGGTTTCACAAATTCTCTGACTTCTAACTTTAACGATTCAAACTGTATGAATTGAATAAAATTTCTCGAATTGGCTTCCATCAAAGCCATATTTTCTTCACCTTCTTCATCCTCTAAAGGATCAAGATCTAAGGCTTTCTCCAATAGATCTTCAAAATTGCTTTCCATAGAAACCAAGGTTTTTATCTCTTCCATAATTGATAACTCTTCTGTCGGATCAGGAAATTTCATCACTTTAAGAATGTTAAAGGTTACCTGATCATCTTGAACTCGCATGGTGAGTTCACCTTTCTGCACATCAGTTAACATTCTTCCCGTGGCTAATAAAGGTCTCCTAAGGATGGTCGGCACTTCCTTATCTACTTCAAAATCTAAGACAATGGAACCAGTAGGAGAAATAAATTTATCGACTCTTACCAAAACATCCTCGATTTTTCCTTCGGGATATGCTAAAGATTGATTCGCTAGCTGAAGCGTTACAGTTGTAGGTTTTCACCTATCTCTAGCATCTTCAAAATAGACTTAGGCATCGAGTTGATACTTGCTCCTAAGTCACACAAAGCTTTACCAAGTAAGATTCACCAATGGTACAGGGTATAGTAAAGTTTCCTGGGTCTTTCAATTTTGGTGGCAGTTTGTTCTGTAGGAAAGCATTGCACTCCTTTGTCAAGGCAACAGTCTCATACTCACTCAGTCGTTTCTTCTTGGATAGTATATCCTTCATAAACTTCGTGAAATTTGGCATTTGTTCTAAAGCCTCTACCAATGGAATATTGATGTGTAACTACTTTAGAACATCCAAAAACTTCTTGAATTGCACCTCCTATTTTTCCTTGTGTTGCTACAATCTTTGCAGATATAGAGGTGATGGAACTTTCGGTTGAACTAGATAACTCTTCTGAGTATGTAAATCTGCATCCAAATAAGATGTTAAAGTATCTAAATTCACTAAGTTAGGATTTACCTTGTCAGTCTTTGCAGATTTTGGTTCCTTTGGTGTAGGAATTCCAATAGCTGGCTGATTCTTCTCAACGGGCTTATCTTCGACATCAATCAATCGGGGTTCTAGAATTTTACCACTTCGCAAAGTAACTACCTTGATATGTTCTTTACCCAAATTTCTTGGATTCTCAGTAGCTAATTGACCTAATTGGTTTTCCAAAGTTTTCAATGTTGCTGCTTGGCTTTGGATCAAAGCGTCATTCTTTGCCATGTACGCTTTCAACAAGTTCTCCAAACTGTTTGATGCCTCAGCTTGAGGTGGTCTTGGAGCTTGCTGATTAAACCCTTGAGATTGGTTAGGTCTATGCTGCAACAAGTTTTTGTTCGGTCTATTTCCTTAGTTATTCCAAGAAAAATTTGGATGATTATGCCATGAAGGATTGTAGAAGTTGAATTGGGGTCCTTTTCCACTCCTATTTTAATATTGGTTCCCCACATAGTACACTGACTTAGGATCTGATGGACAATTCTCAAAAGAATGACCTTCCCCACAATACACATAGGAAACTACTTCAAATGAACTTGGTGGCTGAGCTGTAAAATTATTAGCACTATTAGCGGTAAACTGTTTTAACATAGAGGAAATAGACAATACCTGAGCTGATAACGAAGTGAGGGTGTCAACTTCATGAACTTCGGGTACACATCTTTCTGAAGTTGTTTGATTTTTTGGCCATTGATAGTTATTACTCGCGATCCTCTCAATGATCTCATAAGCCTCATTATAAGACTTTGACAAAATTTCACCATTCGCAGAAGCATCTACCATCATTCTTGTATGTGCATTGAGACTATTATAGAATGTCTCCAACTAGATACAATGAGGAATCCCTTGATGAGGAAACTTGATGAGGAAACTTGTAAAGTAACTCCTTGAATTGCTCCCAAGCCGTATACAAAGACTCATCATCTAATTGTTGGAAAGTTATGATCTCGTTCTTCAACTTAGTGTTTTTGCTAGGTGGGAAATACTTAACCAAAAATCTCTCTGCTAATTCTTGCCATGTAGATATGGAACTTGGTGGCAATGAATTGAGCCATCCTCATGCTGGATCTCGCAATGAGTACGAAAACAACTTCAATCGCAGTGCGTCTTTAGTCACACTGGCTATCTTGAATGAATCACTCACCACCATAAGCAATCGAAGGTGGAGATGTGGATCTTCCGTGGGCATACCACTGAACTGGCTCACTGTTTGGAGCATTTGAAACATCATTAGTTTCAATTCAAATTGGGTTGCCTCAATATCTGGCCTTCTAATTTCTGGATTTAACTTTCTATAAAGTGGCACAGTATATTGTCTAATGCATCGATCCCTATCATCGGCAATCAAGATGGGATTTCATACACAATCGACTTATTACCTTGGTCTTGATTCTGGTTTCCAAGGTCCATCTCGACTTGTCTTTGAGCTATTCGTTCACGTCTTCTTTGTCTAAAAGTTGGCTCAATGTTAGGGTCTATAGGGAGTAAATTGATAATCTGATTTATGCTTATAAACAACTAAGAAGAAAATCACAAAATTAAAAAGAATAAGTTAGTAATGTTAGAAATAAACCAAATTGGAAGTAAATAATTTCACAAAAGAAATAACTATGGCAACAGTTAACAATCCCTGGCAACGGTGCCAAAAACTTGTAACGTGTAGGTTTTGCAAGTGTACACAGTCATTATCAAGTAATAAGTAAGTATCGATTTATCATTTCCACAGGGATTGTATTTGTGCTAAGTCACCTAATTTGTAAAATTATATTAACAATTTGGTAAATAAAAACACAATATAGTTGAGAAGTGATGATTAAAATATATTAAACTAAATGAAATGATCCCTAATGCAAATTATCCTACGTATGCAAACTATATGAATGAAATAGATGTTAGCAAAATTAAACACAATTTGCAACAGTTATAACATAAATAAACTAGGACAATTACTTTAATTAAACTCAATTTATTATCAACATGCTTAATAACATTCGAAAAAACATTCCATGGCAACTCGATCTTTCATGAGTTTGGAAACCACATTAGGTCCTTTTGGAATCCTTTACTTAGTAAATACACACTTTACTGATCCTTATTTACTAAGGGTTTCTTAGTATTCATGTGAAGTAACAAGGACATGTCAGGTTTGAAACAGTTTAATCACACAAATCTAAAAACTATGCAGATAACAGAGCTTGGTTAGAGTTGTTATGCAACCTGCAATTTAATAGGGTTAGGATCTAAATTGAGCATGCAAATTTCAATTATGCGTCTATTAGCCGTCGTCTGGTTAGGATCGCTTTGCTAATTCAAGTGCATTTCAATCACATATGAATGAAATACAAACTTGATTTTAATTGAAAACATGATCGATTGAGGCACAAACATTATAAGCATGAATCAAATGAATATTATTTAATCAAAGCAATCATCCTAGCTTAAATAAAATTAAGCTAACATTGTTGTAAACAAGAACAAATAACACATAGCAAACATTTTTAGATTAAATTAAAGAAAAGAAAGATTAAACCCAAATCAAAGAATTTGTCACCCAAGACTCTGACCGACTAGGCTCCTTCGCTTCTTTGCTTTGCTCCTTTGCTGGTGGCTCTCCAAGGTGGCCGACCAAGGGCTCTTTAAGAGGCTTAATTGTTAAAATCTCTATGAAGAGATGATTCTAGGTGTGGGGAATGGAAAAGGCTAAGAGAATTTAGGGAGAAGAGAGAATGATGAATGATGAGGGATGAAGGATGAGGGATGAGGGAATAAAGGGGTCATATTTATAGGTGAAGAGAGGTGGGTAGTTTGCTAAAAATAGCTAGGTTTAGTCTCTTCAAATCTCTTCCTTGGATGGTCAGCCATAATTAGTGGAATTTGAGTTGATTTTTGCTTAATTTTTAAGCAAATTAAATGCCATAATAACTCAGGACTAAGACTCGGTCAATCGCAAATCTTTGGGCAAATCTCTAATTTCTTCAACAAGGAAAGGACCTTGTGTAATTAAACCAAAAAGTGGCTTAAAAGAACAACCATTTGTAGCCAAATTTAGGTTGACTTGGTCTTCAATTTGGACGGTTTTGTAATCCAACAAAGCTATCAGACCTGTCCAAAATTAATCAACAAGTTAAAGGACCAAAGAATAAAATTTATCCAATTTAAATAATTAATTAAAACCCAAATTATTAATGAAATATATAAAATTGAATTATTAAATATAATTTTATATTTTATTATTTAATTTAATCATTCATGACCCATTTTATGTCTTAAAAATATAATATGCTCAAATCAATATAAAATAAGCCATTTTATGCATGAAAACTATATAATAAAGCATAAAATCACATTTTAATAATTTTTATATCCTAATTTCATATTTTCACATATTTCATTAATTTATTAAACAATTACTTAGTTTTAACAACGAATTTAAGTAAAAAGGTGATAAATTTCATATGAAAAATCCTATATATTTTTTAGTTTACAGCAATCTCGATTAAAGTGATCTTGGGAGCCACATTTAAAGCAAGCCCAATTTTTCATCCTACATTCACTAGGATGTCGTCTACCACAGTGTTTGACGTAGTTTGGGCCTTAGAACCCGAATATTGCTTCCTACGATCTCTGTTGGGATACCCAGCTAAAGTATTTGATCGAGTATACAAATCCCTTAATTTCTTTGACGAAGACTAAAATGACTTATTCATCAGTCTTTTTCTTGAGTCTCTAGCCTCAAACTCAGCTATTCTCTTTTCTTTGCTTAGCTCTTCAACCTTGCAAGCTCAATTGACCAGCACAACAAATTCTTTCAACTCTAAAATCCCAACTAGCAGTCTGATATCTTCATTCAACCCATCTTTGAATCTCTTGCACATGATAGCCTCGATGGAAACACATTCCCAAGCATACTTACTGAGCCTAACAAACTCTCGTTCATATTCAGTTATAGACATATGGCCTTGTTTCAGCTCTAAAAACTCTTTACATTTCTAATCAATGAATCGTTGACTGATATATTTCTTTCTAAACTCTTCTTGGAAGAAACCCTAGGTAACTCTTTCTTCCGGTACCACAGATACAAGAGTATTCCACCACTGGTATGCTGAGTCCCTTAGTAGTGATATAGCGTATTTCAAGCACTCATCCGATGTGCAATAAAGCTCATTAAATACCCTGATAGAGTTCTACAGCCAAAACTCTGCCCTCTCGGGATCATCGTCAACATTGGCTCTAAATTCTTCAGCCCCTTGTTTCTGAATCTTATCAACTGAAGGCTTGTTCAGTCTTAACAATTCCACACCTTGGGGAGCTACGAGAGTCGGTTGGGGGTTAGATGGGGGTGGAGGATGTTGAGTAGCTAGATTTGTTCGAACAAACTTGGCAAACCACTCATTCATCCTTTGAAAGTAGGTTTCCCTAGCCTCTCCTTCCTGGCTAACCGTTACTGGTCTACTTTCAGATGGTGCTATCCCTTCTGTGGGAGCCGGTGCATTACTTTAAACATCATCACCAACCTTTCGGTTGGGATCCATTTACTAGATCAAAACACAATTTAAACTTTCAAGAGTCGTCACACTATCACAAATTAAATATGGCATGTATAATTGGACTCTCATACACACTACGTTAGTCTGAGAATCGACTAAATCATAGCTCTGATACCACTAAATGTAACACCCCTTATCCGTATTCGATGCCGGAACAGGATACAAGGCATTACCGGACTCATATCGCAAGCAAACATACAATTCCAAGTCATAAATTTTCATCCAAATTAAAAACCATTTGCATGTAAACATAAAGTCCCTAATACGAGCCTACGAGGCCTAAAACATGCTTCGGAAGTGGTTCGGGACTAAACTGACAACTCGAGAATTTTTTACAAAACTTATAAAATTTTTACTATGAACAGGGGTCACACGCCCATGTGGCTTGGGACACACCCATATGGGCAAGCCATGTGGTCACATACACTCGTGTCCCTAACCCTTGTAACTCTCTATTTTGCAATGCATGAACAAATTGAGATCACACGGCCAAGTCACAAGCCTGTGTGCTAGGCCGTGTGGTTAATTTAATTTTCATAAAATAGGTGCAGACTTCACACGGTCGGGACACACGCCCGTGTTTGAGGCTGTGTCCCTCACACCGCTGAGACACAGGCCTGTGTCTTTGCTCCTGTACTCAATTCTGTTTCTCAAAATTAAGGTGCAGGGGACACACGGCCGAAACACATGCCCATGGGGCAGGCAGTGTGTCACACACGGCCTAGACACACGCCCGTGTGGGCAAAATAAAGGCTATATACCAAGCCATTTGTCACCCTTATTTACTCCTACCCATGCACAAGTTCAAGGCATAATTCATAGCACACTTGGACAACAAATACATCCACAAACAAGGTCAATTCGTGTCATTTCATTATCCACAGTTAGCATACTCACATCATCATATTTTACCAAACCAAATCACAATCACATGCTACAAGTTTCAACATGGCTACCAATAACATACATAATTTTACTTAGTGTTCCTAGCATACCAGTGAGCCAATCTCAACCATTCAACAACCAAAAACTATTAAGCTACATTCAACCATTTACAAGCATTTATAAACCGCATCACACAAGAGATAGTTGCACATGCATGCATATATAAATATAAGCTTACAACCAATTCCACCAAATGAGCCAAGATTACGTGGCCAAATACCACATCAAGCCTTTGACATTTACAAGCCAATACATTTGGCCGAATTCATGATGACACATATAACAAAATGACCAGGTCCCTATACATGCCATATTCTGAAAATGTTTAAAATCGTCAGTACCCAAAATACAATTCGATAGTGAGATACGATCTCTGACGATCTCCAATCCGAGCTAGCTTGGCGACACTATAAAACATGGAAAATAAAACTGAGTAAGCTATATAGCTTAGTAAGCTCGTATGAAAGAAATAAGCTAATCTTACCATACATTAACATGCAAGTAATACATCATAAGTAAATGTAATTTACCATATTCTCATCATCAAAATTCACTACCATCAATAACTTACCTTAAATTCATCACATCACGAATTAATAATCATAAGCTTTGAGTTCATACCTGTACCACCTCGAAATAATTTCATACACATTCTCATCCTTGTCATATCCAATGAACCACTCGGAATGATAAATTCAGATACTCGATAAACCTTGCACACAAGGTGCAACATGTGTAGCCATTACTACCTCTATCTCATATCACATACATGCTCGCTCTCGAGCTAACAAATGGCCTGCTCACACAAGCTGTCAGTCGAAATGTAGCTACACGGTGCTACTCACACAGGCTGTCAAGTAACCGCAACATATGCTGGTATACTCAACCACTGGTAGGATGTAGAGGACCATCATCCAGAATCACATAACATAAAACCCTAGTGACATGTCACTTGTATCCTAATCTATTCCTAAGGTTCGATTGGGATTTCTCGCTTGTCAAAATGTCGTCAAATGTGTTCGTAAGATCGATTACACATTTCATGCATAACCTAAAGCATTTAAATACATTTAAAGTAAAGCTTATCTAACATACAAACTTACCTCGGCTACAAAAACGACCAAAAGGACCTATTCGTCAAATATTTTGTTCTTCCCTACACCTGAACTTCATTTTTCTTAATCTATAATACCACATTTAACTTATTTAATCATCACATTATTCAATTCAGCCCAAAAACACATTATGGCAAAATTTACATTTTTGCCCTTAAGTTTTCAACTTTTTACAATTTAGTCCCTAGGCATGTAAAATGAACTTCATTCAATTTCATCACAACCCAAGCCTAGCTGATTGTTATTTATGCTTATAACAACCCACATTTTTTCATTGATTCACACTTTTCTACACATTTTATAGGCTTTTACAAATAAGTCTCTATTTAACGTTTTTATCGAAAATCACTTTGCAAAAGTAATTTAACAAACAACAAACATGCATTTTCTACCTCAAACATCAAAATACATGCACATCCAACATGGTTAAAATTTTAGACTTTGATTTTGTTTCAAATTAGTCCTTGAAATAGCTAAATCAAGTTACAATGATCTCAAAAGGGTAAAAATCGTTAAAAACGGGACAAGAACGAACTTACAATCGAGCTTGAAAGCTTGGCCAAAACCCTAGCTATGGTCTCCCCCAAAATTTTGGCTATATGGACTAAATTGAAGAAGATGACATCTTTTATTTTATTTAATTTGTCCTTATTTACTAAATTACCAAAATCCCCTTCACTCAAACTTTGAAATTTTTTCTAACCATATCCATTTTTGTCCATACTAAAATATAATGGTCTAATTACCATTTAAGGACCTCTAATTTAAAAGTTCATAATAATTTACTACCTTTAGCCTATAGAACTCAAATTTTGCATCTATGGCAATTTAGTCCTTCTAGTCAAATTGAGCACTCAATCGATTAAATTTCTTAACGAATTTTTCACATAATTATTCTATCATGCTGTAGATCTTAAAGAAATGATAAAATAAATATTTCTACTTCGGATTTTTGGTCCCGAAACCACTATTTTGATTTGACCCAAAAACGAGCTGTTACATTCCAAAACAAACTAATTGCTCAAATGGTGCACATTTGGCCATTCAAACCTACATAAAACCATTCTAAACGCATGCTAATTCATCCATATTTCTAACCATAAAACCATATAGGCAATTCCACATGCAATGAACACTTTGGAAAGCTTGCCTATATATTCATCAATCAATCAAACAAGGCACACCAAACATCTTAACATTTCAAACTTAATCTAAACACAACCAACATATGTCATTTAAGCTTCTACCATAACTTGACAAAAATGCCAAAGTGCACATTTTGGTACACAATTCTCTTACCAATCAAGTTTAACACCATTTAAGGTTCTAGAACCATTAACATTCAAGATAACATCTATACATATTATGCCTATACTTAAGCATCACATTACCATCTTACTATTCAAATGCTTTAATTATAGCCTATGACAATTACCAACCTTTACACTTATGTACATAATATATAACCATTCAAAACACCAACCACATTCAAGAACCAAAGTACCAACATTCAAGATTGACAAAAAAACAAATCACTTATATACATGCCACAAAATCGAGCTTTAAACTATTAAAAGATTACCGAATCAACAAGATGATAGTGTGAGCTTCTCGACGATCCGCCTAACACGTTCTACAAGTTAACTATCTATAGGGAAAAGGAAACAATGGGGGGTAAGCATTACAAATGTTTAGTGAGTTCATTGGTATATAAACAACATCTTACATTATTTTACGGTTTAACACAACAAACAATTCAACTGGACAATTTTTCCTAAACATGGCAATCATAAATTAACAAAGTGAGTTCATCATATAACCAATTAATATAGTAATTCAAACATTTAGCATTTAAATTCAATTTAATATCGATCGCATGAAATCAATAACTCAATACCATTCGTATAACTCAATCAACATTTCAATTTACAAATACTACTAAAAGTCTCAATGGTAACACCTAAATCAATATATCCATGCTCCAATTAATCAATCTAAAGAATATATCGTATCAATATTTTGATATCATTGATATCATGGTTCTATTCATTTCATATTATACGGTCTTATCAACTTGTCATTTTCCAAATTACATTGTTCAATTCATCGTAAATTTATAACGGCTCTCTGGCTCGTAAATCCAATTTGTATGATCCTTTACATTCTAATAATATTTATATATATCGTAAATCATCTTTATATTATTAGATCACATTATCAATCCAATTATATATATCATTTATCAAATATCACATTTATATCCTTATTAACTTGACTCAGACTCGTAAGGATACACAGATCCAACTAATCACACCTGTTTGGCACCCATTGCTTATCAGATAAATCTAAAATAGTATGTTATGCCCAACGCTAGTCGGTATAATAGAAAAATAGATGTGCCTAGCATTGATCGGTATAACTGACAAATGGGTGTGCCTAACACTTCCCGACACGTAGTCGTATAATCCTGAACTCTTTCTATCCTATGATATGCCAACTATATTTGACTATGCCCAAACAGTTAATAGGGTAATCATTCTCAATTTCCTTTATAAGTTAATTTCTCAATTCAATAATATCTGCTCAATAGCCAATCATCAATACATATCAATATATCAACATACTTCTTCTCAATACAAAATCAAATTTGTATCTACATCAATATACAATAATCTCAAATCAATTCACTTTAGTCCTTACCGTAAACAATCGATCAATTTTATATCAGTACAATTCAATCAATTACAACCAACTATCAATTCATTCTTATCTCAGACTTCATTTCATCATTTTAAATTGTATCCATTAGTTTATCATTTCTCTACGATTTAGTCCACAACTCACTTGTTGTACCAAACTGTGAACAAATCAAACTATTATCAAATTAATATAAATTCACAATCAAATGTAAAATAATTTAAATAAAATCATAGTATGCGAACTTACCTAGTTAAATTAGTAACAATAAATTCTCTAAGGACTAATCAACAAATTTACTTTTTTCCTCGATTAATTTTTATTTGGTCCAATTCTCGATCCATACAATTATACAATTAAATTTATAAATTCCAAACATCTTATATCATTATGCGCATATATCAGTTTAATTTTATTATTCAAATTCCTCCTAAAATTTTTCATTTTATTCAATTTAGTCCCTAAAATTGAAATTATCATAATTTTAACATTTAAGCCGTTTTTTTAATTCCGATTTCAATTTCATCCTTGTACAACCCTTTAAATTCAATAATTAACGAAGTTTTGTCATTTTCAAAATATTTTTAGTTTAGTCCCTTAACTCAAAACTAACAAATTTCACTTAACAAATTAGTCCTATTAAATTTCTAAGCTTCAAATCCTGGCATTAAATATAAAAAATCTCAAAAACCATCAATGAAAACATTTTAAAGTTTTAATAGTTTTATGATTTCTCAGGCTAGCTAGATTAAGCTATAATGATATTAAAATAATAAAAATTATGAAAAATCGACCTCAAATGGCTTACCATGCATAAACCAATTGTTGAAGCTTCAAAACTAGTTTCTTCTATGGTGTTTTATGGTTCGACCATGAGAGAAAAATGAAATGGCAAGATGATGACTCCCCTATTTCTTTTATTTGTCTTATTATTTTACTTTAACAATTAATAAAATAACATCAAAATTCATGTTCCCACCGTCCACTGATATTAAAAGTGGTAAATTTCCACTTAAAACCTTAAACAATTTCTAATTAAATATTTTAGTTAAAATTCAATGGGGATTAATTTTTTGATTTTTATGATTTAGTCCTTGTACCCTAATTAATCATCCAATCACTAAAATATTTGAACCAAAATTCAATTCACTTATATAACAACTCCATAAATATTTAAATTAAACATTTACGGGCTAGTTTTTAAGAAATGAAGTCTTAAAACCTCATTTACCAAAACCACTGATTTTAAGTCGAATCACTTGTACTTTAGCTAATTGTCTAATTAGAAAATTTATCAAATCAAAATTCAATATAACTTTACGATAGACCCGTAAATATTATTAAATAATATTTACTAACTCGATCATTGGGATATGGGGTTCTAAAATAGTCGTTTCCAACACTGCTAGCTTTGTATAACCTATCTCTAAATCTGGAGGTAAATCTCAAGTCTTGGTCAAAATGATATATAATGACATGTCATGTAATCTGACAATCCCATAAATATATAGTTTAGCTAACCTCTCAAGTGAGTATTTTGTACTGATAAGAATAAACTGCACTAACTTAATCAATCTATCAACTGTTCTCCAGATTGTATCCTTCTTTTTCAAAAACAACAGTAAACTCAATACGAAATACATAGTAACTCGTTCCCATTTCCATTCCAGAATCATCACAAGTTGTAACCAACCTGATGGAATCTGGTACTCGACTTTAACTTGTTAGTATATTAACACTTTTTCACTACTATATATATTGTTTCAAGTCTAAACCTTTCAGCATACACAAATGGTTTCGAAAACATAAATTTTTGTTATCATTAACATAGAACTCAGAAGCCTAATCGCTTTCATCAAGTTTCTATTTTGCCTAAAACTTTAAATTATTTCCCATAACTCCTGGATTCTTTGAAAGAATACTGATTTAACTCTCAGCTCATCTAAAATGGAATCATCACATTCTAAATTCAAATGAGTATTTGTTACTTTCAGGGCAAACCAAGACTTCCGGCTCAATTCATCATCTACTACGTTAGCTTTTACTTTGATGATAATCGGTAGTCAAATCATAATCTTTCAACAATTCAATTCATTTGTGTTGTCTTGGATTTAACTCTTAAGTTTCTGTTAACATAACTTTCAGATATTTTTAGTTCATAATTGCCAAAATTTTGTTCAAATCAATATAAATACTTCAACCAATATTACAAGTCTCAGAAATCTTACTTCTCGAAGCCAGAATTCACTTTTACCGAACTTTCCATACCACTGTTTCTCTTGTAAAATTTGCAACACTATTATCAAATACTAATCATGTTTAGTTCATTAGGTCTATAAAAGTGATTGTGTGTTTGTTAATCTAAATGGTATTACCAAAAACTTACATTGTTCATATCAAGTCCGAAAAGCAGTCTTCGATACAACTGACTCATAACTCTAAGTTGACAACAACGTGATCGAAAGTTAATCTTTCAAAATATGGTAGCGCATTTTTACTATTCAAACAAGTCAGTTATATGGAGTAACATATACTTATTCTTCATGGTAACTCTGTTCAACTGCCTGCAATTAATATACAATCTCATAGTTCCGTCTTTCTTTTTCACAAATAACAATGACACACTCCAAGATGACATGCTCGATTGAAAAAAATCCCCTATCTAATAATTATTGCAACCATGCTTTCAATTCTTTCAATTTTTTCTATACCATGCTATATGGTGCACCCAAGATAGGAGTAGTTTTGAGCGTCACTTCAATAAGAATTTCAACTTTCCTTTCAAGTGGCAAACATGATAATTCTTTAAAAATCACATCAGTAAATTCGTTATCGGTCAAAACTTGTTTTATCTTTGATTCAAGTACTCTAATATCTAAAATGTAGTCAAATACAATTTACAACCCTTTCTAATTAGTATTTGGGTAGATATTGGTGCTATGATCTTGAGGAAATAATCAAGTCTGTCTGTCTCAACATTAACCAATTCACCATTCTGATGTCTCAACACAATTTGTTTCTGTCAGCTTTGATGTCAGGGGTTATAGCTTCTTTTTTAGGTCGAATAACATAAGCTTCAATTAGTGCAGGAGTTTCAAATCTAAATGTCGTATCTCTAGTCCCACCTTGATTGGTTCCAACTTTATTACTAGTTCTCAGTTTCCTATCTCTCTGCAGAGTTGTTCATCAGTTTAAAAATTTGATCATTAATGATATTTGATTACTCGAGTAATCATTCATTAAGTGCTTGGTAGAGTCGCATCTGAAATAGGCTCCCATTCTCATTCTGTATTTTCCTTAAAATGAATTTTTTATTGAAATGTTCACAAACCAATTTACTCGTGTTCCAAACACTACTTGTACTAGCCAATGACATAGCCTGAGGCCTCAAATAACTCTGTTTATACATATCTTTTACTTGGATTTCCTGTGTGGCGAAGGATTGCCTCTTGAAATTCCTCGTCTACTTAGATAAGGAGTTGAAAAAGATCTAGTCATGCTGCATTTTTTGGTGTCTCAGCTTTTTGACTTAGTTCATTCTTTTTCATTTCATCTCTATTATTTATCAGCTCACTTAGACAATACAACAAATTCTTTCAGATCTATTGCTCCCACAGGTATTTGAATGTCTTCATTCAAGCTTCTTCCTTCCATAACACTATCGTGCATTTCAAATTCTCTTTCACAAAATACATCAATTCATCAGGCATTCTCAGAGTATTTCCCAGTCATATTTAGCTCTAGTCGAAACGTCGTCTTTTAATCTTGATATTTTTGGGTCTCACATTTTTAGATTTTATCAACTAGGGTCAGTAAACATTTATCAAATTTGGGTTTTGACGACAATGGGGTACCATTAGAGGCATACTTATGGGTGGAGGTTGTTTTGGGATTGCGAAGCTAAAAGGATAGCTTCCCAGAATTGGGTGGAACACTAGTTTATCATTTGGAAGAAAACATCTTTTGCCTTATTCCTAGCCTTTAGAATGGACACATTATAAAAATTTCCTTAATTGAAAGAAGAATCATCACTTTCGACAACATCAGAAATAACTCGATTGATTCAGCCGATAAAATTTATCTATATGAAATAAATAAAGTCAATTTGGATTTGAAGGCATCACACTATCAAAGTTTACTATGGTGTGTATTTCTAGACTCAATACGCACTATATTCAGTCTTAGAATCGATGGAACATGTAGCTCTTATACCATTAAATGTAACACCCCTTAACTGGTCCAATCGTTGGACTCGAGCTACAGTCAAAACTAAGACAGAACACATTCAATTCACATAGATTATTTTCAAATAAACATGGAATTACTTCATAAATATACAATTAACAATCAAATTAAACATGAATCATACAATCAAAGTTAATTCAATGCATAATTACCAAATATATTTTTTCTCGGGCCTTATTCGAGTTTACATAGTCTCTAGTATCAACCTAGAATTTAACTAGGACTAATTTGCAACATTTTCAATATTACAGATCAATTATATCAAAAATAAATCCTTCAAATAACCAATCATCTCATAAACATTCAAATATTATGATATAAAATTAAATTCTAGTCTTAATTGAGCTTATGAAAGCTCTTAAGTTGACTTAAGCATAAATAAGGATCAAATAGAAACACTTTCAAAAGATAGGGGCATTCGTACAAAACAAGGGTCAAACGACCATGTGCCCATGCCATGTAACTCATTGTGATCGTGTGGGCAAACACCAATTTTACCAAAAGTCACATGGCCTTGCGATTGGGCCTTGTAACTAGCTGATGCTATATGGATCAAAAGTTACCAAATCTATAGTACTCACATAGGCATCTAGCTAGATCATGTGTGATACATAACTGTGTACCAATCCGTGTGGTGCAAGAATGTGCCATTAAATATCCAATTCATGCTAAAACAAACTAATGGCTCAAATGGTGCATATTTGGCCATTCAAACCTGCATAAAACCATCCTAAACACATGATAATTCATCCATTTTTCTAACCACAAAACCATACAAGCAATTCCACATGTAATGAACACTTCGAAAAGCTTAATTATAACAGCCCGGTTTAGAACCTAGTCAGAACAATGGTTTCGAGACCACGAATCGGAGTCAGAAAAATATTTTAATATTATATTCCATGCTTAAAGTATGTGAACTATTGTGTGAAATTTTTGTATGAAAATTTTATCGTTTGTGTGCTTGCTTTTATAAAAAGGACTTAATCGCGTAAAGCGTAAAAGTTGAATTCTATAAGTTAAATGCATTAAATGACTATAGATTTTAATTTTTTGAGTAATTTAATGGTAATTATACCATTTAAGTGTTAGTGGACATTTATGGGAGTTGGTATTGTTGAAATTTGTTTTAAATATAAAGGTTAAAATAGTAAATTATGTATTAATATGTGATTAAATAAAAAAATTCCTAAATTGGCCATGCATTATCATCTTTTTGGCCGAATGTTGGAAGAAATAAACCATGGATGAAGCTTTGAATGTTCGACACTTTTGAAGCTTAATTTGCGTATGTATTTTACTCGATTTTTGATAATTTTTACATTTTTGAGATCGTTGCTTCGTTAATTAGCTAGCCCATGCTTTAATTTTCAAAATTTATGAAGAATTTGTAATTTTACATTGTTGATAGCTTGAGGTTTTTGTGTTTGATGATGAAAAATAAATATGTGTTAATAGATTTTCATATTTAATTAAGTGATTTTTAGTAAAAATGCCTATTTGGGATTAAATTACAAATTTTGTAAATTGAGGGGTCAAAATGTGAAATAAATGAAAGATATGGGTTACTAGGGACCTTATTGAAATTCGTTCAAGCATGGGTGTGGTCAAATTTTGAATATTTTGTGTTTTGTGAAATAGGGACTAAATTGCGAAAAATGTGAAATATCAGGGGTAAAAGTGTAATTAGCCCATTTATGCATTTTTGGATGAATTTGATTGAGTATATGATGAAATAAGTCGAATTTGTATTGAATTAGATCAAGAAATAAGGAAATCAGATTTAGATAGGGGAAAGTCGAAAATTATCGAATAGTCGTTCCGGTCCATTTGTGTTAGTACGAGGTAAGTTCATAAGTAAATAAATGTTGTTAAATTGAAATGTATGTGCATTATATGTGCTGAATTGAGTTGTAAAGAAATATATATATGTGATGCCGAATTGAATCGACTTTGGATAATATGTTTCGATCATGGATTGTTCGAGTAGGTGAAATTGAAAAAGTTCAGATAATGTGACAATGTCTAAAAAGCCCTGTATGAACCATTGACCATGTTTGGGACATTGGCATCGTATATGATTTCGTGTAAGACCCTGTCTGAGACAGTGGCATCAATATTTGATTACATGTAAGACCACATCTAGGACATTGGCATTGTACGAGCTTATGAGTTATCCGAGTAATCTTATGTATGAGAAGTTGATAGAATCTTATGTATGATTTGTAATAAAATTTGATTGGTGATGTAATCAATAAGTGCAAGCTTGACTTATATGATTGAGTTAATGGTTGTTATTCAAAATTGAAAGCATGGTTATACGTTCATTGATAAATAAGATAAGCGGAGTTATTTAATGTGGTTATATGAATTTACAAGTACAATAAATGTATATGTGATTGAGATTTGATAAATTCAGTTTAGTGATATTGGTTTATAGATATTATTGAAATGATTTATTTGTTTATGGCTTACTAAGCTTTCAAAGCTTACTTTGTATGTTTTTCCTATGTCTATAAAGTTTTAGAAACTTGTTCGGGTTGGAAATTGTAGGAGACGTCATCACACTATCCGATTATCGCTTCAGTAAATAAAAGCTTTGAGTTTTGGTTATGTGGCATGTATAGGCTAGTTTTGAGATGGATTATTTTGAATTGAGTATATATATAGCCATGCGAAAATGGCTTAATTATGATGCTAATATTGTGTATATTTGGTTATGTATTGAGCTCATTTTGGGAAGTATGATTCATAGGTTGTATGTATGGTGTAATTTGTTATATGATTTGGCTTGAGCATTGAGGTGAAATATTGGATGTATTTTTGACTTATGGTTCATATTCCTATAGGTAAAATGATGAGTATAACATTGATGATGAATTAGTTATTTGAATATGGTTTAAAAAGGCAAACAATGTGATATGTTAATATATATGTATATGGCCAAGTGAAATGGTCATTTTGGTATGTTCATAGTTGGGAATTTGGTAATGTTTAGCATGTGATTTTAATATTCTTTGATATGGAGAATGAGCATGAAATTGGTTGATGATATTATGAATTGATGTTTGAAGTTGAATTTGGCTAAAATGTTGCATATATGATGCTTGATTTTGGAATTGTAGGGAGGACCCAAATGGGTGGCATATTGGCCTTAAAAATGGCTTATTTTTGCCAACACGGGTAGGGACACGGACGTGTGTCTCTGCCATGTTGCTCGAGGGCCATTCTGTTATGAGCCTGGGCAGACCACGCGGTCGAGCACACACGGGGGTATGCCAGGCCGTGTGGCCAAGTCAGTTTCGGCCACGGGTTAGACACACAGGCCTGTCTTGTGGCCGTGTGGATAAGTCAGTATGTATGTTC
Source organism: Gossypium anomalum (assembly GCA_025698475.1). Lineage (NCBI taxonomy): Eukaryota > Viridiplantae > Streptophyta > Magnoliopsida > Malvales > Malvaceae > Gossypium > Gossypium anomalum. The sequence goes on from CM046961.1 coordinate 74,051,420, forward strand.
TGTTTTGCCACGGCCTAGACACACGAGCGTGTCTAATGCCGTGTGAGGCACACGGGTGTATGACTTTTGTAGCTTAGAAAAATTGTTAAATTTGGCAAAATTTTTTATGTGTTTGGTTTAGTCCCAACCTCTTCCTAATGCATGTTTATGGTCTCATTGACCTAAGAAAGAGACTTAATGTCGATGTTTGACTATGATATGACGATGCATGACTTTTGATTGTGAAATGATTGTGAGATGTTCCGATATGTCCGGTAATACTTCTTAACCCTAGTCCGATGATGGATATGGGTTAGGGGTGTTACATTAATAGCTATATATTCACCAATCACTCAAACAAGGCACAACAAACATATTAACATTTCAAACTCAATCTAAAAACAAGCAACATATGCCATTTAAACTTCTACCATAACTCGACGAAAATGCCAAAGTGCACATTTTAGTACACAACTCATTTACCAATCAAGTTTAACACCATCTAAGGTTCTAAAACCACTACCACTGCTACAGAATAAGTGCATAATAGTATAGAAGAGGATTGTAAAGTTTGTCCAAGTCACGGATTTGACTTAGGGCTCTAGACATTTGGATTGAATCTTTGATTTTGACAGAACCTGAAATGCAATCGAATCCATGTCAAATAAAACAATTAAAATAAATAGCTAAGAAAAAATAAAATTGAACAATAAATCAAAGATTAAAATAATAGAAAAGATAAATGGAAAAGATAGAACGTGGCATGTAAAAGTCATAAGAAGTTTTGGAAACAAGAAGAATCCACAATCCCCTTCATGCAACTCTTATTTCCCCTCCAAGGAAGAAAACCTAGCAAGAAAAAGTTTGAAAAGGTCCCCACAATTTGAAAAGATTGTTAAAACTCTTCTAAAATAAAACTCAAGAGAAATTCTTGAAAAGAAAAAAATTAAAGAGAATTTATTAACTCAAAAGAGAAGTTGAATAATAATCAATTGCTCCTCTGTGTACAATGTAAAAGCTTTTTATCTAAGCTGTCTAAATAAATATAAATAAAACTCTTAAGTATATTAGAACTCTAATTGACCTAAACAAGAAGTTGTTTCAAACTACACTTTCTTATTGACATAAAACTCCTAAATAATTTAAAAATACTTAATAATTAAAAAGATCGAAATAAAAAAATAATAAGAGCTGATAAATACAATATTAGGCTCATATATAATAAAAATTAAGCCTAAAACCTGAACCCAATATGAAATAGTTATGCTTGTTGGATTGATTATGCTCCTTGAAGTGAAACGCCTAAGTTTGTTAACATCTTCCACATGGGCTTGTCATCATAGATTGAGTGTTTAGGCCCACAAACAAAATTAGTCCCTTCTAATTCATCCTCACACCATATTGAATCTAAAATCCTTCGTCTTGAAGCTTCAACTTTTCTTCTCGAATTTTTTTGTGATAAAATCTTGAACGAATAAGTTGAGTTTTGCCTTTAGCTGCTTGGATTAGGATCTCGTGGTTAGGCCTTGAGGGAAACTAAGCCCATCTCTATTATGGCCTTTGAATTGGACTGAGTTGCTCATATCATTCCTCCGTTCCACAAAAGGATTCGTACTTGAATTTGCAATACCAAAAGGAGAAATGACAGTGGCATTAAAAGTGCCACTAACATTATACTCACTAGAAAGATTTATTTGATATGCATTATCATTTTGCGTTTTGTCAAAAATCATCAATCACCACATGGGTCCAATTTCATTTTACGTTTTGTCAAAAATTGTTTTTTTCTCATATGGACCCAAATCCAGTCACCGAGCTCAAAGATAACTTACTTGCGCCCATTGTTAGCTTTGTTGGCATTCACATAATTTGTTTTGGTGTTTCGTTGTCTTACTTTTTCATGCATGGATTTCACCAATTTAGCTTTATTCTCACTATCTAAACTAGAAATATTTTCTATATGTAATGGCACAAGATCAAGTATAGTTAGTGGATTAAAACCATAAACAAGTTCAAATGGGGAATAGTCAGTTGTAGAGTGAATAGATTAGTTATATGCAAATTCAACAAAGGACAAACATTCTTCCCAATTTTTAAGGTTCTTACCCACAATAGCTCATAGTAAAGCACCTAAGACTCGATTGACTACCTCAGTTTGTCTATTAGTTTAGGGGTGACATGTAGTAGAATATAATAATTTAGTACCAAGCTTACCCCATAACACTTTCCAAAAATGGCTTAGAAACTTTATGTCTCTATCAAATACAATGGTGCGAGGTATCCCATGTAGGCACACCACCTTTTTAAAGAATAAGTAAGCCACACTACCGTTTTGTAATAAGGAATGAAGTGAGCTATCTTTGAAAACCTGTCAACAACAACAAAGATGTTATCTAAACCTTTTTTTGTTTATGGCAAACCAAAAATGAAATCCATGGATAAGTCTACCCATGTAGAAGAAGGAATCAACAAAGGAGTATAGAGTCCACTAGGCATTACCTTAGATTTTTCTTATTTACAAGCATTACATTTAGAACATACCTTTTTAACATCCTTTTTCATGTGCAGCCAATAAAAATGTTATTGTAGAATATCTAATGTTTTGGAGACACCAAAGTGTTCCATTAAGCCTCCACTATGTACCTCATGAATTAATAACTCTCTCATGGAACATTATGGAACACATAACCTGTTTAAGCGAAAAAGAAATCCATATACAAGATAACCATTCCCACAATTGGAAAAAAGATATTTGCAAAATCGACATCATTTTAGTATAAATATTTTATATGTTCAAACCCTAAGACTTTAGCATTTAATGTAGTTATCAAGGAATATCTACGAGATAAGGCATCAGCAACTACATTTTTTCTACATGTTTTGTACTTAATTACATATGGAAATGTCTCTATAAATTCTACCCATCGAGCATATATCATGCTTAACTTACCTTGTCCCTTTAACCATTTTAGGGATTCATGATCCGTATGGATAATGAACTCATTTAATAGCAAGTAATGTTGCCAAACTTGTAGAGCTTGAACTAATGTAAGCAACTCCTTATCATAAGTTGAGTAGTTTAATTGTGCCCCATTTAGTTTTTCGCTAAAATATGCAATTGGCCTTTTTTTCTTGCATCAACATGGTACCAATTCCAATACCCGAAGTATCACATTTAGGTCCGGAAGTATTAGAGAAATCAGATAATTTAAGAACTAGCGCAGAACATAACTTATCCTTTAAGGCTTGAAAAGTCTTTTCCTAAGCTTCTCCCCACTTAAAACCCATAGGCTTTTTAATAACCTCAGTTAATGAGGTCGAAATAGTGGAGAAATCCTTTACAAAACGTCTATAAAAACTTGCTAAACCATTGAAATATCTCACCTTGATAATTGATTTAGGAGTGGGACACTCCCTAATTGTCTTTACTTTGTCCTTATCGACATGAATACCTTCAGCACTTAGTATAAAACCTAAAAAGATTAATTTATCACAGTAAAAAGTGCATTTATCAATTCTGACAAATAACTTTTCAGTTCTCAGAATGTTCAAAAAAATTTAATATTAAAAACATGATCATCTAAAAAAGTTGAGTAAATTAGAATATCATCAAAATATACTACCACAATTTTACCCAAATAAGGTTTCAGAACATGGTTCATCAAGCACATGAAAGTACTAGGCACATTAGTCAAACCAAAAGGCATGACTAGCCATTCAATAATCCGAACTTAGATTTAAATTTTGTTTTCCATTCATCCCCCTCTTTCATTCGAATTTGATGGTAGCCACTTTTTAAATTAATCTTTGTAAAGAAATGAGCACTATAAAGTTCATCAAGCATATCATCAAGCCTTGGAATAGGATGCCTATACTTAATAGTAATTTGGTTAAAAGTTCATCCACTTGCTTTGGCAACTCCTTTGTCTCCTCGATATTGCTTCGATAAGATGGTTGATTTGGAATTATTGACCCAGGTACTAAGTCAATTTTGATGTTCAATACCCCTCAAAGGTGGCAATCTTTTAGGTGCCTCATAAAAAATATCTTCATATTTCTGCAAAAGAGACATAAAAGCACTAGAAAAAGAATCGTTAAGGTTAGTCAAAGATAGATAATTTTGCCTAAATCGGACAAGGATGCAAGGTTGTTAAGTGAGTAAGGCTCGTTGCACATCTTTTTCGCTCGCATAAAAATTGTGAACCATTCTTTTTTTCTCACAAGAGGATGCACTCACCATTGGTATGTCATTAATTTGGCTATTTTCATTAGAGACCTTTTTTCTCTCAGTCTTTTTTGAATTTTGTGCCTTACTTTCCATAACCTCCTTACAGAAATTCATCATATTGATTTGATCATTGTGAACATCTTTCGAATTCAAAGGGGCCAAATTGTACTTCTTCCCATAGAGAACAAGGGAATATCGATTCAATTTACCATGGTGAATAACATCATGGTCATACTAGCATGGTCTACCAAGTACTAAGTGGGCGACATGCATAAGAACAACATCACACCAAACATCATCATTGTAATTCCTAAGTTTAAAAATGATCAAGGATTGTTTTACTACACGTACCTCCAAACCTTTGTTAAGCCATTGAAAAAGGTATGGCTTAGGGTGTTTGCTACATGACAAAGCAATAGAGTCCAAAAGGTAGTTTCTCACAAAGTTAACACAACTTCCACTAACAATGATAAGTGAGCAAAGTGTACCTTTAACCAAATACCTTGAATGGAATATACTAGTCCTTTGAAGATCATGATCATCCCTTAATTGGATTGTAACGCCCTAAATTTTTGGCCCTAGAAGTATTGGGCCTTGTGCGTGGGAGCCACTAGGAGACTGCATATAAAAGTTTATGTATGGAAGAAATATCACAATTGATTGTCTGTTGCAGTGGTTAAGTGATTAGGAGTGTTTGGGAGTGTTGGAAAAGTCCTGGGTTCAAACCTGGGCTTTAGCAAAAATTTATGTCTTTTCTCTTAAAGTAGTCTTGATGTTAGTGGGTAGGCTTTAAGAATATTTTTGATGAATTTATAACACAGAAAGAGCCTGTAGTGGAGTGGCAAGGTGGCGTGTTGTGTAGCTGTGAGGTCTAAGGTTCAAGTCTTGGGATGCGCAATGGAGTATTTATTTTGTTTCTTGAGTTGTGTAGGAGATGGAGTTGGACTGGAACTCTGTGGTTGAAGTGGTCACAAAAAAATAAGGAATTTTCCTAATGGTTGAAAGTAATCCCACATCGAGAAGCTAACATGAGAATTGGCGAGAAGCTGGCCTTAAATAGAGTGAAAAGGATGAGTTGGTGATCACTAGTTATAGGAGGGATTATTTCATACCTGCTTAACCAAGGTTGGTGATCGTGGAATTTGACGCGTTTTCATAAACAGGTGTGTATTCACACCCTTCTTTGTTGGAAGTCCGCAAAAGCCGAAAAGCCAAAACTTTGACATTTGTGGCCTCACGAGCGTGCGATCCCTTGTGGGGTAAACTGAGCCCACGAACCATGGGCGATAGACTGTAGAGGCTGCCACAAGCGTTCTTGTGTGTTGGGGCTGATATGGGCTTGGATGGGCCCGTAGGCCCACTTGTGTAAATCTAACTATTAGGTGGGAAGTAGTTGTGTAACAGCCCGATTTAGACCCTAACCAGAACGGTGGTTTCGGGACCATGAATCTGAGTCAGAAAAATATTTTTAAATTATTTTCTATGTTTATTTTGTGTGAATTTATATCTGTGAAAATTTCGTAATTTAATTTTTTCGTTTGGGTGTCCGATTAAATAATAGGACTTAATCGCGTAAATTGAAAATTTGATAGTTTAAACTAAGAGGGCCAAATAGTTGGTGATTTTCTAAGTTGGAGTATTTATAATGTAACTATTCCATTAACATGTGGCTTGTACGGTAATGGGCATAGGTTATATAATTTTATTATTATTTCATTAATGTTAGTTAGGTAATTTAATAATAAAATAATATATGTTATTATATCATAAAATAATAAGCCACATTCATGTTATTTCCTTAAAATCTTTGCACCGAAACTAAAACAAAGAAAAAGAAAGAAAACAAAGTAGGGTTCGACCTTGTTCAAGCTAGATTAAGGTAAGTGTTCAGCTCGGTTTTTGATAATTTTTACGTTTTTGAAATTGTTGCTTCGAGTACTACAAAACCCATGCTTGAAATTTTGATTTTGATGAATATTTTGAGTTGTGCCATTGTTAATAGCTTGTGATTTTTTTTGTTTGATGATGGAAAATAAAAGATATGTTTTAGATTAACATATTTTGTATTGGAGTTTTTGATGATTTTGAGTAATAAAGACTTAATTGCAAAAATAATAATTTAAGGGACTAAAATGTGAAATAAATGAAATAAATGGGCTTGTATGAACACTAGGAATATTCGGCCAAACATGGGTACCTTGAAATTTTGCATAATTTGTTTTTTGTACAATAGGGATTAAATTGTAAAAAAATTGTAAATGTCAGGGTAAAATGGTAATTTGCCCGTTTATGTGTTTTTGGACTAAATTGAATGAAAATATGTTTGAATGAGCTTAATTTGAATATTTTTAGATCAAGAACCAAAGAAATCGGATTTGGACTAGGGAAAACGAAAGTTATCGACTAGCAGCTCCGTCCCGTTTTACGACGTCTGAGGTAAGTTTATAAGCAAATACACATGCCTAAATGTAGTTAAATGTTAAGTATATATGCTGGTATATAATATATGAATTTATACTTGTAAATGCTGAATGTGTATGAGTTTGAAAACTATGTTCGAGCTTTCGATTCGACCGAGTAACGACGTTCGAAAGCCCTATATGAACCTTAGGAATAGTTAGGATACATATGTCATGACACAGGATTCCGACATTTTTGTTCCTTGTGTATGATTATCGAACCGAAAGTTAAAGGGTAGGTGTACATTTTGCGCTTATATTCGAATGAAGCAATTGAATTGCTAATGTGATATGTTATGTGAAATGTGTTAACATGTGAATAAATAAGCAAGACACTGGAAATGTATCCGGGCTAAAGTCCCGCAGGCTTCGAGCTGGAAATGTATCCGGGCTAAAGTCCCGCAGGCTTCATGCTGGAAATGTATCCGGGCTAAAGTCCCACAGGCTTCGCGCTGGAAATGTATCCGAGCTAAAGTCCCGCAGCTTCGTCTTTGAAATGTATCCGCTAAAGTCCCGCAGCTTTGTCTTTGTAATATAATTTCGGTTTTATACCTAGTAGGCCAAGTGCCAATGAATTCGATAAAAGTATACAATTACAAGATCCTACACTAAGTTGACAAATTGAAAGTGCATTACATATTAAGTTGGCCAGGTACGTATCATGTACTCGTATGCGATTTGATTTGAATTAAATTATAAATATATAAAGTGATGCATCTGTGAATAAGTGTTATGACTATAAATGTGATCGTGAAATATTCAGTAAATGTGTGAAGTTATGTGAAGTGATTCTATGTTTATATTCAAATATAAACACTTGGTCCTTGTGGAAAGGTTTGTGGAAGTATATGATTTATTTTTAGGTGATTACGATCATGGAAAATTAAATGTGAATATGATATTGTATTTTATTCGTTTCAATTGAACTAAAGCTGTTAGTGAAGCATTTTAATGCCTATGTTATATGAGTTCGATCTTGAATGACATGATATACATGTTTAGATAATTTGAATGCAAGGAATGTGCGAAAGAGCAAATTGTAATAAATCTGCTTGGGACAAAGAACAGTGAGTGTGATTTTGGAAAATCACCATAAATTGTGGAAATTGAATTAGAAGCTGAATAAATTATGTAATTAAAGCTTAATGAGTCTAGTTTCTTATAAAATAAACCTTGTAAGCAAAATAATTGTAGATAATGAGATTTTTGAAGTGGCGTGAGATAGAGTCAAAATGACTTTGAAATCCCCTGTTCTGTTTTTAGAAAATCATTGTAAATTGTACAATGATGATTATAAGATAAAATTTATATAATTAGACTCCTTAATGATTCTAGTTTCAAATGAAATAAACGATAACATAATTCAAATTCTGTATAATGAGAAAATTGACTCGTAGTGAAGAGTGGTCAGAATAGTCAAATAGTGAAACAGGGGAAACTTAAATAAAAATATGGTATTGATTGGTCAAACCAAAAATTCTGAAAATTTGATGGTGGAAGATATATGAGTCTGTTTTCTGGGAAAATTAACGGCACTTAATTTGGAGTTTCTTAGCTCCAGCTTATAAATAATTTAGTGATCAAGCTCGGGAAAGACAAATTTGTAGTGAATTTGTGATTTTGTTGCAAACATGGTTAAAACTAGTTAATGAGATGCTTTTCGAGTTCTTATGATCTTATTTGTGATTTGAATATTTGGTTTTAATTGAGTTCAGATTCAAGTGAGATGAATTTGCTAAATATGCTTTATGTTCATGGATACTTGGCTAAAATGGCAATTACCTAGGAATGATTTCTTGAAAATTTGAAATAATCGATCTATAAGTAAATTAATTGTTTGCATTGCTTAAAACTTACTAAGCATTGAAGCTTACTCCGTGTTCTCTTTTCCATTTCTTATAGGTTTATCCTTTAGTTCGAGTTGGAAGAGCTGAGATATCATCACACTATCGAGTCATTATGTGAGTTGAGAAGATTGTATATCATCATGTTTTAAGGCATGTATAGGATAGACTATAGGTAGAATGATATTTCGACTTTGTATACATTATAGCCATGCGAAGATGGCTTGCTCATTTTGTTTAGAGAAGCCTTATAATTGAACTAATGTGTTGAAATGTTTTAGTTATAACTTGATAGTAGTTATTTTGTTATTAGATATTCGGTTATGTTTTGATAGTTAGTCATTTTGGAAATTTATAAGAGCTCTTATGGAAAAATTAATGAGACAGGTTTGCATTGTTGATAATTTATGTCTGGTAAGTATCTTTGACCTTATAGAAGTTTTGTTCAGTCAAGTAATACCTCATAACCTTATTCCAGCAATGGATACGGGTTAGGAGTGTTACATTTAGTGGTATCAGAGCTATGGTTTAGTCGATTCTCGGACTAACCTAGCGTATGTGAGTCTAGCTATACATGCCATATTACTACTCATGATAGTGTGACATCTCTCGGCTCTAACGAAATTATTTTGTAAGACAGATATGCTTTCCAACCAAGCTAATTCTGATAGTATAGAATGTTATACTCAAACGTTTGAGTGAAAATGTGTTGGTGATGAGTTGAAACTCATAAAAGGTATGAATCAGAATGCATGATATTCTGCTATTGATAAATGTTATAATTATATGAGTATATGAGTTGTGATGTTAGGTATATGATGGTTGTGTGAATATTTTGACTTAGAATTTATGATTTGAATTAGCGTATGAGCTATGTGTTAAGTACCAAGTGATCATAACTAGATGATTGCTAGATGTTTGAGAATGCAGAATTAGTAATGAACTGTTCGTTCATAATAGTATGTGTGATGTGCATGCTTACATAAGAGTTAAAATTGTTGGCTTTACAACCCTCACCCCCTCATCGGTAAAGCATTGTAATGAGATCCGTACTATATGGATTAAATACGCTTACGAGTGTGAAATTACAGAGTTTCATGGTTGAAAGATTAGTATTGTGATCAGATAAGAGAATGAGTCCGCAAGTGAAGACAGTAACAGAAAAGATATTGGATCATGTTGAAGGCCATTCGTAATATGCCAATTCACTGTTAAAGAAGAAGTTGAATTCGATGAGATGAAAGTATTCAGGTATGATGTCTAAAGAACGTATTAACTGGAAGTTTTTCTGAATTGATTTCTGTTAGTAATGGAATATTGTGAAATCGGTGATGATAGAATTAGACAGTAGGATAATGTTTGAATTGAAATGATAGCTGAGTGCAGTGATTATAGTCGGGCAATTACTACGTTTTCTTCTGGGCATTCTGTGTGTACATTTATCCTCAAAGGTATGTGTAATTGTATATTTCAAATGAAAATTCTTATCATATGAGAACGCCATCTATATATATTGATATATGAAAGCATTGTTGGGCTGTTTGGGTTACAATTGACATTATTATATCTTTCTCTGGTATCCTATTTCATTTTATTGAAAGAAAAGATGTACGATAGAATCTATGTGATGTTTGTATTTTGATCCTACTAGTTTTTGATCTACTTAGTATACATGAAGATTATATTGTTTCTGTTACCGTTAATTCTGGTGCATGTTAGTGATGTTTTACTTCTGGATTTCTTCGAGACATCACCGAGATATCTCATCATCCGATATGGGCGCTTTCTTAAAAAGATCAAGATAGTGATATATTTGAGATTACAGATTCTTCTTTCTTATGATTCTATATGGTTATCTGTGAAAAATATCTTTTGAATGATGTGATATTTATCAATAAAGTGGTAAACAGATTGAAGAAATTGTTATTGAAGCGCCAGCTTCTCGTGTAAAGAGTTATTCGACACAAGAATTAAAGATGGTTCGAATCATTGAAAGATTATGAGTCGATGATTGATTATCAATCTGGGCAAATGATTATAGTCTTTGGGGTTCTGAAAGCGAGAATCTTTATGTGTTTTACAAACCACAATTATGTGATTAATCTTATCAAATGATGAGTAGTTATTGGTGAAATGGAAACTAAATTGATGTTTAATCAACAAATTTGTGAGGCTTTGTATGGTCATAAATGCCGAACGCCATTGTACTCGATGAGCTCGGTGAAAATAAGATACACGAGTCGATTTGATCGAGAGAAACCGAATGAGAAGTGAAAGTGATCCGTGAAAGTTTGAAAGTAGCGTTAGATCGACGTAAATCTTATGCGAACTTGAAACGGAAAGATATAGAGTTTTAGATCGAGAGATAAAGTTTTATTGAAAGACTCACCGTGGAAGAAAATACTCGATTCTCTGGCGTAAAGGCAAATTGAGTCCGAGGTTTCTTGGGTCGTATAAGGTTATAGAACGTATCGGGCCGGTTGCTTATAGATTATTATTACCACCTGAGTTAGAAAAGATCCACAATGTATTCCACGTTTCGATGCTTCGGAGGTATCGATCTGATCCATCACATGTGATTAGTCCATCTGAGATTGAAATTTAGCCTGATATGACCTACGAAGAAGAATCGATTCGCATTTTGATTCGTGAGGTTAAAGAGTTATGGAATAAGAAGATTTTGTTAGTTAAGGTATTCTGGCATAAGCATGGAGTTGAAGAAGCAACATGGGAGCCAGAGGATACAATGAGAGAACGTTATCCGAACCTATTCACTGGTAAGATTTTCGGGGAAGAAAATCCCTAAGGGGGGAGAGTTGTAACAGCCCAATTTAGACCCTAACCAGAACGGTGGTTTCGGGACCATGAATCTGAGTCAGAAAAATATTTTTAAATTATTTTCTATGTTTATTTTGTGTGAATTTATATTTGTGAAAATTTCGTAATTTAATTTTGTCGTTTGGGTGTCCGATTAAATAATAGGACTTAATCGCGTAAATTGAAAATTTGATAGTTTAAAGTAAGAGGGCCAAATAGTTGGGGATTTTCTAAGTTGGAGTATTTATAATGTAACTATTCCATTAACATGTGGCTTGTACGGTAATGGGCATAGGTTATATAATTTTATTATTATTTCATTAATGTTAGTTAGGTAAATTTATAATAAAATAATATATGTTATTATATCATAAAATAATAAGCCACATTCATGTTTTCCTTCATCTTTGCAATCAAAACTAAAACAAAGAAAAAGAAAGAAATCAAAGTAGGGTTACCTTGTTCAAGCTAGATTAAGGTAAGTGTTCACTTTCGGTTTTTGATAATTTTTACGTTTTGAAATCGTTGTTTGAGTACTACAAAACCCATGCTTGAAATTTTGATTTTGATGAATATTTTGAGTTGTGCCATTGTTAATAGCTTGTGATTTTTTTTGTTTGATGATGGAAAATAAAAGATATGTTTTAGATTAACATATTTTGTATTGGAGTTTTTGATGATTTTGAGTAATAAGGACTTAATTGCAAAATAATAATTTAAGGGACTAAAATGTGAAATAAATGAAACAAATGGGCTTGTATGAACACTAGGAATATTCGGCCAAACATGGGTACCTTGAAATTTTGCATATTTTGTGTTTTGTGCAATAGGGATTAAATTGTAAAAATTGTAAATGTCGTGGTAAAATGGTAATTTGCCCGTTTATGTGTTTTTGGACTAAATTGAATGAAAATATGTTTGAATGAGCTTAATTTGAATATTTTTAGATCAAGAACCAAAGAAATCGATTTGGACTAGGGAAAAAGCGAAAGTTATCGACTAGCAACTCATTCCGCTTTCTGACGTCTCGAGGTAAGTTTATAAGCAAATACACATGCCTAAATGTAGTTAAATGTTAAGTATATATGCTGGTATATAATATATGAATTTATACTTGTAAATGCCGAATGTGTATGAGTTTGAAAACTATGTTCGAGCTTTCGATTCGACCGAGTAACGACGTTCAAAGCCTGTATGAACCTTAGAATAGTTAGGATACATATGTCATGACACGAGATTCCGACATTTGTGTTCCTTGTGTATGACTATTGAACCGAAAGTTAAAAGGTAGGTGTACATTTTGTGCTTATATTCGAATGAAGCAATTGAATTGCTAATGTGATATGTTATGTGAAATGTGTTAACATGTGAATAAATAAGCAAGACATCGAAATGTATCCAAGCTAAAGTCCCATGAGCTTTGTCTTTTGAAATGTATCCGGCTAAAGTCCCATAGGCTTTGTCTTTGTAATATAATTTCGGGTTTTATACCTAGCGTGCCAAGTGCCGATGAATTCGATAAAAGTATACAATTACAAGATCCTACACTAAGTTGACAAATTGAAAGTGCATTACATATTAAGTTGGCCAGGTACGTATCATGTACTCGTATGCGATTTGATTTGAATTAAATTATAAATATATAAAGTGATGCATCTGTGAATAAGTGTTATGACTATAAATGTGATCGTGATATATTCAGTAAATGTGTAAAGTTATGTGAAGTGATTCTATGTTTATATTCAAATATAAACACTTGGTCCTTGTGGAAAGGTTTGTGGAAGTATATGATTTATTTTTAGGTGATTACGATCATGGAAAATTAAATGTGAATATGATATTGTATTTTATTCGTTTCAATTGAACTAAAGCTGTTAGTGAAGCATTTTAATGCCTATGTTATATGAGTTCGATCTTGAATGACATGATATACATGTTTAGATAATTTGAATGCAAGGAATGTGCGAAAGAGCAAATTGTAATAAATCTGCTTGGGACAGCAACAGTAGTGTGATTTTGGAAAATCACCATAAATTGTGGAAATTGAATTAGAAGCTGAATAAATTATGTAATTAAAGCTTAATGAGTCTAGTTTCTTATAAAATAAACCTTGTAAGCAAAAGAATTTTAGATAATGAGATATTTGAAGTGGCGTGAGATAGAGTCAAAATGACTTTGAAATCCCCTGTTCTGTATTTAGAAAATCATTGTAAATTGTACAATGATGATTATAAGATAAAATTTATATAATTAGACTCCTTAATGAGCCTAGTTTCAAATGAAATAAACAATAACATAATTCAAATTCTGTATAATGAGAAAATTGATTCGTAGTGAAGAGTGGTCAGAATAGTCAAACAGCGAAACAGGGGAAACTTAAATAAAAATCTGGTATTGATTGGTCAAACCAATAATTCTGAAAATTTGATGATGGAAGATATATGAGTCTATTTTCTGGGAAAATTAACGGCACTTAATTTGGAGTTTCTTAGCTCCAGTTATAAATAATTTAGTGACTGTTGCTCAGGAAGACAGCTTGTAGTGAATTTGTGATTTTGTTGCAAACATGGTTAAAACTAGTTAATGAGATGCTTTTCGAGTTCTTATGATCTTATTTGTGATTTGAATATTTGGTTTTAATTGAGTTCAGATTCAAGTGAGATGAATTTGCTAAATATGTTTTATGTTCATGGATACTTGGCTAAAATGGTAATTACCTAGGAATGATTTCTTGAAAATTTGAAATAATCGATCTATAAGTAAATTAATTGTTTGCATTGCTTAAAACTTACTAAGCATTGAAGCTTACTCCGTGTTCTCTTTTCCATTTCTTATAGGTTTATCCTTTAGTTCGAGTTGGAAGAGCCGGAGATATCATCACATTATCGAGTCATTATGTGAGTTGAGAAGATTGTATATCATCATGTTTTAAGGCATGTATAGGATAGACTATAGGTAGAATGATATTTCGACTTTGTATACATTATAGCCATGCGAAGATGGCTTGCTCATTTTGTTTAGAGAAGCCTTATAATTGAACTAATGTGTTGAGATGTTTTAGTTATAACTTGATAGTAGTTATTTTGTTATTAGATATTCGGTTATGTTTTGATAGTTAGTCATTTTGGAAATTTATAAGAGCTCTTATGGAAAAATCAATGAGACAGGTTTGCATTGTTGATAATTTATGTCTGGTAAGTATCTTTGTCCTTATAGAAGTTTTGTTCAGTCAAGTAATACCTCATAACCTTATTCCGGCAATGGATACGGGTTAGGAGTGTTACAAGTTGGGCTTCTCATGTCGTGTGCATGGCATAAGGCGTTAAGGGCTTTGTTGGGTTTAGATGGGCCTGTGGGCCCAATGGGCTCATAGGCCCCACACAGATTAAATGCACGGTAGTTGATAAATATTAGACTAGGCTATATAGGTCACATAGTCGTAACTAAAGTTGGGCTAAATGGGCCACACGAGCGTGTGGGCCCACTTGGGCCGAGTATGGGCCTTAGGCCTATTTACACCCTTATGACTGTTTAGGTTACTTAAGTTGCTCGAGGCGATAATGGACCTCGGTTGGGTCGTTAAGACCTCAGGTTGTAAAATTACCGAAATACCCCCAGTTTGTAAAATTATCGAAATACCCTTGTAGGGTAAAATGACCGTTTTGCCCTAATGAGTAAAATAACTATTTTGCCCTTGAAGGTAAATGTCCGGCTTAGAATATGAATTTGACTGATTTGACTATGATTATATGGTTGTGTTTTAACTGACTTGACTGTGGTTGTAAAACTGATATGCGTTTAATATATGTTTAAATGGCTATTACTGAGCATGGACATTTTGCATACAAGTGTGATGATTGAGCAAGACATACACGACATATTGCATGGGTTGGGACATTGATATGGAAGAAGTACTGTTTTGATAAGGTCGCACGGGTCACGCAAGACGACTGTGGACTTACTGAAGGCTTTGGGCCATTAGTGATTATGGCTCTGTGCCAAACTAAATATGGCTTTGTACTAATCGTATTTATCGATGGCTATGTGCCTATCACATTAATTGATGACTCCGTGTCAATCATATTTACCCATGGCTGTGTACCGAATATATTACCATCTTTGATGGCTATGTGCCAAACTTATTACAGTTACCGATGGCTTTGTGCCAATTATAATACCGCTACTGAAGGCTTAAAGCCGTATATGTACTAGCAGCTTTGCTACGATTTCAGTTAGTGCTGCAACCGATGCTAACATTGTGAGTGTAGGGATGGCGTGGGTGAGTTATTCCCCACAGGTAGTGCAGGGTTAGACGGATGCAAGTGCAGGGTTGGATGGGATAGCATGCATCCATGAATTCACACGTTCTGTTGTTACTAAGATGGGCTAGGCCCAATTGATTATATTGTGGGCTGTGACCCAAATGTTATTGTAATGGGCTTTGGCCCACTTATGCTCTGAACTGGACTGTACTGTTACTATTAAAGGGCTCTAGCCCAGACTATTTTTATTTTTGTATATTGACTGTCTTTATTTTAGGGGATTACATACTAAGTTTTCATAAACTCACCCCATTTATTAACTGCGCAAGTAATCCCTAGCGTTAGGTGGATCGGTGTCGCAGAGGGACTCGGAGACGACCACACAACTGCACATGTTTTTCTATCTCGTTTATTTAATTAAGTACTTTAGTTTTTGATTGGCTTGTAACAAGGCCTCTTTATTTCCTTAACTTTTTATTTGGGAAGTTTTTTAGTATGTTTAATAGCTGTTATAAGTAGAACACGATTTTCCAAAACAATAACTGTTTTCAAACACTACGTTTTCGCAACATTTTTAAAATGCTTTCGTAACTTAACTTTTTAACATCAAGTTTTTAGTAATTAATTTAAAACTAGCTTCTGCAACTAAAAGAGATTTTGGGAATAAAATTATGTATTTTTTTTAATGAACCACGTGTTGAAAATAAACTAACGAAACAGGAATTTTACTCAAGTTTTCAAATAAAAAGGGTTTTCAATGTAAACAAGGTTCTCAAAAAACACTTCAATGTGACATGTCAGATTTGAGCCTAACTTCTAGGCTGGGTTTAGAGTGTTATATTTATTGGTATCAGAGCCTAGTTGTCACACTCGACTGTGGATTGGGTTTTAAAATTGAATTTATGATAGAATTGTATCAAAGGATTCACAATGTTTTTTTGAATGTTTTCCTAAAAGTGTGGTTTACCGAGTCTCTGACGCCGAATCCGTAAGTTTCTTTAGATATTAGACTGTACTTAAAATTAGATTTTTGTATTTATTTTGTGTGTGCTCTGGAAGGACAGATTCTGAAGCGAGCAACAGTACTGTAATAGATTCTGAAGGCAAGCAAGGTCGTGAGGAGCTGCCCGTTTCCCCGGAACATGAGATTGTCCAAGAGACGGAGGTCAGGGTAGGTTCCCCAACTTTGGGTAGCAATAACTCGGAGCTTGGTACGGAGGCACTGACCTGGTTAGTAAGGGAAGTGCTGGAAGAAGTGTTTGAGGCAAGATTTAAGGCGATTGGTGAGACACTTCAGGCTAGGTGCTTGGATTGTAACAAGAAAAGAGATCGTAGTCCGTTCAAGCAGGAGCATCATTCTGTGAAACATGTTAAGATGCGTCTGAACTTTTTGACTTACGAGCATTGTAAAAAGCGTCATCCGGGTGAATACCGGAGGAAAACAGGAGCATGTCTCAGATACGGATCTAAGGAGCATTAGGTTCGGGATTGCACAGTTCCTTTTAATTCAGGTGTGTTTTGTTTGGATGTGATGTTTGAATATAGAAATTGTATGCATGTGTGGTAAATATCTGTTTGCTTCTATGGTTAGATGTTTGGTTAGGTGTAAGAGGTTTTGAGATTAAGTTAAAAGTGTATTAGTCTTATTTGGATGAGAGTGCGCAGCGGTAGTGTAGTGGTGTAGTTGTTACACAACTACCCTGTTAGTTAGAAATTTCGAGGATGAAATTTCTTTAAGGAGGGGTGAATTGTAACGCCTCGAATTTCTGGGCCTAGAAGTATTGGGCCTTGTGCGTGGCAGCCGCTAGGAGACTGCACATAAAAGTTTATGTGTTGAACAAATATCACAATTGATTGTCTGCTACAGAGGTTAAGTGATTAGGAGTGTTTGGGAGTGTTGGAGAAGTCTTGGGTTCAAACCTGGGCTTTAGCAAAAATTTATGTTTTTCTCTTAAAGGAGCCTTAATGTTAGTAGGTAGGCTTTAAGAATATTTTTGATGAATTTATAACGAAAAAAGAGCCTGTGGTGGAGTGGCAAGGTGGCGTGTTGTGTAATAGTGAAGTCTAAGGTTCAAGTCTTGAGCTGCGTAATGGAGTATTTATTTTGTTGTTTGAGCGGTGTATGAGGTGGAGTTAGACTGAAACTCTGTGGTTGAAGTGGTCACAAAAAAATAAGGAATTTTCCTAATGGTTGAAAGTAGTCCCACACCGGGAAGCTAACATGAGAATTGCGAGAAGCTAGCCTTAAATAGAGCGAACAAGATGAGTTGGTGATCACTAGTTTTAGGAGGGATTATTTCATACCTGCTTAACCAAGGTTGGTGATCGTGGACTTTGACGCGTTCTCATAAACAGGTGTGTATTCACGCCCTTCTTTGTTGGAAGTTGACAAAAGCTGAAAAGTCAAAACTTTGGTATTTGAGGCCTCACGAGCGTGCGATCCCTCGTAGGGTAAACCGAGCCCACAAATCATGGGCGATAGACTATAGAGGCCGCCACGAGCGTTCTCGTGTGCTGGGGTTGATCTGGGCCTCGATGGGCCCGTGGGCTCGCTTGTGTAAATCTAAATGTTAGGTGGGAAGTAGTTGGGCTTGTCATGTTGTATGCATGGCATAGGCCGTTAAGGGTTTCGTTGGGCCAAGATGGGCCGTGTAGGCCCAGTGGGCTCGTGGGCCCACACAGATTAAATCCACAGTAGTTGATAAATATTGAACTTGGCTATGTAGGTCATGTAGCCGTAACTAAATTTGGGCTAAATGGGCCACACGAGTACGTGGGCCCACTTGGGCCGAGTATGGGCCATAGGCCCATTTACACCGTTATGACTATTTAGGTTACTTAAGTCACTCGAGGCGACAATGGACGTCGGTTGGGTCGTTAAGACCTTGGGTTGTAAAATTATCGAAATACCCCGAGTTTGTAAAATTACCGAAATACTCTTGTAGGGTAAAATTACCGTTTTGCCCTAATAAGTAAAATGACTGTTTTGCCCTCGAAGGTAAATGTCCGGCTTAGGCTATGAATTTGACTGATTTGACTGTGATTGTATGGCTGTGTTTTAACTGACTTGACTGTGGTTGTAAAACTTATATGCGTTTAATATATGTTTAAATGACTGTTTCTGAGCATGGCCATTTTGCATACACGTGTGATGATTGAGCATGACATACACGACATATTGCATGGGTTGGGACATTGATATGGAGGAAGTACTGTTCTGATAAGGTCACACAGGTCACGCAAGACGACTGTGGACCTACTGAAGGCTTTAGGTCATTACTGATTATGGCTCCGTGCCAATCTAAATATGGCTTTGTACCATTTTGATTATGGCTTTATGCTAATCGTATTTACAGGTGGCTATGTGCCTATCACATTAATTGATGACTCTGTTTCGATCATATTTACCCATGGCTGTGTGTCAAATATATTACCGTCGCTGATGGCTATGTGCCAATCTTATTACAGTTATCGATGGCCTTGTGCCAATTATTATACTGCTACTGAAGGCTTAAAGCCGTATATATACTAGCAGCTTTGCTGTGATATTGGTTAGTGCTGCAACCGGTGCTAATATTGTAAGTGTAGGGATGGCGTGGGTTAGTTATTCCCCACAGGTAGTGCAGGGTTGGATGGAGGCAAGTGCAGGGTTGGATGGGATAGCATGCATCCATGCATTCACACACTTTGTTGTTACTGAGATGGGCTAGGCCCAATTGATTCTTTTATGGGCTGTGACCCAAATGTTATTGTAATGGGCTTTGGCCCACTTATGCTCTGAACTGGACTGTACAGTTACTGTTAAAGGGCTCTAGACCAAACTGTTTTTGTTTCTGTATATCAACTGTCTTTATTTTAAGGGATTACACACATAAACTCACCCCGTTTATTAACTGTGTAGGTAATCCCCAGCATTAGGTGGATCGGTGTCGTAGAGGGACTCAGAGACGACCACACAACTGCACATGTTTTTCTATCTCGTTTATTTAATTAAGCACTTTGGTTTTTGATTTGGCTTGTAACAAGGCCTCTTTATTTCCTTAACTTTTTATTTGGGAAGTTTTTTAGTATGTTTAATATCTGTTAGAAGTAGGACACGGTTTTCCAAAACAATAACTATTTTCAAACACTACGTTTCCGCGACATTTTCAAAATGCTTTCGCAACTTAACTTTTTAACATCGAGTTTTTAGTAATTAATTTAAAACTAGCTTCTGCAACTAAAAGAGATTTTGGGAATAAAATTATGTATTTTTTTTAATGAACCACGTGTTGAAAATAAACTAACGAAACAGGGATTTTACTCAAGTTTTCAAATAAGAAGGGTTTTCAATGAAAATAGGGTTCTCAAAAAACACTTCAATATGACACGTCAAATTCAAGCCTAACTTTTAGGCCGACTTTGGGGTGTTACATGGATATTGAGGGTGTGCCTCACAGCTAG
This sequence comes from Gossypium anomalum, assembly GCA_025698475.1. Lineage (NCBI taxonomy): Eukaryota > Viridiplantae > Streptophyta > Magnoliopsida > Malvales > Malvaceae > Gossypium > Gossypium anomalum. Next base: position 74,071,452 of record CM046961.1, read on the forward strand.
ACAATGTAAATCATCTCCCTCTATTGGTGGTTCTGCCAACTCTACTTCACCATAACTCACATCCATCATCAACATCATTAATTAATTCAAGCATATTCGGATCTATTTTGTATGAATCAGAGGTATTCTCAAAATCTTCTTTGATCAATAAAAGTCTCGCATTGGCACAATCACGACTATAGTGTCCAAAGCCTTTGCACTTAAAACATTCAATTGAACAATTTTAATATCACGAATAAAGTAGCAACATTAAAGATTGACCAAAAACAAATCACCTATATACATGCCACAAGATTGAGCTTTAAACAATTAAAAGATTATCAAATCAATGAAATAATAGTGTGAGCTTCTTGATGATCTACCTGACATGTTCCGCAAGTTAAAAATCTATAGAGAAAAGGAAATAAAGGGGTAAGGATTACAAATACTTAGTAAGTTCACTGGTGTGTAGACAACATCTTACTTTATTTTACAGTTTAACACAACAAGTTATTAAACTTGACAATTATACCTAAACATGGGAATTATAAATCAATAAGGCGAGTTTATAATATAACCAATTCATATATTAATTCAAAAATTTAGCATTTCAATTCAATTTAATATCAATAGCTTGAAATAAACAACTCAATACCACTCATATAACTCAAGTAACATTTCAATTTATAAATACTACTAAAACTCTCAATGGTACCACTTGAATCAATATATTCATGCTCCAATTAGTCAATCTAAAGAATATATCGTATCAATATTTTTATATAATTGATATCATAGTTCTATTCATTTCATATTATCCATTCATATCAACTTGTTATTTTCTAATTTAGATCATTCAATTCATCATGAATTCATAATGACTATTTGGCTCATAAATCCAAGTTGTATGGTCTTTTACATGCTAATAATATTTATATATATTGTAAGTCTTCTTAATATTATTAGATCACATTATCAATCTAATTATATATATCATTTATCAAATATCACATTTATATCCCTATTAACCTCACTCAGAATCGTACTGATACACGAATCCAACCAATCTAACCAGTTTAGAACTCAGTGCCTATAAGATAAATCTAAATAGTAAGTTGAGCCCAAAGTTGGTTGGCATAACCAAAAAATAGATGTTCTCAGCACTAGTTAGTATAACCGATAAATGGGTTTGTCCAACAATCCCCGACACGTAGTCGTATAATCTTGAACTCTTCTTATCCTATGACATAATTCTCAATTCAATAATATCTATTCAATAGCCAATCCTCAATACATATCAATATATCAACATAATTCTTCTCAATACAAAATCAATTTTGTATTTACATCAATATACAATAATCTGAAATCAATTCAATTTAGTCCTTAACGTAAACAATCAATCAATTTCGTATCAGTATGATTCAATCAGTTACAACTAACTCTGAATTCATTCATATATCAGACTTTAATTCATTAGACTAAATTTTATTCTCCATTTTATCATTTCTTTATGATTTAGTCAACAACTCATCCGTTGTACCAAATCGTGAACAATTAAAACTACTATCAAACAAATATAAATTCACAATCAAATGTAAAACAATTTAAATAAAATCATAATATGTGAACTCACCTAATTAAATCAATAATGACCAATTCTCTAAGGACTAATTGATCTACCATAATTTGATATTGGAAATTAGATTTTCCCGATATACTTAAGGAGCTTATTCTCAAGCAAAGCAACATCTTTTCCATAGTTTTTTGTAATTTTTAGATTTTAAGTTAATAAGTATAAATTTACTCATTTTCATAGCCAAATTGGCCAATAGTTCCATTGGGGGCCCTAACATATGGTTGAATGATGTAGGGACGTGTTGGAGGCTAAAAACGGGTGAGAATGATACCAAAGGAGAGGGTATTGCAATATCCAAACCTTAGAATTGCGATTCCTCCAACAGACTCAAGATTGGAGACTATCCTTTAGTGGTATCATGATATCCACTTTGGGTATCACAATATCTACCTACCAAGAAGACCCTCGAGTTCAAAATTATCCGAGGTACCACAATATGCTATTCTTTGGTATAATTATACCGATATAGTAAGGGGACAAAATTGGAGAAAAAGAATAGTCTTTGTCCACCTAAAGAACCAATCGTTGAAGGCCCATTAAAGGGTATTTTGGGCATACAAATTAGGTTAGAATAACTACTATATCAGCCAAAATTTTGTTGTGAGAGAAAAAGTGTCTCATTACCTTAGTTTGGGCTTAATTTTCCTTAGGTTTTCTCTTAGCTTTGTTTTCTCTTAGCTTTTCTTCCTCTTTTTCTAGTGTTTCTTATTTTCATTTCCTTAGTTGTAGATTTTACATTTCTCAACAACTTTTCTTCTTGTTTTAGTTGTTCTTAGTGTTACTTAAGTTAGTTATCATTGTAGCTTAGGTTTATTTGCACTTTTAGTTCATGTACCTTGGTTCTAAAACATTTTTAGATTTAGTTTAATGGATTTCAATTTTTTTTTACTTTCATCTGTTAAAGTTTGTTCCTTTACTATTTATTGCTTTAGATTTTCTTGTTAAATGCGTCTCTTTACATGCCCTTTAATTTTTCTTGCATTAAAATCTCAACTTTTATATTTTTCTCAAGCTTTACTTTAATGGATTCTTTGCTTTTCATTTTCATGGTTGTTAGTTTTATCTCTAGCATGAGTAGTTAACCCTTTAAGTGGGTTGGTTGACAGAGATGTGATGAGCTGATTTTTGGATGAAGGACCCGTAATAAATTAGAATAATTTGAATGAACTTAAAAACTTAGTATTGACGAACTTAAGGTAACATTTAGGCAAGTGAGACCAAGAGGAGATATTGTTGGGCACCAATTCATTAGCCTCAAGTTAACCAGTGAGATCAAGAGATAATTCTAATTAATTTGTCTAACTTGGTAAAATAGAGACCGAGAGGTAAAATGGAGCCATTTTGGGATTTTAAGCAATTTGGATCCTTAATTTGAGGATTAATGAACTACATCAATGTCAATCAATAATTTTTATTTAATTATTAATTTTGCATATTTGCATGTTTTACAATTTAGTCCTTGCTATCTAGATAGTCAAGTAGATCAATTTTTCTTGACTTTATGATTTGTGGTAATATAACTTTTTACAATTAGTTGGTTAAACTCTTTATCTTACATGCATGATATTTAAAAATTGCTCAATCCATGATTATCTTAGGTTCAATCCCTGGAATACTCCGGTGTTCCATTGTAACACTACAAATATTACAATTAACTTGTCACACTTGTAGTAAAATCATAATAATTATATTTTATTTTATTTCCTCGAGTGTTGATTTTTTTATCTCTCTCCTTCGGCAATCGAGGGAGAGAAAGAAGCAATCAAGTTGTTGGCATCGTTGTGGGGAATCAGCATTTGATTGAACTATTTTTATTTCTGTTGCATGTACTTAGGGAGATAATTAACGAAAGTTGAGGTTATAGATACGACTTTGTGTTTTATTTGTTTTGTGTCATTTTCAATTTTTAGTTAATTTTCTTCACTCTCTTGTACTTGTAGGAGGCGTTATATTTTCAGACCAGTAATCAATGTCTTACATTTTGAGCCAAAACCGGAATGAATCATTATACACATTAGGAGGGCGCAACATCCGAGCGAGGCCCAACCTCTATAAAGAGACCAGCCCATCGAAGATCCACAAGTAGAAATTAAATCACCACCACACCACCCATGGAGCAACGTACCTTACGTGACTATGCGATGTCCAATCTTGATACTGTTCGAAGGAGCATTAATTGTCTGAAGATTAATGCTAACAACTTCAAAATCAAACTAGTGGTAATCCAAATGATACAAGCGAACCTTCAATTTCAAGGGTTAAAAAATGAGGATCCAAACCAACATCATAAGAGATTTCTAACCATTTGCGATACCTTTAAATATAATGGGGTATCCGATGACACTATCTGACTTCGATTATTCCCTTTCTTTCTTACTGATGATGCATTTATGTGGTTAGATTCGCAACTAGTAGATTCCATCAATACTTGGGATGAGCTAGAGAGTAAGTTCTTGGTAAAATACTCCCCTAAGCAAAATAATGAAACTTCGTATGGATATTATGAATTTCCAATAATTGGAAAGAGAGCAGCTATACGAGTTTTGGGAACTCTTTAAACTCATGCTACATAAATGATCATATCATGGATTGCAAGATTGAATACAACTTCAAGTTTTATATAATGGGATGGTGGAAAATTGAGCTCTAGTCTTGATGGAGCGCCCACGGAGGCATTTATGTCAAAGACATATGCCAAGTTTTGCCAACTCATCAAAGACATGGTAATGAATTCTTCTATGTGGTCAACTGAGCGGTTCACATATAGAGCCAAACAACCGATCATGAATATTGTCTTTAGTAAGGACAAGTATCAACAAGTCCTCAAAAGGTTTAATCAATTAGAGATGAGTTTGGCCAAGGCCTAAGTTCAAAATTAGCCCATTCTAACACATTCTAATGCAGGACATGATAGAGAAGGAATTATGTGGGGAAATACTAATTAGAGTAACCAAATGGAGGCTAACTATGTAGGGAATAGAGGATACAATCTACACTCCAACACCTATAACTTGAGGTGGCATGACCATCCAAACCTTAAGTGAGGAGGTAACCAAGGAGGTCCCTCTGATCAAGAAGCCAATAACCTTAACCCTTCTAGACCCAATGTACCATATCAACCTCCATTACCATTTAGGTACCCTAGTAGCAAGAAAAAAAACCAACCTATAGTAGTGACCCTCTATTGTTGATTAGGGTAAGCAAGGTAGAGAAAGGTTTGCATGTGGTGCAAGTCAATGTGTATCAAGTTCGTGGTCAACTATATCAAGTTTTACAATTTTTGCAAAACAATTTAGCCTATAGCTTACCTAGTAATACCAAGTCTAATCTGAAGGGGGAAGAAAATGAACATCCCAAGGCGATTACTCTTGAATTTGGGGTTGTGTTTAAGGAACTTATCAGACCAATTAGAGGAGAGAAGGAAGTGACTGAGAAGGATGAGAGCACCGCACTCCTAGCCTTGGAGATGGGGTGGGAGAGAATATAACATCCCATGCCTGACCCGATCGTCGACTTCGGGTATAGAGTGTCACAGGTTGACTCGATTAAAAAACACACTTTTTTTAAAAAAAAATTATCCATTTTGGCAGATACCCTCTTTACCATACCAGTATTCCATTAGTTTAATACTACATTTATTTGAAAGAAAATTTTTAAAATAATAATCCGCAGCATTTAAGGATTTAAAGATGCATGAATTGGCTTTTGGTAGTTGCTTAAATAACATTTATAAATCACAAATAATGTGATGCCAACAAGGCTTCCGATCAATATTCATAGTTTTCAGAATAACGTTTCAATATATATATATTTATGGATTTTAAATGGCTGTATATAACAATTGTCCTAGCACTGCTAGCAAATATATGTTACCCACGCAAATAAGAAAGCTCACAAATAGCCGTAGGTCTGGCTATATCCCTTCGATCACCACGTTCAGCCTAAGAACATAAAAGGGAAAAGAAATTAGGTAAGTTCGTTAGAACTTAGTGAGTTTTTGGAAAGGAAAATCCCACCATGATTACTATCAGACATTAAGAAAAGAGACTTGTGTTGTCAAATTGTTTGCCATATTTGGCAGACATATTATTCTGGTTTGTAGATTTGCTGACGTACACTATCGCAATCAAACTCAGTCTATTGGCAGATCACATTGGTTTTAAAACTCACATGTGGTGGTCACAAGCACATTTGTTCCGCAAATATGTCACTTGTGTGGACTACCATTTATGACTGAAAAGCTTACTGATCCACCTTTTTCTCACATACTCTTTTATTTTTGCTAGCTTTTTACCTCGGTTCTCGAAGAACCAATTTTCTTGTGTCTTTATATCCATGTATCAGAGCTCTAAAACAATATAACCTCCATATCCTTCTAACTCCCCTCTTTGTATGAACACATAGGTGACCTTGCAAGGCTGGGTTTTCACTATTCACGGTTTGTATCAAAGTTTCATACCAGAGGCAAAACATTTTATCCTGTGTCTTCTTTATCATTATACACAACATCCATTCATTACCTTCTTACACCTATTTGGATATGGAGCTTGTGCAACAAGGAATCAGTACTCATACTATGTATATACCAGGTTTTCTAGGTCTATTTAATCGCATATAACCATGCATGCACTGACTCTTTGAATAGGTTTCCTTAGACATGAACATCAGAGACAAATGACAAAGCCACTTACTTGGCTGTATAGTATTTAGGAGCAAAAGAATTAACACAAATACTAGACATAAAGTGCAGAGGAACTCACCAAAATACTTTACTAAGAGCTTTGTCTACTTTACTGGTTCTTTCCCTTTATTACTGGGACTTTCTCTTGTTTCTTTGGCTAAAACAATAAAAAAACTTCTTTAATTATTGAAAATGACAAACTTTATGATATAGCAAGAATCTATAGACATGCAAACCATTTTTGGATAGAAGTTTCTGTCCTACCCAGTAATCAAAGAAATCCTACCAATCCTTTTCTTAAGTTAGCTTCTATCTATTCGGTAAAGCTTAAAGGAAGGTTTAAGAATTTACCAGCAGACAACTAGCATGAAAACTCTCCTAAGCTTTTACAGTTAACACCCTTATTAGCAAAGAAGAACTCACCTATTTTCTTCAATGATAACAAAGTCTAGTGAAGAAGATGAATCAAAAATCTTCTCTCCACTATCACGCTATCCTATTTATAGATAACCCACATCCAAATCCTAATCAGGATTATATTTAATCATTACTCTTTCTCACACGCTTCCACTAATTAATCGCATCTTACGAGGCTCTACCAGTGTCTTAATTACAGACACGCTGCCTTCACTAGGATGCCAGGTGACCTAAACTTATCCAACAAGCTATCGTAATTACTTTAGTAATGACACTAAAAACACGAGTGACGATCTTATTTGCGAGAAATTCTGCTTGATGGGTGTCGAGTCCACCAAATTCAATTTCCTATGCTCTAACTTAATTAAATAGTAGTATAGAGTAGTAGGGTCGATCCTAGAGGGATTGGGATTTCTAATCTTCCATTTTCGTAACAAGATTTCTGAGTCTAGGCAGTTGTCGTGCCCTCAACCTGTGCGTGCAAAGCTATAAATAAACAAAATGAGGGAATTTAGTTGCTAAAGAAAATAAAATAAACAAATATATAATAAAATAAAATAAAAATAGAATTATGTTTGTAAAATAAAACTAAGTGAATTAAATTAAATCGATAAATTAAATATATTAAAGCTTAGCCTTAGCCTTGGTACACTCCGAACTCAAACCGATCCTTGAAAAATAGATTATCCCTTTCTAATGATAAGTTAGTTATAGCAATCAAGGACGCCTCAACCGCCAACTTTTCCTTGTGTAGTCAGTTTTTGTATGACTAACAAATCGACCCTTGCCAAATTTCTAACCACGTAACTCGTACCTGTAATTTAAGATTTCGACAGCCTTGCAATCTAGAAAGCCCAACTCGAATTAATGGCCTCAACTGGATGGGTTGCTTAAATCTGATCACTATCTCCCTTGACAGAATCCAACTGGCCTTTTCCTACCTGGACATGCCAATTTGGTTGTGGGATTTTTAACTCTACAGACGATCGTCTCGTTTTTTCAACTGTACGCCAAACAACTCTAACCCAAAGTGCACTTTCTGAATTGAAATTGAATTAAATTTAAGGGAAAATTGTGACTATCCCATATACCAGAGAGATAGTGAATAGCATGTTGAAAAGTTTTAGTGTGGGTTCATATTCACGATTATTTTGTCGGAGCTATAATTGGGATAACGCTAAAAGGGAATTAGTGAAGCATGAGATTAATAATGCTAGTTGGTTTATGTAAATGGATTTAATGGAAATTATAGAAGGTGGAAAGGAAGGGACTTAGGAAGTAATTGAACAAAATTTGTAAAGAAACAAGGAAAAAGAAATGAATTGGCAGAATGCTACTGACGCATGAAAAGATAAAGAAATAAATTAATTGCATTCAATTTCTAGTATGTTTTTCAAAGGCCACCACACATCCTATTTATGTACATATCATATACTAAAATTAGCCTAACTCACCTAACAACCAACTATATAAAATCAAATTCATATAATATTTTTTTCTAAATATGGCTTTTACAAAGTCAAATAAATTCTGATCAACCCTAAATTTCTTAAAATTTTCAATTTAGCCTATTTTTATTACTTGTGATCCAATTTAGCCTGATTTGCTTGCTAACTCAAATTTCAATACTCCAACTGCGTACCAGATAAAATTAAACAAAAATTACAAGTTCAGTAGCAAAAATTACCAAAATTTGGTGCGTTAAACATACAAATTTAGCTTATTATCACTACTTAATAAAGTTCTCGCCCTAACTAAAATGTTGTCATCACTCAGAATGGTACTCTGCAGTACTAGCGAAGTTATTCATTGCACTCTGCCATGAAGTTATTAACCTTATCTTATCTAAGTCTCACAACTTAGGCGATCTTCACTAACGTAGCCTCCCTGGCTAATTTGGTTTGCCAAACCAGGGTATAATAAAAAAGGAAGGACTTGAGAGTGAGCCCACACAAGTTGAATCGGAGGATAGAACCGTTCCACCACTGCTGCCAAATTCGACGCCTATACGTTTTCTGTGTAGACTAGAAGAGAAGAATAAGCAAGACAATGAGGAGTTTCTAGATTTCCTTAAGATGTTTAAAGCTTTGCATGTCAACCTTCCATTAATTAAGGTCCTAGAAAAAGTGTCAGAATATGCTAAGTTCCTTAGGGATGTGATATCTAGGAAAAAGAATATTAGGAGAGAAAAATGATTCGCACTTAATGCCAAGTGCAATGTTGTTGTGTCTAGGAAAGTACTACCAAAATTGAAGGACCTTAATAGCTTTACCATTCCTATAAAGATTAGAGGTGTAAATTTTGGCAAGATGTTTTGTGATCTTAGAAAGAGTATAAACTTAATGCTCTTGTCCATCTTACCATAAGTTAGGTCTAGTTGACCCTAGGGAAACTTTAGTAACCCTTCAACCAACCGATAGGTCCCTAGTTCACCCAAAGGGAGTTTTGGAGGATGTTTTAATGAGTTTGACAATTCATCCTACCAGTTGACTTTATAGTTATTGACTTTAAGGAGAATTTAGAGATATCGATTCTATTAGGGGGACTATTCATAGCTACATTTAAGGCCACCATAGATGTAGGCAAATAGGAGATGACAATAGAAGTAGGTAGAGAGGTAGAGACCTTTAGCTGTATGGAACCTGAGCATAAGGTTAAGGAAGTGTCCCCTAATAGTGAACTAGTGTAACACCCCTTACCCGTATAAGATGCTGAAACAGGGTACGAGGCATTACCAGACTTAAACTCAAATAAACATTCGAAAGCGAGACTTGAATTTCCACTCAAATTTAAAACTTTTCAAAAACATTCATGTCATCCCTTAAACAATCCTACGAGACTCAAAATATGCATTGGAGGCAGTTCGGGACTAAACTGAGAACTTTAGAAAATTTTATGACACTTAGAGAATTTTGCTAAAACAGGTGTCACACGCCCGTGTGGCTTGGGACACGCCTATAACAGCCTGATTTGGACCCTAATTAGAATGGTGGTTTCGAGACCATAAACCTAAGTTAGAAAAATATTTTAATATTATTTTCCATGCTTATAATATGTGAATTGATATCTGTGAAAGTTTCATGTGGAAATTTTATCATTTGTGTGCTTAATTTGCAAAAAGGACTTAATCGCGTAAAATGTAAAAGTGGCTAGCTATTTGTGATTTATAAAGGTGAGGTCCTTATGATGAAATTGGACCATTATAAAGTTAGTGGAATTAATGGTTTGGCAAAGTTGTTAAATGGATTATTTTTAAAGGTTAGTTTTGTAAATTAGTAAAATAAGTTAATAAAATAAATCAAAATGCATGAAAATAAAACCATTATCACCTTTGTTTTTGCCGAAAATCAAAACAAATGAAAAGATGAAAGCTTTTTGAACATTCGGCCATGGTTAGCTTGATTTGGTAAGTGAATTTTGTTCAGTTTTTGATAATTTCTATGTTTTTGTAATCGTTGCTTCGAATACTAGTAAACCCATGCTTCAATTTTCAGATTTGACGATGAAGTGGAGATTTTCCATTGATGATAGCTTGATTTTTTTGTTGTTTAATGGTGAAAATTAAATATTTGTTGATAGATTATTATGTTTAATTAAGTGGTTTTTGATAAAAATCCAAATTTGGAATTAAATTGTGAATTTTGTAAATTAAGGGGTCAAAATGTGAAATAAATGAAAGAAATGGGTTGCTATGTACCTTAGTAAAATTCGGCTATATTAGAGTTTAGTGAAATTATGTGTATTTTGTGTTTTGTGAAATAGGGACTAAATTGCAAAAAATATGAAATGTCAGGGGAAAAATTGTAATTAACCTATTTATGTGTTTTTGGATGAATTTGATTGAATATTTGATCAAATAAGTTGAATTTGTATTGAATTAGATCAAGAAATGTAGAAATCGAATTTAGATCGGGGAAAAACCAAAGTTGTCGACTAGTCATCCCATCCCGATTACCATTGTCCGAGGTAAGTTTATAAGCAAATCGACGTACTTAATTTTAATTAAATGCAAAGTATATATACTGAAATGAAATATATGAATTAATATATGCTAATGCCGAATGTGTATAAGCAGGGTAACTATGTTCATGTATTCGTTTCGACTGAGTTATAACATTTGAAAGTCCGTATGAACTATATGGAATATCTAGAATTTTTGATATATGAATTGTTTATGAGACAAATTTATAATAGTGATATTCAGGCTTTGAGCCTAGCAGGCTTATTGCCGGTGTATAAAATCAGACTTTGTGTCTAGCAGGCCTTGTGCCGGTGTGAGATCCATGCTTAGGCCTAGCAGGCTTTATGCCGATGAATTATTATAAGTTTATGCCTAAAAGACTTTATGCTGGTGTGGTAATCGAATACGTTAAATAAGCTAAATGATTAGGTATGAGTTAGCTTGTTATTTCCTTGAAAATAAGGTAAGCTGATTATTTGATATGTGATACAAACATATATGTGATGTTAGTTTGAATTTATGGGTAATTGTGAAGTATATTCGGCCATAAGTTAAGTGTAATTATGTGGTATTAAGGTTTAATACATGAGTATATGTAAAAAAATGTTTAAAGATTAGGCTTTATGCATTGATAAAATGATTTTAATAGTGTATGATACTTTGGTACAGATATATGTATATTCGGCTACATGATAAGTATAAGTATGAGATATTAAAGTTTGATTCAAGAATACATGTGTATGGGTGTGTATATATTCGATCATATAATGGTACTATGGTTTTGAAATTGAATGTTACCTTGATAATAGGTACAATACATTCGTCCAAAGGTTAAGTATACTGATAACATATTGTGACCTGAGTGCAAACTTATATAAATGATTATGTATGGCCTTAATGATATAAAGTAAGAATAGTTATGAAATGATCCATGAATATATGTATATGAGTTTATGTATATTCGGTTAATTATTGATTTTGTGGCTTTGGGAATTTGAATGATATATTAATCTTAATTGTATGTATATTTGGCAAAATGAAAGTATATGTATTATAAGAAATTATAAGTTCGAATTTAAACGTGATTATAATAGTATAAATTGGTTCGGTAATTGAATTGTTATTGTCATTGAGTTATTTATTTGCTTATAGCTTACTAAGCTCTCAAATCTTATTCTGTGTGTTTTTCCTATATTTATAGATTTTTTAGAGATCTGATTGGGTTTTAAGTCGATGAAGACGACATCTGTAACACCCCAAACCCAGCTCAGATGTTATGGCCAGATCTAGCGTGTCACATTGAAGTGTTTTATCGAAAACCTTGTTTTCATTGAAAACCCTTCTTTAAATAAAAACTATTCCTTCTTTTATGATAATAATTACTTTGTAAAATCTCTTTTCAGTTGTGGAAGCTTTATTTAAAACAGATGATCTACGAAAACTTGTCATTTAAAAACTGAGTTGCGGAAACATGGTATTTAAAAACAGTTATGGTTTAGGAAAACCATGTTCTACTTCCAAAAAATATATTAATCCTAATTTGAAATAATAACCAGAGGAAAGGCCTTATTACAATTCGGACTGAAATAACTTAAAATAATAGAAATTATATGCTAAAGAAAACAAGTCCAAGTCGTCTTGCTAGCTGGCCACCTCGGAGTCCCTCCTACCTTCGAACCACCTGCTGAGGATCACCTGAGAAAAATAAAAGAAGGGGTCAGTGTGTACAACCCTCGGCAAATAGAAAAGCATGCATTCACGTCTTTTCGGGCTGAGCCCAATTTAATATCAAAACAGATGTAAGGCAATCAAATATGCACGGATCCCACCCATCCAACCGCTACACACCATCTCCATCCCTTGATACACACCATGTTGGGATATAAATATCGACCCACCCTTCCGATACGCTCCAATGGTAGCTCAGGTGTGGTACTACCTAACGTTGCAGCAAAGTTGCTAATCATATATTGGGTTTAAAAGGGCATCGGTGGATCCACGGTCGTCAAGCAACCATGCGATCCTCATATACTTCCCCCGTTCCATAATTCCCAACCCATATGCAACCTAAACAGAATATCATATGAATGCAACAGGTATACATGTAACATCCATAAACCTTACATTCAACACATAGGGGTATTTTAGTCATTTTTTCCCTTAGGGGCTTTTCGGTAATTTTTCTTTATTACAGGTTATTACTTACCTTGGTCCATTAACAAGTCCTTGTTGGCTAAAGCAAACAGATACTATGCACCAGGTAGGAATCCATAGAAGAGGAGGTGAGTTAATAAGACCGCTTAAGTACCAAGCTCTCCCTAGATCCAATCCTAGACATGCATATACCCATTGCCACACTTTAACCTTATGGCTTGTCCACAGTCACAATTAATTAATTATTTAAGTTTTATGTCTGTTTAAGCAGTTATCAGATACTAGGCCCAAACCCCTTACAAAGCCCAAATGAGTCTACATACATGCATATGGTCCACTAGGCCCAATCTCATTCATATGGCCCATTAGGCCCAAATCACATTCGTATGGCCCATTAGGCCCAATCACATTCATATGCCCCGTCAGGCCTAATCACATTCATAGTCATGCAATCATATGATTTTTAATCACTTAGTAACAAATTCCCAGTTTTGCCTATTATAAGCCCTACAGCCCATTGGGCCCATTTAGCCCATTCTGGCCCGATTGGCCAATACACGGCCCAAGTCCACGGAATCTCTCATGAGGCCTCTGGTAACCTATCGATTTCCCCTTACGAGTGTTCGCATACTCGTAAGTCTATTGTATCCAAACCTCTGGCTTTCTGATATTTCAGCTTTTTGGCATTTCGGGATTTGCCGATTTACTCTGTGTGTGCAATGTATGTGCACATCTGATATTAAAACATGCTACGATCTCCTCAGCCACGAACCTACAAATGATGTCACTCAACGATTAATCACACACTTATCAAATACAATCACCAAAAGCTGAAAATCTCACCTTTGCCTTACCTTGAATGACAAGCCTTAACAGCCCTTCCTTGATCACCAATCATGAGTATTCCTTAAATCCAAAACCCCAAAATGCCTAAGAAGCAATTCGACACAAATCTAAAATCTAAGATTCGATACTAATCCCACAAGAATCGGTCGAAGTAGAGAGAGTAGCGAGTGCACAGAGGGTCTCCGGCCAAAGAGGTATTCGGCTTTTGAGATTTGTATGGTGAAAGGGGTTATTCGGCACAAATAAGAAGAAGAGAGGAAGGAATCGGCTAAAACCAAAGGTGAATCAAAAGAGAATTTAAGAAGAGAAAGAATGGAAGATCGACAAGCAAGGAACAAGAAATTTCGCTTTTGAGCACTTAGAGATAAAAGTGTTTCGGCAATACAAAAATGAGAAATTCGGCTAAAGGAAGAGAAGTAATTTTGGCAATACCCTAGAATCTACAAAATCGGAACCTATATATACTATAACCGAATTTATCTATCCCCAAATTCCCTATTCGGCTCCACTTCTCTACACCCCTCATCTCTTAAACTTTTTCCCTGATAACTTATTAATCCCTTCCTTAAATTTCTCCTCTGATCACTCCCTTCAGAGTTCACATCCAATGGCACTACTGGCCATTTATTGAGCAAAAATAAATCCTTATTTTGAGCAAAGAGGGATTCAAACCCCAAACCCCCTTGCCATGCATGTGACGCCACCTCTAAGCCCCACATGTGATGCTACTTGCCACTCTAACACAAGGCTCCTTGTGTCCAATTCCTCCTTCATTTATTTAAAACCCAAACTACTTACCATCAAGGTTCTTTTAATTATTAAACTATAATTTCCTTCACCCCAAAGTTCAAACTCAAAACTTAACCAGACCTATTATCACATAAATAACACTCGACTAGGAATATTAAGCACACCTTTTATCAAAACCGAAAAAAAAGAAAGTTCAGGATTTTTGGGGCGTTACAACATCACACTATCCAGTTATCATTTCAGTAAATAATGTTTTGAGACTCGGTTATATGGCATGTATTGGTTAGTCTTAGAGTTAATTATTTTGAATGAGTATGTATTTAAAGCCATGCGAAAATGGCTTACTTTTTATGCTTAAGTTTGGTTTTATACGTTCTTAATTAAAATGTTTAATGAGTTTGGTTTTGGTAGTTGTTTTGATAGTTAGCTCATTTTGGAAATATGAAATGTGGTATAATTAGAGTGATGAATGATGGTATATTAACTTAATAGGTTCGGTTGCTAAGTGGTAAGTAATGAATATGTTTTATGATTGTTTTGGTTGGTTGTTTTGGTATGGGTTCAAATGGTAAATGATGGTAATGATTAAGTATGTTTTGGGTTAGTTTTATTGGATAGTTAAAAATGTCAAGTTATTGCTAATATCAATATAGGTATACATTCAAGTGTGGTTGTAAATCCGAATATGATAATTAATTCAATTTGATATGCTTATGATATTGATAATGGTGAGATCAAAATAAATATTAATTAATAAGATAAAATATGAAGTTTAGGTATATTAATATAGATATGAATTAGATGCACACTGAAGTGTTAATTGTGTTCAAGTGTTAAGTATGGCTTTTTTTTTAGGATGAATTGTGCACTTGTATATATGCATCATTAGTATGTTCGACCATGTTATAATGTATTTAAGTTTCATATGTGATTTCATAATAATTCATGTAATATGATTCAATTGCTTTTCTTATGAGCTTGTGCAGAAGTTATCAAACGATATGTTTGATATACGATTAATGAGATGGAAATTGGCATATATTCGAAGTATGAAGTGTAATGATATAAAATGGATTGTGATTTAATTATGAAAATAGCATTAATTTGATAGATATAGGGAATTGAATATTGGAAGTATTAAATATTTGAACATGTTTTTTATATATACAAGTTCAGTTCGAATTTAATAATTATGGAACATGATCAGTTGAGTTTGATATATGTTCGAAATGTGCTTATTTGCGATACATGTTTAGTATAGTATGATTATTTCTGAATTGGAATTATGACTCATGTATTCGAATTTATAATAAGTGAATTGTGGATATTTGAATTTGATAAGTTTTAAATGTTTATTAATTCTTTGGTGTATGAAAGGTGAGGAATGATTGTGTTGAACTGTGTTTTATACGGTAATGCCTTATAACCCTAATTCGGTAACAGATACGGGTTAGGGGTGTTACATTTGATTGGTATCAGAGCTATGGTTTTGTTGGTTATAGGATTACCATAGCGTATGTGAGTCTAACTATACATGCCACATTTAACCTGTGATAGTGTGATATCTCCCGACTCTGACGAAAATTATTTTGATGAGACAGATAAGTTTTCCAACCGAGCTAATTCTGATAGTATGGAATGTGTACTCAAAAGTTTGAATGGAAATGTGTTGATTATGAGTTAAAACTCATAAAGGTATGGATCAAAGAGTATGACGTTTTGATATAAATAAATGTTATAATTATATGAGTATATGAGTTATGATATTTCGATTATGATTATTATACAAAATACTTTGATTGTGAATCAGTGATTTGAGATGACATATGAACTATGTGTTAAGAACAAAAGTGATTAAAAGCAAATGTTTATTAAATGATTGAGAATGTGAAATTAGTAATGAATTAGTTAATTATGATAGTATGTGTTATGTGCATTTATATGTAAGTTAAATTTGAGGCTTTACTACCCTCACCCCTTTATTCGTAATATGTTATAATGAAATCTGTAAGAATTGGGTTGAATAAGCCTATGAGTGTGGAATTACAGAAGTCTGTGTTCGGAAGATTAATGATGTGGTCAGAAAAGTGAATGAATCAGCAAATGACAACAGTATTAAAAGAGACATTGGATAGTTCTGAAGATTATTCAGATTATATGATGCCACTGTTAAAGAAGAAGTTATCTCCGATTAAATGACCTATTCAGGTATGTTATTTAAAGAAAACATTAGCTAGAAACATTTCTGAATTGATTTCTGTTAGCGAAGGGATAATGTGAAAATTTTTGATAATAGAATTAGATAGTTGAATAATGATTGAATTGTAGTGATTGGTTAAGTGGGATGATTATAGTCAGGCAGTTACTATGATTTCTTCTAGGCGTTCTAAGTGTACATCTGTCCTTAGAAGTAGGTGCGACTGTCTTCCCGAAGGAATTCTTATCGCATGAGAACATTAGCTAAACATACTAAAAGACGACAGCATCGTTGGTTTGTTTGGGTTATGCTAAACATTGTTCTATTTTTCTCTAGTCTTTTATTCCATTGTGTGGATATGAAAGTCGACGGTAAAATCGGTATAATGCTAATACTTTATTTCTAATGGCTATTGCTCTGTTAAAAATAGATGAAGATTATATTACTTCTGTTACTGTAGAATTTTAGTATTTATGAGTAACATTGTTCTTTCTGAACATTTTCTGGGATATTACCAGAATTGAAATCATTCTATGTGAGTTGTGATTTTTTGATATTTTGTGTAGCTTCAGGAGTTGAATTTTTTTTTTATTCTGGTTTTCTTATAATTCCATGTGAATATCTGCAATAGATTTCTATTGGTTAGAGATGACTATGTCTATTATGATTATATTTTCTGGTTTGAAATTTGGGAGTACTGTAGTACCGTTATCAGAGTTATAGAAGTTGTGTTTTTGCACTGATTGTTGTTTAAATCATATTTGATTTTCTTCTGTGTTCAAATGTTTTATTAATGGTCAGGATATTATCTGTTGTTAAGGTTAAAACGTCGGTCTTATTTATGACATTATGATTTCTATTTAATGATTGTAGCTTCTGTCTAATGATATGTCTGGGTTATCTTTTTTATTGAGAAGAAAAGATCTCTTTGAAAAGATTGATTCAGTGGTTTAGTCTGATTTGAATTATTTGATTGAAAATTTAATTGGGTTATATGTGTTTGAATCTACCCATTGGACTGGAAATAAACTTTGAATACATAGGTGTGAACTGAGAAATAATCTGGAAAAAGAATTCATATTCTAGAAGAATTGATGTAGAGTTATACCTTTTGGGAACAATTCTATCTGAGAAATGTTGTGGTAAATTAAAGTTAATTCGATTGTTGAAGCTTTCTTTTGTATGAAGACATTGTCCACTAAAATATTAGTTTTGATTCAGTCTGAGTTGGATAAAAGATTATGATTTTTAGTCTTGTGTCAATGAACGGTTTGAATGTGTGTTCTAATGAAAGAGTATACAGAGATATCTTGTGACTCCATATAGTTAAAGCTGCATGAAAAGAATTATATGATATATTTGATAACTATAAGAGTTTAAGATGTTTAATGTCAGACAAAGATTCGAATTTTGAGACAGTTTCGAATTTTGAAACATTATAGATGGCCTGAAGTTGGCACCACAAAGATGACTCGAATCATCGAAAACTTTTGAGTTTGTAAGTGATTTGTATCTGAAGAAAATGATTATAGTTTCGGATGATCTGAATAAGAAACTTTTGTATGCTTTATGAGTGATGTGTACATGATTGATTTTAGCAAATGATGAACAGTTGTTGGCCAAGTTAGAAGTTAAATTAATGTTTATTCAGTGAAATCGTGAAGTTTGGAAATGTGTCAATGACTTATAAGTTAAAAAGGGGTTCAACATAAATGGAATTCTAATTCAGAACTTCAGATGTGAAATCGAGGATTGTTTGTTACTTTGAGATAGAGTGAGTATATCAAGAAACTTTGAGATTTTATAACCATTGTTGCAGGTGGCTCACAATGTCAAATAGTCTGTTCATACAGAAGTAACAAGGTGCTTGATAATATGAGAAAGTAGTATTGATAAATAAGTATAAAACATAATATTTCTGACCTCATGTTTAAATGTTTGAGCTATCAACAGGTTAAAGTTAAGTATTGAGTGTCCTCAGGACTACTTCAGCATGCCTTGATATCTGAGTAATGGTGAAATAAAGTGTTGATCAATTCTGTATCGGGATTATCTTTATCTTTGAAAAAGATGGATGTTATCTCAATTATCGATGACTGTCTAAATAAGTCTTTCTATATGCATGGATTTCTCTTTTGACTAATCAGCTGAATTATCTGTACAGAGACTGTCAGTTTGCATATAGTAATTCTGGGAGAAACTTCGATAAGCTGTGAGTACAAGGTTGTTCTGAAAATTTTCAAAATATTTATTTGTCACTGTGATTTAGAGTTTGAAAGTAATTAAGAAAGACTATTGTTGTTTAATAAGCTATCATGTGAAAAAAAATGATGGAAAATGAAATGACATGGTATAAAGTATCGTAAGGTTGCAGTTATTGAACTCTGTTGTTTCAAGATTAAGTTTTATGAGGTAATGATCCGTGGGATTAATGTTATCAAAGAAATAAAGCAGAAATGAAGGTATTTCAATACAGTTCAGTTTGATATAACGTAAAGCGAAAAATAGATCAGAATCTTAATTGTGTGATTAAAGAGATATGAAGCCCGAAGCTGTATGTGAATTTGAAATGTACTCTGAGGAAGCAAATCCTTGATCTACTTTCTAGAAAGATTTTCGGGGACGAATCCCTAAGGCTAGAGAGTTGTAATAGCCCGATTTAGACCCTAATCGGAACAGTGGTTTGGGGACCACGAATCTGAGTTAGAAAAATATTTTAATATTATTTTTCGTGCTTATAATATGCAAATTGATATATGTGACAGTTTCATGTGGAAATTTTATCCTTTGTGTGCTTAATTTTCATAAAGGACTTAATCGCGTAAAATGTAAAAGTGGCTAGCTATTTGTTAAAAGTGCCTATTTACTTTGATTAAATAAAGGTGAGGTCCTTATGGTGAAATTGGACCATTATAAAGTTAGTGGAATTAATGGTTTGGCAAAGTTGTTAAATGGATTGTTTTTAAAGGTTAGTTTTGTAAATTAGTAAAATAAGTTAATAAAATAAATCAAACGCATGAAAATAAAGCCATTATCATCTTTGTTTTTGCCGAAAATCAAAAGAAAGGAAAAGATGAAAGCTTGTTGAACATTCGGCCATGGTCAGCTAGATTTGGTAAGTGAATTTTGTTCGATTTTTGATAATTTCTATGTTTTTGTGATCGTTGTTTCGAGTACTAGTAAACCCATGCTTCAATTTTTGGATTTGATGATGAATTAGAGATTTTCCATTGATGATAGCTTGATGTTTTTTGTTGTTTGATGATGAAAATTAAATATTTGTTGATAGATTATTATGTTTAATTAAGTGGTTTTTGATAAAAATCCAAATTTGGGATTAAATTTTGAATTTTGTAAATTGAGGGGTCAAAATGTGAAAAAATGAAAGAAATGGGTTGCTATGAACCTTAGTAAAATTCAGCTATACTAGAGTTTAGTGAAATTATGTGTATTTTGTGTTTTGTGAAATGGGGACTAAATTGCGAAAAATGGGAAATGTCAGGGGCAAAACTATAATTAGCCTTTTTATGTGTTTTTGGATGAATTTGATTGAATATATGATTAAATAAGTTGAATTTGTATTGAATTAGATCAAGAAATGTAGAAATAGAATTTGGACCGGGGAAAAACCAAAGTTGTAGACTAGTCATCCCGTCCCGATTACCGTTGTCCGAGGTAAGATTTTAAACAAATAGACGTACTTAATTTTAATTAAATGCAAAGTATATATGTTGAAATGAAATATATGAATTAATATATGCTAATGCCGAATGTGTATAAGCAGGGTAACTATGTTCATGCATTCGTTTCGACTGAGTTATAACATTTGAAAGTCCGTATGAACTATATGGAATATCTGGAATTTTTGAAATATGAATTGTTTATGAGACAACTTTATAATAGTGATAGTCGGGCTTTGAGCCTAGCAAGCCTTGTGCTGGTGAATTAAATTGGGCTTATGCCTAGCAGGCTTATTGCCGATGTATAAAATCAGACTTGAGTTTAGCAGGCCTTGTACCGGTGTGAGATTCAAGCTTAGGCCTAGTAGGCTTTATGCCAGTGAATTATTATAAGTTTATGCCTAAAAGACTTTATGCTGGTGTGGTAATCAAATACATTAAACGAGCTAAATGATCAGGTATGAGTTAACTTGTTGTTTCCTTGAAAATAAGGTAAGCTGATTATTTGATATGTGATACAAACATATGTGTGATGTTAGTTTGAATTTGTGAGTAGTTGTGAAGTATATTCGGCCATAAGTTAAGTGTAATTATATGGTATTAAGGTTTAATACATGAGTATATGTAAAAAAATGTTTAAAGCTTCGGCTTTATGCATTGATAAAATGATTTTAATAGTGTATGATACTTTGGTATAGATATATGTATTTTCGGCTACATAATAAGTATAAGTATGAGATATTAAAGTTTGATTCAAGAATATATGTTTATGGGTGTGTATATATTCGATCATATAATGGTACTATAGTTTTGAAATTGAATGTTACCTTGATAATAGGTACAGTACAGTCGTCCAAAGGTTAAGTATACTGATAACATATTGTGACCTGAGTGCAAACTTATATAAATGATTATGTACGGCCTTAATGATATAAAGTAAGAATAGTTATGTAATGATCCATGAATACATGTATATGAGTTTATGTATATTCGGTTAATTATTGATATTGTGGCTTTGGGAATTTGAATGATATATTTTTTCTTAATTGTATGGATATTTGGCAAAATGAAAGTATATGTATTATAAGAAATTATAAGTTCGAAGTTAAACGTGATTATGATAGTATAAATTGGTTTGGTAATTGAATTGTTATTGTCATTGAGTTATTTATTTGCTTATAGCTTACTAAGCTCTCAAAGCTTATTCTTTGTGTTTTTCCTATGTTTATAGAGTTTTTAGAGATTTGCTCGGGTTGGAAGTCGATGGAGACGACATCACACTATCCAGTTATCATTTCAGTAAATAATGTTTTGAGACTCGGTTATGTGGCATGTATTGGTTAGTCTTGGAGTTAATTATTTTGAATGAGTATGTATTTAAAGCCATGCGAAAATGGCTTGCTTACTATGCTTAAGTTTGGTTTTACACGTTCTTAATTAAAATGATTAATGAGTTTGGTTTTGGTTGTTGTTTTGATAGTTAGCTCATTTTGGAAATATGAAATGTGGTATAATTAGAGTGATGAATGATGGTATATTAACTTAATAGGTTCGGTTGCTAAGTGGTAAGTAATGAATTTTTTTTGTGATTGTTTTGGTTGGTTGTTTTGGTATGGGTTCAAATGGTAAATGATGGTAATGATTAAGTATGTTTTGGGTTAGTTTTATTGGATAGTTAAAAATGTCAAGTTGTTGCTAATATCAATATAGGTATACATTCATGTGTGGTTGTAAATCCAAATATGATAATTAATTTAATTTGATATGCTTATGATATTGATAATGGTGAGATCAAAATAAAGATTAATTAATAGGATAAAATATGAAGTTTAGGTATATTAATATAGATATGAATTAGATGCATACTGAAGTGTTAATTGTGTTCAAGTGTTAAGTATGGCTTTTTTTTTTAGGATGAATTGTGCACTTGTATATATGCATCATTAATATGTTCGGCCATGTTATAATGTATTTAAGTTTCATATGTGATTTCGTAATAATTTATGTAATATGATTCAATTGGTTTTCTTATGAGCTTGTGCAGAAGTTATCAAATGATATGTTTGATATAAGATTAATGAGATAGAAATTAGCATATATTTGAAGTATGAAGTGTAATGATATAAAATGGATTATGATTTAATTATGAAAATGGCATTAATGTGCTGGATATAGGGAATTGAATATTGGAAGTATTAAATATGTGAACATGTTTTTGATATATACAAGTTTGGTTCGAATTTAGTAATTATGGAACATGATCAGTTGAGTTTTGATATATGTTCGAAATGTGCTTATTTGCGATACATGTTTAGTATAGTATGATTATTTCTGAATTGGAATTATGACTCATGTATTCGAATTTATAATAAGTGAATTGTGGATATTTGAATTTGTTAAGTTTTAAATGTTTATTAATTCTTTGGTGTATGAAAGGTAAGGAATGATTGTGCTGAACTGTGTTTTATACGGTAATGCCTCATAACCCTAATCCGGTAACAAATACAGGTTAGGGGTGTTACAACACTAGTGTGGGCAGGCTGTGTGGTCACACACGTCCGTGTCCCTAACCCGTGTAATTCTCTATTTATGGCATCATAAACAATTTGAAGTCACACGGCCAAGTCACACGCACGTGTATTTAAGCCGTGTCCTTCACACGGTTGAGACACACGCTCGTGTCTCTTCCCATGTGCTTGATACTGAGCATTTTGTTTTGCAACAATTAAGGTGCAAGGGACACACTGTAGGATCACACGCCCATGGGGCGGACTGTGTGTCACAAATGGCCTAGACACATGCCCGTGTGGACAAAAACAAGGCTATTTACCAAGCAATTTGCCACCCTTATTCACACATGCACTCATATCAATTCAAAGGCACAAAACATATCATAATTGGGCAACCAAACACTCACTACTAAGACAATAATATGCCATTTTCATGCCATCATTTATGATGCCTAAAACATCATACTTAGCCCATTAAAACATATTAACATCACATTCACAAGAGGGCATTAACACATGAATAAACTTGTAATCATTATAAGCCATCATTCATGGCTATGTACAATTAGAACAATAATCCCTTATAGGCCAACACATTTGGCCACATTAATAATAACACATATATCCAAAATAGCAAGTCCCTATACTTGTCATAAGCTCAAACTACTTGAATTCATCAATACCCGTAATGATAGCTTGATAGTGTGATAGGATCTCCAACGATCTCCAACTCGAGCTAGCTTAATAATCCTATAAAACTTGGGAAAGAAAAGAGGGTAAGCTATATAGCTTAGTAAGTTCATATTTAAACAATAAGCAACCTCAACCATACATATGTCATACAATTAACATAATGTACGAATGTCATTTAAGTCTCATAAATACAACTTACTCATTCACATCTTACCAAGTGTTTATCATATTCAACAATGTGAACACAATTTATGGTAATCTACCATAATCCCATGGTTATAATTTTATTCAGTCACAATGTTTGCTCTATCAACTTATAAGCATAATTTAACATATTTTGGCTTTAGCCCAACAACCATGATTTTTCCTTGGTAACATATTACAACAATTAACAAATCTTTTCAAACCTCATAGTAAACATGCACATTAAATTATGAGTATTCACTATTCAAGCATGTATTTTAACACCTTTCAATTGTTAAAGCTCATTTCTTCCCATACTTCCATAGTCATTTTTTTTAATAGGCAATTATGTCAATCATTCCTTTTTCTCATATCTGATAAATCACAATTCGTGTGAATAGAACATGCTATAGCATAGCTCAATTTGGCCCTAAAGCCAAGCACATGATACTCAACTAAATTTATCATGAATTTCATATATCACAAGTATAGGCCAAAATCACAAGCTTTCACAAAACATTCTCATGGAAATCATAAACTCACGATTTCAAGAAATCCATGCTTATAAACTTATGTACATACCTATACAAATTTGTAACGTATCATGCTCTTTCTTGTCTTTGACATACCCGTTGAACACTTGGAATACTAATTGGATACATGGAAATTCTTGCACATAAGTGTCGCATACGTAGCCAATGCTACGTCATGTCTCATAACACATAGGGGCTCACTCTCAAGCTAATCACAGGCTTGCTCACACAAGCTGTCAGTCAAGACGTAACTACGCAATGCTGCTCACACAAGCTGTCAGGTATCCGCAACACACGCCAGACTACCCAGCCACTGGTAGACGTACGAGACCAGCACCTGGATCACATAATTCACATATATCACATGGGTTCCTAGTGACTTGTCACTCGTATCCTAATCTATTCCTAAGGTTCAAACGGGGTTTCTCACTTGTCATTTCATCGTCGAACGTATCCACATTGTCATTTATACAATTCATGCATAATAAAACATATAAAAAAATTATAAATATAACATTTCCTTTATTTACACACGAACTTACTTCGAATGCGATAACGACGATAAGGACCTATTTGTCCAATATTTGTTTTTCACCCAATCTAATCTCAAACTTCATTTTTCTTAATCTATAATATCAATTTTAGCTCACTTATTAGTCACATTATTCAATGTGACCCAAAAATCACATTTTGACAAAATTATGTTTTTGCCCTTAAAGTTTGACATATTTATATTTTTTTCCCCTAAGCTCTAAAAATGAAATTTATTCAATTTCTTTAACATACAAGCCTAGCCAAATCATTTTCATAACTATAACAGCCCACAATTTCCATTAAAACACACTTTTACTACATATTTTATAACTTTTACAAATTAGTCCTTTTAGGCATTTTCACCTAAAATCACTTAGCAAAAGTTGTTTCTCTAACCATATACATGCATAATCTACCATTAAACAAAAAAATACACAAATTTCTAACATGTTTCAAACCCTAAACCTTCATCATATCTCAAATAAATGGTAGAAATAGGTAGATCATGTTGCAAGGATTTCAAAAACGTGAAAATCATTAAAAACGGGGTAAGAACGAACTTACTATGGAGCTTGGAAAGCTTGAAAAGAACCCTAGCCATGGCTTCCATGGTATATTCAGCTAGGGGGTTGAAGATGACAAGAAATTTTGGCTTATTTTGCTTTTTAATTCATTTATTTACTAAATAACCAAAATGCCCCTAATTTAAAAATATTCTATTTCACCTATTTCATGTCCATTTTTGTCCACCAACTTAACCAATGGTCTAATTACCATTTAAGTACCTTCAATTTAAAATTTCATAACAATTAGACACCTCTAGCTTCTAGAACTCAAGTTTTGTACTTTTTATAATTTAGTCCTTTTGACTAAATTGAGTGCCCAAACGTCAAAATTTTCGAACAAAATTTTCACAAAAAAAATTCATAAAACTGTAGACCATAAAAATATAATAAAAATAAATTTTACTATGTCAGATTTGTGGTCCCGAAACTACTATTCTGACTAGGCCCAAAATCGAGCTGTTACAACTAGAGTGTCAAGTCATTCAAGTAGTGTCTGATCATATGACTAATAATGTGAAATATTTTAAGTGGTGTATGTTTTAATATTTGAGACCAAGGATGTGAGACATCTGAGTAAGGAAATGAGGCATCATGAAAAGACGGTCAGTGAATCAACTCATAGGACTGAAGAAGATGAGACGTATGTTGGTGCCTAGGACCTTGTGCAAGCATCACTATGGGGGTGTTACGTATCAACCCGAACAAAATTTTTAACTTGTTGCATGTGACAATTTAACTATCAATTTGTAAATATTTGAATTATTGAGCATAGACTCCAAGTTTTTTCTACATTTAGATTAGGATTTTAATTTATGTTGGTTTAATTTTGAACTTGATACATCAAATTTTTGAGAGTTGAGACAAAATTTGACAATTTTGGATGTATTTTGGGGTTTGTTCTGAGAAATCGCGATATCCAAAGGGAATATTGCGATTTTACAAACAATTTTGACTGGGGCCAAAAAAGTTTTATGGGTATTGCAATATCAAACCTTTAGTATCGCAATACCCCTGGAATTTCAAAAGTCAAAATTTTGGTTTTGCATAGTGGTATCGCAATACCTAACCCTGGGTATTGCATACCTCAGACAAAATAAAATTTGAAAGGAATAAAAATAGGGGATATTGTGCTATCCAACAGTGGGTATCACGATATCCGAGTCAGGTCAAGTGATTCCCTAAAACCCCCAAAACATTCTCCCTTTCTCTTATATCTCTCAATTCCTTTCCAAATCCTCACTCATTTTCACTTTGATTTCATTCCAATTTTGCTTGTCTTTGCCTTTCTTTCTTTCTTTACAGGTATCATTCTCTTCTTACTTGGGAAACATGGATCTTCATTGTTTCACTCCACAAACCCATTACAATAAATAGAATTTAAGTTTTCTTTTTCTCTCTTTGATTTACATTTGATATTGTTTTTATATTTATTATCTTGCTCTTTTATTTTAGCTTTACTGTTAATTTGTTGTGAGTTAGTTGGTTAGTGTATTTTTAATAGTTAGTCTAATTTAAAAGATAGTATATATGTCTTTTAGAACAACAAAATAATCGAGATCCCAACCCGAGCCACCTTCGAAACTGGAGTACAGTTTGATTAAGTTTAAATCGAAAAAGCCTGAAGACTTTTTCTTATCCATTCAAAGGCATTTATTTATCCTTGAATGGGGCTTCGACCTTTCGGCCAGAAGGTAGTTTGGAATCTCAATCTTTTCCATCATTGGATGAATTTTTCCTTCGTTTCAACAACACCAACCATTATACCGGTTGTTTTGGAGTTCTACTCAAACTTAAAATTTTCTACCAAAGATAAGGTGTATGTTTAGAACAAGGATGTTAAAATTTTCCCGTATGTGATCAGTGACTATTATAGTGTCCCTCTGTATAAAAGGGATGATTTTTATGACATGGACCTCATCAAATTTAACAATGTTGACATGGACGCCAATTGAGCGTATTTGACTGAGGGGTAGGCAAAGTGGAAGTGTAAGGGGTATCATAATCACCCATATCTTTTAAACATGCAATTATGCTTCTTGTTGCAAAGCTATGGATGTAGTTTATCTGCACACGTATTAGCCCCCTTTTGAGCATTAACACTGTGAATGTATTTTAAGTTGCTCTTGTATATTGTAATTTGTAGAAAAAGAAAGTGTCCCTAGGGCGATGGATAAATAAAGAAATCAAAAAGTGTGTCTCAGGTACAAAGAAACCGTTTCTAGTACTTGAACCCATTTTGAGTGCCCATTGTTTCAATTCCAAACCGTCTTAAGCCTCAGAGCATTACAAGCCTAGAAGACCTTAAAGATCCGAATGGTCACACCTCAAAAATCTGTCGATGCAAAAAGATTAGTAAGGTAGGTATGTAGATTGTTAGGCACATTGTAGTAACACAATCTGCCATCCTATTGACCTGATGGCGAGTTATAGTATTGGTGCATACTAGTATTAAAGCATTCACCCATTGGCGATATCTAAGGAATTGATTGTAATAAATCTCCAAGAGAAGAAAGATTACACCAAAGAAAGTGCGCGCCTATAAGGGGATATGCCCCAGAGTTTTGTTTGAACACTAAAAGTATGTCAAGCGTATGAGGAAGTTGTAAGAGACCTAATTGTCTTTATGATACGCTAAACGAGAGTTACTGCCAAGATATGGTACACCCAGTTTGCATGAATACTGTCCAATTAGATTTTGTATCGGGTTTGGTTGAGAGTTATTGGGATTCTGCAAGAATAGAAGAAAAGACCAAAGTAAAGAGTAGAGTAGCAAGATGTGTGAAAGTTGCTTGTACACTAAAACAAGTCAACTAAATAAATAATCACAAGCAGCATGGTTAGCTATTTCTCAACAGGAGTCAATTATATTGATTTGACCCTCCCCGTGAATGGTCAACAGTAAGGTAAACCTTCACTAGATTTTCTTGTACCTACCCTGGATTTGGTAGGGAAATCAGGGGGACCGAGAGTATATTTATGGGAAGGGGACATTTTAGATGGTTTTTTTTCTATCTGCTTAATGTTTAAGTTCTTATTTCTAAAATTCTCTTATTCTTCCTCGTTAAGATTAGACTAAAATCTCATCTAATGAGTAGATGATTCTGCCTTCTGGTAAGTCTTACAACTTTGCACATTATGATTATAGAAGAAGAGAATGTTATATGAAGGCTTTGTATGGGGATCACATGTAGTTGAAATATTAGTAAAATGTCTATAATGGGGATTCTAATGGAAATCTTATGATCTTTTAAGTAGTTGCTGCTCCTGGATTAGGAAAGACAATCGAAACAAAAACTCCTAGTCATAGTAAATGTAGGTCTCTAGTGAGTCTCTAAAATTGACTTCTATATATCGTTTTAATTCGAATAAATGGTTGATGCATTTGTAGATAAGCATGATTCCTTGGGAAAATATTTGTATAAATGTTATAAAAGAGTATCGATAGTTGTTTGAACATGAAGTTGTATGATAAGTGTATTGTCATTAAAGAGTAGATACGTCGTCTCTTGAAAGTGTGGGGGGATAATAACTAGTGTTACACTTGTGTGGATGGTCAAGTTTATGTAAAAATATCTTTTTGATGTGGTATGAGTCCAATACAAGTGAGTTTGTGATATGTACAAATGTGAAATGGAGATTTATTATGTAGCCTCCGGTAAGACAACTATAGTGCTAACTGAACAGGCAGATCTCTGAATAAATATGTGGAAAGTCCATAGCCATGGATTCATACGATAAAACGCCAAGACGGCATGAAGGCATAAGACCATGTGGTAGAAGCCCCATGGCATCCATAGAGATGGTCCGCTGGGACAGTGAAAACAGATTACCTAAAAAGTCTTTGTCACATATTATCTGGAAAGCCTTTGTGGCATATTATCTAGAAGGCCTTTGTGGTTAATCTTATGAAAAGCCTTTGAGGCATATTATTTGGAAAGCCTTTGTGGCTAGTCTTGTGAAAAGCCTTTGTGGTGTATTGTATGGAAAGACTATCAACAAATGTTGTAGAGCATAAATGCAAAGTGGTTAGACCACCTTTACTATGTAATTTAGGCATGTCTGATCTATCGCAATTTGGTGTAGCAGATTAAACTAGCTTTTGCACTGTAGGAGCATGAACATAAGCATTTTAGTTAAGTTTTAATAACATTTTCATAAGTTTAGTTAAAGTCAATAAAACTTGTAGTTTAAGTTTTTATTGACCTTAAGGGCCGAATAAACCATGAGGGTGAGCTAACATACTTTATGAGCATGCAGAAGACCATTAGAAGGTGTGCTAACATGATACAGGTCGTTATGTTGCAACACGGAGCACTAGATGTCGCAACATATGGAGCAGAATAGAAGAATTCTAAGACTGCCTTCGATGTCGCGACATAGCCTGAAGATGTCACGACCAACCTTTGAAGATACCCTGAAGATGAGCATACTGCCTTCGATATCGTGACACACGACCTGCTGTGTTGTGACATCACCTCTGTATGGGAAATAATTACGAGCCAGGAGCATTTTGGTCGGTACAACCAAATATTAAGTACGAGGACGATAGCTGACCTAGGGTTAAGGATGACGACCACTCTAAAGTCTATAAATAGGCTCATTTAGCACATATTATATAATTTTCCCTTTAGATTTAGTCTTTAGTTTTTCTCTTTTCTTAGGTTTTAAATTTTATTTCAATTCATATTATTTGCTTTTGTGGGGAGATCAGATTTGTGAAACACAATCAAATGCTGTAAGGATTCGACAATTAATTCTAAATACAGATCAAGCTTCTTCTAAACTTTATCCTCTTGAATTATTATTCATGTTTATCCTTTCTATCAAGTTTATATTATTTATTAGATCCATGAGAAACTAATCCTCTTGTACGGGATTAACGAGTGGAGGTATGATTAATTAACTATTTTGTAGGGGTTTCTTAGTGAATCAACTTTTCAAGAAAGGAAGAACCTAAACCCTAGGCCTGACAACCCTATGAAGTCATTAAGGTCGGAATTAACCCAAATTTGGTATGGCTTATCGTGAACACCTTAACCCTAAACCGATCTAGACTGTGAGATCAAGAGATAAGTAGTTCTTTCTGACTTGTTATTCTAGTAGAAGATTGGAAGATCCTACTGGGATATCGGCTAGTTGATTGAACGAGAAAACTTGAAGTGATAGTTGATTATGACTACTGAAGCGAGCTAATCACCCATGACCAGATTTGATATATTCTACTCTTTGATTTCTTGTTTTTTATTTATTCCTTTACTTTCTTTTATTATTATTTTAGAATAGATTACCAAAACCTTTCTTTTTATTTTTCATAATATAATCCAATTAAAGTAATAATTAGATCTACTCATGCTTAGGTTGGAATTAATTTAGTGCTCGCCTCCCTTGGGTACGATCCTTGGAGTACTCACCTACTCCATTGTAACTATATTACAACCTGACTTGTATACTTGCAGATATTATTTTTATATCTTTTTGTGCGGGAATTTTGCTCTGGATGTTAGTACATCCGGAGGCGGTCAAGTTGTTGGCGTCGTTGCCGAGGAGGCAACGTCACTATATTAACTTTAGTTTTTGCATATGAATAGAATAATTAGAAAATTTTTAGATTATAGTTACGATTTATTTTCTTATTTTCTGCTAATCTCTTTGGCTTTAGTGTATGACTTGTCGTAGGGAACACCTATAGAGCCAATCGTAAATCCAGGAAGAATAATCAGAAGGAATCTCAAAAGCAATAGTAATAGCAGAAACAACTAATGTAGAATCTGCTACCTACTGAATGTAATTTACCACCACATGAGAATCCAGTGTTCGATGTGGCTAACAATAACAATTTAGAAGATCCACCACCACTACCATAATTACCCGTAAATGTTAACATTGTGCATAACGAGAAGACTCTGAGGGAATATGCGCTACCAAATTTGGATATGGTTCAAGGGAGTATAACGGGGCCGACCATCATGGCCAATAATTTTGAGATCAAGCCAGCTATGATCGAGAATAATTTACAGCTTCAAGGAATAACGACAGAAGCCCTAAGTTAGCATCTAAAACGGTTCCTCCAGCTTTGTAATACCTTTAAGTACAATAGGGTTACTGATGATGTTATTCATCTTCATTTGTTCCCTTTTTCATTAATTGATAATGCCTTTTCTTGGCTAGATTCGCAGGAGTTAGGATCAATCATGACATGGGACGAACTCCCAGAGAAATTCCTACAAAAGTTCTTCCCCATTAGCAAGATGGTCCAGCTAAAAAGGGAAATTTATATGTTTAAACAAATAGAAGGAGAAAGATTTCACGAAGCAAGAGAGGATTTTAAGATGCTGATTCAGAAATGCCCACACCATGGATTGCCTGAGTGTTTACGATTGTAAATTTCCTATAATAGGTTGGATGTGCTTTCAACGTCAGGATTAGATGTAGTAGGAGGTGAATTAATAAATAGAACATACAGGGATGCATAAAAATTAATAGAAAGTATGGTAATGAACTCTTGCTAGTGGCTAACTGAACGATATACATATGGCCAAAGACCATCTACAATGAAGGCTATCCAGGAGGATGACAAATATCAATAATTAGTGGACAGAATCAACCGAACAAAGGCTAAGAAGAATGTATCGTTTATCTGTGGAGGAGACAAGCTGCTTTTCTACTACATTAACAATCCCACCGAGGATGTGAAATACATTAGAAATAGGGGTGGAAATCCCTATTCAAATATATACAATCCCGGATGGAAAGATCACCCGAATCTAAGATGGGGTGGAAATCAATGAGGAGGTAATAGTTCTAATCAGGTTAAAAACACTAATTATCAACCTCCTTATTTATAGAAACCTCAGAAAAAGGGCCAATCCCAATGACCATATTGTATGTGGCCAACGGTTGGATTGAATCAATGGGAGATGCAGTTAATGAGAATAGACGTGAAGTAGGCAGTCTGAGTGCACCAATTCAAAAAGAACATTGACTAAGTTTGAAGATCAAATGAGCCAATTGATGAGCATGATGGATGATATAAAAGGAAAAATTGGTACAAGTATTCTTAGTAACACTAAAAATAATCCTCAGAGAGAAGGGAAGGAGCATGTGAAAGCAATATCGCTCTAATTGGGAAAAGTACTGAATAGCCTAGAAAGGCCAATTTAATAGGTAAATAAAGAGAAAACTGATGATATTCAAGAAGAACCTTTATAAGCTGATAATAAACCTGAACCAAATGAAGTAGTTGCACTGGTAGTTGAACTAAAGATATTGTTCCCTTAAAGGCTAGAAGAGAAGCAAAACGTGATGAAAACGAGTTTGTATGTTTTCTAAACTTATTCAAAATGTTAAGCGTCAACCTACCTTTGATTTTATTAATTGAAATAGTTCCTAAGTGCACTAAATTTTTAAAGGAAATCATGTTTAGGTGTAGGAAAATTAAGGTAGGAGAACAAGTTAACATGAACTCTTCCTGTACTGTTATTATTTCTAGAAAAGTTCCTCAAAAGCTTAAAGATTCAGTAAGCTTTACAATTCCCATAGAGATAGAGAGTATTCATTTAAATAGATCTCTGTATGATTTAGGAGTTGGTATCAATTTAATGCTTCTATCAATATGTGAAAAACTCAGGTTAGGGGACCTCAAGAATACACAAATTACACTATAGTTTGCTGACAGATCTTTAGTACACCTGAAAGGAGTATTGGAAGATATGTTAGTCAAAATGCGCATCTTTATCATCCCGACGGACTTTGTAGTTCTAGACTTTTAAGAAGATGGAGAGATACCAATCTTGTTAGGTAGACCTTTTCTAGTCACTTCAAGGTCCACCATTGATCTGGAAAATAATGAATTAACAATGAAGATCAATGGTGAAACAGAAATTTTTAAATGTGGTCACTAATTGAGTGGAGAAAATAAAAGATACTTAAGGAAGCATTGTAATGAATTATCTATTTCTAGCCCTAATAATCTCAAATCAAGGGACGTACTTCCTTTAATCCATGCAGGTCAAAAGAACAAGTTCGAGGAAAGAGATGAGCGGAAGAATGAGGAGTAGCATGACGAGCGATGGACTAATACTGAAAGAACCATAGAATCGTCCTTATGTGAATTAATGGTACTGTAGGATTCATCCGATAGTAAAACTTGATTATTTAAATTGATATTTAACTCTTTGTAATTATTGTATATTTAACTAATGATTTAGTTTAGATTTTAATTTTTATCAAATTTATGTTTTATAAAAACCGTGACACTTTAGAAATTGGAAGTTTGGGAAAAAAAAGCCATTGTTGTAACATAGAAACCTCGTGTCGCAACACCAAGGCTAGAGTCGATGAAATTTAAAAAAATCATAAAAATGTCGCAGCACAGACTTTGTGTGTTGTGACACTGAAGCCAATTTACCCAGAAATCCAAAATTCCAAAGTGTGTCGCGACAATGAACCTCGATGTCATGACAATAATAAATTGACAAGGATGTTACGACACAAAACCCCTATCTCGCAACATCTCTGCAATTTTTTTGCAGGGTTAACCCACCCATTTGCACAACTTGGTGAATTAACCCCTAATTATACCTGTTTTAAGCCCAAAAATCTTTATTTTAAAACTCCAAAATAATGCTAACATTACTTAAAACCTCTTTAACCTCTAATTCTTTCAAAATCCTTTAAACTTCTAGAACTCTCAAATTCTTAAAACCTCTAAATCTCCTTTTGATCCAAAATTATTTATTTTGCAGCTCTTATTTTCGGAAGAGACTTACTTTGTGCAAGGATTTGGGGATAGAACAAACAATATTTCATAAGGGAATCCGACAAATCTCCATTTAAGGTTAAGGGTTCCTAACTCCTATTTTTACTATTTCATTTGAAATCTTGCTTTCTAGTTCTTAGTTATTAAATTTAAAAAATATTCAAAAAGCTTCCATGAAAGGTTAGAAAAATTAATGAACCAGAACCTTCAATGGCTTCAAATCCCGCTAATTTTCTAAATTCAAATGTTGAGAAATATTTTGTAGAACTTCAAGGAAAAACATTTATTCAAGAGAGGAGATTTGAACCACCGATGGTTCTCTATTAGGATATATGGCCTTTAGTTAGATATCATAAATGGAAACATTTTTGTACGATCCTTAAATACTCTGCTGTGGTCCTGTGTAGTTTAGGAATTTTATGCATATCTATGAGACCAAGAGTCTAAAAAAAGCCAAAGCTTGTACATGGGAATCGATCCTGTGCGAGGGGAAGATTTACGAATTACCCCTTGTGTTGGTTGCAAATTTTATAATACTCCATTTTATGAAAAAAATATTTTATAGAAGAAACTAATATGGAAAAAATATTGTATAGAAGAAACTAATTTAGAATACTTTCGAGACATAAATATGGATAACATTATAAACTTCCTAATAGAGGGGAGGGATGAATGGAAATGTTACCCAGGCACTGATATCCCAACCTCCTTTAATCAAGCAATAATGTTTCCTAAAGAAAAAATGTGGATTCAATTTCTGTGCACTAGAATAGCTCTTGCTTTGAATGTTTCTAATGTCAATACTTTTTTAGCAATTTTTCTTTACGCTATTTTGTAGAAAAAAATATGCATTGGAATGAGGATATACCTAAATATAAAACGATGCATTAGTGGCTAGAGAGTGGCAATCTTTCTCACTTAGTGCCGACCTTATTTAAGAGAGCAAGCATTTTGATGGCATTTACAGAGCAATCATGTAATAGCCTGATTTTGGGCCTAGTCAAAACAGTGGTTTCCAAACCACTAACCCGAGGCTGGAGAAATTATTTTTAATATTATTTTTTATGTTATAGCATGTTTACATAGATGCATGAAAATTTTGATGAATTAATTTTAGCAATTGTGAGCTTAATTACGAAAAAGGACTAAATTGCATAAAAGGGTAAAAGTTTTGTTTTTCTAGCAAATGGTGTTAAATAGCTAGAGAATCATAATTAGGGTTCTTTAAAGGGCAAATAGATCCATTTCAATAGGGGTGGTCGGCCATAGAGACAAAGAAGAATAGAAAAGTCAAAATTAGGTGGAGTTGGTAGCTTATTTTGACTAGAAATAAGATAAAATAAAACAAAAGGGCTTCATCTTTTTACCATTCATCTTCTCCACCAAAAATATCAGCAAGAAAGGGGTTTTTGAAGATTGAAACTTTCATCCATTAAGTTCTCTCAAAAGTAAGTGATTTTGATGACTTTTCTTGATAATTTTTGTACTTTTGGGACTCTTGTAGCTTAATTTAGCTAATGGAGGCACTATTTTGCAATATGGTTGAGGGTTTAGGGTTTTTCCATGAAATCATTTATGTTATAAGCTAAATTTTTATAGAAGAAAATGTGTTATGGTTTTTAAATAAATAACTTTTGTGAAGTAGTTTTCATGAAAACCCTAATTAAGGACCATTTTGTATAAGTTATAAATTATGTGGTAAATGTGTGAAATAATTGGAATTGTGGGCTGCCAAAAGAATTCGGCTAGGCTTGGTTAGTGAGAAAATTTGATGAAAATCGATTTACGAGCCTAGGGGTAAAATCGTAATTTTTGTGAAAGTCTAAGGGCAAAATGGTTATTTTTCCAAAATGTGGTTTATAAAATGTCTTGCTTAATGTGGTGATTAAATTAGTGAAATTTTATCATTTTAGATCAAAAAATACGAAATCCACAGCTAGACCGGGGGAAAGCCAAGCTATGGATAATAAAAAAAACTGATTAGTCACCCACATTTTGTATACCGAGGTAAGTTGTATGTAAGTAAGGCAACTTTATCGTTATTATGTATTGAATGATTGATTTTTCATAGTATGGTTGAATATGCTTATGAATAATGCATGGTGAAATTTAATGTGGTAAATTCCCGGTTGAGCCTAGGAATAGATTGGATATCCATGCCATGACATTTGGATGATATGTGTGCTAGTGTAAGACCATGTTTGGGACATGGCATTGGCAACATTTTGAGAGCCAGTGTAAGACCATGTTTGGAACATGGCATCGGCATTGAGATGAGAGCTAATGTAAGACCATGTCTGGGATATGGCATCGGCCTCGACATGTGAGCCAGTGTAAGACCATGTCTGGGACATGGCATCAGTAATTTACCCTCTTGTGTGAGGCTTATCGGATATCCTTTAGTATTCCAAATGGTTTCATGGGTTATTTAAAGCTTATAATAATGATATGGAATGATATAATCACGTTGTGAGTGGTACAGGTTCTTTTTCGAAAATCATGAAATATGAGTCTAGTTATGGTGCCTTAATGGTAAGGATGACATTGAGTAATTTCTATCTATGAAAATGATTTCGGGACAATCTTGTAATCTTTGGCTTATACTTGTAATGTATAAGTATGTAGTGAAATCTACCCTTGTTATATCAAGAATGTTGTGTTGGTTTATATTATGCTATGCGTTTAAATATGCATGGTTGATGTTGTTACTTATTTTCATGCAACTTACTAAGTTTTACGTTTACTCCTTCTCTTTTCCATTTTCTTATAGAATCGCCAAGCTAGCTTAGGGATCTAAGGGACATCGGAGCCATCGATCACACTATCAACTAAAGCACTTAGTATAGTTAGACTTAACATTTTGGATATGGCATGTATCGGTCTTTTTGTTAGTGTCATAATGTTTTAGCCAAAAATGTTGGCTTGTCATGAAGGATTGATTCATTTTGTATAAGGCCATGGATGATGGCTAATATTTATTATTGCTAAATGAAATTGATGAGGATTTTCATGGATGTGGTTTGTGCATGGTTTGTATGTAAAAGAGAATAGCTTGGAAATGGTGTGTTAATGTTTATATTGGTATTATTTAATGTTTGGTAGGTCGGTGTAAGTAAGGTAACCAAAAAGGTTTGGTAGATAGCCATGTTTTTGTCCACATGGGTAGACACACGGGCGTGTGTCTAGGTCGTGTGTGACACACGGTCTGCCCCATAGACGTGTAGTCAGACCGTTTGTCTCCTGCACCTAAATTTGACATAACAGAATGCCCAGTGGTAACCACATAGGCGGAGACATAGTCGTGTGTCTCAACCGTGTGGAAGACACAGTCATAGCACACGGGCGTGTGCCTTGGCCGTGTGCCCTTAAATTGTTGCTGACGTCAAAAATAGAATGTCAAGGTCTTAGTACATGGGCTGCGACATGGGCGTGTCATTGTCGTGTGAGGGACACGGGTCATGGACACGGGTGTGTACCAGGCCGTGTGAAAACCCCTATAGGTTCGAATTGAGAAATAAATCCACATGGGCTAGGGACACAGGCGTGTCCCAAAATGCTCAGGCCGTGTGAGCCACACGGTCCTTCAGCATGGCCACGTTAAGAGGAGACACGGGCGTGTCACTCTTCCATACAGGTGTGTGCCCTTAGTTGCTTTGAAATTTTTCAAAGTTTTTCTAAAGTGCTCAGTTCAATCTCAAACCAAATCCAAGGTGTGCTTGGGGTCTCGTAGGTCCATAGTAGGGACATTAAGATGAATTGTGAAAAGTTTTTAATTTAAACGAACTTCTATAACTCAAAAATGTATGTTTGCATGTGTCAAGATAGGTAACACCTCGTACCGTGTTTCGGCGTCGGATACGGGTAAGGGGTGTTACAAATCAAAAAAGCCACCTCAAAGCATAATTGGTGACACTCTGTATACACTGTACATTAAGTTGCGGGCTAAACAGATTAAAGAGTGGAACAAATGCCAGTAAGAGATGATGGTCGCTCTCGCTTTGTCGCAAAGAAAAGCAAAATCAACCACTCAACAGGAAATTGGCAAGAGTAGTCATCCCAAGCTAGACTGGATGATACACTAGATAGATGGGTCAAGTCTAATTTTTTAGGAATTCACATGTAAAACAATATTAGGGTACCTAATTATACGCCGGTTATGTTTGGGCTAACACATCCAGAGCAAAAAGAAGAAGAAGAAGAGAGTAAATAAGAAGAATGAGTTGAGGAAGGAAAGGAAGATGATGAGATGGATTTTGAGGACGATGACTGAGCTTTTAATTTTTGTTTTTAAAGATTGTATTAAATTTGGGATGATTTTCAATTTATTTTATTAAGAGTAAGAGTAATAGTATATTAGCAGTTGTTTTGTGTTAAAATTTTCTGTGTAGGAACCCTATATGGAAGAAATACAATGATTTAAGAGCTTTCAATGATAAAAGGAAGAAGCACCCACCAATTGCCTATGACACTATCACAATCAATTGTGTAACTTCTTTCTTTATATTTTATAAGGCTACACATTGAGGACAATGTGTTATCTAAAGTGCGGGGGGTAACATAGAAAATTTATCTTAAATTTTTATGTTATTCTTTGTTTTTCTTGTCATTTGTGTGCTTGAGTTTGTATAAATACAAGTGACTGGTTAGAAGCATGTACATAGGTTTATTGTATTCATGGCAAAATTGGCATGATAGTAGGTGATTTTAAATTTTTTATTATTAGACTACTAAGTTCTATATATTACACTACAAATAGACATTAAGCAATTGAATGCACCAAATGATATAGAGAATACAAAGACACGAGCATGCTAGTATGAATGATAAATTGTTGAATTTGTGATTATTTGGTTGACTAAACTTGTGAATATTGAGATATCTAGGGATGACCTAAGGCATTGTTTGGTATACACCCAGAACCAAATAGCTAACCTTATTTATTCATCTTTGGCACCTATTTTGAGCCAAAAAACCCTTCTTGATGAACCTCTATACAAGACTCAAGCTAAAAATAATAATTTGTGCTTACCCTTTTCTTTGGTCTTAAACTGCATGATCATAAATGTTTTGCCATACATATTGAGGGTTAAATAGATACATTACAGTGGTTTTGTAAAAATACAGTGATAGGAAAGATTAGTACAGTATAGTGGTAATAGGTTAGCCTAAAAAGTGCAAAATAAAAAATTTTCAAAAAGGAAAATTACACAAGTAGAAAAAGTATGCGAAAAGTGAAGGCATTTATAAGTGGGGTACTGTGAAAAAGAAAGAAAAGTGACAAAGTCACAACAATAGAAAAACTCATTCATCAGTGTAACAAAAACTCATGAGCTAGCTGTAGTTACTATGTGATACTAAGATTTCCTATAAGAAGATCAAAAGAAAGTGAGAAAAGGAGAAATAAGGAGATGTTAGATATTTTACTGTTTATTTAAACTTGAATTAGCGCATGTTTTATTTCGAACTATGGTTTGCAAACTTGCATTTCGACTTAGGTTTGACAGGTCAGGTGTTTTCTAAATGACGAATTTTAAATTACTTTAAGGCTGGATTTTCTTAAACTTTTGATGTAGCCTCTAGACTTGCTCTTAACGTCTAGGCCGGGTATGGGTTGTTACATTTAGTTGTATTAGAGCCAGGTTTACAAAACTAGGGTTGTGTTTTCTAGGCTCTTGCTTTTGATAATATATGTTTTGAATGAAATATTTATTCAAAAAATTCTAATAATTTATTTTATAAAAAAATCGAGTTTCTAGTGCCGAACATGTAAGTACCTCTACTTAGTTATACCATTTAGTTGGACACATTATGATGTTTGAACCTGTTGATTAGTTAATAATTTTGTTATGAACTATTATAAGACATTTGACAAAACTTTAACTGATTTGTGCTCTTCTGACATTGTAGATAAATTGATAGAATGAGTTCGTGTAGTAGTCGTGGACGTGGTTCTTGTGGGCACCGCAGGCACCAGGGAAAAGCTCAAGCAGAGTTATCCTCTATGGATAGTCTACCAAATCTAGAGACCAGCAAGACTGTAGGTACTCCTACTGCTGAGACTGGGTCTCAAACTCCTACAGTTAGGGATGACGCATTGTCGTAGGCTATGTTGCGAGTTTTAGAGAGGGTTTCTGAGACCCATTCTAGATCTGGAGGCATCTGGAGGCTAAATGTTAGTTACTAAATGACTTATTCAAATGGTACAAAGCTATTCAAAGGTGTCACTAGAGTCGCCCCTACAGTGGCTGAGTATTGTTTAGAAGCCAGTAAGCATACTATGAACAATATTGACTGCACTCTTGCTCAAAAATTGAAGGGTGTCATGTCTCTGCTCCAAGACGAGGCTTACCAGTGGTGGTTGACAGTTGAACAGTATGCCCAGCCCGAATAGGTTTCGTAGGATTTCATCAAGAGCGTCTTCTAAAGCAAGCATGTGGGGGCACGCTATGTGGAGGCTCGTTGACACAAGTTTGTGAGCTTAAGTCAGGGTTTGAGATCTGTGGCTGAATAAGAGGCCGAGTTTCTAATATTGAGTAGGTATGCTTATGGTTTGGTTCTAATGATTATGAGAGGAGTATTCTATTCGAAGAGGAACTGAAGTGTGACCTTAGACTTTTGAGGGCTCCTCAGAGGGAGCAGGTTTTTGTAGCCTTAGTTGACAAGGTGAAGATAGCGGAAGAGGTGAAGCACACTGAGCATGAAAGAAGAAATCGAGAGAGAGGTTAGAGTAAGGTTCAGAAGGATTCAGGTACATCTAGTTCTGTTCAGCGCCATAAGAAACGGGTGAGGTTTGATAGACCTCCAAGAACCAAGGAACCAACTGTATCAACTAAGATTTAGGTCTGTAGAGACTGTGGGAGATGCCATTCGAGCGAGCGCTGGGGGAAGTTGTGGGCTTCTCTTCGGTGTGGATCGATGGAGCACCATGTTCAGGACTTCCCCAATGATCTGATCAGGTGTAAGCTTCTACAAAGGCTCCTACTCTTGGTCCTATTCCACCACCAAGAGCTGCTCAGTAGCCATCTAGGGGCTATGGTATGGCTAGAGGTGGTAATGGTTCTGGCAGAGGTCAGAGAGCACCGAGCAGAGGTGTAATTTAGACTAAGGCACGATAGCATACTTTAGTGTATGCGGTGAGGCACCGCAAGGATAGAGACGATGTCGACATTATAGCAGGTACATTCTTTATTCATATTGTTACATAATTGCTCTGTAACATCCTGAATTAGGGCCTAGTCAGAATAGTGGTTTCAAAACCACAAATCTGAAGTAGAAACAATTATTTTATGATTTTTAGTAGGTCTATGATATGATTGCATGCTTGTGTGAAAATTTCATGAAGAAATTTCATTAATAAAGTGTCCAATTTGACATTTAGGACTAAATTGCAAAGGTTGCAAAATGTGAGTTCTAGAAGCTTTGAGCATGAAATTGCCATGGATTTGTAATTAGAGGGTCTTGAATAGCAATTTGACCAAATTCTAAAATTTTGGACAAAAAATGGGCATGAATAGTAAAAATTTGAAAGAAATGCCTTAAGGGCATTTTTGTCATTTGGTTAATAAAAGAATAAAAAGGAAAAAATGAAGCAAAATTGGCTCATCTTCTCCATGTACCAGCCGAATTTCAAGAGACACTATAGCTAGGGTTTCTTCACTTTCCAAGCTCAATAGTAAGTATATCCTGGCCCTGTTTTTAATGTTCCTTACATCATTGAAGCTGTCATCAACCGATCTAGCTATTTCTACCATTATTTTGAGCTGGGGTTCATGTTCAAAAACTTACCCATGTGTGACATGCATGTGTTTTGATGTTTAATGGAAGAATATGAAAGTTTGATGTGTAATAAACATCTTTTACTAAGTAATTTTTCATTAAAACCCTCAAAAGGACCTTTTTGCAAAAGGTGTAAAAATGAGTAGTAAAAATCTAATTTGAAGGAAAATGTAGGCTGTTATGAGCATATTTTAAGTTCGGCTAGGCTTGGGTAACAAAGGAAATGAGTACATTTCATTTTACGAGCCTAGGGACTAAGTTGTAAATATGCGAAAAGTTAGGGGTAAAAAGGTAATTTTGCCAAAGTATGAGTTATGGGCTGAATTGAATAATATGTGTATTAAATGAGCTAAATTTGCTATTATAGAGCGAGAAAAATGAGGAACAGACCTTGATCGGGGGAAAAACAAGGTGTACGACGATGAATGATCATGATTTTCCCGTGATAAGTTTTATAAATTTATAATGAATCATTCTTGAACTAACTATTATCACGACGTAGGCAAGTATACCTATCGAACAGTAGTATAGCTTTAGCAAGACCGGATTATCGAACCCAAAGGACTAGGAGTACTAGTAATGATTGTCTTCTTATTATCTAGCCTAAAAAAAGAGATTTGTTTTAACTAACTAATTAATTAAACTAAGAACTTGCAGAAAATAGAAGTTGGGAAATTACTTTTGGAGAAGCGATTGGTTGAGACAATACCTAAGGAAAAATCCACCTAGACTTTTACTTGTTATTCTGGCTCCGAACCGGACGATTTATTCATTTAACTTATTCCGTAGAAATCCCTACTGTATATTATTATCCCTCTCGAGACTAACAACGTGTAATCCCTAGGTTGAATAACTGAGAGTTATCTCTAATTAACACCCTAAGGTTGCATTAACTCGATCTATGGATTCCCTTATTAGGTTTCACCCTAATTCGGAAAAATCTTGTCACCTTATCTCTAGGCGCGTAATCAGCTCCGCTTAATTATGACAAAGTTACTCCTAGTCAGGGTTTATTCCTCCTCCAACTAAAAGTAGCAACTTGAAGTGATATCCTGAAATACCAAAACAAGAATTAAGAACACATAATTAAGAACAAGTCAAATATTTATCATACGATTCAGAAATAATAACAAGGTTTCGTCATAGGTTTCATCCCCCTTGGGTATTTAAGGGTTTAGTTCATAACTAAACAGAAAAACATCTCAGAATAATAATAAATACAAAACAATAAGAAAACCCAAAACTCCTGAAGAGGAAGTTGAGGAGAGATCTTCAGTCTTGATAATGGCTCCGGCTTCTGAGATGGATCAATCAGCTTCCTTGGAGTAATTCCTTACTCCCTATTCTCCGTCCTCCTTTTTTCCTCTTTTAGGGTGTATTTATAGGCTTTGGAATGCCTAAGAACCCTCAAAAGTGGCCTTTTCCGAATTGGACTCAACTTGGGCTCAGCAGGGACACGCCCGTGTGTGATAACTTCAGGCCGTGTTCGAGGTACACGGACGTGTGTTATACCCGTGTGAGTCGTGCTTCAATTATACCCTAAACATGAAATTAAGGCATTAGGAGTATCGAATTCACCAAATCTAAGGAGAAATCATTCATAAAATGCATTAAGCATGGGTTATAAATATGTATAAATTACGGTTTATCAAATACCCCCACACTTAAGCATTTGCTTGTCCTCAAGCAAAATCCTCGAATCACAATTAAATTTCCTTTTTCTCAAATTATAATTCCTATCAATATTATCTTCAACCATCTCATAAGTAATCATACATTGAGAATTCAACAAAAAGAACATTAGAGCTTCAAACACTCTGAATTGAGTATTTTAATCATGAAAAACTTAGGTATCTTCCCTCCCCTAAGTAGTTATCATTGATTTGAAACCTCACAGAGTTTAACATCCTCACTAAAGATTCACTCAAATCACTCGAAGTGTTTAAGGACAATGAAATTAGCACTCATTAGTCAATATGAAAAGCTATTCCCATAGGCTTGCATAAAAATCAAATCTCCACCACTATAAATCGAGATGATACATCAATCCAAAGTTCTTTAAAGGGTTGTAACGAGGCTTAGTTAGGGGGTGTGGTCACAAGCTGAAAGAAAGGGTTAGAATCGAGATTGACTTGAAAAATTACTTAACTAGAAAAATATTTAATCATCACTTGTGTACAACAAAGCTTTCTTCTTTAACTATGGAGT
Source organism: Gossypium anomalum (assembly GCA_025698475.1). Classification (NCBI taxonomy): domain Eukaryota; kingdom Viridiplantae; phylum Streptophyta; class Magnoliopsida; order Malvales; family Malvaceae; genus Gossypium; species Gossypium anomalum. Next base: position 74,115,517 of record CM046961.1, read on the forward strand.
GAAACTTACAAGCAAAAGATAACTACTAATATGTATACATTTTTTTTAGGAACAAGTCAAATAATCATAAATTAACTATTAATAACAAGACATAGTTCAGCAATTTATTCAAATCAACTCTCGACAAAAATAGGGATCAAATTAATTTAGGGGATTTGAACAATAATAGGTTACGGGTTAATATTGAGGGTAGTATAAGGAATGGCTTGTTAGGCTCAAAGGGGTTTACTAAGTGTTAATCGTGGAGTAGGCTTTTCATGGCATGAGTGGGTTAATCCTAAGTGCCTCTATCATCTTGATATATCAAATCAAATGGTGTGGTCTTGACATGCATAATTAGGCAAGTTCTAGAATAACAATTCAATATTGGCACACTCAAAGCAATAATAAAAGTGAGCATAAAAGAATTAATAGATGCTCAATAGGCTCAAAAATCTCACAAAAATTATGGCTTTTTTTTATGTTTAAATCTGTGGGATTCAATTCAAGATAATACCTAAATTTGGGGAAACAACCTAAAATTTTAAATTCTTAAAAATCAATTTATCATGCTTGATTTTCTAACGTCTTAAAGTTTAACAATCAATGCATGAATGCCTATATTTTAATTCAAGATATATCAATAAAAATTATCAGTCAATCAAAATTCATCTTAAACATGATATGAGAGATTTACAAGAGGACAAAGCAATATTCAGGGATTTTCAGATAATGAAATGATTACCCCCCAACACTTAAGACGTACATTGCCCTCAATGTACAAGGTTAGATATATGAAAAAATATAAAATCATAAGAGAGGGAGAGAATTGAAACTTCCTGGGTGTTGGAATGAATGAATTCCCTAGTTTAGCAAAAGCGAGAATTGACAACAGAACTGAAGGTAAGGCTTGATTCGGAGGAAGAAATAACCTGATAATAATCATAAAGGTAAGCCGCGTGGATCAATTAAAAAGGAACTAAGAATAACAATAAAAATAAGGGAAATAGTCTAATTTTGTAGGTGGCACGGTCACCTCACACGCCCGTGTGGGTCGTGTCCAGCCCGTGTTTGTCGCGAGTTGAAAGTTCATTGCACGGCCTTGAGACACGCCCCTGTGTCTTGGCCGTGTGGCTTTATGATCATAACGCAAGACCGTGTACGATGTGGCTCGCTTTACCCATGCCTGTGTACCTATGCACACGCCCGTGTTGTTTTGGCAATGTCGACCACGGGTGATAGGCACGGGCGTGTCGCACGCCCATGTTATAGGCACGGGCGTGTCGCACGCCCATGTTTTTTTGGCAGGTTCGCCCACGGCCATGTCCCACGGCCGTGGCGATTTATTGTCACCCATGTTTTGGGAAAATCTTGCCCTGTTTCCACACGGTCTTACACACGCCCGTGTGCTTGGCCGTGTCCCTGTGGTAAACCTATTTTCAAGAGCTCTGTTAGTCATGGCAAGTTTAAACACTAAAATTTAAAGAAGTTAGTGCAATTAGTGCTCGGGTTGCCTCCCGAAAAGCGCTTATTTATAGTCTAAGCTCAACTTACCTCTCTGTTGAATGGTCAAGGTGGTTTAAGGAGTTCGTACTCCTCATTCCTGCTATCATTCTTATCAAAATAAAGCTTTAGCCGGGAATTGTTTACCTTAAAAGTGCCGAACTTGGGATGACTTACCTCCACTGTACCGAATGAAAAAATACTATGTACCGTAAGAGGGGTTTCTTCATCTGGGTTGGGAGTGACAATGTAAGGGTCTGCGGCATCTAATAAGACTTGACCTCCAACCTTAAGTTGATTTGGAGAGGTATCGAGCTTGTTTTGGCATAGTTTCGGTTTATCGAGTGTTCTCAGTTTATGTGCTCGCCATTCGTCTAGCTTCTCTATCTGTAGCCTTCGTTCTTCATGAATGGTTCCTCTATTATTATTGGAACATAGCTCGTGTACTTCTTTCAAACTTAATTTCTACACAGTGGACTGTGTCATATTATCAGTTTTAGTAGGATGGTATGGATCATTACCTTCCATGTTCAATATGATGCTAGAATTACGAGCTTGAAAGGTGATCGTTTCGTCTCCCATGCGGTGTGTAAGTTCACCTATGCCAACATCAATAATTGTTTTACTAGTTGCTAAAAAGGGCCTCCCTAAAATCAAAGGGGTGTTGGTCTCCTCCTCTCTGTCTAAAACAACGAAATCAACGGGAAATATGAATTTATCCACTTTCACTAGTACATCTTCATTGATACCCCTAATAAATCTTATAGTTTTATCTGCCAATTGAATACTCATCCTAGTTTGTTTAGGTTTCCCAAGACCTAGTTGCTTAAACATTTTGTAAGGCATGACATTGATACTTGCCCCTAAATCAGCTAATGCATTATTTACATCTAAACTACCAAATAAGCAAGGAATTGTAAAACTCCCTGGATCTTTCAATTTGTTAGGTAGCTTATTCTGTAGAATAGCTGACCAAACTGCGTTTAGCTCCACATGCGATGCTTCGTCCAACTTTTGCTTGTTTGCTAAAAGCTCTCTTAAAAATTTCGTTGCATTTGGCATCTGTGATAGAGCTTCAATAAATGGTAAGTTGATATGTAATTTTTTTCAAAAGTTTAAAGAATTTACCGAATTGTTCATCTGAGCGGTCTTTTCTTGTCGCGTTAGGGTATGGCACATGAGGTTTGTATTCTACATTCACCGGTTTATTATGACTTACCTCACCATCACCTTTGCTTTCCACATTTTCTTGCCTTGGTTCTGGCTCAGTCACAACGCATCCTTCTTGATCATCAATTGTATTGAGTTGTTCCCTTGGGTTTGGTTCAGTATTACTTGGCAAACTACCTTGTGGTCGTTCAGAAATTAATTTAAATAGCAGACCTATCTGAGTTTCGAGTCCTTGAATTGATGCTTGTTGATTTTTGAGTGCTGTCTTGGTATTCTGGAAATGAGTTTTTGACACCGAGATGAATTTGGATAGCATCTCCTCAAGGTTCGGCTTCTTTTCCTGTTGATAAAGTGGCTGTTGAAAACCCTGAGGATTCTGTGGCCTTTGATTTCCTTAACCGCCCCAAGAGAAATTTGGGTGGTTCTTCCAACCTGCATTATAAGTATTACTAAATGGGTTATTTTGAGATCTAAAATTATTGTTACCCATATAGTTGACTTGTTCCTCTTCGGTTGTAGGATTGAATGGTGGGTATTATGTAAGCACACCTCCTCCACTTGAATCACACCTCATCGCTGGATGTACCTGCGTAGAACCAAGTAATCCATCAATTTTCTTATTCAGAAGTTCTACCTGATTTGACAACATAGTGACCGAATTGACGTTATAAACGCCTGCTGTTTTCATTGGCTTAGTCCTCATGACTTGCCACTGATAGTTATTCAGTGACATCTCCTCAATAAATTCAGAAGCCTCTTTAGGTGTTTTGTTATTAATGGCCCCACCAGCAGCTGCATCAATCATTTGTCTTGTCGAAGGGTTCACACTGTTGTAGAATGTTTGAACTTGCAGCCATAGAGGTAATCCATGGTGTGGGCACCTTCGCAAAAGGTCCTTGTATCTCTCCCATGCATCGTAAAGTGTTTCTAAGTCCATCTGCACAAAAGAAATATCATTACGCAACTTAGTTGTTTTTGCTGGTGGAAAATATTTTAATAAAAAAATTTCGATCATTTGTTCCCAAGTGGTAATAGACCCTCGTGGTAGTGAGTTCAACCATTGTTTAGCTTTATTCCTCAGTGAAAAAGGGAGTAACCAAAGGCGAATGGCATCATCAGAAACACCATTAATTTTGAAAGTGTCGCACAGTTCTAGGAAATTTGCCAAGGGAGTGTTGGGGTTCTCATCCTGCAAACCATCAAACTGAACAAATTGCTGTATCATCTGAATCGTGTTAGGTTTCAGTTCAAAATTATTTGCAAAGAATAGCGAGCCTAACTATACTTGACTCGATTCTGTAAAATTAGGTTTAGCATAATCATACATAGTACGAGGAGCGCGAGGATTCGATTTGCTAATTCAAAGCAGTATGGTATCGAGGTCTTTGGATTGTTCTGATTTTCAGCCATCTCCTCGGTTGTAGTTGAGATATCGTCCTCTTGCTCTTCCTCTGTGTATCTTAAGCTGCGCCTGATTTTTTGCCAGTTTTTACGAGCTATACAATCAATTTCCTCGTCAAAAAGCAATGGTCCTGACGGGTTTCTTCTAGTTATAAACTACAAAAACCTGCCAGGAGATAAAGAAAGAAAATTAGTAAAATAAAAATTAAAGTTAATTTGCAAGAAAATAAATGGCTAAAGTAATAAAAATTGAGCGTTCCTAATATCTTAGTCCCCGACAACGGTGCCAAAAACTTGATCGTGATTTTCCAGTGATAAGTTTTATAAATTTATAATGAATCGTTCTTGAACTAACTATTATCACGACGTAGGCAAGTATACCTATCGAGTAGTAGTATAGCTTTAGCAAGACCGGATTGTCGAACCCAAAGGACTAGATGACTGTCTTCTTATTATCTAGCCGAAGAAAAGAGATTTATTTTAACTAACTAATTAATTAAACTAAGAACTTGCAGAAAATAGAAGTTGGGAAATTACTTTTGGAGAAGCGATTGATTGAGACAATACCTAAGGAAAAATCCACCTAGACTTTTACTTGTTATTACGCTCAAAACAGGACGATTTATTCATTTAACTTATTCAAGAGAAATCCCTCATCAGTATATTACTATCCTCTCGAGACTAACAACGTCTAATCCCTAGGTTGAATAACCGAGAGTTATCTCTAATTAACACCCTAAGGTTGCATTAACTCGATCTATGGATTCCCTCATTAGGTTTCACCCTAATCCGGCAAAATCTTGTCACCCTATCTCTAGGCGCGCAATCAACTCCGCTTAATTATGACAAAGTTACTCCTAGTCAGGGTTTATTCCTCCTCCAACTAAGAGTATTAACTTAAAGTGATATCCTGAAATACCAAAACAAGAATTAAGAACACATAATTAAGAACAAGTCAAATATGAGAACAAGTCAAATATTTATCATACGATTCAGAAATAATAACAAGGTTTCGTCATAGGTTTCATCCCCCTTAGGTATTTAAGGGTTTAGTTCATAACTAAACAAGAAAACATCTCAGAATAATAATAAATACAAAACAATAAGAAAACCCAAAACTCCTAAAGGGGAAGTTGAAGAGGGATCTTCAGTCTTGATAATGGCTCCGACTTCTGAGATGGATCAATCGGCTTCCTTGGAGTAATTCCTTACTCCCTATTCTCCGTCCCCCTTTCTTCCTCTTTTAGGGTGTATTTATAGGCTTTGGAATGCCTAAGAACCCTCAAAAGTGGCTTTTTCCAAATTGGACTCAACTTGGGCTCGGCAGGGACGCGCCCGTGTGTGATAACTTCAGGCCGTGTTCGAAGTACATGGGCGTGTGTTATACCCGTGTGAGTCGTGCTTCAATTCTGCCAAATTGACACGGCCGTGTGATCTGCCCGTGTGAGGAGGTCCAGGCCATGTTGATTTTGTACTTTGGCCCATTTTCTCCGTTTTTGGCCCATTTCTCGTTCCTTTCGCTCTCCTATGCTTACCTGAGAATAAAACATGAAATTAAGGCATTAAGAGCATCGAATTCACCAAATCTAAGGATAAATCATTCATAAAATACATTAAGCATGGGTTATAAATATGTATAAATTACGGTTTATCAATGAGGCTCGTTTTTACTATTTTTGAACAGAGATAAGTTCATGTGTAAATAATGCAATATTGTATCATGATTTAATACTTTATTTGTGTATGAATTTTTATGTTTAATTGTTATGATGACTGTATGAACGACCTAATGGTCGATGAGAATAAATTTGTGAACGAGTTCTACAAGAATATGACATCGCGAAAACCCCGTTTGAACCTTAGGAATAATTTAGGATACAATGTGACATGTCACTAGGAACTATGTGATTTATGAGCTCATGCAAATCCAGGTGCTAGTCTTGTACGTCTACCGGTGGCTGGGTAGCCCGGCATGTGTTATGGGTACCTATCAGTTTGTGTGAGCAGCCTATGTAGTTACGTCCTGACTGTCAGCTTGTGTTCGAGAGCAAGAAATGTGTGATTGTGATATGAGGTAGCATGAGGCTACGTTTGAAGCACTATGTGCAAGTCTTCCGTGTATCCGATAGTATTCTGAGTGTTCAATGGGTAAACCTATGAGTTATTCGATAAGTAGGTCAATGATGAGGAATTATGACAATGTGTTATGAGTTGGTACAGGTATGTACGAAAAAATCATATAAATGAGCTCGGTATGTGATAAACCTTTGGTAAGATTGAAATGTGTAAGTTATGTCTACAAATTTAAGTTATGCCTATGAATTTATGATGACACATATGCAAGCTAAGTTATGTCAATGGTATATATATATGATTATGTTGTTATTCATTTACATGTGAACTTATTAAGCTCAATGCTTATTCCCCTCTCTTTTCCATTTTCTTATAGTATCGCCAAGCTAGCTCAGGAATTGAAGGACGTCGGAGACTCGATCACACTATCAACTGGACATTTGGGTATAATTAGTCTCAACATTTTGAGTATGGCATGTATAGGGACTTCGTCTTTTTGTTATATGTCATATTGGTCTAGCCTAATGTGTTGGCTTATGGTAATATTTGATTCATTTTGTATATGGCCATGTGATATGGTTCTTATTGATTATTTGGGTCGTAACCCTAATTAATCATGCATGCATGCAATGTGTGATGCTTGATGTGGTTGCTTGTGGATGAAATGTGTGATGAATGGCATATATGCTAAGTAAATGAATAGTGGCTAATAAGTATAACCAAATCTATGGTATAATTAAGTAAATTGGAAGTAGGTTTGCCATGGTGAATAAATATAAAATCGGTGTGGAATGCTATATGAAAGCATGATGGTTTGAATAGATGATATGTTGACATTACAAGGTCATGAATTAATCAAGTTTATGAGTATTTGAGTGACTAAATATACTATGTTGCATGCCATTAAAAAAATGTATGAGTGAATGAGCATTTAAGGGTGACAAATGGCTTGGAACATAGCCTCAAGGTTGTCCACATAGGTAGACACACAGGCGTGTGTCTAGGCCTTGTGTGACACACGGTCTGCCCTATGGGCATGTGATTTGACCGTGTGTCCCCTACACCCTAATTATGCAAGTTAGTATGCCCATTAGTAAACACACGGGCAGAGACGCGGTCGTGTGTCTCAGCCGTGTGAGAGACACGACCATAGGACATGGGCGTGTGCCCAGGCCGTGTGAAGTCTGCACTTAATTTTTAGAATTTAATTCGCCACACGGCCTAAGCACATGGGCGTGTGACTTGGTCATGTGACCTTATTTGATTGATGATGTCATAGTCAAAGAGTTACACAGGCTGAGGACACAGGCGTGTCCTAAGCCACACGGGCATGTGGGACTACACAGCCTACTCGCATGGGCGTGTGACTCTCCAAACCAAGAAAATTTTCTAAGTTTCCCAAAAGTTTCTAAAGTTCTCGGTTTGGTCTCGAACCGTTCCTAAAGTATGTTTTGGGCCTCGTAGGCTCGTTTAAGGGACGATATGAATGTTTATGAAAAGTTTTAAATTTGAGTGGAATTCATTTCTCGATTTTGTATGAATGTCTGTGTTTAGGTCTGGTAATGCCTCGTACCATGTTCCGGCGTCGAATACGGGTAAGGGGTGTTACATGCTCTAATTGCTATATGGTATACACATTCATGTGTATCTAGTACTATATCAGTGAAGTTGGGTATATCTACTGAATGTACTGCTATAGAGATTTCTTTAATTAGTCTCTTACGTCAGTTGATTCGAGTTGATAAGATATATAAAAAGGTTCTACTAGAAATTTGGGGTATTGTATTTTCAGCTAACCTAATGTAATTGCCGTTTGATAAGTTCGATCTGATTTTGGGAATGGATTGACTCGTGGAACATCGGGTCAGTTCAGATTGCACCTCTAAGCGGGTTACTCTAAGATCGAATGAGGATAGTGGGATCATTATGATCTATGAGCGTCGAGATTACCTCTCTAATGTGATCTTTGCTCTAGTAGTTGAAAAGCTAGTTTGGAAAGGTTGTGAGGCATACTTAGCCTTTGTATCTAATTCTGGTTTTGTAAAACTTTATGTTTAGGATGTTCAAATGGTAAATGACTTTTTGGATGTTTTCCTTGAGGAGTTGTCAGGTATACTTCTGGATAAGGAGGTTGAGTTCAGCATTGAACTATTACTAGGTACCCCTCTGGTGTCCATTGCTCGTTATCACATGGCACCGAAGGAATTTATGGAGTTAAAAGCTCAGCTTCAGGAACTTCTTGACTGAGTGTGTCCCCGTAGGAAGCACCAGTCCTATTTGTAAAGAAAAACGACGGAACAATGAGAAAGTGTGTAGATTATCATCAGCTAAATAAATTAACAGTAAAGAATAAGTATCCATTTTTGAGGATTGATGACCTGTTCAACTAGTTCCATGGGGCATCTGTATTTTCCAAAATAGATTTTTGTTCTGGGTATCATCAGCTCAAAGTTAAAGAGACTGACGTTTATAAGACTGCCTCTAGGACTCGTTATGTGCAATATGGTTTCCTCGTCATACCTTTCAATTTGACAAATGCTTCTACTGCGTTTATGGATTTGATGAATATAGTATTTCAGCCGTACTTGGATCAGTTTGTTGTAGTCTTTATCGATGACATTCTGATTTATTCTAAGACTGATAGTGAGCATGACGAGTACCTTCGGATAGTTCTACAGATACTCCATGAGAAACAGTTGTATGTTAATTTTGGCAAGTGTGAGTTCTGGTTACAGGAGGTCACATTTCTAGGTCATGCTATGTCTGCTGAGAGGTTCCAAGTTGATCCTAAGAAAATTAAAGCTATGATCGAGTGAAAATATCCGAGAAATGGGTCTAAGTTTTGACGTTTCCTAGGTTTGTCAGGCTAGTACTAGAGGTTTTTCGAGGGGTTCTTTCTTATTACAGCTCCCCTGACTAAACTGTTGCGTAAAAACACACCTTTTATATGGTCTGACGAGCAACAAGTGAGCTTTGAAAAGCTCAATTTCATTCTGACTCAGGCATCTGTTCTGCTGTAGCCTATATTTTGTAGAGAATTTGTTGTCTATAGCGATGCCTCACATATTGGTTTGGAATGTGTTCTTTCACTGGATGGTAAGGTTGTGGCTTATGCGTCTCAATAGCTTAAGTCACATGAAGGCAACTATCTCGCCCACGACATTGGGTTGGCTGCAATTGTTTTTGCTCTAAAAATCTGGAGATGTTATCTGTATGGTGAGAGGTGTATCATCTACACAGACCATAAAAGCCTTAAGTATTTGCTAACTCAGAAGGAGTTGAACCTTAGGCAACATAGATGGGTTGACTTGCTTAAGGACTATGACTATATGATAGTGTATCATCTTAGTAAAGCTAGTGTTGTGGCTGATTCTCTTAGCTGTAGAGCGATGACTGATCTGAGAGTAAATTTTTCTCATTTAAGTTTGCTTGACAACGATAGTCTTCTGGCTGAGTTACAAGTTAAGCTGACCTGGGTTGATTAGATTCAAGCTAAGCAATTAAGTGATGAATCTCTGGTGCATTGTTTTTGTCAGATTGAAGTAAGTGAAACTTCTGATTTTGGATTAAACGGTGATGGGGTTGTGTGTTTTAGGGGTCAGATCTGTGTGCCCAATGATGTTGAGTTAAGGCAGTTGATTCTACAAGAAGTACATAGTAACCCTTATACTACACAACCCAATGGGAATAAGATGTATACAGATCTTAAAAAGCTTTACTAGTGGCCCAGTTTGAAACGGGAGGTAACTATTTTTGTTTCACATTATCTGATGTGTTAGAAGGTTATGGCTAAGCAACAACTGTCTTCAGGTCTGTTACAGCAAGGTAAGATTTCCCTTTGGAAATGGGAGCATGTGACCATAGACTTCGTTAGTGGATTGCTTGTGACACCCACTAAGAAGGATTAGTTTGGGTCATCGTTGTAACACCCCTAACCCATATCTGTTGTCAGAACAGGGTTTCAAAGCATTATCGAAACTTTCAAAAACATTTACAGATAAATCATGCAAGCTACTATTCAAATTTTGAAATCATTCATAATGTCCCTTAAATGGAAAAGAAACTTTCCAAGGTGCAGGGCTCACACGCCCGTGTGGTCTAGGGACATGCCCGTGTGGTCGGGCCGTGTACTACACATGCTCATGTCCCTAACCCGTGTAACTCTCTGACTTATAAGGTATGAAGAAATTGAAGTCACACGGCCAAGTCACACGTCCATGTGCTAGGCTATGTGGCGAATTTTATTTTCAAAATTTAGGTAAAGTTTTTACACGGCCGTGTAACACACCCGTATTCAAGGCCGTGTCAACCACACTGCTAAGACACACGCCTGTGTCTCTGCTCATGTGCCCAATTTTGAGCATTCTATTTCTCATTTTTAAGAAGCAGGGGACACACAGTCGGACCACATGCCCATGGGATGAGCCGTGTGTCTACCCATATGGACAAAAATAAAGCCATTTCCTAGCCTCACTTGTCACCCAAAACTTACCATTTTCCTGCACATATCCACCAATCCAACATTATAATCACATATAATAAGCCATCAACCATGTTGAATTATTTCATGTATTCATAGGTATAAACTTACTCTAGTTCAATCCATGTATTAAACATGATTTGATCAACTTCTTAACATATATGCAGCTACCATAGTTTGACATTACAAGTATATTAAAACAAACCATTACTAGTCATTCCAATGGCTAGATTACAAGCATCATTTACATTTACATGCCAATATGGCCAATATAACCTATACATGCCATTGTAACCATAATTGCTTTACCATATTGTACCGACATGGGCCGATGGATAGTGTGAGTGATCTCCGCTAAGCTTCCAATCCAACGAGCTTCTGATTTACTCTAAAATAGGGAAATAAAACTAAGTAAGCATAAAATGCTTAGTAAGTTCATATAACATGGTACTTAACTTACCATTCATTCTATTTTGAGGTAAATATGTGAGACATATTCAATCAATTTGACCTCAATCCCTACACATATTCTCATTGCCCTTGTTACTCATATATTTCATAATAACATCAAAAACATATTTAGGCTCAATAACAATCAAATTTCCATGCACGTATCCTTTCCACAACATGTACAAATCACATCGTTACATCTCGAGTTCAGGTTATGTCATATTAGAACTTTACTCATTTTACTCGAATATCATATCACACGAGTAGTAGTACATTCAAAGTGTACAAGTCCATAACCAAGGATGAACATATTCATCAAATAATTTTCATGTACAAATATCATCATCTCATGTTTTCATATGTCAATTATCATGTAGCATCATCTTCTTGGATTTTAGGCAACTATGTATAATAACTCATTTCTTATTCATGTCCTTTCATGTCTAGGTTTTTACCCATTGGATGTATTTGGAATATGGATGGATACACAGGTATTACAGCCAAGGTGTATGAATCAAGATCCGTCAATTCATGTCCAATGGTACCCATAAGGTACTATTTTAGATAGTAGACTCTTGAGCCACACATATGTACAATAGGATTACCAGTCCAGGCTAAATCCAATCCATAACATATGCTCGAGAGGACTTATATCAAGATTACCCGTCTGGGCTAAATCCTTTCATAAATGAGGTCAATAGGATTACTTGTCCGAGCTAAATCCTGTCAGCAACAAATACAAGACCTTGTTCATTTCAGAAATCATATTTATCCATCGTTTCTTCCTTTATTCAAACGGGATTTAACATTTTTCAAGCATTAACAAGCATGTGATTATTTCATACATCTAAATTACGCATATAATTCAAATAGACACATTCCACATTCTTTTTTTTTATTAACAAGTCATGTAATGTAGCTCCGTTTAAATCCAAATGAGCCCCCAATCATCATGTTTCATATGTATCATCATTCATCAATTTTCAACCATGAATGAAGGAATGTTAAACCGGTACAAAGTGCAAATGCCAATGCCCAATTCATCCAGTTGGACTAAAAAAAGGGAAATAAAGTTTTGAACAAGCCTTGAATTCATAAGAAAACAAAAGTTTACCAAGAAAACTACACCAAAGTTGCCCTCACAGACCCCTGACTTTCTTGATGAGGATGGTTCACAGCTTGGGAGCGTGGTCCTGTGATTTGATCTTACGCTCCAAAATCTTGCATGCCAAAATCCATTTCTCTGAATTCTTAATGTGATGAGTTTGTTCCTGCTTTATCAACCGTTCGATTCCATTAGATTGCATCACCCGTTGTATCACCGCCAACACTTGCTCTAAGTTGTCGTTCCTTACCTTCACCCTTATCCCTCTCATTTGTTGAACCTGACCCAGATCATGACTCAATAAGTTGATCCCCCATCTCGCTGGGGTAAAGATTCCAGTAATAGCTTGCCTCGATACAGTGTTCATTTTGTAATGGATTTTTGGCACAATTTTGGGTTTCCTTCATACACATTCCACATTCATTTCAAGCATATAAGTAACATTTTTATCATTTACCATTTATCGGGCATTATTATTGATTGGGCACTTTCATTTATCGAGCTATAACAAGTATGTGATCATTTCACATATTTATGGCATTTATATAATTCACAAACACAACATTAAATTCAAGCATTAAAACATATACAATTTAGTTACACGAACTTACCTCGACAAATGTTCGTGTACATAAATCTACTAATCCGACATTTTCCTCATTTCCTCATTCTAACTCCGAATTTAGTTTATCCAAATCTATACGTGTAAATTTAACATCAATTTATCATATTTTATATTTAGGTGGACTCAAATTACGCTCTAGGCAAAATTACCATTTTGCCCCTAACTTTTCAATAAATTCTGATTTCGTCCCTAAGCTCAAAAAATGAAACTTGTGCAATTTACTCCCTATTCCAAGCCTAACCAAAATCCCATTACAAAATTTACAACGCATGTATTCGTACAAATTCATAATTTTTCATCAAATTTCACAACTTTACATTTTAGTCCCTAAATTATGTTTTCATCAAAAATCACTTTGTAAAAGTTGTTTATCTATCAACAATCTTTAATTTTCTATCACAAATATCTAATTTTCAGCATATTCATCCATGACCCAATTTTTATACTTTGATAACTTTTCAAATTGATCCGCCAAATAGATAGATTAAGCTATCTCGGTTCCAAAAATATCAAAATTACTAAAAACGGGCCAAGAAAACTTACCCAATTTGCCCATGAAAGTTTCTTCTCTCTCTCCTAGGGTTTCCATGTATTTTTGGGGAAGAATATGATAAAATAAAATGATATTTCTTTTTTATCATAATTAATTAAATATTTTCACTTTCGAATTTAGTCATTGCCTTTTTTCTAAATTTACATGGATGAGTCAGCAAAATATCTACATACTTTTTATCAATGGTATAATTACCATATAAGGACCTTAATTTTTGAATTCCATAGCTATTTGATCCTTTTAGCTACTAGAATCCAACTTTTGCATTTTATGCGATTTGGTTCTTCTCGTAATTAAACACATAATCAATAAAATTTTCTTTTCAAAATTTTCACATGACATTTCTAACATAATACGGTCCATATAACAAAATAAAAATAAATTTTATTTTCGGCTCAGATTTGTGGTCCAGAAACCACTATTCTGATTTCACCAAAATTGGGTTGTTACAATCGTTGATCGATTGACTAAATCTGCTCACTCTTTTTCTGGTCAGGATTGATTATTTGAATCAAAATTGGCTAAGTTGTATGTCTCCAAAATTGTAAGGTTGCACAGAGTTCCGGTTCGATCATTTCTAATAAAGATCCACATTTTACTTCTTGATTCTAGAAAAAGCTTCACGAGGCTTTAGGTATGCATTTGGATTTTAGTACCTGCATATCATCCTCAAACTAATGGACAGTCTGAGTGGGTTATTCAGATTCTGGAGGATATGTTACGGAGTTGTGTAATGGACTTCCGAGAAAGTTGGGAGGATTATTTATCATCGAGTGAGTTTGCGTATAATAAAAGCTATTAGGCTAGCACTCATATGACACTTACAAGGCTTTGTACAGTCGTAAGTGTCTCACTCCCTTATGCAAGATTGAGTTAGGTAAACATAGGGTTTTGGGTCCCAAGTTAGTTTCTGAGACTGAGAATACTATTAGACTGATTCGAGAATGCTTCAAGATAGCTTCCAATCGACAAAAATCATATTCAGATTTAAAGAGGCGAGCTATTGAATATTCTATGGGTGGTTAGGTATGGAGGTTATTCAATTTGGTTGTAATGGCAAGTTGAGCCCAAGGTTCATTGGACCTTACCGTATTCTAAAACATATCAGACATGTTGTATACTAGCTAGAGTTACCTCCTGAGTTAGATTGGACTCACGATGTGTTCCACGTATCGATGTTGAGACAGTATTGGTCTGACCCTTCTCATATTGTCCCCATTGAGGAGATTCAAGTGAGACCAGATCTGACTTTTAAGGAGGACCTGTTCAAAATCTGGATCGAGATGTCAATGTCTTGAGGAGAAAAATCATTCCTCTAGTTAAGGTTCTGTGGCGAAATCATGGTATCAAGGAAACCACGTAGGAACCTGAGGATTTGATTCGTCAGCAATATCGGCATCTATTTGAGTCAGGTAAATTTCGAGGATGAAATTCTTTTAGGGGAGAGAGTTGTAATGCCCCAAAATTTAAATGTTTTTCCACTAACGTCTGCCAATAATTAAGTCTCTGTATCTACGGTTAAGTGTTCTACTTATATGTTCGGGGTCAAGGGTTTGAGTTTTACTGTTGGAAAGTTTCATTATTATGTTTTAAATTGACTTAATCTTTATCTTTGAACTAGTGACTTAAGTTTAATTCTGTGTCAAGAATGAGCCTGCTAGTTCGATGGTTAAGTTTTGTATAGCCTTTGGTCTTGTGTTCGAGACTCTGCGTAAGTAAAGAGAATATATTTTATGCTACTTAATAAATTGTGTATGTTTTTCTTTTAAAGTTAATTAGTTTAGTTTTTTAAACATCGATATTT
Organism: Gossypium anomalum; assembly: GCA_025698475.1. Lineage (NCBI taxonomy): Eukaryota > Viridiplantae > Streptophyta > Magnoliopsida > Malvales > Malvaceae > Gossypium > Gossypium anomalum. The sequence continues at coordinate 74,130,660 of CM046961.1, forward strand.
TTTTGTTTTGGTTTTACTGCTCATCTTCTTCCCCTCTTTTCTTTTCTTGTCTTCTTTTTTCTTACTTCCCTAACTTGTTACTGGTCGAATTGGGAGCTCTACATTGTTCGTTGCGTCAGTTGAAAGGTTATTGCATAAGTTCTATCGTGTTCTCTTTTATTTTCGAGAAAATTTGTTGTTTTACTTCAAGGTTTCTTTTTCGTGCGAGGTAAACGAGTGATCTTCGAGTCAGGTTCTATATCGAGTTTTTCAACCTGATTTTGAGTTTTTACGCTAATCCTAGTGCTTCGTTGTGAATAATTACTTAATTGGCTTTTGGATTGTCATGTTTAGGTTTTGGATTCATTCCGATTACTTCTACGTTGAAGTCGTATTAGGTGTGTACCAAAAACCTAATTTTCTGTTATTTTAAAACGCTAAAAAACAAGGCTGTCGTTGCCACACGGCCGTATGGCAAACCATGTAAATCACTATTTGTTAATTAGAGGCAAACAGGCTAGGGACACGGGCGTGTGTCTAGGTCGTGTAACTCACTATTTGTGTTTTGGGTCACACAAGCTAATGACACAGGTGTGTGTCTAGGCCATGTAACTCATTATTTTGGATATAGGGTCACACATGTTAGGGATATAGGAATGCGTCCAGGCTATATGAGAGGCTGTGATTTACATGGGCATGTGTTTGGTCGTGTGTCAGACCGTGTAACTCACTGTTTTGAGCCACACGGCTGTGTGCTAAGCCATGTGAACCATACAGGCCAGACACCCATACCGCGTGAACCCACACAAGCGTATGGGACAAAATCCTAAAATTTTCTCTAGGGCCGTAAGCATTGTTTGAATAGAGTGTAGGCCTTTTGTAGGGTCTATATGATCTGAATTAGACTGTATAACTTGATATCCAATATTTTGAGGCTGAATAATCAATATTATATGCGTATAATTGATATGATAATTGTCAAATTACCTGTATTATCTTATTATGAATTGTAATTGAATAACTGTACTTACATCTATGATATCTGATATCTATAATTTGCATCTACATTGAGGGGAATGGTATAAAGAAGAAATTTATTGCAGTTTAATTATCTGTCGATTTGAGTGGCTAAGCCACAACTCGGTATTTGATTCTGGCAAATTATCGCATACTGATCTAGCAGCTAGTCTGTAATCATTCTGAATTATGTCATACCGACACTAATTGGTGTGTAGGGTAGGATGGGTACTCGATGCCCTGTATAGATTGGGATGGTTAGAGATGGTGTGTAACGGATGGGGTAGGAAACTGCATTTGTATTTGATTTGTTTTGCATCTGTATCTAATATGTTCTGCATCTTATATGAATTATTACGATATCATCTGTTTTTGGTTTTGTATCTGAATTTGGGCAATTACTATTATATCTATATTATTGTTTGTCTATATATCGATTACACACATTGAGTGTTAAACTCATTTTTTCTGTGAACTACATTGTAGGTAACCCATAGACTTAGGAGGCTCAACGTATCGGGACCTCGGTCATCTCTCTTTGTTAGGTTTTTTATTGTTTGTTTAAACTTGAATTAAAGCATGTTTTATTTCGAACTAGGGTTTGTAAACTCGGATTTCCACTTTGGTTTGACCGGTTAGGTGTTATCTAAATGACGAATTTTAAATTACTTTAGGGTTGGTTTTCCTTAAACGTTTGATGTAGCTTCTAGGCTTGGTCTTAACATCTAGATCGGGTATAGGGGTGTTACACCGATTGTTGAAGCTTCAAATATGGTTCCTCCTATGGTGTTCTAAGGTTTGGCTATGAGAGAAAAGTGAAATGAAAAGATGATGGCTCTAATTTTCATTTATTTGTTTTATTATTTTACTTCAATAATTAATAAAACAAAGTCAAAACTCATGTTCCCACCATCCACTAATATTAAAAAGTGGTAAATTTCCACTTAAAAACTTAAACAATTTCTAATTAACTATTTTAATTAATAAAATTCAATAGTGATTAAATTTTGTAATTTTTATGATTTAGTCTTTATACCCTAATTAATCATCTAATCACTAAAGTTTCTAAACCAAAATTCAATTCACTTATATAACAACTCTGTAAATATTTAAATTAAATATTTACAGGCTCAGTTTAAGGAAATGAGATCTCGAAACCTCATTTTCCAAAACCACTAACTTTAATGTCAAACCATTTGTACTTTAACTAACTTTCTAATTAGAAAATTTATCATATCAAAATTGAATATAACTTTATGATAGACTCAAAAATATTATTAAATAATATTTACTAACTTGATCCTCGGGATACTGGATTTCGAAACCATCGTTTCAAACACCACTAACTTTTGGGTCCTTACATTATGAATTTTTGGTAATACCGATTAGGCTTACCGATGCACCAATAGCCTTTATGGATTTGATGAACCAAAATTTCAATCATGTTTGGATCATTTTATGGTGGTGTTCATTGATGACATTTTGGTCTACTTAAAAGGATGAAATAGAACATGATGAACACTTGAAAATTATTTTGCAAACATTGAGGGTACGTTAATTGTATGCCAAGTTCAGAAAGTGAGAGTTTTGGCTTCGAAAAGTGCCATTTTTAGGGCATGTAGTATTAACAAAAGGTATCCAACTAGACCTGAGTAAGATTACAACAATTCTGGAATGGAAACCACCAAAGAATGTCACCGAAGTAAGGGGATATTTTTATTTTGTATTCAAATTTATTATAATTCCTTGTTCAACTATGACTCTTGTGATATTCTCTATATAAAGAGATCATTGGCTAAGTTAAAAAACACACCACATGAAGCGTCAATTCTCTGCCAAAATCTAGTTAGATTTATTTCCCTAAATAAATTCTAAATTTTAAGAGAACTCATATTTTAGTTTTTAGCCTTTGAGAGACATTGATATTCTCATTGAATATTAATAAAGTTTTTATAATTGTCCATCATTTTGTGATTAAATCCCTACTCCAAACAAGTTGTGGTTCTAGAATAGCAAAGAGTATTGTATTGGTCAAAATTTGGAAACTTTCTTTACCATATATTCCAAAACATATGTAAAGGATTTATTGCTATAAATAATATAGTCGCTCGGTTTTAGAAATTTTTAATTTATTGTTTTTCAACAAATTTGTAATATCCTGAATTAGGGCTTAATCGGAATAGTGGTTTCGTGACCACAAATCCGAGATAGAAATAATTATTTTATAAATATTTTGATGATTATGATATGATTGCATGATTGTGTGAAAATTTCGTGATGAAATTCTATGCCTAAAGTGTTTAAATTGAAAGTTGGGACTAAATCGAATAAGTTGCACAATTTGCATTCTAGAAGTTTTTAGTATGAAATTGCATTGAAATATTAATTAGGAGGTCTTAAATAGCAATTTGACCAATTTTAAGTTCATGGACAAAATTAGGACATGGAAGGAATTTTGGAAAGTTTAGTAAGGAGGGGCATTTTGGTCATTTGGATATTAAATGAAATAAAAAGGGAAAAATAACACAAAATAGTCATCTTCTTCATATGGTTGCTGCCGAATTTTTCTCTCTCCATAGCTAGGGTTTTTTCAACTTTCAAGCTTCATAGTAAGTGATTCTATGCCCCTTTTTTAATATTCTTTACGTTTTTGGAATCTTGGAAGCTCGATTAAGCTTATGCTAGTAATAATTCAACCTAGGGTTTATATTTGGAAAACTACCCATAAGTGAAATTTGTGTATTTTGATGTTTTATGATAGAATATGAGGTTTTAAATTATGTTAGATAACTTGTGCTACTCGGTTTTGAGTGAAAACGAGTAAAAGGGCTTAATCGGTAAAAATACCTAGTTGTCATAAGTACATGTTTGAGTGTGAATTTGATATTGTCATAGAAGGGAAAAATGATCAGCATATCATAAAACATAAGAATAAGGGATAAAGTTTAATTCCCGAGCCTAGGGGCAAAAGTGTAATTATGCAAAAGTTTAGGGGCAAAAGAGTAATTTTCCAAAGTTCGTATTAAATGCTGTTTTGATGAATGTATGTATTAAATAAGATTAATTTGGTATTATAGATCAAGAGAAACGGGAATCAAGTCGCGATCGAGGAAAAGAAAAGATTGTGGACTAAATTGCAAAATCTTTATATTTTGGTACCAAGGTAAGTTCATGTGTAAATAATGTAGCATAATTGTTATTTTTAAGTTATTGATGTTAATTATATGATATGCTGATTTTTTTTATCAGGAAATATTATGCTTTGTGGTTATTATTGAGTAATATGCAAACTATGTTTACTACTTGATAAATATAAATTTCTACCAAGTGTCGGTTTCGATATTCCATGGAAGACGGCAAAGATATGTGATCGAGGAAAAAGCCCATTTGAACCTTGGGAATAGATTAGAATACAAGTGACATGTCACTAGGATGGTTGAGTTCCGAACTCGTTGAGTTGAGTCCGAGTTCGTGAGATGTAACTAGACATCCGAGCTTGTTGAGTTGAGTCCGAGTTCACTTATGGATGCGAATGTTCGAACTCGTTGAGTTGAGTCCGAGTTCGTGAGATGTAACTAGGCATCCGAACTCGTTGAGTTGAGTCCGAGTTCACTTATGGATGCAAATGCCCGAGCTTGTTGAGTTGAGTCTGAGTTCACTTATGGGCGGGTTACATGATTGCTTGATTACATATGTGGCACTTATGTGCAAATTATCCGTGTATCCGAGTTATATTCCGATGTGTTCAATGGGTGAAAATTTCTATGAAATGGAAGAACACTTAAGATGCAAGTGACGTTTTGGTAAGTGTTGTGAAATGGATACTTTGGACAGGTATGTACTTAACCCTCGGGTTGAAAATAGATACAACAACGATAAAGTAGTAAGGTGATGAATGATGTTTAGAAATGTGATATATGTTTTGGTGATGCCATGCTAAAGTTGTTTGGTATAATTGTATTGTTATGTTACTTGTTATTTGCATATGAACTTACTAAGCATTTATGCTTACTCCTTCCTTTTCATTCATTGTAGTTTTGAACAAGTCAGCTCCGGGAATCGGGACAGTCGAAGTTTCGATCACACTATCCGAAGGATTTCTATTGGTAAATGGCTTGTAAAACTTAAGTATGGCATGTATAGCAATGTACCTATTTTGTGTAAATAATTTTATGATATGGCCATGTTTGGTTGAGAAAATGTTTGATATTGATAAGTCATGGTGATGGCTAATTAGATCATGTTTGATATCATGGAAGTTTAATAGGTTATCTAGTTCATAAAAAAATTCATGGAAAGATGAAACTTGCCTTAAAATAGAATATTACTGCAGCAATGACATGAATTTAAAAAATCACTAAAAATAGTATAAGTGGAACTAAATGATCAGTAAGTTATGAAATTTAAGCTTAATGAGTCTATTTTCATGTGGATTGAACAAAACAGGCATATAAATTATATTTTATGAGATATTTAAACTTTTGTGAAACAGGGCCAGAATGATTTCTGGATCCCCTGTTCTGACTTTAAAAATTTATAATAAATTTTACAAAAATAATTATAAGTTTTTCTTTACATTTATAGATTCCTTATTTAGTCTAGTTTTAATAGAAATAAACCTCATAGTCATTGAAATTTTGTATAGAGAGATATCTGATTCGTAATACACAGAGGTCAGAGCAGTCAAACCCTGAAATAGGGGAGATTTTAACTAATAAACTGTACTAATTGGCCCAACCAAAAATTCTAGAAAAAAATTAGTAAATAGTTATATGAGTCTATATTTAGGGAAAATTTACGGATCTTGATTTTAAGTTTCGTAACTCGAGATATGATTTTTCTTGTAACTGTGATGCAGATAGCTAGAAAGCTGTGAATGTAGAAACAAATGATTCGAAGTACTTAAATTGATAAATTATGTTCGGTAACACCTCAAGCTCGATTCCAGCATCAGTCTCAGGAGTGGGGGCATTACATTTGGTGGTATTAGAGCAGGTTTAGTCGGTTCTCGGACTACGTGTTGTATGTACGGATTTTTGCTATACATGCCATATGTATAAATTGTGATAGTGTGACGACTTCTGACCTTTTTAAATTATTTTTATATAGGTAATGGATCCCGATCCAGCTGTGGCAGATGAAGTAGAGAGTAATGCGCCACTCTCCGCTGAAGGGGCAGCGCCGATCGAAAAACCCACCTCCTACAGTTGGTCGAGAGGGAGGAGAAAGGGATCGGGAAGCCTTTCTCCAAATGATGAGTGCATGGTACACTCGAGTTCGTTAAGACGCGAACCCAAATGTCGACCTCCCCACCTCCTCCAATTCCTCAACCTATACCTCCGATGCCTCAAGGAGTTGATATGATAAAATTTCACGAAACCACATTGATAGAATTCGTAAACAAGGGGCTGAAGAATTTAGAGCAAATATTGATGATGATGCAGAGAAAGCGAGTTCGCTTGAAAATTCTATCCGGTATTTGATGAATTATCTTGTACACTGAAGAATGTTTGAAATGTGCTACATCTTTGTTGAGAGATTCAACCTATAATTGGTGGAAGACTTTAATTTTGGTGGTACCGAAGAGAGAGGTAACCTAGGAATTCTTTCAAGAAGAGTTTCGAAGAAATATATTAGTGAAAGATTTATTGATCGAGAAATGTAAAGAGTTTCTTGAGTGAAGCAAGGTAATATGACAGATCTCGAATATGAAAGAGAGTTTGTTCAATTGAGTAAGTATGCCGGGAATATGTTCCTCTGAAGCCAAGATGTGCCGACGATTTGAAGACGGGCTCAACGAAGACATTAAGGTATTTTTCGGATCCTTGAACTGAAAGAAATGGTAGTCTTGGTTGATCGAGCTTGCAAGGCTGAAGAACTACTTAAAGAGAAGAGAAAGGTAGAGGCTGAGACACGAAATTGGAAGAAAAGGCCAATGAGTAAGGCACCTTCACAGCAACCCGGAAAGTCAAGAAATATGAATCCTCGTTCCCAAATTTCAACTGGGCAATCATATGGAAATTTTAAGAAGCAGAATATGGGTCCTAAATCTCAGAATACTTCTACAGCCAGTGTAGAGAACTCGAGATTTGTTAAACCCGTGCGGTGGTGTGGTAGAAATTATTTTGGTCCGTGCAGAGCAAATGAATGTTTTCAATGTGGTTCTCCTGGATCATTTTATTAGAGACCGCCTGAGAGAGAGTGAGAAAGAAAAATTTCGAAATGTAAAAGCTAGTGGTACAGACTTGAGGAAGGTATCCGAGAAAAGTGGAAGTGAAACAAGCGATAAGAATGTAGCGGAGAGATGCGTGATTAGATCTAAAGGAAGAGCTCAAAATAAAACTTATGCTATTAAAGCGTGTGAAGATGCTTCCTCACCCGATGTGATTACCGGTACATTTTCTCTTTATGATATTAATGTTATTGCTTTGATTGATCCCGGTTCTACTCATTCATATGTATGCATGAAGTGGTGTCTAGTATGAATATACCGTGAGAACACGTAATTTATGGTTAGAGTGTCGAATCAGTTAGGCAAATGTGTGATAGTTGATAAAGTATGCAAGAAATGTCCTTTAATGATTCGGGGTCATTACTTTCCGGCCGACTTGATGTTGTTGCCGTTTGATGAATTTAATGTTATTTTGGGTATGGATTGGTTGACATTGCATGATGCTATAGTAAATTGCAAAGAAAAGGTTATAGAATTAGAGTGTGAAAATGGTGAAACTCTACGGGTTGAATCAGATAAATCAGAGGCATTGTCTAGTGTGATTTCTTCGATGTCGGCTCAGAGATATTTGAGAAAAGGTTATGAAGCTTATTTAGCGTATGTAATTAATACAAAAGAAGTTGAAAAGAAAGTTGAATCAGTGCCGGTTGTGTGTGAATTTGCGAATGTATTTCTAGAAGAATTGCCGAGTTTGCCTCCAGTCAGGGAAGTAGAATTTGGTATTGATTTGATACCGGGAACAGCTCTGATCTCGATTGCTCCATATAGAATGGCACTAACAAAGTTGAAAGAATTAAAGTCGAAGTTGCAAGAGTTGACTGATAAAGGCTTTGTAAGACTGAGTTTTTCACCTTGGGGTGCTCCTGTGTTATTTGTGAAAATGAAGGATGGTTCTATGAGACTATGTGTTGATTATCGGCAGTTAAACAAGGTGACAATCAAAAACAAGTATCCATTGCCGAGAATTGATGATTTGTTTGATCAGCTAAAAGGAGCGACATGGTTTTCAAAGATTGACTTAAGGTCTGGGTATTATCAGCTGCGAGTAAAAGAGTCAGATGTGCCTAAAACTGGTTTTAGAACAAGGTACGGTCATTATGAATTTTTAGTTATGCCATTCGGGTTGACAAATGCTCCTGCTGTGTTTATGGATTTAATGAATCGCATATTTCAGCCATACTTGGACAAATTTGTTGTGGTGTTTATAGATGATATTTTAATTTATTCAAAAGATGAGACAGAGCATGCTGAGCATTTGAGGATAGTTTTGCAAACTTTGAGAAATAAGCAGTTATATGCCAAGTTTAGTAAAAGTGAATTTTGGCTTCGGGAAGTTGTATTTTTGGGTCATATTGTTTCAGGTGATGGTATACGGGTTGATCCTAGTAAAATTTCAGCCATTATTGATTGGAAACCACCGAAAAACGTGAATCAAGTTAGAAGTTTCTTGGGGCTAGCTGGGTATTATCGACGGTTTGTAAACGGATTTTCTATAATTGCTGCTCCTATGACTAGACTACTCCGAAAGGATGTTAAATTTGAATGGACGGAAGAATGTCAACAAAGTTTCGAAGAATTGAAAAAGTTATTAACTGAAGCACCAGTGTTAGTACAACCCGAATCAGGTAAAGAATTTGTGGTGTATAGTGATGCTTCTCTAAATGGCTTGGGGTATGTACTCATGCAAGAAGGAAAAGTGGTGGCTTATGCTTCGAGGCAATTAAAACCTCATAAGAGGAATTATCCTACTCACGATTTGGAATTGGCTGCGGTGGTATTTGCTTTGAAGATTTGGCGACATTATTTGTATGGTGAAAAGTGCCGAGTATATACTGATCACAAAAGTCTTAAATACTTGATGTCACAAAAAGACTTAAATTTGAGACAGCGTAGATGGTTGGAGTTATTGAAAGATTATGAGCTTGTTATTGATTATCATCCGGGAAAAGTGAATGTGGTTGCCGATGCTTTAAGCAGAAAGTTTTTGTTTGCTTTGAGAGTTATGAACACTCAGTTGAAAATGTCAGATGATAGTTTGATTCTAGCAGAGATAAGAGCTGACCGATGTTTTTACAAGAGATTTCTGAAGCTCAAAAAAATGGTCAAGATTTGCTAGCCAAGAGAAGACAGTGTGAAGCTGATACGGGATCAGATTTCAAAATTGGTTCTGATGGTAGCTTGATGTTTAAAAATCGGATTTGTGTATCGAAAAATGATGAGTTGATTCAAAAGATTTTGCATGAAGCACATAATGGCTGTTTGGCGGTTCATCCGGGCAGTACGAAAATGTATAATGACTTGAAGAAAATGTATTGGTGGAGTGGAATGAAAAGAGATATTTCCGAGTTTGTATCAAAGTGCTTAATTTGTCAACAGGTGAAAGCTGAACACCAAGTGCCTTCAGGATTACTTCAGCCTATTATGGTTCCTGAATGGAAATAGGATCGGATTACTATGGATTTTGTTTTAGGGTTGCCATTGACTCCAGGAAAGAAAGATGCCATCTGGGTAATAGTTGACAGGCTGACTAAATCGGCTCATTTTATTCCGGTACGTATAGATTATTCTCTTAATAAGTTGGCTGAATTGTATATCCGTGAGATTGTTAGACTTCATAGAATACCTTTGTCAATCATTTCGGATAGAGATCCGAGATTTACTTCACGGTTTTGGCAAAAGTTGCAAGAGGCATTAGGTACAAAGTTAAATTTTAGCACTGCCTTTCATCCACAAACTGATGGGCAATCAGAAATAGTGATTCAGATTCTTGAAGAAATGCTCAGATGTTGCGTATTGGAATTTCAAGGTAGTTGGGAAAGGTACTTACCGTTGGTAGAATTTGCTTATAATAATAGTTATCAGACGAGTTTGAAAATGGCACCTTATGAAGCATTATATGGTCGTAAGTGTCGAACGCCTTTGTATTAGACTGAACTCAAGGAAAATCAGATTTATGGAGTTGATCTAATAAAAGAAACCGAAGAAAAGGTGAAAGTGATTCGAGATTGTTTGAAAGCTGCTTCAGATAGATAGAAATCTTATGCGGATTTGAAACGAAAAGAAATCAAGTTTCAAGTTGGTGATAAGGTATTTTTGAAAGTGTCTCCATGGAAGAAAGTCTTTAGATTTGGACGGAAGGGCAAGTTAAGTCCGCGTTTTATTGGGCCGTATGAAATAATTGAAAAAGTTAGACAGGTAGCATATCGGCTAGCATTACCACCTGAATTAGAGAGGATTCATGATGTGTTCCACGTATCTATGCTACATCGGCATCGTTCGGATCCTTCACATATAATTTTACCAAAAGAAATTGAACTACGACCGGATATGACTTACGAAGAAGAACCGATTAAGATCTTAGCTCGAGAGGTCAAGAAACTAAGAAATAAAAGTGTCGCTCTCGTGAAGGTATTGTGGCAAAAGCATGGGGTAGAAGAGACTACATGAGAACCTGAAGAAACTATGAGAAACCAATACCCACACCTGTTTACCGGTAAGATTTTTGAGGACGAAAAACCTTAAAAAGGGGGGAGAGTTGTAATATCCTGAATTAGGGCTTAATAGGAATAGTGGTTTCATGACCACAAATCTAAGATAGAAATAATTATTTTATAAATATTTTGATGATTATGATATGATTGCATGATTGTGTAAAAATTTCGTGATGAAATTCTATGCCTAAAGTGTTTAAATTGAAAGTAGGGACTAAATCGAATAAGTTGCAAAATTTGCATTCTAGAAGTTTTTAGTATGAAATTGCATTGAAATATTAATTAGGAGGTCTTAAATAGAATTTGACCAATTTTAAGTTCATGGACAAAATTAGGACATGGAAGGAATTTTTGAAAGTTTAGTAAGGAGGGGCATTTTGGTCATTTGGATATTAAATGAAATAAAAAGGGAAAAATAACACAAAATAGTCATCTTCTTCATATGGTTGCTGCTGAATTTTGCTCTCTCCATAGCTAGGGTTTCTTCAACTTTTAAGCTCCATAGTAAGTGATTCTAAGCCCCGTTTTTAATGTTCTTTACGTTTTTGGAATCCCGGAAGCTCGATTGAGCTTATGCTAGCAATAATTCAACCTAGGGTTTATATTTGGAAAAATACCCATAGGTGAAATTTGTGTATTTTGATGTTTTATGATAGAATATGAGGTTTTAAATTATGTTAGACAACTTGTGCTACTCGGTTTTGAGTGAAAACGAGTAAAAGGGTTTAATCGGTAAAAATACCTAATTGTCATAAGTACATGTTTGAGTGTGAATTTGATATTGTCATAGAAGGGAAAAATGATCAGCATGTCATAAAACATAAGAATAAGGGATAAAGTTTAATTCCCGAGCCTAGGGGCAAAAGTGTAATTATGCAAAAGTTTAAGAGGCGTATGTAATTTTCCAAAGTTCGTATTAAATGCTGTTTTGATGAATGTATGTATTAAATAAGATTAATTTGGTATTATAGATCAAGAGAAATGGGAATCAAGTCGCGATCGAGGAAAAGAAAAGATTGTGGACTAAATTGCAAAATCTTTATATTTTGGTACCAAGGTAAGTTCATGTGTAAATAATGTAGCATAATTGTTATTTTTAAGTTATTGATGTTAATTATATGATATGCTGATTTTTTTTATCAGGAAATATTATGCTTTGTGGTTATTATTGAGTAATATGCAAACTATGTTTACTACTTGATAAATATGAATTTCTACTGAGTGTCGGTTTTGATATTCCATGGAAGACGGCAAAGATATGTGATCGAGGAAAAAGCCCATTTGAACCTTGGGAATAGATTAGAATACAAGTGACATGTCACTAGGATGGTTGAGTTCCGAACTCGCTGAGTTGAGTTCGAGTTCGTGAGATGTAACTAGGCATCCGAGCTTGTTGAGTTGAGTCCGAGTTCACTTATGGATGCAAATGTTCGAACTCGTTGAGTTGAGTCCGAGTTCGTGAGATGTAACTAGGCATCCGAACTCGTTGAGTTGAGTCCAAGTTCACTTATGGATGCAAACGCCCGAGCTCGTTGAGTTGAGTCCGAGTTCACTTATGGGCGGGTTACATGATTGCTTGATTACATATGTGGCACTTATGTGCAAATTATCCGTGTATCCGAGTTATATTCCGATGTGTTCAACGGGTGAAAATTTCTATGAAATGGAAGAACACTTAAGATGCAAGTGACGTTTTGGTAAGTGTTGTGAAATGGGCACTTTGGACAGGTATGTACTTAACCCTCGGGTTGAAAATAGATACAACAACGATAAGGTGGTAAGGTGATGAATGATGTTTAGAAATGTGATATAGGTTTTGGTGATGCCATGCTAAGGTTGTTTGGTATAATTGTATTGTTATGTTACTTGTTATTTTCATATGAACTTACTAAGCATTTATTCTTACTCCTTCCTTTTCATTCATTGTAGTTTTGAACAAGTCAACTCGGAAATCGGGACAGGTCGAAGTTTCGATCACACTATCCGAAGGATTTCTATTGGTAAATGGCTTGTAAAACTTAAGTATGGCATGTATAGCAATGTACCTATTTTGTGTAAATAATTTTATGATATGGCCATGTTTGATTGAGAAAATGTTTGATATTGATAAGTCATGGTGATGGCTAATTAGATCATGTTTGATATCATGGAAGTTTAATAGGTTATCTAGTTCATAAAAAAATTCATGGAAAGATGAAACTTGCCTTAAAACAGAATATTGCTGCAGCAATGACATGAATTTGAAAAATAACTAAAAATAGTATAAGTGGAAATAAATGATGAGTAAGTGATGAAATTGAAGCTTAGTGAGTCTGTTTTCATGTGGATTGAACAAAACAGGCATATAAATTATATTTTATGAGATATTTAAACTTTTGTGAAACAGGGCCAGAATAATTTCTAGATCCCCTGTTCTGAATTTAAAAATTTATAATAAATTTTAAAAAAATAATTATAAGTTGTTATTTACATGTACAGATTCCTTATTGAGTCTAGTCTTAAGAGAAAGAAACCTTATAGTCATTGAAATTTTTTATAGAGAGATATCTGATTCGTAATACACAGAGGTCAGAGTAGTCGAACCCTGAAACAGGGGAGACTTTAACTAATAAAGTGTACTAATTGGCCCAACCAAAAATTCTAGAAAAAAATTAGTAAATAGGTATATGAGTCTAGATTTAGGGAAAATTTATGGATCTTGATTTTGAGTTTCGTAACTCGACATATGATTTTTCTTGTAACTATGACGCAGATTGCTAGAAAGCTGTGAATGTAGAAACAAATGATTCGAAGTACTTAAATTGATAAATTATGTTCGGTAACACCTCAAGCTCGATTCCGGCATCGGTCTCGGGCATGGGGGCGTTACAAAAATTGATTTTTGAATCGAATTTTTTCAACAATTGGTATCAAGGTCAGGTTGTGCTATCTTTATAGTGTAAATCAGTTTATCAGGTTATGCTATCTTTATAGTGTAAATCAGTTTATCGAATTTTTCCTCTCTTATTTGTTTGAGTAAATTGATGAGAAGTAGCATTCTTGCATTTATGAGCATGTTTTGGATTTTTGTATGTGTATGTATGAATATATTTATTTTATTTTGTTATAAAATAAATTATACCAAAAATTGTGGTTCCTAAAATTTTAGATCGATTGTAATTTAGGTTTGATATTTTTTGGGTTTGTAACTAGATTATGGGCTATCAACTCCATATAAGATTTTTTATTTTTATCTTTGTAAAATTAGAAAATCATGTGAGCCAAAAATAGAATAGATTTTTGTAATCCCAAATTTTTAGGCATAATCTTGAAAATTGTGGTAGACTAATAACTCAAATCTGAATGAAAACGAAGAACGAACGAACAAACGACACAAGAGGCTCAGGCATCGCACCTCAAAAAGTGCTTGTGACACCCCTTAACCGTGTTCGACGCCGGGACAGGGTACGAGGCATTACCGAACTTAAACATAACCAATCATACAAAATCGGGCCATAAAATTTCATCCAATTTAAAACCATTCATGCAAATGCATATCGTCCCTATTACGGGCTTACGAGGCCCAAAACATACATTGGGGTGGTTCGGGACTAAACCGAGAACTTTGGAAAACTCAAAAAAAATTTCATCAAAACAGGGGTCACACGCCCATGTGGCTTGGGACACGCCCACGTGGGTAGGCCATGTGGTCACACATGCCCGTTTCTTCAGCCCGTATAACTCTCTGTTTATGACGTCATCAATCAAAATAGGGTCACACGGCCAAGTCACACGCCCATGTCCCGGGGTCGTGTCCTTCACACAGCTGAGACACACAGCCGTGTCTTTGCCCGTGTGGCCAAAAAAATGGCTATTTACCAAGCCATTTGTCACCCTCATTTGTATATTCACATACACACTTTCAATGGAACTTAACATGGCACTATTAAGCTACCAACACAACCAAAATCAAGGCTTAAACATATCAAAACAATTATTTAATGTTCATAACAAAACTGTCCACTTGAGTCATATTCACTAAATTATTTATATCTTGAGCTAAAGAATTCTAAATTAAGATCCGCTTGATTTTTCCAAAACTAGGCTCAAATATCTTCCTACCATAAAATTTTCAAAATTTATGGTTTAGCCAATAGTATAGTTAATTCTTCAAATTCATCCTTGTTCTGCTGTTTGACAATTTTGACCTTTTTTCACTAAATATTAATTATCTCTTAGTACGGGATTCAGATGATGTTCCCGTTTATTTCTCTTGAAAATAGACTCATTAAGAATTTAAAAATATAAATTTGAACCCCCAAGTATTTTTATAAAATTTTTAATGATTTTCCAAAGTCAGAACAGGGGAACCCAAAATCATTCTGACCTTGTCTCATAAAAATTCAAATATCTCATCAAATGAAATTCTTTTGCTTACACCGTTTCTTCTATGTAAAACTAGACTCAATAGGATTTAATTTCATATTTTGTTCAACCTCTAATATTATTTCCAAAATTTTTGGTGATTTTTTAAATTTATACTACTGCTGCTGTCTAAAACTATTTTAATGTTAATTTTACTCTTTCACGATTCCCTTGTACTAACTTTCATTAACATACCATTATAAACCACATCACATCACACAATGACATTGGTATAGGCATATGGGTAATTAATATACTTGCAACCCATTAGTCAATATAAGCCAATTTATATGGCTACGTACCAAATCAAATCCTTATTCATTACAAGCCAATACATTTGGCCATATCATAATGACACATACACAAAATGACTAAGCCCCTATACATGCCATAGACTTAACATACTTAGATTCTCTTATACCCCAAACGATAGCTTGATAGTGTGATAGAATCTCTGACGATCTCCAACCCGAGCTAGCTGAATAAACCTATAAGAGGTGGAAAGAAATGGGGGTAAGCGTTCATATGCAAATAATAAACAACTATTAACATTCATTTATTTTACCCATTCATAAGAATGTTATTAATACAATTTGCATTAAATCTCATGATTACCACTTATTCATAATGCTTACTCTTTATCTTACAAACACTAATTGCATGTCTTGGCATTAGACTAATGACCATGATCTCCTCATTATAGCATATCACATTATTTAACAAGTTATTTCAACTTTCTTAACAACATGCACATTATTTACGAGTAATCATAATTTCCACATAGAATTTAACAATCTTTCACACATCTATTGAATCACGGCTTAAGTATATAAATTGTAATACTTCAAAATTCGATTAAGCTCATATGTCTATCACATGATTATTATCAAATCTTATCATGCATCCATTCATCATAAATGTAGATCATTTGTCATAAGGTTACCAATGTTTCACAAGCATAACTTGTTCATGTACATACATGTACCTCACATAATATAGTCATATACTTTCTCGTATGCATTCTTACCATATATACCGAATCATTTACTCATGAGTTATAAGTACATACCTGTACTAACTCGTAGCACATTCTCATATTTCCTTATCATTGACCTACTTGTCAAATAACTCACTGATTTACCCATTGAACACTTGGAATACTATTGGATACACTGAAAGCTCGCACATAAGTGTCACATTCATAGCTAAAGCTACCTCATATCACATAACACATAAATGCTCATTCTCAAGCTACTCACGGGTCTGCTCACACAAGCTATCGGTCAAGACGTAGCTACACGGGCTGCTCACACAAGCTGTCAGGTATCCGCAATACATGCCAGACTACCCAGCCACTGATAGGATGTACAATACCAGCACCCGAAACTTCATAACATGTTTTACATATATCATGAGCTCAGACCACATAACTTATGAGCTCAGATAGCATAGTTCCTAGTGACATGTCACTTGTATCCTAAACTATTCCTAAGGTTCAAACGGGATTCTTCGATATCACATTTTCGTTGAACTCGTTCACAAAGTCTCTCTCATTATAGGAATTCATACATTAATAAAGCATTAAAACATGATACAACATTTCATTATTTACACATGAACTTACCTCGACACGATAATGGCAAAAAGGGACCTAACCGTCAATTTCTCATTTTTCCCTGGTTCTAGGTCTGAACCTCGTTTCCCTTGATCTAAAATATCACATTTAGCTTATTTATTAGTCACATTATTCAATGTGATCCAAAAATCATACTATGGAAAAATTACGTTTTTGCCCCTAAAATTTAACATATTTACACTTTTGCCCCTAGGATCGTAAAATGAAATTTATTCAATTTCTTTAACATACAAGCCTAGCCGAATCATTTTCATAACTATAGTAGCCCACAATTTCCATTAAAACACACTTTTACTACATATTTTATAACTTTTACAATTTAGTCCTTTTAGACGTTTTCACCGAAAATCACTTCGTAAAAGTCGTTTCTCTAACCATAAACATGCATAATCTACCATTGAACATCAAAATACACAAATTTATAACATATTTCAAAACCTATACCTTCATCATATCTCAAATTAATGGTAGAAATAGCTAAATCGTGTTACAAGGATTTCAAAAATGTGAAAATCATTAAAAACGGGGCTAGAACGGACTTAAAATCAAGCTTGAAAGCTTGAATAACCCTATCCATGGCTTCCTCTTGAAAATTTCGGCCAAGGAGAAAGATGGAAAAATTTTTGGGCTTTTATTTTTGTTTTTAATTCATTTTAATAACTAAATGACCAAAATGCTCTTAATGAAAAACTTTGGGAACATGCCTAACCATGTCCAATTTTGTCCACCAACTTAACCAATGGTCTAATTACCATATAAGGACCTCTAATTTAAAATTTCATAACAATTGGACACCTCTAGCATGTAGAACTCAACTTTTTCACTTTTTACGATTTAGTCCTTTTGACTAAATTTAGTGCCCAAACATCAAAATTTTCAAACGAAATTTTCACGAAATCATTTCATGAAATTTTAGACCATAAAAATATAATAAAAATAAATTTCCTTACGTCAGATTTGTGGTCTCAAAGCCACTGTTCTGACTAGGACCAAAATCGGGCTGTTACAGCTTGTAGGTGTGCACGTATTAGGGCTTCGCATGCTAGCAGTCATGTAGGATGTGTCACAATGGCCAGGCATCATGCCAGCTAAGCCACAATAGTCTGACTAAAGGCAGGGGTGTTACACCTGAACTAGGTCAAGGGAGGTGTACAATGATGTGGGGTCTCACACCCCTTGCATGCGGTAGTGCATGCACTTCAATGAGGATGATCAATAGTAGTTCAGGAACTACCTAGTCAACCAAGCGAGGTACACTTGTCGTGCACAAGCAGGTGTCGTGATTGGGAGATAGCATCGCACCAATGCACAGTGCCTTTGAGAGATATTAATATTCCCATTGAATATCAATAAAGTTTTCATAAGTATTCATCAGTTAGTGGTTAAAGCTCATACTCTAAGTAAGTCATGATTCAAAAATATCAGAGAAGATCGTATTAGTTGAAATTTGGGAATTATCTTTTTTGCCTATTTGAAAACATAGGCACGAAATTAGTAAATGGTTTATTAATGTAAATAACACAAGCGCTCAATTTTTTAGAAAATTTTAATTTTATGCTATGCAATGTAAATCGATTTTTTCCAGTAGTGTCCCATATCAAGTTTATTAAACTTGTGTCAATGTTTTACTAATATTCACTGTGTAGAAAAAAAAAAAAGATTGGCTCATCCATGGCTACATTTTTTTTTTATCCTTATCCTAATAAATAGGTTCATTTGCTTTTTTATTATAATTTTTTTAATATTTTGATAATTATTAATATTTTGATAATTTATAATTTTTTTATACTTTTGCACCCTACTATAATAAATCTAGACAACCATTTGTCTAGATTCAAATGAACTTAGACAACTAAGTGTCTAGGTTCAGTCTAGATATGCCTTTTTATTAATTCTTATAAATTATTAATATTTTGCTTGAATTTTTCCATATTTGAATTTTTTTTTTATTTTTAACAATTATAATAAATTGTAAAATTTTTAAAAGTTTTATTGTTTTGTACTCATCTAGAATTATTTTGAACAAATGGTTATTTATATTCAAAGGAATCTAGACAACCATTTGCCATGTCAATATTCTACAACATGACATGTCATTTTTTGGTGCCTACTACTCGTCACATCAGTGCCATTAATGGTCAAACTGATTAATTGACGGTTTTCATTAATGAAAGGGCATTGCTGATTATTTTTTTTGGCCATTTAAGGTTCAATAAGGTAATTTTTTTTAAGAGTTTATTTGGTTTTTTTACTAAGGTTTTTTTTTTTCACCCTTAAGCCTAAAAATTATAACAAAATAACGATAACTCTTATATTAAAATTTTGGATTGGCAAAAGAGGCTTAAATAAGAATTCGTAATGCATAAATATCTTAATGGAAAATTGATATGTGAACTTTGTCATAACATCATTAATGATAACAACTTAAATTTTGATTAAATGAAATTTAAAAAATAAAATATTTTAAAAAATTTGGATTGATATTATATTAAATATAAATACAATAATATTACTTTATCATTGTTAATATTTTTCATCTCTCCCTAGTACTTTTGTCATTCAAATACAATTCAATGTTTCCTATTTACAAAACCAATACTTTAGTGTTTGATCTTTTTCAGATATGTTAACTTATAAATAACAATCTCAATTCAATCTACATGTAACACTCTAAATTTTTGATTTTTGAATATGTTTGTTTGCAAAAACAAATTGATATGGTGTGTTGGTTAATGCCTTGGATGTATGCTTTAGGTCCTAAGTTTGATTCCCTTATTTTGGGATTTTGAGTTAATTTTGGCTTTAAGTTAAACTTGAGCCTTTGGGCTTAAATTAATTATTTTGTTGGGTTATGATAATGATGAGCTTAGTGGTTCAATGGTTATGCATTTGGTTACTTTTTGTTCATGAGTTCAAAACTTATTATAAGTAAGTTGTGAAATAAATTTTTACTTGGACCTTTGCGAGATGTTAGAGTTTTAGTTAAATTCTATCATATATATTTTTTTTGTTGTTGTAATGTAATTTCTAACAAAATCCCTAATTTTTCTCTTGGTTACAATCGTCCAACTTCTCTTATCCTGCACGTTTTTAGTTCTTTGTGTATCTATTTTCCCAAGTCTGTCAAATTTTCCTTTTTTTTTTTTTGCTATTGTGCTTTTCTTGCTTTCTTCCATGATTGCCTCTACTTCTTCCTTTGTGCTTTCTTTGATCTTTTCTTTATTTTCTTCTTTGTGGGGGTACTTTTGTTAAGTTAATAAATTGTTGTTAAATTCGTATGGTTTGTGCTAGGACGATTATTAGTGTAAGTTTGTTGTTATTCTACTGCCACTGTTT
This sequence comes from Gossypium anomalum, assembly GCA_025698475.1. Taxonomy (NCBI): domain Eukaryota; kingdom Viridiplantae; phylum Streptophyta; class Magnoliopsida; order Malvales; family Malvaceae; genus Gossypium; species Gossypium anomalum. Next base: position 74,150,755 of record CM046961.1, read on the forward strand.
GTTTCAACTCGTTTCTGTCTAATGGAACTTTAAAGATTACTTTCACTCTATGTTTTTAATAAGAGTTCAATTGACTTCTTTATTTATAGACAAAACGGGTGGAAATCAATATCCTCCGGAGGTATAATCATCGTTTTTGTTTGTTGATTTCTAAAGAGTAAATATTTGACATTAGTGTGGGGTCTGAAATTTCGGTTTATGAATGTGTTCTTGGATGGGCTTTATTATGATTAATGAGTAAGATTTGGTGAACGATTGTAGGCTTGTGAGTTCCAAAAACATGGTTAATTGTACTCACAATCATGAAAATGACCCAAAAACTCATTCAAAATTAAATAAATTTGTGAAAACAAGGGTTATTTTGAAACTTCCCAATGACCATAAGACCGTGTGGAGCATACGGTCGTGTGAATTCTTGCAGCCTTTGTGGCTTAGCCGTGTAGAGCATACGACAATGTGAAACTGTGTAGACAGTGTGGACCATACGGGCTAGGTTTTTGGGTTGTGTGGGCCACAGAACTGTGTAAGCCTTTTTTTTCCCTATTTTACCGATTAAGGGTTCTTTGAGCGACTCAGAACTTGGGTCTATAGGCATTGCATGAGGCTAGAGAGGCCTAAATTTCAGTACATAAAAGTATACGGACAAGCTTATGAGGTATGTTAAGTAGGAAATGTTACCATTAAATCATGTGTTATGTTATGATCTGCATGAAAATATGTAAGTATGCATGCCATATGATTTATGATATATGTAAGTATGATATACGATTATGATTTGTTTGTGTTCGGGGGTGGAGGTGGAGGTGGAGGTGGGCTATGATATGATAGAGGAAGTGCTATATGGCAGTTTATACTGCAATTATGGTAGCTGGATCCCAAATTTATGTATAGCAGCTCAACTGCAAATATAAGAGTGGCACACCGCCAAGTGGTGTGATTAGATAGATGGACTATTGTAGTCCAATATGGTGTGGTTGGTTGGACAGAGATGGTGTGTAGCAGATGGGGGTGGGATTTGTTATGTTATGCCATGATCTAATTTGATATTATATGCTATGGTCTGATCTGATCTAATATAATATACTATGATTTGACATAACATGAGATATTATGATATGATAATATATGATCTGTATAAATTTTGATACATTATGAAAAGTTTGGAAAGATATGCTATGAAATGTTTTGTTACACGTTTATTTATGTATTAAAATTATGGGTCATATCGCACACTGGGCTTAAAGCTCACGATTTGAATGCATTGTTTCAAGTAATCCTCCGACCAAGGAATAGACGGTGTCTTCCGAGCTTAGGTTTCATGACTAGATTATGTATTACGGACTTTTTATTTTCTTCATTATGGACATTTTGGACTGTTTTGGGTTTGATTTTTATTTTGGACATTTTTGTTTTTAGTTAGTTCATTAGAATTATTTTGAGATTACTAAGCAGAAGTTTTGGACATCTAAAAGTGTTTAACTCATAATAATTAAAAATGAAATGTGGTTTTATATACAAAAAGTTATAAGGTTTTCTGCTGCAAGACTAAATGAGATTCTTCCAAAATGTTTTAGTACACAAATGTTTCAAGAAAATTGGTTTTGATTTTAGAAATACAATTAAGTTGGGACTTCGAAAATCACTGTGTTTTTCAAAAGACTTGTTCATTTAGGTTTTCATCCATTGAAGTTGGTTTTCTTCAAAGCTAAACATTATTTTTGCTTGTACAATGCAATCTCCCTGATCCGATCGTAATGTCTAGATCGGGTATAGGTTGTTACATTTTATGGTATCAAAGCCAGGTTGCAAAACTCAGTTGTGTAGTTTTGGGTCCAAAATGTCTTAAGAAATAAATTTTTATTTTGAATTAGAATTTTATTAAAATGATTTTTTCTTTTTTTGATAAGTGAAATCGAGACTCCAGTGCAGATCCAAGTTAGAATTCTAAAGCTTTAGTTATGCTTTAAAGATATTTTATATGTGATACTTTAGTGTAAGAAATGGCCTTTAGAGACTGTAGTGTAAGAAAATACTCTCTATACACTAATCAGTATTTTGATAAAACATTAAGATTATGGTTTAAAACTTAAACTGATTTCATAAAATTTTGAAAATTATAGATAAGACAATGAGCACTCATGGTTCTTATGGACATGGTACCCGTAGGCAAGGTGGTCGCCGTCGGGGGGCTCGAGTTGAGCCTTCTTTGATGGCAGTTTGCCCCAATTAGATATGGGTGAGACTGTCAAAACCCTGACTACTAAGACTGAGTCTACGGCTCAGACTGTCAGGGATGATGCATTATCCTAGGCAATGCTGAGGGATTTAAAAAGGGTCATTAGGACCCATATGGGATCTAGATCTAGGAGTCAAGGGTTGATAACTGAATGATGGCTAAGTACTATTTAGAAGTCACAGAAAGGATAATGAATTACTTAGATCGTACCCTCGAGTAGAAATTGAAGGGTGCAATATCCTTGCTTCACGATGAAGCATACCAGTGGTGGTTGGTAGTGGAAGAAGGCACTCAACCTGAGCAGCTGACATGGGATTATTTTTGAGGTACCATCCAAGGTAAGTACATTGGGGCAAGTTATATTAAGGCCTACAAATGCGTGTTTATAGGGCTAACTCAAGGGGACAGATCGGTGGCCGAGTATGAGGTTGAATTTTTATGATTGAGTAGGTATGCTAGAGGATTGGTTATTGATGGCAATGAAAAGAGCATAAATTTTGTGGAGGGCTTGAGGTATGATCTCAAGGTCTTAATAGCTCTTTAGAGGGAGCGGGTTTTTGCGGCCTTGGTGGATAAGGTCAAGATAGCTAAAGAGTTTAAGGACAAAAGAAAAATTAGAATAAAACCAAAAAGGATTCGAGTCCTTCTAGTTCATCTCAGCGGCCTATAAAACGAGCCAGATTTGATAGACTTTCGCAGATAGAGCCAGCTACCAAAGTTTAGCCACTGCTAGAACTAAGGAATTTCTGATATGTTGGTATTGTAATAGGCACCATCTGGGCAAGTGTTAGAGGAGGACTACTTATGCTTTAGGTGTGGGACAGTGTAACAAAAGATTAATGAGTTTCCTCTTATGGTTGAGCCTGGGCGAGCTCCAGTTTAGGGTCAGATTTTGCCTCAGATAGTTGGTTAGCAACCTGTTAGAGGTTGTGGTCAAATACGAGGAGGTAATGGTGGTGGTCATGGTCATAAAGCATCGGGCAGATGTGTGGGTTAGGTTGAGGCTAGGCAACTAGCTTTGGTTTATGCAGTAAGGTGCCATGAGGACAAAGATGCGGTGGATGTGATTATTGGTACGTTCGTTTTTTGCTTTAATTGATTGTGATTCTACGCATTCCTATCTATTTGGTAGTGTAGTGAGAAATTTTGGGATTGTGGCAGAGGACACTAGTTATGAAATTTTTGTGATTAGCCCTTTGGGTCAATCTATTCAAGTTAGTAAAGTATATAGGAGGTGTCTGCTTGAGGTTCAGGAGCATATATTCCTTGCTAACTTGATGGAGTTGCCATTTGGGGAGTTTGACTTGATTTTACGTATGGATTGGTTGGTGAAGGACCTGGTAGGGTTGGACTGTGAAACTAAAAGAGTGACCTTTAAGGTTGGTGATGATAAGGAGGTTGTGATGGTTGGGGAGCGTTGATATTATTTATCCAATATGAACTCTACTTTAGTAGCTGAAAAGCTAAAACATAAAGATTGTGAAGCATATTTTGCTTGTGTACATGACGTGAGTAGTGTGAGTTTGGTTGTGGGGGAAATTCACACTGTGAAGGATTTTTCAGACATCTTTCCTGAGGAGTTACCAGGATTACCTCCGGATAGAGAGGTTGAGTTTGGGATTGAATTACTATCAGGTATAGCTCCAGTGTCTATCGCCCCATACCGAATGACACCTAAAGAGTTGAAGGAACTTAAGCTACACCTTTAGGAACTGTTGGACAGAGGGTTCATTCGACCTAGTGTGTCCCCGTGGGGAGCACCGGTTCTCTTTGTTAAGAAAAAAGACAGTTCTATAAGTATGTGTATGGATTATCGTCAGTTGAACAAATTAACAATAAAGAATAAATACCTACTTCCGAGGATTAATGATCTATTCAATCAGTTCTATGGAGCCTCAGTTTTATCAAAAATTGATCTTCGACCTAGATACCATTAGTTGAAGGTTAAGGAATCCAATATGCATAAAACTTCCTTTAGGACTCATTTTAGACATTACGAGTTTCTTATTATGCCCTTTGGTTTGACTAATGCTCCGACAGCATTTATGGATCTCATGAACTAGGTTTTTCTGCCTTATCTGGATCAGTTTGTCATAGTGTTTATCGATGACATTTTGGTATATTCTAAGATTGAAGGATGAGCATGATAGGCATCTTCGAATGGTTCTTCAGATTCTTCGTGAAAAGGAATTGTATGCTAAGTTAAGTAAATACGAGTTTTAGTTGGGTAAGGTGATCTTTTTATGGCATGTGGTTTCTTCTAAAGGTATCCAAGTGGATCCTAAGAAAATAGAGGCTATTCTTGATTAGAAACAACCAAGAAATGTTACTGAGTTTTGAAGTTTTTTGGGTTTGGCGGGTTACTATCAAAGATTTATTTAGGGGTTTTCTTTGATAGCAGTACTTTTAACTAAGCTGCTACATAACAATGCTCCATTTATTTAGGCTGATGAGCAACAATCAAGCTTTGAGAAGCTCAAATCAGTTTTGACTCAGGCACCTATTTTGATTCAGCCTAAGCCTGGGAAGGAGTTCGTGGTGTATAGTGACGCTTCGCATGCGGGCTTGGGTTGTGTATTGATACAAGATGGTAAAGTGGTTGCATATGCGTCTAGGCAACTTAAGCAACATGAGGGTAATTATCCGACTTATGAACTTAAGCTTGCTGCATTTGTCTTTGCACTTAAGATTTGGAGGCACTATTTGTATGGTAAGAGATGCATCATCTATACTGATCATCAGAGTCTTAAGTATCTCATCACTCAAAAGGAGTTTAATCTCAAGAAGCGTTGCTGGATTAAGTTGCTTAAGGATTATGATTGTTTAATTAAGTATCATCATGGTAAGGCCAATGTAGTGGTCGATGCACTTAGTCAAAGATTTATGACTGATTTGAGGGCAATGTTTGCTTGCCTAAGTTTGTTTGATGATGGTGGAATTCTGGCTGTGAGTTACAAGTTAACCCGACTTGGTTGGATGAAATTAATAGTAAGCAGCTTTTGGATGAGTCTTTGATTAGTCGAGTTCAACAGATGGATGTGGGTAAGACTTGGGATTTTGGGTATAATGATGATGGGATTTTAGGTTTTTTGGGTCATATCTATGTGCCTAAAGATGTGGATTTGAGGCAGTCTATTCTGCGGGAAGCGCATAGTAGCTCTTATGCTATGCATCCCGAAGGTAATAAGATGTATCGGGATCTCTATGATTTGTATTGGTGGCCTAGGTTAAAACGTGAGCTGACCAAGTTTGTGTTTCATTGTTTGACATGCCAAGAAGTTAAGGCTGAACACCAACTTCCTTTTGGGCTACTTCAACCAGTTAAGATTCCATTATGGATGTAGGAATGGGTAACTATGGATTTCATTAGTGGGTTACTTTTGACATCCATTAAGAAGGATTCTATTTGGGTTCTTATGGATTGGTTAACTAAGTCGACTTACTTCATTTCAATTAGGACTAATTACTCTTTGCAGAAGTTGGCGAAGCTATATGTTTCTGAGATTTTCAGACTTCATGGGGTCCCTCTATCTATCATTTTAGATCGGGGTCCTCGTTTTACTCCTCGATTCTGGCAAAAATTGCATGAGGCTTTAGGTACTTGTCTTGACTTTAGTACAGGATTTAATCCTCAGACTGATGGTCAGTTGGAGAAGGTGATTCAGATTTTGAAGGATATGCTTTGGAGTTATGTGATTGATTTTTAAGGTAGTTGGGAGGAGTTTTTACCACTAGCTGAATTTGCTTATAATAATAACTTTTAGTCTAGCATTCAAATGGCACCTTATGAGGCTTTATATGGTAGGAAATGTCGCACTCCTCATTGTTGGACTGAGTTGAAAGAATAAAGTTTTGGGTCCTGAGTTAGTGGTTGAGACAAAGGATGAAGTTCATTTGATTCGAGATCAACTTAAGGCTGCTTCTAATAGACAGAAGTCTTACGTAAACCTTAAGAGGCAGGAGATTGAGTATGAGGTAGGGGACCATGTTTTCTTTAAGGTGTCTCCTTGGAAAAAGGTTCTCAGGTTTGGTCGTAAGGGCAAGTTGAGCCCTCGATTTATTGGGTCGTATCTGGTGTTGAGACATGTTGGGCAAGTCACTTATCAGCTTGTTACCTCTGGAGTTGGATCGCATCCATGATATTTTCACGTGTCTATGTTGAGACGTTATCGATCTGATCCATCGCATGTGGTTCCAGTGGAGGAGATTGAGTTGTGGCCAAATTTGTCTTTTAAGGAGGAGTCAATATAGATTTTGGATCATGAGATTAAAGTCTTGAGAAGAAAGACCATTCCTCTGGTTAAGGTACTTTGGCAGTATCATGGTTCCAAGTAAGCCACTTGGGATCTTGAGGGTCTGATGCGTCAACAGTATCCTTATCTTTTCGAGTTAGGTAAATTTCAAGGCCGAAATTTCTTTTGGGGGGAGAGTCATAACGCCACAAATTTTTTATTTTTGAATACAATTGTTTGAAAAAATAAATTGATATGGTGTGTTGGTTAGTGCCTTGAATGTATGCTTTAGGTCCCAGTTTAATTTTCTTGTTTTGGGATTTTGAGTTAATTTTGGTTTTAAGTTAAACTTGAGCCTTAGGGCTTAAATAAATTATTTTGATGGGTTGTGACAATGATGAGCCTAGTGCTCCAATAGTTACGCATTTGGTTACTTCATGGTCTTGAGTTTGAATCATGTTATACGCAAGTTGTGGAATAAATTTTTGCTTGGACCTTTTTGGGATATTAGAGTTTAGTTAAATTGTATCAAATCTTTTATTATTTTATTGTAGTTTAATTTCTATCCAAATCCCTAATTTTTCTCTTGGTTACAACCGTCCAACTTTTCTTCTCCTGCAAGTTTTTGGTTATTTGTTTTTTTATTTTCCCAAGTCTGTCAAATTTTCCTCTTTTTTATTTATTTATTTCTATTGTGCTCTTCTTGTTTGCTTCCACGATTGCCTTTACTCCTTCCTTTGTGCTTTCTTTGATTTTTTTTCTTTATTTTCTTTAATCTTTTCTACTTCCTTTGTGCTTTCTTTGATTTTTTCTTTATTTTCTTCTTTGTGGGGGTACTTTTGTTACATTAATAAATTGTTTTTGAATTCATGTGGTTTGTGCTGGGACGATTATTAACGTAAGTTTGTTATTATTCTACTGCCATTGTTTGTTTCTACTTGTTTTAGTCTAATGGAACTTTAACTATTACTTTTGCTCTATGTTTTAATAAGGGTTTGATTAACTTCTTTATTTCTAGACGAAAGGAGTGGAAATCAAGATCGTCCGGAGGTGTAATCGTTATGTTTGTTTGTTGATTTCTAAAGAGTAAGTATTCGACATTAGGGCGGGGTCTGAAATTTCAGTTTATGAATGCATTCTTGGATGGGTTTTATTGTGATTAATGTGTATAATTTGGTGAACGATTGTAGGTTTTGTAAGTTCCAGGAATGTGGTAAATCATATTCACGATCAGGTGTGTAAAAACGACCCAAAAACTCATTCAAATTTTGATAAATTTGCAAAAATAGGGGTTGTTTTGAAATTGCACAGTGACCACACGGCTGTGTGGTGGACCATATGTGCCACACGGTCGTGTGAGAGGTTGTGTCAAGCACACGGTCGTGTGAATTCTTGCAGCCTGTGTGGTTGGTCGTATAGAGCACAGGCCGTGTGAAATTGTGTGGACTGTGTGGGTAGACTGTGTGGACCACATGGGCTAGGTTTTTGGGCCATGTGGGCATTTTTCCCTATATTAGGACCCGGTTAATGGCTATTTGAGGGACTCAAAATTTGGATTTGTAGGCATCGTATAGGGCTGAATAGACCTAAATTTCAATACGTAAAAGTATACGGACAAACTTAGGAGGTATGTTAAGTAGGAAATATTACCATTAAATCATGTGTTATGTTATTATTTGTATGAAAATATGTAAGTATGCATGCCATATGATTTATGATATATGCAAGTATGACATATGATTATGATTTGTTTGTGATTATGTTTGGGGGTGGGGGTGGGTTATGATATGATGGATGAAGTGCTATATGGTAGTTTATATTGCAATTATGGCGCTCAACTGCAAATATACGAGTGGCACACCGCCACATGTGGCGTGATTGGATGGATGGACTCTTGTAGACCTATACAGTGTGATTGGTTGGACGGAGATGGTGTGTAGTGGATGGGAGTAGGATTTGTTATGTTATGCCATGATCTGATTTGATATGATATGCTATGGTCTGATCTGATCTGATATGATATACTATGATTCGACATAACATGAGATATTATGATATAATAAGATATGATCCGTATAAATTTTGATATGTTATGAAAAGTTTGGAAAGATATGCTATGAAATGTTCTGTTACGCATTTATTTATATATTAAAATTATGGGTCATGTGGCACACTGGGCTTAAAGTTCACGATTTGAGTGCTTTGGGTAATTCTCTGACCTAGAAATGGATGGTATCTCTGGAGCTCAGGTTTCACGATTTTAGATTATGTATTACAGACTTTTTATTTTGTTCATTATGGACAATTTGGACTGTTTTGGGTTTGATTTTTGTTTTGGACATTTTTATTTTTGGCTAGTTCATTAGGATTATTTTGATATTACCACGCAAAAGTTTTGGACATCTAAAAGTGTTTAACTCATAATAATTAAAAATGAACCGCAATTTTATATACAAAAAGTTATAAGGTTTTTTGCTGCACGACTAAATGAAATTCTTCCAAAATGTTTTAGTACACAAATATTTCAAGAAAATTGGTTTTGATTTTAGAAATACAATTAAGTTATGACTTCGAAAAATCGTTGTGTTTTTCAAATGACTTAGTCATTTAGGTTTCCGTCCGTTGAAATTGGTTTTCTTCAAATCTAAACGTTTGCACTACAATAATATAAATAATTATTAGTTGATAAATATGATATTTAAAGAAAATTTTAAAAAAAAAATCAACAATCATGTAACTGAATTTTAATTTTAATTTTTGATATAATCATAAGTATCCTTATAAGCCTAATTCTATTCGAGCTGAGAATGATATTTAAAGAAAACTCTCTCAATAATATCGACTCCAGTAAGTAAATCTTATTAATATTAAATAATAATAAAAATATTAAATATCATATAATAATAAACATTGAACATATCAAATGTTAAATGAGAATAAAACATTTTATGGTGATGGAAATAAAACCTATAAAATAATACTAAAAATGATTGTTTTTAGTGATTTTCTTTAAATGTTACTGTATGAAAATGTGCGAGTGTTTGTGGATAATGTACTATTTATAATACTAAATCTTATTTTTATTTGATATGCAATTGTAACATTAATTAAGAATTAATCTAAAATAATAAGGCTAAATTTATATGAATTAAAAGTCTATTTTAATATTATACTATGATTTTATCTAATTAATATTACTTTGTTAATATAGTAAAATATTATTTTTGGAATAAAATTTTTAGTAATACAGTGGATGATAAATGATATTTTCATTCGTCAAAAAGTTTCTCAACAACTTATGCTTTTAGATAAATTATACATTATAGATTTAGATAGAGATATATATTTTAGAAAAATAAAACCAACCTAATATCTTTTAATATTAAGGTAATGTTTGGAAAGCCACATTATAATTAGATTTGAGTGTAATTGCTTATAATTACACAATAATGAAATGTTTAGGTAATTATTGTAATTGGTGGGTCTCATTTAATTGGGTGCAATTAGAGCACTTAATTTCACTTTCTAATTCTTAGGAGAATCTGAGAATTAAAGTAATTATTGGATAATTACATCCAAATCGTATTACCTTATGGCTTTCCAAAAACTCATGCATGATTTAACTTTAAAAAATCATTTTTATACAAGTTTAAGTTATAAAAATTATATTATAACCATGAACATGTATGAAAGTTTGAGATTGTTATAGCTAAAAAATTTTAAATTGTACTATAAATCTTAAAAAATTATATTATAAAATAATTTGTGTATTTTACAAAGTTATAAGAAAAATTATATTATTTAAATCATAATTTTTTTAAAATAATTATGGCAAGAAAATATTATAAAAAATAATTTACATGTTATAAAAGTGTCGGAATATATTTACGTGTCCATGTTATATAGTATAAAAATAATATACTTATTTATAAAAAAAAGTCTTATAATTTTTTGCCATAACTTATTTATAAAATATAATTTTCTAAAGTTATGACAAAAAATTATATTATTTATAAGAAGCGTTAAAAAATTATTCCATATTTTATAAGACATATTTATAAAGATTATATATTATATATTTTTATTATTTTAACTTAATTTTCATATTATAAAAAAAGTATAACCTAGTGTCACGAGGCTAGATCTTTCGTCTCGCGATTCGTGTGGCCTTACGCGATTCATGCGGCCTTAGGCAATCCGTTCGTCCAAACTCGCCTAAGTCAGCCTTTACTCAAGTGATGATTCCTTTAGAAGTCCTTCAAGGCACCAACTTGTATAGCGAAAGCGATTTATGCCCAGAGAAGCAACAAAATAACAACAGAAAGAACGCACACAAGGTGTTTGAGTAAATGCTTTCTATATTCTCTTATTCACAAAGAATAATGAAACAATGAATGGAGTGAGTACAAATAAGGGGGAGGCTCTCTATTTATAGTTGAGTTCCTCCAAAACCGACAGTCAAGATACATTTGCATCGATGAACGAGATTAACTATATCCCTTAAATATAGGATTTAAAAGATATGCCATATCAAATCTAATCTAATCTTTACAAGATATGATTTTATCAATCTTTTAAGATTAGTTACCAAAATAGCCTAAGTTGTCATATCTTCATTATCGAGCCAACCAGGCTTCAATCTGACAGGCTTCTCCAACAGGTTACTGAATCGGGCCAATTCTTGTAGGCCAAATGATCCCCATCTACACAATAGACCTCCATCGGATGCATTTGGTACGATAGTCACGGGCTTTGAACTGCGGCCCCTGACATTCTCCCCCACCCATTCTCGCAACATCCTCGTTGCGACTTCCGAATGGCACTGACTTGATTTGCCTTGATCTCGTCTCGACTCTTTAGCTTTTCCTTTCTTTCGTGACTTTTGTCTTGGCTTACGTTGCTTATTAACTCGAACCGTCCTACTCGTTGCATTTACTCTAGTCAACTGTCCAACTTGCATCACTTCTTTTTCCTTGAAGTTTGATGCACTACCCACATCTCTTATAGGTGGAAGCCTTGTTGATAACTCGGCCAACTCCGACGCTTCTCTCGAATTAAGTCTTATTGGTCTCAGCTTCACTATTTTCATCGCAACTTTTCCCTCTAAGTTCGATGACAAACTTACCTCTTCCTTGGGTGGAAGCCCCTTCGATGACTCACTAAGCTCAGGTGTTACCTTTCCTTTGACTACGACTTGTTTTAGACAGTTTCATAACTCATGTGAACCACGGCACAAGAAGCACTTTACTCGCTTCTTTTTACTCCTTTTTGCCCTCTTGGATTCGACTTTTCCCTTGCTTGAACCAAGCTTCTCGGGCTCATTGTCTGCTCCATCGTCCCCTTCGATGATAGACTTCTTCAGACATTTCCGCAACCTATACGGACCATGACACAAGAAGCAGTCCACTTGCTTCTTCTCGCTTTTGGCCCAAGGCCTTACCCACTAGCTTCTCTTTCTTAAAAAGCGTGGATTTCTTCAGACATTTCTTCAATATATGTGGACCATCACAAATAAAGCATTTCAACTTGTCCCTTTTCCTATTGGGTTTCTTCTTCCCAACTTGTGGTTTCCCATTACCACCATTGTTGTCGTTGCCATTGCCATCAACATCTTCCTTGTGATCCTTTTCACATACACCTCTTTCCTCGGACTTGGAAGACCCAAGCTTGTCTTTCCCTAGACCAAGCTTGATCACAGATTCTGCCACTGTCATGGCTTCCGACAGCTTTTGGACACCTCTTTGTTCCACCTCCTATCTGACCCACGGCTTCAATCCATTCTGAAAAGCAAGAAATGGTTCTTTCTTGGTCACATCTGAAACTTGGAGTATGAGTTCCTTGAATTCTCAAACATACTCCCCCACTGTGCCCTGTTGCGTTATCCCTTGTAACATTGCCCGGGCTTCTTCCTCGACAAATTTAGGGTAAAACTGTCTCTTCAACTTACATTGGAACTCTTACCACGCCCCAATCTCTCATTGCCTTTTATCTATGGTCCTGTCTTGCCACCATAAAAGCGCAATATCAATAAGAAACATTGAAACAGTGCTTACCTTAACTGTATCATCCATAATGCCTTTGGCACAAAAGTAGTTTTCTATCCTCCACAAGAAATTGTCCACATCGTATGCAGACCTTGTCCCCACAAACTTTTTCGGCTTCGGGACATCCTCGTAATTGAGTGTTGCACTTGACACTCATTTTCCCACGGTTGCTCGGTATAAGGCTAGCTCTCCCTCAAGCTCCTCTATTATTGTGCTCAAAGCCATCACCATGGCTTTGAGAGCATCATTCCTCTCAATTAGTTTTTTCTTTTTGGAATCTAGCAACTCTTACATGCTATCCCTATTGGAAGTGAGACACAATGTCACAAAGTCCCTGGACTGCTCTCTTAAGTCCTCAATGTTTTCCCCAAGTGCATTGTCTGACTCTTTTGCACCCTCTATGGGCTCCTCAAGTTTACTCACACATTCCTCAATAGCCGACAGCATCTCCCTCAAAGACTTTCTGGCCTACCTTTGTTCGAACTCTTCTTTTGACATCCCAACCAATAGCTCAGATACCACTTGTCACGGGGCTAGATCTTTTATCTCGTGATCCGTGCGGCCTTAGGTGATCCATGCGTCCAAACTCACCTAAGTCAGCCTTTACTCAAGTGATGATTCCTTTAGAAGTCCTCCAAGGCACCAACTTGTATAGCGGAAGCAATTTATGCCCAAAGAAGCAACAAAATAACAACAGAAAGAACGCACACAATGTGTTTGAGTAAATGCTCTCAATATTCTTTTATTCACAAAGAATAATGAAACAATGAATGGAGTGAGTATAAATGAGGAGGACGCTCTCTATTTATAGTTGAGCACCTCCAAACTGAAGGTCAATATACATTTGTATCGACGGACGAGATTAACTATATCCCTTAAATCATGGGATTTATAAGATATGCCATATCAAATCAAATCTAATATTTACAAGATATGATTCTATCAATCTTCTAAGATTAGTTACCAAAATAGCTTAAGATGCCATATCTTCATTATCGGGCCAACCAAGCTTCAATCTGACATGCTTCTCCAACAGGTTAACGAATTGGGCCAGTTCTTGTGGGCCAAATGATCCCCATTTACACAATAGACCTCCATCGGATACATTTGGTGCTATAGTCATGGGCTTTGAACTGCGACCCGTGACACAAGCATAAGCCTTTTTCCAAATTAAATTTATTCAAGTGTTTATAATCAAAGCTATAGACTATTTGAATCATGAACCCAAATATTATGTGGTAGGTGCTAGTTATGAAAATACAAAAAAAGTTTTCTTGCAATATATCGTGGGGTATGATATTGTTTGAGAGAATGAAGCCAAACACAAACACTAAGGACAACTGCAGACCCTTTAATTTGGTACATTCAAAGCTTTGAAATATGATTAAAAAGACATTTGTTGTTTTAAAAATATTTCTCATATTATCAACATCACCTCAATATAGTATAAAAGACAAGGGTAGGTCATACTAGCATCTTGCATATTTCATATGTAATAGCCCGTTTTTAGTGATGTCAGAAATAGTGGTTTCAGAACTACAATTCTGACGAGTGAGTTATTATTTTATTATTATTTTAATATATAAGAAATTATATTAAGGTCATATTAAAATTTCGTTAAGAAATTTTGAGGTTTACTTAGTTAATTAAGTGAAAAGGACTAAATCGAAAAAATTGTAAAAGTTGAGTTTTATTAGTTAAAAGGGTCAAATGGCTATGAAATTTTAAACTAAAGGACTTGAATGGTAAATAGACCATTTAATGAGTTAATGGATATTTATGGATTAAGTTTTATTGTAATTTTGATAGTTTTTAAAGGTTAAAATGGTAATCGAATATTTAAAACCTAAATTAAATAAAACAAATTGGTCCATCTTTTCTAGTCTTCTTTTCCACCGATTTTTGAAGAGAAAAATAAGTCATTGTTGTGCTTTGAAGGTTTGTTCAAGCTTGTTTCTTGCATGTAAGTGATTATGAGTCTCGATTTAATGGTTTTTATATTTTTGAATTCGTTTTAGCTTAATCTAGCTAGCCTGGGGATTAATTTGTAAAAAAATTAAAGGTTGAGGGGCTTGGAATGAATTCTTTTGAATGATTTTTTTATGTTAATTGATAGATTATGAATCTTTTTTGAAAAATAAAGAAGTTTTGTTAAGTGAGTTTTTATGAATATTGAAATTAGCGATTAAATTATTAAAGGTGTAAATCTATGGGTTTTATTGTGAAATGATGGTAAATATGGGTTGTTTCAAGGTCCCTTGTATATATGGTTTACATGGATTTAGGTTAAAATGGTTTTTAAGTTATGAGCTTAAGGACTAAATTGTGAAAAGTTAAAATATTAGGGGTAGATTGGTAATTTTGCATAAATATAAACTATGGATTAAATTGAATTCTTGAAGTACTTAATTGATTGAAATTATCTATTTAGACAAAGATAAATCACGTTCAGACTTAGATCGAGGAAAAGCTAAAGCTTCATATCAGTTCGACTATATTACTATGCCCTTGTTATCGAGGTAAGTTCGTATGAACTGTAATTGTTTTAGTGTTAGCTAAATTTGAATGTTATTACATTGTTATGAAATAAATGAAATTGAGTATAAATGAATTTATGCCATGATGTATTGACGGATATCAAGTCCCGGTTGAACCTTAAGAATTCTTAGGATACAAATAACATGTCATTAGGGATTTCATGTTTCGAATGTTGGTCTTGAATGTCCTACCGATGGCTGAGGTCCTGCATTTGTTACGGATTCTTTACAGCTTGTGTGACCAGCAACGTGTAGCTCACATTCCAACCTATAACTTGTGTGAGTAGGCCCATTTCACAACTTGTATGAACATTGATAAAAAGGAAATGTTACGATTATATGTAAAAGTACACTATGTGTGAGCTCTCCCGAGCATCTGATGTAATTCTAGATGGTTCAACAGGTAAGAAAAGGAATGGATCAGAAAGTAAGTTAATGGAAATATTCATGATTTATGAAAAGGTTGATGCATATGTAATGTATCTTGTGAACTCTATTTATGGTATAAATGAGCTTATATGTAATGTTGATGAACCTACTAACATGTGAGATTGATGATGTGAATAAGCTTATTCTAAGCTCATGGCATTGGTAATGGTTTATGCTTATTCTATGAATTGTGTTATTGAGGAGGTAAGTTATGTTTAAGTATATACGAGCTTACTAAGCACTAGTTGCTTACGTAGTTGTTTTCCTTTGTTTTATAGATCATCGGAAGCTCGATTTGGTTGGAAGCTCGTCAGAGACCTATCACACTATCCAACAAACATATTGGTAGTTTTCGAGTATTTTGGCCAAGGTTATTAATGGCATATATAGGTCATTCTGTAATGGTATTTAGTGAATGTGTAAATGGTAGTTTGGTATGCTTATGCATTGTTGTTTATATATGGTTGATGGACTTGTAATGCTTGTTAAGTTAAGTCCCTTTGATCACTTATAAGTGTTTGTATATAAGGCTCCTTTTTGGTAAGTTTATAATGGTTTGACTATGGTCAATTGAGACATGATTTGGTAGATGTTTAAACTAGGTTCTTATGCTTGAAATAAGGCTATATTGACATGTTTAGGTAAATAATGTTTGGATGCAATTGTGGTGCCTTTGAATGGCATATTGGTTAGGTGAATTAAGTTGTTTGAATTGACATGATTTATGTGTATTTGAATGATGTTTTAGTCCCTTGAAAGTGTATACAAACGGATTGGGTAGTCATGTATGAATTGGTTAGGAAATGACTTGATTTTAGGTAAAATTTTGGGTCCACATGTCCTTAGACATGGGCTGTCACACGGCTATATGAGACACACAGCCTGACAACACGGTCCTGTGTCACTTGTGAGTTTCTTAGTGTTCAAGTCAGTGAGTTACACGACCTAGCACACGTCTTGGCACACGGGTGTGTGTGGCAATTCAGAGAGTTACATGGCTTAGCATATGGCCTGGCACACGGGCATGTGGGGCTACTCAATGAGTTACACGGGTGAGGACACAGGTTGGAACACGGCCATGTGACCCCTATTTTATAATTTTTGTATCTTTTTCTTAAACTTTCTGTTTTGTTCAAATTAGTCCCGAATTGATTCTATGATTTTTTTAGGGCCACGAAGGCTCGATTTAGGGACAAAATGCATGTGATTGGATGAATTATGATATGTTTAATTTATTTGAATATTATGATGTTAAATGTTTTTGATTG
The DNA here is from genome assembly GCA_025698475.1 of Gossypium anomalum. Taxonomy (NCBI): domain Eukaryota; kingdom Viridiplantae; phylum Streptophyta; class Magnoliopsida; order Malvales; family Malvaceae; genus Gossypium; species Gossypium anomalum. The sequence goes on from CM046961.1 coordinate 74,167,501, forward strand.
TACGATATTGCTCCGTAACCCTAATTCGGTGACGGAGATGAGTTAGGGGTGTTACATCATAACTTTATTCGTAAGTAAAATTAGGATGATTCATACTTTAAAAAGTACACAAAAGAAAAGAGATATTGATAACCTTAATGATACATATTCAGATTTAGATGATGAAGAACTCGATTAAAGACCAACAGGTTATGCTAAGAACTATATGTTAAATGTTAAAAAAGGGAATAACCCAACAAATATGGAACAATAGAGCAATTAGATATAATTGCATATGATATTTATTTTTCTTATTATTTTTATTAGTAATTATATTATTGACTACTTTATTGGAGTAACATGTTACATATGATAATTTGATTTTAATTTTTATTACTCGTTTAGAAACTTTTTATCGTACTGATACTTTTTATAGTAATTAATAATTTTTAAAAAAAAATATAAATTATGTAACTGTGTATTACAAATTGTACCAAACATGATATAAGAAATTATAATATAATCACACTTTATAGCCAAACCGTCTAGGGAATTAAATTTTTTTGTAACTACACTTCTAATCAATTACTTTATATTGTACAAATAGACCTTAAGTGGTAAGTAGCTATCCACTTACTTATTATATTAAACTTTTTTTTGTTAAAAATTTAATGTCATTATCAAAATCATAATTTATTTTTCAATAAATGAAAATTTTCAATAATATATTAAACACATTCTAACAAGGCTTTAATAAAATTAATGGATTCGAATTCGGAGTTGATGGGTTTAATTTTTATCAAAATATCTCTCTTTTAAATTTATATATTTTATTTTAATTTTTAAAACTTCAAAAATACTGCAATGTAAACATTATTTTATAATCAACATAAACTAGAGTCAACAATTTTTTTTATTTTTTGGGTTCAAATATATAAAATTTGAAATTTAAATTTGACACTTTTTCTTAATTTCGTACTTAAGTGTTTTTTTCCCTCAATTTGGTACTTAAATTTTTTTGTCCAATTCAATACCTGAATTTGTCAAATGTCATACAAATTACCCTTAAAACACTAATGTGTTAGTTTTTTCTTTGAAGGAACATAAATAACTAATGTATGACTGAATGTGAATGATGATATGAAATCTAATGGTAAGAATAGTTACATTTATCTGGAGTTTCTTTTGTTTCGCTAAATAATATGCTCAAATTTTATTTTCCATTAGGGCTATGATTACTATGACTATTAATGACATGAATAATTCAAGATGGACAACATGCTTAAAACATGGCCTGTTATTCAGAAAGCCCTTAGTTCCACAAAAATATTATCAATATTAAAGGAAATTCGTGCTAAAAATTTGTGCTTTGAGCTATGTTCAATGAATTGATATTGAAGAAAAAAAATAAAAGTTTTAAAAACCCAAAATAAAATAAATTCATTATGTTAAATTAAAAAGACATAATGACTTATTTGGCTTTTTAATTTTACAAAAAGTAATTTTAGCCTTCCATTTAATTTTTTGCCTCTTTTAACCTTTAAACCTGTTTTGTTTGTTAAATCACTCAAAATGAAAAGAAAAGTTAATATTTGTTAACTTTGTTGACATGACGTCGCCGTAGTAGCCCACGTGGATGCTACGTTAGCAATTAATTAATTTTTTAAAATTAAAAATATTTTTATAATTTAAATACATTTAATGAATTTTTATTTTTTTATTTTAAAAAATAATTAATTACTGATGTGGTATCCACATAAATGTTACGTCAGCAAAGTTAATAGACATTAATTTTTCTATCCATTTTGGGGTGATTTGATAAACAATATAAATTTAAAAACTAAAAAAATTAAAAATTAAATAAAAGACTAAAATGATATTTTTTATAAAATTAAAGAATCAAAATCGAATCAACAAAAAATGGATGATCTTACGATCCCATTACCAATACTATTTTTAAAACATTAACCCTAGTTGTAGATCCTAGTCATTCTTGGAAAAGTACGGAGAAAAACGTGAGGTATATGGTAAGGTTGGGTAGATGATTCCAAAAATGTGCGTTTTAACTGGCCGAGAAATTGGGAAAATAAAATGCAAAAAAGAAGAAGATAAAAGATAAACTGGATTGGGTTGGGTTGGGGTTCAAGTAAAATTAAAAGTAGCTATTGGGATATTTGAAGCCTAAGACTTTTCTGGGCCCAAAAGGCAAAGCACATTTCAAACAGAAATAAAACCCTAGCCCTAATCTCTCTCACCTCTACTCTCAAACGCCGCTGCCTTCTTTGTTTCTGCGCCGCTGCTCTCAACCTTCCTTCGGTTCACCCAATGGTACCTCTCTTTCTCTGAATTTCATCGTTTGGTTCTTCCATCTTTCCTCTTATGTGTTTTATGCATGTGTCATTAACCTTTTTCTTTATGTTATGTAACTATGAAAAGGCATCGGAAAAGAAGCTGTCGAACCCAATGAGGGAGATTAAAGTTCAAAAACTTGTCCTCAACATCTCTGTCGGTGAAAGCGGTGATCGTCTCACCCGTGCCGCTAAGGTAACCCACAAAAACCCATTCATTTTCTTTTTTCATGTTTTTCTTAATACTAGTTTTATCCATTTTGCTCCTATTTAGGTCTTGGAACAGCTCAGTGGTCAAACCCCTGTCTTCTCCAAGGGTAAAATCCCGACACGCAATTGTCTTTTAGTTTCTTTTTTTGGTTGGATGTTGTTGTTAATGAAAATAAAAATGTGGGGTTGATGTGAGCAGCTAGGTACACTGTGAGATCTTTTGGAATCAGGCGTAATGAAAAGATTGCTTGCTACGTGACGGTGAGGGGAGAGAAGGCTATGCAACTTCTCGAGAGCGGTTTGAAGGTTAAGGAGTATGAACTTTTGAGGAGAAACTTCAGTGATACTGGATGCTTCGGATTTGGCATCCAGGAGCACATTGATCTTGGCATCAAGTAAGTTTATTATTTTTAGTTTATTATTTTTGGTTCCTCTATTAATTTTTCATATTTTAATTCGTGTTGTTACGTTTATAATGTGTTAGGGAAACATCGAGTTGAAACTTTATGATTAAAATAGAATGGACATAGTAGAGCAAGGTTTGGGTTCTTTCATGGGTTTGGGTCTTCTTTTGTTTTTGGAACTTTAGATTAAAAAACTGTACTACCTATTGGCCAAACAAAAATATACTATACTACTTGAATGGCAATACATTTGTGTCTCCTGCAATGCTTTATAAGTTCGAGCTTGGCATTAGGATGTAATAATGGAGCTGCATTACTGTTAGCTTCCTCTAGGATGCAATTATGAAATAGCAATGCTACTTTTAACTGGGCTAAGTTGTTTAAAGGTTTGCAAGTAGAGTGGGCTTGAAAACTATAAGCCCAATTCAGTTTTAGTGTTAGTTTAACACTGGCAGCCATTAAAGGAATCTTGTGAATATCTGTTCTTTTCTTCCTGTTAATAAGTTAATTAAAAGCAGTTCTTGGCAGCTTATTCTATTGCTAGTTGTATTCAATATTGATGCTATATATTACATGAAGGTGTAAAATTGCAACCCTTGTCCTCTTTCTAGGTATGACCCTTCAACTGGTATCTACGGAATGGACTTTTACGTTGTCCTGGAACGAGCTGGGTACCGCGTTGGTCGTCGTCGCAGGTGCAAGTCACGTGTTGGTATTCAGCACAGAGTAACTAAGGAGGATGCCATGAAATGGTTCCAGGTCAAATATGAAGGTGTCATCCTTAACAAGTCTCAAAATATTGGAGCTTAGGGGTAGCATTTACAAGTTCAGTTGAGTTGTTTGAAGTTTTGGTTGTTTGATTTTGACTATTTACTGTATTGGTTTTTTGTTTTACCGGAGAGATATATGATTGACTTGAAATTCCAAAGTACTTTCCTTGTTGGTTTATTACATTTATCAATATTTATGCAATTGGAGAAGGCCTTTCTCTGTTCAAGTATTTTGAATTGGAGCCGCGGAAATAAGAGTAAAGCTTAGCATTTGCTATTACAGAAAAAAAGGGGGGGGGGGGCGGTTCTGTCTCCTTATGACATCAACAATTGAAGAAGTTCAGTCTTCCTCAATCTGGAGTAACCTTTGATTCCTCTGGCTTTTGCTAGTTCTTTCACCTCTGAAAGTTTCAGTTTCTCCATGTTTGCCAACTCTGAGCCCTTCCCGTCGGTGGACACCACTTCATTGCCCCTCTCAGGGGTCTTTGTTCTGGGTGCTGTTGGCTGTGGTATAGGCGACCTCTTTATAAAATTAGATGGTGGCCTTGATAAATTGAACTCCTCGGTTTCTACAGTAGCTTTCTTCTCCACTCTACTTTTCTTAGAGATTCTACTTCTCCATCTCAATGCCTTGGTACCCTTTTTTGATCTAGTGTCTGCCAAAATTGTAAAATATATAAGTTTTGGCGTGACCATTTTGACACATCAAGGAATTAAAGCTTCAATTTCTTTGTCCGTTTTGAGGTCTGGTAAGGATGGTCTGGTTGTCTATGCCTATCCTAAGATGCCTGTCTGACTCTTGTTTCCCTTTCTTGCAGGCATTCCAATCACTAGAACAGTGACTATCCTTACCAGACCTCAACATAGTGCATGTGTTTTGGTAACAATTATGTTTGAAAAAACTGGAATGCTTTAAAACTGTATGGAATTGGATGCCAAAGCACGTTACCTTTGACATTCATTCTTGATTCGCGAATAACATCCATAACTGATTCAGCTGTGGACTTATCCTCGGATGAGCTGAAACTTTTAGACTTGGCCCTTCCAGGCTTACCCTTGGAGATTGAAGATTGAAGATTGTATCCTTCTAAACAGAGCAATCATCTCTTCCTTACTGGACGATTTAGGTGCTTTAATGCCACTAGATGATTTCTCATTTTCATCAGTCTCCTTACTTCCTGGGGCATTATTAGAACTTTTCTTTGGACCGCTTCCTTTTGTGTTGCCATCAGATGTTATGCTTGAAAGAGTTGGGTTAAGTGAGGTAAAGGGCATAGACTTATCTGCAATCTCTGCCAAATTTAATAAGCTGCATCAACAAATGATCCCTCAGTTTCTAGTTTATGAAATTTCAGACGGACTAGGAACGACAGATTCATGTGTTTATAATCGTAATCCCAGGTGGAAACTGAAAACCACGACATATATGTCATGTCACCGAATTTAACAAAGAGAGGAAGTATTGAAACAATATGCAAATCTACATTGCAAAGTTGAAGAGACAGGCCAACACAGTGAAGTATTTGCATGCTGAAATGCCATAATGTTAGAAATCTCAAGTCGATCAAATTCATGCAGAAATGATTCAAACAGAAAACGAGTACTTTGGAGGCAAAATACCCAGATCTCTTCCAAATGGCAACCTTCAAATACAGAGAGTTATTAGCAGATCCCTTAACACACAAGGTACAACAAAAATATTGCAACGAATAGATGGGATTTATGAGAAATATGAAATGATAAAAGACCATGGCGAAAACTTACCTGTGAGAGATAAAACAGGCTTTCTCAGCTTAAGTTGCTTGTTGAAAGGGAAAGAAGGAGCGAAACGAGATAGAGACTGAAAGGAAAGAATAGCAGCAGCCATGTTTTGCTTGCAAAAATTGCAGATTCCAAATGCAATTGGATCCACGAGCTATATCCTATACGCTGTAAGTTCTAATAATTTTATTAATTCCTGAATTTGCTGGTCCACAATTTTATTTATTTATTTTTCTGTGAGCGTGCACATCACGTGCCAAACGAATCATCTAACTGTTAGCTTTTATGCTTGAAACCTTCCCGTTTTTCCATGGCTAATACTCCCCCAAACTTGTCTTTCTCGCTTCTAAATCAAAACCCAAAACCTTGAAACTTTTCAAATCTTCTTCAAAAACCCAGTCTTTTTTCAGTTTTTGAGGTCATGTTGGAAAAATCCACCGATTACCAAGTTAAAGATTATTTCTAACGATGCTGATGCCTTTAAATCCTATGCTCAATGATATGCAAATTGTGGGACTTAAAGGAAGCGTGGAAGGGTTTTCTTCAACTGTGGAGAGTTGTAGGTCTTGCATGTTTAATCTTTTGATATGATTTCTTAGACAGATAAAGTCTCATGGACATTGATAGTTGTTGGACATGGCATGCCTGTGTTTGCAAATGAAGGTATTGCTACTACCTTCAACGAGATAAGGGATGCGGCATGGAGTCTAATGAAGGATCCTTCATTTCATTTCTATACTGCATGCTAGGAGCCATTCTGGATTACTTGAGGAAGATTGGGGATTCTTCTACATAGTGAGAAATGATTGCAACAATCATGTGTGGTAAACTTTCAAACGCATATGAATTAATTGAAAAGAATATCTATAAGAATTCAGACCAGATGCCACAATTTGGGGAGCTCTTCTATGTAGTTGCAGGATTTACGTATCATGGTGTTAAACTAGCTGAGAGAGTTGCAAACCCGAAACTACTGGATACTATTACTATGCACTTTTAGCTAGTATCTATGCAGCGGTAAAAATGTTGAAGTGGAGAAAATGAGAGAGAAGATCGGCAGGAAGGGTTTAAGAAACGGACCCAAGCTGCACCCTAGTCGGATGGTAATAATAGTCAAAGTTGTAATACTAAATGTAAATCAGGTTTTATATAGATTAATATTAAGGATGCCATGGAACGATGCTGGGCCGAATGTTACTAAATTTATTACTGTTTTACAGTTGGATTTATGATACTAAAAAATCATTATTACCAAAGTCTTACTACAAAATCACAACCAAGCCAGAATAAAGAGTATACAGGTCAAACAAGGCTATTAATAAACAATCTCAAGCAAACTTTAAGAGAAAAGTTGAGAATATCACTAAAAATGGGTTAACTTTGACAAACGAAAACTTGAAGTTATAATACCTGTATGGAAAATCCTAGTGAACACAATTGAGATCCTTGAGTCTATAAACTACAACCCAAAAATCATCATAAATAGACATTTGATAGAACCTCAATCGAACAGTTGATCAAAACTGTAGTTGTTGAACAAAATCATCATAAATAGACATTTGATAGAACCTCAATCGAACAGTTGATCAAAACTGTAGTTGTTGAACAAAGTTGTATTTTTTTGTTTCTCTTTTTCTTTTTGATTTGTTGGCACACACTTTTTACACGCAAAAAATGTTGTTTCCCTCTTTTAAAAAAAATAAGTCACAAAGTTATAGTCTTCCCACACATAGTGGAACACATGGGGCCCTACACCCAACAAATCTCTCCTTCCCACTATGTGGAGGTGTTCGCCATACCAACTATCGAGCAACAAACTTCAAACTTCCCTTTGGTAAATCCTTGGTCAACATATCCGCACCATTATCATCAATGTGAATTTTCTCAAGCTTTATCAACTTAGCATCAAGAACTTCTTGTATCCAATGGTACCTCACATTGATATGTCTAGACCGAGCATGAAAAGTCAAATTCTTACTAAGATGAATAGCGCATTGGCTATCACAAAACAAGACATATCTCTTTTTAGCAAAGCTTATTTCTTGCACAAATGTCTCCATCCAAATCAACTCCTTGCATGTTTCTGTAGCTGCAATAAATCAGACTCGGTAGTGGATAAAGCAACACATTTTTGGAATCTAGATTGTCAAGTCACAACTTTCCCTACAAAAGTGATCAATTAACCTAAAGTAGATCATCTCAAGTCAATATCTCTAACCATCTCTAAATCTGTATATCCAACTAGAATGGGCTTCTCATTGTCGAAACAAAGTTGAAAGTTGAAAGTGCCTCAAAGATATCTCTTTATCCATTTTACTGCATTCTAATGCTCTTTGGCTAGATTAGAAATAAATTGACAAATAGTACCAATCACATAGGCTAAGTTCAGTCTCGTACACTTCATTGTATACATCAAACTACCCATTGAAAAAAAGTAAGGAACTTTTCACATGTCCTCATTCTCTCTCTATTGATGGACTTTACTTGACACTTAACTCAAACTACATAGTAAGGGGAGTGCTCACCATCTTAGCTCTATCCATATTAAACCTTTGAAGTACTTTCTCAATGTACCTCTCTTATGATAACCATTACTCATGGCCACTCTATCACATGTTAGTCTAATGATAAGAACTTGCTTTGTTGGCCCCAGATCCTTCATTGCAAAGGACTTACTCAACTTTTGCTTCAAAATGGCAATTTTAGAAGCATTATGACCAATAATAAGCATATCATCAACAAAAAACAATAGGGTAATGAAATTATCACCAGAGAATCATTGAACGTAAATACAATAATTAGAAGTAGTCTTCTTGTAGCCATGTTCCCCATAATAGACTTAAAGCTTCTTGTACCATTAACTTGGAACTTGCTTCATTCCATACAAACTCTTCCTCAATCTATACATGCAATTATGTTTCCCTTGTGCAAGAAAATCCTTTGTTTGTTCTAAGTAAAGCTCTTCCTTCAAATCACCGTGAAAGAAAAAGCATTTTGCACACCTATCTGTTCAACCTCTAAGTCATAATAAGCTGACAAACTTAATATAGTTTTGATAGAGAACATCTTCACAGCTAGAGAAAATATTTCCTTAGAGTCAATCCTATTTTTCTAACTATAACCCTTAATGACCAATCTAGCTTTGTATTGTGGAGTGGAATTCTCTTTTTGCTTCAACTTGTAAACCTACTAATTTTTCAAAGCTTTCTTACTCTTTGGCAATTTTACCAACTCAAAGGCATGATTTTCATGCAAGGATTGAGGTTTATCTTTCTTAGTCCTAATCCATCTACTTTTGCATTAACTTTTCATAGCCTCCTTCTAGCATTCAAGTTCCCTTATGTCAGTTAAAAAACATACTTATTAGTAAAATACCTTAGAAAAGATCGTCAATCTTTAGTTGATCTTTGAGGTGGAATTGTTGGTGGAGCTATAGGTGCTTGGTGTTGATCATTCTCAACCTTATTTATGTTAGCATCAAAATCAACTATACCCTGTTGATCATCAATGTTATCTTTTTACTTGTTATCATGAATAGGGTTTGACGAAAGAGCTAGAGGAACTGGATCCGTGTCGATCAAGTTACCACTACTTTATGGATTCCTCTTCTCCGTCTTATCAATGTCTTTAATGGTTTGATCCTCAAAGAAACCACATCTCTAATTCTCATAAGTTTCTTTTCAATCGAATCATACAATTTGTACCAAAACTCGTTATGATCATAAACAATGAAGATACATTACCGAGTCTTGGAATCCAACTTAGATTTCTCATCATTTGGAACATGAAATAATGATCTACAATCGAACACACATAAGTGATCATATGACATGTCTTTAGCAAACCAAGCCCTATTTGGTACATCACCTTGCAAAGGAACAGTAGCAGACAAATTAATCATATGTGCAACCATATACAAAGCTTTAGCCCAAAAAGATCAAGGTAACTTTGCATTTAAAAGCAAAATCTGACTCTCACAACTAATGTTTGGTTCATTCTCTTAGCAATGTCTTTGGCAATGTCTTTTGATGTCTGATTTCTTATAACTGACAGTAATCATCAAATGATCCTCTGTACTTGTCACCATTATTAGTACAAATGCACTTCAAAATTTTCATAAGCCCTTTCTCAACCGAAACTTAAAATTACTTGAACACATCAAGTACATGGTCATTTCTTTTCAAAGCATAGACCCAAAGCTTTCTCGAACAGTCATCAATAAAAGTCACGAAGTAAATTGCACTACCATGTGACCTAACCTTTAATGGACCATAACCTTCAATAGACCACAAAATCAAAATGAACCAACTCTAGTAATTCTGAATTTCTTGAAGGAGGATAGCATTTAGATGAAACTCTTCTTTGCTTTCCAACTAGATGATGAACACAATTCTTCAGTGTAGCATTCTTCAAATCTGAAAGTTGATTCTTCTTAGCCAAATAACAAAGCCCCTTCTCACTCATATAACTAAATTGCCTATGCCATGACTCTGTTGAGTCATCATCTTCTATCACATTCAGCATGCCTCGGGAAGTCGAAGCCTACATCAAATAAAATTTTAGATTTCTCTTCCCTTGAGCTACAACTGATATGCCGTAATTTGATATGTCAAATTAGGCTCTCCATTACACTTGAGGAGCTTATTCTCGGGTAATTTAAGTGTCACACCTAGTTTTCTTTAAGTCCAGAATTTAGGAATAATTGGGGGTTAAATTGAAAAAAGTCGTAAGTTGGCAAATTCTACTAAAAAATAAGGAAAAATTTAGTAGCTAACTTGGACATCGTTGAGTTCCAATTCTGGTTAGGTTGAATTAAGACCTACTGGTTCTTTAGCGGGAGACAGAATGATTACCAATGGACGGTTTTTATAAAAGTGATAATTGGGCGTGAAGGGCTATAAATAGTAGGGAAATGAATTCCCGAGGGAATTCTTCTGAACCTTATTTTGTTCTTTCCACTATCTTCTTCAGTTACTATAAAGAAGAAGAAGATAAGCGAGCTCTGCATAGAGCAATATTCGTGAAGATTGAGTCAAGAGGATAGATAAGCAAGGGGACTGGTAAACTTCTAAGTCTTTTAGTGTTTGTAAATTTGAGAAAATAGAGTTAAGAATTTTCAGAACCTTTGAAGGGGTTCTGCATGTTTATAGAAATAGAGTTTTTCAGTTAGAATGCTGAGTTTAACCTATGACTTTGGTTGCAATGCTTGGATGCTAGGAGAATGGAAGCTCTAGCGTTTGGAAGAGCAAAGTTGAGGAGGAAAAGAAGTATCATGTGAGTTTCTATACTCTACTCCTGGGATGATGTATGGTCTGTGTTGAGTTCAGAGAGAGTTTTGTAATGATGTATGATCTTTACTGATTAAGAATGCTATGCATGTATAAGATTGTGTAGGTATATGAGTATCTGCAAATGTATTTCGATATACATTAAATGATTATGATTCCATGCCTAAAAAGTAGCATACTCCATGATAATATGTTTATGAACCGCATGTATTGCATGTTTATAATGGTGTAGTTGACATGTTAGATGAAGTTAGGGCTTAACGATGTGGAGGATTGGGCAGTTGGTTTGAAAAATGGAATTTTCGTTTACCGCAATTCAAAATTACTGGATGCAAATCATGATCTGTGAAGCTTCGAGCCTTACAAATGGGATACTATGGTGTTCCAGCATCAAGGTTAGAAGTGAGGTGGAATAGATGGGCTGTAATAGGGTATAATGTGTAAGACTATAGCTCACCTATGACAACATAGAGAGTCTGCTAAGACATTAAACATGGGGTATGATGTGTAAGACCATAGCTCGTCTATGGAAACATGGAGAGTCTATTAGGACAATAAATGCGGGGTAGTTTGTCGAGATAATAAAAGCAAGGTAGTCCACCAGGATAATAAAAATAGGGTAGTCTGCTAGCACGATAATCATGGACAATCACGCCAGTAAGGAAAAATAGGTATAAGAAAAATGCAAGTGTTGGAAAACAATAGCTGGCCAACGGGTTCGAGGATTTTTTCGAAAAAAGAAAAAAAGAAATAAAAATTGGAAAGGATACCAAAATGGTAAATATGGAAGCTGATAGGGCATATGGTGGTCAAGAATCAAATATTAGAATGACATGACAATAATGCCTTGTATATACGCAAATGAAAGAGGATTTATCTGAGAATTACGGATAAGGATTCGCCATTAAGTATAGCTAGAAAGTGCTCAAAGAAACGTCACCGGAATAGGATTACGGAGCATTACTAGAGTTTTCAGAACATTTTTTAGATAATTCCCTAAGTTACTATTCATTAATCGAGATAATTTAAAACGTCCCTTAATTGAACCCTCGAAGTCAATTACTAGTATTAGAATCGAGTCGGTACTTAATCGGAACCTCTATTTTCATGAATTTTCAAAAAAAATTCTAAGTTACAGGGCTCACACGCCCGTGTGGTCCAAGGAACACGCCCACGTGACCCTAGGACACGCCCGTGCTAGAGGCCGTGTTTGACCCCGTGTAACTCTCTGACTTGTGCACACGGCCATGCCACGCGCCCGTGTGATAGGTCGTGTGGTTAAATAATTCAATTTGAAATTAGGTGCTAGTTTCACACGGCCAAGACACACGCCCATGTTCTAGGAGGAGTGGTACACACGGCTGAGACACATGCCCGTGTCTCTGCCCGTGTGCTCAATTTTGACCATTCTGTTTCTCAAATTTAAGGTGCAATAGACACACGACCTAACTGCACGTCCATGTACTCGACCGTGTGCCACACACGGTCTAGACACACACCTCTCTGGACAAAATAAAGCCATTCCTAGTTTCATTTCTCACCCAAAATCACATGTATATAACAGGATTACCAGTCCAAGCTAAATCCTTCTTATGACATATGCTCTAAGGAGTTTGATCTGGATTACCCGTCCGACCTAAATCCAATCTATAACATGTGCTCGAGAGGACTCATACCAGGATTACCCGTCCGGGATAAATCCTTTTTTGTAATAAGGTTAATAGGATTACTCGTCCGAGCTAAATCCCGTCAGCAATAAATGCATGACCTCATTCATTTCAGGAAATCACATATCCATCGATTTTCCATTTTATTCAACTGGGATTTAAACATTTTTCTCAAGCATTATTAGACATGAGATTATTTCATACATCCACAAAATTCATATAATTCAAATAAACACATTCCACATTCATTTCAAGCATATAAGTAACATTCTGATCGTTTATCCTTTATCATCTATCGGGCATTATCATTTAATTTAAACATTTTTATTTATCGAGCTTGAACGGATATGTAATCATTTCATATATTTATAACATTTATACAATTTACATAAACACAATCAATGCAAGCATGTAAATAAAAAAATTTAGTTACACAAACTTACCTCGACAATGTTCGTATATGTAAAATCCACTAATCCGACATTTTTCCCTTTCTTCGTTCTAACTCCGAATTTGGTCTATCCGGATCTATACGAGTAAATTTTACATCAACTTCTCATATTTCATATTTTACATCAACTTATCATATTTCATACTCATTTGGACTCAATTTACATCCTAGGAAAAATTACCATTTTGCCCCTAACTTTTCCATAAATTCTCATTTCGTCTCTAGGCTCGAAAAATAAAATTTGTGCAATTTACACCCTATTCCAAGCCTAACCAAAATCCCGTTACAAAATTTATAGCACATGTATTCATAAAAATTTAGCATTTTTCTTCAATTTCACAACTTTACATTTTAGTCCCTAAATCATGTTTTCATCAAAAATCACTTTGTAAAAGTTGTTTATCTATCAACAACCTTTCATTTTCTACCATAAATTTCTAATTTTCAGCATATACATCCATGACCCATTTTCCATATTCTGACAACTTCTCAATTTGATCCATCAAATAGATAGATTAAGTTATCCCGATTTCAAAAATATCAAAATTATTAAAAATGGGCCAAGGAAACTTACCCAATTTGGCCATGAAAGTTTATTTCTCTCTCCTAGGGTTTCAATAGAATATTTTGGGGAAGAAGATGATAAAAATGATTTTTATTTCTATTTAATAATTTATCATCTTTTAATAATTTTGATTTCTAATTTAGTCTTTAGCCTTTTTCTCATTTTCCATGGATGAATCATCCAAAAATATCTACATACTTTTAATTAATGGTTTAATTACCATATAAGGACCTTAAGTTTTGAATTTCGTAGCTATTTGATCCTTCTAGCTACTAGAATCCAACTTTTTGCTTTTTATGCGATTTGGTCCTTCTCATAATTAAGCACAAAATCGGTAAATTTTTCTTATCAAAATTTTCACATGACATTTATATCTTATTATGTACCATGTAATAAATAAAAATAAATTTTATTTTCAACTCGAATTTGTGGTCTCAAGACCACTGTTCCGATTTCATCGAAATTAGGCTGTTATAGAAACTCTGTATCGTGGAGGTGTTGGGTTGCTGGGACGCCCCATGACGCAGCGGAAAAAATATTCTGGCGATCCAAACCAGGAATCCATGCACGAGGAACGAATCGAGAAAGAAAGGTTTAAAAATATACTTTTCGAAATCTAAAAAATACGAAGGAACCATTGCTGGTTTAATCCCTTCACACGCTGCCGATCCAAAGCTACAATAGAATCGTCCCAGCCTCTACGTAGTCCACCCAGTTATGAACAAACGAACAAAAACTCTCTCTGAATGTTTCAGAGAGTTTTTTTCAAAAAAAAATGCGGTTGCTAGACTTAGGTTTCTTTTCCTTTTTGTGGTTAATGTGGGTAACACTTTGTCACTTTAGGGTTTTTATGATTTCCTTTTATTTTAATATCCATATTAAAATCGGAATCACCCCTTTTTGGTGCCAGAAAATATATGAAAAATATCATAATGTAATATCCTTTCCAAAAAGATATTAATTTCCATATATTTTGTATTTGACCGAAATTATTATAACACTTTATTTTAATAATTTTGGAAACAATACATAATTAATATTTTATATGAATCAAATTCGTACATTTATTTTAACTATGTTCTCTATTCTTGCACAACGGATTTGTACATATACTATGTTTACTATTTAACTGTCAAATTAAATTAATTCAATAATTAATATAATTCTCGTGATAGTTAAATTTTATACCAACTGTGTTTAGATTCTATTCATTTCAACCGTAGGGTATGACACTGTAGGCTTTTGTAACATTGGTAGTAATGCTAGAACACTTCTAAAGTTACAAGCAATGAGTCGCATATAGCCATGCATCATCGCTACCCAAGTTGCAAGAAGTAGTGGTTCGACATAATTTGTCTGTGATAAATTTTCATGTATTATATCCTTTTTCCTTTATATCTTAATTGGACATAGACCATTAAATAGTCACACTTGCAAAGTCCAATCTCATGTTTATTGATACTCGAAGTAATATCTCATATTAACTTATTTGAGAATGGCCATGCATTTCTAGTCTCCCTTCATCAAGTGGCCTAAGATATTGCTCCCATTATGTAGAAAGGACAAATCCTATCTTGATCAATCATATTGTAACACCCCTTACCCGTATCCGTCGCCAGAACAGGGTACGAGGTATTAACAAATTATAATACATACTATTAAATAAAACCGAGACAAAAATATGGCGTGCTATTTGATCATGAATCATTACAACATATGCCATTAACAATACAAGCCAATTTTAAAGACTTCGTACAAAAAGATTTGTTTGATACTATAATTAATATTTTAGACCTAGGCAATTATGACACGTAACAAAATAACTAAATCTAGTATACATGCCATAATTCAAAATGTTGAGTTCAAATACCAAAAGTATTGATAGTGCAGGCGGATCTTCAACGATCTCTAACTCCTGTGCTAGCTGGATGACACTATAAGACAAAAGAGGGAAAAGAAAGTAAGCTTATAGCTTAGTAAGTAAGTATATAAATAACAAATAAGGAATCTAATATGTTTACAACATAACTCAATTATATCATATTCTTAAATTTTACTATTCACTCCAATTTGATCAAGCTGTCCCTCCTGCGTCATGATCACTAAATAAATCATAACTCGAGTTACGAAACTCAAAATTTAAATACGTAAAATTTCCCTGAATCTAGACTCATAAAAATTCTTACTAATTTTTTTATAGAATTTTTTGTCCAGCCAATTAGTACAGTTTATTAGTTAAAGTTTCCCCTGTTACATAGCTCGACTGATCTGACCTCTGTTCACTACGAATTTAATTTCTCTCAGTATACAATTCAAATAACCAGGAAACCTATTTCATTTAAAACTAGACTCAATAAGAAATTTAGAAATATAAACTATGTTTCTTAATTTGTTTTGTACAATTTTTAATGATTTTTCAAAGTTGGAACAGGGGATCACATAGTCATTCTAAGCAAGTCACACACAATTATAAATATCTCAAAATATAAAATTCCTTTACTTGCTCCGTTTCTTTTATATGAAAATAGGCTCATTAAGATTTAATTTCACATCTCATTCAGCCTCTAATTAAATTATTACTATTTTTGGTGATTTTTCAAAATCACATTACTGCTACTGTCCCACAACAGTTTTAGTGCTAATTCACTCTTTCACACTTTCTTTGTATTAATCTCATTTTAACTTATATATATATCACAAATCATTTTCACCACATATCATACATCACAAGTATAGGTCCATAATTACAATGTCACCATAAAGCCATCCCGTTGAACAATTCGGATCAATTCCCGATACTTGATGGTTTCAGCACACAGCTCCACCAACATATTTCATATAATTCGGCTCTCTTGTACACATGGTGAATACTTAGTACCACCCATGTGACCTAGCCAATTTATTACGTAGCTCTCTTGTCCACATGGTGTCCTACACTTGGAATCACACATGCGACCTAGCTACATTTATCTCTCCCGTAGCTCTCTTGTCTACATGGGATACATCCCGTATCACACATGTGACCTAGCTACCACATAGTATCTCGTAGCTTTCTTGTACACATGATGTGCACTCAAAGACCATACATGTGAGCTAGCTACGCTCCATGTATTTTATTCGATCTTTCCGAATGTTCAACCGGGATTTCTCTCTCTATTACTTATTTTCATTCTTCCAATAGTCTATTTATGCTTCAACATTAGCTAATATATATAATGTAGGCTGAAATATAAAAATGTAAATGAAATTAATGTATTATTTACATACAAACTTACCTCGGTGCAAAATATGAGAATTTTGCAATTTAGTCCAAAACTTTTTCCTTCCCCCGTTCGAGGTCGATTCCACGCCTTTCTTGATCTATAACAACACATTTAGCTCATTTAACACCTGAACTATTTATTTCAATCCAAAAATCACATTATACAAAAATTATATTTTTGCCCCCTAACTTTTACAAAATTATGATTTTTCCCCAAGGCTCGGAAATTTAATTTCAGCCCTTATTCTTATGTTTAATAACATGCTGATCATTTTTCTCTTCTATGGAAACATCAAATTCTCACTCTAACACGTAGTTATGAACAATAGGTATTTTTATCGATTATGCCGTTTTGCTCGTTTTCGCTAAAAATCGCTTAGAAAAGATCGTTTCCTAACTTCAAACATTCATATTCTACCATCAAACATCAATATAGATGCCTATAATTCATGGGTAAATTTTTAAACATAAACCCTAACTCGAAATAATGGTAGAAATAGGTAAACCGAGCTACGAGGATTTCAAAAATGTAAAGAACATTAAAAACGGGGCTTGAAATCACTTACTATGAAGCTTGAAAGTTGAAGAAACCCTAGCTATGGAGGAGAGAAAATTTTGGCAGCAACTAATGAAGATGATGGCCAATTCTGTGTTATTTTTCCCATTTTATTTCATTTAATATACAAATGACCAAAATGCCCTTACTACTAAACTTTCCAAAAATTCCCTCCATGTCCCACTTTTGTCCATAACTTAGGAATTGGTCAAGTTGCTATTTAAGACCTCCTAATTAATATCCCAAAGCAATTTCATACTAAAAACTTCTAAAACACGAGTTTTGCAATTTATTCGGTTTAGTCCCTAATCTCAACTTAAGCGCTCAATGCATAGAATTTCATCACGAAATTTTCACGAAATCATGAAATTATATCATAAACCTCAAAATAATCATAAAATAATTATTTCTATCTCAGATTTGTGGTCACGAAACCACCATTCCGATTAGGCCCTAATTCGGGTTGTCACAATTCTCCCCCCCTTTAGGGATTTTCGTCCCCGAAAATCTTACCGTTAAAGAGGTTCGGGTACTGTTTTCTCATAGTTTCCTCAGGTTCCCACGTAGCCTCTTCTATCCCATGTCTGTGCCACAATACTTTCACTAATGCTATACTTTTATTTCTTAACTGTTTAATTTCCCGAGCCAAAATCTTTATTGGTTCCTCCTCATAGGTCATATCCGGTCGAATCTCAATTTTTGTTGGAGAAATCACATGTGAAGGATCTGAGCGATAACGTCGCAACATTGATACATGAAACACGTTATGAATTCTTTCTAACTCTGCCGGTAAGGCCAACCGATATGCCACTGGTCCGATTCTCTCAGTAATCTCGTACGGCCCAATAAAACGCGGACTCAATTTGCCTTTTCGGTTAAATCTCAGAATCTTCTTCCATGGTGACACCTTCAAGAAAACTTTATCACCCACCTGAAATTCAATCTCTTTTCTTTTTAAATCTACATATGACTTTTGTCGATCTGAAGCAGCTTTTAAGCAATCACGAATTACGTTTACTTTCTCCTCAGTTTCTTTAACTAGATCAACTCCGTGAATCTGTTTCTCACTAAGTTCGGTCCAATATAAAGGAGTCTGACATTTGCGACCGTACAAGGCTTCGTACGATGCCATTTGTATACTTGACTGAAAACTGTTATTGTAGGCGAATTCAACCAAAGATAGATATTTCTCCCAACTACCTCCAAATTCTAAAACACAAACATCTAAGCATATCCTCGAGTACTGGATTACTCTTTCCGACTGACCATCTGTTTGTGGATGAAACGCAGTACTAAAGTTCAATTTTGTGCCCAAAGCTTCTTGTAACTTTTTCCAAAATCTCGAGGTAAACCTCTGATCTCTATCCGATATTATAGACATAGGTACCCGTGCAACCTCACAATTTCAAAGAATATATAGTTCGGGTAATTTATCAAGTGAGTAATCGAGTGCGTCATCGTATAAAATGGGCTGACTTTGTTAACCTATCAACCACTACCCGCATAAATCCTTCTTTTTAGGAGTCAAAGGCAAACCGGTTACAAAATCCATAGTAATTCTATCCCATTTCCACTCAGGCACCATTACCGGTTAGAGTAATCCTGAAGGCACTTGATGTTCAGCTTTTACTTGTTGACAGATCAAACACTTGGTTACAAATTCAGAAATGTCCCTTTTCATACCGCCACCAATATAACTTCTTTAAATCATTATACATTTTTGTGCTACCAGGTGAATCGACAAACAACCATCACATACGCTCATGTAATATTTTCTAAATCAATTCATCATTTTTTGGTACACAAATCCTGTCTCGAAACATCAAACAGTCATCTGGTCCAACTCGAAAATTTGAGTAGTAACCCAATTCGCACTGAGTTCTCTTGGTTTGCAACTCACTATCATTTTTTGAGCATCACAGATTAGCTGGAGAAACAACGGTTTAACCCTCATCTCTGCCAAAATTGACCCATCATGAGACAATGCTGACCTCGTATTCATGGTCCTCAAAGTAAAAAGAGATTTCCTGCTCAAAGTGTCGGCAACTATATTCGCTTTTCCTGGATGATAATCAATCACTAGCTCATAATCCTTCAATAATTCAAGCCATCTCCGTTGTCGCAGATTCAAATCCTTTTGATTTATCAAATACTTCAAACTTTTGTGATCAGTAAAAATTCAGCATTTTTCACCTACAAATAATGTCGCCAAATCTTCAAGGCAAAGACAATAGCGGCCAACTCCAAATCATGTGTAGGATAGTTCTTCTCATGTGGGTTTAACTGTCTCGAGGCATAAGCTACCACTTTACCCTCTTGCATCAACACACACCTAAGGCCTGTCAATGATGCATCACTATAAATTACGAACTCCTTCCCTGGCTTGGGCTGTACTAAAATTGGTGCTTCAGTCAATCGTGCTTTCAGCTTTTCAAAACTCTGCTGGCATTTATCAGTCCATTCAAACTTAACATTCTTTTGCAACAACTTAGTCAATAGGAGAGGCAATCATCGAAAATCCCTCGACAAAACGTCTATAATACCCAGCCAAGCCTAAAAAACTTCTAACCTCAGATACATTCTTTGGTGGTTTCCAATCAACGATCGCAGAAATCTTACTCGGATCTACCCGAATACCATCACCTGAGACTACATGTCCCAAAAATCCGACTTCACGAAGCCAAAACTCACTTTTACTAAACTTAGCAAACAGTTTCTTTTCTCTTAAAATCTGCAATACGCTTCTCAGTGTTTCGGCGTGTTCGCACTCATCCCGAATAAATTAGAATGTCATCTATAAACACCACTACAAACTTATCTAAATATGGCTGAAAGATTCGGTTCATCAGGTCCATAAATATAGCTGGAGCATTTGTTAAGCCGAAAGGCATCACAAGGAACTCATAATGTCCATACCGTGTCCTAAAAGCGCCAAAGACATCCGACTCCTTAACTCTCAACTGGTAGTAACCAGACCTCAAATCGATCTTTGAAAACACTATGGCCCCCTTTAATTGATCGAATAAATCATCAATCCTCGGCAACGGGTACTTGTTCTTTATAGTCACCTTATTGAGCTGGCGGTAATCAATGCAAAGCCTCATTGAAACATCCTTCTTTTTACGAACAATACAGAGCACCCCAAGAGAGAAAACTTCGGTCTCACAAACCCCTTGTCTCATTAACTCTTGCAACTCGAGCCTTCAATTCTTTTAATTTAGTCGGAGCCATTTTATATGGAGCAATTGAGATCGGTGCAGTACCTGGTAACAAATCAATGGCAAACTCTATCTCTCTGTTCGGAGGCAATCCAGCAATTCCTCCGAAATACATCTAGAAATTCATAGGCTATCGATGATCGATTCAAACTTCAATTGAGGCAACTCAAGATTCATTACATAAGCCAAATAGGCTTCACACCCTTTTCTCATGTATTTCATGCAGGACATGTGCGAAATCACCATAGGCAATTTATTTGATTCATCTGTTTCAACCTACGTAATTTCTCCACTTTCACATTTCAACTCCAAAGGTGTTTTTGTTTACAATCTACCTTGGCATCATACAATGTCAACCACCCATTCCCAAAATAACGTCAAACTCATCAAATGGTAACATGACATCGATTAGCCGAAAAACAGTGACCTTGAATCATTAATGGGCAATTCTTGCAAACCTTGTCAACTAGCACATATTGGCCTAAGGAGTTCGACACTTTAATCATAAACTCAGTAAACTCAACAGGCAACTTTTTATTAGATACTAAATTCATGCAAATATAGGAATGAGTGGACCCGGAATCAATCAATGCAATAACAATAGCATCATAGAGAGAAAATGTAGCAGTAATCACATCGGGAGATGATGCATCCTCTCGGGCACGTATGGCATAAGCTCTAGCAGGCGCTCTAACTTCTGATCTCGCCACTGAATCTTTCATTATAGTTTTACTGCTAGCTCCACTTCCACTATTTCTCGGTGGTCTACCCCTGCTAGCGGTGGTATTCTGTCTAGCACTCTGAAATTTTTCTTCTTTAACTTTCTCCGGACAGTCTCTGATAAAATGCTCGCGAGAACCGCACCTGAAACAAGCTCGCTCATTTCCCCAACACTCACCATAATGTTGGCTGCCACATTGCTGACACTCGGGCTTTCTAGATCACACATTACCCACACTTGCCACCGAAGTAGCTTGAGCTTTAGACCCCGAATATGTTCTACTACGATCTCTGTGTGAATCCCCAGTTGAAGCTGTCATTCGAGGGTTTGTCTCTTTGGACCTCTTTGATTGAGATTGAAATGACTTGCTTATCGGCCTCTTTCTGGCATCTCGAGCCTCAATAGCAGCTTTTCTTCTTTCTTTATTCAATTCTTCGGCTTTCAGAGCTCGATCAACCAATACTACAAATTCTTTCAACTTCAAAATTCCCACAAACACTTTAATATCCTCATTTAGCCCATCCTCAAACCTTTTGCACATAATGGCCTCAGTGGACACACATTCCTGGGCATACTTGCTGAGTCTTACAAATTCACGTTCATACTCTGCCACAGACATCTTGCTCTGTTTCAATTCAAGGAACTCCTTCCGTTTTTGATCAATAAATCGCTGACTTATGTATTTCTTTCTGAATTCTTCCTAGAAAAAATCCCAAGTAACTCTTTCTTTTGGCACCACTGCTACCAAAGTCTTCCACCAGTGGTAGGCCGAATCTCTCAAAAGTGATACAGCACACTTTAAGCACTCCTTGGGTGTGCATGAAAGCTCATCAAACACACGGGTAGAATTTTCAAGCCAAAACTCCGCTTTCTCGGGATCATCATCGATCTTTGGTCTAAACTCTTCAGCCCCTTGTTTTCGAATCTTATCAACTGGAGGCTTGTTCATTCTTACCAAATCTATGCCTTGAGCAGCTACAGGAATCGTCTGAGGCATGGGAGGGGGTGGAGGAGGTTGAGCATTTGGGTTTGCTCGAATAAACTCAGTATACCAATTTTTCATCATTTGGAGAAAGGCATCCCGAGCCTCATCTCCCTGTCTCAATGTCTCAGGTCTACTTTCCACAGGCGCGGTCCCTTGTGCAAGAGCCGGCGCATTACTAGCAGCATCATCAGCCGCAGTTCCGTCAGGATCCATTACTATATCAAAACAAAACACAGTTTAGAATAATCAGGAGTCACCACACTATCACAATATTTTTATGGCATGTATAGCTAGACTTTTACACACTCTTTATTAGTCCGAGAACTGACTAAATCGTAGCTCTGATACCACTAAATGTAACATCCCTTACCCGTATCCGTCGCCAGAACAGGGTACGAGGTATTAACAAATTATAATACATACTATTAAATAAAACCGAGACAAAAATATGGCGTGCTATTTGATCATGAATCATTACAACATATGCCATTAACAATACAAGCCAATTTCAAAGACTTCGTACAAAAAGATTTGTTTGATACTATAATTAATATTTTAGACCTAGGCAATTATGACACGTAACAAAATAACTAAGTCTACTATACATGCCATAATTCAAAATGTTGAGTTCAAATACCAAAAGTATTGATAGTGCAAAGGATCTTCAACGATCTCTAACTCCTGTGCTAGCTGGATGACACTATAAGACAAAAGAGGGAAAAGAAAGTAAGCTTATAGCTTAGTAAGTAAGTATATAAATAACAAATAAGGAATCTAATATGTTTACAACATAACTCAATTATATCATATTCTTAAATTTTACTATTCACTCCAATTTGATCAAGCTGTCCCTCCTGCGTCATGATCACTAAATAAATCATAACTCGAGTTACAAAACTCAAAATTTAAATCCGTAAAATTTCCCTGAATATAGACTCATAAAAATTCTTACAAATTTTTTTCTAGAATTTTTGGTCCAGCCAATTAGTACAGTTTATTAGTTAAAGTTTCCCCTGTTACACAGCTCGACTAATCTGACCTCTGTTCACTACGAATTTAATTTCTCTTAGTATACAATTTAAATAACCATGAAACCTATTTCATTTAAAACTAGACTCAATAAGGAATTTATACATATAAACTATGTTTCTTAATTTGTTTTGTACAATTTTTAATGATTTTTCAAAGTTGGAACAGGGGATCACATAGTCATTCTAAGCAAGTCACACACAATTATAAATATATCAAAATATAAAATTCCTTTACTTGCTCTGTTTCTTTTATATGAAAATAGGATCATTAAGCTTTAATTTCACATCTCATTCAGCCTCTAATTAAATTATTACTATTTTTGGTGATTTTTCAAATTCACGTTACTGCTACTGTCCCACAACAGTTTTAGTGCTAATTCACTCTTTCACACTTTCTTTGTATTAATCTCATTTTAACTTATATATATATCACAAATCATTTTCACCACATATCATACATCACAAGTATAGGTCCATAATTACAATGTCACCATAAAGCCATCCCGTTGAACAATTCGGATCAATTCCCGATACTTGATGGTTTCAGCACACAGCTCCACCAACATATTTCATATAATTCGGCTCTCTTGTACACATGGTGAATACTTAGTACCACCCATGTGACCTAGCCAATTTATTACGTAGCTCTCTTGTCCACATGGTGTCCTACACTTGGAATCACACATGCGACCTAGCTACATTTATCTCTCCCGTAGCTCTCTTGTCTACATGGGATACATCCCGTATCACACATGTGATCTAGCTACCACATAGTATCTCGTAGCTTTCTTGTACACATGATGTGCACTCAGCACCATACATGTGACCTAGCTACGCTCCATGTATTTTATTCGATCTTTCCGAATGTTCAACCGGGATTTCTCTCTCTATTACTTATTTCCATTCTTCCAATAGTCTATTTATGCTTCAACATTAGCTAATATATATAATGTAGGCTGAAATATAAAAATGTAAATGAAATTAATGTATTATTTACATACAAACTTACCTCGGTGCAAAATATGAGAATTTTGCAATTTAGTCCAAAACTTTTTCCTTCCCCCGTTTGAGGTCGATTCCACGCCTTTCTTGATCTATAACAACACATTTAGCTCATTTAACACCTGAAGTATTTATTTCAATCCAAAAATCACATTATACAAAAATTACATTTTTGCCCCCTAACTTTTACAAAATTATGATTTTTCCCCAAGGCTCGGCAATTAAATTTCAGCCCTTATTCTTTTGTTTAATAACATGCTGATCATTTTTCTCTTCTATGGAAACATCAAATTCTCACTCTAACACGTAGTTATGAACAATAGGTATTTTTATCGATTATGCCGTTTTGCTCGTTTTCGCTAAAAATCGCTTAGAAAAGATCGTTCTCCTAACTTCAAACATTCATATTCTACCATCAAACATCAAAATAGATGCCTATCATTCATGGGTAAATTTTTAAACATAAACCC
Source organism: Gossypium anomalum (assembly GCA_025698475.1). NCBI lineage: Eukaryota > Viridiplantae > Streptophyta > Magnoliopsida > Malvales > Malvaceae > Gossypium > Gossypium anomalum. The sequence goes on from CM046961.1 coordinate 74,192,189, forward strand.
TAACTCGAAATAATGGTAGAAATAGGTAAACCGAGCTACGAGGATTTCAAAAATGTAAAGAACATTAAAAACGGGGCTTGAAATCACTTACTATGAAGCTTGAAAGTTGAAGAAACCCTAGCTATGGAGGAGAGCAAATTTTGGCAGCAACTAATGAAGATGATGGCCAATTTTGTGTTATTTTCCCATTTTATTTCATTTAATATACAAATGACCAAAATGCCCTTACTACTAAACTTTCCAAAAATTCCCTCCATGTTCCACTTTTGTCCATAACTTAGGAATTGGTCAAGTCACTATTTAAGACCTCCTAATTAATATCCCAAAGCAATTTCATACTAAAAACTTCTAAAACACGAGTTTTGCAATTTATTCGGTTTAGTCCCTAATCTCAACTTAAGCGCTCAATGCATAGAATTTCATCACGAAATTTTCACGAAATCATAAAATCATATCATAAACCTCAAAATAATCATAAAATAATTATTTCTATCTCGGATTTGTGGTCACGAAACCACTATTCCGATTAGGCCCTAATTCGGGTTGTCACACATATTCCGTTATATCCGGATAGATCAAATACGGAGCTAGACTGAGGTAAAGAAAAAGTAATAGATTAGTTGCATACGAGTTCTCGAACAATTATCGAGGTAAGTTCGTGTAACTAAATTGTGTATATTTATATGCTTGAATTTGAATGTTGTGTATGTGATTGTATTGTTGCTATGAATATGAAATTAATATTATATCCGACAATGCCTGATAAGCATTAAGTCCCGATTGAATAAATGAAATTTGATGGATACAGGATTTCCCGTACTAGTTATGGTCCTACATATGTTGCGGACACATCATAGCTCGAAAGAGCGTCCCGTTATTAGGCCTGTCGAGCTTCCCGTATATGGTTCTTGTGAGCTTTTCGTTAATAGCACTTCGGAGCATCCCGATCGACCGTGATCCTGCATGTGTTGTGGGCACATAGTAGCTCTTATGAGCGTCCCAATAAATGGCTCTTCATAAGCTTCTCGATTAAATGATCTCCGTGACCTTCCTGAACAATGGCCATCTGGAGCTTCCTGATATGGCTCGCTTGAACTTCCCGAAATATGGCTATTCGAAGCTTCTCGTTAATGGCTCTTTGGAACTACCTATTATTGGCTCACATGAGCTTCCCGATTATGGCTCTTATGAGCTTTCTGTTATAAATCCCAGATAAGCTTCCCGTTACATGGCTCACATGAGCTTTCTGTTATATGGCTCGAGAGAGGGTTTCCCAATTATGTGCTCAAATGAGTACTCCCGAATATGAATTAATGAATTTCAGATTCGCACACTTCAAGTGTACTACCCTTGTATCCATCAATATTTTAAATGATTCAACGGGTAAAGTTCCGACATGAGATGATATGAATTCAAGATGAATTATTATGAGAAATACTTGAAATACAAAGATATGATATGTACATATTCATGGATACTTGAAACAATAAATACATGTATGTGGAAATTGAATATTGGTGAGCTCATACATGTGTCTTGATATTCAAGTGAATTATATGACTAGTATGCTTGATGAGGATATGTGTTTAGGCAATTGGCCAATTTGCTCTGGATGTATTTTGTATGCTTACCTTAAATGCAAATGAATGGTAAGTTAAATTCTCGTTATACGAACTTACTAAGCTTTAAAGCTTACTATGTTTTATTTCCTCTGTTTTATAGTACTTCAGAAGCTCGTTGGGTTGGAGGCTTGGCAGAGATATCTCACACTATCTATCAGCTCGTTTCAGTATAAATAGTAAATTAAATTTTAGGTTATAATGACATGTATAGGCTAAAAGTGGTCAAGAATGACATGTATGTGTTTGGTTGAAATTAGTTATTGGTATGGCTTGTAATTGGTATGTTTTAGTATGTAAATAGAGGCCTTAATATGATGATGATGTGTGTGAAATGGATAAATTATGGAAATCATATAGGCATGTTGAAGATTTGTTTTAAGATAGTATAAATTTGGAAAAATATGCCTATATGTATGTATAGTGGATTCCAGTGAGTTTGGATAATTAAACATATGAATTGATTTCTCATGCATAAGACTTGGTTTTGGTTTGATTCAAATATTTTATATTAGATTGGGAATATGTTTAAGTGTTAATGTAGGTGGAAGACATGTTTGGGTGAGAAATAAGGCCTAAAAATAGCCTTATTTTGTCCACATGGGCAGAGACACGGGCATGTGTCTCAATCGTGTGTGACACACGGCCTAGCACATGGGCGTGTGTTTTAGCTGTGTGTCCCCTGCATCTTTAAAATTTAAAACAGAATGCTTAGGATTTTTCACACGGCCTGGCACACGGGCGTGTGTCTTGGCCGTGTGACCTTTGCACCTACACACGGTCTAGCAAACGGGCGTGTGACTTGGCCGTGTGACCGAAGTCAAAGAGTTACACGGGTATAAACATGGGCTGGAACATGACTATGTACCCTATTTCAAATGCCCATATGGCTTGGGACACCGGCTTGTTGCATTGTTGTGTTGCTCACACAGCCTAACCATATGGGCGTGTGTCCCTTACACCTTGGAAAAATTTTGGAATTTTGTGAAAAATTCTTTGAGTACCCAGTTTAGTCCCGACTTGTTTCTAATATTTATTTTGGGCTTCAAGGGCTCATAAAAGGAATTATATGATTGATTATGAATAGATTATGATATAATGATAAATTATATGAAATGTTTGTATTTGTTATGTATATTCTGATAATGTTCCGTAACCCCATTTCGGTGATGGATATGGGTTAAGAGTGTTACATTTATTGGTATCAGAGCTACGGTTTAGCTAATTCTCAGACTAATGTAGTATATACAAGTTTAGTTATACATGCCATTATATAACTTGTGATAGCGTGATATCTCCTAACCATTTTAAATATGTTTTTCATATAGTAATGTCATTTAACCGTGCTAAATTCATAGAAGCTGAGAGCAATGCTCAAGCTTCAGTTCAAAGAGCGGTTTCAAGCAGTAAAAGATCCGTATCTAAGGGCCGAGGAGGAAAGGCTGAAGAAACCTTCTTCCAAATGATGAATGAATGGTTTACAGAATATGTAAGAACAAATTCGGCTATGCAACAACCTCCACCCCCTCCTGTTTCTCAACCGGTTCCTGATATTCCACAAGGTATAGAACTTGTTAGAACTGGTAAGCCTCCTATTGATAAAATTCATAAATATGGGGCAGAATAATTTAGAGCTACAACTGAAGATAATCCGAAAGGGCTGAATTTTGGTTGGAAAATAGTATTAGGGTTTTGGATGAATTATCTTGTACACCGACCGAATGTCTAAAATGTGTTGTATCTCTGCTAAAAGATTTAGCTTACTAATGGTGGAATACACTGATTTCTATTGTACCGATAGAAAGTGTCATTTGGGAATTTTTCCAAACTGAGTGAAAAAAGAAATATATCAGTCAGAGATTCCTTGATCAGAAAAGAAAAGACTTTTTGGAGCTCAAACTAGGGCATATGACTATATCTGAGTATGAACAAGAATTTGTCCGACTAAGTAAATATGCCAGAGAGTGTATCTCGACTAAAATTGCCATGTGTAAACGGTTTGAAAAGGGATTAAATGAAGACATAAAGTTATTAGTTGGGATTCTTGAATTAAAATAATTTTTTGTATTGGTTGATTGAGCTCATAAAGCCGAAGAGCTGAGTAAAGAAAAGAAAGAAGCTGAGATGGAAGCCAGAACTTCGAGTAAAAGATTTATGGGAAAGTTACAACAGTCGGCTTCAAAGAAATCGAAGAAAAAATTTGACTGTTTTACTACATCTGCGGGGTACTCTGGGAGAGATAGAAGTATTCCAAGTTCCAGTTCAAGATCTCAGGCTACATCTGTAGCAAGTGCAAGAAGTGTAAGAAATATCAAACCCAGATGCAAACACTATAATAAATTTCATTTTGATGAGTGCCGAATGAAAAGTGGAGCCTGTTGTAGATGTGGTTCCTTTGACCACTATCTCAGAGACTACACGAAAAAGTCTAAAAATGATACTGTTCAAACTTCAAGGCTGAGCAACCCCACCACGAAAGGTAGACCACCTTGTAACACCGGTAATTCAGTGGTAACCGAGGTACGAAAAAAGATTCAATCATTAAATTTGAAGCACGAGCACCGGTAAGGATATATGTTATTCGTGCACGTAAGGATGCCTCTACACCTGACGTTATTACTGGTACTTTTTCTCCTCTTGATACTGATATAACTGCTTTGATTGATCTTGGTTCAACACATTCATATATTTGCACGAATTTAGTGAATAATAAAAATTTACCTATTGAGTCCACTAAATTCGTGGTCAAAGTATCAAACCCCTTAGGCCAGTATGTGATGGTGGATAAATTTTGCAAGAATTATCCGTTAATGGTATAGGGTTACTATTTTCCAGCCGATGTGATGTTATTACCATTTGATAAATTTGATGTGATTTTGGGTATGGGTTGGTTAACTCAACATGATGCCATGGTAAATTGTAAACAGAAGCATATTGTGTTGAAATGCTAGAATGGTGAGTTACTCTGTATTGAATCTTATAAATTGAATGGTTTGTCTAATGTGATATTAGCCATGTCAGCACAAAAATATGTCCAAAAAGGGTATGATGCTTATTTTGCTTATGTGTTGGATATTAAAGTGTCTAGATCAAAGATTAAATCAATGCCAGTGGTTTGTCAATATCCTGATACATTTCTGAGGGAGTTACCTAGATTATTATCGGTCAAAGAAGTGGAATTTTCTACAGATATTGTACTGGGAACCACACCGATATCTATAGCACCTTACAGAATAACTCCTACTGAATTAAAGGAGTTGAAAACACAGCTACAAGAACTGATTGACAGAGGTTTTGGTCGACCTAGTTCTTCACCTTAGGGTGCACCGGTTATGTTTGTTAAGAAAAAGGATAGATCCTTGAGATTGTGCATTGATTACCGACAGCTTAACAAAATCACGATCAAGAATAAGTATTCACTGCCTCGCATTGATGATTTGTTTGATTAGTTGAAAGGTGTTACAGTATTTTTGAAGATAGAACTCCCTTCTGGTTACTATGAGTTATAAATGAAAGACTCGGATGTGCCAAAAATAGCATTCATAACCAGGTACGGGTATTATGAATTCCTTGTGATGTTGTTTGGCTTGACAAATGCACCTGCGGTATTTATGGATCTGATGAAAAAAAATTTTAGACCGTATCTAGATAGATTTGTAGTGGTATTCATTGATGATATCCTGGTATACTCCCGAGATAAAAATGAACATGCTAACAATTTGAGAATTGTTCTACAAACACTGTGCGAGAAACAATTGTATGCTAAATTCAGTAAATGTGAATTCTGGCTTCAGGAAGTTGGTTTTTTGAGACATGTAGTATCTACTGAAGGCATCAGAGTAGATTCGAATAATATTTCAGAAATTGTCAATTGGAAGCCATCGAAAAATGTGTCTAAAGTCAGAAGTTTTCTAAGGTTAGGTAATTATTATCAGAGCTTTGTACAAGGGTTCTTGATGATAGCTTCACTGATGACACAACTATTACAAAAAGATGTGAAATTTGAATGGTTTGATAAATGCTAGAAAAGTTTTGATCAGTTGAAAGCCTTGTTGATCGAAGCACCAGTTCTAGTTCAGCCTGAATCGAGTAAGGAATTTATGATTTATAGTGATGCATCATTGAATGGTTTAGGCTGTGTCTTGATGCAAGAAGGTAAAGTAATAGCCTATGCTTCTAGACAGTTAAAACCACATAAAAAGAATTACCCGATACATGATCTAGAATTGGCCGCCATTGTATTTGCCCTAAAAATTTGGCGACACTATCTACCTGGTGAAAAGTGTTATATATTCACCGATCATAAGATTTTAAAGTATTTGATGTTGCAGAAAGATTTGAATCTGAGACAGCGCAGGTGGCTTGAATTGTTGAAAGATTATGATCTGATTATCAATTATCATCCAGGAAAAAGAAATGTGGTTGCAAATGCTCTGAGCAGAAAGTCTCTATTTACTTTGCAAGCAATGAATACCCGTTTGTCTTTTGCAGATGATGGCTCAAACTTAGTTGATCTAAAAGCTAGACCGACATTTTTGCAACAGATTTATGAAGCTTAGAAAAGTGATAATGAGTTACAAACTAAATGAGTGCAGTCTGAATTTATTTTTGATTCAGAATTTTAGATTGGGCCTAATGATTATTTGTTATTCAGAGGCAGAGTTTGTGATCCAAAGAATTTAGAGTTTGTACAAAAGATTTTACACGAAGCTCATAATGGTATTATGTCTGTTCATTCGAGGAGTAATAAAATGTATAATGATTTGAAAAAGATGTACTGGTGGTCAGGAATGAAACGTGACATTTCCAAATTCGTATCTAGATGTTTGATATGTCAACAAGTTAAAGATGAACATCAAGTACCTTTAGGACTATTACAACCAGTCACAATGCTGGAATGGAAAGAGGAAAAAATTACCATGTTTTGTGTCAGGATTACCCCTATCTTCGAAAAAGAAAGATTTCATTTGGGTAATCGTCGACCGTTTGACAAAGTCTACACATTTTATTCTGGTACGTGTGGATTTCTCCCTGGATAGATTAGCTGAGTTATATGTTTCTAAAAATGTCAAATTACATAGTGTGTCAGTTTCTATTATTTCTGATAGAGATCCATGGTTCACATCTCAATTCTGAAATAAATTTACAAGAAGTTTTAGGTACTCAATTACATTTCAGCACAGCATTTCATCCTCAGACTGATGGCCAGTTTGAATGTGTAATACAGATTCTTGAAGATATTCTTCGGTGTTATGTTTTAGAATTTGAAGGTAATTGGGAAAAGTATCTACCGTTGGTCGAATTCCCATATAATAACAGTTATCAGTCAAAAATGAAAATGGCACCGTACAAGGCTCTGTATGGTCGCAAATGTAGAACTCTATTATATTGGATGAGCTCAGTGAGAAAAAGATACACGGAGTTGATCTGATTCGTGAAACCAAAGAAAAAGTAAAAGTGATTCGAGGCATTTTGAAAGCAACTTCTAATCGTCAGAAATCCTTTGTGAATCTTAAACGAAAAGAAGTAGAATTCCAAGTTGGTGATAAGGTATTTTTGAAAGTATCGCCTTGGAAGAAAGTTCTTCAGTTTGGCCGTAAAGGAAAAGTGAGTCCACGATTTATCATGCCATATGATATCACTGAAAGAATCAAACCTGTTGCGTATCAATTGGCATTACCACCAGAGCTTGACAGAATTCAAAATTTTTTCATGTTTCTATGTTGCGATGGTATCGGTCAGATCCTTCACATGTTATCTCCTCGAAAAAGATTTAGATTCAGCCTGATATGACTTTCAGTGAGGAACCAATTAAAATTCTAGCACGTGAGATGAAAGAATTGAGAAATAAAAAAGGTAACTTTAGTAAAAGTTCTCTAGCAACAACACGCAATAGAAGAAGCTACCTGGGAATAATAGGAAACTATGAGAAAGAAATATCCAAACCTCTTTACTAGTAAAATTTTCAAGGATGAAAATTCTTTAAAAGGGGAGAGTTGTAACAGCCCGTTTTTAGTGAAATCGAAACAGTGGTTTCGGGACCACAAATTCGAGTCCTTAAAAAAATTATTTTAAAATTTATTTTATGGTCTACTGTATGACAGGAATATCGTATACAAATTTCGTTCAGAAAATTTTTCCAATTTGATAAAAGGACCAAATTACATAAAGTGCAAAAGTTGGATTCTAATAGCTATAAGTATCAAATAGCTATGGAATTCAAAATTTGAGGTCATTATATGGCAAATAGACCATTAAGAGGGGTTAGTAGATAAGTATGCTTAGTCATCTATGGAAAATTAAATAAAAAAAGTACTAAATTGGAAAGTAAAAATAATAAATGATGATAAATGATAAATAAAGAAAATATCACCTTTTTCGTCATCTTTCCCAAATAAAATATGGAAACCCTAGCCATGGAGAATTGAAGAAAGAGAAAACTTATTTGGCCTAATCAGGTGAGCATTCAAGTCCCGTTTTTAGTAATTTTTATATTTTCGAGATCGTAATAGCTTAATTTAGCTATCTCGGGGATAAATTTGTAAACTTATTAAAGTACTAGGGTTTTTTCACAGATGAATATGCATGAATTATGAAATTTATGGTAGAAAATGAAAGGTTGTTGATAGATAAACAATTTTTGTAAAGTGAATTTTCATGAAATTGTGATTTAGGCACTAAATTGTAAAGATGTAAAATTCATGGAAAAATTCTAAATTTTTTTAATTACAGGGGTTGTAAATGTTATATGTAAAAATTAGTTAGGCTTGGAATAAGGATTAAATTATATGAATTTCATTTTCCGATCCTAGGGACGAAATCATCATTTATTAAAAGTATAGGGGCAAAATGATAATTTTCCCTAGGATGTGAATTGAATAGGAATTGTATTAAATTGAGCTAAATTTACTCGTATAGATCCGGATAGATCAAATACGGAGCTAGACCAAGGTAAAGAAAAAGTAACGTATTAGTAGCATACGAGTTCACGAACAATTGTCGAGGTAAGTTCGCGTAACTAAATTGTGTATATTTATATGCTTGAATTTGAATGTTGTGTATGTGATTGTATTGTTTCCATGAATATGAAATTAATATTATATCCGACAATGCCTGACAAACATCAAGTCCCGATTGAATAAATGAAATTCAATGGATACAGGATTTCTCGTACTAGTTGTGGTCCTGCATATGTTGCGGACATATCACAGCTCAAAAGAGCGTCCCGTTATTAGCCCTCTCGAGCTTCCTATTATATATTTCTTCCGAGCTTTCCGTTAATAGCTCTTCAGAGCATCCCGATCGGTCGTGATCCTCCATGTGTTGTAGGCACACCGCAGCTCTTATGAGCGTCTTAATATATGGCACTTTGTGAGCTTTCCGATTAAAGGCTCTTTGTGAGCTATCTGAATAATGGCTCTCCGGAGCTTCCCATTAATGGCTCTTCGGAGCTACCCGTTATTGGATCGCATGAGCTTCCAGATTATGGCTTTTATGAGCTTCCTGTTATAAAACCCAGATAAGCTTCCCGTTATATGGTTCACACGAGCATCCTATTATATGGCTCAAGAGAGGGCTTCTCGATTATGTGCTCAAATGAGAACCCCAAATATGAATTAATGGATTTCAGATTCGTACACTTCAAGTGTACTACCCTTGTATCCATCGATATTTTAAATGATTCAATGAGTAAAGTTCTGACATTAGATGATATGAATTCAAGATGAATTATTATGAGAAATACTTGAAATACAAAGATATTATATGTACATGTTCATGGATACTTGAAATGATAAATACATGTATGTGGAAATTGAATATTGATGAGCTTGTACATGTTTCTTGATATTCATGTGAATTACATGACTAATATGCTTGATGATGATATGTGTTTAGGCAATTGGCCAATTTACTTTGGATGTATTTTGTATACTTACCTTAAATGCAAATGAATGGTAAGTTAAATTCTCGTTATACGAACTTAATAAGCTTTAGAGCTTACTATGTTTTATTCCCTTTATTTTATAATACTTCGGAAGCTTGTTGGGTTGGAGGTTTGGCGGAGATATTTCACACTATCCATCAGCTCGTTTTGGTATAAATAGTAAATTAAATTTTAGGTTATAATGGCATGTATAAGATAAAAGTGGTCAAGAATGACATGTATGTGTTTGGTTGAAATTAGCCATTGGTATGTTTTGGTATGTAAATAGTGGCCTTAATATGATGATGTGTGTGTGAAATGGATAAATGATGAAAATCATATAGGCATGTTAAAGATTAGTTTTAATATAGTATAAATTTGGTAAAATATGTTTATATATATGTATAGTGAATTTTGGTAAGTTTGGTTAATTGAATATATGAGTTGATTTGTCATGCATAAGACTTGGTTTTGGTTTGATTCAAATATTTTATATTAGATTGGGAATATGTTTAAGTGTTAATGTAGGTGGAAGACATGTTTGGGTGAGAAATAAGGCTGAAAAATGGCTTTATTTTGTCTATACCAGCAGAGACACAGGCGTGTGTCTCAATCGTGTGTGGCACACGGCCTATCACATGGGTGTGTATTTTGGTTGTGTGTCCCCTACATCTTTAAACTTTAAAATAGAATGCTCAGGATTTTTCACACGGCCTGGCACACGGGCGTGTGACTTGGCCGTGTAACCTCTGTACCTACACACGGTCTAGCACATAAGCTTGTGACTTGGTCGTGTGACCCAAGTCAGAGAGTTACACGGGTATGGACACGGGCTGGAACACGACCATATGCCCTATTTTGAATGTCCACACGGCTTGGGACACGGGCGTGTTGCATGGCCGTGTGAGCCACACGACCTAACCACATGGGCGTGTGTCCCCTGTACCTTGGAAATATTTTGGAATTTTGTGAAAAATTCTCTGAGTACTCGGTTTAGTCCCGACTTGTTTCTAATGTTTATTTTGGTCTTCAAGGGCTCATAAAAGGGACTATATTATTGATTATGAATAGATTCTGATATAATGATAAATTATATGAAATGTTTGTATTTGTTCTATATATTCCGGTAATGCTCTGTAACCCTGTTCTGGCGATAGATATAGGTTAGGAGTGTTACAGTTGTTCCATTCCATAAAATCTGCAAAGTGGAAGAGGTAATGGAAGACATAATAACATTCCAAAGTAAATCAAGAATACCTGCAACTTGGAGGGAGGCATTAATGAAGTCTCAAACTCGATCATAAGCCTTCTCAAGATAAATTTTGACTGCCAACCATTTCCTATTTTTCATCTTCCTTTTCATGAAGTGAATCACCTCCTGGGCGATGGTACTATTATCTGCGGTTTTTCTGTTTGCAATAAAAAATGTTTTCTCTTGGCCAATAATTCTTGGAAAGATCACCTTAAACCTATTAACCACCATATTCATAACTTGTAGAGGATCGTGCATAAGCTAATAGGCCGGAATTGTGAGAAGCTTTCAAGGTTCTAAACTTTAGGAATAAAGACAATTAAAGTGTTATTCAACTCTGGATCAATGCTTTCCCCATTAAAAATTTTCTTCACCCATGTGCAGACAAATGTACCAACTAAATCCCATTGACATTGAAAGAAGAGATATGTTCCAGAAAATAGTCGTTTTCAACATCTATAAGTTGAAATGAATGAGTAGGTTTCCAAAGGCTAAAAATCTTATTACGAAGTGTAATGTAAGCCAAATTCGTACCTAACAATTTCACCACCACCATCAAGGCCATATATGTAACATCCCAAAATAGGGCCTAGTCGAAATAGTAGTTTAGGGACTACCGATCTGACGTTAAAATATTTATTTCATGAGTATTATAAGGTCTAGAATATGAAAGTAAACATGTGTTAAAGTTTCATGAAGAAATTCTAAGTATGGGGTATCCAATTGGAAATTAGGGACCAAATTGAATAAATTGCAAAACTTGAGCTCTAGAAGAAATTTGTATAAAATTGCTTTGGATTATTAATTAGAAGGTCTTAAATAGCAATTTTCCCAAATTTTAAGTTTTTGGACATAAATGGATATGAATGGAAAATTTTGAAAGTTTAGCAAGGAAGGGCATTTTGGTCATTTGGTAATAAAATTAATAAAAAGGGAAAATGAAGGCAAAATCAGCTATTCTTCTCCCTCATGCTGCCGAAATTTTCATGCTCTCTATAGCTAGGGTTTTCAACATTTTCAAGCTTAATAGTAAGTGCTCCTTAGCCCCGTTTTTGACGTTCTTTGTATTTTTGATACCCTCGTAACATGCTCTCTCTATTTCTACCCATATCTCATGCTAGGATTCATGTTTAGAAAATTACCCATTCATGAGATGTTTGTGTTTTGATGATTTATTAAGGAATATGAGAGTTTAGAGGATGGTAAACAATTTTTACTAGGTGGTTTTTTATGGAAATGGCTTAAAGGACTAAATTGTAAAAGTTGAGAAAATGGGTAGAAAAATATGAAATGAAGGAAAAACATGGGTTTCTATGAGTGTGAATAACATTTGGCTAGGCATGGGTAACTAAGAAATTTCATGCATTCCATTATACTAGCCTAGCGACTAACTTGTAAAAATGTGAAATGTTAGGGGCAAAATGGTCATTTTATCTGGGATTAAAATTTAGGTTCAAAATGAAAGGTATGAGGTATTAATGATTTATTTTAATTAATATAGACCCTGATGAACCAATTCAGGAGGTCGATCATGGAAAACGAAAAGTTTCGGAATAACCGAAATACGAAACCGAAGTAATTACCAGGTAAGTTCGTGTAACACGAAGTAAACTTTAAATGTACTTAAAAATGCATATTCTTAAAAGTATGTTAATTTCAATATTGATTGTGTGACTATCCATGAAATGTGGTAGTGTAAATGAAAGAGATGACAATCATCCCGGTCGAATGAAAAAGGGAGATTCAATGGGTAAATTCTTACTTACATAACATGAGATCCTCCATGTGTTGCAAAAAGGGATTTAGCCCGGACGGGTAATCCGATGGTCTTAGTATAGTAAGGATCCAGCCCATACGGGTGTTCCTTAAGTGATTGAACCTCCCGATGAATATATATGCATAAGGGATTTAGCCCGGATGGGTAATGCGATTAAGGACTGAAATTAGCCTGGACTGGCATTTCAGATCCGAGCGTATTGGAGTAATTGTCATTTTAAGAGACTAAGCCTGAAATGGTAATCCCGACAATACTCATTGAGTTTATGTTATGAAGGATTTAACCTGGACCGATAATCCCGCCGTAAGAGTGAGATTCACGGGAGGGTGTATTCAAATGGTCGCTAACATGACTTGATGGTAAACGAATACCCATCGAGATTTCCAAGAAATTCAACGGGATTATAAGGAGAAACGAGAATGGAAATGTTTGAATTGCTGAGCTCATCTAAGATTAATACTATATTGCTTGAGGTGAAACTAACTTGACGATTGGGTGTATGTGATAGGGAATTTACACTATGCATGTTTGGAATGAATATCTTTTATGGTTGTATGCTAAATAGCTGGTAAGTTTACCTTCTTGTTATCCGAACTTACTAAGCATGTTAATGCTTACCCCTTTCCTTTCCCTGTTTTACAGAGCTCGTGGACTCGTGAAGATTGGAAGACGATTGGAATATTGTCAACACTATCAACTTTTCTTTCTTTGGTATATAACTACATTTATTTTGTTACAATGACATGTATAGGTTTTTGGTTATTTTGTTATGTGTCATTGGTTATCCAATGTAAGGGCTTGTATGGTATACATTATTCATTTTGTATATGGTCATAAGACATGGGCGACAACACGGGCGTGTCTAGGCCGTGTGAAGGACACGGGCCAGGGGCACGAGCGTGTGCTCAGCCATGTAAAAACCTCTGTAGGTTCGAAATGAAAAACAAATTCAATAAATTCCACAGGGTAAAGGACACGGGTGTGTCCCAAGCACACAGGCGTGTGCAATGCCTCTACATAGGCGTGTGAGGCTTAAACCTAGGAATTTTCCTAAAATTTTTTTAAGTCCTCTGTTTAGTCTCGGACCATTCACAATGCACGTCTTGGGCCTCGTAGGCCCCTAATAGGAACACTATGAATATGTTTGATTGGTTTTAATTTGGGACGAAATTTTATAGCCTAAAATTTTACAAAAATGTCATGTTTGTGTATGGTAATGTCCCGTACCTTGTCCTGGTCCCGAGTAGGGGTAAGGGGTATTACATTTAGTGGTATCAGAGCTACGGTTTAGTCAGTTCTAGGACTAACGTAGCATGTATCGAGTATAGCTATACATGCCATTATACAAGTTATGATAGTATGACATCTCCTAATCATTTTTACTTGTATTTGAATATAGTAAATGTCTTCCAATCAAGCCCAAGATGAGTCTGAGGGAGCTGAGAGCCATGCTCTAGCTTCTGTTCAACGAGCTACTACTAGTAGTAGTAGAAAACCTATGTCTGAAGGCCGAGAAGAGGCAAGAACTACCTTCTTTGAGATGATGGATGAATGGTTTGGGGACTACTTGAGAAACCGCCCCAATATACCACGACCTCCTCTGCCCCTTTCTCGATTTGAGGGAGAAGTACCACAAGGTATGGCACCCGTGAGAATAGGTAAGGCCCCAGTGGACAAGCTTAGAAAATATAGGGCTGAAGAGTTTAGAGCTAAGGTTGATAATGATACTGAACGAGCTGAGTTCTGGCTCGAGAACACTACACGAGTTCTGGACGAGTTGTCATGTACACCTGATGAGTGTTTAAAGTGTGTTGTATCTCTTCTAAAAGATACTGCATATCACTGGTGAAAGACTGTATCCTCAGTGGTACCGAAAGAAGATGTTACATGGGAGTTCTTCCAAGCTGAGTTTAAAAAGAAATACATCAGTCAAAGATTCTTAGACTCGAAGCAAAAAAAAGTTCCCGGAATTTAGGCAAGGAAATAAGACTGTGTCAGAATATGAGAGAGAATTCGTAAGGTTAAGTCAGTATGCAACGGAGTGGGTCCAGTCAGAGACAAAAGTGTGTAAGCGCTTCGAGGAAGGCCTAAATGAGGAAATTAAGTTGTTCATTAGGATCCTTGAGATACGAGAATTTACGGCACTAGTCGATCTAACCAAGAAAGCCGAAGAACTAAACAATGAAAGAAAGCAAGCAAAGAGAGAGGCTCGAATTTTAAATAAGAGATCTAGTGGCAAAACACACCATTTTCCCACAAAGAAATCAAAGAGTCAATGAGAGCGCTCCACTGCATCGGTGGGATATTTAGGTAGAACAAGAAGCTCTAAGCGTCACAACCCGAAGTCTTCTTCCCCCAAGGTAACTAGTGTGGGAAGTGTGGATGATCAAAAGTTGAGGTGTGAAAGTTGCAGCAAATTCCACTTTGGTGAGTGTCGAAAGAGGAGTGGTGCATGCTACAGATGTGGTTCGCTTGACCACTTCCTTAAAGACTGCCCGAATCGAGTTGATAAGGAGGTGGATCTAGCCTCAAAGTTTAATGCTCCTAATTCCTGAGGTAAACCACCCCGACATCTTAGAAGTGCAAATGGTAGTCGAAATGTTGCCAAGGATACAACTGTAAAGCCAGAGACTCGAGCCTCGGTGAGAACTTACGTGATACGCGCTAAAGAGGAAGCTTCAGCTTTCGATGTCATTACGGGTACATTTTCTCTCCATAATACTCATGTTATTGCCTTAATTGACCTGGGATCGACCCATTCTTACATATGCATGAAATTAGTGTCTAGCATGAACATGTTTGTGGAACCTACGAAATTTGTAATTAAGGTGTCGAACCCTCTAGGCAAGTCTGTTTTAATCGATAAAGTTTGTAAGAATTGTCTTTTGACGATTCAAGGTCACTGTTTTTCGGCCAACCTTATGCTTTTGCCGTTTGATGAGTTTGATGTAATACTTGGCATGGATTGGTTGACCCTTCATGATATGATTGTAAATTGTGGTAGGAAATACATAGAATTGAAATGCTCAAATGGTGAAACTCTCCGGGTGGATTCGAGTGAGTTGGATAGTCCTCCAGCTGTGATTACCTCAATGATGGCTTAAAGGTGTATGAGAAAAGGGTACAAAGCTTACCTTGCTTTTGTGTTGAATACTAAAGAATCTGAGTTGAAGATGGAATTGGTACCGATAGAATGCGAGTATCCGGAAGTGTTTCCGGAAGAGCTACCCAGATTACCTCCCATTAGGGAGGTAGAATTTGGTATTGAGCTGGTGCTTGGAACAACTCCTATATCTATTTCCCTGTATAGAATGGCACCAACCGAGTTGAAAGAGTTAAAAGCATAGTTGCAAGAGTTGACAGATAAAGGCTTTACAAGATCGAGCTTTTCATCTTGGGGTGCTCCTGTACTATTTATAAAGAAGAAAGATGGTTCGATGAGATTATGTATAGATTACCGCCAGCTCAAAAAAGTAACTATTAAGAATAAGTATCCATTACCACTGATTGACGACCTATTTTATCAGTTAAGGGGAGCCAACGTGTTTTCAAAGATAGATCTGAGATTCGACTACTAACAGTTACGAGTTAAAGAGTCAAACATGCCTAAGACTGCCTTCAAGACGAGGTATGGCCACTACGAGTTCCTTGTCATGCCTTTTGGCCTAACAAATGCCCCAGCTGTGTTTATGGATTTAATGAATCGTGTTTTTTGATCGTACTTGGACAAGTTTGTTGTGGTATTCATAGATGATATTTTGATCTACTCCCAAAATGAGTCCGATCACGCCGAACACTTGAGGACTGTTTTACAGACCTTGCGAGAGAAACAACTATATACTAAGTTTAACAAGATTCCTCGATCACATTGTGTCGGGTGATGGCATCCGAATCGATCTGAGTAAGATTTCTACTATTGTCGAGTGGAAACCGTCGAAGAACGTAACCGAGGTTAGAAGCTTTTTGGGCTTAGCCGATTACTATGCGACGCTTCAGAAAAGAATTTTCGATAGTTGTGACTCCTTTGACGAGATTGCTGCAAAAAGATGTTAAATTTGAATGGTCAGAGAAGTGCCAATAGAGTTTCGAGAAACTGAAAACGTTATTGACCGAAGCTCCAGTTTTAGTGCAACCCAAGCCGGGAAAAGAATTCGTGGTCTATAGTGACGCGTCCTTAAATGGACTGGGTTGTGTACTTATGTAAGAAGGCAAAGTAATAGCCTATGCTTTGAGGCAACTGAAGCCACACAAGAAAAACTATCTGACGCATGACTTGGAGCTAGCTGCCATTGTCTTTGCCTTGAAGATTTGAAGACACCATTTGTATGGTGAAACATGCCGTGTATACACCGATCACAAGAGTTTGAAGTACTTGATGACTCAAAAGGAATTGAATCTGAGACAGCGGAGATAGTTAGAATTGATTAAAGATTATGAGCTGATAATTGATTACCATCCGGGAAAGGTGAACGTAGTCGCCGATGCCTTGAGTAGGGAGTCCTTGGTTGCATTGAGGGCTATGGACACGCATTTGGCATTATCTGATGATGGTTCGATTATGGCAGAGTTAAGAGCCAGACTGACTTTTCTCCAAGAAGTTTGTGCAGCTCAGATTAATGATAGTGACTTGCAGGCCAAGAGATCATAATGTGAGACGAGCGTTGAATTTGATTTCCAGGTTGACTCTAATAGTTGCTTGATGTTTCGAGATAGGGTCTGTGTACCCAAAGATGATGAGCTTATTCAGAAAATTTTGCAAGAGGCACATGATAGTCGTTTGTCTATTCACCCGAGAAATACTAAGATGTACAATGACTTAAAGACCATGTACTGGTGGAATGGTATGAAAAGAGATATCTTTGAATTTGTGTCAAAATGCTTAATATGTCAACAGGTCAAGGCTGAACATCAAGTGCCTTCGGGTTTATTACAGCGTATGATGGTCCCCGAATGGAAATGTGAGAGGATTACTATGGACTTTGTGATAGGATTGCCATTAACATCGAAAAAGAAAGATGTTGTTTGAGTTGTGGTTCCTAAGTTAACAAAGTAGGCTCACTTTATTCCCATGCGGACAGATTTTTCTCTTGACAAATTAGTTGATTTGTATATGTCCGAGATTGTGAGACTATACGGGGTACCGTTGTCGATCATTTCAGATAGGGATCCAAGATTCACTTCGAGATTTTGGAAGAAGTTATAAGAAGCCTTGGGTACAAAGTTGAGTTTTAGTACGGCATTCCACCCATAGACTGATGGTCAGTCTGAGCGGACAATTCAAACTCTCGAGGATATGCTACGGTGTTGCGTCCTTGAATTTCAGGGTAGTTGGGAAAAATACTTACCTTTGGTGGAATTTGCCTACAACAATAGTTTCCAAATGAGTTTGAAAATGGCACCTTATGAGGCATTGTATGGCTGAAAGTGCCGAACACCACTATATTGGATAGAGCTCAAGGAAAGTCAGATTCATGGGGTTGATTTAGTTAAGGAAACTAAAGGAAAGGTTAAAGTGATTCGGGACTATTTGAAAGCAGCATCGAATAGAAAAAAGTCATATGTTGATTTGAAAAGAAAGGAGATCGAATTTCAAGTTGGAGATAAAGTATTCTTGAAAGTGTCTCCATAAAAAAAGGTTTTGAGATTTGGCCAGAAAGGTAAATTGAGCCCGCGATTTATTGGACCACATGAGATTATCGAAAAAGTTGGACCGTTAGCCTACCTGTTAGCGTTGCCACCCGAATTGGAAAAGATGCATGATGTATTCCACGTGTCCATGTTGCGTAGATACAGATTAGAACCCTCTCATGTGATTTCATCAACAGAAGTTGAGATTAGACCGGATATGACCTATGGCGAAGAACTGATTAAGATTTTGGCTCGAGAAGTCAAACAGTTGAGGAACAAGAACATAGCCTTAGTTAAAGTTTTATGGCACCGACACGGAGTGGAAGAAGCCACATGGGAACCTGAAGAAACCATGAAAAGTCAATATCTGAACTTGTTTACTGGTAAGACTTTCGAAGACGAAAGTCCCTAAGGGGGAGAATTGTAACATCCCAAAATAGGGCCTAGTCAAAATAGGGCCTAAGGGGGGAGAAATGAAACCATCGATCCAACGTTAAAATATTTATTTCATGAGTATTATGAGGTCTAGAATATGAAAGTAAGCATGCGTTAAAGTTTTATGAAGAAATTCTAAGTATAAGGTGTCCAATTGGAAATTAGGGACCAAATTGAATAAATTGCAAAATTGGCCTCTAGAAGAAATTTGTATGAAATTACTTTGGATTATTAATTAGAAGGTCTTAAATAGAAATTTTCCCAATTTCTAAGTTTTTGGACAAAAATGGGCATGGATGGAAAAATTTGGAAGTTTAGTAAGGAAGGGCATTTTGGTTATTTGGTAATAAAATTAATAAAAAGGGAAAATGAAGGCAAAATCAGCCATTTAATAAAAAGGGAAAATGAAGGCAAAATCAGCCATTCTTCTCCCTCATGCTACCGAAATTTTCATGCTCTCAATAGCTAGGGTTTTCAACATTTTCAAGCTCAATAATAAGTGCTCTCTAGCCCCGTTTTTTATGTTCTTCGTATTTTTGAGATCCTCGTAATATGCTCTCTCTATTTCTACCCATATCTCATGCTAGGGTTCATGTTTAGAAAATTACCCATGCAAGAGATGTTTGTGTTTTGATGATTTATGAAGGGATATGAGAGTTTAAAGGATGGTAAACAATTTTTACTAGGTGGTTTTTCATGGAAATGGCTTAAAGGACTAAATTGTAAAAGTTGTGAAAATGGGTAGAAAAATATGAAATGAAGGAAAAACATGGGCTGCTATGAGTGTGAATAACATTTGGCTAGGCATGGGTAACTAAGAAATTCCATGCATTCCATTATAAGAGCCTAGGGACTAACTTGTAAAAATGTGAAACGTTAGGGGCAAAATTTTCATTTTTTCTGGGGTTAAAATTTAGGTCTGAAATGAATGGTATGAGGTATTAATGATTTATTTTAATTGATATAGACCTCGAGGAACCAATTTAGGAGGTCGACCGTGAAAAATGAAAGGTTTCAGAATAACCAAAATATGAAATCGAAGCAATTACCAGGTAAGTTCGTGTAACTTGAAGTAAACTTTAAATGTACTTAAATATGCATATTCTTAAAAGTATGCTAATTTCGATATTGATTGTGTGACTATCCATGAAATGTAGTAGTGTAAATGAAAAAGAAGACAACCGTCCCAGTTGAATGAAAAAGGGAGATTTGATGGGTAAATTCTTGCTTACATGACATGAGATCCTGCATGTGTTGCAGAAAGGAATTTAGCCCAGACGGGTAATCTGATGATCTCAGTATAGTAAGGATCCAACCCGAACTGGTGTTCCTTAAGTGATTGAACCTCCCGATGAATATATGTGCATAAGGGATTTAGCTCGGATGGGTAATAAGATTAAGGACTGAAATTAGCTTGGACTGGCATTTCAGATCCGAGCATATTGGAGTAATTGTCGTTCTAAGGGATTTAGCCTGGAATGGTAATCCCGTCAATAATCCTTGAATTTATGTTATGAGGGGTTTAACCTGGACCGGTAATCCCACCGGAAGAGTAAGATTCACGGGAGGGTGTATTCAAATGGTCGCTAACATGACTTGATAGGGTAAACGAATACCCATCGAGATTTCCAAGAAATTCAACGGGACTATAAGGAGAAACGAGAATGAAAATGTTTGAATTGATGAGCTCATCCAAGATTAATACTACATTGCTTAAGGTGAAACTAACTTGATGATTGAGTGTATGTGATAGGGAATTTACACTATGCATGTTTGGCATGAATATCTTTTATGGTTGTATGCTAAATAGTTGGTAAGTTTACCTTCTTGTTATCCGAACTTACTAAGCTTGTTAATGCTTACACCCTTTTTTTTCCCTGTTTTATAGAGCTCATGGACTCGTGAAGATCGGAAGACGATTGGAATATTGTTAACACTATCAACTTGTCTTTCTTTGGTATATAACTACTTTTATTTTGTTACAATGGCATGTATAGGTTTTTGGTTATTTTGTTATATGTGTCATTGGTTATCCAATGTAAGGGCTTCTATGGTATAGATTATTCATTTTGTATATGGCCATAAGACATGGCTCATTTTGATGTAGGTTGTAACCTACTAATGGTGCATGATTATGTTTAAATGTTCATGTGATGGTTAATTGTGGTATATCATGTGTGGACATGTGAAATGTTTCCAAATCACTTGAAGATGGTTAGGTCATTATTGGCAATGAGTTATAAAATGAGCCAAGCCTAAATTGTGTTTGTAAGGTGGTAATCCTTAATACAAGAGGATAACCTAGCATGTGCAAAACCGATGAGATGAGGTTAACATGCAATAGGATATGTGAGGATAGTTATTGGGAAAATTTAGGCCATGTTGCATACCATAAAAGTTCACAAATGTGTGTGGATGTTAAGGGTGACCATTGGCTTGGATTGTAGCCTCCAAAAAGGTCCACACGAGTAGACACACGGGCGTGTGTCTAGGCCGTGTGTGACACAATCAGCCCCATGGGCATGTGGTACGGTCGTGTATCCCCTGCACCTAAAATTTTTAGGCCAGTATGCATGGTAATAAACACACGGGTAGAGACACGGACGTGTGTCTCAACCGTGTGGAGGGCATAGCCTAGCACACGGGCATGTGTTTTAGCCGTGTGCCCCTAAATGCATGATGACGTCATAAACAGAATGCTCAAGTTTTTGGACACAGGCGACAACACGAGCGTGTCTAGGCCATGTGAAGGACACGGGCCAAGGACACGGGCGTGTGCTCGGCCTTGTGAAAACCCCTGTTGGTTCGAAATAAAAAATAAATTCAATAAATTCCACACGGGTAAGGGACACGGGCGTGTCCCAAGCACAGGGACGTGTGCAATGGCTCCACACGGGCGTGTGAGGTTTAAACCTAGGAACTTTTCCTAAGATTTTCTTAAGCCCCTGGTTTAGTCCCGGACCATTCACAATGCATGTCTTGGGCCTCGTAGGCCCATAATAGAAACACTAAGAATATGCTTGATTGGTTTTAATTTAGGACGAAATTTTATAGCCTAAAATTTTACGGAAATGTCATGTTTGTGTACGGTAATACTCCGTACCTTGTCTCGGTCCCAAGTACGGGTAATGGGTGTTACAATATCCCTTTTTAGGATTTGCTTTAACCGATCAGAGAAGATTATTGCTAGTGTTCCATTAACCATAGATTTCGTGAAATCACCCTCCTAAAATTTAATCTCCCCTTCTCTTATTGACTTCGAAGAACTTTTCCCCACAACTTTATCCCTCCAAGTCATCGGTGCAGGAGGGGATGGATCCACGGCCATCTGATTATTCAAGTCTGACTCCACTTCCTTGAACCTAACCTTTTTAGTATTCCAGTCCTCAATCAGAAGATTATTTTCGTCACCGTCAGGCAAGATTTCATTGGGAATGAGAGAAAAACCAATAAAAAATAGCACTACGTTTCCATTTATTGCTTTTAAAACAAAATATTGTCTAATGATAACTTTAGAGGGCTAATCTTCTAATCAACGCGGTTTCCGGGCTATGGATATTATTTTCTTCCTTTAACTTCATTGCTTTCATTTTATTTTGCTTTTGTTATTAATACTATTGCCATTAATATTATCACCATTAATGTCTATCATTATTATTAATTTTTTTGTGATTGGTGACTGCTGGTTGCAATTGTGTATAGCATTCACCATTTGTAATATTAAGTTCAGTTTTTTTTTTTTTTTTAATATATTTATAGATCATATTTTTATATGCATATGTGTACTTATACCATTAGTTTTAAAATTATGTAAAAATACTATAATTTATGTCATGTTAATGCGATTCACATGCATTAACATATTCAGCCTTGTATTATTGCTCATATTATCATATTTGTCATTTTACATGTGTATTTATAAAATAATGTTGGTAGATTTTTAATATAAAGTAACATTTTCGAATTAATTTGATTAATGTTTGTTGGATAAGATTTCATTGGTTATTATTAACAATGGAATGTTTTTAAATCAAGTGAATCCATAAGTTTATCTAACTTATAAAAATAATAAAATTTTTTTATTTTTGTAGACACCAAAAAATATAAAAAATTATTTTACTTTGAAAATTAAATTTACTTAGAAAATAAAATTATTATATTAAGGGATTATAATTAAGTATTGGGTTTTTCACTATTAAATTTCATAATTAACAAGGTGTCATTTTTGGATATCGAAGGGGTGGTACAACCATTATTACGTGTAATTGATTCTTGAACCTAATTTTTCTCTTAACTTCAACGTGATGTTTAAAATTATCTTTTAAAAGTATCTTACAATCTCTTTATAAAAATTGATTTCTAGGTCATTGATTATACTTACCCGAAACAGATTGATGGGGACCCCCACTTCAGCTTAAACTCCTGTGTTTTTTTCAAATTAAAATGTTTGTATTTTTTTTTTTCAAATTTTGTCAAGCTAATTTTTAATTTTAATTGAAAATTGACTGTGTCAACTTAGCGATTCATTGGAGACTGGTTTTTAATAGTTAAATCAAATGTTAAATATGTGATGTTTAGACTTGTGATAATTAATTGTTCAATTTGTATTTGAATATAATACTCTATTATTTATAAAATAAATATTTTGAAAATTTTATATTTGTTCATGCATCCATGCATTGCTTTTAACAAATTTCTAAATAATTTCTTTGTTTGGTGTTTTTGTTTGAACATTTTCAAAAGTTTTTATATTTATTTGTTATTAGGGTTTTAAATAAAAGGTTTGCAAGTTATTTTCTACACACTATCTTTGTCATGTTAAACTTATTTTTTGGCAAAATTAACACATCACTTTTTATATATTATAATGATGATAAATCATATTGTCACAAATAAAGGATACCTATAATAGTGGCATAAAAATAAAATTTTCTTAAATATAAAAAAAATAATTTGTCACTAATAAGAATTTGCATTGATGACGATTACTAAACGTCACCAATTTGACCAAAACGTAAAAAAAAAAAAAAAAAAAAAAAAAAAAAAAAAAAAAAAAAAAAGTTTCTCACCAATTTTTTTAAATTTTGGCGGCAAACATTTAGTGACATAAACTTATGACGTCTTTTGTAATTTTCATATAAGGGGTAATATCAATTAGTAAACATGATGGTTATTTATCCTCGCCACTTTTTAGTAAATTTTGTAATGTTATTTTGAGCGTCACATAGAAAATTTGTCACTAATTAATAGATTTGTTGTAGTGATGTGGAAACTTCTATCATCTCTGCGACAACCTGTTAATTGACATATATGGAGTTGCTAATTTATTGAAACAAAATCTTTGGACTTTGAGTTGTGCTGATATTTTGGATGTATGCAAGTCTAACTTTGAAGACCAATCCATTTAAAGAAATTATTTTTGAAGATTGGATTGGTTCGGATCAAGCAATTGAATCCCTTGAATACCTTTGAAGAATTGTTAGCTCGATTGATCACCAGAAATAGCCAAGAGGGGGATGAATTGGCCTATTTAAAATTTTGTGGAAGCTTGAAAGAAATGATAGAAAATTTGAACACAATGATTTGTAGTGGTTCGGTTCCGATTGCCTACTCCACTACCTTAGCTTTCTACAACTAAATATCTTCTCAAATACACTAATTTGATCAACCTTTAAGGATAAGGTTTAATCTTATAACTGTCTTAATATTTCTACCCAAATCTTAAGACACAAATCCTTTCAAAGAGAAACAAATAAGCAAATAAAGAAATAATCCTCACAAGATTAGAATGTTTGTCAATTAAGCACGAATACATAGAAAATACTTGAGCTGATAGAAAAATACAATGAATGCTCACAAGTGTTTACAATAAGATGATAAAGAATTGAAGCACAAAGTGATTGGTAATGGATTTTTTATGTATCTTGAAGCACTGATCTATTGTAATATCACTTGTTATTGTAGGACATTTGGAAGTTGGTACCTTCTAATTGATTTCCAACCGTTGTGGTTGTTGATGAATTGAATAGAGCTGTTTGAGATGAAAATACTAGTTCAATTAATTCACCTACTAGGCTCCACTGACGTAAATAAAAAAAAAAAAAAAAAAAAAAACTGAATTGTATAAACAATTTTTTATGTCTATCGTTTAATTCACCTACAAGGCTCCATCAACATTCTAAAGTTTTAAGTAAATTACTAAATTTCTTACTATATAAGTTACTGAAAATCTAACTAAATTGCTAAATCTCTTACAAAAATGACTTATAACATGATAATACAGATTTCTTTTAAAAACACTGAATTTCGTGTAATATTTAGGAAGCTGATTTTGAATAGCTCATTTTAGAATTTTGGTATGTAAGGTTATATAGAGCTTCGGCATTTGGGTTAAAGTTTAACTTAAATAGTTATTTTGTCTGAAAATCATAAAATAGTAGTCACTTAAACATAAACAGAAATGCAATCCAATGAGAAAAGGCCCATTTATTCATTGGAAAAAGGCTGCATCAGCAGGGACGGTGATTTTACGATGTGGACTTCACATGTGTCTTTTACGATACCCTTTGCTATTTGATTTTGGTGATCCAGAAAGAATTTTTTTTTTTAAAAAGGCTGATTACAGTGGAAGTAAAGTATTGTTTCCCTTGGTCTCCTTCTCATGCAGGTTGAATAAACATTATTTTCTTTTCTTTTTTCTTTTTACTTTCTAAAGAAAAAGGGATGGCCTTAATTATGAGCATCACTTAGTTTCTTGATCAACATGATGTGATCATTCGTTTTCTTTAGTGATTGTTGGATCAAACAAAATGATATAATTTGCCTTCCTTCAACAGTTTTCTTCATTTGCATTTATCCAAAATCACAAGAAAGATGATAATAGTAGATATTGGAATGGAACAACCTCAAAAGTTTTAAGACATCATCAACCCTAAACACTACTAAATAGCAATTGTGATCCACCCATCAAACTATTATTGCAGGGTCCATTAAATCAGTAGGATCACTCATAATGAATCATCATTTTTACCCCCAATAATTTAACATCCATAAGTTCATCCACCACCACCACCCACTTGGGCCCCAACTTCATAATATCAAAGAAGTCTGTATGTGTTTAATATAAATATAATTAAAATTTTCTTAAGTTTTAGACATATTTAAGGGATGTGTCCATGCGAAAACTTGTTTTCAAGTCGGAGCAACATAATTGTCAAGAAGGTTTGCCAACATTAGTTAGAAGTATTGTAAATGATTTTGTATTAAATGTCGAATTACTTTGTGTCGACATGGGGCTGAAGACTTAATCCATATTCTTAGGGACTGTCCAATTGTTAAAGAAGTGTGGCTAAACGTTGTACCTACCAATATCCTAAACAAGTTTTTTCTGGTAATCTCTTTGAGTAGATGAAAACCAATTTTGTGTTCTTTAATATAATTGCCTAATGTGGGAGTTCTCTAGACCACTCTTTTTGGTTTAATCACTTGGTTAGAAGAACCCATATGATTTTACAAACCATGGAGTAATGGAAGATCGAGTATGTTCCTAGAGATAGAAATCAAGTTGCGGATAGACTAGTCAAAATGGCTTTAGAGAGGAACTCAGCTATGCAAGTGTTTGAAAAGGTTCTAAAAGAGCTAGTAGCGGTTGTTGAGATTGCTAGAGCAACAAATTATTCGATTATGTTAGATTAATCTAGTTTGATTGTATTTTTTCACCGATAAAAGTCGAATTATATTTTAGCCCTTATAAAAAAATAAATTAATTCTTTTACGTTGAATCAAAGAGTAAATTGATCATTCTATTAAAAATTTCATCTATTTTTTACTATTAAAAAATGTTTCTAAATGTTAGTATAAAATACACGTGACATGCCACGTATTATTGTTTAGTTATTTTATCAACTCCGTCAGTTTTTAACAATATAAATAGATGAAAATTAAAAAAAATGACAAATTTATTATTTGACCTACTTTACAAAATTTAATTTATTCATTTTTTAAGTAAATAAACAAAATATAATTTCCCTCTTAATATTCAACCATCATAACATTTTTACCAACACATCGCTATATTGCATTTCCCCGTAAGCACCATATGAAGCAAACAACAAGAAAGTAAAGCACAGTGAATTACGGATAAAATTGTAAAAATGCATGAACATCAAGAAGAAGAATGCATTAATTACTTTGCTTTGCTCACACTCCGTACAACCAAAAATGGAAACCACTGCTCTTTTAACCATTCAATGACAAAAAAAGAAAAGAGTAAAAAAATATGACACAAGTTCAATGATTCCTTCTTCAAAAAGAAGAAAGATAAGGTTCAAGGGAGGGGGGTATTTCCTCAAAATTCTACCTTTTGCTGTTCTTTTCACCTCGAAAATCAAGTGTATCAAATGTTAACCTTTTTTCTTCTAATCACCAATTTCCCGTACTCTAAAAATCTAACCAATAATATTTTTCGTCTCAACGACACCATTTTGAAAGAAGAACAAAGAACACAATAAGGAAGACTATTGAAGAAAGGCCAATTGCAACACCAAGCACAACCTTATTTGGTCCGTGATGATGACCCTTCTTCTCATTTGCACCCTCAGCGCCATCATCATCATAATCATAATCTGAAGATTCACTCTCACTGTCTCCCGAAGACGACTCCTTAGAAGGCGGCGGTAACATCGGCATCCCATGCTTATCACAAGGAGCAATCCCGAGTTCTATTTTTGATGACAAAACAGAATGATTGTAACACAAATTGCCATTCCCACCAACCTTGAGAACATCCAATCTCTTTATGAAACTAGCATTGAAAGGTAAAACCCCATGAAGCTTATTGTTCTCAAGATTCAAGACTTTTAGCTCTTTCAACTCTGAGAAAAACCTTGGAACAGTTCCATTTAACTGGTTATTACTCAGATCAACATGGACCAAGCCTGGGATAGCTGACATGGAATCTGGGATTGGCCCGGAAAACGAATTGGAAGCCAAAGATACATTTTTCAGGGATATCAAGTCACCAAACTCGGTGGGAATAACCCCATTTAGCCCATTTAAAGAAAGATTCAAGAATTCAAGGTCTTCAAGAAGCGTAAGGGAAGTTGGTATCTTTCCTATGAGCTTGTTGTTGGATAAATCAATATGGGTGAGATTCAGATGCAGGTGCCTTGGAAGAGACCCGGTAAGATTAGCATGAGAAATGGTGATAGTCTTCAGCTTATGCATGTTTCCAAGGATTACATAAAGGCCGTGAGTGTTAATTGAAGTGTAGGAAACTGTAAGATCAGTAAGGTTAACGAAACGAGAGAGCCAGACCCCAGTAAGGCGGCGGAGAGAGTGAATGCAAGAGAAGGAAGTCAAAGAAAGAGAGAGATGGGAAGGGAAGCGGATGGGGGAGGCGCGGCAGTTGGTGAAAGAGAGGGAATGGAGGGAAGAGAGGGACTTGAGAGCTGTGAAGGACAGGGAAAGGTCGGAGGAGCAGTTGAAGAGGTGGAGGGAAATAAGGTGGCGGAAGGGCTTGGAGTTGTCACAGATGGTGGCGTTGTGAGGGGAGGGTTGAATGCAAGGGTCTCTGGTGGTGGGGATGTTGAGGGATTGGAGTGCTCGTATTTGTTTGGGGTCTAGAGCAGAGGGGGAAGACTTAGAAGTGGTGGGTGGAGTTGGGGAGGGAGTAGGAGAGAGTGCGGTTAGTTTGGTGGCATTCGTGGCGATGAAAAGAAGCAAGAGGAGGTGAAGGAGGAGGAGGAAGAGTGGTGGTGGTTTCATGGTGGAAAAAGATGGTTACTGAGAACTGAACTTAGTAAGGGTGGGAATGAAGTGAGAAATACAGAAGAGGAATGGTGAGGTTGGGGCTTATACCAGAACAACAGAGAGGGTGGGATTTCGAAGTTGATCTAGAGTTCCTTTATTAGATAACTGCACTGCTGGTGCCTATGCATTGCCACTTCACTAGTTGCTACTTATGATTTAGGATCATGGTGTGGGGTTATTGATTTAAATTTCAGAAGAAAAAAAAAAGACAACTAAATTTAATCAAATAAAGTAAAAAAAGTTAAAATTAAAATTTTATTTTAATTATATGATACATTATATTTATTAAGCATAAAGGCATGTTTGAAAATATCATGCAATAAATAATGAAACATATGGTTTGAAATTAATGAAAAAAATCAAATTAAATTGTGATTAAAGTGAAAATTAAACTCATAAATACATCAAATTAAGAATACTAAATTTGAGTACAATTGTTTATCATTTGTTATCATCAATCTTGAGTTGGTGTCAAGTTAATTTGTGACACCAACTCAATTAACAATATTTTTTTTTGAAAAGCTCAATCAACAACATTATTAATATATACAATCAAAGAAGGTAAGAAATTGTTCATATTAAAATCAAAACATATTAAAATGAACCTATTGAGAGATAAATTTAATATTTTACCAATTCAATTGGTGTGGGTTCAAATTTCACCATTTGTATATTTTTATTATTTTTTAATTAAAAAGATTAAAGTACCTTAAAAAAATATAACTTATTTTAAATATGAAAGGTTATTTTTGTAATTTACCTAAAAGAGTTGGGGCTTGGTTGACTAGTGACACCAACTCAGTTAGGGGTTTATTAATAGTAATATAGATATACAATCGATGAAGGTAATAAATTGTACATATTAAAATAAAAATATGGATAAAATATGTTAAAATAAAATTTTGGTTGAATAGTAAATTTAAAATTTTACCAATCTAATTGGCATAGGTTCAAATCCGGCAATTTGCACAGTTTTATTGTTTTTTTAATTAAAAAGATTAAAGTATCATTGAATAATATAACTTAGATTAAATACGGAAGATTATTTTTGTAATTTTTCTAACGGAGTTAGTGCCCAATTGACTTATGACACTAACTCAGTCAGAGTGTTTTTTTTATTTCTCAATGTATCTACTAAAGTGAACCTAGTAAATAATCTTTTGCATTTTGTATACCAATTAAAGGATAGATGTTGGCCATAAGTTTATTTTATTACAATATTAAGAGTAGAAAATGGGGTCATTGCTCCATATAAATCAAGACCAGTAAAGAGTTTTATTAAATAATATAGATATACCAATTATATTTATTATATTACACTATGAATAAGAAATTT
The DNA here is from genome assembly GCA_025698475.1 of Gossypium anomalum. NCBI lineage: Eukaryota > Viridiplantae > Streptophyta > Magnoliopsida > Malvales > Malvaceae > Gossypium > Gossypium anomalum. The sequence continues at coordinate 74,221,970 of CM046961.1, forward strand.
ATCCTTAAAAAATATATTTATATTTTTAAAATTTTAATAAAAGAAGATATTAAATTGAATAAAACATTCTCTTTAGAAATAAAAAAAAAATGGTATAAACTGATTTAAATTAGTGGAAATTATCTATTTACAAATAAAGATGAATTTAAATAAAATTTAAGAGGGAATAAATTATATTATAATTATCCTAAAAAGTATAATTTTTAGGCACCAATAAAATAGTGTCACGTCATTAAATTTTAAAGATAACAAAATATTATTATACACTCATATATATCCAATATCTTCTCTAATTTAATTTAACTTTAATTAAATTACTTAAAGTAATTAATTTTTGAAATTATAAACAAATGTCTTTTCTTCTTTTACAAATTTTAATAATTTTTTCCATAAGTTAATATTTTTATTTTTGTGCAACTAATTTTAAAAGAAAATTTAATAAATTTTGTGCAATTTTTTCCATGTCATTGACACATAATTTTGATAATTATTTTACCCTCAACTAGAACCTCGAACCTTGAACCTTGAACCTTGAACCATAAACATTGAACCTCAAACCCCCGAAGTTCAATGTTTGGTTTAGAATTTAAGGTTTTGGATTTGAGGTTTAAGGTTTAAGGTTTAAGGTTTAAGGTTTAATAATTTAGGGTTTAGGATTTGAGTTTAATGTTTAAGGGTTTGAGGTTACGAGTTACAAGTTTAAGATTCATGGTTCAAGATTCAAGTTCAAGAGTCCGGGGTTACGGGTTCATGGTTTGGGTTCTATATTTTAGGTTTAGGGTTTGGGATTCTAGATTTAAGGTTTTGGGTTTGGAGTCCAGGGTAAAAAAAATTATCAAAATCATGTGTTAATGACATGAAAAAATTATTGAAATGTAATTAAATAATTGAGAAGGAACCATGAATAATATAGTTGCAAGGGTTCATAAAATAATTTCTCTATGGATGAGTATATAATAATAATTTCATGTCTTTAAAATTTGAATATGTGGTAAAATTTTATTGGTGCATTAAAATCTTAGTTTTTAGGATCATCCTTATGTAAGTTAATTCCAATTCAATAACCATATTTGCATCAAATCGAGGTCAAACAAATAAGGGTAAATTACAGTAGGGTTATTTAATTATGATTTTTTTGTTCCCAACTATAAAAAGTTACAAATGCTCATCTAGTTATTCAATTGTCTTTTTTGATAACCAACTGACTAACGTAAAAATGGAAACACTCAAAAATCTAATATAGTTGGATGACCAAAAAGGACAAAATTGAATAGTTGAGTGATGAAAAATGAATTTACTAATAGTTGGGTGACCATCTGTAACTTTTCATAGTTAAATAATCCAAAAAGAAAAAAAAACCATAATTGGGTGACTACTAATATAATTTACCCAACAAATAAATATTTTGTTAATACATACTTAGACTTATCCTAATTAATTTCTTTTGAAATTATTTGTCCTAATTTCAACCATTACAATTCCTACTTTTGGTGTGTAATATCGCTAACCCATATCCGTCACCGGAATAGGGTTACGGAGCATTACCAAAGTTTTCATTTCAAAACAATAAAAAAATTTTAAACATTTTAATTCATATCATTAATCATAGCAAAACCAATCAATAATATACATACTATCCCTTATATGAGCCCTTGAGGTTCTAAAAACACATTTAAAACAAGTCGGGACTAAATCGAAAACTTATAGAATTTTTTAGAAAAAGATGAAAATTTTCTCAGGCCGTGTGGACATTCGAAGTAGGACACACAGACGTGTCCCAGCCCGTGTTTGTACCTGTGTAACTCCCTGACTTGGGTCACACAGCCAAGCCAAATGCCCGTGTGCAGGCCGTGTACCCTTCAAAATAACGTCACACACCCGTGTGTCAGGTCGTGTGCTTGGTCGTGTAACAGTCTAACTTGCAACCCTTTGAAAGTTATAGGGGACACACGGCCGTGCTGCATGGCTGTGTGGACGAAAATAAGTCATTTTCAAGCCATTTTTCTTACCCAAAACATGCACATATCTACAACCAATTTTCCACCTAAAAACAAGCCTTCAAATTGTACTAAAAACATACATAATCAAGCTATTCAAATAAGGTACATAAGCATTCAACCAATATGCCCCAATATACCTCAATCACAACATTTAAACATGTATAACCATATGCACAATTTACCCAAAACTTACCACTTTGTTCACATATCAAAATCACATCCACAAGTACCTAATTTATCATTTAACATTTAGCATCATAAGCCATATGTGCCAACTACATTTTTCATACCAAAATGACCATATTCAACTTCCATCATCTAAGTATCATAAGGACTATAAAATCAACCATCTTAAGGCCACGTACATATATAAACATAACAACCATTACAAAGCCAAATATATATATATGCCAACTTAATACCACTTCATCATCCAAAATGCCAAAAAACACTAGCCAAAACAAATGGCTACATCATCAAACAAAATACCTATACATGCCATTATAACCAAAACTTAGAAACACCAAAATCTACCGATTTAGTTGATGGATAGTGTGATATAACTCCGACAAGCTTCCAACCAAGCGAGCTTTCGATTCACTATAAAACATGGAAAATAACACAGAGTAAGCATAAATACTTAGTAAGCTCGCATAATGTAAAACTCAACTTATCATTTCATCACAAATAAGTAAGTTAAACATGGCATAATCCAACCACAACTTGGCTAAAGCTTAAGCATTTACACCAAACAAGTTAGCTATATAAGCATATAACATAAGAAATTAATCATGTATCATATGCATATATCATCCATCTCAACTTTCATTATGCCATGTATCACCAATTCAAAGTAATTCACATGTGTTCATGTCTTAGTTTGTATCAAACTCTTACCATTCTTTTTCAAATCATGCCCTTTGAACCATTTAGAGTACAGTTGGACACCCGGGATAGCTCACACATAGTGTGCCAGCTCATATAACTATAATCCGTCAATTCCTGTAGATGTATGCTCACACGAGCTGTGAATCAGAATGCTCACATGAGCTGTGAAAATGGGCTTACTTATAGGATCTGTAGGTCAAAACGTAGCTACACGATGCTGCTCACACGAGCTATAGAGTATTCGTAACACATGTCGGACCTCATCCATCGGTAGGACAATCAAGACCAGCACCCGAATCATGTAAACCCTGATGACATGTCATTTGTATCCTATAAATTTCTAAGGTTCAAACGGGGCTTGATAGTCGACGTAACATCATTGGATATGCAATCAATATATATATATATATATATATATATATATAGCAGTCCACAACACATGTATAATTCAATTAAAAGCACATAAATACAATATAATTACACGAACTTACCTCGACGATAAAACATAGATATGAAGGTGATTATTTCGAAACTTTATCTTTGCCCCGATCTAAAACTGTACGAGGTTTGTCTTGATCTAAACGAATAAATTCAGTTCAATTTAGTAATTATTCTATTCAATTCAATCCAAATTCATACTTAATAAAAGTTGTTTATCTATCAACAACTAACCATTTTCTTCAATAAAACATCAAAACTCATACACATTCATTCATGGAAAAACCCTAACCTTTTAATAGTTTTACAAATTAGTCCCCGAGCTAGCTAGATTAAGCTACAACGATCCCAAAAACATAGAAATAATTAAAAACGTGACTAAAACACATACCATGCACTTAGAAATGGACTAGTCGAATGTTGAAGCTTCTCCAATGGCTGCCTAACCCTTATTTTCGGTTGAGTAAGAATAAAAGAGATGATAACTTGATTTTGTTTTATTTTATCTATCATTATTTGCCAAATTACATTAATAACCTTTTAAAATATTAAAAATTTCACTAATACCAAGCCATGTACATCCACTATCTTTAGTAATAGTCTAATTACCACATAAGGGCTCATATTTTAAGGTTCTATAGCCATTCAATACATTTAGCTACTAGAACTCTACTTTTGCACTTTATGCGATTTAGTCTTTTTTTAATCAAATTAAGCATGCAAATGGGAAAATTTCTTAACGATTTTATTCAGTAATACTAACATACTGTAGACCTTAAAATAATAATAAAATAAATATTTTTATGTCAGATTTATGGTTCGAAAACCACTATTCTGATTTCACTGAAAACAAGTTGTTACATGGTGACAGATAGAAAGAGAACTTTTATAATGAGAATCATGAAAATAAAAACATTATCAACTTTTGAATTAAAAAGAATGTTTTTAAACTATAGATTTATCACTTATCCTAACCCATTAAAATAAAATGTTTAATGCCCATTTTAATTTTTTTTCTTTTTATTGTTTAAATGAGGGTATAAAAAATTGTAGAATTCTAATTTTAGTATTTTTTTATTTTTTTCCTTTTCATTTAAAATCAATATGTTGGAAAAAATTAAATGTACGAAGAAAGATTATCTTTCAAAATTAAAACTTATTAAAATAAATAAATAAAATAAATCACACTAATGTTTTTATAATCAAACTGGTTAAGTCATTGATTTTTGGTCTGACCAGTTGGTCTAGTTTGTTTAAATAAATTATGAAAAATAATAAAAATAAAAATAGGAAAATAGAAAAACTCAATTAAACTGGTTCGTACCGTTTTGACCTGGTACCCTTAGTGTAGTTGTTTTGTCATTAATGCTTGTAACTTTTCAAATAGATTGATAAATAAAATTTCATTGTTTATATTATTATCTTTTGTATTTGTCCTCAATGGTTTTTGCATGAAAAATAAAATGTATAAGCAAACATTGACTCACTGATTACCTAATGTTTAACTAATATTAAATTGCATCATGTGGTCGGATTATGATGGGAGAAGACAACTTATATTAGTAGGTAATCTAAATGATCTGCGATTCAAAGAACAAAAAATGAACAAATTGATTCAAATGACTATTATATTGTCTATTAAGTCCAATTAGGGAGATACCTTGTCTTAGCGGATGACTACTAGAAACATAAATAGGCGTGATTGCCTGAATTGACAAATCATCGGACATAACCCAAGTTAAAATTATCCTAGATCCGTTTATGGATTTATTCACTTGTGACGTTCATACCTGACTTACCTTGATCTTGAGTAACTGACTATGTGCATGTAACTCATATACTTTGATATATTAAAAGCCTAAGTTCAATTGGTAATAGAGCCAAAAGTTGGTATGTTACGCATATGACTTATGTATGACGTAAGTTTACATACAATAGTGAAATTCATAGCACAATAAAGGTTAAATGATATTCTTTCACTAATATTGCACATATGATGAAAAAGGAATGCAGCCATGAGTCATTTGTTCAAGACGAATGATTTTATCACTATGTGTTAGTAATAGACTTTGTCATGAATGAAGATGTAATGGTTACCATGAGATAAAATATGATCATATTGGGTGAATGAATTTAACTCAAAGAGATAAAGAATATCCTATGAGGGTAACACATTAATGCAAAGTCATTGGATGAGCAAAATTGTAAGTTGCTTCCATAATGGTATATAACAAGAGAGAGAGAAAGTTCAATCATTTTACTTTTAGTGGGTTGATTTCATGACTAAATAATATTGTAATCGTAACACCCCCAAACCCGGCCTAGACGCTATGGCCGAATCTAGCGGCGTCACATGTTAGTGCTTTTAGAAAACCTTAGCAAATTAAAAATCGTTCAGTTTGTTATCTTCACTTAAGTCGTGAAATCTCTATTCCAATTACTAAGTGAAAATGTTTCATTAACGCGGAAGCTAAAACATCATTAATTCATAAATCAATAACTTAACAATTTAAATTCCCAAAATAAACCCAAGAATAGTTCGAGTCCAAATACATATTAATCCCAAAAACAAATATTTAAACAAAGCAGACAAAATAAAGTGTTACTCAAAAATCCGTAATGTCTACCAGTAGACACCATCGAGCCCTCTACCACACCGATCCATCTATTGCTGAGGATTACCTGACAGAAAAATAAACAAAGGGGTGAGTTTTCACAAGCTTAGTGTGCACATCCCCACAAACAACATGCATACAAACAGATAACAAAATACAGATATTCGAACTTAGCCATACAGATATCGCATGCATAACAGATCAGATATCAGAAATATCATGCCTACTAACCTTGTACACCATCTCTATCCAATCTAACACACCATGTGCGGATAAAATTGACCCATCCAGCCCTACACACCAAGTATGGGGATATAACCAACCCATCCAACCCTACACACCAACTGGTACCGTAAAACAGTACATAATAAATATACGCAGTATGGTTGCCAGATAATAGGCTAATTGTCTCTCAGACTTCCTTCTCTTCACAATAATCTCAACCCAATGCACTACAACATAAACAATATGGCATGCTTATATGCAGTTATCAGATCATACGTCATGTCAGAACAGATATACAAAATCAGACAGATATACATGCTAGTACTAACATACTTTCACAAACGATGTAGTAATCAAACAGAGTATGGGGTCTAAGTAACACCTACCGCCCCTACAGTCAGGTCACAGTCAACTTAGGCGACCTGTTCAACCTTACAGAACCTTTCAAACAAAATGGACTCACACGCCCGTGTGCCCCATGTGGCCCACACGGCCCAAGCTGGCCTTGCCTGTGTGGATCACATTGCCTGGCCCAAACTTCCACTTGCCCGTGTGGTTCACCCGTGTGACCCATAAGCCCGTGTGGCCTACACGGCCCAAATGGTCGAGCCCGTGCCTCGCACACGACCTCACCAGCCTCACACGCCCGTGTGGCGCACACACGGCCTAGCTCGTCAATGACATGCCCGTGTCTCGTGACGCAGGCTACCACACGGGCAGACCACATGCCCGTGTGACGTCGATAGGCCACCTTGCCGAAACTCATTTTTTGCGTAATCGAAGTACACACTTGGTTCGTTTTCGCTGCTAATCCAACCACGAGCACTCCAAAGCCTAAAATTGACAATATCGAGCCCAATATCAGTCATTTAAATAGACTTCCTTAAGAATTGCCAAATCTCGAAAGAGAGATCTACTTACCTTCAATGAATATGGTGATTCCTCGCTGTTTAGAACCCCGATTAATGATCCACAGAACCTTGAATATCCCTTAAACAGTAACAAAAACCCTCTTAAATGATCTCCAAAGAAAATCACGCAACTTAATAAAGTGATACTCACTGAATCGACAAAACCGCTAGTAATATGCCTAAGCTTATTGAAAAAGAAGAAAAACGAAGGAGAGGGGGAAAAAGAGAAGAGAATTTTAGGCAGCAAGGGGGATTTAGGGAAATTGTGAAGATGACAGAGAAAAACTTTTGTTAAAAGAAGGAAATAAGCCCTAATTTTCCCTAAAATCCCAACTCAGAATTCTGATAAAACTCAACTCCTAACCAAAACTTGCAGCAAAATAATTCCAAAGCCACTACAATGATTCGAACTCAAGACCTTGAGCAGATTGACACTTCTCTTAACCATTAGACCAGCAAACCCATTTTGTTAGGTTTTTACCAACAATTCCATAAAAGCCTACTGACCTAAAGTCAGATTTTATTCAAATAAAAACCAAAATTTAGTCTACGTTAAAGCTTGAACTTGGGACCTCCCAAACACACCCTAGAGCACATAATCACCTAAACCAACAATCTTTTAAGCCAAAATATCACAAAACAAGAGTTCAGATACTTCCATGCCTAACAATCACAAAAGTCAAAACTATAAAAATTTGGGGCGTTACAACTCTACCCTCTTAAAGAAAATTCGTCCTCGAATTTTACCTGATTAGGAAAGGTGAGGATACTGCTGATGCATCGAATCCTCTGGCTCCCAAGTAGCCCCTTCTGTGCTATGACTCCGCCACAGCACCTTCACTAAGGGAATAGATTTCCTACGAAGAACCTTGACATCGCGATCCAAAATCTGAACTGGCTTTTCTTCAAATGTCAGATCTGGTCTAATCTCAATCTCCTCTACAGGCACAATGTGAGTAGGACCAGAGCGATAGCGTCTCAATATTGACACGTGAAATATGTCATGTATACGATCCAACTCTAGAGGTAGCTCCAACTGATATGCGACTGGCCCCACTAGCTTCAGAATCCAGTACGGCCCAATAAATCGGGGACTCAGCTTGCCCTTACGATTGAACCTCAGAACCTTTTTCCATGGCGAGACCTTAAGAAAAACCATGTCTCCCACAGAATACTCGATTTCCTTCTTTTTCAAATCTGCATAGGACTTCTGTCTATTAGAAGCCGCTGCCAGTCGATCTTGAATCAAGCGAATCTTATTCTCAGTCTCTAAAACCAACTTCAGACCCAGAACACGCCGCTCACCCAACTCAGTCCAACACAAAGGAGTGCGACACTTACGACCATAAAGTGCCTCGCATGGTGCCATCTGAATACTAGACTGATAGTTGTTATTGTAAGCAAACTCTGCCAACGGCAAGTACTCCTCCCAACTACTATGAAAATCTATGACACAACCCCTCAACATATCCTCCAATATCTGAATCACCCTCTTTGACTAACCATCTGTTTGAGGATGAAAAGTAGTACCGAAGTCAAGATAAGAACCCAAAGCCTCATAAAGTTTCTGTCAGAACCGAGAGGTAAAACAAGGATCCCTATCGGATATAATCGAAATAGATACCCCATGTAACCTCACTATCTCGGAAATGTAGAGCTTAGATAGCTTTTGCAAGGAAAAGTCTGTCCTAACCGAAATGAAATGTGCTGACTTGGTCAATAAATCCACGATGACCCAAACAGAATCCTTCTTAGTGGGTGTCAGAGGTAACCCACTAACGAAGTCCATCGTTATCCACTCCCATTTCCACATCGGTATCTTTAATAGCTGTAGCAAACCTGAAGGTAACTGATGTTCAGCCTTAACCGGCTGACATGTCAAACAACGAGCAACAAAGTCTATCACCTCACGTTTTAACCCTGGCCACCAGTACAACTCTCGAAGATCCTTATACATCTTGTTTCCACCAGGATGCATAGCGTAAGGACTACTATGCGCTTCCATCAGAATCGACAGTCTCAAATCATCATCATTAGATACACAGATCCTTCCTCAGAAACACAGTACCCCATCCCTATCAATCCCAAAATCAGTAGTAGTTCCAACCTTAATCTGATAAAATCACAACTCAAGAGACTTGTCTCCTAACTGCTTAACGTTAATTTGATCCAGCTACGTTGGTCTAACCTGTAACTCAGCCAAGAGACTTCTATCGTCATAAAGGCTCAGTCGGGTGAACATCGCTCTTATATCGGTCATAGGCCACCACATTAGCCTTACCAGGGTGATACTCAATACTGCAGTCATAATCCTTAAGCAGCTCCACCCAGCGACGCTGTCTAAGATTTAACTCCTTCTGAGTGAGGAGATACTTGAGGCTCTACACTTCTCACAGTACAAGTAATGCCTCCAGATCTTAAGAGCAAAAACCACCGCTGCCAACTCCAAATCATGCGTCGGATAACTAGCCTCATGAGTCTTGAGATGATAAGATGCATACACGACCACTTTACCATCCTGCATCAAGACGCAACCCAAACCCACATGTGACGCATCATTGTAGACACGAAATCCTTGCTAGACTCAGGTTGTATCAAAACTGGAGCCTGAGTTAGAACTATCTTAAGCTTTTCAAAGCTCTTCTGCTGAACGTTAGTCCAAACGAAGGAAACTCCCTTACACAGTAACTTAATCAAAGGTGCTGCGATCAACGAGAACCCTTATACGAATCATCGGTAATATCCTGCCAGACCCAGAAAACTGCGAACCCCAGATACACTCTTCGGCTGTTTCCAATCCAATACAGCCTCAACCTTACGAGGATCCACTCTAATCCCCTCTGCAGAAACTACATGTCCTAGAAATGTCATTTCTCGAAGCCAGAATTCACACTTATTGAAATTTGCATATAACTATTTCTCACGAAAAATCTGCAGAACCACTCGCAAATGTATATCATGCTCATCCTCAGTCCTAGAGTATACCAAGATGTCGTCGATGAATATTACCACAAACTGATCTAAGTAGGGCTAGAACTCATAAGATCCATGAACGCCGCTGTGCATTAGTCAACCTAAAAGGCATAACTAGGAACTCGTAATATCCATACCGAGTCCTAAATGTTGTCTTATGCACATCAGCCTCCTTTACTCTCAACTGATGATATCCTGACCGCAGATCGATCTTAGAGAACACATAAGCTCCCTCGAACTGGTCGAATAGGTCGTCTATCCTCGGAAGTGGGTATTTATTCGTGGTTGTCAACTTATTCAACTGACAATAGTCGATGCACATCCTCATCGTACCGTCTTTCTTCTTTACAAACAGAACCAATGCTCCCCATGGAGACACACTGGGCCGAATACATCAATGATCCAATAACTCCTGAATTTGAGCCTTAAGTTCAATCAGCTCCTTCGGTGCCATACGATAAGGGGCGATAGACACCGGAGCTGTATCAAGAATCAATTCTATCCCAAAATCTACCTCACGACTCGGAGGCAGTCCTGGTAATTCCTCTGGAAAAACATATGGAAAGTCCCTCACATTACGGATGTCTTTAACCTAAGAGTCCACAGAATCAGAAACACTGATGTAGGCCAAGTACGCCTCACATCCTTTCCTCACAAGCTTCTCTGCTACCAACGCAGATATCACATTACTCAGATAATTTCGTCGTTCTCCAATCACAACTACCTCATTATCCTCCTCCGTCCTCAGAACCACCCTCTTTTCAGTACAATCCAGACTTTCACGATGCTTCACCAACCAATCCATACCTAGAATTAAATCGAACTCCCTAAACAGAAGTTCCATCAGATCAGCCAAAAATATTGTCCCTTGGACTTCCAACGGAACGTCCCTAAACAGCTTACTAACCCTAATGGACTGCCCTAACAGACTCACCACAGAAGTCTCACTAGAAGTGCTCTCATACCAAATCCCCAAAGTCCCAAACACAAAACATGCAACATAAGAATGCGTAGAGCGTACGTCTATCAGTGCAACATAAGGTACATTAAGAATAAAAAAGTACCCGTGATGACGTTTGGAGCATCTTCATCCTTACGACGATGTGCAGCATAGACAAGTGCAGGCTGCCTTACCTCAGCCGGCCCAGCACCCTTGTCAGGTGCTTTCTGACCTCGACCCATACCATTACCACCCCTAGCTTGTCCTCGGCCCCTAGGTGGCTGCTGTACCCCTCTCAGTGGCTGTGCAGTCTTAGCAACCGGAGCTTACATCTGATTACCCTCAGTGAGCAATCCTTAACTCGGTGCTCAGTCGATCCACACATCAAACAAGCCCCAGTAGACCTCTGACACTCGCTTGGATGGCGTCTATTACAAAGCTTACAGATCGCCACCCCAACAGGTGCAACAGTAGGCCCAACTCTCATGGGCCCGTCAGTCCTGACCTTTTTCTTAGGTCTCATCCCAGAACCAGAAGACTCAGAATCCCTTTTAACCTTCTTTTTTTCATGGTTGTGGCGCTCAGAGCACTTCACCTCCTCTGCTATCTTGCCCTTCTCGACCAAGACTGAGAAATCCTGCTCCCTTTAAGGAGCTATCAGAACTCGTAGGCTATCACGAAAACCATCCTCAAATCGAACAGAGCGCTCATACTTAGTCGTCACCATGCCCCTCGCATAGCGACTCAGCCTCAGCAATTTAGCCTTATACTCAGCCACTGAATAGTCTCCCTGAGTGAGATTCAGAAACTCACATCTTTTAGTTTCAGTATAACTAGCTCCCACATACTTACCCTGATAGGTGGTCTTAAACAAATCCCAAGTAAACCTATCAGGCTGAGTACCCTCTTTAACGGTCAACCACCACTGATATGCCTCATCGCGAAGCAAAGACACAGCCCCCTTGAGCTTCTGCTCCTTAGTAACATCCAAATCATCCATTATGCACTTTGTGGCCTCCATCCAGTACTCGGCCACACTCGAAGCAACTTCAGCGATGCCCCTAAATATCTTAGCCCCGTTCGACTGGAGTCGTTCCGTAACTGACCCACGACCTCTAGATCCAACATTAGCCCCAACGACCCTCTCTAGAATTCACAGCATAGCCTGGGACAGTGTGTCGTCCCCTACTACACGGTTAATAGACTCAGTGCCAGTCTCAGCAATAGGTGATACTGGTGTCCCACCAGAGTCCAAATTAGGGATCGTATCAAATGCGAAGGACTCAGCTTGAATCCCTCCACAGCCTCTACCTCGGCCTCTAGTACCCATTCTACGAGTACCACATGCGCTCATCGTAACTAACTAATTAATCTGTTTTAGAAGTTTTATGCACATTAGTTTATAGTTTCGATAATTATTAACAGATATTTTATGCAGAACAATACCAGAGTTTTAGAGTCAGTTATAAGCTCACTACAGTTTCAGTTTACACTACCTAAGTGTTTCAGTAACATACCACCTATAGTAGTCTCAATATACATACATAGCATTTCAGACAGATTCAGAAAAAAATTCAAAATAAGCATGCTTTCAGACAATACATATAAGAGTTTCAGAGAACTTACAAGATCGGTGCCGGAGACTTGGTAGACCACTGGTTTATCAAAAACATTTCAAATTACTTTACCACTGATTTTTCAAAACTATTCTTTTCACCGTCCAACAACAGCTGAGTTTTTGCAAACCTGCCACTGATACCACTAAATGTAACACCCCCAAACCCGGCCTAGACGCTATGGCCTAATTTGGCAGCGTCACATGTTAGTGCTTTTAGAAAACCTTAGCAAATTAAAAGTTGTTCAGTTTGTTATCTTCACTTAAGTCATGAAATATCTATTCCAATTATTAAGTGAAAACATTTCATTAACGACGAAGCTAAAACATCATTAATTCATTAATCAATAACTTAACAATTTAAATTCCCAAAATAAACCAAAGAATAGTTCGAGTCCAAATACATATTAATTCCAAAAATAAATATTTAAACAAAGCAGACAAAATAAAATGTTACTCAAAAATTCGTAATGTCTGCTAGTGGTCACCATAGAGCCCTCCGTCACACCGATCCATCTACAGTTGAGGATTACCTGACAGACAAAATAAACAAAGGGGTGAGTTTTCGCAAACTCAGTATGTACATCCCCACAAACAAGATGCATACAAACAGATAACAAAATACAGATATTCGACCTTAGCCATACAGATATCGCATGCATAACAGATTAGATATCAGAAATATCATGCCCACCAACCCTGCACACCATCTCTGTCCAACCCAACACACCATGTGGGGATAAAATCGACCCACCTAGCCCTACACTCCAAGTATGGGGATATAATCAACCTATCCAACCCTACATACCAACTGGTACCGTAAAACAGTACATAATAAATATACGCAGCATGGCTGCCAGATAACAGGCTAATCGCCTCTCAGACTTCCTTCTCTTCACAACAATCCCAACCCAATGCACTACAACATAAATAGTATGGCATGCTTATATGCAGTTATCAGATCATACGTCATGTTAGAACAGATATACAAAATCAGACAGATATACATGCTTGTACTAACATACTTTCGCAAATGATGTAGTAATCAAATAGAGTATGGGGTCTAAGTAACGCTTACTGCCCCTACAGTCAGGTCACAGTCGACTTAGGTGACCTGTGCAACCTTACAGAACCTTTCAAACAAAATGGACTCACACGCCCGTTTCCCCCGTGTGGCCCACACGGCCCAAGCTGGCCTTGACCGTGTGGATCACATGGCCTGGCCCAAACTTCCACGCACCCGTGTGACCCACATGCTCGTGTGGTCTACACGGCTCAACTGGTTGAGCCTATACCTCACACACGACCTCGCCAGCCTCACACGCCTATGTCCATCACGCCCGTCTGGCGTACGCACGGCCTGGCTAGTCAATGACACGCCCGTGTCTCGCGGTGCAGGCTACCACACGGGCAGACCATACGCCCGTGTGGCGTTGACAGGCCACACACCTAGTTCATTTTCGCTGCTAATCCAACCATGAACACTCTAAAGCCTAAAATCGACAATATCGAGCCCAATATCAGTCACTTAAATCGACTTCTTTAAGAACTGCCCAATCCCGAAAGAGAGATCTACTTACCTTCAATGAATACGGTGATTCCTCGCTGTTTAGAACCCCGATTAATGATCCATAGAACCTTGAATATCCTCTAAACAGCAAAAAAAACCCTTTTAAATGATTTCCAAAGAAAATAACGTAACTTAATAAAGCGATACTTATCAAATCGACAAAATCGCTAGTAATACGCTTAAGCTTATCGAAAAAGAAGAAAAACGAAAGAGAGGGGGAAAAAGAGAAGAGAATTTTCTACAGCAGGGGGGATTTAGGGAAAATGTGAAGACAACAGAGAAAAACTTTTTTAAAAGAAGGAAATAAGCCCTAATTTTCCCTAAAACCCCAGCTCATTGTTCTGATAAAACCCAACTCTTAACCAAAACTTGCAGTAAAATAATTCCAAAGCCACTGCAAGGATTTGAACTCAAGACCTTGAGCAAACTGACACTCCTCTTAACCATTAGACCAGGAGTCTCATTCTGTTAAGTTTTACCAACAATTCCTTAAAAGCCCACTGACTTAAAGTCAGGCTTTATTCAAATAAAAACCAAAATTTAGCCCATGTTAAAGCTTGAACTTGAGACCTCCCAAACACACCCCAGAGCACACAACCACCTAAACCAACAATCTTTTAAGCCAAAATATCACAAAATAAGAGTTCAGATACTTCCATGCCTAACAATCACAAAAGCTAAAACTATAGAAATTTGGGGCATTACAGTAATTAATAGATGAAAAGCCAGAACTTAATTACTATGGCGGCCTAAACTCAGGCATGACGTCTGACCCGAATTTCAAACATCACATTAACCATCAAAGTGACTCTCCATTAAAACCACCACAGAGGACACCAATCACCAAACACACCTCACACAATTATTCATAGAATATTTGATATCCTAATGTCATGCTTCTGTTGCGCTACTTTGATCATCAAGTTATCAACATGATTCGTAAATTGAATTTTTAACAAGCAAATATTCTAAAAGCTTCAATTGAACATTCATGTAGGTGATAGGGCATTTAAAATGTTATATTTGAAAGGATTTTAGAAACCGTTTTAATTAAAAACAAATGATTAAATGTAAATCATAACGTAGTAAAATGTTGGAAAACACTTTTTCATAAGGTTGAAAATAGTATGGTAGAGTAATATATATAAACCTTATTTAGGAATATTTATTAAAACATCATCATTTAATTAGTTCATAGGCCACCTACTATTTATATAATTTGTCTAATTTTATATTTCATGCATCCTAAACTCATGATTAATTTCCAAATCACACATAAAACATATAAGACTTACCTTAATAACCAACGGCTCTTCAACTGACAAGTTAGTCAAACCATTACTCATACTGTTCATCAAGCGTTCATAATCTACCATTCAATCATCTATCTGAAGTAGTAATAAAAGCTCCAATCAAACCAATTAAAGATTCCATAATGTCCAATTACAAACCATTAACAGTTCAAAGTCTAAAACCCCTCTAAATTAGTCCTACATTGCCTTCCTTATTGAGTTGGAAACCTATCATACTCAAGGTAAATTGACTTGCTTTGAATCACTTGGTAACTCACTTATCCTCCTCGTGTTATATCTTTGTGTTGTTAAACATAAAGAAGTGTGAGCTTTTTCAAGCTCAATAAGTGCTCAAAGATTGTCACAAGTAGTCACAATATCCAAAGTTAAAAGAAAGCATACTATCACAATTAATCATGGTAAGCAATCAAGCACAACTCATTGCGTTCTTATTGATATGTTGAAAGAATTTGATCATGAAGCATGTATACAAAATATATTACATTAGATAACCAGATTTCCAAATACGATCAATATAATGTAGCATAAAGTTATCACCCAACAAACATAACCAAGTTACCCTCTAAACACAACCATAAGTACCCTTCAAACACAACCAAATGTCCCTTCCAAACATACCCTTCAACACAACCAAATATACCCTCCAAGCACAACCAAATATACCCTCTAACACAACCAAATTGATAGTCACAAAACTAACTATAAATACGACAAAGGCAAGCGCACCTATCAAACAATAGTATAACTACGGTGAGTAAAGCTATCGTATTCATGAAGACTAAAAATAATAGTAATTACCTTTTTCTTATTATTTAGCCGACAATTTGGAGTGATGGGTTTTAAAGCTAAAATTACTAAACTAATTTAACTAAGAACGCAATAAAGAATGAATCAATAAAATAATAGAATATTAACCAATGAGAGAGATAATACCTAGGAAAAAATTCACCTAGACTTCATCTATTATTATGACTCTAAATTAAACGATTTATTCACTTAGTGTCTTGATCCGTAGAAATTCCTAAATTATGTTAATATCTCTTTCGAGAGTAAGAACAACTGGCTCTAGGTTGATTAATTAAAATCTCTTTCTAATTAAAACTCATATTGTCGCATTAAATCGATCTATAGATTCCTCTATTATATTTGAATCTAATCTGATAGATTTATGTCG
Source organism: Gossypium anomalum (assembly GCA_025698475.1). Classification (NCBI taxonomy): domain Eukaryota; kingdom Viridiplantae; phylum Streptophyta; class Magnoliopsida; order Malvales; family Malvaceae; genus Gossypium; species Gossypium anomalum. Next base: position 74,238,632 of record CM046961.1, read on the forward strand.
TCCTATTTTTAGGATTGCATGCAATTCCACTCAATTATGCTAGATGTACTTTTAAACAGGGACTTTTCCTCCGTTGAATTAAGCACATTAAATATGAATTAGTATCCCCAAAATAATAAAACAAGAAATAAGTACACATAATTGAGAACAAGAATAAAAAATTTATCGTGTAAATCAGAAATCAAATAATATAATTCATCTTAGGTTTAATCTTCCCTAGGTATCTAGGGAATTAGTTTATAATCCTAAATGAAAACATCTCAAAGTCAGAATAACCACAAGAAATTAGGAAACTTATAAAAATTTGAAAGAAACTAAAAGGAGATCTTCAATCTTGATGGAGATCCACTTTTAAGTTTGCTCCAATGGTGTTCTTCGAGTATTTTCTTCGATCTTCTCTGATGGCCCATATATATCTTCTTTTATTTGGTATTTATAGACTTTTGAATGCTAAGAAAGCCTAAAAATTGTGTTTTTCTGCGTGTTTGGGATGTAAGGTGTGAAATCAACACGAGCTGACACATAGGCATGTATCTAGCCTGTGTGGGTCACAAGGGCGTGTGCCCAGCCCTTGTGGCTCCTAAAATATTCTCTTTTTCTTTGATTTTCACTCATTTTGCTCCCAAATGCTCACCTAAGCATAATAACATGAATTAAAAGGATTAGGAGCATCAAATTAACCAATTTGCATGAATAATAATCCAAAAACGCATTAAGAATGGGATTAAAATATGTTAGTTTTATCATTTATCAAATATCCCCACACTTAAGTGTTTGTTTGTCCTCAAGCAAAATCCTCAATTCACATTAAAATTAATCTTTCTCAACTTATAATTCTCATCAATAATGTTTCGAAATAATTCACAAATAATCATGCATTGACAATTCAACTAAAAGGGCACCAAAGATTCAAGCAATCCAAGTCAAAATTTTTAAAGCACGAAAACAGAGGTTTCTTTCTTTATCTAAGTAATTGCCTTTAAGTCAAAATCTACAATAATTGACATCCTCACTAAAGATTCACTCAAATCACTCAAAGTGTTTAAGGTTTAAGAATAAGCACTCAATAGTCGAATAAGAAATGTCATTACCATAAGCTTGCTTGAAAATCAAATCTCCACCACTATAAATGATATGACACACCAATCAAAAGATCTTTAAGTGGTTGTAATGGGGCTGAGGTTAAGGCTATGGATAAAGTCCAGAAAATTTGATTATAATTGAGGTTGAATTGATAAATTACCAAAACAGAAAAAATAAAAAAATGTTGAATTAAAAACAGGTGCATCAATCAAGAACTATTTAAGAAATAAATAAGTAAATAATAAAAAAGGTAGGGTAAATAGTGGAGCGGTGGCTAGAGCTACTAGCAGTTGGCACAGCGACAGACGGGGTTGTGCACGGTAAGGTTGGCATTGACAGTGCGATGGTGGGGAGGAACGTACAAGGGGAATGTCGTGGTGGTTTGGGGTTAGGGCTGTGTGGAATAGGGGAAGAAAGGGAGAGGGGAAAGGAGAAAGGGAATGAGGGCTTCTAGTTTGGGCGAGGAGAGGGTGGATGGGAGGAGCTGGTCATATTGGAAAAAGGAATAAGGGAAAGAGAAAGAAGGGAGAAAAGAAATGAAGGGTGTGGGGGTGTCGGAGAGGTGGCCGAAATTGCAAGTGAATGGCTTAGGTGCTGTGATGAAGGCTGGTCGGTCTTGTGAGGGAGAAAGGAAGAGGGGGACTAGAAAGTGGCTGGATTGGTAGAGGAAGGCAGATCATCAGCTAGGGTTTCTTGTTGGGGTGGGAAAAAGGCAAAAACACAATGAAAGGGAATTCTGGTTTTGAAAGGGTGACACGGTCGTGTAGAGGCCTATGTTGGGCCACACGGTCGTGTGCTACGCCGTGAATGATTTCCTTCACTTCTCCTATGCCCGTGTGCGAGGCTGTGTGGGGCACACATTCTCACACACACCTGTGTGGGGCACACGATCTCACACATGGTCTCGTGTCCCTACATTGTCTCGCACACGACCGTGTCCCTTACTTGCTTAACTCTCTGACTTGAATTAAAATTGAAAAAATTAGCTCCCAGACTCACATGGCCAAGGACATGCCCGTGTGTCCACGCCATGTAGATTGTCTTAGGCCATGTAAATGTTGAATTTTGGAAAAAATTAAGTCCCAGGATTCACGCGGCCAAGGACACGCTCGTGTGTCCCGACATGTAAATCCCGAATAAGGGCCTAATCAGAATAGTGGTTTTGTGACCACAAATCTAAGATAGAAATAATTATTTTATGATTATTTTGAGGTCTATGACGTGATTGCATGATTGTGTAAAAATTTCGTGAAGAAATTTTATGCATAAAGTGCTTAAATTGAAATTAGGGACTAAATCGAATAATTTGCAAAACTTACATTCTAGAAGTTTTTAGTATGAAATTGCTTTGGAATATTAATGAGGAGGTCTTAAATAGCAATTTGACCAATTTCTAAGTCTACGGACAAAAATTGGACATGGATGGAATTTTTGGAAAGTTTAGTAGTAAGGGCATTTTAGTTATTTGGTAATTAAAAGAAATAAAAAGGGAAAATAAAGCCAAAATTGACTCATCTTTTTCATGGAGGCCGAAATTAGCATGGGGGAAGCCATGGCTAGGGTTTTCAAGCTTTCCAAGCTCAATAGTAAGTCCGTTCTAACCCCGTTTTTCAAGTTCTTTACGTTTTTAGAATCTCGGTAACTTGATTAAGCTTATGCTAGCAATAATTCAACCTAGGGTTCATATTTGGAAAAATACCCATAGGTGAAATTTGTGTATTTTGGTGTTTTATGATAGAATATGAGGTTTTAAATTATGTTAAACAGCTTGTGCTACTCAGTTTTAAGTGAAAACGAATAAAAGGGCTTAATCGGTAAAAATAACTAATAGTCATAAGTACATGTTAGAGTGAGAATTTGATGTTTCCATAGAAGGGAAAAATGATCAGAATGTCATAAAACATAATAAAATAGGATGAAGTTTAATTTCCGAACCTTGGGGCAAAAGTGCAAATATGCAAAAGTTTAGGGGTCAAAATGAAAATTTGTAAAAATATGATTTTTGGAGCCGTATGAACAATGTGACTAATTATTAGGCTAAATGTGATATTATAGATGAAGGAAATCGAGACTCGGGCTTAAATCGGGAAAATACAAGGTTATGGACTAAAATAGTAAATTCTTTGTTTACGGATCGAGGTAAGTTGGTATGATAATAATCTTTGCAATAATGTTGTAATTTATATTTGAAAATTAAATTTAGTGAATTAATTGAATTATGTTAAATTAAATGTTATGGTGCTAACTTTATGAATTGATTTAAAAATATGTCTATGGTACATGAAGTGCATTGAATTATCATACATAAATGTGATTTCTATGATTATGGATATTATGAGCAATTGTAAGTTCATATGATTTTTAATAATGCAATGTGTAATTTAATGTTATTGCCTTGATATTAAACGAGATGTAAGTAATATATCAATTTTACTTGTATTATGATATTTTATAATAATATTGGAAATATGTTTGTTGATAATTACTTGATTGGTGAAATTGTTGGAAAAGAGAGAAATCCCGGTTGAACCGTCGGAAAGATTGGATGATACAGATGGTATGTAGCTAGGTCACATGTATGGTGCTGAGTGAACATCATGTGTACAAAAGAGCTACGAGACATTATGATGTAGCTAGGTCGCATGGGTGATACTATGTGTACACCATGTAGACAAGAGAGCTACGGGATATATGTAGCTAGGTCGCATGCGTGGTTCCAGGTGAAGGATACCATGTAGACAAGAGAGCTACGAGATAAACTAGCTAGGTCACATGGGTGATACTAAGTGTTCACCATGTGTACAAGAAAGCCGAACTTTGTGATGGGTGGAGCTATGTTCTGAAACCACCAAGTATCGAGGATTGATCCGAAGTGTTCAACGAGAGACTTACTATGTACTGCTTTGTGAGTTTTGTGATGAATAAGTGCAGGAATTTGCTTATGTGAATGATGTGTTCATTAAGTGACCGGGATGTGGTAAGGTTGTAAACTAGTAAGTTATACATGAGGATGATTTTATGGTGACCTTGTAATCATGGGCCTATACTTGTGATGTATGAAATGTGGTGAAAATGATTTGTGATATGTATGTTAAAATGAGGTTAATACAAAGAAAGTATGAAAGAGTGAATTAGCAATAAAATTATTTTGGACAGCAGCAGTGACATGACTTTGAAAATTCACTAAAAATTGTGGAAGTTGAATAAAAATGCAAATGATATATTAAAATAAATCTTAATGAGTCTATTTTCACATGAAAGAAACAAGGGAAGAAAAAGAATTCTATATTATGTGATATTTGAATTCTTGTGAAACAGGGTCTGAATGAATTCGAGATCCCCTATTATGAATTTATAAATTCACCATAAATTTTAAAAAATTATTAAGAGTTATATTTTACATGAATGGATTCCTTATTGAGTCTATTTTTAAGGGAAACAAATGGCATGGTCGTTGAAATTCTGTACAGGGAGAAATTTGGTTCGCAGTGCACAGAGGTCAGAGTAGTCATACTCTGAAATAGGGGAGAATTTAACTAATAAAATGTACTAATTGGATAAAAAAAAAATTCTGGAAATTTTATGTAAGAAAGATATATGAATCTAGTTTCAAGGAAAATTAACTAAACTAAATTTGGAGTTTTGTAGCTTCAGATATGAATGATTTAGTAACTATAACTTGATAACACAGCTTAACCTGAAGATGTGTAATTGTACAATTATAGTGTTTTATCTTGAAAAGCATGGTAGTAATTGCTTATTATTTTCATATGAACTTACTAAGTGTAAAGCTTACCCATCCTCTCCATTTCTTTAGTATTGGTAGGTCAACTCGGGGTTAGAGATCGTCGGAGGCAAAATCACACTATCAAACTATCATTTTTGGGAGAATTAATTCAAATATTAGAAATATCAAGTGAGTGGCATGTATAGGAAGTTGGTTTGTGATATGTATTTTTATTATAATTTTGACCATACGTATCAGTCTGCATTGAGTTATCATATATGTTTATGAGATGTGGTCCTTATCCATTATGGTTTATAAGATTAATTAATCGTGCTATGTCCTATGTTTTGATGTAATGATATAGTTAACTTTGTTTGTTATGTATATGTTCGAAAAGTTTTGAATTAAATGAAATTTTATGGCCTGATTTTCGTCTATGTGTATTGTTAAGTCTAGTAATGCCTCGTACTCTGTTCTGGCCTTAGATACGGGTAAGGGGTGTTACATGACATGTAACTCACTGTCGAATGCCTCATTGTGCACATGGCCTGAGACATGCTTGTGTGTCCAGACTGTGTGGGTCAAAAACAAAATTTTTTTATTTAAGATTTTAGATTAGCATGCAATGGAATTAAGTGAATTAGAAAAAGTTAAACACTCAGGTTGCCTCCCAAGAAGCGCTTATTTAAAGTCTAAGCTCAACTTACCTTGTATTTGCGTGGTTATGGTGGTTCGCAGAGCTAAAGCTCCTCTTTCTCGTCAACAATGTTATTACCAAAATAAGGCTTAAGTCGAGTACTTCTTACCTTAAACGTGCAGAACCTAGAATGAGTTACCTCCACTGTACCGTATGGAAAGACATTTAGTACCGTATATAAGGTTGATCCGTTTGACTCGAGCTCTGAAGGGGAGATTCGTGGATCCTTTTTTTCTAGTAATACTTTGTCCCCAACCTTAAATCTCGTACACTCCATCCACATGCTCATCATGGAGTCACTTTGGCTCTTCATCATACCTTTTCAGTTTCTCCTTGACATGTGTTCGCCATTCATCTAATTTATCGATTTGCACCATTTGCTCTTCATAAGTTGTTATGTTTCTATCGCCTTGACTGAAACGTGGCTCCATCATGCTTTCACGAGGAATTTCCTGCAAAGAAGGTTGAGCCACATGGTTACTCACATTAACAGAACTTTTAATATCATTTCAATCACTAGAGACTTTCATAGAATCACGAGCTTGGAAAGTAATCATTTCATCACTGACACGAAGTACTAATTCACCCGTACCAATATCAATAATAATTCTAGCAGTGGCTAAGAAGGGTCGACCTAAGATTAAGGGTACCTTACTATCCTCACCCATGTCTAATACAACAAAGTAAACAGGAAATATAAATTTATTGATTTTAACAAGCACATCCTTAATAACACCCATAGGATATCTAATGGTTCTATTCGCTAATTGAAAACACATCTTAGTTTGTTTGGGTTTCCCGAGACTTGGTTGTTTATACATTTTATAGGGCATGACATTAATACTAGCCCCTAAATCAGCCAAATCATTAGCAATATTTAAACTACCAATTAAACAAGGAATAGAAAAACTCACTGAATTTTTCAGTTTGTTGGGTAGTTTATTTTGTAAGATGGCCGAGCAAATTACATTGAGCTCCACAGTTGACGAATCGTCTAACTTTTGTTTGTTTGCCAATAGCTCCTTTAGAAATTTAACATAATTTGACATCTGTGAAAGAGCTTCAACAAATGGTAAGTTAATATGTAAATTTTTTAAGAGTTTTAAGAAATTTACCAAATTGTTCGTTCGTGTGGTCTCTCTTCGTCGCATTAGGATATGACACTCGAGGTTTACATTTCTTGTAACTGGCTTTTATCTCTTTCTGGCTTACTTCAACCTTATCTTTATCCACCATAATTTCTTGCCTTGGTTCTGGTTCAGATTTAACCTACCCTTCTTCATCTCGAGCAGTAATTGCATGAGGCTGCTCCCTTGGGTTAGTTTCGATATTGCTAGGTAGACTACCTTGTGGTCTTTCTGATATTAATTTAGCAAGTTGACCGATTTGATTTTCAAGCCCTTGAATCGATGATTGTTGATTCTTCAATGTTGCCATAGTATTTTGGAAACGAGTTTCTGACACCGAGATAAACTTTGTTAACATCTCTTCAAGGTTCGTCTTCTTCTTTTGCTGATAAGGTGTTTGTTGATAGCCTGGAAGGGGTTGTGTTCTTTGATTTCCTTGACCACCCCAAGAGAAATTGGGATGGTTCCTCCAACCTGCATTATAGTTATTATTATAAGGGTTATTTTGAGGCCTAAAATTATTACGCATATAATTGACTTGCTCATTCTCTATGTTAGAACCAAACGGTAAACATTATGGATTGTTCATTCCACCTCCATTTGTATCGCATTGCATCACCGGATGTACCTGCATAGAAAGATATAAACCATCAATTTTCTTATTAAAAAAATCTACTTGGTTCGATAACATGTTGACTGTATCTAAATTAAAAACATCAGTATCTTTCATCGGCTTTGTCCTCATGACTTGCCACTTATAATTATTTAGTGCCATCTCCTCAATAAATTCATAAGCCGCTTTGGGTTTTTTTATTTATTAAGTGTTCCACCGGCTGCTGCGTTGATTAGTTGCCTAGTTGAGGGATTTAAACCATTGTAGAAGGTTCAAACCTATAACCATAAAGATAACCCATAGTGAGGGCACCGTCTCAAGAAGTCCTTATACCTCTCCCATGCATCATATAAAGTCTTTAAATCAATCTGCACAAAGGAAGAGATATAATTCCTCAACTTGGTTCTCTTAGCCGGTAGGAAGCACTTCAGCAAAAATTTCTCTGTCATTTGAGCCCATGTAGTGATGGAACCTCGTGATGAAGAGTTCAACCTCTGTTTAGCTTTGTTCCTCAACAAGAAAGGGAATAACCGTAAACGAATGACGTCATCAGTGGCGCCATTAATCTTGAAAGTGTGCAGATTTCTAGGAAATATGGCAAATGAGTATTTGGGTCTTCATCTTGCAAACCATTGAACTGAACAAACTGTTGTACCATCTAAATAGTGTTCGGTTTCAATTTGAAATTATTTGCAGAAACAGTGGGTTGCACAATACTCGATTAAGCCCCAATTAGAGTGGGCTCAGCATAATCATACATAGTACAAGGAACAGGAGCTACTACAGGAGGTAGCTGAATATTCTAGTTATTGTCCATCTCCTTAGTAATAATAATGTCCTCTTGTTCATCTACTAAATTCTGTCGACTCTGCCTTGCTTCTCTACAGTTTCTGTGAGCTATACTTTCAATTTCACTATCAAATAGCAATGGTCTCGACGGGTTTCTTCTAATCATAAACCAAAAGAATCTACCAGAAGAAAATAAAAGGAAAAAAAATTAGAATGTAAAAATTAAACTAAAAGCAAAAATATAAAAAATAAAAATGGCTAAATTAATAAAAATAAAGTGAGCAAAGATACTGTATCCATGAGGACTAAAAGTATTATTAATTACCATTTTCTTATTATTTAGCCGACAATTTGGAGTGATGGGTTTTAAAGCTAAAATTACTAAACTAATTTAACTAAGAATGCAACAGAAAATGAATCAAGGAAATAATTGAATATTAACAAATGAGAGAGACAATACCTAGGAAAGAATCCACATAGACTTCATCTATTATTATGACTCTGAATTAAACAATTTATTCACTTGGTGTCTTGATCCGCAGAAATCCCTAAATTAAGTTAATATCTCTTTCAAGAGTAAGAACAACTGACTCTAGGTTGATTAATTGAAATATCTTTCTAATTAAAACCCCTATCGAGAACAACTAACTTTAGGTTGATTAATTGAAATATCTTTCTAATTAAAACCCCTATCGTTGTATTAACTCAATCTATGGGTTCCCCTATTAGATTTGACTCTAACCCGATAGATTTATATCGTCCTATTTCTAGGATTGCATGCAAATCCATTCAATTATGCTAGATCTACTCTTAAACAAGGACTTTTCTCCACTAAATTAAGCACATTGAATATGAGTTAATATCCCAGAAATATTAAAACAAGAAATAAACACATATATTTAAGAATAAAAATTAAATATTTATCAAGTAAATCAGAAATCAAATAATAGAATTCATATTAGGTTTCATCTTCCATAGGTATCTAGGGAATTAGTTCATAATCTTGAATGAAAACATCTTAAAGTTAGAATAACCACAAGACATAAAGAAACTCATAAAAACTTTGAAAGAAATTAAAAGGAGATCTTCGATCTTGATGGAGATCCACTTCCTAGTTGGCTTCGATGGTGTTCTTCAAGTGTTTTCTTCGATCTTCTCTGATGGCCCCTATATCCCTTATTCTATTTGGTATTAATAGACTTTTGAATGTTCAGAAAGCCTAAAAATTGTGTTTTTTCGCATGCTTGGGAAGCAGGGTGCGAAATAGACATAGGCTGGAACATGGGCGTGTGTCCAGCCCATGTTGGTCACAAGGGCATGTGCCCAGTACCCATGGCTCCTAAAATCTGCTTTTTTTTCTGCAATTATGTGTTTAAAAAATTAAGTTGTTGAATATATTAATTTTTAGTTGATTGAAATTTTTTTCAATACCTTATCAAACATGATCTTAATATTGCTATCAAAAAGTGCATTTTAAAAAATAAGATGTTCATTTTAGATATAATTGTAACACTCCTAACCCGTATCTGTCGCCGGAATAGAGTTACGGAGCATTACCATAATATCATAACATAAAACATACATTTGCAAACATTAATATAAACATAACCAAATCCATTCACATACATGCATATCGTCTCTTAATCGAGCCCTCGAGGCCTTAGAAACACTTTAGAAACGATTCAGGACTAAATCGGAAACAATCAGAACATTTAAGAAAAAGTTAAAAAATTTGAACTACAGGGTTCACACGGCCGTGTAACTCACACGGTTGAGACACACGCTCGTGTCTCAGGCCCTGTAACAATCGAAAGAGAGACACACGGCTATTTCCCAGCTCATGTCTGTGCCTGTGTAACTCTTTGAGTAGGGTCACACATATAAATGTAACACCCTTAACCCGTATCCGTCGCCGAAATAGGGTTACGGAGTATTACCAAAGTTTTCATTTCAAAAAAAATCAAAAATTTTAAACATTTTATTTCATATCATTAATCATAGAAAAACCAATCAATAATATACATACTATCCCTTATACGAGCCCTCGAAGCTCTAAAAACACAATAAAAACAAGTTGGGACTAAATTGGAAACATATAGAATTTTAATATAAAAATTTTCAAATTGTAGGGGTCACACGGCCATGTGGCCAGGCCGTGTTCGTGCCTGTGTAACTCACTGACTTGGGTCATACGGCCAAGCCACACGCTCGTGTGTCAAGCCATGTGCTAGGCTGTGGAATAGCCTGACTTGCAACCCTTTGAAAACTATAGAAGACACACAACCATGTCGCTTGGCCATGTGTCACACACAGCTGAGACACACACCCGTATCTCTAGCCATATGGATGAAAAATAGGCCATTTTCAAACCATTTTTCTCACCTAAAACATGCACATACCTACAACCAATTTTCCACCTATAAACAAGCCTTCAAATTGCACTAGAAACATGCATAATCAAACTATTCAAATAAGGTACATAAGCATCCAACCAATAGGCCTAAATGCATCTCAATCACAACATTTAAATATGTATAACCATATGCACAATTTAACCAAAATTTACCACTTTGTTCACATATCAAAGTCACATCCACAAGTACCCAATTTACTATTTAACATTTAACATCATAAGACATATGTGCCAACTACATTTTTCATACCAAAATGACCATGTTCAACTTCTATCATCTAAGCATTATAAGGACTATAAATTCAACCATCATAAGGCCACATACATATATCAACATAACGGCCATTACAAATCCAAATATATATATGCCGACTTAATACCACTTCATCATCCAAAATGCCAAAAAACATAAGCCAAAATAACTGGTTACATCATCAAAAAAAAAACATATACATGCCATTATAATCAAAACTTAGAAACACCAAAAATCTACCTATTTAGCTGATGGATAGTGTGATATAACCCCGGCAAGCTTCCAACCCGAGCGAGCTTCCGATTCACTATAAAACATGGAAAATAACACAGAGTAAGCATAAATGCTTAGTAAGCTTGCATAATGTATAACTCAACTTACCATTTCATCACATAATAAGTAAGTTAAACATGGCATAATCCAACCACAACTTGGCCAAAGCCTAAACATTTACACCAAACATGTTAGCCATATAAACATATAACATAAGCAATTAATCATGTATCATATGCATATATCATTCATCTCAACTTTCATTATAACATGTATCATCAATTCAAAGTAATTCACATGTGTTCACGTCTTAGTTCGTATCAAACTCTTACCATTCTCTTTCAAATCATGCCCGTTGAACCATTTAGAATACCGTTGGATACCTAAGATAACTCACACGTAGTATGCTAACTCATATAACTGTAATCCGTCAATTCTTGTACATGTATGCTTACACGAGCTATGAAAATGGGCCTACTCACATAAGCTATGGGTTGGAGCGCAGCTACATGATGCTGCTCACACGAGCTGTAGAGTATCTGCAACACATGTTGGACCTCAGCCATCGGTAGGACATTCAAGACCAGTACCCGAATCATGTAAACCCTAATGACATGTCATTTGTATCTTATAAATTCCTAAGGTTCAAACGGGGCGCGGTAGTCAACGTAACATCATTGGATATGCAATCGGTATATATATATATATATGGCAGTCCACAATACATGTATAATTCAAGTAAAAGCACATAAATACAATATAATTACACAAACTTACCTCGACGATAAAACGTAGATATGCAGGTGATTATTCTAAAACTTTATCTTTACCTTGATCTAAAACCGTACGAGGTTTGTTTTGATCTAAATGAATAAATTCAGCTCAATTTAACAATTATTCTATTCAATTCAATCCAAACTCATATTTTAGTAAAATTATATTTTGCCCCCATAATTTTTATTTCATTTTAATTTAGTCCCTAGCTCATAAAATGAAAATTCATGCAATTTTCCTAAAACCCACTATAGCCAAATTTCATATAGGTCCCTAGAAAGCCCTATTTTTTATTTATTTCACAATTTCACTATGAATATTTTCTATTTTTCAATTTGATCCTTATTTGACAATTTCAACAAAAATCACTTAACAGAAGTTGTTTATATATCAACAACTCACCATTTTCTTCCATAAAACATCAAAACTCATACACATTCATTCATGGGAAAACCCTAACCTTTTAATAGTTTTACAAATTAGTCTCCAGGCTAGCTAGATTAAGCTACAATGATCCCGAAAACATAAAAATCGTTAAAAATGGGACTAAAATACATTCCATGCATTTAGAAATAAACTAGACAAATGTTGAAGTTTCTCTAATGGCTTCCTTGTAACACTCCTCACCCGTATCCGTCACCGAAATAAGGTTTCAGAGCATTACCGGACTTATCAATTAAACAATCATAAGATTTTCATATCCAAACAAATATCATTCAAATACAATCATATAGTTTCTAATAAAAGTCCTCGAGTCATAAAACAAGCATTAGAAGTGGTTAAGGACTAAACCAAGAACTTAGGAAAATTTTGGAAAAGCGTAGAAAATTTTCAAAGAACAAGGGACACATGCCCGTGTGGCCTAGCCATGTGCCTCACACAGCCAAAGGCACGCCCGTTTCACATACCGTGTGGACATTAGAAATGGGATCACATGGCCTTGTCCCAGCCCGTGTATTACCCCGTGTAACTAACTGACTTCGGCCAACGATACGCCCGTGTGACTAGCCCATATACCTTTCGAATGCCCTCACACGCCCGTGTGCCAGGCCATGTGGAGCTACTGACTTGGTTTCTAAATAAATACTAGGGGACACACAGCCGTTACACCTAGCCATGTGTCACACATGGCTAAGACACATGCCCGTGTCTCTGCCTGTGTGGACAAAAATAGGCTATGTTTCAAGCCACATTTCTTACCCAAAATGATGTCAACTTAGGTTCAACAATGCATAAACAACCACTGCATAAATAGGCACTTATAACCATCCAATTTCAAGCCAAAATCATATACTACTAATACCAACAACCAAAATGCTCATAAGCATCCCAAATAGCCATTCAAATTCATATCAATTTCACATCCAAAAATCACCTAAATGATCAAACTCACCTATTAGACTTTGTGTCTAAATCAACATGCATACCACATTATAAAATTCAATCATTTTGTACTCAAAATAACAATTCGCAACAAGGCATTCACATAACAATTATAAACCAAATATCAAAGGCCATTTACACATATATACATAACCAAGTATACCAAAATAAGCCAAGTCACATGGCTAAACACATAACCAAAAACATATATCATTTGCAATCCAAATCAATTGGCTATCAACATTACAAACATATATACCATATTAACCACAAATCCTATGCATGCCATATAACTAAGTACATAAGTTCAAAAGTACCAAAACAACGGTTGGATAGTGTGATGAGATATCCAACAACTCCCAATCTGAGCAAGTTTCGAAATCACTATAAAACACAGAAAAGTAAACAGAGTAAGCTATTAAGCTTAGTAAGTTTGTATAGCAATAAACTTAACTTACCATATGAACACAATTTAAGTAATCAAACATATCATATTATAACTCATATTGATCTACAAACTTATCACATATTCATTCACAAGGTTAGATATGAAATTCCCAAGTTTCATAGACTCAAAGCTTATATGATTCACATGCATACCTGTTATGATATGTATCAATCACTTATTCTTTCATACCATCAATAAACCCATTGAACAATTTGGAATAATATCGGATACTTGAGAATCTCGCATCCTAAGTGCTAATACATGGTCGAAACCATCTCAATCTCATATCTCATATGTAAATGCTCATCTCAAGCTATCATCGGGTCTACTCACACAAGCTGACGGTCAAGATGTAGCTATACGGTGCTGCTCACACAAGCTAATGAGTAACCACAAGACATGCTGAAAAACTTAGCCACCGATAGAACGTACGGACCAGGATCCAAAACACAATAATCCCTAATGACATGTCATTTGTATCCTATCTATTCTTAGGGTTCAACCGGGATTTCACATATCGCCAAATCTTTGTCGAATATTTTTGTAAAGTCGTATTTATCAATAATGTAATAGTAAAGCATTTAAAACACAACTACATTAATGTTTATTAACATACGAACTTACCTTGAATTTACACGAAGAAAGTCGAGCTAGCAATCCACTATTTTGTTTTCTCCCCGATCTAAATCTGAACGTTGCTTTTTTTATCTATATATAATCAAATTTAAGTTATTTAAATATCATTCTATTCAATTTAACCCAAAAATCATATTATGCTAAAATTACATTTTTGCCCCTTAAATTTTTAATTCTTTACAATTTAGTCCATAGCTCACAAAAATACAAATTCATGCATTTTAACCAACACCCATGCTAGCCAAATTATATATATATCCATAGCAGCCCATATTTTTCATTATATCACACATTTTACCATGAATTTTAAACATTTTACAAATAAATCCTAAATTTGCAATTTCAACCAAAATCACTTAACAAATGTTGTTTATCTAAAAACAACCATTTATTGTCTATCATCAAACATCAAAACACATCCACATTCTTCAATGGTAAAACACTAGACTTTTAACAGTTTTGCAAATTAGTCCCTGGGTTAGCTAGATTAAGCTACGACTCAAAAAACATACAAGTCATTAAAAACCGAGCAAAAATGAACTTACATGCACTAGGAGATGTTGGCTGAAAGTTTAAACTTCTCCCATGGCTGTTGCTTCTTCAATTTTTAGCAAGAAGATGAACATGCATGCTTTGTCTTTTAATTATCAAATTACAACATTAACCTTATTTATTAACCTTTATTATAGCATTTTAATGGCTATAAAAGTCAACTAGAAATTTATATGGTCTAATTACAACATAAGGACCTCTATTTTAAATTTCTATAACTATTAGACACCATTAGCTAATAGAACTCAACTTTTACACTTTACGCGATTTAGTCCTTTTTATCAGATTTAACTTGCAAACAACAAAATTTCTTATCGAAATTTTTATACGACATTACTAACATGTTGTAGACCTTAAAATAATAATAAAATAAATATTTCAACCTCAGATTTGTGGTTCTAAAACCACTATTTTAATTTCACTGAAAATGAGCTGTAACAACTCTCCCCCCTTAGGAATTTTCGTCTCTGAAAATCTTACCAGAAAATAGGTTAGGGTCTGTTTTCACATAGCTTCCTTGGGTTCCCACGTAGCCTCTTCAACATCGTGACGTTGCGAAATAACCTTTGCTAGAGCTATGTTTTTATTTCTCAACTTATTAATTTCTCAAGCCAAAATTATAATCGGTTCTTCGCTATACGACATATTTGGCCAAATTTCAATCTCTGTAGGAGAAATTATATGCGATGGGTCCGATCGATACCGTCATAACACTGACACATGAAACACATTGTGAATCTTTTCTAACTCTGACGGTAACTCAAGTCGATAAGCTACTTGCCCAATTCTCTCGATAATCTCGTACGGTTCGATAAATCGCGGACTCAATTTTCCTTTACAACCAAATCGAAGAATCTTCTTCCATGGTGATACTTTCAAAAACACTCTGTCACCGATTTGAAATTCAATATCTTTACGTTTCAAATCCGCATACGATTTCTGTTGATCTGAAGTTGCTTTCAAACTGTCGCAAATTACTTTCACTTTCTCTTAGATCTCTCTGATCAAATCAACCCCGTGAATCTTTTTCTTACTAAGCTTGATCTAGTACAACAGAGTACATCATTTATGACCATATAAAGCTTTATACAGTGCCATTTTTATGCTCAATTGATAATTATTATTATATGCAAACTCAACCAACGGTAAATATTTTTATCAGTTGCCTTCAATCTTTAAAACACAGCAACAAAACATATTTTCGAGAATCTGAATCACTCTCTCTGATTGACCATCTGTTTGCAAATGAAATGCATTACTAAAATGCAACTGTGTATCCAAAGCCTCTCGCAATTTCTTCCAAAATCATGACTTAAATCGCGGATCTCTATCCGAAATAATAGAAACTAGTACCTCGTGCAATCTAACAATCTCAAAGATGTACAATTTAGCTAATCTATTAAATGAAAAGTCTGTACGTATCGGAATAAAATGTGCAGATTTCATCAGTCGATCAACAACAACCCAAATAGCATCTTTATTTTTTAGAGATAGGGGTAACCCCGATACGAAATCCATCGTAACTCTATCCCATTTCCATTCTGGTATCATCACTGGCTGTAACAGTCCTGAAGGAACTTGATATTCGGCTTTGACTTGTTGACAAACCAAGCATCTCAACACAAATTTTGAAATGTCTTGTTTCATGCCCGATGAGCAGTACATCTATTTTAAATCACTGTACATCTTAGTACTCCCCGGATGAATAGATAAACAACTACTGTGTGCTTCGTGTAGAATTTTCTAAATAAGCTCAAAATTTTTCGGTACACAAATTCTACCTCGGAATAGTAAACAATCATCTGATCCGATCTGATATTCTGAATTAGTAGTCGACTCGCACTATACTCTTTTAGGTTGCAATTTTTTGTCACATTTCTGAGCTTCACAGATTTGCTGGAGAACACCGGTTTAGCTTTTAATTAAGCTAAAATCAAACCATCATCATCTAATGTCAATCATGTGTTCATTGCTTTCAAAGCGAACAAAGATTTTCTACTCAGAGCATCCGCGACTACATTCGCTTTCCCCGGATGATAATTAATCACTAACTTATAGTCTTTCAACAACTCGAGCCATCTTCGTTTTCGCAAATTCAAATATTTCTAAGACATTAAATACTTCAAGCTCTTGTGGTCGGTAAAAATATGACATTTTTCATTGAACGAATGATGTCGCCAAATTTTTAATGTGAATAAAATAGCAGCCAACTCTAAGTCGTGCATCGGATAATTCTTTTCATGCGGTTTTAATTGTTTGGAAGCATAAGTGTAACGCCCCAAAAATCCCAAAATGCTAAAATTTCTTTATTTTTGATTTTGATAAAAATTGTGTTTTATGTTCCTAGCCATGCGATAGTTATAGTAGGTCTTAATTAAGGTTTGAGTTCGAACCTAGGAATAAATAAAATTATAGTTTAATTATTAAAAGAATCAGGGTTGGCAAATAGTTGGGCTTTTAAATAAAAATAGGGGAAAAATAGCATCAAAAAGCCTTGTGGAGGACTGGCTAAGTGACGCCACTTAGGGAGTAAGGAGGTGGCGTTAGTAGCTAGCAAAGAGATCTAAGGTTCGAATCCTAGCTTAGTATTTTTAAGAAGTTTAATTTTGGCCTTCTAGAAGGATGATAATGGCGTGAAAGAGGACTCCAAGGGAAGTGTTCAGGAGAGAAAATTAAGGAAAAGATCAAAGGGTTATCAGAGAGAAAAACGAAGAGATGAGAAGGGAGAAGTGATGGAGCTGAATTGGGAATTGGGCATGGAAAATTTAGCTATAAAGGCTATAAATAGGGTCGAATAAGGGTTGCCAGGCTACTACCGAAATTATTCTTCACTTTTTTGCCAGAAACCCCTTTCTCCAAAAGCCGAAAACCCTTTTCTTTTCAAGATTCAAAAAAGCTGAAAACCCTTTTGTTTTTTTTCTTTTCTTCCTGCTGATTTCTATTCTTTTCTACACAATCTTCTTTGTTTCACTTAGCCAATTTCTTCTTCTACTCTTTTTCTTTAATCTATACCAAATAAACCTTATTCACCATACTAAATTTGAAAAGCCGAAAAGCCGAATCTCTCAAGGGCTAAATACTCTTTGACCGAATCTAGTGTAAGTGTTGCTCTTCCAATCGATTTTCTTTGTTAGGTATCGATTATTATCCCTCACTCTTTCAATCAAATTTGGTAGAGAATTAGTATCGGATCTCGGATCTTGGCTCTCTACCGAATTGCTCTTTAGTTGTTTGCGATTTTGGTAAGTATTCCTCATCCATTGGCTAAGGTTGGCCGAATAGCCATAGTAAGGTAAGGGGACTTGTGTTGGATACGAGTCACCTATTATTCTGGTTTTAATAGTTACGATTGGTGCAGATCTAGGAATTGATCGTGGTTAGTGAAGGGGTTGTTATATTTATCGCGCAAGGTAAGGTTAAGGTGAGATTCTGGCTTTTGGTAAAGTATTCGATAAGTATGTAAGATTAATCTTTGAGTGTTATCAATTGTAGGTTTGGGCTAAGGAGATCGCATCACGCTTGCTTACCAGGTGTGTACTTTTACCCTATGATAACTTGATATAAAGCTGAAGGTGTGTACATACATTGCACACACACTATGAATCGGCAAAAGCCAAAATGCCGAAATGCCGAAATGCCGAAATGCTGAAAAGCTGAAAGTTTGGCTACGGTGGTCTTGCGAGTGTGCGAAAACTCGTAAGGGATAGACCGATAGTTTCCTGAGACCCACGGGCGATTCCGTGGACTTGGGTTGTGATTTGGCCATACGGGTCGGAATGGGCTAAATGGGCCCGATGGGCTGTTGGGCCCACAATAGGCAAAAACTGAATATTTATGCTATGTGATAGGAATTTGTATGTGAGCATGAATATGAATGTGAATGGGCCTAATGGGCCTAACGGGCCATATAAATGTGATTTGGGCCTAATGGGCCATATAAATGTGATTTGGGCCTAATGGGCCATATGAATATGATTGGGCTTAACGGGCCAGATATAGGTATGTGAATTTGTTTAGACTTTGTAAGGGCTTTTTGGCCTAGTATATGACAACTACATAAGACTTAATTAAATTTTGCGACCGTGGACAACTCAAAGGGTTAAGGTGTGGCAACGGGTATATGCATGTCTAGGATTGGATTTAGGGAGAGCTTGGTACTTAAGCGGTCTTAATGACCCACCTCCTCTTCTCTAGAATCCTACCTGGTGCATAGTATTCATCCATCTTAGCTCGCGGGACTTGTTAACGGGCCAAGGTAAGTGAAAACCATAATTAAGGGAAAATTATCGAAATGCCCTTAAGGGTAAAAATGACCAAAATACCCCTCTGTGTTAAATGTAAGTTTATTGAATGTGACATGCCTATTTGCTGCATACATATGATATTCTTCTTAGGTTGCATATGGGATGGGAAATATGGAACGGAGGAACGGAGGAAGTTTATGAGGATCGCATGGTTGCTTGACAATCGTGGATCCATTGACGACTTTTAAAGCCTAATATGTAAATGAAGGCAGTTCCGCAACTGGGCTACCATTGGTGTGTGGGCTGGATGGGTCAATATTTATATCCCAACATGGTGTGACGGGGGACGGAGCTGGTGTGTAGCTGATGGATAATTTGGATGGGTTTGCATTGCATGTTTGATGATTCATAGAGGGTTTGTACACACTGAGTTTGCAAAAACTCACCCCCTCTTTTATTTTATTTTCAGGTGATGCTCAGTAGAAGGTTCGATGTCAAGAGGAACTCTGGGTGGCCAACTAGCAAGATAAATCAGACTTGGTTTTTTTTTAAGCATTTAAGTTTTTATTTCTTTTTAAGTATGCTCAGACCAGATTATAATAAGGTTTTCATTACGTTATTATTACTTGAATTATTATTATTATTTTCATTGTATCTATGAAAAGTTGAACATGGATTTCTTAAGTTATAGTATGTTTTCTACGCTTCCGCAACTAAAATTTCTAAGTGCTTTATTTTCATCAAATCTTATGTTTGAACAAGTTTTTAGTTAATATTCTCTCTTATTTTAAGGAAGGTTTTCAATGAAAATACAGTTTTCGCTAAAACACTTCAATGTGACACACCAGATTCGGTCGTAATGTTCGGGCCGAGTTTGGGGTGTTAAAATAAGCTATCACTTTGCCTTCTTGCATTAAAACACATCCCAAACTGTTCAATGACGCATCACTGAAAATCACAAACTCTTTACCTGACTCAGGCTGAACTAAAACTGGTGCTTAAGTTAACAATGCTTTCAATTGTTCAAATCTTTGTTGGCATTTCTTGGACTACTCAAACTTCACATTGTTTTGCAATAATCGAGTTATCGGTGTAGCTATCATCGAGATTCCTTTCAAAATATGCCGATAATACCCAGCTAATCCCAGAAAACTTCTAACCTCAGATACATTTCTTGGTGGTTTCCAGTTAACAACTGCTAAAATCTTACTCGGATCAACTCTGATACCTTCCGCCGAAACAATATGTCCCAAAAATCTAACTTCTCGGAGCCAAAACTCGCATTTGCTGAATTTAGCAAATAGTTGCTTATCTCTCAAAGTTTGTAACACAATGATCAAATGCTCGACATGCTCAAATTCGTCTTGAGAATAGATTAGAATGTCATCAATGAATACAACTACAAATCTGTCCAAATACAGTCTAAAGATTTGATTCATCAAATCCATGAATACTACAGGAGCATTAGTTAATCCGAATGACATAACAAGAAATCCATAATGTCCGTACCTGGTTTTAAACGCAGTTTTCAGCACATTCG
Source organism: Gossypium anomalum (assembly GCA_025698475.1). Classification (NCBI taxonomy): domain Eukaryota; kingdom Viridiplantae; phylum Streptophyta; class Magnoliopsida; order Malvales; family Malvaceae; genus Gossypium; species Gossypium anomalum. The sequence goes on from CM046961.1 coordinate 74,259,184, forward strand.
AATCTTTAACCCGCAACTGATAATAACCAGATTTTATATCTATCTTTGAAAATATTATGGCTCCTTTCAACTGATCAAACAAATCATCTATTCTCGGCAAAGGATACTTATTCTTAATCGTAACCTTGTTAAGCTGACGATAGTCGATACATAATCTCATTGATCCATCTTTCTTCTTTACGAACAGAACTGGTGCACCCTAGGGCCAAAAGCTAGGTCGTACAAAACCTCTATCTGTTAACTCTTGCAATTGAACTTTTAACTCTTTCAACTCTGTAAGAGCTATTCTATACGAAGCTATCGATATCGGTGATATTCCCGGTGCTAAATCAATAGCGAACTCTACCTCTCTGATCGATGACAACCCAGGTAACTCTTCTGGAAACACATCTAGATACTCAAAAACCACTGGCACTGATTCAATCTTCGATTCGGACACTTTTGTATCCAGTACATAAGCAAGGTAAGCATCACAACCTTTCCTCACATATTTTTGACCTAGCATCGTTGATATCACAACAAGCAACCCACTTGAATCATCGGTTTCAATATGAAGAATTTCACTATTATGACATTTCAACTCAATAGTCTTTCGTCTACAATTTACAATAGCATCATGCAGAGTCAACCAATCCATAACCAAGATCACATCAAATTCATCAAACGGTAAAAGCATCAAATCAGCTGGAAAACAGTAACCCCGAGTCATCAAAGGACAATTCTTGCAAACTTTATCAACTAGAACATACTGGCCTAAAGGGTTCAATACTTTAATCACAAATTCAGTTAACTCAATAGGTAAACTCTTACTAGACACTAAATTTATACAGACATATGAATGAGTTGATCTAGGATCAATCAAAATAGTTACATCAGTGTCATAAAGAGAAAATGTACCGGTGATAACATCTGGTGACTATGCATCCTCGCGAGCGCGAATAGCGTAGGCTCTGGCTAGCGCTTGAGCCTCGAATCTCACAACAGAATCCTTTATCACACCTTTCCTACTAGTCGCATTTCCAGTATTTTGAGGTGGTCTCCCTCTAGAAGCTGTATTACTCAGCCTTGCATTCAGAAATTTGTCTTTCTCAAGTAACTAAGGGCAATCTCGAATAAAATAATCTTGCAAGCCACATCTAAAACAGGCTTTAGTATTTATCCAATAGTCTCCAAATTTCGTCTTCCACACTGTTGACACTCAAGTTTGTTGGTTTTGACACTACCAACAATCGATACTGAAGTAGCTTGAGCTTTTGGACTCGTGTGTTGCTTCCCACGATCTCTGTTGGAATACCCTATTGAAGCAGTCAAACGACTATACGAATCCCTTGATTTCTTTGAAGAAGAATGATAGGGTTTACTCATTGACCTCTTTCTCGAATCTCTAGGCTCAAAATTAACTTTTCTCTTTTCTTTTCTAAGCTCATCGGCTTTGCAAGCTCTATCGACTAAAACAAAAAATTCTTTCAATTCTAAAATTTTGACTAGAAGTTTAATGTCTTCGTTCAACCCGTCTTCGAACTGCTTACACATAATTTCTTCAGTAGAAACTCACTCTCGAGCATATTTACTTAATCTTACAAATTCTGTTTTGTACTCGATCACAGTCAGATGACCCTGTTTCAACTCCAGAAATTCTTTGCGCTTTTGATCAATAAATCGTTGGCTTATGTATTTCTTTCTGAACTCAATCTGAAAGAATTCCCACGTGACTCATTGTCTAGGCACCACAGATATCAAAGTGTTCCACCACTGATATGAAGTATCTCTCAGAAGTGATACAACACATTTAACACATTCCGCTGGCATACAAGATAGTTTATCAAATACTCGTATCGTATTCTCAAGCCAAAACTCGGCTCATTCAGGATCATCATCAACTATAGCTCTAAACTCTTCAGCTCGATACTTTCAAATTTTATCCACAGGTGGCTTGTTCATACGCAAGGTTTCCAAACCTTGAGGAGCTATGGGAATCGGTTAGGGAATAGGTAGGTGTGGAAGTTGTTGAGTAGCCGGATTCATTCGGACAAACTCAGTAAACCATTCGTTCATCATTTGGAAGAAGACTTCCTTGGCCTCTCCTCCCTGACTCTCAGATACAGGTCTCGATTCAGACGGCGCTGCTCCGTGAAAAAAGGCTGGGGTATTACTTACTACATCATTAGAAACTGCTCGATTGGGACCCACTGCTATATGAAAACATGATTTAAAACTATCAGGAGAGATCACCCTATCACAGGTTATATATGGCATGTATAGCTAGACTCACAGGCTCTACGTTAGTCTGAAAATCGACTAAACCATAGCTCTGATACAAATAAATGTAACATCCCTAACCCGTATCCGTCATTAGAATAGGGTTTCAAAGCATTACTAGACTTATCAATTAAACAATCATACGATTTTTATATCCAAACAAATATCATTCAAATACAATCATATAGTCCCTAATACGAGCCCTCGAGGTCTGAAACAAGCATTAGAAAAGGTTAGGGACTAAACTGAGAACTCAGGAAAATTTTGGAAAAATATAAAAAAATTTCAAACGTGTGGCCCGGCCGTGTGTCTCACACGGCCAAAGGCACGCCCGTGTCACAGGCCGTATGGACATTCAAAATGGGATCATATGGCCATGTCCTAGCCCGTGTCTTACCCTATGTAACTCACTGACTTGGGTCACACAACCAATAACACGCCCGTGTGACTAGCCCATGCACCCTTTGAAATGGCTTCACACACCTACGTGCCAGGCCGTGTGAAAACTGGAGGGTATACTAACTTATGCCACACGGCCAACTCACACGCCCGTGTGCTGGGTCATGTGGAGCTACTAACTTGGTTTCTAAATAAATACCAGGGGACACACGGCCGTGTCACCTAGCCATGTGTCATACACAACTAAGACACACGCTTGTGTGGACAAAAATAGGCTATGTTTCAAGCCACATTTTTCACCCAAAATAATGTCAACCTAGGTTCAATAATGCACAAACAACCAATGCATAAATAGGCACTTATAACCAACCAATTTCAAGCCAAAATCATATACTACCAATACCAACAACCAAAATGCTCATAAGCATCCCAAATAGCCATTCAAATTCATACCAATTTCACATCCAAAAATCACCTAAATGATCAAACTCACCTATTAGAATTTGTGTCTAAATCAACATGCATACCACATTCTGAAATTCAATCATTTTGTACTCAAAAAACCAATTCACAAAAAGACATTAACATAGCAATTATAAACCAAATATCAAAGGCCATTTACACATATATACATAACCAAGTATACCAAAAATAGCCAAGTCACATGGCTAAGCACATAACCAGAAACATATATCATTTACAAGCCAAATTAATTGGCTATCAACATTACAAACATATAGACCATATTAACCACAACTCCTATACATCCATATAACCAAGTACATAAGTTCAAAAGTACCAAAACAACGGCTGGATAGTGTGATGAGATCTCTGACAACTCCCAATCCAAGCAAGTTTCAAAATCACTATAAAACATGGAAAAGTAAACAGAGTAAGCAATTAAGCTTGGTAAGTTCGTATAGCAATAAACTTAATTTACTATATGAACACAATTTAAGTAATCAAACATATCATAATATAACTCATATTGATCCACCAACCTATCACATATTCATTCACAAGGTTAGATATGAAATTCACAAGTTTCATAGACTCAAAGCTTATATGATTCACATACATACCTGTTATGATATGTATCAATCAATTATTCTTTCATACCATCAATATACCCGTTGAACCATTTGGAATAATATCGGATACTCGGGAATCTCGCACCCTAAGTGCCAATACATGGTCGAAACCATCTCAATCTCATATCTCATATGTAAATGCTCATTTCGAGCTATCACCGGGCCTGCTCACACAAGATGACGGTCAAGACATACTTACACAGTGTTGCTCACACGAGCTAATGAATAACCGTAACACATGTCGAAAAACTCAGCCACCAGTAGAACGTACGGATCAGCACCCAAAACACAATAATCCCTAATGACATGTCATTTGTATCCTATCTATTCCTAAGGTTCAACCGGGATATCACACGTCTCCAAATCTTTGTTGAATTTTTTTGTGAAGTCGTATTTATCAATAATGTAAAAATAAAACATTTAAAACACAATTACATTAATGTTTATTCACATACAAACTTACCTCGAATTTACACGGTGAGAATCGAGCTATCAATCCACTATTTTGTTTTTTTCCCGATCTAAATCTGAACGTTGCTTTTCTTGATCTATATATAATGAAATTGAACATATTTAAATATCATTCTATTCAATTTAACCCCTAAATCATATTATGGCAAAATTATACTTTTGCCCTTAAAAATTTTAATTCTTTACAATTTAGTCCCTAGCTTACAAAAATACAAATTCATGCAATTTAACCCACAACCATGCTAGCCGAATTATATATATCCATAGCAGCCCATATTTTTCATTATATCACACATTTCACCATGAATTTTACACATTTCACAAATAAATCCTAAATTTGCAATTTCAACCAAAATCACTTAACAAATGTTGTTTATCTAACAACAACCATTTATTTTCTATCATCAAACATCAAAACACATCCACATTCATCAATGGTAAAACCCTAGACTTTTAACAGTTTTGTAAATCAGTCCCTGGGTAAGCTAGATTAAGCTATAACGACTCAAAAAACATACAAATCATTAAAAACCGAGCAAAAATGCACTTACATGCACTAGGAGATGTTAGCCGAAAGTTTAAACTTCTCCCATGGCTTTTTCTTCTTCAATTTTCGGTAAGAAGATGAGCATGCATGCTTTGTCTTTTGTTTTCTATATTTAAATATCTTTTAATTATCAAATTACAACATTAACCTTATTCATTAACCTTTATAATATCATTTTAATGGCCATAAAAGTAAACAAGCAATTTATATGGTCTAATTACAACATAAAAACCTCTATTTTAAAGTTCTATAGCTATTAGACACCTTTAGCTAATAGAACTCAACTTTTACACTTTACGCAATTTAGTCTTTTTTTAGCAAATGTAGCATGTAAACGACAAAATTTCTTAACGAAATTTTTATACGACATTACTAACATGCTGTAGACCTTAAAATAATAATAAAATAAATATTTTGACCTCGGATTTGTAGTCCCCAAACTACTGTTTCGGTTTCACTGAAAATAGGCTGTTACATTCCTAACCCTTATTTTTTGTTGAGTAAGAATAAAATAGATGATAACTTGATTTTGTTTTATTTTATTTATCATTTTTTTACTAAATTACATTAATAACCCTTTAAAACATTAAAAATTTTACTAATACCAAGCCATGTACATCACTATCTTTATTAATGGTCTAATTACCACATAAGGGCTCATACTTTAAGGTTCTATAGCCATTTAATACCTTTAGCTACTAGAACTCTACTTTTCCACTTTATGCGATGTAGTCCTTTTTATCAAATAAAGCATGCAAACGGTAAAATTTCTTAACGAAATTTTTATTAGGTAATACTAACATACTGTAGACCTTAAAATAATAATAAAATGAATATTTTTATGTCAGATTTGTGGTCCAGAAACCACTATTTTGATTCACTGAAAATGGGTTGTTACAACACTTCTAAGCCACACGCCCGTATGCAATGTCATGTAACAATCTAAATGGCCTCACATGCCCGTGTGCCAGGTCGTGTAACTGCCTAACTTGCAACCTTTAAAACCTATAAGGGACACACAGCCATGTCACATAGTCGTGTGTCACACACGGCTGAGACACATGCCCGTGTCTTAGGCTATGTGGATAAGAAATTAACCAAAATCAAGCCATTTTCTTTACCCACCTCAAGCATGTACCTAAACATAATATGCACATATGACCAAGGCATCAAAACATACCAAAACATGCATAATATGACCAATTCAATAGGCCATTAATCTATCCAACCAATACGCCATATAGGCACCTCAATTACAATCAATCAAATATACCTAAACCTATGCATAATTGGCCATACCTCATCCATACACATCTAACTCAATTCCATATCAAAACATACCATAATTGACCGTATAACATATCAATAAAAACTTACGATTTGGACTAATACTCACACACATCAAAACCACATAAGTGACACAAACCAACCATTTTCAAATGTTACCAAGCAACCAACATATATATACATACCAAATTCAACAGTTACCATTCAACTTAAACTTTAGACATAAGTTCCCTATACATGTCATTATAACCTTGGCCAAAACATTAAAATCTACTAATATATTCACTAGATAGTGTGATAGGTCTCTGACGAGCTTCCAAACCGGTCAAGCTTCCAGTAAACTATAAAACACAGGAAAGAAAAATATGTAAGCATATAATATTAGTAAGTTCTTAAAACATAAACATAACTTACCATTCCATTATATAACTTTACAATTAAACATGATACATGAAACACCCCAAACCCGTCCTAGACATTATGACCAGATCCGACATGCCACATCGAAGCGTTCAAAACATTTCGTATTACTTAGGTTAGAAAACTTAATCGACGTTTTAAAAGATACTTTTAAAGGTAGGTTAAAGTGAATGGAAGCTGTGCACCAGGTAAGAAACCGAAAAAGAGGAGGTGAGTCCATCGGACTGCTTAAATACCAAGCTCCCTTTGGATCCAATCCTAGACATGCACACCGCCACCGCCACACTCTATCACCTCGTGTAATTTTGAGAAAACCATTTTGGTTAAGTCCATCTTAAGAAAAATGTTTAAGTTTGAAAACGTTTGCTTAGCGGAAGCCTTACTTGTAATCGTGTTATTTTGAAATCACTTATTGTTTTTGAAAACGCGTCCTAGAGCTAATCCATTTCAATAGTTATCTCGGTTCATTTTTATCATAATAAAATAAAAATAAAACAAAACCATCAAATAATTAAGCGGCCTTAATACATTTTAAAAACCCAAAACCATAAACAAAAATAAAAGGACGTCCAGTTCATCAGAAAGAAACCGAGTTTGCGAAAACAAGTGGCTACTCTGAATCCCTCACAGCTCCAAGCCCACTATGGTTGGAGATTACCTGCAAAGATGAAAATGAATGGGTGAGTTTGGGAAACTCAGTGTGTAATTATCCCAACCATAGCCTAAATCAGTTCAAACCACAGAAATAGAATAAGTTGGCCTTAGCCCTGAACAGATTTCAGAATATAGCCCATAAGCCCGAATGGTCGTAATGTATATATCATGCTTATGCAGAAACCCAACCCATATCCAACCATGTACACCCCCATACCATCCTTACGCCATGTGGGGAGATTACTCGACCCACCCAACTGCTACACGCCACAGAAATATGCAGCATGGCTACCAGATTCAGAAAATGTGACAGAGTCACCGATACAGATATATGTGGCAAAGCCACCAGAACAGATAATTTGTGGCATAGCCACCAGGACGCTTCCTCCATAATATAACCCATGTCCCCATGCAACAGATATTCATTTATGGCATACATCACAGAGATTTAAATCATCATGCTTTTCAGACAAAATTAACACTAGAGGTATAATGGTCATTTTACATACATAAGGGTATAATGGTAATTTTGCATACGTAGGGGTATTCTAGTAAACCTAACTATTTTTAAGGTTTTCATGCATATCGTAGCCATTATATATAACCAGAAACACTTACTGAGCGTTCTTACCGAATTGGGCCCTTTGGCCCATTAACCAGTTTTGGCCCATTAAGCCCAAAATATCAAAACGCACGAAATCGCGCATACTGCAGTTTTATCACTTTCGATTACCAGTAATATTTACCCATATATCTTACGAGCATTCGCACACTCGCAAGTGCCCAAAATACCAGCTTTTCGGCATTTCAGCTTTTCGGCTTTTGCCTGATCTAGTCTATGAGAGGGTGTCAGTTACACACCTGTTTTTTGACGATTCGTTGACGAGATCCACGCACGAACTGCCTACAATTGCATTACTAACATATTACTCTAGATATCGAAATAACATTGAGTACATAGTCCCTTACCATATTCAGCCAAACATGCTTAAAACCCTATTGCTCTTACCTTATTGCCGAAATATGATTAAGTCCAAAGATCCGATCGTTCCACTTCTCCAAGCCCTTGATCAGCAGCCTCTAAGTCACCATTTATCAAAGCAGAACAGTTATCACAACCCCTTAGGGCTACAAGTCCAAATCGACAGCCTCCCTAACATTTAGGTATTTCTTTCGGTCAATGATTCCAATGAGTTCCTACTCGATTCCGATGTAGATCTAAGCCCTCAGATGATAACAAAAGTCGAGCCTTCAGTGATTTTTGGAATTTGGCTAAGCTCCCTGGACTATGGGGTTTTCAGCTTTTTGTAACAATGAAAGAAAAGATGAAAGTTTTGTAGTGGCTTTGTCAACAGAGGTTTTGGGGTTCAGAAGAAGAAGAATCATCCACAAGATGGAGAAAAACCACAGGGTTTGGCTAGGAGAAATCGGCACAGAAATAATATAAGCTTTCGGGATTTCAGCTTTTGTGTATAAGGCTTAAGAACAATTGATAAGAATGTGGGGATGAATAGAACAATGGAAAGATTCGACTATGGGGGAAAAGGAGAAGAGAAAATAGATGGATAGAAAAAGAAAAGAAAGGAAGAGAAGGAAGAATGGTCAGAAAAACGGCACAACTCATCTAAATGCCAAATTTATACCTAGCTTAACCCTAGCCGAAATTTTGCCCTCCTAGAGAATCCTTTGGCCGGCCACCTCTTGCTCTTCAAGAGTCCATTATTTGGCCATCACAGCTCTCCCCAATCAGCTCCTAAATTCTCTCCCTTATCCCCTCCTTGCTCAATCTCCTAAGCAACTCAAACTCCTCCTACCAGTCTTTTACTTGAGTTCCATCACTTTCCTCTTCTGTACATAAAAAATTAATCCCTTAAATTGCTGTCATTGTGACTTGAACCTGGGTCCTCCCAATCATCTACACGCCACCTATAGCATTCCCAGTGGCGTCACTTAGCCACTTTACCACATGCCTCCTTGTTATTTATTTTACACAATAAATACCTAAAAGCCCAATTAACCAAAACCCTCCTTTTTCTTATAGAATTAAAATTAACTAAAACTATCAGATTTTAACTTAAGCTTGGGCCTTCTACAGGCCCACTAACGTACTTAATCCTACGGCAAACAAGCAGAACACAGAATTTTAAATTTTTCCAACATTTTTAAAATTCTCAAAAATTGGGGCGTTACAACTCTACCCTCCTTAAAGAAATTTTTTCCTCAAAATTTACCTGGTCCGAACAGATGAGGGTATTGTTGCTGCATCGCCTCCTCTGGCTCCCAAGTAGCTTCCTCTCTGCCATGATTACACCAAAGTACCTTTACTAATGGGACAGATTTTCTTCTTAGAACCTTAACCTCTCGATCCAGTATTTGCATAGGCTCCTCCTCAAAGGTCAAATCAGTTTGCACCTCAATTTCTGCAACCGGCACGACATGAGTAGGGTCAGAACGATATCGCCTTAACATGGAGACGTGAAAAACATCGTGAATCCTGTCCAACTCTGGAGGTAATTCCAACTGATAAGCCACTGGGCTTACTCGCTTCAAAACCCGATAAGGCCTAATGAACCGCGGACTCAACTTGCCCTTCTTCCCAAACCTTAATATCTTCTTCCAAGGAGAGACCTTGACGAAGACCATATCACCCACTGTGTATTCAATCTCCTTACGCTTCAAATCTGCACACGACTTTTTCCTATCAGACGCTTCTTTTAACCGATCTCTAATTATTCTGACCTTTCCCTCAGTATCAGCTATCAACTCTGGTCCAAGAACTTGTCGCTCCCCTAGTTCGGTCCAACAGCTAGGTGTTCGACACCTTCGCCCATACAGTGCTTCATAGGGTGCCATTCGAATACTCGCCTGATAACTATTATTGTATGCAAATTCTACCAATGGCAAGTAATCCTCCCAACTACCTCAGAAATCAATAACACATCCCCTCAACATGTCCTCCAGAATTTGGATAACTCTTTCCAACTGACCATCAGTTTGGGGATGAAAAGCCGTACTAAAGTTTAATCGCGTTCCCAACGCCTCATGTAGCTTTTGCCAAAACTGAGATGTGAATCTAGGATCTCGATCAGAGATAATCTAAACTGGAACTCCATGAAGTCGCACAATCTCAGCCACATACAACTTGGCTAGCTCTGAAGTGAAAAATTAGTGCGAACTGGTATAAAATGAGCTGATTTGGTCAACCTATCCACAATCACCCATATCGAGTCATTTTTTGACTGTGTCAAGGGTAGCCCACTCAAAAAGTCCATGGTTACCCTCTCCCACTTCCAAAGTGGTATCTTTACTGGCTGCAGCAATCCAGAAGGTAATTGATGCTCAGCTTTCACTTGTTGGCACGTCAGACATTTCCCTACAAATTCTGTTACTTCGCGTTTTAGCCCAGGCCACCAATACAGTTCTCGCAAGTCGCGATACATCTTATTCCCTCCAGGATGCATGGCACAAAATCCCTCATGAGCTTCCTTAAGTATAGACTGTCTCAAGTCAGAGTCCTTCGGAACAAAAATTCTTCCTCGGAAGCATAGAACTCCTTCGTTATTTAACCCAAACTCTGAAGTTCCTCCTTCTTTAACTTGTTGGAAACGAGCAACCAAAGACTCATCTTCCAACTGTTTTTCCTTAATTTGATCCACCCAGGTTGGGCTTAGTTGCAATTCAGCCAACAGACTTCCATCATCATACAGGCTTAGACGAGCAAACATTGCTCTCAAATCAGATACGGCTCTACGACTTAGAGCATCAGCTACCACATTAGCCTTGCCTGGGTGATACTCGATCGAACAGTCATAATCCTTAAGCAACTCAATCCACCTCTTTTTCCTAAGGTTCAATTCCTTCTGAGTTAGCAAATACTTAAGACTCTTATGATATGTGTATCTAATACACCTTTCTCCATACAAATAATGTCTCCAAATCTTAAGTGCAAAGATCACTGCTGCTAACTCCAAATCATGAGTAGGATAGTTTCCTTCGTGAGGCTTAAGCTGTCGTGGTGCATAAGCAACCACCTTACCCTCTTGCATCAACACACAACCCAAACCTACATGTGATGCATCACTGTACACAGTAAAATCCTTCCCAAACTCTGGTTGAATTAATACAAGTGCTTCCGTCAAAACTTTCTTCAACTTCTCAAAGGCTTCCTGTTGCTTCTCAGTCCATACAAATGGTACTCCTTTCCTTATAAGTTTCGCCAAAGGTGCTGCCATCACAGAAAAACCTTCCACAAACCTCCTATAGTATCCTGCCAAGCCTAAGAAACTTCGAATTTCTAACACTGACCTAGGCGGCTTCCATTCTAGAATTGCTTCGATCTTACGAGGGTCGACCTTAATTCCCTCAGCAGAGACCACATGTCCTAAAAAGGTTACCTCCCTCAACCAGAATTCACACTTGCTAAACTTCGCATAAAGTTCCTTCTCCCTTAGCACTTGTAACACAGTGCGAAGATGCTCATCATGTTTTGCTTCAGTCTCAGAGTATACCAGAATATCATCAATAAAGACGACCACGAATTGATCCAGATATGGTTGAAATACACGGTTCATCAGATCCATAAACGCTACAGGAGCATTTGTCAGTCCAAATGGCATAACCAAAAACTCGTAATGACCATACCGAGTCTTAAATGCCGTCTTATGGATATCTACCTCTTTGGCCCTTAACTGATGATATCCGGATCGAAGATCGATCTTGGAAAATACAGAAGCTCCTCTAAGCTGGTTAAACAGATCGTCAATCCTTGGTAGTGCATACTTATTCTTAATCATCAGTTTGTTCAACTGGCGATAATCAATGCACATGCACATCGTCCCATCCTTCTTTTTCACGAATAGCACCGGTGCTCCCCATGGAGACACACTTGGCCTAATAAAGCCCCTATCCAACAACTCTTGAATTTGCGCCTTTAACTCCACTAACTCTTTCGGTGCCATCCTATACGGTGCAATGGACACTAGTGCTGTTCTAGGCAACAAATCGATTCCAAACTCGACTTCTCGGTTTGGAGACAATCCCGGAAGCTCCTCCGAAAAAACATCTTGAAACTCTTTAACTGTCCTGACCTTATCTATTGTCAATCCCTCAGCTTCCTTTTGACTCACAAATGCCAAATAGGCCTCACAACCCTTCTGAATCCACTTTTCAGCCTTCAATGCCGATACCACATTAGACAAATAGTCCCTTCGTTCACCTATCACCTTAACCTCATCCCCTTCCGTGGTCCTTAGCACCATCTGCTTAGTAGCACAATCCAAAGTCGCCTTATGCTTAACAAGCCAGTCCATTCCCAGAATGAGGTCGAACTCTTCGAACGGCAACTCCGTTAGATCTCCAAGAAAGATCCTACCTTGAGTTTCTAAGGGTATATCCCTATACAGCTTGTCTACCCTAACCGAGTGGCCCAAGGGACTTAACACGGATACCCCACTTACTATCTTCTCAGAATGCACTCCCAAAGACCCAGATATCGCACATGCAACATAAGAATGAGTAGATCCAATATCCACCAAAGCAGTAAACGGTATGCTAGAAACCAAAAACGTACTAGTTATGACATCAGGCGCGTCGCCCTCCTCTTGATGACGAGCCGCATACACCAACGCTGGCTATCGAGCCTCAGCATTTCCAGCACCCCTGCCAAGCGCCCCTTGACCTCATCCATTTTCATTTCTATTTCCGCTCCTACCTTGTCCACGTCCTCTCGGTGGTTATGGTTCACCTCTCACGGGTTGAGCAACCCTCTGTTCGATAGCTTGAACTTGATCAGCTCTCTGAAGACAGTCTTTAACTCTATGCTTCATAGATCCGCATCGGAAGCAAGCACCAGAACGTTTCCTACACTCACCCAAGTGTACCTTACCACAGTCTCCACAAATTGGCGGTCTAACCACGTTTATCGGAGCTGCTCGAACCGGCTTCTCCACTCTTGCCCTTTTGACATTCTTATTTGCTCCACCATGCAGTCGAGATCCCTCCAAAATGGTTCGATCTTTCTCACCATCCCGCCTCTCGATGACGCTTTACCTCCTCGGCTATCTTAGCTTTTTCCACGAATCATGCGAATCCCACTCCCTTTGCGAGCAATCAAAGCTGTAAGGTCATCTCTGAGTCCATCCTCAAAGCGAACGCTACGCTCATACTTCGTAGCGACTATCCCCACAGCATACCGACTCAGCCTCAGAAACTCTGCCTTATACTCAGCAACAGTTTTACCTCCTTGGACCAGATTTAGGAATTCCTTCCTGCGGGCATCCACATAACTTGCCCCGACGTACTTCCCTTTAAAGGCTGTCTTAAACAGCTCCCAAGTAACCCTATCAGCTGGGGTTCCATCCCTCACGGTGAGCCACCACTGATAAGCCTTATCTCGCAGTAGCGATATGGCCCCTTTCAGCTTCTGTTCCACCGAGCAGTCCAAGTAATCCATAATTCGTTCTGTGGCCTCCAACCAATATTCTGCCACGTTCGGGGCTACACCAGATACGCCCGTAAAGATCTCCGCTCCGTTAGCCCAGAGTCATTCAAAAATCGATCCTCAGATTTCGTTGCCTGAACTTGCCCAGGCAACCCTTTTCAGAACTCGAAGCATAACCTGCGACAGAGCGTTATCCCCGGCACCACGATCATGGGACTCTACTTGATTCTTTGGTGGTACGGTGCCTCTCTCTTCGCGGCATATGTCCCGAAGATGAAGATCCCGCTCGAGCACTTCCTCGGCCACGTCCACGGCCTCTTCCACGCGTGGCTCTTGTACTCATATCGTATTATCAGATTACGAATTTTATGCATTAATTTTAGCATTCCAGTGATAATTACAGATCTTTTATGATTCAGACAGTAATTCAGAGTTGGTTTTCGCAGAATCGATGTCTAGCTACAGTTTTAGTCTTTTAGCAAGCTTTTCTAGGGTTTGATTAGCATTCTATCTAGAGTATTCTAGTAAAGTTTTAGTCATGATGTATAATTCAAAATATATTTAGGAAAATTCGAATACTTACAGGACTTAGGTGGAGATTCGAATGCCACCTTCTAAAGATGTAACTTTCGAAAACTGAGTTTTGTAACCTTATAAAATCTTATTTTTGAAAATCCTTGTTTTTGTAAACCCATTCCACAGCCGAGTTGTTACAACCTGGCTCTGATACCACTAAATGTAACACCCTAAACCCGTCCTAAACATTATGACCGGATCCGACATGCCACATCGAAGCGTTCAAAACATTCTGTATTACTTAGTTTAGAAAACATAATTGACGTTTTAAAAGATACTTTTAAAGGTAGGTTAAAGTGAATGGAAGCTGTGCACCAGGTAAGAAACAGAAAAAGAGGAGATGAGTCCGTCGAACTGCTTAAATACCAAGCTCCCTTTAGATCCAATCCTAGACATGCACACCGCCATCGCCACACTCTAACATCTCGTGTAATTTTGAAAAAACCATTTTGGTTAAGTCCATCTTAAGAAAAATGTTTAAGTTTGAAAATGTTTGCTTAGCGGAAGCCTTACTTGTAATCGTGTTATTTTGAAATCACTTATTGTTTTTGAAAACGCGTCCTAGAGCTAATCCATTTCAATAGTTATCTCCGTTAATTTTTATCATAATAAAATAAAAATAAAACAAAACCATCAAATAATTAAGCGGCCTTATTACATTTTAAAAACCCAAAACCATAACCGAAAATAAAAGGATGTCTAGTTCATCAGAAAGAAACTGAGTTTGCGAAAACAAGTGGCCACTCCGAATCCCTCACAGCTCCAAGCCCACTATGGTTGGGGATTACCTGCAAAGATAAAAATGAAGGGGTGAGTTTGGGAAACTCAGTGTGTAATTATCCCAACCATAGCCTAAATCAGTTCAAACCACAGAAATAGTGGCCTTAGCCCCAAGCAGTTTGAAATATAGCCCATAAGCCCGAGCGGTCGAGCGGATATATCATGCTTATGCAGAAACCCAACCCATATCCAACCATGTACACCTCCATACCATCCTTACGCCATGTGGGGAGATTACTCGACCCACCCAACCGCTACACGCCACAGAAATATGCAGCATGGCTGCCAGATTTAGAAAATGTGACAGAGTCACCTGATACAGATATATGTGGCAAAGCCACCAGAACAGATATATGTGGCAAAGCCACCAGAACAGATAATTTGTGGCATAGCCACCAGGACGCTTCCTCCATAATATAACCCATGTCCCCATGCAATATATATTCATTTATGGCATACATCACACAGATTTAAATCATCATGCTTTTCAGACAAAATTAACACTAGGGGTATAATGGTCATTTTGCATACATAAGGGTATAATGGTAATTTTGCATACGTAGGGCTATTCTAGTAAACCTAACTATTTTTAAGGTTTTCATGCATATCTTAGCCATTACATATAACCAGAAACACTTACCGAGCGTTCTTACCGAATTGGGCCCATTGGCCCATTAACCCAGTTTTGGCCCATTAAGCCTAAAATATCAAAACGCACGAAATCGCGCATACTGCAGTTTTATCACTTTCGATTACCAGTAATATTTACCCATCTATCTTACGAGCATTCGCACACTCACAAGTGCCCAAAATACCGGCTTTTTGACATTTCGGCTTTTCGACTTTTACCGATCTAGTCTATGAGAGGGTGTCAGTTACATACCTGTTTTTCGATGATTCATTGACGAGATCCACGCACGAACTGCCTACAATTGAATTACTAACATATTACTCTAGATATCGAAATAACACTGAGTACATAGTCCCTTACCATATTCGGCCAAACATGCGTAAAACCCTATTGCTCTTACCTTATTGCCGAAATATGATTAAGTCCAAAGATCCGATCGTTCCACTCGTCCAAGCCCTTGATCAGCAGCCTCTAAGTCACCATTTATCAAAGCAGAACAGTTATCACAACCCCTTAGGGCTACAAGTCCAAATCGACAGCCTCCCTAACATTTAGGGATTTCGGCTTTTCCTAAAATACGAAAGAAAGACTAAGTTGGAAAGACTTACCACCGATTTCTTTCGGTCAATGATTCCAATGAGTTCCTACTCGATTCCGATGTAGATCTAAGCCCTCAGATGATAACAAAAGTCGAGTCTTCAGTGATTTTTGGAATTCGGCTAAACTCCCTAGACTATGGGGTTTTCGGCTTTTTGTAACAATGAAAGAAAAGATGAAAGTTTTGTAGTGGCTTTGTCGACAGAGGTTTTAGGGTTTAAAAGAAGAAGAATCGTCCACAAGATGGAGAAAAACCACAGGGTTTGGCTAGGAGAAATCGGCACAGAAATAATATAAGCTTTCGGGATTTCAGCTTTTGTGTATAAGGCTTAAGAACAATTGATAAAAACGTGGAGATGAATAGAACAATGGAAAGATTCGGCTATGGGGGAAAAGGAGAAGAGAAAATAGATGGATAGAAAAAGAAAAGAAAGGAAGAGAAGGAAGAATGGTCAGAAAAACGGCACAACTTATTTAAATGCCGAATTTATACCTAGCTTAACCCTAGCCAAAATTTTGCCCTCCTAGAGAATCCCTTGGCCGGCCACCTCTTGCTCTTCAAAAGTCCATTATTCGGCCATCACAGCTCTCCCCAATCAGCTCGTAAATTCTCTCCCTTATCCCCTCCTTGCTCAATCTCCTAAGCAACTCAAACTCCTCCTACCAGTCTTTTACTTGAGTTCCATCACTTTCCTCTTCTATACATAAAAAATTAATCCCTTAATTTGCTGTCATTGTGACTTGAACCTGGGTCCTCCCAATCATCCACACGCCACCTATAGCATTCCCAGTGGCGTCACTTAGCCACTTTACCACATGCCTCCTTGTTATTTATTTTACACAATAAATACCTAAAAGCCCAATTAATCAAAACCCTCTTTTTTCTTATGAAATTAAAATTAACTAAAACTATCGGATTTTAACTTAAGCTTGGGCCTTCTAGAGGCCCACTAACATACTTAATCCTACGGCAAACAAGCAGAACATAGAATTTTAAATTTTTCTGACATTTTTAAAATTCCCGAAATTTGGGGCGTTACAATACAATCCAACCAATAGCTTGGCACAAGCCTAAGCATTGTCAACAACAATTGTTAGTGCATTAGCACATAATTCATTATCACATGGTAAGGTAAATTCACATGAACATAATGCCATTGAATTCATACTTTCCATAAATATAGATATACATTCATAGATCATCATCATTTCATACATTTCCATAGTTTCATAACATAACCATTGGAACATTTACCATTCCTTCCCTTTTCATGCCCGTTAAACCACTTAGAATAATATCAGATATGCGAGAAAGCTTTCACAAAGTGTGCTAAACATGTGGTCGAAACCAATCCTTTTCCTTTTTCCTTTACATTGTTACTCACTCGAGCCATAAAATGCGTCTACTCATACAAGCTAACGATCAGAATGTAAGCTACACGATGCCGCTCACACAAGCTGACGAGTATCCGCAACAAATGCAGAAACTCAGCCATCAGTAGGACATTCAGGACCAGCACCCGAAACATGGTAACCCTAATGACATGTTATTTGTATACTATATATTCCTAAGGTTCCAACAGGGCTCGATAATTGTCAAAACGTCATTGGATTTCCATCATTCATTACATGATCAATAGCATAATAACGCATATATCAAAATAACATTAAAACGTTGTTTAAATATATGAACTTACCTCAATTACGAAGATGTCAAAATAAGATCAACTAATCTGATGCTTTAGCTTTTCCGCGATCTAAATCCATACGAGGTTTATCTTGATCTAAATAAGAAAATTCAATCTATATAATACTCATACTATTAAATTTAGTCCAAATTCATGCCTTAGCAAATTTATATTTTTGCCCCTAATATTTTAACTTCTTTACAATTTAGTCCTTAAGCTCATAAATTAACATTTATGCAAATTCATCCACATCTCATGCTAGTCAAATTAACTAGGGACTTATACAACCTCATACAATTCAACATTTCAACAATTACTACTTTTACAAATAAGTCTTTAAATGATAATTTCATTAAAAATCACTTTACAAAACTTGTTTATTTAAAAACAATGACTCAATCTTACATTAAACTTCAAAAACCATACAAACATGTTCATGGAAAAACCCTAATCCTTTAACAGTTTGGCAAATTAGTCCCGGGGCTAGCTAGGTTAAGCTACAACAATCTCAAAAACATAAAAATAATTAAAAACGGAATTGAAATACATACCATGCAAGCAAAATAAAGTGATCGAACCCTAGCTATGGTGCTTTGATAATTTCGGTTAAAGAAGACAATAATTCACTATAGGAAAACAGGTTGTTAGTAGCATTTTTTTGGGCCTATAAGCAACACTAAAACTATTTACGGCGTTTTGATAAGCATCGCAAAAAAAACGCCACTATAGATAATGCCGCTAAATTTTATGGCGTTTATATGGAAAACGTTGTTACAGAACATGACCTTTAGCGGTGTTTCTCACAAAAATTCCGCTATAGAACATGACCTTTAGCAGCGCTTTTCCCACAAACATCGTTGTAGAGCATGACCTTTTGCGGCTCTTTTCCTACAAACGCCGCTATAGAACATGACCTTTAGCGGCGCTTTTCCCACAAACGCTGCTAAAGAACATGACTTTTAGTGGCGCTTTCCCCACAAACGCTGGTAAAGAACATGACTTTTAGCGGCGTTTTTAGTAAAAGTGCCGCTAAAAGTCATATTGTTTGGCGGCTTTTGTGAAAAAAAACCACTAACTTTAGCAGATTTTTAACAACCTATTTTCATTCATATAGAACCCGAATTGTCAACATAATTTCTTGTAACATCAAATCCAACCAAAAACTACAAATCTAAATGATACTTCAAATCTAACAAAAGAAATATGTATATGATCTAAATTAATAAATGAAATAACAAAATTTATTATATTCAAAAGTTATAATGTTAAAATATTCTTACAATAAGAAAATAAACATCTAAGATGGCGGCTTCTGTGACTGCTAAAACATCTTCATCATATTCTGAAGCTGTAGCTAGAGTTTGTCATATTTTCTGCTTGCCTCTGCTTCCCTCGCTGCTACACCAACTTTAAGTTGTAGCTGGAGTTCTTTATATTTTCTTTGAGCCTCTGCTTTTCTCGATACTACCTCCATCTTAAGTTGAGCAATTTGCTCAACTGTGCTCACTTGCATCTGAGCCATCTAGGCTCTTAACCTCTGAACTTCAGCTTAAGCTTGATTCCCCGAAGGCATGTATTGCTTGGGTTAACAAAAGATCCTTGAAATCGAACCTGACCATACCTTTCAAGACCCAAAAATTCATTAATAATTCGGTTATCAATGTCATCAAGATTAACAAAACTCTCACTCGAAGTGATCGCTTCATACTCCGCCCTTCTATCCTTTAGTTTTTCCTAATAAATCAATCAAAGAGTTAGAAACGAAATATATAATAAAAACAAATGCAATATAACTTAACATTATTTGGATTACAAACAAAGAATTTAACCATTATAATTAAAAATGATAAATATTTAAAATAATTCAAATTTTATTAAGTAAATATACCATAATTTCTACAACTTCAGTAGTTATAGGAGATCTATATTTCTTTCTATGTGTAATGTCAAAAAGTTGAAGGCGTCCAACTTTTTGACCAGACGACATTTCCTAAAATATAGTAGGAAAAATATTATTTAGTAGAAAGTAATTAATATTTGACACAATTAATAAATTCAAAATACCTCGTCATCAACTACACAAGCAAAACTTTTCGACCTAGTTGTGTGCGTGAATTTTTGTTTTTTCCTACTTGTAGTTCCAACTCGCTCACGATCCTACATTATGAAATTATTATTACGTATATAGTAAATACTATAAACCAAAATAATTATAAGAGTTTGGAAGTACGTAATACCTCTCCTTTCTTTGAATTCCAAAATCTAATTGCATCTTCCCATTGGTACCTTAGCATTCCTGGTGGGACATTTCGCAATTTCTCTTCGAGGCTTATATTTTTCTTAAAATATTCCTTCTTCAAAGTACTTTTATGGTCTCTTCATTTTTTTCCTAATGCCTTATTCACATAATTATTAGAGACCTCTAAAGCAAATCTCTCCTGCAAATAACACAAGTTTAGAAAGTACATATAAATGAAACTTAAACCAAAGTATTATAAATTACGTTCACGTTATTACCATAATATTATCGAGAGCTTGATTTTTCTTACTATCAGGCATATGATGCCATGACTCGTAGTTGATAGGCAACAGATTGGCATTTCGTGCTATATTGCCTAAGTATCCTGCTAAAAATCGAGCTTTTGATCCAATAGGGTAGCCAGGACTGTTTCTAGCTACTTTGACACGCTCAAAAAAATCTAACTCATATAAATCTTTTAATAGCATACGTTCTTGAGTTTTACGCCTCTCACCACTTTCAACTGAAAAAAAATGGTATATTATAATATAAGAATTTGAAACAAAAATCAATAATAAAAGTCAACATGCATGTAAATTAAAGTTAACATTACTTTGAATTTCTGCAAGTTCGTCACCTATATTCGGAACATTCGAAGGTCCAATAGTAGTCTATTGTTCACTATTTGTTTCTTTCAAATTTGGAGGATTTTGAATAATACTGAGATCTCGCAATCTTCTTCTAAGCATTTTATCTGCAATACACATAAAATAGTTGAAATATTAGTAACAAATTACAACAATAATAGTACATATAAAATAGTTGAAATATTTAACAAGATCAAGATTTAAATTATAATATTACATATAATTAAAAAATCATAAAATCTTACTACATCATGATTCGTAAATATCTTCATCTACATCCTCGCGAACCCATTGAAATTGTGTACTAGTACTAGAGATAGTTTCATTTAAGTTTTGTTCTGGAAAAGGAAAATTTTCTAATCTTTTGTCAATGTCATCTCTACTTCCATTGCCCATGTCAAACAAGTCTCTAGGGGTGTTATAGAGTACAACGTACCAACCCTCATTAGTTGGATCTTTCGAGTAAAAAACTTGTTTGACTTGAGAATAAAATATATACGGCTCGTCTATCAATTGCTGTCCAGTGTGAATTAATTGAGAGAAGTTCACCATTGTAAAACCAAATCGATCTGTTTTAATTCCGCGAGCAGTATTAACATCAGCCCAATCACATCGAAATAAGACCACCTTCCGTTTGCCATAGTAATCCACTCAATAATGTCAGTAAGAAGTCTATAATACTCTACATTTCCCTTAACAGGATTATTGGCCCTAACACTAGCATAACTTGTAATTGAATAATTAACAACTATTCCACATTTTTGAGTCCTCAATCTTTCGCGAGATTTTGTATGAAACCTGAATCCATTGATGAGGAAGACAGTATATCTTTTTACTACATATCTTTTTACTACTCTATTCGGACCTTGGGAAAGCCATTTAACTTCATCATTGATGTCCTTTCCACTCCAAACCTATTGAATCAAAATTAAATTGATTAATTATAAATGTCATACGAAAACATTATTATTTGTCAATGAAAGCGTCAATTGCATACCGTTTGCCCTAACCATTCATGAAAAGATTTTGTGAATAACTTATGAATCTCTCAGTGTTGTAATCTTCGGGAGCATGAACGAGATATGAAGACTTGTTTGTACTCAGTATGTTAAAAAGTGGAGTACTTGGTTAGAAGATAAACAAATTAAAAAGATGAATATTTATCAAATTCTAAAACTTACTTGCATAATGGTTCAATTGAATCGTGGTGAAAAAAGACATATCGATGTGCTTGTACCCAAGATCTATCATCTAAGTGTGCAATTTCAACTTTACCAATTGATTCTCCATAACTTCGAAATAGCTAAGTTTCAGCTAAGTTATGATTAGTCTATTCAGTCTTGTTTCAACATCTTCTAAATATCTAGAGCAGAAAGTCATACACTCCTCTTCCAAGTAACCTTCAGCAATTGATCCTTTTGGATAACACTTATTACGATAATAAGACTTCAATTTGCATAGGAACCTTAACACGATATACAACATTATCAAAAGTTGTAACTAAAGGTATATTCATGAATGAATGAAAATTTTGCAAATAAATTAGCACTTCTCTATAGGATACATCCACCGATAGAAAACCGATCCACTAAGTTTTGCTTCATGAGGGAGATAGATTAGCAAGTGCACCATAATAGTGAAGAAGAAAGGTAGAAAGATATTCTCCAAATTGCATAAAGCCAAGGCGGCTCGATCTTGTACTTTCTTAAGTTCTTCAACAATCAAAACTTTGCCACAAATAGCTTTCATTATATTATATAGTTTAATTATACAAGACGTCACATTTTTTTACATACAACACCGTAAAGCAACTGGCAATAAATCTTGCATCAATATGTGGTAATCATGTGATTTTAGGGAATATAGTCTGCGATCTTTAAGACTCATACATCGAGATATATTTGAGGCATACGCATCTGGGACCTTTATATCCTTCAACACTGTGCAGAATATTTCTTTTTCTTTCTTCGACATTGTAAAAATAGAAGGCGGCAACCAATATTTTCCATTCAAAAGTAATTGGGGATAAAGATCACACCGAATTCCCATGTCAACTAGATCAAATCGACTCTGAAGATTGTCTTTTGATTTTCTATCGACATTCAGAATTGTCTGAATGATGTTTTCGCAAACATTCTTTTCAATATGCATGACATCGAGATTGTGTCGCAAAATGTGATGCTCCCAATAAGGAAACTCAAAAAAAAACTTTTTTTCCACAAGTCTGCTTCATTAGGATCATCCTCTTCATCAAATTCATCATCAATATGCCGGTCAACATCGCCAACATATGCCTCCCTCCGTCTTCTCTTTGTGTGTTGGGTGGTTGATTCATCTTCCCATAACTAAAATTGATATCTTTTAACATGAATAAGATTTCAGATCCAATGGTCTACTCAAGAGCTTATCTAAACTCTTCAGTACCATCAAATAGAGTCCTCTGAAATCTAAATCTATTATTTCCATCTAACCACTGATGACGCCCTATATAAGAGAACTTCTTCCCATTATATAACCACTTCAAACATGTTTGCGTCGCACAACAAAGACAAGCATAACGTCTTTTGGTACTCCAACCAAATAAATTGGCATAAGCCGAGAAATAATTAATAGTCCACAACAAAGCTGCACGTAAATAAAAGTTCTCCTTTCTCAAGACATCATGTGTTTCAACACCCACCCATAATTGTTTCAATTCTTCAATAAGTGGCTGCATATAAATGTCAATATCATTTTCGGGACCTTTCTCTTCAGGGATAATCATAGATAAGATAAAAAAAATTGCTTCATGCAAATCCACGGAGGCAAATTGTAAGGAACAAGAACTACAGGCCAAGTACTATACAGAGTACTCATTATTTTAAAAGGATTAAATCCATCATATGCTAGCCCAAGCCTCACATTTCGAGGATCGCTTACAAGGTTGGAAATTTACTGTCAAATGATTTTCAAGCTAAAGAATCTGCAGGATGCCTTAATAATCCATCATTAGTTCGTTGATCATGATGCCACTTCATAGACTCGGCTATCTTTGACGACATGAAAAGCCTTTAAAGCCTTGGTATTAGTGGAAAATATCATAAAATATTTATCGGCTTCTTTCTTGACTGTGCCTCACCTTTATCCTCATTCACATCTTCTATATTCCTATTCATCCAATGAGATTTACCACAAACATTACAAGACTGTTGGTTTTTTTGATCACCCCAATACAACATGCAGTCATTTGGGAAACTATGAATTTTGTCATATCCAATGCCTAAATATTTTATCAGTTTCTTCATATCTTTGCATGAATGAGGAATTTTTGCAAACGGAAACATATCTCTCAAAAACTATAACAACAGTGTAAAAGAGTTTCCAGTCCACTCTCCCAAACATTTTAAGTGGAATGCAGAATGACAGTTTTAAAAATTTCGATCCCTCATAAAGTTCTTCATTCATTTCATTAAGTAACTTGTAAAACTTCGTCGCTTCTCCATTTGGCTCTTCATGAGGTACACTTTTTCCCATTTCGGTAAAAGCATTTCCACCAATATCACAATCATTGGATGCAATAATTTCAGGTGGAAACGATTACAAACTATGACTGCGCATATTAAATGCATCCCGCAACATACCTTCCATATCATCTTCTCTAACAGACTGATGGTAAGCATTATGAGGATAAGTCGGGTTAACCGTTGAAGAGGTTCTACGAGGTGTACACTCTCCATTGAAAATCAATTTTTTATACCCCCGAATAAAGCCATCAACAATTAGATGTTCATAGACAACTTCATGAATATGCCAATTGATGTTGCCACACTTTTTACACGGGCAAAGAATCATATTCTCTTGGCTTGCATTTTGAAATGCAAAATTTAGAAAAGTTTGTACTCCATTTCGATAGTCGTTACTTACCCTTGACAAATTCATCCAACTCTTATCCATTTCGTAGTTCTTGAAGTGTAAAGTTGACAATAAATTACGACTACTTAAGTGTTCTAAATTGATTTAAATCATGTCATTGTACTAAAATAGATAATACATATCAAGTATCAAGTATCCAATGGGTGTAAACTAATTCAGGTAAGTTGTTTATTTATAAGTATAATTAAGAGTAGGGAAAAACAATATATATTTATGTAAGTTATGTAAGTTATGTAAGTTATGATATATATTTATGTATTATGTAAGTTATGTAAGTTATGATCCAAAGTTATGATATGATATATATTTATGTATTATGTAAGTCATGTAAGTTATGTAAGTTATGATCCAAAGTTTTTTTTATTCTTTAAATGTTTATGTAAGTTATAATTATCATCTTTAAATTTTAACTTTAAATTTTAACCCTTTAATTATACTCTTTTAATGTTCTAAATTTGTGTTTTTTTATCAACTTTATGTTTACTATACTTAAAAAGACAAAAATTAACAAATTAATAATTATATGTTAATAAAGTTAATATTTGTTAATTTTTCATCTATTATGAGTTCATATTTAAATTAAATTTCCATGAACTTTTTAACTTTATACTATACATTGAATTTGATCAATTTATTTTTATGATAATATTTATGAAAAATATTAAAATAATTTTAACATTAAGATAAATATTATTTTCCTTTAAAATTTATTTTAATTAAATAATATTTATTTCTACGATAAATATTATATTATGTTTTATTTTCAAATTTGAACTTTAAACTATATACTTTAAAGGATAAATAAAAAAATATTATTTAAATTAAATTTTCTATGAAAAATTTTAACTTTAAAACTAAAATCCAAAAGTTAAAACTCAAGTTATCTTTAATTTTAAAATAAAAATGAAAATTTAGAATCAAAACTAAAATAAATAATAAAAAATGGATTAAATATAAAGATATCTATAAAGCAAGATATTATAATGAGTAATATACTACTCTTTTAATGTTGCATAAGGCACATTTCCACAACCTATCAATAATATATATACTAATTGGCCAACCAAGAAAACCACAAGATAATTAACAACAAATTTAGCTAACTTCCATTTCCAAAACCTAAAATGTTCATATATGATATGCAAAATGTTGTCCCTCTACCATTCGACTATACAAGTACCAAAAGAAACTACTAGAATATATAAAATCATAAAGATAGAAAGGAAGCAAACAATTGAATATTCAAAAGAAACAGCAATAAGTACCAAAAGTCAGCTAAATCCTTGTCCTGCCAAAATCTGAGGCAATGTCGTTGCAATGTTTTCAACAATAAGTGTACAATATGAGTACTCTTGCATACATGAATGCTGTTAAACAAGACCCCAGACAAAAATTAATAATAGAGTAGATTTAAACAATTTTAAAATGACACAAAAATAAAAATAGCAACAATATTAATCTTCTTCAAACCTATAAAGTAACTTATTTTCAGAGCAGCAGGGATAAATGGATGCAAGTTCCTATAACGTAACTTACCAAATCCCATCGCAAGCTAAAACAAGAAACTCATCATCATCGCAAAGCTCAACCTATTTCAAATAGGGTAAATGCTGAGTATAAACATAGGGTAAGGGGTGAAAACAAATATTAGTTGGCATGATGTAGCAAAAGATTTATATATGCATCTGAGGATTGCTTATTTTTTAAAATTTTGATAAAAGAGTACCAAAACAAAAGAGATAGTTCCTTTATTAAATCAATTCGTCATTATCAAAATTTATAAAATGAGTTGGAATAATTACACAAATATTAGAGCAAACAGCTACTCACTTACAGCATTTATTTATGGATTAGCTGTTACAATCTGCTGTTCAGCTGGCAGAGTTTTATCCTGTTTGAACTCCGCATCACCTGCAAGCAGAAGCCAAATATGGATCAACATGCAATTGAAATAAGATATATTCCCCCTGCTCCGCACACCTAAATCTCCAGTCAAAACAAAACATTTAAATTGGGATCTAGAAGGTACCAATAGCCCTGGCCAAGTTTAAACTTCCCTTGATACGTCCCACTTGAATAAAACCACCAGCTTTCAGAATCCTATCTTTCACCAACTCAAGCTCTGGTTTGTGATCTTTAGACAGATTATAAGCCTGTAAAATAAATTTCTATGAAATAAATCTTGCAAATTGCACAAGTAAAACTATGCCACCTTAAAGGGGAACCTATTTGCATGTTCAAAGGAGAGAGAGGTAAAAGAAATTGAAATGTAGCAGGGATAAATCCCATAGAGTCTCCTTCAGTGACAAATATAGTAACTATATACTTGAAGCAAATAAAAAAAATGATGTGCTGGGCAAATCAAAAACTATACTTTCCACTCTCTTATCACCAATCATATTGAGAAAGGTAATAACATCTGCAACAACCATTTCCTTGCCACACTCAGAAAAACTAAAAGGGGCAGTCCTACTGATGGTATCTTATTCCTAAATTCATGACAAAAGTAACTTATAACAAAATCATTAGTTGACATTCAAAGCAGACAACGCTTACCTCTCAATGTTTTGAGGCCTTCAGAAAAGGTTCTATAGAAGAAAACATAAATTTGAAATGGTGTTTTCATGGTTCAGCAGAAGAAGAAAGAATGTACCTGACCCTTTCTAGATATTACACAACGAGAATCACCAGCATTGGCAACAATGAGTTGTTTGTTTCGAATTATTGCAACACACGCTGTGCTTCCTTCCATCAAAATCAGAGTGAGGGCCCTAGTTTGCAATCAAACAAAACTTCATTTAGAACTGCACAGGTCAAATAGGCATTTAATGAATCACATAAAAGCTTCTTACATATCTTATTACATAAAGAATTAAACAAATCACATTAAAGTTTGCAGCATATACAATGACTTCGAAACAAAGATTCTACCATAAGAAGACTTACATGGCGATGCAGCAGAGGAATGTCGACGGTGATGAGGCAGAAAAGTGTCGACGATGATGAGGCAGAGGGGACAGTTGACGGCGATGCAGTAGATGGTCGGATGAAGAGTTGGGATTTTGATTTGGGGAATTAGGGGTTTGGGGAAAATTTTTAGGGGAAAAAAATAAGGGATTTCAGGGATGAGTTGGGGATAAAACTGAGCATAGCAAAACGGCGCCGTTTCGTTTAAAATAAAATTATACTTTGAGGTGTTTTTCTCCTAGTGCCGCTAATGCTTGACCTTTTGCGGCGTTTTTATCATAAACGTCGCTAATGCTTGACCTTTTGCGACGTTTTTCTCATAAATGCCGCTATTGATTTACCTATTGTGGCGTTTTTGTAACACCCCTAACCCGAAATCGTCATCAGAACAGGGTTACGGAGCATTACCAGAACTTACAGATTAAATATTAGATATTTTACACCATACAATAGTCATGTCAGAAATCAATCATAAAGTCTCTTATATGAACCATCGAGGTTCAAAACATGCATTAGAAACGAGTCGGACTAAACCAAGTACACAGAGAATTTTTCGCAAAATCTCAAAATTTTTCCTAGATGCAGGGGTCACACGCCCGTGTGGTCAAGCCGTGTGGCTCACATGACCAGGGACACACTCGTGTCTCAGGCCGTATAACTCTCTGACTTGGGTCACACAATCAAGTCACATACCCCGTGTGCTAGACCATGTGTAGGTGCAAGGGTCACACTGCCAAGCCACGCGCTCGTGTACTAGGCCGTGTGATCAATTCTGTGCATTCTGTTTTGACATTTTAAAGGTGCAGGGGACACATGGCCAGATCACACGCCCATGTGCACACGGCTGAGACACACGCTCGTGTGGACAAAAATAGGTTATTTTCCAAGCCACATTTCTCACCCAATTTGTCTTCCTCTTACACCAATACTTAAACATATTCACAAGCCATTTTAAAACAATTAATTTAAGTCAAAATCAAGTCTCATGCATGACATATGATCACATACAACTAATGTGCTCTTAAACACCTCAAATGACACTTTACAACCATGTAATTAAATATGCAAACTTACTTAACTTATCAAATTCACCTATATACATATTTACCAAATATGTTAGAATTAATTTTCAATATGCCAACATGATTTCTATCAATCAATCATTTAAGCACACACCAAAGATGTTACAGCCTCATTTATACATATCAAAACATGTTCATCACAAGCCATTCCAATGGCTAAGTATAACCCAAACATTTACTTGCCAACATTGGCTAATTAACCTATGCATGCCATTATAACCATAATTAATTTTCCATATATACCAAGATGGGCCGATGGATAGTGTGAGTGATCTCTACCGATGCTTCCAATCCAACGAGCTTCCAAATTACTATAGAACAAGGGAAAATAAAATAGAGTAAGCATGGAATGCTTAGTAAGTTCGTATAACATGGTAAATAACTTACCATATATTTATGTTCAAAATAAACATGCAAGGCACTATCAACCAATTTTATTACAAGCCCTAAACACATATCCTCTTCATGTTAGTCAAGTAATCACATATAATAGTCCTTAATCATGGATGAACAAAGTCATCAAGCATGATCCACATTCATGTAACAACCAATTCATGCATCATTATATCATGTAATGCCATTTCCATGTACTTCCTGTACATATGGGTAATAGTTCGGTTCTAATCGTTTCTAAGTCATATAAATATCAAGAAACATGTATGGGCTCAATAATAACCAACTTCCCATATACATATACTTTCCACATCATGAATTCAAATAACATATACAAATCATACCCCTGTATTTCATCTCAAGTTCAGATTATTTCATGTCAGAATTTTGCTCATTAAATCAATTAAAATATCAATGAAAACCCGAGAAAATACACTCAAAGTGTACAAATCTATAATCTTAGATGAACATATTCATCAAACAAGTTCCATATCACCATCTCAGTTCCATGTTCATATATCACCATCTCATACTTTCGTATATCATATATCATAATTTTCATGTATTTCAAGCAGATACATGTAATAATTCATTTCGTGTTCATATTTATTCATGTCAAGATTTTGCTTGTTGAATTTATTTGAAATATCGATGGATACACGTGGAGTACACTCGAACTGTACAAATAAAAAACCATCAATTCATATTCAAGGGTACCCATAATGGCACATAATCAGAAAGCACACTCTCAAGCCATATAACAGGATGCTTATCTAGGCTATATCAGGAAACTCATAAGAGTTTAAAATAGGAAGCTCATTGAGCTTAACAGGTAACTCCGAAGAGCTAATATTAAGGAGCTTCGGATAGCATAACAAGGAGTTCAAGCGAGCCATGTCAGGAAGCTCATAAAAGCCTATATTAGGAAGCTCACGAAGAGCTACGTTTTTGTCCGTAATAAATGTTGGATCACAACCTACCGAATCGTGTAACAAGACGCTCACAAAGAGCTACGGTAATGCGCAACACATGCAGGATCACTACCGATCAGGATGCTTGCAGGAACTATATAACAGGATGCCTGAGAGGGCTTATAACAGGATTGCTTGTCCGAGCTATAGGGTGTCCGCAACATATGCTGGACCACAATCAATACAGTAAATCATGTATCCGTCGACTTTCATTATTCAAACGGGATTTGATTTTTATCGGGCTTTCTCAGATATATATATTCAATTTCATATGCATGACAACTACATAATCCTCATGCACAACATTCAATTCAAGCATATAAATATACACAATTTAGTTACACGAATTTGGTCTACTAATCTAACACTTTCTCTTTTCCTCGCTCTAACTCCGAATTTGGTCTATCCGGATCTATACGAGTAAATTTAATATCAATTTAATACAATTCATACTCAATTCAGTCCAATTCACATCTTGAGCAAAATTACCATTTTGCCCCTAAACTTTTAATTAATGACGATTTCGTCCCTAAGCTCGGAAAATGAAATTCATGTAATTTAATCCTTATTCCAAACCTAGCCAAATTTTACATGTAACATTGACAGCCCATGTATTTCATAAAAATTTAGAATTTTCCATGAATTTTACAACTTTACAATTTAGTCCTAAAATGATAATTTCATCAAAATTCACTTTACAAAAGTTGTTTATCTATCAACAACCTTTCACTTTCTACCATAAATTTCAAAATTTCAGCATACTCATCCATGGCAAAACCCTAGTACCTTGATAACTTTGCAAATTAGTCCCCGAGATAGATAAATTAAACTATTACGATCTCAAAAATATAAAAATTACTAAAAACTGGACAAGATTACTTACCCAATTAAGCCAAAATAGCTTGCTTGAGTTCACTTTCTCTTAGCTAGGGTTTCCATGTTTTATTTGGGAAAGATGATGATGAATTGATGATATTCTCATTTTTTTATCATTTATCATCTTTATTTTTTTTCACTTTCCAATTTTATCCGTTTCTTTATTTTATTTTTCATGGATGAATCATTATCCTTAACCACTAAGCATTTTTAAATGGTCTACTTGTCATATAAGGGCCTCAACTTTAAATTTCTATAGCTATTAAATCCTTTTAGTTATTAGAACTCAACTTTTGCACTTTGTGCAATTTGGTCCTTTATCAAATTAGACATGTAACTGGTAAAATTTCTTTACAAAATTTTCATATAACATTTCCATCATACTATAGACCATAAAATAATATTAAAATAATTTTTTTCTGGAATTGGATTTGTGGTCCCAAAATCACTGTTCTAATTTTACCGAAAACGGGATGTTACAGTTTTTCCGTTAGCGCCACTAATGTATAATATTTGCGGCGTTTTCCATCCAAACACCACTAAAAACGCCGTTAAAACCTTAAATTCCTGTAGTGCTTAGAAGATGATATCTCTTTTTCTTTCTTTTGTTTTTATGTTTTTAACCTTTATTTACTTAATTACCAAAATAACCTTTAAAAACTTTAATAATTTCAATAAATCCAATCCATGAATGTCCACTAACTATATAAATTGTCTATTTACCATCTAAGTCCTTTGAATCTAAAGTTTCATAGTTATTTGATACCTATAGCTACTAGAACTCCAATTTTACACCTTTTACAGTTTAGTCTTTTTCACTTAATTAACCATGCAAACGTCAAAATTTCTTAACGATATTTTTATACAACCTTACTAATAAACCATAGACATTAAAATAATAATAAAATAAATATTTACTCATCAAATTTGTGGTCCTGAAACCACTATTCTGATTTTACTAGAAAACATGCTGTTACAATAATATTATAAAGTAAAAATATATATTTAATTAATGTCCAAATTTGTTGATGTTATGATATTTTAGTAAGGACGTAAAAAAAATTAATTGTAACTTATTATTAATATTTTGATATATGGAATATAAAATCTAAATACTTTAAATAATTAATATTAATTATTTGTAAAATTTAATTTAAATTTATAGACTATATTTTAAATATTAAATTATAAATATTACAAAATTTAAATGTATTATGTATATCTAATCTAAAAATTACATAAAATATATTTAATTATAAATAATAGTTAAAAATATAATTATTTGACTCTAAAACTAGTTTTTTCAAATCTATAAACTAAAAATAAATCTCCTTTTTCATGTAAGTTTAAAAATACTTGAGACTTCAAAAATTATCAATTTAGCATCACTTGATTATGAGAAGTTAATTGATAATATATATGAAGTAGTTGTTAGATTATAAAAAGTGTTGAAAAAGAAAATTATTAAATAAAAAAACTGACACCATTATCTTGCATGCCAATCGATTTCGGCCTACCAAATCTTGGCACAACCCAGAAAAGCTTCAATCTTCATTGTTAAGGACGTCACTTTGGAATTCAATCAACGCCACTCAACTCGAAACAGCTGTTTTACGTGGATATGCCTTGCAGTAATTCAACATGGCAGCAGAAAAGGTTGACGAAAATGTCAGTCAAAACTTGAAAACAGTAGGGCATCTATTTTGTTCATACCAAAGGACAAAAATGGAGTTTAGGGGAGAGCAGTCAAATCATGACTCGGGAAGTGGATGACAGTTTAAAAAAGATGAAACATCTTCGGTTATTGATAATAAAAGGGAATATTTCAGAGTTTTGTATGGAAACACTGTTCTGTAGCAGATTTACCAGATAGAAACTCTTGAGATGATTGACAAGTTTCCTACATGCTCCAGGATTCAGACCTTAGATGTGTGTCACAGAAGTGATTAGCTCTTTAATCACGGATACTCTTCCAAGAAGTAGATAGATAATTATAAAATATGTTTCTTTAGAATTCGTTACTGCTTCGTTGCTGGAACAAATATTTTCCACTTCACGTGGAAGTTTCATAGGCTTAAACAATCTAATTCTAATCTCATTATTTTGATCTTAATATCGTAGTTCCATTTCTTGAGATAGCATGAAGCTTGAACTTGGGTTTTTTATGTTATAATGTAGTACTGGATTTTTCATTTTTCTTAATATTTATATCCAACACATTTTTTGGTAAAATAAAATTACACATGCCAATATCCTGTGTATATATAATCTCAAATTTGGATAACATAGGTTTATTTATGACTAGTATAATTAGAATCAGAATAAAAGGATATTCCATAACATATTACTCAAATAAGCTTGGTTATGACAACCAACAAAATTACATAAAATCGAAATGGAAGATAAGCATGTACACGAAAAAGCTAAGAAGGGGGAAAGGGTTGATTAAATACGGGAAGTAAAATGGTCAGGGTTCTAACTTGGATTAAGTAAATTACTTAGTAGTGATGCAGGCAACTGCATAAGCCCAGGATTTAATGTGCTCTTTCATTGCCAAGCCATCATCCAAAGGAGGCAGTTTAGTGTAATATATCAGATATTCAACTGTTTCTACTGAAATTGAAGAGCCAGAAGTCAATTTACCATGGAACCCCAAATCAAGCTCTCCAAGTACTTTTCTCTTGCTTCTTTTCATTTTCTCTGGCTTCTGTGTTGGCTTTTTAAATTCATCCTCTGTAATTGGCTGCATTGTGTGCTGTTCAAGCCCAGCAGCAACTTCTCCACACTTGGGACATCTTGGAACCAATTTCGATGGCACTTCTTCTTCTTCGACCGTGTCTTCATTAAGGGCAACACCACGATCAATGTGGTGTTTAAGAGTTGGTAAAATGAGCACATTGTTGAAAAACCATAGAGAGTCTAAGCTCTCCATGAGTTTCGCTGAACCATCCATGAGAAACCCAAAGGCATAAAACAAGATTTATAAACATGAATCGAACAGAAAATGAGATGAGAAAGTAAGCTTTTTTCTTTTCTTCTTCTTTAGCTAAAGTTATAACATTTGGCTTGGCACTGTTTAACAAAAGCATGAGGGGGAAATTTGTTTTGTTGAAATGGCAATGCTAGCCCTCTATTGCGGTTAGGTTATTTGCTGAAGTGAGGAATGGAGGGTAGTTTTTAATGGGTCCTTTGGGAATTTTATATTTTATGGGTTTTGAAAGTATATTCACGGAAATGAAAAATAATTCAGCCAACGGTCAAAAACAGCGCGGACGAATACGATTATTGTCCCTTTTTCTTATTGGTCGGCATTTCGTAATTGCACTTTTTATCTTAAATTCGCTATTATTATCGTGTTCCAAATGCTAATTTTTTTTTCGGACATGTAATTTAATAAATTTATTAATATGATATTTCTACTTTTAATTTATTTAATATACTACTTGTATTTTTCCTTTAGCTTAATAATAAATTTGGCCACTAACGTTTGCATGTTTTATCAAAATGACTCTAATTGTATTTTTAATTTTTTTGCCATCAACCTTTATTTTTTTTTAAATATGCTTTTTTTAATAGATTTAATGGGGGATGATGTAAAATTTCATATTTAGAATATTTTTGATGAGGTGTAATTTATTACTAAGATAATTCAATAAGATAATTACATGTAGAAAATAATAAAATAAATAACACATTAAATTAAAAAAAACTCTTAATTTAAAGAAAATAAACGTAATTATCTAAAAAAATTAACTCAGTAGAAAAATTTATCAGTAAACAAACATATGAAAGATTAAAACTTTTTAAAAGAAACAAAAATTTAAAACCTTGAATTTATTCATTAAATATGTCAGAAATAACAAATTAAAGAAGACTCAAAAATACAATTAGAACTATTTTAACAAAACATACAATCATTGGTGGCAAAATTTATGATTAACCCTTTACTTTTATCTATCAGTATACTACTCTGACTATAATTTTTGCTAGAAATCGAAATGTGAACCAAAGAAAAAGGTTGAAATGGCAGGAAAGAGAGACTTGCATTAAAATTTCCTTTTTCTTTCTAAGTTCAACAATATTAAATAAAACATAAATGAAAATATTACTCCCCCTCCCTTTCTTTTATCAATGCTGATTTTTCTGTTCTTTTCTTTCATTTCTTCCTTATCTTCTTCTTTTCTCCTTCTTCAACCCTAGCCACCCCATAGTTTTCGCCATCATGAATAACGTCTTTTCTGGCTTGAAAATGACACTGAAGTGTTGCTCTCCATTCCCTCTTTTAAATGCTTCAATTAGATTTTTCAAAAAAATTTCAAAAGTTATAAAAATGATTTCAAACTTTCAAACTTCTCTAACTTCCATCTAAAGCTCCAATCGTTGAAATATCTTGTAATTTCGACCATGACTTATCCGTAGTATGATGAACTTCTTCACTGCTCAAATCTCCTAAATGGGTTTTAAAAAAATTACCTTAAAAATCTGAAACTTTGGGTTTCCTATGTTGGATTGACTAGCTATTGCAACCATGATGGTCGATATTTAAGCCTTTGCCGAATTATTTTTTACTGTCATGGGGTTTTGAGGGTCTTGATCTTATTAAGGATTGAAGGGCTAATTGATGGAGGTTAGGAGTTGATGGTTCATCAACATTGAATGTAAGCCTTAGATCTCAATGTTGTAGTTATTTATAAGCAAACAAAATTGTTGCAGATTTGAGTTTGTTTTTTCATAATTCTAAATTTGGTTTTTATTTATTTATTTTCGAATTGGTTTTGGGATTAAATAATTGATGTCTTTCCTCTTTTTGTTAAATATTCATTTAATTATTTTATTTGTTTGCATATATCTGTTATCTTGAACTAAAGTTTTGTTGGGTTATTGATGAATGTTGTTCAAATTTCTTTAATTTTATTTACAAAAATCTCAAAAATTCTTAGAACATTCTCACCTCCTACCTCTTGGTTTAGAATTTTAAAACAAAACAAAAAGTAGAAAAAAAAAAAAACAAGAAAGTAATCTGATTGGTTTCATTTACAAATTTCTTCTAGTATTTTGTTTGATTCTCGAAAAAGAAAAAGAAAATAAAAATAAATTAGTAGAGAATAAGAAAATTGAAAAGAAAACAAAATAATTGAAAGGGTGATAGGGTCGTTTAGACTTGATAATGGGTCAGGCTACTAAGCTTAGCCCGAAGGTCCGCCTGAAATGTGAGAGGGTTTGGACAAAAATATAGGCCCAAAAAATGGGCTTGGACAAAAAATAAGGCCCGTTTAAAAAATGGGTTGGGCCTTGGGTAAGGCATTTTTACCCGGCCCGGCCCGAATTCACTAAATGACAAAAAAATCTGCTCTTTTTTTTTAATGTTATTTTCTTGTTGTTTTCTCTCTATTTTGCTACCATTTTACTATTATGTTGTTACTATTTTGTTATTATTGTTTGAATATTGTATAAAACTTATTTTATTGTTAATTTTGTTATTATTTTAAAGGCATTTGTTAATTTTGTTATTATTTTAAAAGTATTTGCTTGTTAAGTTGTATTTATTTTAGTGTTATTTAAGTCTACATATTTTTTAAAATTTATTTTCAATTTATTGGGAAATATTTATTTTAATGTTTTTAGTATTTTTTATTTATTATGTATATTTAAAAACCATATAAAAATAATATAAAAAAATTAATACGGATGGGCCGGGTCAGGCTCGAGTTTTAGCATTTTTATCTGGGTTGGACTTGGGCAAAATTTTAAGCCCATTTTTTAGGCCGGGCCAAGCCCGATGGGCCTAAAATTTTAGTTGAGCCCAACTCGAACCCGACCCAACCCGCCCATGAGCACCTCTACGACCGGGTCGTTTACCTAGATAATAAAAAATTAATTACAAAAATGAGGAATGTTATAAATTATTTTTGAGGATGATGTATTTTTTTAATAATAAAATTAGGCACGGTCAATGTATTAGACGCCACTTATAAAAAATAATATTTTAATAAATAATAATAATTAAATTTTAATTTAAAAAGGTTTGACTTTTATTTTTTTTTTAATTTAGGACGGTTGCAATATAATTTTGAATTTCATACCTCTATTTTATGAAAATTAGAAGTTAGTCTAGTTATCTTAATTTATTATAATTTGTTTTATGTATGCTTTCGAATTTAAAAAGTTAATCAAATTATTTAATACTATTAAACTTGATCATCAAATTACTTCAAGATCAACCGTTTAGTAAATTCACGTGCAAAAAATTAATAAAATCATCAATTCAACAATTTTTGTGTGGCAAATAAGAAAATTTTGATAAGTTTATATTTTTATATTTTGATAGCAAGCTAATTTTGTATTTTTAATGTACTTATTTTTTGTCAAATCTTGAATAGAATGCTACTAAGCTTGTGATTTCTTGTTTAAATTTTATTAGGGCGCAATTGGAATGCCTAAGTTCAAAAAAATCAAGCAAATTGAGCTACATTGGAATAAAAAGCAAGGAAATGGGCCAAATTGAAAAGTTGCAGAATTGGTGGCTGATGGAAAAAAATCAAAATTTAATGTTGTCAAATCTTATAATTAGAAAAATATCTAATTTTTTGCTAGATGTTAAACATAATTTTAAGAGGAAGTCATGCTAAAATTAGCTTTTGAAAGGTGTATAAAAGCTTTGTAATTTCAGCTTGGAAACACACAAAGAGACTTGAATTCAAAGCAATTTTTTTTTCTTTCCTTCAGTCTGTAGCTTATTAAAGTATTCTGCCAGTTCTTTTCTTTTTCTTATTTTTGTACAATTGCTCTTTAAGTCCCCCTTCCTTTTCCACCTATGTACATTACATTAAAATCCATTCTCATAATCTTACAAAGCATGATTAATATCATGCTCAACTAATCCCTATTTAGCTTTAGTCCGGTCATCATTTTGATCGAGAATTGTGAGAAATGAATCCACACTAAAATTTTACAACACGGTATTCATTATCTCTCTGGAATATGAGATAGTCATATTCATCCCCCAAATTTAATCCAATTTCAGCTTAAAGTGCACGTTGGGAGGAAGTTGTTTTGGCATACACTTGGGAAGGCAAGTCGGTTGTTTGCCGTATTCTAGTTCCCATGAACAAATTAGCTTGTCCTGTTGAAAAAAGCTAGTTGGATTTCATCAAGGGAGATAGTGATCGAATTTTACGGTTATCGGAAAAAGTGTATTTTCGAGTCTCCGTTACTGAAAGACGGATCCGTAAATATTTATCAAAAATATTTTAAAAGTTAATTGAGTGGTTAATTAGAGTTTA
Organism: Gossypium anomalum; assembly: GCA_025698475.1. Lineage (NCBI taxonomy): Eukaryota > Viridiplantae > Streptophyta > Magnoliopsida > Malvales > Malvaceae > Gossypium > Gossypium anomalum. The sequence continues at coordinate 74,297,393 of CM046961.1, forward strand.
ATTAAGTGAATTTAGCTTAATTAAGGATAACTAGATAAAAGGATTAAATTGAATAAAGTGTAAAAGTTTAATTATAGATTAAAAGAAAATAAAAAGGACCAAAATGGAAATTATGCCATTTAGCATACGTGAGGCGGCATATAGAGTAAAAATCTAAGATTTTTACTTAGATTTTAATTATAAAATATATATATTTATTAGTAATAAATGATATTAAATTAATTTATTATAATTATATTATAATATATTTATATGATAAATAAATTAAATTGTGACAAGTGTGTGATAAAAATAAAATACATGTGTAATAAATATTATACATACATTTGTAATATATGTATGTATTTACTTATTATTTAAGTAAATATTAATGTTATTGTTATTATCAAATTGATATTATATTATGAAATAAATTAGATAAAGACAAATGTATGGTAAATAAAATATACAAGTGTAATACATATATTTGTACAATTGTAGTATATTTTATTTAATTGCTCTTTATTTAAGTAAATAGATTTTTATATGAAATAAATAAAATAAATAAAAGAAAGACAAGTGTATAAAAATGATTTGGTACAAGTGTAATAATATATATGCATACAAGTGTTAAATAAATATTTGTTATTAAATAGATTTTTAATATAGATATTTTATTATTATTATATTATATTATATATATATATATATAGTAAATAAAGAAAGAAAAAGAAAAGAAACAGAATAGGCAAACGAAAAGCAGGGGAAGGAAAGAAAGAAAGGAGAAAGAAAAGAAAAAGAGAGAATTAAGGTTTGAAGGTTTAGAAGTTTAATAGCTAACATTGTGCCGAAAATCTCGGCTAAGCAAGAAAAAGGCAAAGTCGACGAGGGTCAGCTCGGAAATTACAGTTTGTATTTTTATAATCCGAACTTAATATTTAATTATTGAATTTATTACTTAATATGTTTAGAAAGTGATTTGAGATGAATATTTGAATTAGAATAGATATAAGTTAGAATTGAAAAGTGAAATTATTTATTTATTGTTGAATTTTGATTGAATAATATGATAGTAATTGATGTGAGAATTATTGTGTCATATAATTGAAATGGATTGATTAGGTATGTGTTAAATTTATTGAATTTAGACGGATATATGTGATTATTGTGAAAATTGAATATTTATTATTGAAAAGTGAAATGAGTTATATCGAATTATGAATATATATGATTGTTGAGATGTGTAATGATTAGAAACTAGAAAATGAATTAGAAACCCTATTAACAGTATCGGGCTAAGTCGGATATAGTTGGCATGCCATAGGATTGGAAGTGTTCAGGGATATTCCGACTTTGTGTCGATGAGACACTATAAGTGTCGCCTTCATATCTTCCGGATTCGTTCAAAGAGATACTCCATACCTTCATCATTCTTCATTCTCGTTCCAAATTTGTTCCGATGAGGTACTCGTGTATCTTTACTACTATTATTTATTATTATTATTACAATTCACGGTGTATTTTGACTCCGACCGATGAAACACTATATGTTATCCCGGTGTGTGGGTTGGATCTGTGTATCCCTTCGAGTCCGAGTCATGTTAATAGGGGTAAATAATGGTACTGAATAATCGATCGCTACTAAATAATCGACTATTACTTAGGATAATCGATCGCTATCAAATAATTGATCATTATGAATAATTTATTGTTCTTGAATAATAATCCAGTTAATTAAAGAGTGACTGAATATTATTGAACAACTAATTATTATTGAATGATTGAATGTTACTGAATGAAACTGAAAAATTGATCGATACTGAAAATTATTTACTGATATTGAATAGTGAATAGAAGTATAAATGAGACATATGAATGGAAAATATTATTATTTAAATGATTGTGAATTTAATTTCTAAAACTAATTGGGTTAATAGATGATAAAAATCGAATGAGTTATAAATGATTTATCTATGAATTGAATAATTATACAATTGTATATGACATCTGATTTTTAAGTGTTTGTTATATTTTCATTTTATTAAGTGTTCGGATTATAGAAATACCACTGAGTTCATACTCAGCGTACGGTTATTTTCGTGCGCATGTTAAGTTAAAGCTAGATCGTTGAATCAGCATCCCAGGCCGATCCCGAATTCAATGAAGTAAAGCGTGTTAATAGTTGGTAATGGCATGTACTTAGGATGTTTTATGTATGTGTCGTTTTGGATTGTTAATGTATTGATGAAATAAGTAGAATTAAGCTTGGTAATGGTATATAATAGGACTTAACTAATTTAGTATGAATTTGAATCATATTGATAATATATGATAAGTGATTGGAATTGAGTATTGGATAATATATAAAATGTCTAAATTTAGCAAGTTTTGAGCATATTTAAATGTGTTTAGATAGGTTGAACATAGGTATTTTATGTAAATTATCTGATAGGTCCGATAATACTCCGTAACCCTGTTTTGGCAATGGTTTAGGATTAGGGGGTGTTACATTTAGTGGTATCAGAGCTATCAGGTTTAGCCGATTCTAGGACTAAATCGAGGTCGGAATTGAGTCTAGAGGTACATGCCATAGTTGAGTCGAAATTGAATCGGGCTCGGATGCTGATATATTTGTTTGTTTCTGTTTTATAGTTGAAAATGTTAGATGAACATATCGATAGTATTGATCATGAAATATATATTGGAGATAAAGAGTCTCGTGAATTAGATGGAAACTAAATCGACAACAATGAGTATTAACTTCATGAGTAATTAACCATTGAATGTTGAATAATAAAATAATAGAAAGAGATAATACGTAACTGTTTAGAATTATAACTGATGCTCTTCAGTGAATAGAAGAAACTGTATCTGTTATGATATCTGCCCCTCCTGTTTCTCAATCAGTACCAGAAGTGCTTCAAGGTATAGAGTTTGTCTGAATAGGTAAGATATCTGCTGTTAATAATCTGTACATATAGTGTGGAAGAATTGAAAATTACAGCTGAAAATGATTTTGAAAGAACTGAAATCTGGTTAGAGAATATTATCAGGGCTATAAATGAATTGCTTTGTTCGCCGAGTAAATGTTAGGAAGATATGATATTTCTACTAAAAGGTTCAATTTACCAATGGTGGAAAATATTGATTTATGCTGTGACTATGAAAGGGTTATTTGAATTTTTCTGAAATGAGCCCTGAAAGAAATATACATATATCAGTCAGAGATTTCTTGATCAGAGATGCAAAGGAATTCTTGAAGCCTAAACAGGGTCATATGATTGTAACTGAGTATGAAGGGAATTTGTTTGATTGAATAAGTATATCAAAGGGTATATTCCGATAGAAACCATAATGTACAAGTGGTTTGAAGATGGTTTAAATGAAGACATAAAGCCAAAGAATGTAGAATAAATAGTTGAATATGAGTTAGATATGATTCTTTTGATCATTATTTTAGTGATTGATTGAAGAGAGTTGAAAAAGATATTATTTAAATTTCAAGACAGAATACCATAGTTATTAGAGGTAGATTACTCTGTAATCCAAAAATGCGAGTGATAGTCGAAGTGTGACAAAGGATTTCACTGTAAAATCTGGAGAATGAATATCAGCCAGGGTCTATATTAATCGTGTAGAAGAGGATATTTCTCTACCGGATGTCATTCCAGATACTTTCTTTTTTATCGATATTGATATGATTATTTTAAATTGATTTTGGTTTGATTATTCCTATGATTGCATGAGTTCAGTATTTACTAAAGATTTGTTTGTTGAGTTCGCTGAATTTTTGGTTAAAGTATCAAATTTTCCAGATCAATATCTATTGGTTGATAAAATATGCAAGAACTGTCTAATAATGATATTAGGGTACTGTTTTCTGATCAAGTTGATGCTATTACTATTTGATGTGATTCTGAGAATGGAACGGTTAATTTTGCACGATGCTATGGTAAATTATAAGCAAAAGTATATTATATTGCAAAGTTAGGATGATGAAATGCTTTGTTGTGAATCAAAGAAGATTGGATGATTTGTCTATTGTGATATTAATCATGTCAACATAGAAATGTGTCGGAAAAGATTACGGTACTTACTTTGCTTATGTATTGGGTATTGAAGTATTTAAGTTAAAGTAAAAATCAGTGGCAAGAGTATGTGAAAATTCTGATATGTTTCCAGAAGAGTTACCTGAATTATTGTTAGTTAAAGAAGCTGAGTTTGCTATAGATCTTGTGCTTGAAATGATATTGAAAAGTATATCTAAAATCAGAGGTTTTCTGAGACTATCCGGTTATTACCAGAATCTTGAAAAAGAATTTATAGATGATATGATTATTACAGTAATATGTAGAATTGAAATGGTCTGATAATGTCAGCAAGGTTTTGATTAGTTGAAAGGTTAGTTAACTGAAACATTAGTTCTGGTCTAGTCTAAAATTCGGTAAAGAAACTTGTGATTTACAGGGATAACAGTGTTTTGATGCAAGAAAGTAAATGAATGGTTTATGTTTTGGAATGCTAGAATCACATGAAAAGAATTATCTGATACATGATTTGGAAGTTGTAGCTATTGTCCTTGCATTAAAAAGATCATGATTCGATAATTGATTATCATTCAGGAAAGGTAAATGAAGTTATGTGTACTCAGAATTGAAATTTTGCTTTGTATTATGAGCTATGAACATCTGACTATTATTATTTGAAGATAGCTTAATTGTAGTTGAGATAAAAGTTAAAATGATTCCTCTACAGCAGATCTACAAAGCTTAGAAATGTGATAACGAATTACCGGTTAAATGAATATAGTATACAAATGGCTTTTGATTAAACATTTCAGATTGGATCTGATGATTGTTTGCTATTTAGAAATAGAAGTTGTACTGAAGAATTCAGAGCTTATATAGAAAAATTTGCATGAAATTTATAGTGGTATCATGTCCATGCATTCTAGAAGGAATAAGTTATACGGTGATTTGAAACAAATGTGCTGATGACTTGGAATGAAAAGTGATATTTTGAACTTGTATATAAATGTTTATATGTCAGTAAGATAAAACTGAACATCAGGTACTGATACTTCCAGAATTATTACAGTCAGTGATGATATCAGAATGGAAATGGGATAGAATTTCTACGGGTTTGAATTGGAACCATCTCTATCTTCGAAAAAGAAAGATGAAATTTGAATAACTGTTGAGGGTATGGCGAAGTTTGCATATTTTATTCTAAATAAGTACAAGAAGTTTTGGATAAGCGATAACAATTTTCGGCATTGTATGAAGCTCTGTATGATAGTGAATGTAAAACTGCATGGTACTTGATTGAATATAGTAAGAAAAGGAATATATGGAGCTGTTTGATTTGTGAAATCGAAAAAAAGTGGAAGTGATTTGAGATAGAATAGGAGCAGCTTTTAACAGATAGGAATCACGTATATCGAGTATTCTGTTGGTGATACGTATTTCTTAAAGTTTCATTTTGAAAGAAAACTTTGAGATTGGGATGAAAAAGGGCTATGTGAATTTGTGGAAAAGTCAGACTGGTAATATATTGAATGGTTTAGCCTCTGAAGTTACAAAAAATTTATGGGATTTTTCAGGATTTGATGTTTAGATGATGCAGATCAGATCTTTTACGTGTTATCTTGGCAAAGGATATTGAGATTTGATATGATTTATTGTATGAAGAAAAGCCTGTTGAGATACTAGCTTGAGTAAGTGAAGCTATAATATTGAGGAAGCAACACGGGAACCTAAAGAAATAGTGAGATCTCTGTACCCCCACCTCTTTTTAGGTAAATTTCGAGGACGAAATTTATTAAGGGGGGAGAAATATAATGACCCGAATTTTATGGTTATCGGAAAAGTGTATTTTCGAGTCTCCGTTACTAAAAACAGATCCGTAAATATTTATCAAAAATATTTTAAAAGTTAATTGATTGGTTAATAAGAGTTTAATTAAGTTAATTTAGCTTAATTAAGGATAATTGGATAAAAGGATTAAATTGAATAAAGTGTGAAAGTTTAATTATAGATTAAAAGAAAATAAAAAGGACCCAAATGGCAATTATGTCATTTAGCATAAGTGAGGCGGCATATAAAATAAAAATCTAAGATTTTTATTTAGATTTTAATAATAATATATATATATTAGTAATAAATGATATTAAATTAATTTATTATAATTATATTATAATATATTTATATGATAAATAAATTAAATTGTGACAAGTGTGTGATAAAAATAAAATACATGTGTAATAAATATTATACATACATTTGTAATATATGTTTGTATTTACTTATTATTTAAGTAAATATTAATGTTATTGTTATTATTAAATTGATATTATATTATGAAATAAATTAAATAAAGACAAATGTATGGTAAATAAAATATACAAGTGTAATACATATATTTGTACAATTATAGTATATTTTATTTAATTGCTTTTTATTTAAGTAAATAGATTTTTATATGAAATAAATAAAATAAATAAAAGAAAGACAAGTGTATAAAAATGATTTGGTACAAGTGTAATAATATATATGCATACAAGTGTTAAATAAATATTTTTTATTAAATAATTTTTTAATATAGATATTTTATTGTTATTATTATATTATATATATATATATAATAAAGAAAGAAAGAAAAAAGAAATGAAACAAAGAAAAGAAACAGAATAGGCAAACGAAAAGTAGGGGAAGGAAAGAAAGAAAGGAGAAAGAACAGAAAAAGGGAGAATTAATGTTTGAAGGTTTGGAAGTTTAATAGCTAACATTGTGTTAGAAATCTCGGCTAAGCAAGAAAAAGGCAAAGTCGACGAGGGTTAGCTTGGAAATTACAATTTGTATTTCTATAATACGAACTTAATATTTAATTATTGAATTTATTACTTAATATGTATAGAAAGTGCTTTGAGATGAATATTTGAATTAGAATAGATATTCGTTAGAATTGAAAAGTGAAATTATTTATTTATTGTTGAATTTTGATTGAATATTATGATAGTAATTGAGGTGAGAATTATTGTGTTATATAATTGAAATGGATTGATTAGGTATATGTTAAATTTATTGAATTTAGACGGATATATGTGATTATTGTGAAAATTGAATATTTATTATTGAAAAGTGAAATGAATTATATCGAATTATGAATATATATGATTGTTGAGATGTGTAATGATTAGAAACTGGAAAATGAATTAGAAACCCTATTAACAATATCGAGCTAAGTCGGATATAGTTAGCATGCCATAAGATTGGAAGTGTTCAGGGATATTTTGACTTTGTGTTGATGAGACACTATAAGTGTCGCCTTACTGTTACTGTTCCGAATTTGTTCCGAAGAGGTACTATGTACCTTCTTTATTCATTATTACTATTCCGCATTTGTTCCGATGAGGTACTCGTGTATCGCTATTGTTATCATTATCGCATTATTACCGCTACGATTACGGTGTATTACGCTCCTACCGATGAACCACTGTATGTTATCCCGGTGTATGGGTTGGATCTGTGTATCCGTCCGAGTCCGAGTCATGTTAATAGGGGTAAATAAAGGTACTTGAATAATCGATCGCTATTGAATAATCGATCATATCGATAATCGATCGCTCTCAATAATTGATCATCATCGAATAATTTACCGTCACTGAATAACTGACCATTAAAGAGTGACTGAATATTATTGAACAACTAATTGTTATTGAATGATTGAATGTTACTGAATGAAACCGAAAAATTGATCGATACTAAAAATTATTTACTGATATTGAATAGTGAACAGAAGTATAAATGAGACATATGAATGAAAAATATTATTATTTAAATGATTGTGAATTTAATTTCTAAAACAAATTGGGTTAATAGATGATAAAAATCGAATGAGTTATAAATGATTTATCTATGAATTAAATAATTATACAATTGTATATGACATATGATTTTTAAGTGTTTGTTATATTTTCATTTTATTTAGTGTTCGGATTATAGAAATACCACTGAGTTCATACTCAGCGTAAGGTTGTTTCCGTGCGCAGGTTAAGTTAAAACTAGATTGTTGAATCAACATCCCAGGCCGATCCCGAATTCAAGGAGGTAAAGCGTGTTAATAGTTGGTAATGGCATGTACCTAGGATGTTTTATGTATGTGTCATTTTGGATTGTTAATGTATTGATGAGATAAGTAGAATTAAGCTTGGTAATGGTATAAAATAGGACTTAACTAATTTAGTTTGAATTTGAATCATATTGAAAATATATGATAAGTGATTGGAATTGAGTATTGGATATTATATAAAATGTCTAAATTTAGCAACTTTTTGAGCATATTTAAATGTGTTTAGATGGGTTGAACATAGGTATTTTATGTAAATTGTCTGATAGGTCCGGTAATGCTCCGTAACCCCGTTCTGGCAATGGTTTGGGGTTAGAGGGTGTTACAGGATTTCTACCGAAACAATTCAAGTTAGTAGCTAAAGTTCAGCATCCGCTGCACTTATATCGATACTTTGATGGATTCTACCGATACCAAATGAAACCCTCAGACTTCTACCGATACAAGTTTCCTTCTACCGATACAACGAAGCTGCAAATTGCATTTAATGCTGGTTTTTATAGCTGTAACGACTCCATTTTATTTCTAACGGCTACAAACATCCACAAGGTTGTTAGAGGACTTAAATATAAGGTCAAGGCTCCCCATTGAAGTGAACAAAGACAAGAAACAAGTGCATGACTTCCAAGAACTCAATTTTCCAATGCATAACTTCCAAGAACTCAATTTTCCAATCTTTCTCAATCTTTTTACTAAATATTTATTGTACACAATTGTGGGTTAAATTATCTATCATTCTTTCAAGTGTTTTAACTTGTGTAAGGCTACTTAATTGTTGATTATATACCTTTTAAAGGTATCATCTTATTCATTATTATTTTTCTCTCATTTGTGAGGTGTTACTTAAGGCTTTAGGTAGAAAACGTTAAAGGGAAGTGGTTCTATCTTACCTTTGAAAAGATAGGGATTTGTAAGGTTAAACCTTGACCTTAAAGGTTCAAATCTAGTGGATTTGGGAAATCCTTAGTTGAGGAAAGCTAAGGTAGTGGATTAGGCAATTAAGGACGAACCACTATAAATACTTGAGTCGTTTTGTTTTTTTCATTTTCCGAAAATGTTTTAATACACCAATTCACCCCCTCTTGGTGTACTTTGATCTCAAAAATTTCTTTTACTTATGACTAGTTTAGAACCAAGGACCTTGTAGTTTGAACCAGAAATTGAGAAATTAGCTCGATCACTACAAATATAAGTTATTCAATGTAGAAAACTATCTCAAGTAAAAGAATTAAAATACAAAATACTAACTTACACAGAAGAAATTGATGATACACTCAGTGAACCAAAAGAAATGGCAAATCAAACTAGGTCAGGTAAGGAGTGTTACACAATCTCATTAACAATGAAACCACTACCTCCACCACTAACGTGAATCCCTTATACACCACTGAAAAATTCTCAAAATGTTGAAAATCGTGCATCTCGCATCTTTATTGGAAATGTTGCTAACACTAACACTAACACTAACACTTCTACGTAGACAAAACATTTGTGAACCATTATTGTAAGTTTGGATATTCCTAACTTATCTACAACCATAAACCACAGTTGGCTTAACCCTTCATCCATGACATTTATATATGTCTGAGTTAGTTACACCATAGCCCCCTATTATCATGGCCTTCAAATCCCTTACTCTTTCACACCTTATGTGTAACACCCCCTACTCCTCCCAACACCCGATACAAATGAGAGATGTCATTGGAGGAAATTGGGTTGTTACATTGCGCCAATTATCGCCATCTTGTATACTCTCCCTCAATACCTATTGTTTTTCCATTCAAACCATCACCTATTTTGACTAAATTTATCATTGTCACTAAACCCTTTTACCTTACAAAACCTATATCTAAGGCTGTAAACCTAAATTCTTATCCACTTCTCACTCTTTTAAGCGTTGCTTCAATCCAACCAGTGTTAAAATCATCCCGTTAAATGTGTTGAGACATGCCTATGCTTACAATCGACTATATTAACTTATATTTCCTTCCTACCAACTTCTCTTTGTCAACTATCAAATTAGCATCCCTAATACTTTGCCCAACAACAACTTGTTTTGGAAACCTTAATAAGTTTTCATTATTTTCCTTAGCTTTCTTGTAATTATTTGTTTCTATTTCTTTCTTTTCATATAGTTTGATGTTATGTTTGCTTATGTTTTGTAGGTAGTTTCTTCTCCCACTTAGATTGGACATACATTCTTGAGCTTCATGTGATAGGTAGTGATACTTCATCATTTTCATCACGTGCTTTAAAAGAGAGTTTCATTATTCTTTTTTTTTTTGCATGCAATAAATATTGAAGACAATGTTTAGTTCAGGTGTGGGGTAGTGATATCTAGTTTTTAGGATTTTTGGGTGTTATGTTTGTTTTGTGAGCTTAGTGATGAAATGTTATTATATTTGAAAAAGAAACATATTTTTTTTCAAGTTTTTATATTTTTGCATGGTGGTTAGTATGCAATAATGAATTTTATAATGACTTGATTAGTATAAAGCACGATTTGCTTTTTTACGTTGTGTTGGATGCCATTGGTGTATTGGTTGTTGATTTAATTAGAGTCAGAGATGAAATAGTTATCTATGTTAGTTTAATAGATAGGTTATGAATGTTTAGTGAAATGGAAAAAAATGATTACACAATTGTACATTCCATGTGCGAATTATTTAATTATTGCTGTTTAAATGATAGACTCTATGTATGCTTTAAGTTCTAAAATTTGATAACTATAGATGGTTGAAGCTTGTGGTTAATTTGAATAATGAATGGGAATGACTTGGGCATTTTTTTACTTAGTTATATATTTATCCCTAGTACATTGATTTGAGCCAATTTGAGACATTTTTCTTTGCTAACCTAATTTTATTTGAATCCTTAGCCTAAATTGAGCCAAAATGCTCAGTTTATCTTATTCCTTTCAAATAGCATAAGCACTAGTTGTATTGGTGATTGGATATTGAACTATACATGCTAAGGTATTTGATAGATACACTTTGGAGGTAAAGGTGAGGGAAAGCTAAATGTGATTTAATTTCTCAGAAAAATATGTTTAAAGCAAAAGAAAAAAAAAGATAGAAAAAGAAGATTTACTCAAAAACAAAATGAAAGGAAAAGAAAATGAAGTGAATTCAAAATGAAAAATGGAAAAAAAAGTAAAAAAAAATAGTACAAAACTTTTGAAAATACATAGAAAAAGTGTTTTACAACTATGTTTAGTTTTCAAAAATTCAGAGATAAGGGTTAAGAGGGATAGATGGAGTTGAATATGGTTAAGTGCTCATTTTTGGGGAAGAAAGTGATCGGCATGATGCGTTCAGCCAATCGTAAGGCAATTTAGTGCTTTTCTTAGCCATTTTTAGTCTTCATTTATCATATCCTAGGGCAAAAACCCGATTCTATATGTCATAGTGCTTTGTATAGAATTTAGACAAGGTTTCACTACCTTACATCCTTAAAGTTTCAAATCTATTAGTTAACATATGAAGTTTGGATTGCTTTACAATATTTTTCCTTTTATGAGAAATTTTGAGAATAATCCAAGCTTCTATTGCAGTTATACACGAAAATATGCACGAAGCCTAAAAGGTTGACGCCACAAAAAATTGCATTAAAGGCCCTAGAGTTTGCATTACCTAGATTTTATCACTAGTCCAAGTTACTTCAAATTTAGGGGTCTTCACACTAGTTTTATTAGTTGTTGATGGTTTTCAACCAATTAAAATTGAGCATCAAGCTTTTTCATCCATATGCTTGATCAAAGCCCTCATCTTTGCCTTCTAATAAACATAATTAGTGTCATCCTACATAGAGGGTCTCGAGACTGGTAATTTTTCTATCTTAATTGCAAATGAATAATAAGATTTCCACTTAGTAAATCAAATGTTTAGCTCTAATAACAATTTATAAAACCATTGAATTTGACTTTCAAATTTTCATTCATTTACAACTAAGCAAGCTGACTAACAATTATAAAGTAAGAGATGAACACAAAAGTTAGGTTATGCAGCTTGAAAACTTCATATGTCTACAAGGCCTATTCCAAAGAATAATCCACTATAAATCAACAAGTACAAAATATGGTTTAAGTTCAACTCACTCACCAAGTTGTAACCTCACTTCTATGCTTCAGTCTAAATCACTCTTCCACAAAGTCTTTGTAACACCCCTTACTCGTATTCGAGGCTGGGACAAAGTACAAGGCATTACCAGACTTAAAGATTTGTGAACATGTAAAACCGAGCCATAAAATTTTGTCCAAATTAAAACTTTTCAAACACATGTATATCATCCCTTATACGAGCCTTTGAGGCCTAAAACATAGATCGGGGTGGTTCGGGACTAAACCGAGAACTTTGGAAAGCTCTGGGAAATACTTAGAAACTTTTCTCATGAAATAGGGTCACACGCCCGTGTGGACACAGGGGCACGCCCGTGTGCCGTCAACACACCCGTGTCCTTAGGCCGTGTAACTCTCTGATTATGACGTTAGCAAATAAATTGAACCACACGGCCAGGCCACACGCCCGTGTCACCAAGCATGTCCCTCACACAGTTGAGACACACGGCTGTGTCTCATCCCGTGTAGTTAACTCTTAGGCTATTTTCCAAGCTTTTTTGTCACCCTTACATGCACACACATATACATGGATCCAATGACATTCAACATCCTCAATTATGATACAAACATATCATTTACCTATCAACATGCATGTGTTACTCATTCTCACATTAAACCAAGACTAGTCATACCATAGTTATCTTTGTGCCAATTTATTTCAACTTATCATCAAACTTTCATGTTCAAAGCAATATTATTTTATCTCCATGTTACACATTTAATTCATGGTCATAAAACATGCATTCAACACACATGAAATATTGCCAACCATGCATGACAAACAAACATAATCATATCTTCACATCATAAGCAGTAAATCATAACATGACTAGCCAGACTTACAAGCCATAATCAATATGAGCCACATCTCATGGCCATATACAATAGCTTAAAATAGGCTAATGCATTTGGCCAAATCATAATAACACATGTCATAAAACTAGGTCATTATACATGCCACTCACTTGATAATTCTAACATATGTAACAATATTCAAAAGGTATTGGCTTGATAGTGTGATGCTACCTCCAACGACCTCCAACCCCGAGCCGACCTGAGAACACTAACGAAATGGAAAGGAGGGAGTAAGCTTTACGCTTAGTAAGCTCGCATGAAAAATAATAAGCAATGTGATAACATGCTATTTTTAAATTCTTTCTATTTATTCAAAGTCCAGACAAACTATTTTCCTGAGTCATAGGCACTAAATTATTCATATCTGGAGCTACGGGACTCTAATCGTTAATTTTCCCTGAAACTAGAATCACATATTCTTACCATAAAATTTTTAGAATTTTTGGTATAGCCAATAAGTACAGTTTATTCTTTAAAGTTACCCCTATTTCGCTATCTGATAGTTCCGACCTCTCTTCACTATGAATTAATTATCTCATAGTACGGGACTCGAGTGATGATTCTTTCTATTTCCCTTAAAAATAGGCTCATTGAGGATTTTAATAATATAGATTATAACCCATAATAATTTATGTACAATTCTTAATGATTTTCCAGAGTTAAGACAGGGGAGTCCAAGATCACTCTAACCCTGTTTCACAAAAATTCAAATATCTCATCATATGAGATTCCTTTGCTTACACCGTTTCCCTTATTTGAAACTAGACTCGATAAGATTTAATTTTATATTTTATTTAGCCTCTAACTCATTTTCCATTATTTTTTGTGGATTTTCAAAGTCCGACCGCTGGTAATATACTAATCTGTCTTAGTGCAACAAAATGATAACCATCACAAATTTGTCATAGAAATTATTCTCATAATTGTCATAATTGTCACTCATTCATTTGCACTCATTCATTTGCACTCTTATCACGAGTCCATTTCATCTCACATGGCAAACACATGCTCACGGGTTCCGTGTACATACCTGTGCTATCTCTTAGCACAACCACTCATCCAAACATGACAATCATATACATCATGCTATTATTATCTAAGCATAAATGAGTTTATCATTTCAAGTATTTCCATTACATTTCTCATATTAATTCCCGTTGAATTTCCTCGGAATCTCGATGGATATCCCATTCACCATCAATTCATAAGAGTGATCATTTCAAGTATGCACTCCTGCGAACCTCGCTCTTACGGCGGGATTACCAGTCCAGGCTAAATCCTCTGTAATATAAACTCATAGAGTATTGTCGGGATTACCAATCTAGGCTAAATCCCTTACAATGACATACACTCTCATAAGTTCGGATCTGGATTACCAGTCCAAGCTAAATTCAGTCCTTAATTGGATTACCCATCTAGGCTAAATCTTTAATGCACCCATATTCTTTGGGAGGCTCGACCACTTAAGGAACACTTGTCTGGGCTAGATCCTTTCTATATTAAGATCAACGGATTACCCGTCCGGGCTAAATCCTTTTTTGCAACACATGCAGGATCTTGTGTCATGTAAACAATTATTTATCCATCGGATATCTCCTTTTATTCAACCGAAAATTTTCTCTTTTTATCAAGCATATCGATATGCATAGATGATCATGCAATGTAAATTCAATTCAACATATTAACATGTTTATTTGGGCATTAGTCCATACAATAAAAATAACATATCACCTAATTTTTCATACAAAAGTCCATTAATGTCTAATTCAATACAATCATAGCAAGATATATTTCATGTATAACAATATTAACATGAATAATGTGCTTATTAAATCACGCGAACTTACCACGAATACAGAAACAGAAAATTACCATTTTAGTCCAAAACTTAAATTTTCTCGATTTAAGCCTGAATCTAGATTTCTTTGATTATTGAGCTTGGAAGCTTGAAAACCCTAACCATGTCTTCTCCCATGCAATATTCGGCCATAGGTAGAAGATGGACAAGAAATTTGGCTTTTATTTTTTCTTTTAGTCCATTTAATGGCCAAATGACCAAAATGCCCTTTTAGCCTTTCTTTGAAATTTTATTGATCCAAGCCCATTTTTGTCCAAAATTTTAGAACTTGGTCAAATTGCTATTTAAGACCCTCTAATTAAAAATCCAATTTAGTTTCATACTAAAAACTTCTAGAACTCATATTTTACAAATTATTCAATTTAGTCCGTAAAGTTAAATTGGACACTTTTCACATAAAATTTCTTCATGAAATTTTCACATAAGCATGTAAACATATCATAGACCTTATAATAATAATAAAATAAAATTATTTCTACTTCAGATTTATGGTCTCAAAACCACTGTTCCGACTAGGCCTTAATTCGGGATGTTACAATTCTCACCCCTTTATGGATTTTCGTCCTCGAAAATCTTACCAGAAGAGTGGTTTAGTTTTCACATAAACTCTACTATCTCATAATTACTGCTAAAGAACTTTTAATCAGGCTATGCTTAATCCTTAGCTCTTTAATTTCTCATACTAAAGTCATGAGCAATTCTTTGTTATATAACACATCAACTAAATCTTGATCTCAATCCAGTTAAAGAGAACTAGCATACTAAGAAATCTGACAATCTCAGAGATGCATGATTCCATTGATCTATTAAGCGAGAATTCAACACATACTGAAATAATTTGCAAATTCCATCAAACGTTTAACAACAAGCCACAAAACATCTTTCTCTTTCAAAGACAAGAAAAATCCTGACAAGAAATCCATAGTTATCTCATTCTCATTTCCATTCAAATATCACTACTGACGAAATTCATTATGATATTACTGGATATTCAGCTTTAACCTTGATAACATTTCATATAATCAAACACAAAGATCAGAAATGTTGAGTTCCAAACTCGATCATCAATGTATTACTTTTGTGATTTTTCTTGCAAACTCTCTGCATAAGCCCAGGATTTTCATTTCAAGTACTCGTAACCATATTTTTCTCGTCTCAAGGATCAGACAATAACTAATTTAAGTCATTTACACTTTCTCATGCTCAGATCTTTCTATGACAGTAGATACATTTACCATCACATTGCCTCATTAACTTAGAACACATCACAATATATTCAATAACACATCATTGAAAATCAAGAAGTTTTTGTCCAACGTATACCCAACCAGTTCAAAAACTTTGGTCAATAATGTTCTCGTTCATTCAAAGCTTTATTATCATGTAATAGACCATTCAACTTTCACAAGACGAAAACTTTATTATTTCAAAGCAGCTTTAAATCGTGTCGAAGTCTTCTAAGATGTATATATATATATATATATATATATATATATATATATAAACTCTTTTCATTCAGACTACTTATCCTTTACCCAAAAAGAGATAAACTCTTATTCCCAGACATCTATATCCCATTTAATCTTTCAAACAATAACCAATTCTGATTTGAACAACCTAGTCAAGCTTAATCATCAATAAATGACATTTCAAGAAATCTCCCCTTTCCAGTTTATAAAACGATTCAACAAGTAATCATTCAAAATTCACTTATCATACTAAGCAAAAGACCACTTCAAGTACATTAACTCATAATAACAAGAATATCCCGACTGAAAACATTAACTTGATTAACTTACTTGAGAAAAGAAATTCAGATACTAGAATCGAAATTCAGATACTAGAATCATCATGTTGCTATAATCAAACCGGAAACATAATCATAATTAACATAGTCATCAGGCCAAAGAACTCACTTTAGATATAAGTCATGATTAATAATTTACGGAATAAAGATAACAAGAAAACCAAAATAAAGAAATCCAAGACAGAGGAATCCAAGATAAATAAATCCAAGATACCATATCATAATGAAAGATCTAGAACAAAACTCATAAGAAAATATGAAGGATCTCGATAATTCCTTAGAGAAAAGAAGTCCAAAAGAGCACATCAATCCAACCCACTAGAATTAGGTGCAACAATAATAATATACTTTTTAACATTATTCCTCAATTATTTCTGCCATCATAAATCTCACATTATGCTTTTTATTGAAGAAGTTCAGTTCTGAAGAAATTCCAGTTAATACATTTCTCAACATCTTACCTTACTAGTCCTGTCTTTACTTATTAATTCACTTTAATCTCTGATCATATTCATAATCATTCTATAGCTGAACCCTTTGGTTTCACACTTGGGAGCTTATCCCATAGATCTCATAAAATCCTTTATAAGCACCACTCTGGTAAAACAGGTGGAGTTGTAAAGTCCCTAACTCGTTTCTCATACTCATATTCATATAACACTAGTTCATTATCAAAGTAACATTTTCATGAGCATATCATTCACTTTAGGAAAACTATTATTCACATTCGTATGATACAAACTTTCCAATTACCTTATTTAAACAAACGCACTAATGCATGTATCCTATGAATTTTGAACAGCTTTACTAATCTCATACATTCAATCAAAAAAATCAGGCACATAACATCGTGTGAGCATCAAACAAGCATGAGTATTCATCGTAACATAAGCTTTTATCTCACATGTTATCACATACACATCATGAACTTTTATCCATACTTTTCTGAGTTCAGGCTCATTATAGCTCTAATTTACTCAAATACCTTAGCATCACATTTAACATGGTCGATGTAGCTCTGTTGGAGAATACCTCTGTCCAAACAAGATGGTTCTCATTCGCGTCGGGAGACATCACACTATCACAGATTGGTGGCATGTATAGCTAGACCCTCATTCATGCTAGGTTAGTCCGAGAACCAACTAAACCATAGCTCTGATACCATTAAAAGTAACACCCCTTACCCGTATCTGAGGTCGGGATAGGGTACGAGGCATTACCAGACTTAAAAATTCGTGAACATGCAAAATCGAGCCAAATTAAAACTTTTTAAACACATGTATATCGTCCCTTATACGGTCCTTCGAGGCCTAAAACATACATCGGGGTGGCTCGGGACTAAACCGAGAACTTTGGAAAGCTCTAGGAAATACTTAGAAACTTTTCTCATGAAACAAGGTCACACGTCCGTGTGGACACAGGGTCACGCCCGTGTACCATCAACACGCCCGTGTCCTCAGGCTGTGTAACTCTCTATTTATGACGTCAACAAATAAATTAAACCACAAGGCCAGGCCACACGCCCATGTCACTAGGCTGTGTCCCTCACACGTTTGAGACACACAGCTGTGTCTCATCCCGTGTAGTTAACTCTTAGGCTATTTTCCAACCTTACATGCACACACATATACATGGATCCAATGGCATTCAACATCCTCAATAATGATACAAACATATCATTTACCTATCAACATGCATGTGTTAGTCATTCTCACATTAAACCAAGACTAGTCATACCATAGTTATCTTTGTGCCAATTTATTTCAAATTATCATCAAACTTCCATGTTCAAAGCATTATTATTTTATCTCCATATTACACATTTAATTCATGGTCATAAAATATGCATTCAACACACATGACATATTGCCAACCATGCATGACAAACAAACATAATCATATCTTCACATCATAAGCAATAAATCATAACATGACTAGCTAGACTTACAAGCCATAATCAATATGAGCCACATCTCATGGCCATATACAATAGCTCAAAATAGGCTAATACATTTGGCCAAATAATAATAACACATGTCATAAAACTAGGTCCCTATACATGCCACTCACTTGACAATTCTAACATATGTAACAATATTCCAAAGGTATTGGCTTGATAGTGTGATGCTGCCTCCGACGATCTCCAACCTCGAGCCGACCTGAGAAAACTAAGGAAATGAAAAAGAGGGAGTAAGCTTTACGCTTAGTAAGCTCGCATGAAAAATAATAAGCAATGTAATAACATGCTATTTTTAAATTCTTTCTATTTATTCGAAGTCCAAACAAACTATTTTCCTGAGTCGTAGGCACTAAATTATTCGTATCTGGAGCTACGAGACTCCGAATTGAGAGCCATTAATTTTACCTGAAACTAGACTCACGTATCTTCTTATCATAAAATTTTTAGAATTTTTGGTATAGCTAATAAGTACAGTTTATTCTTTAAAGTTACCCCTATTTCGCTATCTGATAGTTCCAACCTCTCTTCGCTATGAATTAATTATCTCATAGTACGGGACTCGAGTGATGATTCTGTCTATTTCCCTTAAAAATAGGCTCATTGAGGATTTTAAGAATATAGATTATAACCCATAATAATTTATGTACAATTCTTAATGATTTTCCAAAGTTAAGACAGGGGAGTCTGAGATCACTCTGACCCTATTTCAAAAAAATTCAAATATCTCATCATAGAAGATTCCTTTCCTTACACAGTTTCCTTATCTAAAACTAGAGTCGATAAGCTTGAATTTCATATGTTATTTAGCCTCTAACTCATTATCCACTATTTTTGGTGGATTTTCAAATTCGGACCGCTGGTAATATACTAATCTGTCTTAGTGCAACAAAATGATAGCGTTCCCAAATTTGTCATATAAATTATTCTCATAATTGTCACTCATTCATTTGCACTCTTATCATGTGTCCATTTCATCTCACATGGAAAACACATGCTCATGGGTTCCGAGTACATACCTGTGCTATCTCTTAGCACAACAACTTATCCAAACATGACAATCATATACATCATACTATTATCATCTAAGCATAAATTAGTTTATCATTTCAAGTATTTCCATTACATTTCTCATATTAATTCCCGTTGAATTTCCTCTGAATCTCGATGGATATCCCATTCACCGTCAATTCATAGGTAGAAGATGGAAATTTGGCTTTTATTTTGTCTTTTAGTCCATTTAATGGCCAAATGACCAAAATGCCCTTTTAGCATTTCTTTGAAATTTTATCCATCCAAGCCCATTTTTGTCCAAAATTTTAGAACTTGGTCAAATTTATATTTAAGACCCTCTAATTAAAAATCCAATTCAGTTTCATACTAAAAACTTCTAGAACTCATATTTTGCAAATTATTCAATTTAGTCCGTAAAGTCAAATTGGACACTTTTCACATAAAATTTCTTCATGAAATTTTCACATAAGCATGTAAACTTATCATAGACCTTATAATAATCATAAAATTAAATTATTTCTACTCTGAATTTGTGGTCTCGAAACCACTGTTTCGATTAGGCCTTAATTCGGGATGTTACAGTCTTTCCCCCTGAAAGCTTAGTAGTAAACTAATGAACATAATAGTTTACTTATACAAATATGCACCGAGAATAAGTTCTTTAATGAACAAGATAAGTTTTCTCTCTTTCAAAGATAAATTAATGAACAAGCCTTTTTTAAATAGACAATATATGGCTTGTTAATATACAATCAATGTGAATCGCTAATTCCTCAAAACTAGTATTCAGATATGTCTTGAATAAGTAATACAATGTTAGAGATCTTCTCATTATACAATCCATCAGTAAAAATATCTCTTCAGAAATGAGAACTTCAATCACATTGAAAGTCTTGATACATTACTTGCTTGACTTGATTTTTACACGATATATCTTCTATAATGGATTGCTAAAAATCCCCAAAGGCATATTCATTAAATCAATCCAAAAGTTTTGGTCAAAATATTTGAACCAAATATGGAAAATTACATGGCCTACTAGATGTTCATGAAGTTGCAACTAACATTGCATATAACACTTATAACTAGGACCTGACATTACATATAACCCTTATAACTAGGACTAACACAAACAAACCAAACTTATAGAGGACTCGAGTCCTGTTAAGTTGCTGAAGCACTCTTGGATTAGCATTAGTCTAAAGGGATTAATCATGGTTGTGTTCCATGATTCAATAAGGAAGTTAGTACATGCAAAACCATAAGGAATTCAAAAGAGTATAAATAAATAATAAAAGAGACAAAAAAAAAAAGAGACCTTGGTCGTGATAACATAATATCCAAAAGAAACTATATGTAACACCCCACACCCGTGCCCTACGTCAGGACGAAATACGAGGCGTTACTAAGCTTACACACAAGCGTACAGATATTTTCGAGCCACTAAGTCTTGATCAAATTTTAAAACTTTTAAAACTTTGTCTAATCTCCTTAGTATGGACCTTCACGGCTCAAAACACCCATTGAAAACCATTCGAAACCAACTCAAGTTCGTCAGGAGAATTCTGAGAAATGACACCTGAAATAGGGGCACGCGCCTGTGTGAGAAGGGTGACACACCCGTGTGGTCAACTTGACATGGTCGTGTTGAAGGCCCTGCGACTCACACGGCCTAAGTATACAGGGACACGCCCTTGCCCCTTACTCGTGTGGATTTGTTTTTCAATTTGAACCTACAGGGGTTTTCACACGGCCTGGAACACGCCGTTGTCCATGGCCTGTGTCCTTCACATAGCCTTAACATGCTTGTGTCTTAGCCCGTGTTCAAAACCTAGACATTCTGCTTCTGACATCAGGAACCCTGAAGGGTCACATAGCCAAGGCACTAGGCCGTGCCCTTCATATAGCTGAGACACACGGCCGTGTCTCTGCCTGCGTGTTTACTACCATGCATACTGGCTTGTAAATTTAACGTGCAGGGGAAACACGGCCGTGCAACACGCCCATGGGGCTAACCGTGTGTCACACATGGCCTAGGCACACACTAGTGTGTCTGACCGTGTGGACAAAAATAAGGCTATTTACCAAGCCTTTTTGCCCCCTTACTTGCACCAACCTACACAAGATCAACAAACCAATACAAGTATAACATATATATAACCAAATCAGCCACAACCATTGGAAATTTGCATCAAATGCATTTAATAATAATTAATATTAGCCAACATTAATGGCCTGTACAAAATGAATATCACATCCATCATATGACCCAACACTTGTGGCTAAACTAACAAGACACTAAAGATTCGAGTCTCTATACATGGCCAAATCAAAATATTTAACTAACTATACCAAAAACTTCAGGTGATTGTGTGATCAATGCCTCCGATGTCCCTTGATCCCTGATACTAACTTGACGACACTATAAGAAAATGGAAAGAAAGGGAATAAGCATAAAGCTTAGTAAGTATATATACGTAAATAATGTGAAATTAGAAGCACACTCGTCAAATGATAACTTATTATACTTAAATAATGTATATTATTTATACCTCTCTATCTTACTCTTCACTTCATTCGTGCACACTTGCTACATCTTGTTACATACCAGGGCCTTATTCATAAGTTTAGTATACATACATGTAATTACCTATCAAATAACTCAAGTTCATTCTCTCTAATGACATACCTCATTGGAAATTTTCCCCAACTCATTCTTCAGGTTACTCGTTGAACACTTGGAATACTAATGGATACACGGGAAGTTTGCACCTTAGTGCCATATAAGTAGCCAAAGCTACCTCATACTATGTAATGCTTGCATTTTGAGTTACTCATGGGCCTTTTCACCAAGTCAGTGCCTGAACCCATGGCACTATCATGTAACGCCCGCTCATTGAGCTACTCATGGTCTATACACAAAGTCAGCACTCGGACCCATAAAGCGTTAACATGAAATGCTTGCTTAACGAGTTACTCACGAGTTTAGTCATGAAGTCAGTACCTGGACCCACATTACATATAACATTTATCTCATGAACTCAGGCACAACTTATGAGTTCAGACCACATAGTTCTCATGATATACCTTTTGTATCCTATACTATTCCTGAGGTTCAACGGGGTTTCATATCTAACTTTATGTCATCGCACTTGCTCACAATGTAGGTTACTTTTATATCACATTATTTATACTTTCTTGGTAACAAGTAAGATTATGATACATGATAACAATAAAACATTTAAATATATATTATCACAATATTTAAAAGTATGCTATAATGACACATTATTTACATATGTACTTACCTCGGTACAAAATGATGGGAACGAGCTTAATCCTCGTAAACTTTATTCTTCCCCCGATCAAGACCCGAATCACGTTTCTCTTGATCTACAATGTTGAAATTTAGCTTATTAAATACTCAAATTATTTAATTCAACTGAAGACTCATGCTTTGGTAAAATGACCGTTTTGCCTTTAAACTTTGCAAAAATTACGATTTTACCCCTACGCTCGTAACTCGATTTTTATCGGAATTCCTCATTAACCAAGTCTAGCCAACTTCATTTTATAACTATAGCATCTCACAATTTCAAATATTTCATGCAATTACAACCTATTTTAACAACTTCACAAAATGGTCCCTTTAGGTGTTTTCCATGAAAATCACTTCACAAGAGTTGTTTATTTAACAACTATGATTCGTTTTCTACCATAAAATTTCAGCTAACACCATAAATAATTTCATGGAAAAACCCTAAACTCTCAACCATTTTGCAAAATAGTCCCCTTATTAGAAAGCTTATGCTACAAGGGTCCCAAAAGTACAAAAATTAACATGAAAAATCATCAAAATCACTTACTTAAGAGAGTTTAATGGATGGAAGTTTCAAGCTTCTAAAACCCCTTTTCTTGCTAGAAATTTTAGTGTTGAAGAGAATAAGATGATAGCCTTTTTCTTTTTGTTTTATTTTAGTCAAATAGGTTACCAAATTTCCACCTAATCTTAACATTTTGACCATTCTTGTCCCCTATGGCCGGTCATTCTATATTAGGGATCTAATTGCTTTTTAAAAGACCTTAAATTTTGGTTCTCTAGCTATTTGACACCCTTAGCTAATGAAATAAAACTTTTGCCCTTTATGCGATTTAGTCCTTTTTTGAAATTGGGCTCACAAACGCTAAAATTAATTCACCAAAAATTCCATGCACTCATATAATCATGCTATAACACATAAAATAGTATTAAAAATAGTTTCTTTGGCCTCAGAATAGTGGTTCTGAAACCACTATTCTGACCAAGCCTAAAATCGGACTGCTACAATTCTCCCCCTTAAGGATTTTCATCCCCGAAAATTTTACCGGTGAATAAGTTCGGGTATTGGTCTCTCATAGTTCCCTCAGTTTCCCACGTGACCTCTTTGACTCCATGTCTATGCCATAAAACTTTCACGAGTGATATACTCTTATTCCTCAACTGTTTAACCTCTCGAGCCAAAATCGTAACCGGCTCTTCACCATAAGTCATATCTGAGCTAATTTCAACCTCTTTCGACGAGATCACATGCTAGGGGTCAGAACGGTAACAACGTAACATAGACACATGGAATACATCATGGATCTTTTCTGTAACACCCCTTACCCGTATCTAAGGCTGGAACAGAGTACGAGGCATTACCAAAATTAAGAATACACATAGACGAAAACCGGGCCATAAAATTTCATTTAATTCAAAACTTTTCGAACATATGCATAACAAACAAAGTTAACTATATTATTACATCAAAACATAGGACATAGCACGATTAATTAAACTTATAAACCATAATGGATAAGGACCACATCTCATAATCATATACGATAACTCAATGCAGACTGATACGTATGGTCAAAATCATAATAAAAATACATATCACAAACCAACTTCCTATACATGCCACTCACTTGATATTTCTAATATTTGAATTAATTCTCCCAAAAATGATAATTTGATAGTGTGATTTTGCCTCCGACGATCTCTAACCCCGAGCCGACCTACCAATACTAAAGAAATGTAGAGGATGGGTAAGCTTTACGCTTAGTAAGTTCATATGAAAATAATAAGCAATTACTACCATGCTTTTCAAGATAAAACACTATAATTGTACAATTACACATATTCAGGTTAAGCTGTGTTATCGAGTTACAGTTACTAAATCATTCATATCTGAAGCTACAAAACTCCAAATTTAGTTTCGTTAATTTTCCTTGAAACTAGATTCATATATCTTCCTTCCATAAATTTCAAGAATTTTTGGTTTATCAAATTAGTACAGTTTATTAGTTAAAGTCTCCCCTATTTCAGAGTACGACTACTCTGACCTCTGTGCACTACGAACCAAATTTCTCCCTGTACAGAAATCCAACGACCATGATGTTTGTTTCTCTTAAAAATAGACTCAATAAAAAATCCATTCTTGTAAAATATTACTCTTAATAATTTTTGTACAATTTATGGTGAATTTCTAAAGTCAGAACAGGGGATCTCGAATTCATTCAGACCCTGTTTCACAAGAATTCAAATATCACACAATATAGAATTCTTTTACTTCCCTTGTTTCTTTCATGTGAAAATAGACTCATTAAGATTTATTTTCATATATCATTTTATTTTTATTCAACTTCCTCAATTTTTAGTGAATTTTCAAAGTCACGTCACTGCTGCTGTCCAAAACAATTTTATTGCTAATTCACTCTTTCACACTTTCTTTGTATTAACCTCATTTTAACATACATATCACAAATCATTTTCACCACATTTCATACATCACAAGTATAGGCCCATGATTACAAGGTCACCATAAAATCATCCTCATGTATAACTTACTTGTTTATAACCTTACCACATCCCGGTCACTTAATGAACACATCATTCGCATAAGCAAATTCCTGCACTTATTCATCACAAAACTCACAAAGTAGTACATAGTAAGTCTCCCGTTGAACACTTCGGATCAATCCTCGATACATGGTGGTTTCAGAACATAGCTCCACCCATCATAAAGTTCGGCTCTTTTGTACACATGGTGAACACTTAGTATCACCCATGTGACCTAGCCAGTTTATCTCGTAGCTCTCTTGTCTACATGGTGTCCTTCACCTAGAACCACGCATGCGACCTAGCTACATATATCCCGTAGCTCTCTTGTCTACATGGTGTACACATAGTATCACCCATGCGACCTAGCTACATCATAATGTCTCGTAGCTCTCTTGTACACATGATGTGCACTCAAAGACCATACATGTGACCTAGCTACATACCATCTCAGATCATCCAATCTTTCTAAGGTTCAACTGGGATTTCTCTCTTTTCCAACAATTTCACCAATCAAGTAATTATCAACAAACATATTTCCAATATTATTATAAAATATCATAATACAAGTAAAATTGATATATTACTTACATCTCATTCAATATCAAGGCAATAACATTAAATTACACATTGCATTATTAAAAATCATATGAACTTACAATTGCTCATAATATCCATAATCATAGAAATCACATTTATGTATGATAATTCAATGCACTTCATGTACCATAGACATATTTTTAAATCAATTCATAAACTTAGCACCATAACATTTAATTTAACATAATTCAATTAATTTACTAAATTTAACTTTCAAATATAAATTACAGCATTATTGCAGTATTATTATCAAACCAACTTACCTCGATCCAGAAATGGCAGTTTACTATTTTAGTCCGTAACCTTGTATTTTCCCGATTTAAGCCTGAATCTCAATTTCCTTCATCTATAATATCACATTTAGCCTAATAATTAGTCACATTATGCATACGGCTCCAAAAAACATATTTTTACAAATTTTCATTTTGACCCCTAAACTTTTGCATATTTGCACTTTTGCCTCAAGGTTCGGAAATTAAACTTCATCCTATTTTCTTATGTTTTATGACATGCTGATCATTTTTCCCTTCTATGGCAACATCAAATTCTCACTCTAACATGTACTTATGACTATTAGGTATTTTTACCGATTAAGCCCTTTTCCTCATTTTCACTTAAAACCGAGTAGCATAAGTTGTTTAACATAATTTAAAACCTAATATTCTATCATAAACACCAAAATACACAAATTTTACCTGTGGGTATTTTTCCAAATACGAATCCTAGGTTGAATTATTGCTAGCATAAGCTTAATCAAGTTACCGGGATTCTAAAAACGTAAAGAACTTGAAAAACGGGGTTAGAACGGACTTACTATTGAGCTTGGAAAGCTTGAAAACCCTAGCCATGGCTTCCCCCATGCTAATTTCGGCCTCCATGAAAAAGATGAGTCAATTTTGGCTTTATTTTCCCTTTTTATTTCTTTTAATTACCAAATGACTAAAATGCCCTTACTACTAAACTTTCCAAAAATTCCATCCATGTCCAATTTTTGTCCATAGACTTAGAAATTGGTAAAATTGCTATTTAAGACCTCCTCATTAATATTCCAAAGCAATTTCATACTAAAAACTTCCAGAATGCAAGTTTTGCAAATTATTCGATTTAGTCCCTAATTTCAATTTAAGCACTTTATGCATAAAATTTCTTCACGAAATTTTCACACAATCATGCAATCAATTCATAGACCTTAAAATAATCATAAAATAATTATTTCTATCTTAGATTTGTGGTCACGAAACCTCTATTTCGATTAGGCCCTTATTCGGGATATTACATTTTCTAACTCGGATGGCAAGGATAATCGGTATGCTACTGGTCCAATTCTTTCGGTCACCTCATAAGGTCCAATTCTTCCACGGGGATACTTTCAATAACACCTTATCCCCAACTTGAAACTCAATCTCTTTTCATTTCAAATCTGCGTAGGATTTCTATCTATCCGAAGTGTCCTTCAAACAGTTGCGAATCACCTTATCTTTTTCTTCGATCTCCTTGACTAAGTCGATCCCGTGAATCTGACTCTTTCTAAGCTCGGTCTAATATAAGGGCGTTCAGCATTTACACCCATACAAAGCCTTATACGGTGCCATTTTCAAACTCAACTGATAGCTATTGTTGTAAGCGAATTCGACCAGTGGTAGATACTTTTTTGAACTGTTTTGGAACTCAAGGTCACAACAATGCAACATGTCTTCAAGAATCTGAATTACTCTCTCCGACTGGCCATCTATTTGCAGATGGAAAGTTGTGCTAAAATTCAAATTCGTTCTCAAAGCTTCTTGCAACTTCTTCCAAAACCTCGAGGTAAACCTCGGGTCTCTATCCGAGATAATCGACAAGGGCACTCCATGAAGTCTCATGATTTCAAAAACATACAAATTCGCCAATTTCTCAAGGGAGTAGTCGGTACACACTGGTACAAAATGTGTTGACTTTGTAAGTCTATCAATAACAACCCATACCGTATCCATTTTCCTCGGCGATAAAGGTAACCCCGATACAAAATCCATTGTTATCCGATCTCATTTCCACTCGAAAACCATTATAGGTTGAAGCAAACCTAAAGGTACTTGGTGTTCGGCTTTCACTTGTTGACACAGTAAGCATTTTGATACAAACTCCGAAATGTCTCTTTTCAAACTAGGCCACCAGTATATTTTCTTCAAATTATTGTACATTTTTGTACTTCCGGGGTGTACTGACAAACAACCACTATGTGCCTCAAATAAAATTTTTTGAATCAACCCGGTATCCTTAGGAACAAAAATCCTATCACAGAACCTCAGATAACTGTTAGAACCAACCCGAAAATCTGATTCAACACCTGATTCACACTGAGTTCTCTTGGCTAGCAATTCACTGTCACTCTTCTGAACTTCACAAATTTCTTGGAAAAATGTCGGTCTAACCTCTAACTCTACTAGAACCGAACCATCCTCTGACAAAGCCAATTGAGCGTTCATTGCTCTCAAAGTAAATAGTGATTTTCTACTCAATGTACCAACGACCACATTCGCCTTTCCCGGATGGTAGTCGATAATTAACTCATAATTTTTTAATAATTCCAACCATCTTTATTGTCTCAAATTTAAGTCCTTTTGAGTCATCAAATACTTGAGACTTTTATGTTCATGAACACTCGGCATTTCTCGACATACAAATGGTGTCAACAAATTTTTAATGCGAACACGATGGCTGCTAGCTCTAAATTATGGGTTGAGTAATTTTTCTCGTGTAGCTTAAGTTGTCTCAAAGCATATGCTATCACTTTGCCTTCTTGCATGAGCACGCCCCCCAAATCTATTCAAGGAGGTGTCGCCATACACCACGAATTCTTTTCCCGATTTCGGTTGCACTAAAACTGGAGCTTCAGTCAACAAGGTCTTTAGTTTCTCAAAACTCTGTTGGCACTTCTTCGTCCATTTGAACTTGACATCTTTTTGTAACAACCTTGTCAATGGAGTAGCTATCATTGAGAATCTATTTACAAAATGCCTGTAGTATCCAGCCAAACCCAAAAAGCTTCTAATCTCTGGCACACTTCTAGGCAGTTTCCACTAAACGATAATCGAGATCTTACTCGGTCAACTCTAATCCCGTCACCCGACATAATATGTAACATCCCAAAATTGGGCCTAATAGGAATAGTGATTTTGGGACCCCCAATCTGACGTTAAAATATTTGTTTGATGGCTATTATGAGGTCTAGGATATGAAAATAGGCATGTGTTAAAGTTTCATGAAGAAATTCTAAGTATAAGATGTCCAACTAGAAAAAAGAGACTAAATTGAATAAATTGTAAAACTTGAGTTCTAGAAGTAATTTGTATGAAATTGCTTTAGATTATTAATTAGAAGGTCTTAAAGAGTAATTTGCCTAATTTTTAAGTTTTTGGACAAAAATGGCATGCATAGAAAATTTTAAAAGGTTAGTAAGAAAGGGCGTTTTGGTCATTTGGTAATAAATGAAATAAAAAAGGGGAAAAGAAAGCTAGAACCAACCATCTTCTTCCCCCATAGCTGCCAAAAATTCTAGGGTTCCATGAGCTAGGGCTTTCAACATTTCAAGCTCAAAAGTAGGTGCTCTCTAGCCCCGTCTTTAATGTTCTTTGTATTTTTGAAATCCTCGTAACATGCTCTATCCATTTCTACCCATATCTCAAGCTAGGGTTTATGTTAGAAAATTTACCCATGCATGAGGTGATTGTTCTTTGATGATTTATGGAGGATTATGAAAGTTGGATGTTAGATAAACATCTTTTGCTAGGTGATTTTTCATGAAAACACCTAAAAGGGACTTAATTGAAAAAGCTATAAAGCGTGTGGTAGAAATAGGAAATAGAGGAAAGTATGGGCTAGTATGAGCTTAAGATACATTTGGCTAGGCTTAGATACTTAAGGAATTACATGCATTTCATTTTACGAGCTTAAGGATTAATTTGTAAAAATGTGAAATGTTAGGGGCAAAATGGTCATTTTGCCCGGGGTGAAAAATTAGTTTCGAAACGAATAGTGTGATGTTTTAAGAATTTATTTTTTTATTTAGATCCCGAGGAATCAATTTCGGAGGTCGACCATGGGAAACGAAAGGTTTTAGAATAACCGAAATGCGAACCCGAAGCAAGTACCAGGTAAGTTCGTGTAAATCGAAGTAAACTTTGAATATACTTGAAAATTCATATTCTTAAATGTATGTTAATTTAGATATCTATTGCATGAAAATCTATAAAATGTGATAGTGAAAAATAGAAGTGATAATAATTGTCCCGGTTGAATGAAAAATGGAGATTTGATGGGTAAACTCTTGCTTACATGACATGAGATCCTGCATGTGTTGCAGAAAGGGGTTTAGGCCGGACGGGTAATCTGATGATCTCAGTATAGTAAGGATCTAGCCCAGACGGGTGTTCCTTAAGTGATTAAACCTCCCGATGAATATATGTGTATGGTGGATTTAGCCCGGATGGGTAATACGATTAAGGATTGAAATTAGCCTCGACTGGTATTTCAGATCCGACCGTTTTGGAGTAATTATCGTTGTAAGGGATTTAACCTGGAATGGTAATCCCGACAATACTCCTTGAATTCATGTTATGAGGGATTTAACCTGGACTGGTAATCCCGTCGTAAGAGTGACGTTCACAGGAGTGTGGATTTAAAATGGTCACTAGCATGACTTGACGGTAAATGGAATACCCATCGAGATTTCCTAGAAATTCAATAGGACTATAATGAAAAATGAGAATGGAGATGATTAAATTGATGAACTCATCTAAGATAAATACTAAATTGCTTGAGATGAAACTAACTTGATGATTGAGTGTATGTGATAGGGAATTTATACTATGTATGTTTTGGCATGAATATCTTGTAGGGTTGCATGCTAAATAACCGGTAAGTTTACCTTTCTGTTATCCGAACTTACTAAGCATGTTTATGCTCACTCCCGTTTCTTTCCTTGACTTACAGAGCTCGTGGACTTGTGAAGATTGAAAAACAATTGGAGTATTGTTAACACTATCAACTTGTCTTGCTTGGCTATATAGATACTTTTATTTTGTTACAATGGCATGTATAAGTTTTTGGTTATTTTGTGATATGTGTCATTGGTTGGCCAATGTAAAGGCTTGAATGATATACCTATCCATTTTGTATATAGCCATAAGACATGGTTTACTTTGATGTAGGTTGTAACCTACTAATTTTGCATGTTGGAGTTTAAATATTCATGTGTTGGTTGAATGTGGTATATCATGAACGGATTTGTGGAATGTGGCCAAATCACTTAGAGGTGATTAGGTAAGTGATTTGGCCATAATTAGCAATGAATTTTTAAATGAGCCAAGTATAAATGTGGTATATGATATTGTAATACTTAATACGAAGAGGATAATTTCGCATATACATAACCAATGAGATGAGGTTAACATGCCATAGATCATTTGTGGTAGTATTCGAGCATATTTAGGCCATATTAAATATCATTGAAGTTCACAAATGTGAGTGAATGTCGAGGGTGACCACTGGCTTGGGTTTATAGCCTCCAAAAAGGTCCACACGGGTAGGCACACGGGCGTGTGTCTAGGCCGTGTGTAACACACAGTCTGCCCCACGGGCGTGTGGTACGGCCGTGTGTTCCCTGCATCTAAAATTTTTAGGTCAGAATGCATGGTAGTAAAAACACGAGTAGAGACAGAGCCGTGTGTCTCAACCATGTGGATGGCACAACATAAATTCCACACGGCGTGTGTCTTGGCCATGTGCCCCTAAATGCATAATGACGTCATAAAAAGAATGCTTAAGTTTTTAGACACGGACGACCACACGGGCGTGTCTAGGCCGTGTGAAGGATACGGGCCAGGGATACAGGCGTATGCTCGGCTGTGTGAAAACCCCTGTAGATTCAAAATGAAAATAAATTCAATTAATTCCACACGGGTAAGGGACACGGGCGTGTGCATTGCCTCCATACAGGCGTGTGAAGCTTAACTTAGGAATTTTCCTAAGATTTTTCTTAAGCCCTTGGTTTAGTCCTGGACCATTCACAATATATGTTTTGGGCCTCGTAGGCCTATAATAGGGACACTATGAATATGTTTGATTAGTTTTTAAATTGGGATGAAATTTTATAACCCGAAATTTTTTTGAAATGTGATGTTTGTGTACGGTAATGCCTAGTGCCTTGTCTCAATCTCGGGTATGGGTAAGGGATGTTACATTTAGTGGTATCAGAGCTAGAGTTTAGTCAGTTCTAGGACTAACATAGCTTGTATCGAGTATAGCTATACATACCATTATATAAGTTATGATAGTGTGACATCTCCTAATCATTTTTTTAATTGTATTTGAATATGGTAAATGTGTTCCAATCAAGCCCAAGATGAGTCCGAGGGAGCTGAAAGCCATGCTCCATCTTTTGTTCAATGAGCTATTGCTAGTAGTAGTAGAAGGCCTATGTCTGAAGGCCAGGAACAGGCAAGAGCTGCCTTCTTTAAAATGATGGATGAATGGTTTACGGACTACCTGAAGAGCCGCCCCAAAATACCACGACTTCCTCTGCCCCCTGCCCGACCTGAGGGAGGAGTGCCACAAGGTATGGCACCCATGAGAATTGGTAAGGCCCCAGTGGACAAACTTAGAAAATATAGGGCTGAAGAGTTTAGAGCTAAGGTTGATGATGATGCTAAACGAGCTGAGTTCTGGCTCGAGAACACTACGCGAGTTTTAGACGAGTTGTCATGTACACCTGAGGAGTGTTTAAAGTATGTTGTATCTCTTCTAAAAGATACTGCATATCACTGGTGGAAGACTGTATCTTCAGTGGTACCGAATGAAGATATTATATGGGAGTTCTTCCAAGCTGAGTTTAAAAAGAAATACATCAATCAAAGATTCTTAGACTCAAAGCAAAAAAAAGAGTTCTTAGAACTCAGGCAAGGAAATAAGACGGTGTCAAAATACGAGAGGGAATTCATAAGGTTAAGTAAGTATGCAACGGAGTGGGTCCAATCAGAGGCTGAAATGTGTACGCGCTTAGAGGAAGGCTTAAATGAGGAAATTAAGTTGTTGATTCGGATCATGGAGATACGAGAATTTGCGGCGTTAGCTAATCAGGCCAAGAAGGTCGAAGAGCTAAATAATGAAAGAAAGCAAGCAAAGAGAGAGGCTTGAATTTCCTATAAGAGATCCAGTGGCAGAACAAACTCTTTCTCCATGAAAAAATTGAAGAGTCGACAAGAGCGCTCCACTACATCGGTGGGATATTTGGGTAAAACAAGAAGTTCTAAGTGTCACAACCCGAAATCTTTCTCCCCCAAGGCAACTATTGTGGGAAGTGTGGATGATAAAAAATCGAGGTGTGAAAGCTGCAACAAATTCCACTTTGGGGAGTGTCAAAAGTAGAGTGGTGCTTGCTATAGATGTGGTTCTCTTGATCACTTCCTTAAAGACTGCCTAGAGTGAGTTGATAAAGAAGTTGAATTAGCCCTAAAACCGAATGCCCCTACTTCTCAAGGTAGACCTCCAAGGCGTCCTGGAAGTGCAAGTGGCAGTCGGATAGCTGCCAAGGATACTACTGCAAAACCAGAGGCTCAAGCTGCGGTGAGAACTTAAGCGATATGCGCTAGGGAGGAAGTCGCTACTCTTGATGTCATTACGAGTACATTCTCTCTTCATAATGTACATGTTATTTTCGTGATTGACCCCGGATTGACCCATTCGTATATTTGCATAAAATTGGTGTCTAGCATGCATATGTCTGTAGAATCTATGGAGTTCATGATTAAAGTGTCGAACCCTCTAGGCAAGTCCATTTTAGTAGATAAGGTTTGTAAGAATTGTCCTTTGATAATTCAAGGTTATTGTTTTCCGGTTAATCTTATGCTTTTTCCCTTCAATGAGTTTGATGTAATTCTTGGCATGGATTGGTTGACCCTCTACGATGTGATAGTAAATTGTGGCAACAAATATATTGAATTGAAATGCTCAAATGGTGAAATTCTCTAGGTTGATTCAAGTGAGTTGAATACATCACCGGTTGTGATTTCTTCAATGAAGGCTCAGGGGTATATGAGAAAAAGTCATGAAGCTTATCTTGCTTTTGTACTGAACTCTAAGGAATCTGAGTTGAGGATCGAGTCGGTACTGATAGTATGCGAGTACCCAGATGTGTTTCCAGAAGAGTTGCCCGGTTTACCTCTTGTCAGGAAGGTAGAATTTGGTATTGAATTACTGCCTAGAACAGCACCTATTTCTATTGCCTCGTATAGGATGGCACCATCTGAGTTGAAAGAGTGAAAAGCACAGTTGCAAGAGTTGACCGATAAAGGTTTTGCAAGACCAAGCTTTTTGCCATGGGGTGCTCCTGTATTATTTGTTAAGAAGAAAGATGGTTCGATGAGACTATGTATAGATTACCGACAACTCAACAAGGTAACCATCAAGAACAAATATTTGTTGCCAAGGATCGACGACTTGTTTGATCAATTGAGGGGAGCCACTGTGTTTTCTAAGATAGATCTGAGATCCGGCTACTACCAGTTGCGAGTGAAAGAGTCAGATGTACCTAAGACTACTTTCAGAACGAGGTATGGCCATTATGAATTTCTTGTGATGCCTTTTGGGTTGAAAATGCACCGGCTGTGTTTATGGACTTGATGAATAGGATATTTCGGCCATACTTAGACAAGTTTGTTGTTGTGTTTATTGATGACATCTTGATTTATTCCAAGGATGAGACTGAGCATGCGGGCCATCTGAGAACGGTTTTACAGATCTTGCAGGACAAACAGTTGTATGCTAAATTTATCAAGAGCAAGTTTTGGCTCCGAGAGGTTGGATTCCTCGGTCATATTGTGTCAGGTGATAACATCCGAGCTGATCTGAATAAGATTTCTCCCATTGTCGAGTGGAAGCCGCTGAAGAACGTAACCAAAGTTAGAAGCTTTTTGGGCTTAGCCGAATACTATCGACCCTTCGTAAAAGGATTGTCGATGATTGCGACTCCTTTGATGAGATTACTGCAAAAAGATGTTAAGTTTGAGTGGTCAAAGAAGTGTCAGTAGAGTTTCGAGAAATTGAAGATGTTACTGACCGAAGCTCCAATTTTAGTGCAACCCAAACCGGGAAAATAATTTGTGGTCTATAGTGACGCGTCCTTAAATGGACTGGGTTGCGTACTTATGCAAGAGGGCATGGTGATAACACATGTTTCGAGGCAACTAAAGCCGCACAAGAAAAATTATCCAACACACGACTTGGAGCTGGCTGCCATTGTATACGTCTTGAAGATTTGGAGAATCCACTTGTATGGTGAAACTTGCCGTGTATTCACAGATCACAAGAGTTTGAAGTATTTGCTGACTCAAAAAGAATTAAATTGAGACAACGAAGATGGCTAGAATTGATTAAAGATTATGAGCTGATAATTTATTATTACCTGGGGAAGGGGAATGCAGTCACCGATGCCTTGAGTAGGAAGTCATTGTTTACACAGAGGGCCATAAACACGCATTTGGCATTGTCCAATGATGGTTCGATCTTGGCTGAATTAATAGCCAGACTGACATTTCTTCAGGAAATCAGTGACGCTCAGATTTACGACAGTGGTTTACAAACCAAGAGAACTCAATGCGAATCAGGCATCGAATCAGAATTTTAGATTAGTTCCAACAGTTGCTTGATGTTTGAAGATAGGGTTTGTGTACCAAGAAACGATGAGCTCATCTGAAAATTTTTACATAAGGCACACGATAGTCGTCTTTCTATTCATTCAGGAAGTACTAAGATGTACAATGATTTAAAGAAAATGTATTGGTGGAAGGGCATGAAAAGAGATATCTCTGAATTTGTATCAAGATGCTTGATATGTAAACAGATCAATGCAGAACATCAAGTGCCTTCAGGTTTATTACAGCCAGTGATGGTCCCCGAATGGAAATGGGACAAGGTTGCCATGGATTTTGTGACTGGACTACCGTTAACCCCAAAAAAGAAAGATGCTGTCTAGGTTGTGGTTGATAGGTTGACAAAGTCGACTCACTTTATTCCCGTATAGACAGACTATTCTCATGATAGATTGGCCGACTTGTATATATTCGAGATTGTAAGACTACACGGGGTAACATTGTCAATCATTTCAAATAGAGACCCGAGGTTCACTTCGAGATTTTAAAAGAAATTACAAGAAGCCTTGGGTACAAAATTGAGTTTTAGTACGGCATTCCACCCTCATATTGATGGTCATTTTGAGAGGACAATTCAAACTCTCAAGGACATGTTGCGGTGTTGCGTCCTTGAATTTCAGGGTAGTTGGGAAAAATACTTACCTTTGGTGGAATTCATCTACAACAACAGTTTCCAGACGAGTTTGAAAATAGCACCTTATGAGGCATTGTATGGCCGAAAGTGCCGAGCACCACTGTATTGGAAAGAGCTCCAGGAAAGTCAGATTCATGGGGTTGATTTAGTCAAGGAAACTGAAGAAAAGGTTAAAGTGATTCGGGACTGTTTGAAAGTGGCATCGGATACACAAAAGTCATATGTTGATTTGAAAAGAAAGGAGATTGAATTTCAAGTTGGAGATAAAGTATTTTTGAGAGTATCTCCATGGAAAAAGGTCTTGAGATTTGGTCGAAAAGGCAAACTAAGTCCGAGGTTTATTGGACCTTATGAAATTACTAAGTAAGTTGGACCATTAGCCTACCGTTTAGCACTGCCTCCCGAATTAGAAAAGATTCATGATGTATTCCATATATCCATGTTGCGTAGATATAGATCGGACCCCTCACATGTAATTTCACCAACTGAAGTTGAGATTAGACCGAATATGACTTATGGGGAGGAACCGGTTAAGATTTTGGCTCGAAAAGTCAAATAGTTGAGGAATAAGAATATAGCCTTGGTGAAAGTTTTATGGCATAGACATGAAGTAGAAGAGGCCACATGGGAACCTGAAGAAACCATGAGAAGTCAATTTCCAAATCTATTTACTGGTAAGACTTTCGGGGACGAAAGTCCCTAAGGGGGGAGAAATATAACATCCCAAAATTGGGCCTAGTAGGAATAGTGGTTTTGGGACCCCAAATCTGACGTTAAAATATTTTTTTGATGGCTATTGCGAGGTCTAAGATATGAAAATAAGCATGTATTAAAGTTTCATGAAGAAATTCTAAGTATAAGATGTCCAATTAGAAATCAGGGACTAAATTGAATAAATTGCAAAACTTGAGTTCTAGAAGCAATTTATATGAAATTGCTTTAGATTATTAATTAGAAGGTTTTAAAGAGTAATTTTCCCAATTTCTAAGTTTTTGGATAAAAATGGGCATGCATAGAAAATTTTAAAAGGTTAGTAAGGAAGGGCATTTTGGTCATTTGGTAATAAATGAAATAAAAAGGGGAAAAGAAAGCTAGAATTAGCCATCTTCTTCCCCCATAGCTACCGAAAATTCTAGGGTTCCATGAGCTAGGGTTTTCAACATTTCAAGCTCAAAAGTAAGTGCTCTCTAGCCCCATTTTTAATGTTCTTTGTATTTTTTAAATCCTAGTAACATGCTCTATCCATTTCTACCCATATCTCAAGCTAGGGTTCATGTTAGAAAATTTGCCCATGTATGAGGTGATTGTTCTTTGATGATTTATGGAGGATTATGAAAGTTGGATGTTAGATAAACATCTTTTGCTAGGCGATTTTTCATGAAAACACCTAAAAGGGACCTAATTGAAAAAGGTATAAAGTGTGTGGTAGAAATGGGAAATAAAGAAAATTATGGGCTAGTATGAGCTTAAGATACATTCGGCTAGGCTTAGATACTCAAGGAATTACATGCATTTCATTTTACGAGCTTAAGGATTAATTTGTAAAAAATGTGAAATGTTAGGGGCAAAATGGTCATTTTGCCCGAGTTGAAAAATTAGTTCCGAAACGAATAGTGTGATGTATTAATAATTTTTTTTATTGATTTAGACCTCGAGGAATCAATTCCGGAGGTTGACCGTGGAAAACGAAAAGTTTGAGGATAATCGCAATACGAACCTGAAACAAGTACTAGGTAAGTTCGTGTAACTCGAAGTAAACTTTGAATATACTTGAAAATGCATATTCTTAAATGTATGTTAATTTAGATATCTATTGCATGACAATCCATGAAATGTGATAGTAAAAAATGGAAGTGATAATAATTGTCCCGGTTGAATGAAAAAGGGAGATTCGATGGGTAAACTCTTGCTTACATAACATGAGATCTTGCATGTGTTGCAGAAAGGAGTTTAGCTTGGACGGGTAATCTGATGATCTCAATATAGTAAGGATCTAGCCCGAACGGGTGTTCCTTAAGTGATTGAACCTCCCGATGAATATATGTGTATGGTGGATTTAGCCTGGATGGGTAATACGATTAAGGACTGAAATTGGCCTAGACTGGCATTTTAGATCCTAGCATTTTGGAGTAATTTTTGTTGTAAGGGATTTAGCCTGGAATGGTAATCCCGACAATACTCCTTTGATTCATGTTATGAGGTATTTAACCTGGACTGGTAATCCCCGGTTGAATGACAAAGGGAGATTCGATGGGTAAACTCTTGCTTACATGACATGAGATCCTGCATGTGTTGCAGAAAGGGGTTTAGCCCGGACGGGTAATCTAATGATCTCAGTATAGTAAGGATCTAGCCCGGACGGGTATTCCTTAAGTGATTGAACCTCCTGATGAATATATGTGTATGGTGGATTTAGCTCGGATGGGTAATACGATTAAGGACTGAAACTATCCTGGACTGGCATTTCAGATTCGAGCATTTTAGAGTATTTTTTGTTGTAAGGGATTTAGCCTGGAATGGTAATCCCGACAATACTCCTTGAATTCATGTTATGAGGGATTTAACCTGGACTGGTAATCCCATCATAAGAGTGAGGTTTACGGGAGTGTGGATTTAAAATGGTCACTAGCATGACTTGACGGTAAACGGAATACCCATCGATATTTCCTAGAAATTCAATGGGACTATAATGAAAAACGAGAATGGAGATGATTGAATTGATGATCTCATCTAAGGTAAATACTATATTGCTTGAGATGAAACTAACTTGATGATTGAGTGTATGTGATAGGGAATTTATACTATGCATGTTTTGGCATGAATATCTTGTAGGGTTGCATGCTAAACAACCAGTAAGTTTACCTTCCTGTTATCCGAACTTACTAAGCATGTTTATGCTTACTCCCTTTCTTTCCTTGTCTTACAGAGCTCGTGGACTTATGAAGATTGGAAAACAATTGAAGTATTGTCAGCACTATCAACTTGTCTTGCTTGGTTATATAGATACTTTTATTTTGTTACAATGGCATGTATAAGTTTTTGGTTATTTTGTGATATGTGTCATTGGTTGGCCAATGTAAAGGCTTGAATGATATACCTATTCATTTTGTATATCTCCATAAGACATGGTTCACTTTGATGTAGGTTGTAACCTACTAATTATGCATGTTGGAGTTTAAATATTCATGTGTTGGTTGAATGTGGTATATCATGAATTGATTTTTGGAATGTGGCCAAACCACTTGGAGGTGATTAGGTCATAATTGGCAATGAATTTTTAAATGAGTCAAGTATAAATGTGGTATATGATATTGTAATCCTTAATACGAAGAGGATAATTTAGCATGTACATAACCGATGAGATGAGGTTAACATGCCATAGATCATTTATGGTAGTACTCGAGCATATTTAGGCCATATTAAATATCATTGAAGTTCACAAATGTGAGTAGATGTCGAGGGTGACCATTGGATTGGGTTTGTAGCCTCCAAAAAGGTCCACACGGGTAGACACACGAGTGTGTGTCTAGGCGGTGTGTAACACACGGTCAGTCCTATAGGCATGTGGTACAGCCATGTGTTCCCTGTATCTATAATTTTTAGGTCAGAATGCATGGTAGTAAACACACAAGTAGAGACACGGTCGTGTGTCTCAACCATGTGGAGGGCACAACATAAATTCCACACGGCTTGTGTCTTGGCCGTGTGGCCCTAAATGTATGATGATGTCATAAATAGAATGCTTAAGTTTTTGGACACGGGCGATTACGCGGGAGTATCTACGCCGTGTGAAGGACACGAGCCAGGGACACAGGCGTGTGCTCAGCTGTGTGAAAACTCCTATAGGCTCGAAATGAAAATAAATTCAATTAATTCCACACGGGTAAGGGACACGGGCATGTGCATTGCCTCCACATGGGCATGTGAGGCTTAACTTAGGAATTTTCCTAAGATTTTTCTTAATCCCTTAGTTTAGTCCCGGACCATTCACAATATATGTTTTGGGCCTCTTTGGCCTATAATAGGGACACTATGAATATGTTTGATTGGTTTTTAATTTGGGATGAAATTTTATAACCCGAAATTTTTCAAAAATGTAGTGTTTGTGTACAATAATGCCCAGTGCCTTGTCCCAATCTGGGGTATGGGTAAGGGGTGTTACGCAATGTGTCCCAAGAATCTGACCTCTTTAAGCCAAAATCCACTTTTACTGAACTTGGTGTATAACTGCTTATCTCTCAAAGTTTGTAAAACCATTCTCAAATGTCCTGCGTTCTCACTTTCATCATGCGAGTAAATCAATATGTCATCGATAAAAACGACAACGAACTTAACCAAATATGGTCAAAAATGTAGTTCATCAGGTCCATAAATACCGTTGGGGAATTTTTTAAGCCAAAGGGCATGACGGGGAATTCGTAGAGACCATACCTCGTCGGAAAAGCAGTTTTCGGTACATCTTGTTCCCTGACTCTTAGTTGGTAATAACCGTACCTCAAGTCTATTTTTGAAAACACAGTGGCTCCTTTCAATTGATCAAATAAATCATCGATTCTTGGCAAAGGATACTTGTTCTTAACTGTAACCTTGTTGAGTTGTCCGTAATCTATGCAAAATCTCATCGATCCATCCTTTTTCTTCACAAATAGCACCAGGGCACCTTACAGGGAAAGACTCAGTCTCGCAAAACCCTTGTCAGTCAACTCTTGCAACTGTGACTTTAGTTCTTCCAATTTAGTTGGAGCCATTTGATACGGAGCAATCGAAATAGGCGTTGTCCCTAGCATTAGCTCTATACCAAATTCAACTTCTCTAACAGGAGGCAACCCGTGTAATTTTTCCAGAAATACATCCACATATTCACATACAACTGGTACTGACTCAACTTTCAACTCAGACTCCTTAGTATTCATTACAAAAGCCAAATAAGCTTCACAACCTTTTCTCAAACATTTTTGGGCAGGCGTTGAGGATATTACAATAGGCAAGTTCTCTTGTTCATCTGATTTAACCCAAAGAGTTTCACCATTTTTGCATTTCAATATAATAACCTTTTGTCTATAATTTACCACAGCATCATGGAGTGTCAATCAGTCCATACCTAATATGACATCAAACTCATCGAATGGTAACAATATCAAATTGGCCGGAAAACAGTAACCTTTAACTATCAAAGGGCATTTCTTGCATACTTTATCGACTATCACATGCTTCCCTAATGGGTTTGACACCTCAATCATAAATTCTGTAGACTCAATAGGCATATTCATGTTAGACACCAATTTCATGTACACATACAAATGAGTAGAACCAGGGTCAATCAAGCAATAACAGTATTATCATAGAGAGAGAATGTACCGGTGATCACATCTGGAGAAGATGCATCTTCACGTGCACGTATGGCGTAGGCCTTAGCTGGAGCCCTAGCTTCGGATCTCACTGTGGTGTCCCTCATTACATTTTTGTTGCTAGCCCTAATTCAAACATTCTTCTGAGGTCTTCTTTTAGAAATGGTGCCACTTAGCCTCGTACTTTGAAATTTTTCTCTCTCAATCATCTCGGGGCAATCCTTGATAAAGTGGTCTTGAGAACCACATTAGAAACAGGATCCATCGTTCACTCTGCACTTGCTGAAATGACTTCTGCCATGATGTCTGCACTCTAGCCTAGAAGATTTGACATTAACCACACTAGCTACTGATGTAGCCCGAGATTTAAAATCCGAATCTTGCTTCTTACGATCTCTATGCGGATGCCCAGCTGATCCATAAGAACAAGAGTAAACGTCTCTGGATTTCTTAGACTGAGATGGAAATGACTTGCTTGTATGTCTCTTTCTCGTATCTCTAGTCTCAGCCTCGATTTTTTTCTTTTCCTTGATTAATTCCTCAGCTTTACAAGCTCGATTAACGTGCACCACAAATTCCTTTAACTCAAGGACACCCACTGACAATCTAATATCCTCATTAAGTCTGTCTTCAAACCTTCGACACATCTTAGCCTCGGAGGACACACACTTTCGAACATACTTACTAAGTCGGATGAACTCTCTTTCATATTCAGTAACCATCATGCTGCCTTGTTTCAAGTTAAGAAATTCCTTACGCTTTTGGTCCATGAATCTCTCACTAATGTATTTCTTCCGAAACTCCTCTTGAAAGAATTCCCATGTGACCCTTTCATGAGGTACCACTAAAACCAGTGTCTTCCACCAGTGGTATGCCCAATCCCTCAACAAAGATATGACACACTTCAAGCATTTTTCGAGAGTGCAAGATAACTCATCGAATACCCGAATATAATTCTCAAGCCAAAATTCTGCTTTCTCGGGGTCATCATCAGCATTGGCCCTAAATTCCTCAGCTCATTATTTCCAAATCTTATCAATCGAGGTTCTATGAAACCTCATAAAATTCATACCTTGAGGCATTGAGGGCACAGGTTGAGGAATAGGTGGGGGTGGAGGGGGTTAAGCATTCGGGTTCGCTCAAACGAACTCAGTGTGCCATTCATTCGTCATGTGGAGAAAGGCTTCTCGAGCCCCTTCTCCTCCTCCCTGACTAACTGTGGGAGGTTGATTATCGAATGGCACCGCCCCCTTAGCGGGGGCTGGTGCGTTACTCTCAACATCATCTGCCATTGGTCGACCAAGATCCATTACTATATGAAAAACACAATTTAAACTTGTCAAGAGTGATCAGACTATCTGTTGGAACACCAGTACATCCAAGGCGCAGCGAAAAATTAAAAAAAAAAATTTTGACGATCCAAACCAAGGATCCATGTGTAAGGAACGAATCGGGGTGATAAAAAGGTTTCGAAATTACCAAAACTTCAATCTGAGTAGACAACGACGCCTAGGCAACAGGAATGCTGAACCACTATCAAACCAAGCCGCAACCTTTTCCGATGTCGGCCTCTACACAGTCCACCCGATTGATAATGAATGGTAGAAATCCTAGAAAACTATTTTCAGAGAGTATTTTGCTAAACGGCTGCTAGACC
Organism: Gossypium anomalum; assembly: GCA_025698475.1. Classification (NCBI taxonomy): domain Eukaryota; kingdom Viridiplantae; phylum Streptophyta; class Magnoliopsida; order Malvales; family Malvaceae; genus Gossypium; species Gossypium anomalum. The sequence goes on from CM046961.1 coordinate 74,340,892, forward strand.
ACTTTGCATATTTTCAGGCTAGTTTTTATATATCCTTTTTAGGGTTTTTACCTTTGCTATATATAACTCCCTCTTAATTGGTATATATTTATAACAAATTTTAATTCATTAAAATTAATCCGAACATAATAATTATCATTCAAATAAATATAATAATGTTTAACCGAAAAATTATAATTACATTAATTATAATAAATATTTCGGTAAACTATATTTATTTAAACTTATATACGAACTAAATTCATATATCAATAAAATTATGTTCTGATTATGTGTACAACATCCTTGTACATATAGTATGTTCAACAATTTGATTGCTCAATTAAATTAATTCTATACTTAATTTAATTCATGTGACAACCAAGCAATATACCAACTATGTTTTACCTCGTTCATTTCAACCATAGGGTGTGACCCTATAGGTTCTTGTAACGTTAGCAGTAATATTAGAACGATTCTAATGTTACAAACAATGAGTGGCATCTAGCAATGCATCAATGCTACCTAAGTTACAAGAAGTCATGATTCGACATAACCTTTTGTGATTAACCTTTCATGCATTAATCCTTAAGTCTTATATCTTTGGAATGGACACAAGTCATGGAATAGTCACACTTGCATAGTCCATCCCATGTTTCTTGATACCTTGAGTAGTCTATGATACACAAATAAGTATGACATCTCATATCAACTTATTTGAGCAAGACCATGCATTTCTAGCCTCACTCAATCAAGTGGCCTGAGATATTACTCCCATTATGTAGGAGGGACTTATCCTATATTGATCAACTATATCCCTCAACATAAATTATGGTATATTCAGCATTAGTCTTTATAGAACAACCAGTTACGGTGTTTGTTTGACTGTATCAAAATATACAACTTATGATGTTGGGATAAAGATGATCTCAAGTATGAGGATCATATACATATTAATCACTATGAGTAATGTTGTGACAATTACATAATAATCCAAGAAACATACTCATAGCGGGTCAGTCTAATATGTTGTTCTCTAACACACATATTCATGCATTGATTCTGACACTCCATATCAATGACAACTCTTTATCATCAATCAAATACATGTTAGTCTTAATGCATTATTATTGTCCTAGCCAAAAACAATACTTGACTAAGGATCTTTTAAGAATAATCATATTATTCTTAGGACATTATTATAAAACAGTTTATTTATCCACACAGGAAAGAAACTGGAATAATAATGGCAACGCCTTATATTAATAAACATGATAAACCAAGTATGTTATTACAACCATCTCGTGATTGATCTTTAGGCATACTCTTACAATCTCCCACTAGCACTAAGACCAATCACTTATATATCTAATACTAAGTGACTTAGTGTGACGATCATGCTTCTACTGTGTCAGAAGCTTGGTCAGGGGATCAACAATGTTATCATCTGTAGGTACTCTGCATATCTCTACATCCCCTCGATCAATAATCTCTCGAATAAGATGGTAGCGCCTAAGTATATGTTTGGATCGTTGGTGAGATCTGGGTTCATTTGCTTGTGCAATGGCTCCATTGTTATCACATCGGAGTTCTATAGCATCTGATATGCTAGGCACAACCCCTAGTTTAGTAATGAACTTCTTGATCCAAACCGCTTATTTTGCTACCTCATTAGCTGCAATATACTCAGCCTCTGTTGTAGAATTGGCTACTGTACTTTGCTTTGAACACTTCCAGCTCACAGTACCACCATTAAGGCAAAACACAAAACCTGATTGCGATCGAGAATCATCCTTGTTGGTTTAGAAGCTGGCATCAGTGTAACCTTTTACACTTAACTCTTCCTCACCTCCATATATTAGGAATGTATCCTTAGTTCTTCTTAAGTACTTAAGGATATTCTTGACTGTGGTCCAGTGACCTTCACCGGGATGTACTTGGTACCTGCTCGTCATACTTAAGGCATATGAAACATCTGGATGGGTACATAACATGGCATACATAATAGATCCAATAGCAGAAGCATATGGAATTTTACTCGTGCGTTCTCTCTCTTGTGGAGTTGAAGGATACATTTCCTTCGAGAGTGAAATACCATGTCTCATAGGTAGGAATCCTCTCTTAGATTATTCCATATTGAACCTTTTCAATACTTTATCTATATATGTACCTTGACTTAGACCTAGTAGTCGTCTTGATCTATCTCTATAGATCTTGACTCTTAAGATGTAAGTGGCTTCACCCAAGTCCTTCATAGAAAAACAACTTCCTAACCAAGTCTTAATAGACTGTAAGGTAGGTATGTCATTGCCCATGATAAGTATGTCATCCACATACAGTACCAAGAATATGATTGTGTTCTCACTAACTTTCTTGTAAACACATGGCTCATCTTCATTTTTGATAAAACCAAACTCTTTGATTGCATCGTTAAAATGAAGATTCCAACTTCAAGAAGCTTGCTTTAATCCATAAATGGACCTTTGTAACTTACATATCTTTCCAGCATCCTTTGGATCGACAAAACCTTCAGGTTGTGTCATATACACATCCTCTTCAAGTTTCCCGTTAAGGAAAGCTATTTTGACATCCATCTGCCAGATTTCATAATCATGATATGCAGCTATGGTGAGCAAGATCCTGATGGATTTAAACATAGCTACAGGAGAAAAGGTTTCATCATAGTCAACACCATGAATTTGGCAAAAACCTTTAGCGACTAATCACCCCTTGTATGTTTGTACATTACCATCCATGTCGGTTTTCTTTTTGAAAACCCACTTGCACCCTATAGGTTTAACCCCTTCGGGTGGGTCAACCAAAGTCCAAACTTGGTTTTCATATATGGAATCCATCTCAGATCTCATGGCCTCAAGCCATTTCTCAGAGTTTGGGCTCGCCACCGCTTCTTGATAAGTCCTAGGCTCATCTTGATCTATAAGAAGAATGTCACCATGCGTTGTAATGAGAAATCCACATCTCTCAGGTGCATGGCATTCTCTTAAAGATCTATGCGGTGGTTGTGTTTCTACAGCAGTTACTTGTTCCTTAATTTCTTGTGGAATTTGCTGTTGTTCTATCTCTGGTTCAGTGGTATCTTATGATTCTTGAATTTTTTCAAGTTCAATCTTTCTTCCACTTCCTTTTCTAGAAACAAATTCTCTTTCTAGGAAGACACCAGTCCGAGCAACAAACACTTTGTTTTCAGTGGGATTAAAGAAATAATATCCTTTGGTTTTTTTCGGATACCCCAAAAAGATACACCTTTCAGATTTGGGTTCAAGCTTAGTAGACGTCTGACGTTTAACATAAGCTTCGCAACCCCAAATTTTTATAAAAGACATACTGAGATGTTTCCCAGTCCACATCTCATATGGCGTCTTTTGAATCGATTTAGATGGAGCACGATTTAGTGTGAAAATAACTGTTTCAAGTGCATGTCCCTAAAAGGAAGTCGGTAGATCAGCATGACTCATCATGGATCGAACCATGTGTAATAGAGTTCGATTTCTTCTCTCAGAAACTCCATTCCATTGAGGAGTACCAGGAGGAGTAAGTTGTAAAACAATCCCAAATTCCTTCAAAAGATCATCAAACTCTAGGCTCAAATACTCTCCACCTCGATCAGATCGAAGTGTCTTAATAGTTTTGCCTAGTTGATTTTGTACTTCATTTTTGAATTCCTTGAACTTTTCAAGGGCCTCAGATTTATGGCGTATGAGATAAACATACCCATATCTATGGAAATCATCAGTGAAAGTAATGAAGTAGTGAAATCCACCTGTGGCTTGTGTATTTATTAGTCCACATACATCTGAATGTATTAAGCCCAATAAATCACTAGCTCGTTCACTTTTACCAGTAAAAGGAGATTTAGTCATTTTTCCTAATAAGTAAGATTCACATACTTCAAATTGTTCAAAAACAAATGAATCCAATAGACCGTCTTTATGGAGTTTGGATATGCATTTCTCACTTATGTGGCCCAAACGACAATGCCAAAGATAAGTTTGATTTGAGTCATTTATTTTAGATCTTTTAGTATTTATGTTGTAAATGGGATTCATTTGATCTAAAATATAAAGACCATTAATCAATTGTGCCGAACCATAGAAAATATTATTGAGATAAAAGGAACAACAATTATTCTTAATTATCATCTCAAAACCAATTTTGTCTAAACAAGAAATTGAAATAATGTTTTTAGTCAAACTGGGCACAAAATAACAATCCTCTAAAATTAAACCAAGTCCACTAGGCAAAGATAAAGTATATGTTCCCATAGCTAATGCAGCAACTCTTGCTCCATTTCCAACTCGCAGGTCCACATCTCTTCTAGCCAAAGTCCTACTCCTTTGTAGTCCATGTATAGAAGTACAAATATGAGAACCACAACCAGTATCTAATACCCAAGAAGTAGTAGTTGATAAATTAATATCAATAACATAAATACCTGAAGCAGACGTTCCGCTTGCTTTGGCCTTCTTGATTTCCTCAAGATAGACAGGGCAGTTCCACTTCCAATGTCAAGTCACACCACAATGAAAACAGTTTCCTTCCTTAGACACCCCACCTTTAGGTTTCAGTGTAGCCTTTCCCTTTCCAAGATTGGGCTTACCTTTGCCTTTGGGCTTTGTCGGGACTTTAGCCTTTCCCTTGCCCTTGTTGTTACGGACCATCAGTATGGGCTTGAGTCCAACCTTTTTCATGTTGCCTTCAGCAGTTCGTAACATACTGAGCAACTGTGGCAGAGTCTTGTCAATTTCATTCATATTGAAATTGAGGACAAACTGGATGTAACTATCCGGCAACGATTACAGAATAACATCACTGGCCAACTCTTGGCTCAATGGAAACCCAAGCTTAGATAGGCTTTCAATATAACCAATCATCATAAGAACATGAGGTCCTACTGGGCTTCCTTCGGCCAGCTTACATTAGAATAGGGCCTTAGAGATATCGAACCTCTCCTGCCTTGCTTGCCCTTGATATAGTTCTTTCAGGTGCTCGATCATATCATAAGCAACCATATCCTCATGTTACTTTTGAAGCTCAGGATTCATAGTGGCAAGCATAAGACATCCAACGTCTACCATTTCATTAAGATGCTTCTTATAAGCATCTTTATCAGCCCTCGAGGCATTAGCCGGTGGTTCATCAGGAAGTGGTTTTTCAATGACATATAGTTTTTTTTCTTGTTTGAGGACAATCCTCAAGTTACGAAACCAGTCAAGAAAATTCAAACCATTCAATTTGTCCTTCTCAAGGACTGATTATAATGAGAGTGTATTAGTGTTTGCAGCCATAATATATCTACAATAATAAAATATGCGTGTGAATAAATTTACCAAGTTTATATCAATCATTAAAAGGACTTTATTAAATGATGTTCCCACTATTTTATTTCAAAATTAATAACCTCATATATTAATTTCGGAAAGACTTTCTTGAAAGTATTTCTCGTGGGTTAAGGATCCATATTTCACCTCCTCTTAAGTCAGCTTTGGCTTTACTCTCAAGATTATGGTTATTTAGGTAAGCAACACTTGCTAATTACATCATATGTAACTCCTACAATTTGGTGAACAACTCTTGTTCTAATCATCTTATGATTTATCCAAATTACTTGCCTCTAGGTTTCTAATCCTATTAGAGTAACTTAGTTAAGTCATTAACTAATTTTTAACCGGTGAATATCACTTGTTTATTCTTCGCGTTTAACCAAGATAAATAGTAGTACTTCACTTTGGCAAAACCTACATAGTATTGATCGAGGCCTTAACGAGGGCATAAATTGGAAGGCCGTGTTGACTTAATATTTTAATAGAGGGATTTTATTAGAGTGTTACATCTCACCAATTATGGTCTACTTTAGTCCATTTAATCTTTTAATTGATCTCATCAATTAATGGGGTTTATTATTACCAAATTTGCATGCTTTAGACATCCATAGCATCTCATACATGAATAAGTAAAGCAATAAATAAATGCAATAGTTATAGCCCATAAACTATGGTGGTTCAACCCAAGCCAATGGGAGAACTAAAAAGGAACCTAAAGGTGTGAGCCGTTTCACAAGATGTCGATCCACACTGGTCGGCCCATCTTCCTTCTTGTCTAGTCCACAGTAACGTTTACAAATTACAAAATTCAGAAACTCGTTTTACATGCAAGAGAGTAAGATGAGAAGAGAAATACAGAAGAATAGTAGTAAGGCACGACATGCAAGCCGTATTTATAAAATTACAACCTTTTATCAAATGGGTCATCGGGCTATAACTATGCATTTCAAACACCGTGCATTTCAAAAAATAGCATACTTTATACAACGTTTTACTAAGTGAATTATAAAATATCCTTTCAACCTTTTATGGCCCATTAAGTTTATTTATTACAAAACATACCGCCCCCGCCAGATTCGCCCCCGTAGTATGGACCAGGGGTGCGGGGCGGAGCCCCACGGTACGAACCGCGAACCCCAGTCAAATGAAACCTCACGATTTGATAACTTTTATCAACAGAATCGTGTTTTTAGGATTTTAATCCTTGAGGTTTCATATCGGAACAACCCTTGTTCCACTAGCCAATAATCTGTTACTGGAAATTGTAAATGCCACTCCTGCCTCATCACAGATTTCTTAAAGTTAACAGTAAAAACATAAAACCGAATAGCCTATAACATCATGATTAACATTTAATCACTTATCGAAAGGAACAATTATCAGATTTTATTTAAACGATTTAAACAGGAATAACATAATAAAATTGAAACATGCATCTCATACAATTGCATCATCCAAGTATTTAAGCCCGAGTCCGTATTACACAAGTGGCTCTGATACCACTGTTGGAACACCGGTGCCTCCAAGGCATAGCAAAAAATTTTAAAAAAAAATTTGGCGATCCAAACCAAGGATCCATGTGTAAGGAATGAATCGGGGTGATAAAAAGGTTTTGAAATTACCGAAACTTCAATCTGAGTAGACAGCGACGCCTAGGCAACAAGAATGCTGAACCACTATCAAACCAAGCCGCAACCTTTTCCGATGTTGGCCTCTACGTAGTCCACCCAATTGACAATAAACAGTAGAAATCTCAGAAAACTATTTTCAGAGAGTATTTTGCTAAACGGCTGCTAGACCACTTTGCATATTTTCGGGCTAGTTTTTATATATCCTTTTTAGGGTTTTTACCCTTGCTATATATAACTCCCTCTTAATTGGTATATATTTATAATGAATTTTAATTCTTTAAAATTAATCTGAACATAATAATTATCATTCAAATAAATATAATAATGTTTAAGCGAAAAATTATAATTACATTAATTATAATAAAGATTTCGGTAAACTATATTCATTTAAACTTATATACGAACTAAATTCATATATCAATAAAATTATGTTCTGATTATGTGTACAACATCCTTGTACATATAGTATGTTCAACAATTTGATTGCCCAATTAAATTAATTATAGAATTAATTTAATTCATGTGACAACCAAGCAATATACCAATTATGTTTTACCTCGTTCATTTCAACCATAGCGTGTGACCCTATAGGTTCTTGTAACGTTAGCAGTAATATTAGAACGATTCTAATGTTACAAACAATGAGTGGCATCTAGCAATGCATCAATGCTACCTAAGTTACAAGAAGTCATGATTCGACATAACCTTTTGTGATTAACCTTTCATGCATTAATCCTTAAGTCCTATATCTTTGGAATGGACACAAGTCATAGAATAGTTACACTTGCATAGTCCATCCCATGTTTCTTGATACCTTGAGTAGACTATGATACACAAATAAGTATGACATCTCATATCAACTTATTTGAGCATGGCCATGCATTTCTAGCCTCACTCAATCAAGTGGCCTGAGATATTACTCCCATTATGTAGGAGGGACTTATCCTATATTGATCAACTATATCCTCAACATAGATTGTGGTATATCCAACATCGATCTTTATAGAACAACCAATTCGGTGTTTGTTTGATCATATCAAAATATACAACTCACGATGTTGGGATAAAGATGATCTCAAGTATGAGGATCATATACATATTAATCACTATGAGTAATGTTGTGACAATTACATAATAATCCAAGAAACATACTCATAGCGGGCCAGTCTAATATGTTGTTCTTTAACACACATATTCATGCATTGATTCTGACACTCCATATCAATGACAACTCTTTATCTTCAATCAAATACATGTTAGTCTTAATGCATTATTATTGTCCTAGCAAACAACAATACTTGACTAAGAATCTTTTAAGAATAATCATATTATTCTCAGGACATTATTATAAAACAGTTTATTTATGCACATAGAAAAGAAACTAGAATAATAATGGCAACGCCTTATATTAATAAACATGATAAACCAAGTATGTTATTACAACCATCTCGTGATTGATCTTTGGGCATACTCTTACACTATCACGATATATGTACGGCATGTATAGCTAGAATCGAATACACGCTATGTTAGTTTGAGAACTAACTAAATCGTAGCTCTGATACCACTAAATGTAACATCCCACACCCGTGCCTTACGCTGGGACGGAATATGAGGTGTTACTAAGCTTAAACACAAGCGTACAGACATTTTCGAGCCACTAAGTCTTGATCAAATTTTAAAACTTTTCAAACTTTGTCTAATCTCCTTAGTATGGACCTACACGGCTCAAAAAACCCATTGAAAACCATTTGGGACCAACTCGAGTCCGTTAGGAGAATTCTAAGAAATGACACTTGAAACAGAGGCACACACCTGTGTGAGAGGGGTGACACGCCCGTGTGGTCAACTTGACATGGTCGTGTTGAAGGCTCATGCGACTCACACGGCCTAAGTATATAGGGACACGCCTATGCCCCTTACTCGTGTGGATTTATTTTTCAATTCGAGTCTACAGGGGTTTTCACACGGCCTGGCACACGCCCGTATCCATGGCCTATGTCCCTCACACGGCCTTGACACGCCCGTGTTCAAAAACCTGGACATTCTGTTTCTGATGTTAGCAACCCTTAAGGATCACATGGCCAATGCACACGCCTGTGTGCTAGGCCGCGCTCTTCACACGGCTAAGACACACAGCCGTGTCTCTGCCCGTGTGTTTACTACCATGCATACTGTCCTGTAAATTTAACGTGCAGGAGACACACAGCCGTGCAACACGCCCATGAGACTGGCTGTGTTTCACACACGGCCTAGACACACGGGCGTGTGTCTGACCGTATGGACAAAAATAAGGCTATTTACCAAGCCTCTTTGCCCCCCTTACTTACACCAACCTACACAAGATCAACCAAACCAATACAAGCATGATATATATATATAACCAAATCAGCCACAACCATTGGAAATTTGCATCAAATGCATTTAATAATAATTAATATTAGCCAACATTAATAGCTTATACAAAATGAATATCACATCCATCATATGAGCCAACACTTGTGGCTAAACTAACAAGACACTAAACTAAAGATTCGAGTCTCTATACATGCCAAAATAAAAACATTTAACTAACTATACCAAAAGCTTCAGGTGATTGTGTGATCAATGCCTTCAACTTCCCTTGATCCTCGATACTAGCTTGACGACACTATAAGAAAATGGAAAGGAAGAAAGTATGTATAAAGCTTAGTAAGTATATATACGCAAATAATGTGAAATTAGAAGCACACTCATCAAATGATAACTTATTATACTTAAATAATGTATGTTATTTATACCTCTTTATCTTACTCTTCACTTCATTCGTGCATACTTGCTACATCTCGTTACAGACCAAGGCCTTATTCATAAGTTTAGTGTACATACTTGTAATTTCCTGTCAAATAACTCAAGTTCATTCTCTCTAATGACATACTTCATTGGAAATTTTCCCCAACTTATTTTCCGGGTTACCCGTTGAACACTCGGAATACTAATGGATACACAGAAATTTTGCACCTTAGTGCCATATAAGTAGCTAGAGCTACCTCATACTATGTAATGCTCGCATTTTGAGTTACTCACAGGCCTTTTCACCAAGTCAGTGCCCGGACCCATGGCACTATCATGTAACGCCTGTTCATTGAGCTACTCACGGGTCTATACACAAAGTCAGCACCCGAACCCATAAAGCATTAACATGAAATGCTCGCTCAGCGAGTTACTCACGGGTTTAGTCATGAAGTTAGTATTCGGACCCACATTACATATAACATTTATCTCATGAACTCAAACACAACTCATGAGTTCAGACCACATAGTTTCTCATGATATACCTTTTGTATCCTATACTATTCCTGAGGTTCAACGGGGTTTTATATCTAACCTAATGTCATCGCACTTGCTCACAATGTAGGTTACTCTTATATCACATTATTTATACTTTCATGGTAACAAGTAAGATTATGATACATTATAACAATAAAGCATTTAAATATATATATTATCACAATATTTAAAAGTAATTTATAATGACACATTATTTACATATGTACTTACCTCGGTACAAACTAATGGGAACGAGCTTAATCCTCGTAAACTTTGTTCTTCCCTCGATCAAGACCCGAATCACATTTCTCTTGATCTATAATGTTGAAATTTAGCTTATTCAATACTCAAATTATTTAATTCAACTCAAGACTCATGCTTTGGTAAAATGACCGTTTTGCCCTTAAACTTTGTAAAAATTATGATTTTACCCCTAGGCTCGTACCTCTATTTTTATCGAATTTCCTCATTAACCAAGTCTAGTCGAATTCATTTTATAACTATAGCATCTCACAATTTCAAATATTTCACGCAATTACAACCTATTTTAACAACTTCACAAAATAGTCCCTTTAGGTGTTTTCCATGAAAATCACTTCACAAGACTTGTTTATTTAACAACTATGATTCATTTTATACCATAAAATTTCAGCTAAAACCATAAATACTTTCATGTAAAAACCCTAAACTCTCAACCATTTTGCAAAATAGTCCCCTTATTAGAAAGCTCATGCTACAAGGGTCCCAAAAGTACAAAAGTTAACAAGAAAAATCATTAAAATCACTTACTTATGAGAGAGTTTAATGGCTGGAAGTTTCAAGCTTTTAAAACCCCTTTTCTTGCTGAAAATTTTGGTGGTGAAGAGAAGAAGATGATAACCTTTTTCTTTTTGTTTTATTTTAGTCAAATAGGTTACCAAATTTCCACCTAATCTTGACATTTTGACCATTCTTGTCCCCTATGGCCGGTCATGCTATCTTAGGGGTCTAATTTCTCTTTAACTACCTTAAATTTTGGTTCTCTAGCTATTTGACAACCTTAGCTAATGAAATAAAACTTTTTCCCTTTATGCGATTTAGTCCTTTTTCATAATTGGGCTCACAAACGCTAAAATTAATTCACCAAAATTTTCATGCACTCATTTAATCATGCTATAACACATAAAATAGTATTAAAAATAATTTCTCTGGCCTCAAAATAGTGGTTCCGAAACCACTGTTTCGACTAGGCCCAAAATCGGGCTGTTACACTATAAGCCTCCAATCTTCATCGTGAATCAAAGGTAAAGAAAACAAAAAAATATAAAATATTGTGCATTAGAGGCTCTAATATGTGGGGGATCTAGGCTAGCCTCTAACTAAATTCCCTCCATTAGCACTTGAGTTGTAAACGCTAAGAAAAACTTCAACTTAGACTAAAAAAAATCTTCAATCAACCAACTATTTGAGTTCCTTTCTAGAGGGGAATCTTGATTGAAGGATAGATAAAAAGGAGAGAGAACAAGCGAACTTAGCTTCACAATTGGAGCCTAGGCTAAGAAAGGAGTGTAAAAAACTCAAGAAAGAGGAGAGAAGCACATGTGAAGTCTAATCTTATTGGCAAATGAGTTGGATTAGGGGAAATCTTTGGTTATGGGGAGAAAAATGTTCTCAGGTTGGGAAAGGCGGAGTGGTAGGTAAGGTGTTTAGAGGGGGGTTAGAAAAGAAGAGAGATGGATAAGGAATTTATACACTAGTGACATCCCAAACGAGAAAAGAGGAGAGAACGTCTCTCAATTGCTCGCAAGCCTAGAAGGGTTGAATCGTAATACGTATATAAATTTTTATTTAAATTCTCTAATAAATCACCTTTTAACAATCAAGATTTTCGCTAGAAGTTGTTTTAGTGATTAAGTTTTAACGGATTTTAAGTAAACTGATCAAATAGACAAATTCAAAGATTATTTTATTATTTTGACCTGGTATATAGTTTTTGTTTGGGCTCAAGTTTTGAATTTGGGATGATTTCAAAGTGGTCATCTCATCCATTATTTTCAATTGTTTATAAATTTAGGGGTTTACTTGAAAAATATTTAAAAAAAAGTTGATTTAATTATTAAGTATAATAATCAATTGCTTTTACTATTTTATTGTTAGATCATTAAATTAATAAATTTGTTATGTTCTTTAATCTTTTCTATTAAAGAAAAGGAAAAGCAGTTGTAAGCTCTATATCAAAATGATTGTCATATAGGTGATTTATTAGATTAATATTTGTGTAGAATTATTTATAATTTCTTTTCATCAATTAAGTAAAATAAGAGGAATTTGAACAAGTTCCAACTTGAGTTTTTGCATAAGCACAATTAATAATTAATATTTGTTTATTAAATTAAATAATTAATTTTTAATCCAAAACAAATTAAATAAGTGATTTTGTAAATAAATTTATAATTAATTGTGGACATATATTTAGTTAAAAGAAATGTTGATTCGATTTATACAAACAAAACACAAATTCAATTGAGTCGAGATTGAACCCACTTCTAAAAATATGCAAGTGATAAATTAAAATTTCATCAACAATTTAACATCATTATGTTTACCTGTCAAATTAAATAAGCTATTCATGACAAAATTTATAATTGTTGATGAATATATTTGATTATATATTAATTTAGTCAAAAAATTATTTAATTTTGTTGACAAAGGATCGATTTTTAAGGAAAAATTTTCAAAATGTCGTCTTTAGGAACGTTGAGCAAATCTCTCAACAACGAAACATATTCTTCTCTGAGGGAAATTTTGTCCCCCTCTACTGAAAGCTGCATACGATTTACGGAGGGAAGTACCTCGGCCACGCCCTCAACAATTTAAAATAAACCAATTAAAGCGCATGCAATTTAATTTATAAATTAAAAAATAACAAAAATAAGCCTAACACAAACACAAACATGCATATAATTTAACTGGACAAACTTGAATGCAATTTTAAAAATCTTAACATAAACCTAACAATAAATAAACAAATAAACCCAAACAAGAACTATATTTATTCAAACTGAATTTATTTATAACCTAAATATGGACCGGCTAAATCTAAAATCAAATAACGTGCTACCAAATTCTAACTTCCAAGTAAAGCAATAGCCGCTTCTGTTAGTTGAAGAGTTAAACATCACATGAAGTGCATTATTATGATTATTATTACTATTGTTATTATTATTATTATTTATGTACAAGAAGCTTACGTCAACATTTAATTTATAACATGACAAATATCAACTGCTAATAAGAAATTATAAAAAATATATATAAAATTTACCTTCATTTTCGGACAAAGATATGGGACAAATATTGGAGATATCTTTTAATCGAAAGTTCCTGTCTTGTACATAAGATACAAGTCAACTATCTACTTTGGTTGGCGATAACATCAACAAGCTTAGACTCGTTCCTCCTTTGGGCTACGATTCTGGGGTAGATTCGAATATTTCGTAGCTACATTAAACTCTAATTGAGCATGATCGAATCTACAAAATAAAATAAAAAGTAAAAATCTCTTAACTTTTAATTAATTATATAGTTGTTGTAATTTTTCATTGTTAAATTTATTAAATTAAATTATACTATTTTTAAAATTTTATATTCACAAACATAAATTTACATGTATAACGGTAAAATAATTTGTGATTTTAATAAAATGTTAAAAAAAACACTCATTTTAATTAATAAATTTAAAGATTATTGTTTTAATAAATATTAAAATTTTAAATTTTAAAAAATAAAAAACTACATGAAGAATAGAAAAATTCAAAAAGTGTAGATGGTAAATTGATGGAATTAGAATAGAAAAAATTAAAGTTACAGCTTATATATAATATATAGAATAATCACATATTTTCACCTTGAAAAAATAACATAATTTGTAAAAAAAAAATCTTCTAACAAACTAATGACCTGCTATATCATCGGTCGTCGCCGGAAACATATATTTTATTTATTTGTTTGTTTTCTTTTTACAGTTTTAACTCACGCAAAGAAAATTGACGTCAAAAATCATTTAATTCTCACGGAAAAGAAAAAACCCAAAACTTGGAACTTGGAAGCTATGAATTCAGTTCTTCTTCTCATCTGACTGTAGAGGCAACAGTATGAGCCCACCATCTAAGGCTGTCTTTCATGTCAATCTCATTACCCAAATCAGGAACTCTCCAATTCATCAATGGGTTTGTTTTTCTTCTTTCTGAAACTTTCCAGGCTTCTGAAAGGTAAGGCCTTGAAACTTCATCATCATCGTCGTCATCTGCTTCTTGAGTATCTTCTTCTTGACTTTCTTTCCTTCTTAATCTTTGCAACCCTGGAATTATCTCAACCAACCTTGAATCCTTATTATCTTCCTCTGAGAAAACAAAGCCAAGATCCATAAACCCTTTTAGCTCTTCAAACTCCAACTCTGACAAGCTCTTAGTCCTCCTACCTTTCTTTCTTCTCGTAATTCTCATATTACTAGAAGTTTCTTTCAATTCTTCTTCTGCGATTTCTTTGCCTGATATGGTTTTATGGAGATTTGGTGAGTGGAGAACTGAGTCTGGTGAGAAAGAATCATAAGAACTTACGAAGCTTGTTCTATTTAAGCTCAATTGATCACTCATGGATCTTGAATGGAGAGTACTTTGGGTGCGTTTAAGCTCTGGTTTTGATGAGTTCCCTTCAGTTTCGCGATCTGGGTTTGGCTCAAAACTCGTAGATGTTGATTGAGATGTCTGTTTCTTCAAGATTTCCATCTCAAACCAACATGAATCGAAGAGATTCATTATCTCTTCGATTTCCATTAAAGTCACCTCAAAAGTAAACGAATGAAGATACTCTCCGGAAATTGTGAGGTTATGGTTTAATTCTGACCTTAAGCCTAATATAGACCCTGTATGTGACCATAATACCCTTGAACATGTATATAAATAAGAAACAATTCAACCAACGAAATGGGTATTATGGTAACAATACATTGAATTTATAAATAATTAAGTATGCTATTAATTTTGTTTTATTTTTATGTTCTGTCCGACTACGAGAGTGGATTGCTTTTTCCTCGAAGACAAAGTGATTCGGAACCTGCGGACTTAACGTGGCTTTAAGAAGAAGCAAAGTCACAAAAGCCATGAATTATTGCGTGAGGTGAAACATATAATCGTACATCTTTTAGGGAATTTTATTTTTTCTTGCCCAGATAGGAATTTTTATTATTTATTTAGAAGTTAAATATATTTTAATAATTTATCTTGATTTTATATTTTTACTTTTAATAAGAATAATTATACGCAAAGTGAGGAGTATGTGTTGATTTTAAGAAAAATTAAAAATATAATTCGAAATTTTGATTATTTAGAGAAATAAACTAATTTTTTTTGTAAATGTGACATGGGAAAAATATTTTTTGTAAAACACTTTTTACAAAATACACTTTCTTTTGACATGTCAACTCTCCTAATCAGATGGTCACGTATTAATATTTTCATCTCAAGTTTGATTCCTATCTTAAGCACTATTTTTAATTTCATGTTGTTTCAATTTTTTTTTGTTAATTTTTTATATTTAGTTAATATTTTTAATTAATAAAAAAGTTATTTTCAAGTTATTTTATTTTTAATTAATAAATTTTTATTTATATATATAATAAATGTGTAAAATATATTTCATTATATTAAAAATATTTTTTATTTATATAAACAAAATAAAAAATATGTTATATAATGAAACCATATTATATATATATCATTATAAAATTAAATATATTTTCTTTTGAAGAGTATTAACAAATTTATTTATTTATTTTTTCTTTTATATAATTTTTATGTCAAATTTTTTTTTACCCGTACAATGAGTATGGTAAATTCTAATATTATAAAATCAAATAATTATTTCAAATATCATTATTATTTTTATATGTATAATATTTTAAATAATTATTCCAAATACCATTATTTTTATATGTGAAATATTTCAATTAATTATTGCAAATATCACTATTATTATATGTGAAATATTTTAAATAATTATTTCACATACACACACAAAAATATATAATACTAAAATTTACTACACTCATGATATAGATTGAAAAATAAATATTTAACATATAAAAATTTTATTTACTAAAAATAATTATATTTGAAATAATTAGTTGATTTTATAATTTTATAATTTACTATACCTACAATGTAAGTGAAAAAATAATTATATTTAAAATATTTTACATATAAAAATAATAATGATATTTGAAATAATTATTTGATTTTATAATATTAGAAATCGCTTGATACGAGTTTCAAGGCCCAATTTCAGGCCCATGAATGTGATGGGCTTACACTACTTCAAGACAAACAACAAGGTCAAAGGTCAAGCAAATTAAACAAATATTCGATCAAAGCCAATATGTGAGGATGAATCTTTTCAAGGAAAAGAGAAATGATGCATGCACGGAATGGGTGAAATGCATTAAAGTCAATTCAACCTAGTTGTCGATTTTCAAGCTGAAAAGATTATTCAACTTGTGATAAATTTTTGGATAGGATCCAAGAATTTCTAGATTAAGATGTCTTTATACCATTCAAAGATCTATCTCTTAGTTTCGAAACACACTTTGAATCACTCAATTTTGAGTTCGGGAACTCAAGTTATGATTGTTTTAGTTATGACTATGCGAGCAATATTTCTAGATGGGATTATTATAGAAGTTACGAGTTTTGAGATTTAATTTGAGTTTAAATCATATTGGGTTTGGGTTTTAGGCTCAATCTTTATTATATATGAGCTCAATATTGTATTTGCCAACTCTTATTATGTATTTTAAGTTATTTAGAAATTTTATGTCAACAAGAAAGTTTAGTTTAAAATTACTTCTTCTTTAGGTTAATTAGAGTTCTAGCATACTTAAGAGTTTTATTTAGATTTGTTTAGCTAGTCTATATAAAGGCCTTTACATTGTACACAAAGAAGCAACTGATTATTATTCAATAATTATCTTTTGAGTTAATAAATTCTTTGAGTTTTTCTTTTCAAGAATTTCTCTTGAGTCTTTTTTTAGAAGAGTTTTAACAATCTTTTCGGATTGTTGGATCATCTTCAAATTTTTTTCTTGGTAAATTTTCTTCCTTGGAGGGGAAATTAGATCCGCTTGAAGGGGGTTATGGATTCTTCTTGTTTTCAAGGCTTCTTAGGACTTTTATATGCCACGTTCTATCTTTTCCATCTATCTTCTTTATTTTCTTTCTTTATTATTCTATTTTATTTATCTTAGTTATTTATTTTAATTGTTTTATCTGACTTGGATTCAATTGTGTTTCAAGTTGTGTCAAAATCCAAGTTTCTTTCTGAACGTCTAAGCCCTAAATCAAATCCGTAACTTGGATAAACTTTATGATCTTGTTCCGCACTTATTCACTCTCATCCGTATCATTTGGTATCAGTTTCTTGGGCATTTTAGGTGTTCTTTGTGTTTTTATTGTTCTTATTGTCTCATCCCAAAAATCGAGTTAAAAGAAATTGAGTTAGTGAAACCAAGAGTAGTTATGTTCTATTTTTGAATTAAGGTTGTAGGAATCTTGTCAAGTAATTGATTTGTTTTAGTGGATAAGTGCTCTAGATGTATGGTTGAAGTATTGTATTCAAATATCTATTTTTGGAATTTAGCCATTTTTGTTCATATCCCTTTCTCTGTACATTTGAATTAAATTATATTTTCGTTCAATTTATGTCAAGAATGAGTCTACTGGTTTAGTGGTAAGGTGTCAACTTACCATTGAGTTTTGTGTTCAAATCCTTGTTTGAGCAAAATGGAATTATTTTTGCTAGTTTTTATGTGTGACGACCTTTTAGGGGAAATTGAGTTGGTTTTGAACTCTAGGGAGTTTGTTTGGATGAGCAACAAGTAGTGGAGTTGTGGGTGGTTTTAAATTTGATTTTCATTATTTTTATATATTTTTATCTTTTCTTTTTCTTTTTCCCCAATTTTGTTTCCCACATTCTCTACTTTTTTTTCTCCACCCATTTCTTTTGTTGTTCTTCACACAATTCGTTATTTTTGAAATTCTTTTGTTTCTTGATCTTTTGCTTTAAGGTTGCTATACTCAAAATTATTGCTTTTGAGTCTATCTTTATTGTTTCAAATTTAGTGAGTTCCTGAGGTTGGGTAAGTGTTCTTAGTTCTTTTTGGGTTGTGGTTTAACCCATAATTGTTAAGCTTTTTAAGTAGGAAGGGGTTTTAATGTTAATTTGTGTGCTTGTTACGATTAGGAGAAGATTATGAGACGATTGATCCTCCGACCGATTAAGTTCACATTTTTGGCTGCTGATCGTTTAAGGGTGAGTTTTTCTATCGTTCTTGGGGCTGATTTGCTTTGCAAATAAGTTCGTATGTAGATGTTACACCAGTTTGCTCATTCGAGTGTGTTAAAATTTCGTTATTAATTCATGGAATTGTTAGTTTTAGGTTCTGTTGATATAGTTCTTGAGGGTTCATCAAAATTTAATCAGGTCTATGTTCCTAACTCGTAACCCCTGCGAATAAATCTAAAAAATCTAGAAAAACCCAAGAAATTCGAAAATGTTCTTCATCAAATTGTTCTTTGTGTGACCCATTTTTCTAAAATTTTCATTTAGGCCTGATTTAATCTATAATTTGTAATTAGACCCTTTGTAAGGTCCATTTTGCTTAAAAAAGACCTGAAATAAGGTATATATGTTGATACGTTTGGCAAGTGAGTTGCATGAATATTATATGTGTCGATAATTTTTGGAAAGCATGCCTATTTTTGTAAAGCATGTGTGACAGCTGTATTCTGTTATCAGTTCTAATATGATATCTGATTCGACTATATGATATGTACATTTGTTATTGTGATTTTGCATAAGCATTGGGGTGGGTTTTGATTATGGAGAAAGTGTTTTTAGGTAGTATTACTACAATTTTGGTGGTTAAACCGCAATATATGTTTGGTAGCTTAGCTGCATCTTTACGAGTGACATACTTCCACGACCCGGTGTGATTGGATGGATGGACTCATGTAGTCTTATTGGTGTGATTGGTTGGACAAAGCTGGTGTGTAGCAGATGGGGGTAGGATTTGTTCCGGTATGATATGACATTTTGATTATATATATCTTCTGTAAATATGACATTCTAATTTGATATATCTTTTTGATAGTGTGTCATTCTAATATGATATCCATACATGTGAAACATTATAAGTAAAATTTTTATGTTGGTATTTACATTTGTGTATGATATAAGGAAATCCTATTTGTGGGCCAAGTCACTCATTGGGCTTCTAGCTCACCTGTTTGTTAATACGTTTCAAGTGAACTATAGACTCAGAACTAGACAGCGTGAGGGAGCTCGGATTGTTTATCGGTTAAATATATAAGTTGGTTAATGTTTTAATTATTTTTGGATTGTAAATTTGCTTTGGGCTTTGCTCTTTGGTTATTGTGTTGTTTTTTAGATTTTGGTATTTTAACGTTAAACTACAAAATCATATGATTTATCAAACTAACAAATTGGTTTTCAAAATTAAAACTTTGGAAATTTCCACTGCAAAGATTTAGTAATCACTTAAGTGTTTTTCAGTAAATAATTAAATGTTTTTAACGAATGTTTGCCTTGATTTTGGAAATGACTTGCCAACATTAGTATTTTTTTTAAACACATTATTTTGACTTCAATTTTTGGGTTTGAGATAAGTGATTCCTGGCTTAAGTGTTACTAAACATTCGTGAGAGGTTTTTTTCTAAATGTTATGTTTTCGAAACGCACTCTAAGGTTGGTTTTATTTATTTTTTCAAATAAGTTGATGCAACTATCCAGATTCAGCCATAACCTCTAAGCCGAGTTTGGGGTATTACACTTATAGACTGATTTTCATCAAACAACCTAAAAATAAATTTTTTTACCTAGAAAGTTTTTGGGAAAAAATATATTTCAGTGGGTAAACATTTTTCAAATGATATGAAATTTTACATACTATTTCTCAGCACTCTTTTAGAATATTAAAAAATATTTCTTGCAAAAAAAGTAATCGAAAAAGTGTAAAATTAGAAAAATAAGAAAAAAGGAAAAAAAATTAAAAAATATTCAATAGGTTGAATTTTGTGCCGAAACTTTCCAGATAAGATTTAAATATTTGAGGATGCATTTTAAATTTTGTGATTTTTGGAAATCGGGAATACCTTGAATGAAGTTTGTCAAGTTGCTTCATAATTTTTCGGGTTTTCAGCTTTCTGAGATTTTCATTGACTCTTAGCCTTAGGTTTTCTTTTGTTATTGCATTTTATTGTTCCTTTATGCATTCTAACACTTTATTATTTCTTGTGTTAGTAGGTTAAAGCACGTTGCATATTCCTTCCTCTGTGCAAGACAATTCTTTGGTGTCTAGCCGATTTTGAACTCCTAGTGCTACTAGGTTTGCTTTGTTAGTTTGATTCTAATACATTCTGATTAGTTGATATAAACAATTTTAAAAGACTCATAAGATTAATTATTACCTCATTGATAATTCAATTTTTATTTCTAAGTGCATAATAGTGATGTTTGCTTAATTTTTCTTTTCTTGAGTGTTGTGTTCTTTTTAGGCTTTCATAATGATTCACGATACTATGATCGAAAAGTTACAAAGGAATCAAGAGGTTCGAAATGCTCGAGATCAGCAACGGAATACTATTCTAGATACAATTAGCAAAAATTTGGAATGCCTAAGTACCAAAATTAAGTGTTAGAATCATAATTAGAGAGATAAGGTTGACCAACCTCTTCTTTGTGCAAATAATGTTCTACGTGCCCCCTCACACAAATAATAAGACTTTCGTCTATAATGATCATGGACAACCTTCTTTGGCTAATCCAAATTTCTCAATTCAATAATTTCACGGAATGAATGATCTTGAAGCATTTTGTGAGTGGGAATAAAAAATTGAACTTATGTTCCGTTACTATAAATGCCCAGAAGAGGAAAAAGTCTCACTGGTGACCCTTGAATTTTTGGATTATGCGTTGAGTTGGTGGATTCAACTTGGAATTAATCGACAAAGAAACTATGAAAGAGAAATTGAAACATAGGACGAGTTGAATCAAGTGATGCGAAAGCGTTTCATTCCTTCTTATTACCACAGATCGGTCAAAATGAAACTTCGACACCATGTTCAAGTTAACCGATCAGTTGATGAGTACTTCAAGAAGAGATGGCCAAAAGAAAGGAGGAGTACAACTGATGTTTCACCTATTGTGAAATGTTATTGGTGTAGTTCAAAAGATCATGCGGGTTTTAGATGTCCAGTTAAATATCCAAATAGAGAGAATTCGATTGAGCTATCACCTTTTGTGTAATGTTATTTGTATAGTTCGAAAGATTACAAGGGTTCCAATGTCCAATTAAATATCCAACTAGAGAAGAATGTAAGTATGACTTTGTACCTTTTGTTGACTCTTACTCTAGTGGAAAAGATATTTGTGATGGCGAACTTTGTGCACTGGAAAAATATAACAGTGATAAATTTTTTCCTCTAATCTATTGATTTAGATGAGATAAAAATGTCATGTTCTCCTACTGAGATGTATTTTACTGAATTGAATATTCATAATACTCGTGAGGGAGATATGGGAAGTGAGGAAGAATCATGTAAAAAGACCAAGAGAAAAGAGACCTTGAATCTAGTTGATGGTCCAAATTTGGTGAGTGAAAATCCATATAAGATAAAATTGAAGATTTTACAAGTGGAAAAGGAAAAAGAAAAGTAAGAAAATACCCATACAAAAGTAAAGAACGATTATGATTTAACTAACTCTAACTCAAATTTGATCAATGGTGTTTTTTTGTTACAAAATTTCAAGGATCCATTGATGGACTCTCAATTATATTATTCTACCATTGATAAACGATTTTACTTGTGGGAAAGAGGTAAGTTAAACATTGATAATTCTTCACAAGTGCTAGAAGGTAAGAAAAGTATGGATATATTAGAAATTGAAATATGTAGGAATACCTTGAATATTTTTGATAAGTATGCTATTGATTTTATTTTTCCTTACAATATGTTTTCTCATTGGTCAAGTTTCAATAAACAATGGTATGAAAGTTCAATTGATTTTATGAGTTTATCTAGGTATGTAAATGTTACTTTTATTGCATTCGATAGGTTTATTAAAGAACCTTATGCATTTGATCTTGCAACAAAATTTTCTACCTTAGACTTTAAATATGATTTTTACATAATAATAATAAACATTTGGATTTTTATTATCATGTGAAATTATTAACTAGCCTTTGGAAATTCTTATGGATGACCATGCACATTCAAAGAAAGTTACATGTTATTTTTTACTTGAACACTCATGTGCCTAATATTTCTTTGTTTCGTGTTGATGGTTTATTTTTGAAGGAGAGGTACTTGATCCATGCTGATTTACAGGATCAAAATTATATTTTTGATCTTGGAGATAGTTTTGGTGCACAGGAAAGCTTAGGTAAATATTTGTTTGCTTTTTTTTTTTTTAATTCAAATCCTTTTTCTTTTTCTACAGTTAAAAATTCAAAAATGAATCTTCTTGAAGAATGTGAAATTATATGAGTCTCAAGGCTCAATTTCATGTCCATGAATGTGATGGGCTTACACTACCCAAGGCCCTACAAGAAGGTCAAAAGTCAAGCAAGTCAAAAGTCAAGCAAGTCAAACCAAGATTCAATCAAAGCCAGGATGTGAAGCTGAATCCTTTCAAGGAAAAGAGGAATGATACTTGAACGGAATGGGTGAAATTTATCAAAGTCAATTCAACCAAGTTGTCAATTTTCAAGCTAAGATTAGTCAACTTGTGACAAATTTTTGGATAGGATTCGGACATTTTTGGATTAATATGTCTTCATAGCGTTTTAAGATCTATCTTTTAGCTTCTAAATGCACTTTGAATCACTCAATTTTGAGTTCAGGAACTCAAGTTATTGTAGAAATTACGAGTTTTGAGATTTTAATTCGAGCATAAATCATATTGGGTTTGAGTTTTAGGCTTAATCTTTATTATATATGAGCCCAATATTGTATTAATCAACTCTTATTATTTTGTTATTTTTTATTTTGAAATTTTTTTATAATTATTAAGTATTTTAAGTTATTTAGGAGTTTTATGTCAACAAGAAAGTTTAGTTTAAAACTACTTCTTTTTTAGGTTAATTAGAGTTCTAGCATACGTAAGAGTTTTATCTAGATTTATTTAGTTAGCCTATATAAAGGCCTTTACATTGTACACAAAGGAGCAATCGATGATTATTCAACTTCTCTTTTGAGTTAATAAATTCTCTTTGAGTTTTTCTTTTCAAGAATTTCTCTTGAGTTTTCTTTTAGAAGAGTTTTAACAATCTTTTCAGATTGTGGGGATCATCTTCAAAATTTTGCTTGCCAAGTTCTCTTTTATGGAGGGGAGATTAGATCCGCTTGAAGGGGGTTGTGGATTCTTCTTGTTTCCAACGCTTCTTAGGACTTCTACACACCACTTTTTACATTTTTCACCTATCTTCTTTATTTTATTCCTTATTGTTCTAATCTTTGATTTATTATTCTATTTTATTTATCTTAGTTATTTACTTTAATTTTTTTATATGACTTGGATTCAATTTCGTTTTAGGTTGTGTCAAAATTCAAATTTCTTTTCGAACATTTAGAGCCCTGAGTCAAATTATTGACTTGGAAAAACTTATGATCCAATTTCCGCATCCATCTTTATCGTCACCATACCTACAATATAGGTGGATAAAATAAATATTTGACATATAAAAAATTATATATAAATAAAAAATTATAAAAAAAGTTAATATTGATCTACTACCCAATTTTTAGTGGTACCAAAAAGGGCGATTTTAGAATCCCATTTTCATAAACTGAGTTGTAAATATTAAATATGAATATTTATGAAGTTAATATAAAAGTATATTGATGTTTGGTCCATCAATTTGTCAATTATATAGTTAATTTAGGTTCAAGGACTAAATTGTAAATGTCCAATTGCTATAGGTTTTTAATTGACCAAAGGTTTGAGGACTTAAATGGCAATTAACCAAAGGTCTAAAATGGTAACTAAACCATTTTCCATAGGAAACTAGTGGATGGTGATGAAATAATCCACTAATTATGTTTAATGAATTATTAAGTTAAAACATTGCATGATTAGTTTAATTAATTAAGTTAATTAATCATTAATCTCACTATATTATTTTAAATAGTGCAAAAATATGTCATCTTTTTCATTCATCTTCTCCATTTCTGAATTTGAAAAAAGGAAAAACACTTTTGAAGCTTTTTACATTCAACCACTAATAAGTAAGTGATTTCAATTCATTTTCTTGTAAATTTTATAAATTTTAGGTCATGGAAGCTTGATTTAGCTAGCCCATGTACCAATTCGTAAAACTATCAAAGTTTTTGAAAATTGCCATTGTTGATTTCTTGAAGAATTAGGGTTGAAATTGATAGATTTTAAGCTTAGTTTATGAAAAGGACTAGATTGCAAAGCTTAATTGTTAGTTTTTTACATTAGGGACTGTAACACCTTATACCTAGCCCGGTCGCTGAGCCCGAATATCAAGATGCCACACCACTGTCTCATGTCATACATAACAATTAAAAGCTCATTCTCAAAGAAACGTCTTCCATTTTAGTATTCGTATAGGTTTTAAGTTAATCTTACTCTTAAGTTATCATTGTTACATGCTAAACATGCATCAAATAGTCTTATAACAATAGTTTAACATGCATAAGGTCCATTTAGCAAAATCTCAAAGCTGACTACATCGGTATTGGTACTAGAATATAGGTATCAATATTTCTCTCAAGTGGTATCGATACCGCTTGGAAAATCAGTACCAAATCAGTATTCTGTTTCTCTTCTAAAATCCAAAGTCTCAAAAATTATCAGTACCTTTCGAAAAATATCGATTATTTTACCCCGAGTATCGATACTCGTGATAAGGTATCGATACTAAATTACATTACTGACTTCCTGCAGTTTCAAAAAACATGAAAGTATTGATATTAAAACCCGAATATTGATACCCTGCTCTAGATATAAAAAATACAACAACTACAAACATATAATTCATACGAACTAATGTCTAATCATCATGTAGCATTCAGTTCATCAAATGGTCACTAAAATGTCCAAAGTAACAGTCTAAAACACCATAATCACGACCGATCAAGAAACCAATAATTCAAACTGAAAGTCTATAAGTCATAAGCAAAATAACCATGTAAACAACTTAAAAATCATAGTAAAAACCAACATATAGTCTACCACATTGCCTTATTCCCAAAACATAACCAAAACAATAACACCTATGAAATAATTGAAATGAACTTGCTTGGAATCACCCATCGGAACCACACTACTCACACCGAGATGCTATTAATCTGTAATGGTTTTAAAAGGAGTAGGTAGGCCTAACAAGCTCAGTGTACAAACATGTCACCAAGCATTAGCAGAACACATACATGACAGAATTAGAATAATCACAACCTTTTCGAAATATTACATTTACACGTGCACGTTTAACAATTTGTTAGTTAAGTCATTGCATACACTATCATATATACACCGCAATACATACAAACATATTTATAGACAATTTCCATAATAGTCACATATCATACAAACACAAATCACAATACACATATTCATATTTTAAGATAATTGGAGATAATTTGGCACTTGAGTTATGAAATGTAAAAGTAGGCAGTATCACCACTCATCGGATACACAGATCTCCAATACACCACATAAACTCATAGAGTCAAACATGTCCCGTAAGTGAAGCATTAAGCTAGCACTCTCCAACACACCAAACATGTCCCATTCAATAGAGCTTAGCTCGAATTCCCTTATCTCTCCAAACATGTCCTAGGCCTCAATGCCCAAATCACAAATACATATAGGTGAGTACTCACAATCCTATGGCATGCCAACTATATCCAATGGTCTCAATTATCACAAGGCCAAAATATCCGTATTTAAACACACATATTACTTACCGATTTTTGATTACTTTCGATGCACATTTGTATCATTTGCACAATATTATCATTGTCACTTAGCATGTATTACATGCCTACACATATCCTCTTTCACAATAGTAATCATGAACATATATCACATATATAGCATATCATTTCAATTCACAATTTCATAATAACACAAGCACATATCTCACAAGATAAACATGAGTACAAGAAAGCTTACACTCAGATTTTAAAGTAGGGGTTTAAGCTAGCATTAAATTCTCAAATAACACATTGAATCGTGTCCACAAGTAGTTAATCTAAACACTCACTATTACACTTTTGCGGAAATGCCTAAAGCTCAAACTAGCCTTTCGTAGCTTGTAGATGGTCGTAGCAAATCTAGAACTTCAACACAACAATACATTAAAAAATCAGCTACGAACTCAACATAAGCAATAAAAAACATAAGCCTAAGCTATGTTCCCATATAATTGAAACCTTTAACATAGCAATCTTTACATTCGAATATCTCGATCTATACTCAATCTTTCCACCTAAAACAAATTCCGTTCATCTTTTAGTTCACCTACGACTAATTCCCAACCTTTAAACTACACTAAAATACTCAATTCATAGTATTGACTTTTTCGACATGTTTATGACTATTTTTCTGAAAATTCATTAAAACCCAAGAAATATTTAATGATAGTTCAAAAAAAGTTTAGAAACCTTTTAATCATATCAAAACATATTGATTAACACTTTGTAATCTCATTTTTACTCAAAAATTTGAAATTCACCATTAACGACTCTATTTTCAGCTTTTAATCAAAACACACGATTTAACAGCTAAAAATTCAATTTCAAAGGCCTAATAATATTAAAAACTAATGGGTAAATGATTGGTTACCTTTTTTGGAAGAAAAACGTTCTTTTATAGAAAACCCAGAAAACCCACACGCGAAAAGGATGATGAAATCTATGAAATTTTAGTGTTTTCTTGGAGATTTATGAAGGTTTAATGCTTTGGGAATGATGAGAGTCAAAGTAATGTAGTTTGGAAATAAAAAATCAATTGAAAGAGACTTGGAAGAGTGAGGAACGACAAAACAAGGGATGAAGAATGGCTATCGTGAAACAAAACTGGGAATGGGGGGTTTATTAGGTTCAATTTTAAAATTTGGTAAAACTGCTACATAAATGCTCACAATTTTGACCCAGTTACAAATCAGTCCTTTTTTTAAAAAAATTAAAGGTATTTAAAACTAATTTTCAAAAATTGATTTGATTTTTTAAAAACCATAGTAAAAAAATCACCGATAAATCATGTCGCAAAATTTCAAACACTGTAAGGCTAAAATTCCTAAAATACCCCTAATAATGCTAGGCCCTATTTTTGGGTGTTACAAGGACCAAATTGAATAAAATGTAAAATTTTTATGGAATTTTCATAGGGATAGAAAGTAGAGGGTCCTTAGTGGATATATGTGAAATTATATTTTAAACTGAGGCTTAAAAATAGAAGTTAAGACTATTTTGAAATCAGGGACTGAATTGAATAAAATATAAAACTTTAGGGATATAAAAAATGAGTTTATTTAGGTCCATTCATGTCATGGAATAATATGAAAATGTTTAGTATTGATTGATTGTATAAAATAATTGTATAGATCAAGAGTCAGATTAAAGTGGAGTTAACCGAGGAAAAGTTAAAATTGTTGATTAGTCCCTGAGGAATCAACTTGTTTGGTGTTTTAAAAAGGTAAGTTCATATGGTATTTATTATTTTAGGTTGTCATGTATTTTATTTTATATATGTATTGTAACAGTTCATTTTTTAGTGGTGTCGAAAATAGTGGTTTTAGAACCACAAATCCGATAAGTAAGTTCGTATAATTGGTGTTAAAATAGTATAAGAGGTAAAAGTTAATTGCTATAGATTTAAAATAGTAAAAGGACCAAAATGGTAATTAAACCATGGTAAAAAGTCCAAGTGGTGGTGGCATGATTAAATCCACTAACTTTTGGTGGTGGCATGATTAAATCCCCTAAGTTTTGGGCTATTTGCTCATTTAGTCCTAATTAGTTTAGGATTAAATCAAAAATAAGATTATTTAGTTGAGATTTAATATAATTGAAGGACCAATTGTGTAGTTGGACCTTCCGTAAATGGCTTAATAATAGGAATAAAGCGGAATTATCTAGATTTTGGTAAATTGCTTTTAGATCCTAATTAATTTAAAAAGGACTAAATCATAAAGATTGGAAAAGATGGTTTTATTAATTAAAAAAAGAAAATTAAAGGATTATAATGGTAATTAAGCCATTAATGGCTATAATGGATGGTCTTGACTCCTTTTTACTTCAAAATCAAGTGAAACGAAAGGGGTAAAATTGTAATTATTTAAATAAGTTAAAATTAAATTAAAACAAGATGAATTCTATCATCTTCTACCTTTATTTACTTTCCTATTGCTGAAACCCTAGAGAAAAAGAAGAAGGAATATAACACCCTGAATTTTGGGCCTAAAAGTTTTGGGTTTTGGGTGTAGGATTAGTGAGAGGGTTACGCTAATGTGTTTAGTTGTGCGATTAGGTGTCAGAATGGGCCTGCTGGTCAAGTGGTTAAGGGGAGTCTTAGTGTACCTTGAGGTTCTGGGTTTGAATCTTGAGATCCATATTTTATTCCTTGTTTTGGTTTTTGTTATTAGTGAATAATTATAATTACTTATAATTATCAAATTTAGTGTTTTAATATTGAATTTTATTTTTATTTTATTATTTTTCTTATCTTTATTTTCTTTTCCACGGACGCCTCTTTTCTTTTTTGGGGGGTTCTCTCTTTGGTTTTTCTTTTGGGAATTGCTGTGATTGCTTTGGAACAATTTGCCTGTGGACTTCGGATGGTCACTCCTCCGTTGCCTTTTTCGATAGCAAAAACATGTGTGGGAATCTAACCTTGTCTACACAGTGTTAGTTTGAAATTTTCTAATTTCGACAAGTCATGTGCGTATGTTAACCCGAGGGATTTGGGGGTTATTAGATGATGGAAGTGAAAGGAGGTTGTTATTTTCTGATGTACTTTGATAGGGCAAAGGTTAAGGACTGTTACGGTGGCTTAAACGGTGGTTTTGGGGCTAATTTGGGGTGGTTTCATGGCCTTCCCGACGGCCACACGAGCGTGTGTCGTGGCACACGACTGTGTGGATTTGGGAACTAGGGTTTCAGGGTAACTTGGGTGCCACACGATTGTGTAACCGATTTGCGGATTTTTTCAGAATTCATACGGACGTGTCCCGTGGGCACACAGACGTGTGGGTTTGGGAATTAGGGTTTCAGAGATTTAGAGTTACACAACCTGGCCACACGGCCGTACGTCTGATTTGGGGATTTAGGGATCCCACACGGGCGTGTGCCTCTGTCACACGGCTGTGTGCTACTCTTCACCTGGCGTTTTGGACCCCCACGGCCTGGATTGCTCCACACGGCTAGAGCACACGGGCGTGTGGCCCTAACTCGCCAAATAATGATTTTAGGTCAAATTTAAGTGTAATCGCAACTCTGTGTGTTCCAACCCTCGACTTAGCTTTACTGAGGTAATTATGACTCTGATCTAGGCTTGATGTGTATGTTATTTGTGATTGTTGTGTGATAGGCTTGATACTGAACTCGAGTTCTGAGTATGCATATGTTTGATTTTGAAGAGAAGGGAGATTGACGGAATCGACAGTTGGTCTGCTGGTTACCGATAATCTCTAATACCCATAGGGTCAAGGGTGGTCCCAATACCCAGAAGGTCGTGGACTTTACTGATAACGGTGTAACGAATTACTGCATTGCACTATACCGCATGTACGCTGGCTACGCTACATAGCATTATTTAGATTGGTAGTTTTATCGTAACCTAACGGTATAGCGCATTATCGCATTTCACAGTACCACATGTACGTTAGCTACGCTACGTACTGTTATCTTAACTGGCAGTTTTACTGTAACCTATCGATATAGTGGATTACTGCATTGCACTGTATCACATGTACGTTAGCTACGCTACGTACCACTATCTGATCTGGCAGTTATATTGCGTGCTTGTACCGCAGTTTACTATATTGTACTGTACAGCTTATACGCTAGCTTTGCTGCGTAACATACGTGATTGGCAGTTCATCTACATACTATTAGCCCTAATACCCAGAGGGTCGTGGGTAGTCCCAATTACCTGAGGGTCAAGGACAATGCTGATGTCCATTGTTGCCGGGCAACCTGGGATGACATCATATGGAGTGTAGAGTTGGATGGGCTTTTCGAGGTCCTATATGGAGTGATTGGTTAGATGGGCTTTTCGAAGTCCTATATGGAGTGATTGGTTGGATGAGCTTAATAGCTTTATTGAGGAGTGATGGGGGACGGAGAGGTGTGTTGGCTGGATGGGTGGGTTTTCTTTAACTCAACTGCATTCATGTGCATCTTATTGACTGTCTTATGAGTGCGATTGTCTGGTTGTACACTTCGACTGAAAAATACTTGTACTTTTGTGAATTCGTAGACTTTGAATGGTAACTGTCTGGCTATTTGAGAATTATCATTACTGTGTCTGAATGGTATGTGAGACTGTGTGTGTCTGATTAACCCATATGACTGTAAAGTACATATGGTATGTGTTTGATTTTGGGCGAATTCGCTCAACTGTCATCTGTCTGTAAATATGTTCTGTTTTTGAACTGCTTCTAGTTCCCTATTTTCATTTGTGTAGTTTATCTGGTTTGATCTCACACTAAGCTCGAGTAGCTCAACCCTTCTTCTGTTTCCCCTTTCAGGTACATTTCGTAGTTCTGGATGCTGGACTTAGTACGCGGAGGTCTTGGACAATCTCACCAACAAATAAATTATCAGTTTTGTTTTCCGTTACAATTTTTTTACTTGGTTAACTTTGAACTGTAAAGCTTTATAAGACTGTGGTACAATTTTCGTTATATGTTATATTTGTATATTTTAGGCTTGTAACTTTTCGGAAAGAATTTTAAAACGATTATTGGTTTTTGGTTTGCTACGAAATGAATGTTTTTAAGTAATAAAGGGGTTTATTTTTGTAAAATTTTCTCACAATCACTTTGATGATCAATGTAGCATCCTAGATTCAGCCTAGACTCCTAGGCCTGGTTTGGGGTGTTACAAGGAAACCCTTCGGCTAGCTTTGTTCCATCAATAGGTAAGTGTTTGATGCCCTTTTTAGTAATTTTTATATTTTTGAGATTGTATTAGCTTAATCTAGCTAAACCAAGGACTAATTTGTATAATTTTCAAATGTTGAGGATTATGCCATTGATGGAATTGAGATATTTATGAAATTTTATGTTAGATTATTAAGCTTGGTTGTTAGATAGAACTATTTTGTAAAGTAATTTTTGATGATTTTAACGTTTAAGGACTAAATTGCTAAAGTGGTAAAATAACATGTGCTTGAGTTGAAATAATTACAAATACGGACTTTTGGGAGGTCATAGATGGTTTGGTTGAATTGGGTTTTAAGAAGAAAATGGTTAAATTGCAAGTTTGGGGCTTAAAGACTAAATTGAATAAAAGTGAAATATTGAGGGCAACTTCGTAAAATTTTTAAAGAGGACTTAATTGCATAAAATGAGTTAATTTTATAGTTGGAATTAATTAATTGGATGAAATATTATTTTAGATCAAGAACGAGTAGAAAACCGAGGAAAAGAGAAAATTATCGAATAGTTCTCGTACCGTTGTCATTATTGCAATTTAGTTAGGTAAGTTCGTTCGGTTTAATTTTAGTACATTTATATATGTATTATAAGAACTTAATTGCATAATGTTGGATTAAATTGATAAGTGTGATTGGAAATGGACATAATGAACTGAAATGACATCGATCACTAATTGAGATTTTATGAGCTGTTACTGCAAATCAATCCTATAAGTTGTGCATTTATTTAAGCTTCTAATAATATTTATATTCTTCGTTAATATACTATTATTGAATGTTATATTGTATACGGGATGAAGTTCAGCGAGCGATATCCACCGATATACTAAATGAAGCTCAACTGAGTGTTACCTACTAAATCTACTGAAACGTATGTGCTATCGAGTCATACCTACTGATTCTACTGAATTTAGCTCAAACGAGCATTACTCACTAAATATACTGAAATATTATACAATTGCTACTTCTCAGACGAAGGTTACAATTTATGGAAATTTCATTACTTAATTTTAAATTAATTACTATGTTTGGTTGGAAAGGCTTACCAATTTATTAAACGAACTTACTTATCTCTAATCAAGCTTACCCGTATTTGTTTCATTTTGTAGATTACGTTTTGGGGGCTTGAAAGATCGGGTCAGCACAAGAAATCACACTATATGGGAAATATTTGGTAGACTTTGATTTTAGTTGGTATATATGGCATGTATTAGGACCTTTTGTATGAATCATATTGGTTAGTTTTGAGCAAGTTTTACTAGAACTTGTGTTGTGTGATTGGGAATCAAATGGAATTAGGCATGTTTTACTGAGATAAGCTTGTTGATCAAGAATGAAAATATTGACACTATGGTACACTATGGTGAACTATGGTATGAAATGTCAATAGGTGTTTTGATGTGTAAAATATAACTTGTATATGCAACTTGAATGTGTAATCTCATGAAATGCATTGTGGTGTCAATGATGGCTGTAACACCCATAACCCGTATTTGTCACCGATTTAGGGTTACAGAGCATTACTGTACAAATAGAAACAATTAAACTTAACTTCATTCAATAAGCTAAACAAATCATATACATACATACCATCCTTAGGTCGGGCCCTCGAGGCCCTAAAAATACCATAGAAACGATTCGGGACCAAATCATTTGGAAAGTCTAGGAAAAAGACACAAAAATTTAGAAACAGGGGTCACACAGTTGTGTGCCTCACACAACTGAGACACAAGCCCGTGTCTCAGGCCGTGTAACCTTCGAACTAGGGACACATGACTATGTCCCATCCCATGTTCTTGCCCGTGTAACTCTCTAACTAGGGTCACATGGCCGTGTCACAAGCCCGTGTGCCAAGCTGTGTAACTCTTTGAGTTACCCCACACACTCGTGTGCTAGGCCGTGTCTTAGGCCGTGTAACTCACTGACATGAACCCTTTGAACCCTTTGAAACCTTCATATGACACACGATAGTGTCGCTAGGCCATGTGTCTCACACGCCTGTGTCCCAAGCCGTGTGAATCTAAAATTTACCTATAACCTAGCCATTCCATAATCAATTCACAACTAACCAATCTAACCATTTAAACATGCATCTAATGAGCATAAATATCACTCACCACTACACAAACATGCCATCTTAATGTCCTAAAATCAACCAACCAATGTGCCATTCATTGACACCACAATTATATCAAAACATCAACAACTAAAACATATAAACATTTATCCATTTCTTGCATAGTAAATTAGTTCAATCATATATCAAAACATACCACCATTATTCACTTTCATACCATTCTAATTACACCAAAAAGAGACCTATTTACAAGCACCATAAAATAACTATTAACATAGTCTACTAAAGCGTCAAATTGTACCAAGCCAACATACTTAGCCACATATACATGCCACTACCTTAAGAGACACAAAAACTACCGACTTCAATGGATAGTATGAGCCAGTTGATTGATCCTTCCAAAATGTCAGCAATAAATCTCTACAAAACAATCCACAAGAACTGCTTAGTTTACATAACTTAGTAAGATCATAGTATTACATTCAATCTAACACAATTAGATACAACCCATATACTATTATATTTCAGGGTTACTGGAATATAAACAATACAAGTAAATGCATTTAGGGGAACCGAAGTATAAGCAGGGGCACGTATGTGCAATCAGGGTACTGAAGTACAAACAAGGGCACGTATGTGCAAATAGGGGTACCAAAGTACAAACCATGGTACGTATGTGCAAACAGGGG
Source organism: Gossypium anomalum (assembly GCA_025698475.1). Taxonomy (NCBI): domain Eukaryota; kingdom Viridiplantae; phylum Streptophyta; class Magnoliopsida; order Malvales; family Malvaceae; genus Gossypium; species Gossypium anomalum. The sequence goes on from CM046961.1 coordinate 74,375,162, forward strand.
TACCGAAGTACAAATAGGGGCACGTATGTGCAATTAGGGGTACCAAAGTACAAATAGGGCCACGTATGTGCAATCATTCAATAATTAACTATCGACCTTTAACTAAGAAACCATAATATAAAAGTACAAACATAAATTCATTTACATATTGAAACACTATGAACTTACATAACATTCAATTCTGAATAACTCGCAGGGGCTAGTCTGCTATTTTCCCTTTTCCTCGGTTATTGTCTTGTTAATCCAAATTTTGATCTATATAATAATTAAATACAATACATTAATTTCAAAAATATTCCACATTCCATTCAATGCATATGAGCCTTAACTTTTTATTAATTACATATTTTTCCTTAAACTTTTATAACTTTTGCAATTTAGTTCTCTAACCCGATATTCATCAAATTTGACCATTTTTTAAGAACCAATTTACAACTGCATGTTCTAGGCTCTTAAACAGTCCCTATTATACATCAAATTCACTACCAAATCTTAAAAATTTGACATTTAAATAATTTAATCCTGAAATCAAAATCTAACAAAACTCACTTCACAAAACAACCGAATATCCCAATCAAAGCTTCTAACACATGTTTATCATCAAGAATATTCAAGATTCACCGATGGGAACTTTTAAAAACTTTTAATAGTTTCAAAAAAAGAGGTACGGGCTAGTTGGACCTAGTTGCAACAATATCAAAAACATGAAAATTATAAGAAACGAAATTAAAACAGGCTTACATGCAATGGAATTGTGCTAGTCGAACCCAAAGCTCTTCAACAGTGGTGTTTTCTTTTCATTTCGGTGAAACCATCTACTAAGGAAGATGATAATATTATTTTTATCATTTTTCTTAAGATACGTTTATTAATTTACCTTTTTGTCCCTTAATAAAAACTTCATTTAAGCCAATTACTACCCATTACCGTCCATTACATATTTAGTGATGGTCTAATTACCATATAAGTCCTTCCTTATATAAGTCAAACTATTATAACACCCAAATGCAATAATTAACACATTTTGCGTCTTTTTCAATTTAGTCATTTTTCTTTAATTAGCTAACTAACATTAAATTTTTTTTAACCAAACTTTAATACAACCTTAATAACTCTGTAAATATTCTATGAATAATATTTATGAGCAAACACAATGGAAATTTGGGGTCCCGAAACCACTATTCTGTCACCACTAAAAAAATGGGTTGTTTCATGGAAAATTGGTTAGGTACATAGGTTGAATTGTTTGACATGTTTGAGTACTATTGAAGATCATTTTTGGCCTATAAAGTTGTGTATTTGAATGTGTTTAGGTACCTAAACAAATGGGTGAAAATTTAGCTTGAAATTGGTCATTTTTGGGCTCATACGGCTTGGAACATAGGATGTCACATGGTCATGTGAAGCACATGAGCAACCCACACAGGCATGTGCCCAGAGTGTGTTTAAAAACAGTATAGGTGCAGTTTTCACACGGGTAGACACATGGCCTGCGACAGGAACATGTGATCCAAAATGGATAGTTACATGATCCATTCACACGGGCGTGTGAGGTCGCACACAGGCATGTAAGATAGCCACACAACCATGTTTGGAGCCACGCGAGCTGGGCTTTGTCACATAGCCTAGACACACAATTGTGTGACCCCTAACTTGGAATTTTTAAAATTTTTCTAAATGTTTTGATTTGTTTCGATTTGGTCCCTGAATGTTCGTAACTTGTTTTTAGAGTTTCGAAAGCTCAATTTAAGACCCGAAGTTGAATGATCTCTTTTATATTGAATATTACTTGTAATTATGGAATTAAATTAATTATTTAATGTAAATTGTATTAACTGCTCCAGCTTGACTGGTAATATTCGATATTCTATTCTGGCAATGGAAACGAGATTTGGGTGTTACAGGTATGTTTAATTATAGATTGATTAGCTGTGAATTGGTATGAAAGGCTAGAATTGGACTAAATTGATATGTGACATTTATATGTGTGAAAGATGCCCGTGTGAACTTAGTAAAGGGTTAAAATACAATTGGCATTCCAATAGGCTCTTGTGTGCACTTGTAAGGGATTTATTGCAGATGTGAATGAGATCCAACATTTGTTACATATTTTCAGTATTTATGTGGCCCATGTTTAGCTCGGACGAGTAAGCTGATGTGTCATGACAATGGTTTAGCCTGGATGGGTAACCATATATATAAATGTTCTTAGCTTGGACGAGCAATTGGTGTGGTGTAGTTATTGTGTATCCGAGTTTGTTTACTAGCGTTCATCGAGTGAAACGATTTAAGTGAAATTGAAAATTTGAAATGTGATGAAATGAACTTGATATCCAAATTGAAAAGCCATTGAATGGATTGAATTTTAAATGATACAATTTTTCTGATTGAAAATAGTATCGATGTTTGATTTGAATTTTATATATACTTGTTAATATCTTATGATTGTTTGTTAAATGTGCCTTTAAGATAAGTTACAAAAAAGTGACATGAATTGGCATGATAAGTGCTTATAGTATTAAATGATTTTGATTATAAGTCAATAATCACATTGTTTGTAATGACCCAAATTTTTAGGTCATTGGAAAAATGAATTTTCGGGTATTTGAATATGAAAATTAGATTCGTAAATATTTATTAGAAATATTTACGAAGTTAAGTGAGAGGTTAATTAGAGTTTAATCTAGTGAATTAGCTTGAATTAAGAATAATAAGGAGAAAGGACTAGATAGAATAAAGAATAAAAGTTTAATTAAGGATTAAAGAAAAAACAAAGGGTTAATTTAGCAATTAAAATATAGTAAGACAAATGTATGGTAAAAATAAATAAAATGTGTCAAAATATAAATGGAACACATGTAATAAACATGTGTATTTACTTATTTTATAAGAAAATAATAATGATTAAAGTATATTATAATAATATAATATAATAAAGTAATTAAATAAAACAAATAAAAGAAAAGAAAGAAATAAAAGAAAACAGAAGATACGAAATAGCAGGGAAAGAAAAAGAAAGAAAAAGGAAAGGAAAATTTTGGGTTTTGAAGTTTCAAGTCTGATTGGTAAGTCAATTTGATCCATTTTCTCGTAATTTTAGTGTCTATGAAATCCTAAGAAGAAATATTATTTGAGTTATGTTGAAATTTAAAAAGTTATTGAATTTTGAGATGTTGATTAAGTTGAATAAATAGAAGAATTAAGTGTAATTTGATGGAAATTTAAGTTAGAAGTGGTTAAAGGATTAAATTGTTTAAATTGTAGAATTGATGTTTTATATTGAATATTAAGAGTTGAAACTTGTTTAAAGTAAGTATAAAATGAAAACTATAAGGTTATTTGAAGAAAAAGAATGGTTATGGTGGAAGGACCTAATTGGAAATATAGTAAAAGTTATATAGAAATAAAGAGTGTGTTATTAAAATAACATATATTGATAATTTTAAATTTTATATTTATGTAGCCAACGTAGCACCGGAAACATCATCAAAAAAGGGAAAGAAGAAAGTGAACGAGGATAACGAATAAACTCGAGAATTTCGGTTTGTATTTTTATAAACTATGATTAATGTTTTAATACAATGTAATTGTTATTTTTAATAGTTAGAATGTATAATGAATGATATGATGGAAATTGTTATTACTTTTGTATTGAAACGAAATGGTTTGAATACCCTATTAACAGTGTCGGGCTAGTCGGATACAATTGGCATGCCATAGGATTGGAAGTATTCAGGGATATTCTTACTGTGTGTCGATGAGACACTGTATGTGGCGACTACTGTAACTATTCCGGATTTGTTCCGAAGAGGTACTTCGTACCTGATTGTGATTGCTACTGTTACTATTACTGTTATTGTTATTGTTACCCTACGGTGTATTCCGGTTTCGGCCGATGAAACACTGTATATTATCCCTGGTGTGTGGGTTGGATCTGCGTATTCATTAGGTTCGAGTTATGTTAATAGGGGCTGTTTGATATTAATTAAGTGACTGTGACTGTTTTACGAATGTTTAAGTTATCGAATGATATGAAATATAAATATATATATTTATATGAATTGCTTAATTACATGAGGGAAATGTAAATGAATGTAAGGGGTGAAGCTATTAAGATTATGAGAGTAAAGTTTAAGTTACAATGTATATACATAGCTTATTATTGTTAAGCATTAGTTTACAAAAATACCACTGAGTGTGTACAAAGCGTACGGTTTGTTTCCGTGCACAGGTTAGGTGCGAAAGAAAGTTAAGGACTCAGCATCCAAGCCAATCTCAAACTCAAAGTGGTGAAGTACTTTTCTTTTTGTAAAATGGCATTCACCTAGGCTGATAAGGTTTTATTTTGTAAATGATAAGAATGAGCATGAAAGATGCTGAAACATGGTATGAATTATGCACATTTTGGAAGTTAAACTTACATAAGTTTGACTAATATGATAACGTAGTATAATTTCGATATGAATTGAGGTATTAAAGTGAATGAATGAATATTTGCTAAGTTTGAATGGCATAATGAACGATTTTTTATTTAAGAACTATTAGTAAATGTTTGTGCATGAATTAGATGTGTTTAGCATGTGAAGATAGCTTAAAAATGGTCAAAAATCATGTTTTCACACGTCCAGGTCACATGGGCGTATGCCCACGCGGTGTGGAAAAGTCAGAATTGCCCACAGGTTAGTTCCACAGCCGTGTGAGCAAGTCAGATCTGCCCACGAGCTGGCCACACGGGCGTGTGCCCTTATCTTCAAGGTAAAGTTTCCAAAATTGCTGGTTTAATCCTGAATTACTTCTAAAGCATGTATTGGGCCTCGTAGACCCATATTAAGGACTTTTTTTAGTGTAAATTGATAAGTTTTGATTTGGAATACAAATTTATGACTCGGTTTTGTATAATTGCTAGTGTATAAGTCTGATAATGCCTCGTAACCCTATTCTGGTGACGGTTTAGGGTTAGGGGGTGTTGCAATGTTGGTCTTTTGATTGCAATGTCTAGCCAAAGTTTTGTCAAGTTAAGGTAGCTTAAATTGTTTAGGTAAAAATAATGTAAGTCTTGTATAATACATATGAACTTAGTAAGCATCTTATATGTTTACCTTTGTTGTTTTCTTTCTCTTGTAGATTGGCACCATGCAGAACTTGTCAAGCTGGATCGTCTCAAAGCTCACACTATCACTGAACCTGTAACACCCTGAATTTGGGCCTAGAAGTTTTGGGCCTTGAGCATGGGAGCGGTTGAAGGCAGCTTATACTATTTTGTTGTACATGTAAATTTCGTTAATGAAGGCTAGTTTTAGTGGTTGAGTGTGCTGAGAAGTGTTGGAGAAGTCATGGGTTCAAACCTGGACTCTAGCAAAAAATTTGGTTTAAGGTGTATCAAACCCTGGGTGTAGTAGGTAGGCCTTAAGAATATTATTGGAGAAATTGTGCCACAAAGAGCCTTGTGGTCTAGTGGAAAAGTAGCGCCACATAAGAGGCAGGAAGGTGGCGTCATAGAGTTGGCAAGGAGGCCCAGGGTTCGAAACTCATGGCAATCATAGAGCATTTATTTTGCTAACAGGGGGCGGCAAGAGTTGGTGTTGAATTTAAACTCTGATGATGGAGGGATCCCACATTAGGAAGCTAACATAAGAGTGGATGCGAAGCTAGCTTTAAATAGAGAAAACCGTGAGGAGAGTAAATGTACCTTTCTTAGTTGATCCCTTTCGCTTTATGGCGTGCTCGTTTGGGTTGGGCGTCGGCTAAGAGTGCTCGGAGCGCGGATTAACTCTAGTCTACTATCAGGTGTGTATTTCTCACTACTCTAGCTGTAGGATGGCTACTTCGGGCCGCGATGGGCCGAAAAGGGCCATGTGGGCCAATGGGCCTACGGGCCCAATTAGATAAGTTGTTTGATTGTGTAGTAAATATTGGACTAGGCTAGATGAATATCATATTTGTGGCTAGATTTGGGCTAAAAGGGGTCACACGAGTGTGTGGGCCCATTTGGGCCGAGAAAGGGCTTTAGGCCTATTCATATTGTTATCCCTGTTTAGAATACTTTAGTTTACCAAATTATCGAAATACCCTCGATTTGTAAAATTACCAAAATACCCCTGGTTTATAAAATTACTGAAATACCCTTGTAGGGTAGAATTATCGAAATAACCCTGTAGGGTAAAATTACCAAAATACCTTTGTAGGGTAGAATTACTGAGATACCCTTGTGGGGTAAAATTACCATTTTGCCCGTAGGGTGTTAAATGACTATTTTGCCCTTGTGGGCAAACTGACTTGGACTATGTGGTTGACGGATTTGATTGTGAATATATGTTGGTGATATGGATGACTTGACTATGGTTGTTTGATTCAAATATGGGCATGATATTCTGACTGAAGGGGTAAGTTTTCGATTACGCCCCTCGAGGGTAAATAACTGTTCTTACGTTATAATCTGACTGCCTTTCTGAAGCATGCCTTGTTAATTATGTATTTCTGCATACATGTCATACTGCATGGGGGTTGGGTTTTGTTATGGAGGAAGAACCCGTTCTAGTGGCTGTGCTACATATTCTGATATAAGCAGCTTTGCTGCGGATTATAGTTAGTGCATAGCCAGGTGCTAACACTGTAAGTGTAGGGATGGCGTGGGTGATTTATTCCCCACAGGAAGTGTAGGGATGGACGGAGGCAAGTGTAGGGTTGGATGGGGTTATCATGCATTAATCATATGAGACTGTTTTGTTATAGGCCAACTGTATTGAAATGGACCCAACTGTGTTGATATGGGCAAGGCCCAATATACCTCGACTTGTTATAGGGCTACGGCCCAGATTGATATTGATATGGGCTAAGGCCCAGTTAACTTTGATTTTTGTATAGGGCTAAGGCCCATCTGGTACTCTCTGTTATAATGGGCTAAGGACCAATTGATACTGAAACTGTAAGTAGGGCTGGGGCCAGACTTTTAATTCTTTTATATGACTGACTGTTCCTTTTATATAGTAGGGGATTACACACTGAGTTTTCGTAAACTCACCCCGTTTATTAACCTTTCAGGTAATTTCCAGCCTTAGACGGATCGGAGCTGCGAGGGGCTCGGAGGGAGCTACACACACTGTTTAAGTTACAGTTTTGATTATTGCTTTAAAAATGTTTTTATGTGAGTTGTAGTAAAGCTGTTGTATTTTTCTGGATTTCTAATTTGGAATTTTATTTATAATTGCTAGTATTAGAACACAGTTTTCCAAAGCAACTACTATTTTCAAAACATCACGTATCTGCAATTGTTTAAAATTAAGCTTCCGCAACTGCCAAGATTTTTTACAAAGTTAATAAGAATGTTATTCAGGTGAGGTTTTCTAACAAGGTTTAAAAAGGGTATAAGTTTTTAATTATTAAGAAGGGTTTTTAATGGAAACATGGTTTTTGAAAAATACTTCAATGTGACACGCCAGATTCGAGCCAAACTTCCAGGCCAGGTTTGGGGTGTTACATTTAGTGGTATCAGAGCCAAGTTGCAACAACTCGGCTGTGGATTGGATATTCAAAGGTTGAATTTCAAAAAATTATTTTCAACCACGTGGTCTGTTTGAAGTATTTCTCTTAAGTGTGGCACACCGAGTCTTGGCGCCGAATCCATAAGTCTTATGAATACTTTTTCTGTTTAGCAATTGAAATACTGTAGATTCCTTAGATACTGGTCTGAATTTAAATTTGGCATTTTGTTTTATGTGGATGTGATGTTTGGATATAGAAATTGTATATATGTGTGATAAATATGTGTCTGCTTCAGTGAATAAGTGTTGCATGTCTGAGATGTTTCAAGTTCTAGTTGAATGTGATAGTGATAGTAGGATCAGAGTGCGCAGCGGTAGCGTAGTGGGGTAGATGTTACACGACTACCCTGTTAGATGGAAATTTCGGGGACAAAATTTCTTTAAGCGAGGTAGAGTTGTAACACCCTGAATTTGGGCCTAGAAGTTTTGGGTCTTGAGCATAGGAGCGGTTGAAGCCAGCTTATAATATTTTGTTGTACATGTAAATTTTGTCAATGAAGGCTAGTTTTAGCGGTTGAGTGTGCTAAGAAGTGTTGGAGAAGTCATGGGTTCAAACCTGGACTCTAGCAAAAAATATGGTTTAAGGTGTATCATACCCTGGGTGTAGTAGGTAGGCCTTAAGAATATTGTTGGAGAAATTGTGCCACAAAAAGCCTTGTGGTCTAGTGGCAAAGTAGTGCCACATAAGAGGCAGGAAGGTGGCGTCATAGAGTTGGCAAGGAGGTCCAGGGTTCGAAACTCATGGCAATCATAGAGCATTTATTTTGCTAATAGGGGGCGGCAAGAGTTGGTGTTGAATTTAAACTCTGATTATGGAGGGATCCCACATCGGTAAGCTAACATAAGAGTGGATGCGAAGCTGACTTTAAATAGAGAGAACCATGAGGAGAGTAAAGGTACCTTTCTTGGCTGATCCCTTTCACTTTATGGCGTGCTCGTTTGGGTTGGGCATCAGCTAAGAGTGCTCGGAGCGCGGATTAACTCTAGTCTCCTATCAGGTGTGTATTTCTCACTACTCTAGCTGTAAGATGGCTACTTCGGGCCGCGATGGGCCAAAAGGGGCCATGTGAGCCAATGGGCCTACGGGCCCAATTAGATAAGTTGTTTGATTGTGTAGTAAATATTAGACTAGGCTAGATGAATCTCATATCTGTGGCTAGATTTGGGCTAAAAGGGGTCACACGAGCGTGTGGGCCTATTTGGGCCGAGAAAGGAATTTAGGCCCATTCGTATTGTTATCCCTGTTTAGAATACTTTAGTTTACCAAATTACCGAAATACCCTCAATTTGTAAAATTACCAAAATACCCCTGGTTTGTAAAATTACCAAAATACCCCTGGTTTATAAAATTACCGAAATACCCTTGTAGGGTAGAATTACCGAAATACCCCTGTAGGATAGAATTACCAAAATACCCCTGTAGGGTAGAATTACTAAGATACCTTTGTGGGGTAAAATTACTATTTTACCTGTAGGGTGTTAAATGACCGTTTTGCCCTTGTGGGCAATGACTGACTTGGACTGTGTGGTTGACGGATTTGATTGTGAATATATGTTAGTGATATGGATGGGGTAAAATTACTATTTTACCTGTAGGGTGTTAAATGACCGTTTTGCCCTTGTGGGCAATGACTGACTTGGACTGTGTGGTTGACGGATTTGATTGTGAATATATGTTAGTGATATGGATGACTTGACTGTGGTTGTTTGATTCAAATATGGGCATGATATTCTGACTGAAGGGGTAAGTTTTCGATTACGCCCCTCGAGGGTAAATAATTGTTCTTACGCTATAATCTGACTGCCTTTCTGAAGCATGCCTTGTTAATTATGTGTATTCTGCATACATGTCATACTGCATGGGGGTTGGGTTTTGTTATGGAGGAAGAACCCGTTACGTGGTGGTGTCTTTATATTCGATATAAGCGACTTTTTGCTGCGGATTATAGTTAGTCTTTGCAACCGTCTAGCACTTTGTAAGTGTATGGATGGCGTGGGTGATTTATTCCCCACTGGAAGTGTAGGGATGGACGGAGGCAAGTGCAGGGTTGGATGGGGTTATCATGCATTAATCATATGAGACTGTTTTGTTATGAGCCAACTGTATTGAAATGGACCCAACTGTGTTGATATGGGCAAGGCCCAATATACCTCGACTTGTTATAGGGCTCTTGCCCGATTGATATTGATATGGGCTAAGGCCCGATTAACTCGATTTTTGTATAGGGCTAAGGCCCATCCGGTACTCTTTGTTATAATGGGCTAAGGCCCAATTGATCTGAAACCGTAAGTAGTAAATTTGGACTAGACTTTTAATTCTTTTATATGACCGATTGTTCCTTTTATATAGTAGGGGATTACACACTTTGAGTTTTCGTAAACTCACCCCATTTATTAACCTTTCGGGTAATTTCCGACCTTAGATGGATCGAGTGCGAGGGGCTCTCTGAGGGAGCTACACACACTTGCTTAAGTTTCTGATTTTGATTATTGCTTTAAAAATGTTTTTATGTGAGTCGTAGTAAAGTCATTTAAATTTCTGGATTTCTAATTTGGAATTTTATTTATAATTGCTAGTATTAGAACACGATTTTCCAAAGCAACTACTGTTTTCAAAACATCATGTATCTGTAATTGTTTTAAATTAAGCTTCCGTAACTGCCAAGATTTTTTAAAAAGTTATTAAGAATGTTATTCAGCTGAGGTTTTCTAACAAGGTTTAAAAAGGGTATAAGTTTTTAATTATTAAAAAGGGTTTTTAATGGAAACATGGGTTTCGAAAAACACTTCAATGTGGCACGCCAGATTCGAGCCAAACTTTCAGGCCGAGTTTAGGGTGTTACAAAACCGATAGTTATGTGATCATTTTGAGTCTAGTATTGTGGCATGTATGTAAGTGTCTTTGGTTTGTGCCTTAGCATGTGTAAGTGTTTACTATTTAGCAAGCATGACATAACCATTTTGTATAATATGTTGCCTTTGTGATTTGGTAAATACATGGTATTGGTTATGTTTTATGCTAAATCATGTGAGAATATATGTTTGTATGTTTGGCATGTGAAATGATATAAAGTGAGGTAGATAAGATAACTAAGTTAAGGTATGGTTGGAATTGACATATTGGAAGGTATGCTAGGAATATTTATTTGAGAGTTGATTGTTGTGGTTCATTTTAAAGGCCTATACGTCATTGAAGCATTTAAAGTAAAGAAAAATATGTGTTAAGGTTATATGGCATGCGTTTATGTGTTTTGAAATAGGTTTATTTGGAATTTTATTAAATTTATTGAAATGAATGGATTTGTAATAGGTTGAACTCATGTTGAATTGATTTTTTTTTATTATTAGAAATGGTTAAATGATTTTTTTGGTATGAAGAATTATGAGTTTGGGTTGTTTTTAGTTGTACTAAGTTGTATAAGTCATATAAGTTGTTTGGCATATCTTGAATTGAGATTCAAAATGACATTTTTTTAACCAAGAATAGGGTTCACATCATGACAACAGCTGTCCAACGTCAAAACATTGTGCCAACAGTAAGTGATGTTGCGATGTTAGTATGCTCGAAGTCATGATGTGACTTACTATGTTGGCAGCGTCACAACATGGAGGATGTGAGGTTGCGACGTCGCTCTTAAATTTTCAAAATTTTACAATTTGGTCCTAATTAAAGCTTGGGTTAACAAAAGAGCTATCGTAAACTTGTGTACGACTCGAAAATGATTTTGTAATACATTATGTACTTGAATGTTAATTATTTATGTATTTAAATGATGATATGTTCCATGATATTTTGAATTTATTAAATCAATGATCGTAGTATCTTGTAGCTCAGACTCGACGGCTCTATCGGGTGTGGGGTGTTACATGACCATAAAAAGAAAACACATTTCTGTAGAAATAGTTTTTCGAAAAGCACTTTTCCTAGGATGTGTTTTTGTCAAGTCTGCAAAAAAGCGACCAATTTCCATAAATAATCAAAATTTGGACTTATATCCCTAGTTTTTTTCCTTGGAATTTGTCATATATTCCTAATTTTTCCTTTTTAACATAATGATCTATATAATATATTTTCATGATACAACTACATATTTATTATTTTATTTATATAAATAAATGAGTTATTAATTAAAAATTAATTTTATCATAATGAAATATATTTAATATATTTTTATTATATAGTTATATATTTAATATTTTAATTATATAAATAAAAGAATTATTAATTAAAAAGATAAACTAAAAATTGTTATAAAATAAAAAGATATGGAGAGAATAATGAACAAAGAAATATGAAAGCAATAGAGAATGTACTTTATTGATTAAAGGGATGATTACAATGCTTCATCAGAGTCTCTATTTGTAAGCATAAAAAGTATAAAAGAAGTAGAGATCTAATTCTAATAACTATTAGAATTTGAAGTACATCAAAACTTTATCTTGATCATGATGGACATCCACTTATAAGATATTCATAACACTCCCCATTGGATGCCCATTGGTAGATAATATGCCTCGTTAAAACCTTATTAGGAAAAGCCCTGTGGGATAAAAACCTAATGAAGGAAAAAGAGTACACAATTTTCTATTATAAGCTACCTCATTAAAAACCTTCACTAGGAAAACCCAATGGGACAAAACATTGGTTGAAGGAAAAGCGTAAAACTTGTTTTAGACTCCCCCTAATGACAATATTACATTACATCTTTAAGTTGACGCATTCCAATCTTATGTAGTAGTCTTTCAAATGTTGAAGTTTGCAATGCCTTAGTAAAAATATATGCTAAATTATCACTAGAACGAATTTGTTGAACATTTATATCACATATTTTCTTAAGATCATTGGTGAACAATAATTTTGGTGAAATATGTTTCATTCTATCACCTTTGATGTAACCACTCTTCAATTGAGCTATATATGCTGCATTTTCTTCATATAAGATAGTTGACATCTTTTCCTATAAAGGCAAAATACATATCTTCTGGATATGTTGGGTCAATAACCTTAGTTAAACACGCTCTCGACTTGCCTTACGCATTGCAATTATTTTTGCATGATTTGAAGAAGTAGCAACTAATGTTTTCTTTGTTGAACACCATGATATGGTAGTATGCCCCCACATGTAAATAAATATCCTGTTTGAGATCGACCTTTATGTGGATCTGGTAAGTATTAAGCATGAGCATAATCAACTAATAGGGATTTTGAATAATCTGAATAAAATAACCCCATATCAATTGTCCCTTTGAAATATCTAAATACATGCTTAATTTCATTCCAATGTCTACATGTTGGAGAAGAACTAGATCTTACTAACAAGTTTATAGTGAAAGCTATATCAGGTCTTGTGTTGTTTGCAAGATACACCAATGCTCCTATGGCACTTAGATATGGTACTTCAAGACCAAGAAACTCTTTATCATTCTCGAAAGGACGAAATTGATGTTTATTTACATCTAACAATCGTACAACCATCAGAGTAATTAATGGGTGTGCTTCATCCATGTAAAATTTCTTTAATATATTTTCTATATAATTTGATTAATGAACATGAATTTCATCTTTTAAATGCTCGAATTGTCAGCCAAGATAAAACTTTGTTTTTCTAAGATCTTTCATCTCAAATTCTTTCTTTAAACAATTTATTGTATTTTGAAGCTCTTCAGGAGTTTCAATAATATTTAGATCATCAACATAAACAAAAATTTTCACAAAGTCTGATCCAAACCTTTTTATAAAGACACATGGACTAATTGGATCATTTTTGTAACCTTCTTTTAACAAGTATTCACTAAGACAATTGTACCTTATACGTCTAGATTATTTTAATCTATATAATTTTTTTTAATTTGATCGAGCAATTTTCTCAAGAAACTATATATCCTTCTGGGATTTTAAATCCTTTTGGGATTTTCATATAAATTTCACTACCAAATGTACCATATAAATAGACTATAACAACATCCATTAGATGCATGTCAAGTTTTTCACATACTGTCAAACAAATAAGATATCTAAATGTGATCGTATCCACCACATGAGAATATGTCCCTTCATAATCAATGTCGGGCCTTTGCGAAAATCCTTGTGTAACAAGTTGAGCTTTATATCTTACGACTTCATAAATTTCATTTCATTTTCGGACAAATACCCATTTATATCCTACCGGCTTGACACCTTTAGGTGTTTGGAGTACAGGTCCAAAAACTTCACGTTTAGAAAGTGAATTCAATTTTGCTTGAATTTCATCTTTCCATTTTGGCCAATCTTTTTTATTTTTACATTCCTTAGTATATTTAGGCTTAAGATCCTTATTTTCTTTTGTTATTTCAATAGCAACATTATAAGCAAAATTGCTGTCGACAACTACATTTTTTTTAGTTCCATATTTCTCTCGTATTGGCATAACTTATCTAGATCTCTTTATTTTCATCATTTCCATTTTCACTTTTAGGTACCTGAATCTCTTCTTGATTTTTATAATTAGTTATGTCATGGGTCTCTTCAGGAACCCCGCCTCCACTATATGACAATATTGAATGTTTGCCTCTTTTCTTTTACGAGGATTTTTATCTTTGGAACTGACCAGTCTTCCACGCTTCAGGCATAGATTACATTCTTACGCACTAACAGTTTGCCCTATTAGGACATCAATTCGTTTTGGAGCATTTTTAGCTGGTATGTGAGATTTAATAGATTTGGCAGTTGATTTGTAAAATGAATTATCTGTTGAACTTCTAGCTCACGTTGCTTTGTACGAGGATCTTAGACATTGATAATTCATTTCAAGTATTTTATTAATCTAGCTTTTTATTCTCTCCCACTAATTTTGGGAAAACGAAAAAATCATGTCATAACTAAATATCAAATTAATAGCTCAAAAATATTATAAGGAGACTCATATAAATCTACATTCCCAATATCTTATTATGACCCATCTTTATGCGTTGTGGTGGAGCAATTGAAACATATACTGCACATCCAATAATTGTATGATGGAAAATATTTGGCTCTTGACCATAAATCAATTGTAATGGGGAGTATATATAATTTATTGGCTTGATGTGTACAACGTGTAAATCAATACAATCTCATGCTGAAATAGAAATTTTTGTTCTTATAAGTAATGATTTAACTGTTAGTTGGAGGCATTTGATAAATAATTCAGGTAAATCATTTTGTGTGTGAACATGAGCTATAGGATGTTCAACTTTTATCCCAATTGACATGCAATAATCATTAAAAACTTGAGATGTAAACTCACCAACATTAGTAAGATGAATTTTTTTAATTGCATAATCTAAAATTCATCATTTAAACAAGTGTCATTTGCGAGTTGATAACGTATGTGATTATTCTGTAGATGCATCTACCAAAATCATATAATATCAAAACCATTCAGATGGTGGATGAATGGGCCCATATTAATTTTAGAAATGCAAGACATTAAATCTCAACTTTAGCTAGTAAGTTTCTAAGAATAAATTTTCAAAGAGAACAAGCAACAAATGATAATTCTTTAAATTAAAGAATCTTCTAGTTCTTTAATGAATGTCCATATGAATTTTGAATTAATTTTTGCATCATATATGTTTTAGTAAACCTCTGGTTTACTTTAACATGTATTTAAATTATACTAAATTGTAACAAATTAATAATTTTACTATCATTCCTTTTACTTTGTATCCACATATAAGTGCTATTGTGACATTTACTACTGGAAATGTCTAAATCAATGTGAAGATTATAATGCCATTAAGTCAACAAAATAAATATAATTTCCAAACAATTTTATGCAATATTCATTTTAGGGAATATGCCAAAATCTTCAAATATCTATAAAAAGAAAAATTTACAACTTCAGGTGCATCCAACCATAACGAGTTTTAAATAGAATTATCATATTTCATTGCTCATAAATAGATCTTTCACAATCAAATATTTTTCTTTCAACCCCTTAATGGGGATGACGATAAAAGAAGATCACAAATATTATAAAATAAATATAAATTAATAACCCAATCTTCTCTTTTTCATCTTTTCAAAGTAGATATTTATGGCAATAGTGATTCATATTAAATATAATATTTTCCTCATTCACAATATCAATGTATAATCCATTATAAATATCTATCCATTCATGTTGTCATGATTATTCTCCAATTAAAATAAATATGATATAATAAATATAAGGAATAATATTTGTACTATCAAATATTGGAATAATATTTGTTTGTTTCAGTACCAAATAAGATAAATATTTTCTAACTGTAATGATAAATATTTTCTAACTGTAATGTGGCCAATAATATTTCATATCACATTGATAACATAAGTTATCTTTACCTTTTGAAAAGTTATTGTTCTCTTATTTATTACTATGTTCCCACTTAGTGGTTCATAATTATATTTTTTATTTTCTTTATGTTTGCATTCACTTTAGGGAATGTGACAAATCTAGTAGGGCAGGCTTCTAAACACCTCTATTGATTTTTTATTTCATAATCACCATCGTAAACATACGTGGATTTTAAATCAGAATCTATCCATTCATGTTGTCATGATTATTCTCTAATTATAATAAATATGATATAATAAATAAAACATAGTAAAATATACCTGAAGATCTTTAACATCATCGTCATCACCTTGACTATTATCACGAGCACTATTACAAGTACTAAAACAATTTTGTTTTCATAATAACATTTATAATATAATAGTAAAAATAATTTAATAAACAATCAGAATTTTCGTTGACGATGCTTGAAAATTATTTGATACACATTGTACTAAATTTCAATACCACATATATATATTATAAAATCTTATGTTGCTCTTACTAAAATATTTATAAATTAAATTTAAAATATATAATACAATTATTAAATATTAGCAAGTTAATAAGACTAAATGGATCCTATCAAATTTCTCTTTAATCAACAATGGTAGGTTAATAACACTTTCCACCGTAATTTTAATGAAATTCAAGAATAAATAACAAGAAAAAAAATTTTAAACATAGAAATAGTATGCATAATATAACTTAATTAAAAAAAAACCCATATTAATAGTAAACATATCTAATCAACAATTATATCTTTTATATAAAAAAAATTTAACCTAGAAAGACAAAAATCAAATACCATCAGAATGTGAAATTTATGTTAAATAAAAATTAGTAGTCATACCTTAACTGAAAAAGAAAATATGATCGAAATATAAAAGTTTCTTACCAAATCTATTCTTTACCCATGCTTGTACAATTATAAATCAAAGATCAGGAATAAGAACCATAATCCATTTTGAGATTGAATATTTCAACATCCTGAAGATGAAGTTGTAAGGGTGAAAGTTTAAGGTGAAAAGGAATTTGGTTTGTGGGACAACTTTGAAAGATTTTGAAAAAAAATGGAGAATTTGATAATGTGTTATAAAATAAAGAGGGATGGAGAGAATAAAGAACAAAGAAAATATGAAAGCAATAGAGAATGTACTTTATTGATCAAAGGGATAATTACAATGCTTCATCAGAGTCTCTATTTATAGGCATAAAAAGTATAAAAGAAGTAGAGATCTAATTCTAATAACTATTGGAATTTAAAGTAAATCAAAACTTTATCTTGATCATGATGGACATCCTCTTAATAAGATATTCATAACAAAAATAAAATAAAAAAATTGAAAATAAAATGTTTATTAATTAAAAATTAACAAAAAAAAAAAAACTTGAAACAACATGAAATAAAAAAAATAAAAAATGTGCTTGAGATAGGAATCAACCTTAGGACTTAAGGATAGGAATAGTAATATGTGACCATCTAACAAGAGAAGCTAACATGTTAAAAGAAAGCATTTTTTGCAGAAAACAAAAGGCTTTTGCAGGACACGCTTTTGCCACATCTATGAAAAAAAAGCCTAGTTCCCTAAATAATCAAAATTTTGGCTTATATCCCTATTTTTTTCTAAAATTGGTATATACTCCTAATTTTTCCAAAAATTATAGTAGCAAATATACATGTACAAATTATTAAATCTAATAAAAATACAATACTAATAATGCCGACATGTGTAACAGCCTGTTTTTTATCAAATTGGAACAGTGATTTTGGGACCACAAATTCTAGGTCAAAATATTTGCTTTATTATTATTTTAATGTTTACAGCATGATTGAGTGATTGTGTAAAAATTTCGTTAAGAAATTTTGTTGTTTAAATGGTCAATTTGAGAAAAAAGACTAAATCGCGTAATGTGTAAAAGTGAAGTTCTATTAGTTAAAAGTATCTAATAGCTATAGAACCTTAAAGTAAATGTCCTTATGTTGTAATTGGACCATTAATAGCATGAGTGGACATATATGGACATATATTAAGGTGATTTAAATGGTTTTATAATAAGGTTAATATAGTAATTTACAAAATAAAGGATAATTAATAAAACGAAAACATAAAGATGAGTTTTATTCATCTTTCTTAACCATACATAGCAAAGAAGAAAGCCATTTTAGGGATTGAAACATTTGACTACTTCAAGGTTCAATTGTAAGTCCGTTTTTGTCCCATTTTTGATGATTTCTATGTTTTTGTGATCGTTGCAACTAGTACTAGCTAGCCCAGGGATTATTTTGCAAAATTGTTAAAGATATTGAATGATGCCATTGATGAATACATGTGTATTTTGAAGTTTCTTGATAGATTATGAATGCTTGTTAATAGATATACAAGTTTTGTTAAGTGATTTTTAGTGAAAATTCAAAATAGGGATTAAATTGAGAAATGTTAAAAATTTGTGGTTAAAATGTGAAATAAATGAAAAATATGGACTGCTAGGGGCATAATGGTAATTCGACTAAGCATGGGTGTTTTGAAATTTGTATGAATTTGTGATTTTGTGTAATAAGGACTAAATTGTAAAAATGTGAAAGTTTAGGGGTTAATGTGTAAAATAGCTCAAATGTATATTTTAGATTGAATTGAATAAATAGATGATTAAATAAGTTAATTTTGAATATATTTAGATCAAGAAAAGTGGAATTCAGATCTAGATCGGGGAAAGACTAAAGTTATCGACTAATCAACTTATTTCGTTGTATACACATTCGAGGTAAGTTCGTATGTGATAAATTTCAATATAAATGTATTTCATATGCTTTGATATTGCATAAATTGTGAATACGAGAATTTGAATATGAACGATAGTGATTCAACGGCGATTCGACATTTGAAATTTCGGTTGAACCTTAGGAATAGTTTAGGATGCTAGTGACATGTCATTAGGGGATACATTGAGTTGGCTTCAGGCCATGATATAGCACTTCAGGTGCGAGTTATACTGATTTGGCTTCGGGCCATGCATATCTGCTGATTTAGATGGCAATATGTGGTATTTATGTTTTGTATTAGTTGGTGTTGGAATTGGTTTAAATCATGCTTGATTGGAATTGAAATATAAGCCTATTGATGCTATATTGTGTGTTACTTGAGAGGTGTAGGTGTGCCTAAATTTGGGTGGTAAATTGGCTTGGTAAATAGCTTATTTTTGTCTACACGAGTAAAGACACGGACGTGTGTCTAAGCCGTGTGTGACACGGTTAAGTACACGGCTATGTGTCCCCTTGGTGCTGAATTTGAATTCAAGTTAGTATGCTGCACATGGCCTCACACACGAGCGTGTGACTTGGCCGTGTGACATAAGTCAGTATACCCTACAAGTTTGGCACGGTCTAGCACACAGTTTCACACACGGGCGTGTTTGGCCATTTTTAGGGCACATGGGCGTGTGTGTTGGCCGTGTGACTCAAGTCAGAGAGTTACACAGGGTCAAACACGGGCTGGGACACGGCCATGTGCTCCTATTTCGAATGTCCACACGGCCTGTGACACAGGCGTGTCTGGTGATCATGTGAGACACACGGCCTGGCCACATGGGAGTGTGTCCTTTGTTTTGAGAAAAATTTTCAAAGTATCATGAAAGTTTCTTAAGTTATCGGTTTAATCCCGAACCACTCCCAAAGCATGTTTAGGGCCTAGTAGGCTCGTATTGGGGACAAATTGATTGAGATTGAATGATGATTGTATGATTTGATTAAATGTATGTGAAAAGTATATATAAAATGTGTTGTAAGTCTGGTAATGCACCGTAACCCTATTTCGACGTTGAATACAGGTGAGGGATGTTACAACATGACTCAACATCTTTTCACCAAAATCTTTTATCTATAGAGTTTGGGAGTTTTATTTATTCAAATATTTATTTTTTTATTTCACAAAAATAGAATCAATTCAAAATTATTTAGTGAAATGTTTATTATAAATGACTTTCACATCCATTGGATGTAACAACCCATTTTTGGGTCAAATCAGAATAGTAGTTTCGGGACCACAAATCTGAAGTCAAAATATTTATTTTATTATTATTTTATTGTTTATAGCATGAATATATGATGGTGTGAAATTTTCATTAAAAAATTTTAGCATTTGAATGCTCAATTAGGTAAAAAGGACTAAATCACGTAAAATGCAAAAGTGCTATTCTATTAGCTAAAGAGATATAGAACCTTAAAGTAAAGGTCCTTAAGTGGTAATTAACCCATTTGGGAGTTAATAGATAATAGTGGAGTGGTATTTGGTGTAGTTATTAAATAATTTAACGTTAGTTCGGTAAATTGGCTATTAAATGATAATTTAATAAAATAAAAGCCATTTTATTCTTTGTCATCTTCATCTAGCCGATTATACAAAGGGAAGAGCCATTTTCTTAGCTCCAATATTTGGCCATGTTATCTATGCTCAATTAGGTAGGTTTTTGTCCCCTTTTTTAGATCGTTGCAGCTTAATCTAGCTAGCCCGTATCTTCGATTTCAAAACTGTTAAAGTATTTGAATGTTGCCATTGTTGAATGTATGAATATTTTGTTAGTTGATGATGGAAATTAAATCATTGTTGTTAGATGTACAAGTTTTGTAAAGTGAATTTTGGTAAAAATGTTAATTTTGGATTAAATTGTGAAATATGAAAATTTAGTGGTTGAATTTTAAAATAAATGAAAAATATGGGCTGATATGAGAATGGGTAATATTTGGCCAGCATGAATTTGTATTAAATTGAACGAATTGTGATTTTATGTGATAAGGACTAAATTGCAAAAATGTGAAATAATAGGGGTTAAAATGTAATTTTGCCAAAATGTGTAAATTGTGCTAAATTGAATGAAATGGTGATTAACTAAGTAAATTTTGGTGTTAAATAGATATAGGTAAACGAGATTGGATCTAGAATGGGGGAAAAGAAAGTATCAGATTAGTCGACCTAATTCGTCATTACAGTGAATGAGGTAAGTTCGTATGTAATAAGCACTATTATAATTATGCTTTTAATGCTTTGATATTGCATAAATTGTATATATGAGATTACATTCATGTTCGACGACAAATCAGCTATATGTGGCACTTAGTGTGCGATTTGGCATAGCTTCGGCTATATATGGCACTTAAGTACGATTCGACATAGCTCCGGCTATATATGGCACTTCGTGTGCGAGATTTAAGATAGCTTCAGCTATGTACGAGACTTAGTGTGCGAGACATCAAGTATTCAACTGTATTTCGAATATGTTTAAGCTTGTTATAAATTCGTACAGGTATGTACATACATAGTATGAGCTTTAAATCAAAGAAGTTACGAAGTTTGCATATAAGCGTATGAATAAGTATGTGAAAGGTTTGTTAGCAATCATGAATTTCATATGATGAGTAATTGGAAAATTATGAGAATTCATCTGGTTTAATTGAATATATAAAAATGTGATGGTTATTGAATTGAATATAGTTTATTTCTATTTGCTTATGCTTATGTAAATGTGAATGAATTGATAAGGAGTATTCAAATAATATAAGCATTGAAATGAATAAACTTGTAAAATTCTTGGTTAACTATGTGAACAGATACATGACATAAAGGTGGGATTATACAAGTTATATTATAGTATTTATAATGGCTTAAAATGTGTTTATTTGATGAGATGGGTTATTATCATACGAGCTTACTAAGCTTTATAGCTTACTTTGTTATCTTTTCTATGTTTATAGTGACTCAGAGGCTCGCTCGGGTTGGAATTCATTGGAGATCATATCACACTATCTAGCTATGGTTTGGTACTTATAAGCTTTGTGATATTGGTTATATGGCATGTATAGGTTTTGTGGTTGTTTGTTGAGTATGAGTGATTTTGGTGATTGATGCATATGTGCTTGATATGTATTTAGCCATGAGATTTGGCCTGATAATGATGTAAGGTTTGATAAGTATAGGTTATAGTTACTTTGGTTTGGTTGTTGGAAGTGTTTTTGGCTATTTGAAAATGCCATTTGGTATGTGTTGTATAATAGCTTGAGATGTGCTTGGTTTTGGTTGGTATTTGAATGCCAAATTGGTTAATAAAGTATGTTGATTTAGTATATGATATATATGTGAATTTTGGCTTATGAATCTTGTTATTTGGTATGTGATTTAGTTAAGTAAATGATTGTGATATAAGCTTTGAATAGATTTGTATTGAAATGGTTTATAATGTAATGATTTGAGATTGATTTGGCTGTTTAATTGTGTATGGAAATGGCATCATTAGCACTTGTATAGGTGTGTTTTCTTTGAGTAAGAAATGTGGCTTGTAACTAGCCTATTTTCGTCCACACGGGCAGAGCACACGGGCGTGTGACTTAACTGTGTGTGACACACAATCATAGTACACGGTCGCGTGTCCCTTGGTGTTACAATTGGAAGTAGGTTAGTATGCTCTACACGACCTCACACACGGACGTGTGAATGGCTGTGTGGTATAAGTTAGTATTCCCTAAAGGTTTAGCACGGCCTAGCATATGACTTGGACACGGGGCGTATGTGGCCATTTTGAATGGTCACGCGACCTTGGCACACAGCGTTTGTTTGGCCGTGTGACCCAAGTTAGTACGTACCCCCTGTTTTCACACGACCGATGACACGGGCATGTCTAGTGGCCGTGTGAGACACACGGCATGCCCACATGGGTGTGTGTCCCCTGTTTGAAGGAAAATTTTCTAGTTTCTCAAATTTGTTCTTAATTATAGGTTTAGGCCCGAACCATTTCTAAAGCATGTTTTAGGCATTGTAGGCTTGTGTAAGGGACAAATTGATTGAGATTGAATGATGATTTTATGAATTGGTTTAAATGTATGTGAAAAGTATGATTAAATGTATTGTAAGCCCGATAATGCTCCGTAACCCTATTTCAGCGTTGAATACGGGTGAAGGGTGTTACATTTATTGGTATCAGAGCTACGGTTTAATCGATTCTAGGACTAACGTAGCATATATAAGTCTAGCTATACATGCCATATAAAACCTGTAATAGTGTGATATCTCCCGACTTTGACAAAAATTATTTTAGTTAGACAGATATGCTTTCCAACCGAGCTAATTCTGATAGTACAAAAAGTGGTACTCAAATATTTGAGCGAAAATGTGTTTATGACGAGTTGAAATTCATAAAGGTATGAATAAAAGTTCATAATATTAGGTTATTGATAAATGTTATGTTATATGCATGTATATGTGAGTTAAATTTGAGGCTTTACGACCCTCACCCCCTTATCAGTATAGTGTCACAATGAAATCCGTAAGATTTAGATTGAATAAGCTCACAAGTGTGGAATTTAGAGTTCCGTGATTGAAGGATTAATACTGTAGTCAGATAAGAGAAGGAGTCAATAGTAAAGATAGTACTAGAAGAGATATCAGATCGTTTTGAAGGCTATTTGGGTTATGCAAAGTTACTATTAAGGAAGAAATTGACTTTGATGAAACAAAATATTCAGGTATGATATCTAAAGAATGTATTAACGGGAAGTTCTACTTAATTGATTTCAGTTAGTGATGGTATAAAGAGGAATAAATAATGATAGAATTAGATAGTGGAATAATGTTTGAATTGTAAAGATATCTGAGTACAGCAGTATAGCCGAATAGCTTATAATGATCTCTTCGGGTATTCTATGTGATAAATTTTTCTTAGAAGTATATGTGGCTATTTATTTTCAAATGAAACTCTTATCGTATTAGAACGCTAGCTAAACATACTGATAGACGAAAGCATTGTTGGTCTGTTTAGGTTATGATTGGCATTGCTCTATCTTTCCCTGGTATTCTATTACATTGTGTTGATAGAAAAGTCAACGGTAAAATCCATATGATGCTAGTATTCTGTTTCTAATGGTTATTGTTTTGTTGAATAGACATGAAGATTATATTGCTTCTGTGACAGTTGATTTCAGTGCTTATGAGTGATGTTTTCTTCTGGAATTTCTCTGGGATATCATTGAGATCTTTATCATTCTATATGGGTTGTAATTTTTAGAAATTCTGTATAGTTCCATACTTTGAGATTTCGCTACCTCAATTTTATTATGATTCTATGTGATTATCTGCAAGAGATATTGTTTTGACGGAGATGAATATATCTATTATGATTATAAATTTTGGTTTGATCATGGGAGTACAATGGTATTGTCATTAGATTTATAGAGGTTATGTTTCTGCATTTATTTCAGTTGAAACCATATTTGATTTTCTTTTGTGTTCAAAATGCATTATTAACAGCTGAGATGTTATCTATTTATACGGTTGAGATGTCGGTCTTATTATGGCATTATTATTTTTTATTTGATGGATTTAGCTTCAGTATAGTACAACACTTTGATGATTAATAGTTGAGATAGCTTTATCATATAATCCTTTCTAGTTTTCTTGAAAGGGAATTGACATTGGCAAAAGCATAGACGATAGAAGATCAAGTTCAAATCTGTATAATAGTTATCATTTCTAGGTAAATCTTGGTATATGTCAATGAGTAAAGACGAAATATTATGTCATATTCGAGTTATGTAGCTTTTTAAGAAGATCTTTGACTATTATCCTGAAGAAATTGCGATAAATTGTATGTTTGGGTTATCTTGACAAGAAGAAGAAAGATTTTCTTTGAAAATTTATTGCTTGACAGCCAAGATCGATTCAGTTGTTTAGTTTGATTGGGTTATTTGTTTGAAAGGTTAATTGAGTTTATCCTTGGGCTGAAAATAAATTTTGTGCGTTCACGAGTAAATAGATGGATAGTCTGAATGAAGAATTCATATTTTAGAAGATATGATACAGAATTATAGCTATTGAAACGGTTCTATCTGAGAAATATTATTGTAAATTAAAGTTGTTTTGATTGTTGAAGTTTTCATTTGTGTAAAGTTTGATTTGGTTTAATATATGTTAATAAAGTTATAAACAGTTGAAAACACTGTTAACTGAAGCATCAGTTTTGGTTCAGTCTGAATCGGGTAAAGAGTTTATGATTTTCAGTCATGCGTCATTGAATGGTTTGGAATGTGTTTTAGTATAAGAATGTATAGTGATGTTGTATGCTTCCATACAGTTAAATTTGCATGAAAAGAGTTATTCGACGCCCGAATTAGAGATGGTTGACATTGTAATTGCATTGAATAGTTAGCGACATTAATTGTTTGGTGAGTAATGTAACTTATTTGATGACTGCAAAAGTTTAAAATATTTGATGTTATAGAGAGATCTGAATTTGGGATAGCAAAGATGGCTTAAACTATCGAAAGATTTTAAGTCAGTAATTGGTTATCATCCTGGACAAATGATTATAGTCACGGATATTTGAACAAGAAATCTTTGTGTGCTTTACAAGCGATGAATACGTGACTGATCTTATCAGATGATGGATAGATATTAGTTAAGTTAAAAGCTAAATTCATGTTAATTCCACAATTTTGTGAAACTCGGATATGTATCAGTTAATTGAAAGTTAAAAGAGTTCAACGTGAATTAACTTCTGATTTAGAGCTTCAGATTGGAACCGATGATTATTTATTGTTTCGAGGTAGAGTTCGTGTACCTAGAAATCCAGAGATTATACAATAATTGTTATGTCTAGCTTACAATAATTATCTGTTCATTCAGGGAATACTAAGATGTAAAATAATCTGAGACAGTTTTACTGGTGAATGAGTATGAAACGTGATACTTTTGACTTGTGTCCAAATGTCTGATTTATCAACAGGTTAAAGCTGATTATCAAGTACCTTCAGGACTATTACAGTCTGTGTTATTATCTAAGTGGAGATGAAATAGAATTTCATTGGATCTTGTAAAAGGAAGGTGTTATCTGAACTATTGTTGATTGTTGAAGAAGTCTATACATTTTATCTCAGTACATATAATTTTTCTCTTGATAGACTAGCTAAGTTATACATTTCTAAAATTGTCAGTTTTTACAGAGTGCCAGTCTCCATTATTTCGGATAGAGATTCGAGTTTTATATTGTGTTTCTAAAGAAAACTACTGTAAACTTTGGGTATGAGGTTGTATTATAATACCGCATTTCATTCTCCAACTGATGGATAATATGAGAAAGTGTAACAACCCAATTTTAGGCATAGTCAGAATAGTGGTTTTGGGACCACAAATCCAAGGTCATAAAATTTATTTTAGTATTATTTTGAGGTCTACAGCATGATAATATGATCGTGTAAAAATTTTGTTAAGAAATTTTATCGTTTGAATGCTCAATTTGTGAAAAAGGACTAAATCGCATAAAGTGCTAAATTTTTGTTCTATTAGCTAAATGTGTTAAATAGCTATAGAACTTAAAAGTTGAGCTCCTTATTGAGTAATTGTACCACTATATGTGAGTGGATGTACATGGAGTGTAATAAATGAAAAGTCAAGGTTGGTGGGGTTTTGTATTTTGATGGCTTAAGATAGATTAAATAAAAGCAAATAAAAATGGTCATCTTTTTCATTCCTTCATGCATCGAAAATTACAGCAAGAATTGTAACACCCCAAACTTGGCCTAGACGTTATGGCTGAATCTGACGTGTCACATCGAAGTTTTGAAAACCCAAGCTTCGTTTTAATGTTTAAAGATTGTCTTTCATTAAATTAACAAAGTGAATGGAAGCTGCGCACCAGGTAGGGATCCGAAACAGAGGAGGTGAGCCATGAAGGCTGCTTAAGTACCAAGCTCTTGATTGGATCCAATCCTAGACATGCCCACAACCATTGCCACACTTTGATAAACAAGTTGAAACTCATTTAAGTAGTTATCTTTTTTATAGCAATTATGTGTGTCGTTGCGTTATTTTGAAATCAAGTATCATTTTGAAAACACGTCCTAAGTCTAGCCTATTTTGATTGTTATCAGAAAGATATAGAGTTATATAAATATAATCCCAAATAAATAGTTAAAATGGCCTTATTACAACCCAAATATAAATAATATTAAAAGTGAGAATAAACTGAAAGAAAAACCATTTATTCAAAGATAAGTCCAAACGTGATCACCATGGCCACTCTACATCCCCTCCGGCTCCAAGTCTCCACATCAAGGCTCACCTGTAAAGATAAGAAAGAAAGGGGGTGAGTTTGGGAAACTCAGTGTGCAACAAGCCCCTTTCAGAGCCCAAAACAATATCAGCCTACTGGGCCTAAGCCCGAATTCAATTACTACATATACTGGGCCGAATCCTTTCAATTATTCATATACTGGGCCGAAGCCCTTTCATTATTCATATCACTGGGCCGAAGCCTTTACTGTAAACGGTATAGCCCATAGGCCCATTTCAATGTCACATGTTATATTAATGAATGAATGCAACCCATTTGGGGAGACTACTCAACCCACCAACCGCTACTCTCCACCCGTACCAACCAAGCTCTCCATGTGGGGAATAACTCAACCCACCCAACCAAAATCTCCACTGGTAGCATAGCTGCTTAACATATAACTGGAGGCCTAGCCTCTTTTTAAAAAAAAAACTAGGGCAAAAGCCCTTTTCGGTAAACTGGGGCAAAGCCCTTTTTCACTTCCTCTATTCATATAAACCCAACCCATGCATATACGATTATATCATGGCATATCATGTTCATATCATGTCACATCAACATATCATGCATCACATTCATCATTAAACCCTAGGGGTATAATAGTCATTTTTACCCAAGCGCAAAATAGTCAATTTTCATAACATAGGGGTAATTTCGTAATTTTACCAACTATCGTGGGTTTTCTGTGTACATTAACAATTAGCAATAATTCCGAATGCTTAAACAATAATTTCTAATCCACCATAGCAAGTTCAGGCTTTTAGGCCCTAAATCCCTAATGGGCCCTACGAATGTCGATTAAGCCCTTTAAACCCATTTAGCCTATATTCCATAACAGTATTAACTAACTTAACGCGCAATTTAACAGGATTCCATTTTCTACCAATTTTTCCGAAATGGGCCCGGAAGCCCATTGGGCCCGACTTCAGCCCCTCGAGGGCTAACTTACTGTGATGCAAAAAATCGTGCTCTTATCCGTTCCAACGATCCCGATCATCAACTTAGCGTATTTACCCAACCTATGAGCTTTCGCACGCTCACAAGTCCTCGAAATACTAGAGCTTTTAGCATTTCTGCTTTTTGGCATTTATCGAGTTAAGCTACAAAAGAGGGTTCGTTACACACCTGTTTGTGACGTTCACCTAGCAAAGTCTCCCACGCCAATCCTACAATTAACCGTCACCCTAATTAGTGTACAAATCATGCTTATTAAACCCAAACACCACCTTACCATATTCGACCAAGGAACCCCTACTGGCCGTAGATCACCTACCTTCACCGAGTTTGATTCTCGACCAAAGTTATCCAAGTCAATCCTCTAAGCCTTGCTGCTCCTCCAAAGTTATCTAATCCGCTATAGAAACCATAAGAATCACATGAAAAATCCCAATAAGGCCTATATTACAAATCGGCAACCTCCCTAAACCATAGAAGGTTTTGGCTTTTGTCAACAGGAATCGATTTAGTGTGCGAATACTTACCACAGTCTTTCTTGTGTGCCATCTCGGGTTTAGTAGATGAGGAATAAGAACAGAAAAGTTGCTGATCCAAAAAGAATTCGGCACCACTAATTTTCACAAATTTCGACTTTTGAGGTTTTTCGACAAAAGTGGAGATAAAGAGCAGTAGATAAAACAAAAGGGATTAGTGGACTGGTTTTGGAGAAGAAAAGAAAGAAATATGGGTGGAGAGGATGATAGTTTCGGCTAGAAAAGGAGAAAGGAAGAGAAAGAAGGAAACCGTATGGTGGCTACACAGAAGTAAATGGCACAACTACTCCCCAAATGCCGAAATACCAACCTAATACTCCCTTGCCGAAATCCCCTCTCCAATTCCCACTATTTGGCCAACTCTTAGCTTCTCTCCTAATCCCTTAAATCTCTCCCCTTATCACTCATTAATCCATGTGTTTGACCAATTTCCAACTCTTCCCAACAGAGTTCCATTCAGCTTCCAACTCCTGCCTGCTCAAGTCATAAAAAGAACACCTCAACTGCTAACTCCAGGAATCGAACCTTGGCTCTCCTCAACCACTTACATGCCACCTTTTTAGGTCCTTAGTGGCATCACTTAGCCACTTTGCCAGGGGCTCTTTTGTGTCACAATTTGCCCATATCTTTTAATAAGGCCACCTATCTAAAGCCCTTAACTCCTTAAGCTTAAAATTTAAAAATTCTACCGGGTTTTAGCTTACACATGGGCCTTGCATAGGCCCATTTACATATTCCATTTATGAGTTCTACTACCAAATAAAAAATTTCTAAAAACTCTACCAATTTCCTGAAAATTACGATAAACCCGAAAATCAGGATGTTACAACTTTACCCTCCTTAAAGAAATTTGGCCTCAAAATTTTACCAGATTCAAACAGTTGAGGATATTGTTGACGCATTGCCTCCTCGGATTCCCATGTAGCTTCCTCTTTGCCATGGTTTCTCCAAAATACCTTCACCAATGGAACTGTCTTTCTTCTCAACACCTTGACGTCACGGTCAAGTATTTGTACAGGTTCTTCTTCGAAGGTTAAATCTGACTACACCTTAATTTCAGCAACTGGCATGATATGAGTTGGGTCAGAACGATATCGTCTTAACATAGGCACATGAAAGACGTCGTGAATACGATCCAGTTCTGGAGGTAACTCTAGATGATAAGCCACTGGCTCTATCCATTTAAGGATCCGATAAGGTCCAATGATCCGTGGACTCAACTTGCCCTTCTTTCCAAACCTCAATATCTTCTTCCAAGGCGAAACCTTCAAAAAGACCTTGTCCTCTACAGCATATTCCATGTCTTTACGCTTCAAATCCATATAAGACTTTTGTCGATCTGTTGCCTCCTTTAACCGACTCTTGATTACCTTAACTTTGTCTTCAGTCTCCGCTACTAACTCCGGTCCAAGTACTTGCCTCTCTTCCAACTTAGCCTAACAAGTAGGCGAACGACACCTTCGTCCATACAGTGCCTCATATGGAGCCATCTGGATACTTTCTTGGTAACTATTGTTATACGCGAATTCCGCTAACGGTAAATAATCCTCCCAACTACCCCTAAAGTCGATAACACAACCCCTCAACATATCTTCTAAAATCTGAATGACCCTCTCTGACTGCCCATCCGACTGAGGGTGAAAAGCCGTACTAAAATCCAATCGTATTCCTAATGCCTCGTACAACTTCTGCCAAAATTGAGATGTAAACCTTGGGTCTCGGTCAAAAATTATTGATAATGGCATACTATGCAACCGTACTATCTCTGCCACATACAATTTGGCCAACCTCTGAAGTGAGTAATCGGTTCGAACAGGTATGAAATGGGCAGATTTTGTTAGCCTATCCACAATTACCCAAACTGAGTCCTTCTTGGAAGGTGTCAATGGCAAACCACTTACAAAATCCATAGTTACCCTTTCCCACTTCCAAAGTGGTATCTTTATTGGCTGTAACAATCCTGAAGGTAGTCGATGCCCGGCCTTTACTTGTTGACACGTCAAACATTTTCCCACAAATTCGGTCACTTCTCGCTTAAGCCCAGGCCACCAATATAGCTCTCGCAAGTCTCGATACAACTTCCTCTTGGATGCATAGCACAAGGTCCACCATGCGCCTCTTTTAAAATCATCAATCTCAAATCAAAGTCCTTCGGTATATAAATTCTTCCTCGAAAACAAAGAAACCCATCACCATTTAATCCAAAGTCTGGATTCTCCCCCTTCTCAACTTGCTGAAACTGGGAAACCAACGACTCATCCACCAACTGCTGCTTCTCAATCTGCTCCACCCAAGTCGGTCTCACTTGTAACTCTGCCAATAAGCTTCCATCGTCGTACAAGCTGAAACGAGCAAATATTACCTTCAATTCTGCCACAGTCCTACTACTCAACGTATCAGCCACGACATTTGCCTTACCTGGATGGTACTCAATTGAACAGTCATAGTCCTTCAACAACTCTATCCACCTTCGCTGTCTAAGATTCAGCTCCTTTTGAGTCAGCAAGTACTTAAGAATCTTATGATCCGTATAGATAATGCATCTCTCCCCATACAAGTAGTGCCTTCATATCTTAAGCGCAAAAATCACTGTGGCCAACTCTAAGTCATGAGTAGGATAGTTTAGCTCATGAGGCTGAAGTTGTCGTGAAGCGTAAGCGACCACTTTACCTTCTTGCATCAACATACAACCCAAACCTACATGTGACGCATCACTATACACAGTGAAATCCTTACCAGATTCTGGCTGAATCATCACTGGTGCCTCAGTCAGAACCTTCTTTAACTTCTCAAAAGCCTCTTGCTGTTTACTCGTCCAAACAAATGGTGCTCCCTTCCTTATAAGTTTCGTTAATGGTGTTGCCAACACAGAAAATCCTTCCACAAGTCTTCTATAATAACCTGCTAACCCCAGAAAACTTCGGATTTCTGTTACAGACCTCGATGGCTTCCACTCGAAAATCGCCTCAATCTTCCGAGGGCCTACCTTAATCCCTTCTGCAGACACAACATGCCCCAAAAAGGTTACTTCATTCAGCCAAAACTCACACTTACTAAACTTAGCATAAAGTTGCTTTTCCCTTAGCACTTGCAGCACAATCCGCAGATGCTCATCATGCTTCTCTTCCGTTTATGAGTACACCAAGATATCATCAATAAAAACGATAACAAACTGATCCAATTATGGCTGAAACACTCGATTCATCAAATCCATGAATGCTGCCAGTGCGTTAGTCAAGCCAAAGGGCATAACCAAAAACTCGTAATGACCATATCGAGCTCTGAATGTCGTCTTATGAATATCCTCTTCTTTGACTCTTAATTGATGATATCCTGACCGAAGGTCAATCTTAGAGAACACCGAAGCTCCTTTCAGTTGATCAAACAGATCGTCGATTCTTGGCAAGGGATACTTGTTCTTGATCGTCAGTTTGTTCAACTGGCGATAATCAATACATATTCGCATGGTCCCATCTTTCTTCTTTATGAACAGCACTGGTGCACCCCACGGAGAAATAGTGGGTCTTTAAACCCTCTGTCCAACAGTTCTTGAATCTGAGCTTTCAGGTCCACCAACTTCTTTGGTGCCATCCTATAAGGTGTAATAGACACTAGAGCCGTTTCAGGTAACAAGTCGATTCTGAACTCAACTTCTCTGTTTGGAGGTAGTCCAGGAAATTCCTTCGGAAACACATCTTGGAATTCCTTGATGGTCCTAACTGACTCCACAGCCATCTCCTTAGGTTCAGCTTGACTCACTAATGCTAAACACGCTTCACAAACTTTCCAAATCAACTTCTCAGCCCTTAAAGCCGAAACAACATTAGACAGATAATTCTTTCGCTCCCCTATGACCATTATCTCCTCATCCTTGGCAGTTCTTAACACCATTCTCTTAACAGCATAATCCAACGTCGCCCTCTGCTTGGTTAGCCAGTCCATCCCCAAAATAAGATCAAATTCCCCAAATGGCAGCTCTATCAAATCTCCTACAAATATCTCACCTTGTGTCTCTAAAGGCACATCCTTAAAGAGTTTATCTACCTTAACCGAGTGTCCCAATGGACTTATTACTGATACCCCATTCACAGTCTCCTCAGGAAAAACACCTAATGCCCCAGATACATCACAAGCAACATACGAGTGGGTGGAACCCACATCAATTAAAGAAGTATAAGGCTTGCTGTGTATGAGGAACGTACCACTTATAACATTAGGTGCGTCACCTTCCTCACAACATCGTGCAGCATAAACCAATGTTAGCTGTTGAGCCTCAGCTTGCCCAGCACCCCTGCCAGGTGCCCCACGTCCTCGTCCATTACCATTGCCACCTCTACCTTGCCCACGACCCCTCTGTGGTGGTGGTCCTCCTCGCTGCTGTTGAACACCTCTTTGCTTTGCAGCTTGATCCTGAGCTACTTTCCGAGGACACTCTCTGAACTTATGTTCCTTTGACCCACATCGAAAACATGCTCCAGTTCGTTTCCAACACTCCCTCATATGTGCTTTGCCACAGTCCCTGCAAACCTGTGACCTAAAAGTATTCACCGGAGCTGGTTCCTCCACTCTAGCTTTCTTAACATTTCTATTTGCAGTACTGAGGGTCCAGAATCCCTTCTGAATCTAGGTCCATCCCTCTCACGATTCTGCCGTTCAGTCTTTTTTACTTCCTTGGCTATCTTAGCCTTCTCCACCAATGTAGTGAAGTCACGTTCCCTCTGTGGAGCTATCAGCACTCTAAGCTCATCGCGAAGGCCATCCTCGAATCGAACGCTGCGCTCATATTCAGTCGCAACTATCCCGCTAGCATATCGACTCAACCTCAAGAATTCTGCCTCATACTCCGCAACAGTCTTATTACCTTGTGCCAGATTTAAAAATTCCTTTCGGCGGGCATCCACATAACTAGCTCCAACATACCTCCCCTTAAAAGCAGACTTGAACAGCTCCCAAGTCACTTGTTCGATTGGGGTACTTTCCCTTACAGTGATCCACCACTGGTATGCCTCATCTCTCAGTAACTATACGGCTCCCTTCAGCTTTTGGTCCACAGAGCAATCGAGGTCATCCATAATCCGCTTTGTTGCCTCTAACCAATATTCAGCCACGTTTGGGGCTACTCCAGATACGCCCCTAAAAACCTTTGCTCCATTAGCCTAGAGTCACTCAAAGATGGATCCTCTATTTACTGTCCCGGTGCTAGCTCCAGCAACCCTTTCCAGGACCCTTAGCATCGCTTGGGACAAAGCATCGTCCCCCGCAGCCTGCTCATACAACCCAGTCTCAGTTGCCTGTGGCACAAATGCCTCATCAGCTGGCCTATGCCCTGAGGATGAAGATTCAGCCTGCATTCTTTCGCGACCACGTTCGCGGCCTCGTCCACGAGTTCCTCTTGTACTCATATCGAATTATCTGATTATGAATTTTATGATTAGTCGAATGTTTCAATTTTTATTAAGAGATGTCTTATGGAAATACAGCAGTTCAGGGATTGTTTTCGCAGTGGTGTAGCCTAACTACAATCTCAATCCTACCATTTTACAGCTCTACCTATCTAAAGTATCATGGTAGGGCCTTAGTTCTATCCATAACATCATATCAACGTAAAAGTAAGGGTACTTATAGACTTGGTGACAGGGATTCAGTGTGCCACGCCTTTCTTTAAACCATTTAAAACTTTAAAGACATGTACTTGGTCACAGAAATAAAAATTTCCTAAAAACTGATTTAAAGTACCTTTGTTTTGAAATTCTCGATTTTAAACCCATTTAAAAACCCACGACCGAGTTGTTGCAACCTAGATCTGATACCACTAAATGTAACACCTCAAACCCGGCCTAGACGTTATGGCCGAATCTGACGTGTCACATCAAAGTTTTAAAAACCCAAGCTTCGTTTTAATGTTTAAAGATTGTCTTTCATTAAATTAACAAAATGAATGGAAGCTGCGCACCAGGTAGGTATCCGAAACAGAGGAGGTGAGCCATGAAGGCTGCTTAAGTACCAAGCTCTTGATTGGATCCAATCCTAGACATGTCCACAACCATTGCCACACTTTGATAAACAAGTTGAAACTCATTTAAGTAGTTATCTTTGTTATACCAATTATGTGTGTCGTTGCGTTATTTTGAAATCAAGTATCATTTTGAAAACGCGTCCTAAGTCTAGCCCATTTTGATTATTATCAGAAAAATATAGAGTTATATAAATATAATCCCAAATAAATAGTTAAAATTGCCTTATTACAACCTAAATATAAATAATATTAAAAGTGAGAATAAACTGAAAGAAAAACCGTTTATTTAATGATAAGTCAAAAATGATCACCATGGCCACTCTAAATCCCCTCCGACTCCAAGTCTTCACATCAAGGCTCACCTGTAAAGATAAGAAATAAGGGGGTGAGTTTGGGAAACTCAGTGTGCAACAAGCCCCTTTCAGAGCCCAAAACAATATCAGACTACTGGGCCTAAGCCCGAATTCAATTACCACATATATTGGGCCGAAGCCTTTCAATTATTCATATACTGGGCCGAAGCCTTTCAATTATTCATATCACTGGGCCGAAGCCTTTACTGTAAATGGTATGGCCCATAGGCCCATTTCAATGTCACATGTTATATTAATGAATGAATGCAACCCATTTGGGGAGACTACTCAACCCACCAACCGCTACTCTCCTCCCGTACCAACCAAGCTCTCCATGTGGGGTATAACTCAACCCACCCAACCAAACTCTCCACTGGCAGCATAGTTGCTTAACATATAACTGGAGGCCTAGCCTCTTTTTAAAAATAAACTAGGGCAAAAGCCCTTTTCGGTTAATGGGGCAAAGCCCTTTTTCACTTCCTCCATTCATATAAACCCAACCCATGCATATATGATTATATCATGGTATATCATGTTCATATCATGTCACATCAACATATCATGCATCACATTCATCATTTAAACCTTAGGGGTATAATAGTCATTTTTACCTAGGGGTAAAATAGTCAATTTTCATAACATAGGGGTAATTTCATAATTTTACCAACTATCGTGGGTTTTCTGTGTACATTAACAATTAGCAATAATTCCGAATGGTTAAATAATAATTTCTAATCCACCCTAGCAAGTTCAGGCTTTTGGGCCCTAAACCCCTAATGGGCCCTACGAATGTCGATTAAGCCATTTAAGCCCATTTAGCCTATATTCCATAACAGTATTAACTGACTTAACGAGCAAATTAACAGGATTCCATTTTTTGCCAATTTTTCCCAAATGGGCCCGGAAGCCCATTGGGCCCGACTTCAGCCCCTCGAGGCCTAACTTACCGTGATGCAAAAAATCGTGTCCTTACCTGTTCCAATGATCCCGATCATTAACATAGCGTATCTACCCAACCTATGAGCTTTCGTATGCTCACAAGTCCTCGAAATACTAAAGTTTTTAGCATTTCAGCTTTTCGGCATTTATCGAGTTAAGCTACGAAAGAGGGTTCGTTACACACCTGTTTGTGACGTTCACCTAGCAAAGTCTCCCACGCCAATCCTACAATTAACCGTCACCCTAATTAGTGTACAAATCATGCTTATTAAACCCAAAAGCCACCTTACCATATTCGGCCAAGGAACCCCTACTGGCCGTAGATCACCTACCTTCACCGAGTCTGATTCTCGACCAAAGTTATCCAAGTCAATCCTCTAAGCCTTGCTGCTCCTCCAAAGTTATCTAATCCGCTATAGAAACCATAAGAATCACATGAAAAATCCTAATAAGGCCTATATTACAAATCGGCAACCTCCCTAAACCATAGGAGGTTTCGGCTTTTGTCAACAGGAATCGATTTAGTGTGCGAATACTTACCACAGTCTTTCTTGTGTGCCATCTTGGGTTTAGTAGATGAGGAATAAGAACAGAAAAGTTACTGATCCAAAAAGAATTCGGCACTACTAATTTTCACAAATTTTGGCTTTTGAGGTTTTTCGGCAAAAGTAGAGATAAAGAGTAGTAGATAAAACAAAAGGGATTAGTGGACTGGTTTTGGAGAAGAAAAGAAAGAAATATGGGTGGAGAGGATGATAGTTTCGGTTAGAAAAGGAAAAAGGAAGAGAAAGAAGGAAACCGTATGGTGGCTACACAGAAGTAAACGGCACAACTACTCCCCAAATGCCGAAATACCAACCTAATACTCCTTTGTCCGAAATCCCCTCTCCAGTTCCCACTATTCGGCCAACTTTTAGCTTCTCTCCTAATCCCTTAAATCTCTCCCCTTATCACTCCTTAATCCATGTGTTTGACCAATTTCCAACTCTTCCCAACAGAGTTCCATTCAGCTTCCAACTCCTGCCTGCTCAAGTCATAAAAAGAACACCTCAACTGCCAACTCTAGGAATCGAACCTTGGCTCTCCCCAACCACTTACACGCCACCTTTTTAGGTCCTTAGTGGCGTCACTTAGCCACTTTGCCTGGGGCTCTTTTGTGTCACAATTTGCCAATATCTTTTAATAAGGCCACCTATCCAAAGCCCCTAACTCCTTAAGCTTAAAATTCAAAAATTCTACCGGGTTTTGGCCTACACATGGGCCTTCCTTAGGCCCATTTACATATTCCATTTATGAGTTCTACTACCAAATAACAAATTTCTAAAAACTCTACCAATTTCTCAAAATTACGATAAACCTGAAAATCAGGATGTTACAAGAATAGCCATTTGGGAGCTTGAAATTTTGACAAAGAGAAACCCTCTACATGTAAGTCATTTGGTGTTAGTTTTTGTTGATTTTTATGTTTTTGGAACCCTTGAAGCTTAAACTAGCTAAATAGAGGACTAATTTGCAATATGGTTGGAAATCTAGAGTTTCGCCATGAGAGCATATTTTATTTTTTTTGAAGTTTAATGGAAGAAAATGAAACCTTGTTGTGTGTTGAACAGCTTTTGTTAAGGGACTTTTGATGAAAATGTGAAATAAGGGCTAATTTGTGAATTGTGAAATTTATGAGTTAAATGTGTGAAATTATGAAATGTGTGAGCTGATATAGGCATGAAAATTATTTGGCTATGCATGGGTAGTAAAGAAATTAAACACATTTCATTTTACGAGCCTAGGGGCAAATTTGTAAATATGTCAAACTTTAGGGGTAAAAATGTAATTTTGCCATAATATGATTTTTGGATCATATTGAATATTGTGTCTAATAAATAGGAAAATTGTGATATTATAGATCAAAGAAAATGAGATTCGGACCTAGAACAGGGAAAAAAGTAAAATTAACGGTTAGGTCCCTTTTTGCCATTTCGGTATCGAGGTAAGTTCATGCATAAATAATACAACCTTATGTTATGTATTTACTATTTCAATATTGCATGGATTGTATACATTTGTTTTTATGAAATTGAGTAATGATGAAGTTTCGAGAAATGAGAAATCTTGATTTAGCCTCAAGGGTAGAATACAAATACCATGATATTAGGACTACCGAGATTCCATATAAGACCATATTTGGGATATGGCATCGATATATGATTTCGTATAAGACCATGTCAGGGACATGGCGTCAATATGATATTTCATGTAAGACCATATTCGGGATATGGCATTGATACAGTACTAAGAGTATAAAATCCTCGAGAATCCCTAGTATTCTGATGTATTCAAAGGGTAAATCAAAGATGAGTATGAGAATGAAATTACTACTAGTAAACAGGCATGTACGTAGGCCTATAATTGTAAATTCATGATTATTGTGGAAATAATTGTTTATCACCCATTGTGGTTGATAGTGCACAACCTTGTGATGTTGGATATATGATAAATATAAATGATGATTATGTGTTAGGCTGTTGGGCCGAATTGAGATGTGATCTAATATGTTTATATGCTTGGATTGTGTTTTAACTGGTATGTTAAGAACGAGAAAGTATGTGACTATATTACGAGTGGTGCAGGAACTCATGTGAGGTGGATTTGGTATATGATAAAATCTTGGTGAGAATGTACATGAACAAATTACTTGTGAAATAATGATAACCTTGTGACAAATGATACATTTATGATGAGTGGATGCATGTTAAGATTTGATAATGATCATGTTATAGGCTCAGGAGCCTAATTGATTTGTGATATTTTACGGTTCATTTATTTAAACTGTGTTCCATTAGATATGAGGAAAAGAAAAACGGGCATAATTGCCAAATAAAGTCATGATGAGAATATAGTAAGATACGAGCTTAGATAACTGAAAGGTGGTTGAACTATATGTTGAAATTATGATTACTCATAAATGATGTGCATGTGATTAGAAGGATGGAGATAACTTGTTAAAAAATGTGATAAGTTATATTGGAGAGACTAAGGTGGTTAGCCTAATGCCAAGGCATGAAAATGATATTTATAAGATGAAAGAGTAAGCATTATGAACAAGTAAGTGGTAATCATGAGAAGTAATACAATTTGTATTAATATTTTTCTTATGGATGGGTAAATTAAACGAATGTTAGTAATTGTTTATTGTTCACATATGAACTTATTAAGATCTAAAGCTTACTCCCACTTACTTTCCCATCTCTTATAGGTTAATTTAGCTAGCTGGGGTTGGAGATTTCCAGAGAGGCCGTCACACTATCAAGCTATCACTAAGGGTATTGATGAATTCAAGTAGTTTGAGTCTATGGCATGTATAGGGACTTTGTCTTTTGAGTAATTATGTCATCATAAATGTGGCCAAATGAGTTGGCCTAGAATGGCTTGGGATCCAATTTGTATAAGGCCATGAGATGTGGCTCATATTGATTATTGAGTTCTAAACCTAATTGTTATGTGATGGAATTGTGAATGAAATGCATGATGATAATTAAGACTTGATTATGTCAAATAGGAGTAATCTACCACTCTTAGTGCATGCAAAATTATAAATTTGGCTTGACATAGTATGAAATCTTATGCATGTGTAAGTAGAGATGGAAAATAGCCTCAATAATTATCCACACAAATAGACACACGGGCATGTCACACACGGCCTGCCCCATGGGCGTGTGGTCCAGTCGTATGTCCCCTGCTCCCTAATTAATGCAAAACAGAATGCCAAGTAGTAACCACACGAGCAGAGACACGACCGTGTGACTCAGCCATGTGAGGGACACGGCCTCAGGACATGGGCGTGCACCCAGGCCGTGTGAAGTCTGCACCTGATTTTGGAATTTTATTCGCCACACGACCTAAGGACACGAGTGTGTGCCTTGGCCGTGTGACCACATTTTGTGCATGATGTCATAAACAGAGAGCTCCACAGGCAGAGGACACGGGCGTGTAGCCCTCTATAATGTGAAAAAATTTTAAGTGTTGTAAAAGTTTCGAAAGTTCTCTGGTTAGTCCTGAACCACCTCCAATGTATGTTTTGGGCCTCATGGGCCCATATAAGGGACAAAATGCATGTTAATGAATGGTTTTAATTTGGACAAAATTTTATGGCCCGGTTTTGTATGTATGCTTACGTTCAAGTCTGGTAATGCCTCGTATCCTGTTCCGATGTCGGACACAGGTAAGGGGTGTTACAGAAAGTGATTCAGATTCTCGAAGATATGATTTGTTACTGTATTTTAGAATGTGAAAGTAATTAAGAAAGACAATTATTGTTGGTTGAGTTTGAGCATATTAATAGTTATCATATGAGTATAAAGATGGCATTATATGAAGTATTGTATGATTGCAATTACTGAACTCCGTTGTTATTGGATCGAGCTTTGTGAGAAAAAGATTCACGGGATTGATTTTAATAGAGAAATTGAAAAGAAAGTGAAAGTAATTCATAATAATTAGAAAGCAGTTTCAGATTGACAAAAAACATATGCAGATTTATACATAAAAGCATCGAATTTCAGTTAGAGAACTGAGTGTTTGTGAAAGTATTACTATGAGAATAGAATTTCTCGAATTAGCTATAAAGAGAAGTTGAGTTTGTGATTCATCGAGCTGTATGAGATTATTGAGAAAATAAAGCTAGTGGCTTATTCAACTTATATTATTTTCAGAACTTGAGAAGATCCATAATGTGTTTCTTATATCTAGGATGCGACGAATCAGATAAGACCCTTTGTATATAATATCTCTTTCAGAAGTTGAAATTCAGCTTAATATGATGTATAGCGAAGGACATATTAGAATCTTAGCTTGTGAGATTAAAGAGTTGAGAAATCCAAGGCTATGAGAGAAATGGATAAGGTTATAAGAAAGAAAATCTCTAATTTTTTCTCTAATAAGATTTTCGAGGACAAAAATCTCTAAAGGGGGAGAGTTGTAACAGCCCGTTTTTAGGTCAAATCAGAATAGTGGTTTTGGGACCACAAATCCAAAGTTGAAATATTTATTTTATTATTATTTTATTGTTTATAGCAAGAATATATGATGGTGTGAAATTTTCGTTAAGAAATTTTAGCATTTGAATGCTCAATTAGGTAAAAAGGACTAAATCGCGTAAAATGTAAAAGTGTTGTTCTATTAGCTAAAGAGATATAGAACCTTAAAGTAAAGGTCCTTAATTGGTAATTAACCCATTTGAGAGTTAATGGATAATAGTGGAGTGGTATTTGGTGTAGTTATTAAATAATTTTAAGGTTAGTTTGGTAAATTGGTTATTAAATGATAATTTAATAAAATAAAAGCCATTTTATTCTTTGTAATCTTCATCTAGCCGATTATACAAAAGGAAGAAGCCATTTTCTTAGCTCCAATATTTGGCCATGCTATCTATGCTCAATTAGGTACGGTTTTTGTCCCTTTTTGATGATTTCTACATTTTTGAGATCGTCGCAACTTAATCTAACTAGCCCGTATCTCCAATTTCAAAACTATTAAAGTATTTGAATTTTTCCATTGTTGAATGTATGAGTACTTTGTTAGTTGATGATGGAAATTAAATAATATTGTTAGATGTACAAGTTTTGTAAAGTGAATTTTGGTAAAAATGTCAATTTTGGATTAAATTATGAAATATGAAAATTTAGTGGTTGAATTTTAAAATAAATGAAAAATATGGGCTGATATGAAAATGGATAATATTAGGCCAGCATGAATTTGTATTAAATTGAATGAATTGTGATTTTATGTGATACGGACTAAATTGTAAAAATGTGAAATAATATGGGCAAAAATATAATTTTGCCAAAATGTGTAAATTGTGCTAAATTGAATGAAATGATACTATAAGATTGAGAAAAACGAGATTGGATCTAGAACGGAGGAAAATAAAGTATCAGATTAGTCAACCTAATTCGTCGTTACAGCGAACGAGGTAAGTTCATATGTAATAAGCACTGTTATAATTATGCTTTTAATGCTTTGATATTGCATAAACTGTATATACGGGATTACATTCATGTTCGATGACAAATCAGCTATATGTGGCACTTAGTGTAAGATTCGACATAGCTTCGGCTATATATGGCACTTTGTGTGCGATTCGACATAGCTCCAGCTATATATGACACTTAGTGTGCGAGATTTGAGATAGTTTTGGCTATGTACGTGTAACACCCCAAAAATTAGGCCTAGAAATATTAGGTTTAGAGTCTGAGTTCTGGTAGAAGATGGCCTGAATAAATGGGATGATTTAATTGTTATTATTATTATTTAGTATGTTTAGTTTAGTAATTAAATAAATTACGAATGGTTTATGGTGTGGGAAAAAGTCCGGGGCTCAGCCCATAGCTTTAACGAAATTCTTAACTCTTAAGGAAATCTAGGCATAAGGCCTTAAAAATAAGTTGGGCAGAGACTAGGCATAAAGGAGCACCTGGCCTAGTGGTTAGGCACGCTGGACAGCAGGAAGGAAGGCTGGGGTTCGATTCCCAGTGTGCGAAAACATGTTTTAAAGTCAAGG
This sequence comes from Gossypium anomalum, assembly GCA_025698475.1. NCBI lineage: Eukaryota > Viridiplantae > Streptophyta > Magnoliopsida > Malvales > Malvaceae > Gossypium > Gossypium anomalum. The sequence goes on from CM046961.1 coordinate 74,417,487, forward strand.
GCTGTCGTAGGAAGGCCTTAAAAGTTGTTAGGGCTAACTCATGTCACAATAAGGAACTCAGCCCAGTGGCAAGGGACGTTAGAAGGTTGAAGGGGACCCTAGTTCGAGGCACGGGGCACGCGAGACGTTTATTTTTTTTAGTAAACGGGTTGCACTAAAATAGGCTTTAAAAGAATTTGCGAACGGTGTATGCCACAAGGAGCGCCTGTGGCGCAGTGGCAGCAGCGTGCTAGGCATGACGAGAGGATGTGGGTTCAATTCCAGGGGAAGGCAAAATTTTGATTTCTTTTTAAGTAGCCGTGACTACGACAGTTAAGCCTTAAAATTAATTGTGAGAAGATTATGTCATGAAAGGAACTTCGGTGCAGTGGCAAGCAGCATACGTGTGTGTTTAGAAGGTCGCAGTTCGAGATGTATAGCAGGTGAAATTTCCTTTTTATTTTGCCAGTAACCGAGGCTTCAGCAGGAATAGATTAAGATTAATTGTGACCCTATTATGGTGTAAAGGAAAGCTTGGTGCAGCGGCCAGCAGCAGGATGTGGAATGCAGGGACAGAAGGAGGTCTGGAGTTCGAGCTGCTGTGTGTGCGAAGGACTAATTTTGCCGCTCACGTAGGGAAGAGTTAGAGTTTGACTGGAACTCTCCTAGTAGTGGCTTGAGTCGGTCAAGCGGTGGACTACTGCTGATGGTGCAAGGAATTTGGATGGGATTTAAATTGGTAGCGGCTGAAATCAAGGAGCAACTCATGGAATTGGAATTTATTTTTATGCCGAAATGCACTCATTCAGCCATAGCAAATAAGTGCCGTTTATTTTTGGCCTTTATGATTCATTTTTTCTTATTGGGTTAGTTGGGGTATTTTAATTTGGCCGATCTTGCTTCCCTTTCAATCGGTTCTTGTTTTGTTTTATTTCAAATTTATATTTTTGTTCTTTTTGCTCATTTTCTCTTCTTTCATTCTCTTGCTCCCTTAGTTCTTCAAGCCGAGGCCATTAACCCATTCCTCTCCTTTCTTTTATCGTCATCTTCCCATCTTCTTTGCTTCACCAATCATAAAGAAAAAACCTCTCCCATTCAATCACCTTAGCCGATCACTCACAAAAGCTGAAACCGTAACTTTTCCCCTTGTGACGATCTTTTTTACTTTTACTCATCTTTTCGTTAAAGCCGAGTCCCCCAACTATGTTAGCCTTGTCGACATTTGCTCCCACTCATCATCGAGCTTCGATTTTTTCTTCCTCCCTTGTTTGTTGAAAAGCCGAGGTCACCATACTTTAAGAGGGTGGAAGCTGAATACCTTTAGATCTCTTGGACTCATCCTTTGCTTGTGTTAGGGGTAGGAAAGTATTGGAAACGTTCTTCATCGAATAAATCTCGTGGTAAGTATTCGTAACCCTCTTTCTACTCGTATCTTGTGGTTCTAAAAAAAAAGTCGAGTAATCTCTAATCGCTTAGGGAGGCTATCGTTTTGGACTAAAGGGTTTATTCGGTTTATTTATCATTTTATTATGAGTAAGGTGGAATAAAGGCTGTCGATCAAGGAGCAGTGGGAAGCGAGGACATCGAAACGACTGGATCTAGACTTAGTCATTATTTGCGACAAAGGTAAGCAATCTAAGGCCATTAAGGGTGTTGACCGATTTTGGTAAGGAAGATATCATTAGTAATCGTACGGTTTTGGATCTAAATTTTTAAGTAATCAATTGTAGGATAGGTACATGGTAGATTTTGGCAAGTGATCGTCGTAAAACAGGTGTGTAAACGACACCTACTTTAGACTAGTCGGCAAAAGCCGAAAAGCTGAAATGTCGAAGAGCCGGTATTTTGTGGACTTGCGAGCGTACGAGCACTAGTGAGATAGTTTGTTTGTTAAACCTAGTAATCTCAAGCGATAAGATTGTGGAGTGCGTAATTTCGTGTTTTTCGGTATACTTGGGCTTAATGGGCCGAAAGCGGGTTAATGGGCCAATGGGCCCAATTCAGTAAGAAGGCTCGGTAAGTGTTTCTGTTAATACGTTAATGGCTGTAATATGCATGAAAACCCTAAAATAGTAAATTTCCTAAAATACCCTTAAGTATGAAAATTACCATTATACCCCTAGGTGCAAAGTGACCATTATACCCCTAGGGTTAATTTTAACTGAAATGCATGATAATCTGATTCTGTATGTTGTATGCCATGACATGTATATCTGTTGCATGGGATATGGGTTATATTGATGGAGAAAGCGTTCTGGTGGCTATGCCACAAATATCTGTTTCTAGTGGCTATGCCACAAATATCTATTCTGGTGGCTCTGCCACAATATCTGTATCTGGTGACTCTGTCACATTATCTGTTCTGGCAGCCATGCTGCAAATTTTGTGGTGTGTAGTGGATGGGTGGGTCGAGTTGTCTCCCCACATGGTGTAAAGTTGGTACGAGGATGTATATAACTGGACATGGATTGGGTTTCTGCATACATGCATAATATATGTTCTGTTACTGTAATGGGCTTAAGCGCCACATTGATTTCTAAATAGGGATAAGGCCCAGTTAATTCTATTTCTGGATAGGGCTTAGGCCCAGTAAAGCTTGAACCGATATAGGCTCTAGTTGGGTTTATTTTACACACTGAGTTTTCCAAACTCACCCCCTTTCTTCCCATCTTTGTAGGTGAGCCTTTGATTGGTGGACTTAGAGCTGGAGGGATTCAGAGTGGCCAAGTAAACTGTTTAAAATAAGCATTTATACCTTCACTATTATTTTAGATTATTTCCTTTATGTTTTCGGGTTTTTAATTTGTAATAAGGCCGCTCCTAAGTTTTATTAAATTTCTTTATTAATACTCGTTTGAAACTGATAGAATTAGGCTGCGCGGGTTTTTGTAAAACTAAACAACGTTTTTAAACGAAACACTCGTAACAAATGGATAATAAAATAACAAACATGATCTAGTAAATAGGATGCTCACAAATTAACCAAAAGCTTTCTAATCAACTTAAATAATGTTTTCGCAAACCACACCTTAAATCATAGTAACTAAGGAATGTTACTAAACTTTGGTTGATGTGACACACTAGAATTGGCTGTAACGTCTAGGCTGGGTTTGGGGTGTTATAATATGACACTTAGTGTGCTAGACATTGAGTATTCAAAGGTATTTCGAATATGTTTAAGCTTGTTATGGATTGGTACAAGTATGTACATCTATAGTATGAGCTTTAAAGCAAAGAAGTTACGAAGTTTGCATATAAGCGTATGAATAAGAATGTGAAAGTTTTGTTAGTAATCATGAATTTCTTATGATGAGTAACTGGAAAATTATGAGAATTCATTTGGTTCAATTGAATATATATAAATGTGATGGCTATTGAATTGAATATAGTTTATTTCTATTTGCTTATGCTTATGTAAATATGAATGAATTGATAAGAAGTATTCCAATAATATAAGCATTGAAATGAATAAACTTGTGAAATTCTTGGTTAACTATGTGAACAGATACATGACATAAAGGTGGAATTATACGAGTTATATTATAGTATTTATAATGGCTTAAAATGTGTTTATTTGATGAGATGAGTTATTATCATACGAGCTTACTAAGCTTTATAGCTTACTTTGTTATCTTTTCTATGTTTATAGTGACTCAGAGGCTCGCTAGGGTTGGAAGTCATTGGAGATCATATCACACTATCCAACTATGGTTTGGTACTTATAAGCTTTGTGATATTGGTTATATGACATGCATAGGTTTTGTGGTTGTTTGTTGAGTATGAGTGATTTTGGTGATTGATGCATATATGCTTGATATGTATTTAGCCATGAGATTTGGCCTGATAATGATGTAAGGTTTGATAAGTATAGGTTATGGTTACTTTGGTTATGCTGTTGGAAGTGTTTTTGGCTATTTGAAATGGCCATTTGGTATGTGTTGTGTAATAGCTTGAGATGTGCTTGGTTTTGGTTGGTATTTGAATGCCAAATTGGTTAATATAGTATGTTGATTTAATATATGATATATATGTCAATTTTGTCTTACGTATCTTCTTACTTGGTATGTGACTTAGTTAATTAAATGATTGTGATATAAGATTTAAATAGATTGGTATCGAAATGGTTTATAATGTAATGATTTGAGATTGATTTGGCTGTTTAATTGTGTATGGAAATGGTATCATTTCCACTTGTATAGGCGTGTTTTCTTTGAGTGAGAAAGGTGGCTTGTAACTAGCCTATTTTCATCCACACGGGTAGAGCACACGGGCGTATGACTCAACCGTGTGTGACACACGGTCATAGTACACGGCCGTGTGTCCCCTGGTGTTGCAATTGGAAGTAAGTCAGTATGCTCCACACGGCCTCACACACGGGCATGTGAATGGTCGTGTGGCATAAGTTAGTATTCCCTATAGGTTTGGCACGACCTAGCATATGGTTTGGACATGAGTGTGTGTGGCCATTTCGAATGGTCACACGGCTTGACACACGGGCGTGTGGTTGGCCGTGTGACCCAAGTCAGTATGTACCCCCTTTTTTCACATGATGATGACACAGGCGTGTCTAGTGGCCGTGTAAGACACACAGCCTGCCCACACGGGCGTGTGTCCCCTGTTTGAAGCAAAATTTTCTAGTTTCTCAAATTTGTTCTAAATTATCGGTTTAGCCCCGAACCATTTCTAAAGCATGTTTTAGGCCTCGTAGGCTTGTGTAAGGGACAAATTGATTCAGATTGAATGATGATTGTATGAATTGGTTTAAATGTATGTGAAAATTATGATTAAACGTATTGTAAGCTCGGTAATGCTCTGTAACTCTATTCTGGCGTTGAAAACGGGTGAGAGGTGTTACATTGGAGGGAATTCCACTAGACATTATCAACCATGGGTGATAAGGGTGACAAGGTCATGCACACAACCTACGACACAACTGTGTGTCACAAGTCAGAGAGTTACATGGTCTGGCACTCGGCCTGCGACACGGCCATGTAACCCAACTCAGTGAATTACATTGGTTGAGACACGGCCGTGTGACCCATGTTTTCAAATTTTTTATTTTTTCCCAAATATTTTGATTTGTTTCAAATTAATCTCGAATTGCTTCTAAACTATTTTTAGGGCTTCGAAGGCTCGAGTTAAGGCCCAAATGCATATGTTTGATAGGTTTTCAATGAGATTTATTTAATTAATGTAAAATGATTCTACTAAAATGTTTTGATGTTAAACGTTGTTCTGCTTGTTTGGTAATGCTTCGTAACCCTAATCAGGCGACAGAGACGGGCTAGAGGTGTTACAATTCATTCTTGTTTCTAGAATTACTTGTTTAATTTTTAGGCACATTCCCCATGAACAAAAAGGAACGGTCAATATGCTAGAGCTAACATCCTTGGCTGATCAAAATGATGCAGGTGCTAGCTTAGTTTGACAACTTTGTTCATTACATATATATCTTTCATTTTTAGTCAAATATAAAATGGTCGAATGATAGAGTTGGAAGTAAAAGGTTTTGCCATTCCTATATAGGGCTTTTGGTTATATGTCTAATGCGAGATAGATGAAATAATTGTCTAATGGGGTGGTACCAGTTGTCACGGTTAGCGTCCAACCTTTTTTTTTTGACACATTTTAAAAAAAAAAACTAAGGATCTTTACCTAATTTTTTAAACCATAAACATAATTATTTTCATAAAACAAAATTTTTAAAATATACTTTTATGAATTAAATAATTTATACCTTGAGACATTGTAAGTCTTAGAACTTGGACTACAATTTATTGTAGGTCTTGTAGAAATTCAATTCCAAGCATGTTAACACTAAGGGTAGAAACTTGGATTATGTTATGATGCACAATCAATATTCCCTCTCCTTGTAACAACCCGTTTTAGGGTCAAATCAGAACAGTAGTTTCGAGACAATAAATCTGAAGTAGAAATATTTATTTTGTTATTTTTTTAAGGTCTACAGTATGATTAAATGACTGTGTGAAAATTTTGTTAAGAAATTTTATCGATAGGGTGTCCAATTTGACTAATAGGACTAAATTGCAATAGGTGCAAAATATGTGTTCTAGAAGCTAGAGGTGTCTAATTGCTAGGAAATTTTAAATTGGAGGTTTTTAAATAGTAATTAGACCATTAAATTTTGATATGGACAAAAATGGATATGGTTAGGTGAAATTTCGAAGTTTGGCATTAAGGGCATTTTGGTCATTTGGTTAATAAAGACAAAATAACTAAAATAAAAGATGTCATCTTCATCAAATTAGTCTCCATAGCCGGAAATTGTAAGAAGAGAACATAGCTAGGGTTTTGGCCACTTTCAAGCTCGATTGTAAGTCCATTCTTGTCTTGTTTTTTATGATTTTTATATTTTTGAGATCGTTGTAACTTAATCTAGCTATTTCAAGGACTAATTTGAGAGAAAGATGAAGTCTAAAATTTTAACCATGTTGAATATTTGTGTATTTTGATGTTCAATGGTAGAAAATGCATGTTAGGTGTTAGATAAGCAACATTTACTAAGTGATTTTTGATGAAAATGTCAAATAGGGACCTATTTGTAAAAGTTGTGACTTTGCACAAATGTTAGTGATTATAGAAAGCTAGTTTACATATTATGCAAACCCCTCGAATGATCCTAACTTGTTTAAAGTAGGTCCTATCTTATTGTCTTAGGATGAAGGTTACTTTAAAGGATTTGGTCTCACTTCATTATTTCTTAGGCATTGAGGTTAAACAAAGTGCAAGAAACTTGATGCTAAGTCAATGAAAATACATTCAAGAATTTTTTAAAAATGCATAAATGCTCAATGGTAATGCATCTACCACTCATATAAAGGCTTCTTTTAAGATGTCTATGCATGATGGTATACCAGTACAAGATATACAATTTTATCTATGTAACACCCTATACCTAACACAATCGTTGGGTTCAGGTCCAAATTTCACAATTAATTTGTATTACCTAACAACATTTCTAACATGACTGGTTTACCCACTTAAACAATGCCAGAATTAATTTCTAATTACCATATAACTTTATTCCAATTTCTTATCTTTTTAACATGTTATATAAATAAACCACCAATAAAATTTCTTTTTATACAACTAACAAAATAAGTGGTTACAGCTCTTATATTCATTTTACTTTGTCGGGCATACATGTATATATAAACTTGGAACTTGGAACTTAAATTCAACATATTTAAACTTATTCATACCTTGAGGCTTAGCCTCTAAGGGAACCCCTCTATACGTATGATACCGCATCCATTATCCACCTGGACTCCACGAAGTCTAGTTTGGTCCTTTCATAAATCCCATGACAACGCTTGATCTTGAAATCAAGGTAAACTACTCATAAGTTCAAAAGAACTTAGTAAGTTTCTATACATAAATTATTGAATAATAACTCTTGATAAATAGCATGCAAGCAGCTATTAAAGCGGCTAACGCTAGAGCATGGGTGGGTGGTAGTAGCCGCAAGAGGCAGAGGTTGGAAAGAAGGTCCTCTAGTGTCAAAGAAAGTAGCGAGAATGGATTGGTCTATCATAGGACTGGCAAGGAGAGAATCATCTATTCCTTTCCTAACCATCACAGAACCTCCCACTGAACCCATCAATATTGTAGACCCTCTAACAGGTATTTCGGTGTCTCTTCCTACACTCCTAGGCTTGGACGCTGCCTGTCTAGCTTTTCATATGTCCCTAATTGGTGCTCTCTACTACACTCCCCCTTCAAGCGATACAAACCTTCTTCTATAGGAGGAAACATATTGGTGTAGGGAAATATCCTTTCTCCCCTTTTATTATCCAACAAAAATAGGATAGGGATTTAACTTGGGAGTTAAAGGAGTTCACCTGCCCCTGTTCTCCCTCAACTGGTGATCACAAGCCTACTCTTATAAAATTGGCAGGTTCCATTTCCGTGTTGGCAGCAGAGTGTGGACTTATGAGTTGGGCTCTCCACAGATCTTGTGATGAGAACAAGGTCAGGAAGACAGAATCTGAGAGGAAAATTCACTTTGGCAAGTAGTCATTTAATGTAACACCCCAAACTCGACTTAAATGTTATGACCGAATCTCGAAAATTACATTAACAATGCTCGAAATTATTTGTTTATTTGAAAATAGAGGTTTTGAGTTTGAAAATGCAAAAATTTCTAAGATTGAATAATTTTATCTCTTCGAAAAATATTTAGTAAAATATATTTATTTTTTAAAGAAAAACATCATTTATTTGTAATGTTTGCTTAAAAACATTAAAATACTAGGTATTTTTTATTATAATTATAAAAATGATTTTTATAAAGAAAACTCGCAGTGGATTTTCATAAAATTATTTAGGAAATTTACAAATTAATATTTTGTTTATAATTTAAGAAAAACATAATTAATTTTAAAAAAATTAGTTTATCAAAAATACTTAAAAACCCATAATTTTGCATGTAAGCAGATTAGTTATAAAGCCATTAAAATATCAATCTCAGCCAAAATAGAGGTAAAGTCCAAAGTCCAAAAGTCCATAGAAACACAAACCAAATTCCAAATAGTTAAAAATCCAATAAATATCCATAAATGTAAAGTTTTTCGAGAGGCTCCAGCAAGTGTTGATCCAAGTCCTAAAAGGTTGAAACATTAATAGGGTGAGCTTTTAAGCCTAGTATGAGATTAACACAAACTCAATCACATATGTAATAACCTAAATTCGCCCCACCCATAAAATAAATAAATATAAAAACAAAAAAATAATAAAATTTCTTTTACAAAGTCCAAATTGATAGCCTATATACATAGCCCAATTTGAGCACTATCTATGGCCCATTTACAAGAGACACTGTAGCCCACATACACTTAAAACCCTTAGCCCGAATACCCAAATTAGACCCAAATCGGTGAGGCCCAAGATGGCCCAATGCCTAAACAGAATCAGGAAACCCTAGGGTTTCCAGAAGCTTCGCGCCGCAAGCACCACGACCTTTCGTCTTACGCCGTTCCAGTGGATTTTCATCGACACAGTGACTCTAGCCTCGTATCGCGCCGTAATCGATGCATGGATCAACGCCAATGCACTCATCGCCGTGATATCCTCGTTGGTACCTGCAAAAAGGAAAGAATCATAGCAGCAAAAGAAACAAACATGGAAAGAAATCAAAGAATTCTTTCCCAAAATGTAACAGAGGGTTATAAAAACCCTTTTTTTCTAATTTGTAAGGACGAGTTTTTTGATATATACACACATTACAATAAAGAGACAAAACAGTTGACAGACAAAGGTGATTATTCTACTTTTCTTTTCTTTTTTTCTCTTCTCTATAAATATATACAAGTATTGAAAATAAAAGAAAGGAACTTACCTTTGCGGAAAATCGAAGCTTTCCAGCTTCCGGCCGTCGTAAGAGGCGGTGTTGACTGTGGCGCGTAGGCGCGTGTAAGCCCCTGAACGGAGGCTCGATAGAACTCCGACAACCCTCTTGAGAGGATTCTTTTATTTTTTTTTAAATCAGGTTTAGTAATGAAATTTTAGGTTAAAATTTGGCTTATATAGCCTTATGAAAACGGTGTCGTTTTGCTTAAAACAATAAGCTTCAAAACGGCATCATTTCAAGGCTGAGGATCCGCGTATTGACCCGTGACCCGGGGAGGATCCGCGTGTTTTTAGGAAATGGGCAAATTGCTGTTTGAGCCCTTCCACATTTTTCCATTTTGTAATTTCAATTATTTTTATATTTCAATTTGGCCCCAACCTCTTTATTTTTTTTTCAATTTAGTCCCATCTGCCTGTATAAGGCTTGTTTTGCGAATGACGCCGTTTCGGGATTAGGGTAAATTGCTCAGTGAGTCCCTCAGAGTTTTGTGCGCGTTCCAATTAGGTCTAAACCTTTTTTTGTTATTTTAAAATTAGCCGTAGAACTTTAGTTTTATTTAATTTTAATCCTTTTAAATATTTTTGTATAATTTATTTATTAAATACTTTATATATTATTTATTTTACTATATTTATATGTAAGTATTACATATTATATTATTTTTATTATTTATTATATTATTTACATATCATTTTATTATAAACTATTTATTATTAAAAATTTTGTAAATTAATTACTGAAAATTACATCTTTATATATCATTATTTAGAGTTTAGTGTGTAATATTTTAAAATTTAATGTGAAATTTTGTTCCTATTTAACATATTAATATCTTTTATAAACATATTAAGTTATTAAATCATACAATATATTTACATATATTAACTATTGTTTTTTTTTCCTTTATTATTTATATATATCACTTTAAATATTTTACCACATTTATTCTTTTCAAATTTGTATTTAGATTTTTTTTAAAATTTGTTTGTTTATTTTAGTATCCTATTCGTATTTATTTAATATTGTTTTAATATAATAACCTTATCTCGTAAATTATTTGTTTTTTATATTATTTATTGTTTTTATACATTTGCATGAAAATTGATCATTTATGTTGTTATTCCAAGTTGTATTGACATGAAATATGATTGCACATATATATTATGTAATTTGTATTGTTCTATTCATTATTCGTTACGTTGTATTTTACATGGAATGATAATGTATGTATATTTACATTATTTACAATTAGATATGCATGAAATGATAATGTATATTGTGTGATTTATGTCATTATTTATTTTTTTATATACTACATTTACATGAAATGATAAGTTTATTTAATATTAATCTTTTGTAATACGTTAAATATATCATTGCTTTAAAAATTATCTCATTCAATCCAAAGGAATTTTAAAATAAGGTAATATTTTTGAGATTTAGGGATTCGGGAAACAGTGCCCTAACATGTTGGGTTGTGATTTCCCGTTTATCTCAATGTCTAGAAATATCCTTCTAAATAAATTTTGTAAATCACAAGATGATTTCAGTTACGAAAGTTTAAGGATATCATGTCCAATCATGCTCGATGTGATGTTCGTACTCTTTTGAGGCAAAGGAATCTTGATTTTCAACTCAAAATATTACGGCTTAAAAAAAGGAGATATTATTTCTGAATTCCTTTTAACTTTTGACATTTAGACAAAGCTATTCAATTTGGTACCAATTTTGGGCGTTACGAGGGTGCTAATCCTTCCTCGTACGTAATCAACTCCCGAACCTATTTTCTCATATTTTCGTAGACCAAAATGTTTTTTAAGGTGATCCAATCACACCTAAAAAGATTGGTGGCGACTCCTGTTTTCAAAAATCTTTCTTTTAAAAGGAGGTTTCGACAGCTTGGCGACTCCGCTGGGGACATAAGAGAGTGAAGCCAAGAAATTGATTATTTTTTGTCTTAATGTCGGAAGTTTGGAAAATTTTAAAATTGATCCTTTTTACATGTGTTTGCTACATATGTTTGTTATCTTGTTGCCGCACTGCATTTGCATGACCGCTGTGGTTGCACCCCTAAGTGGGAGTGAGAAGCTACGCCTTCGTGAGGTTTTCACCTCCGTATGAGCTAGTGGATTACTTCCGGATACATCCGTACTTATGTCTTCGCGAGATTTTTATCTCCGTATGGCCATAGGGAAATGTGTCCCCCTGAGCTGAACTTGGTCTATATGAGCCTATAATGGGTGAGGACCGAGGAATCTGCTGGTTCAGGTACCCTTGCTTTAGAAGTAAAACGCATATAGTGAACTTTAAGTGCTTACCCTAGAGAGTATAGTGATAGCCTTTAGTAAATTACCCTTATAAGTATTTGTTTATTATACTTTTATATATGATACTAACTTATTTTATTTTGCTATCATTACATGTCATTCAACATTTAAGGGTGTCGATTCACGGTTCAATTTCTAGATTAGAAAGTTTTGTAATGAGAAACGAATATCTTGATAAAGTGGAGGACAACGCTTCTGTCTGTACCTGGTCAAAGAAAACCCAGTTAGAGATAGTGTCACCGAGGGGTATACATCAAAGTTATGGGACTTCACTCTTATTAATTCGACACAGAATGAGTTTCAGGAGTTGAGAGACATTTGGGCCTAATGGGATGACGAGGCTAAGCAACTGTTCTACCAGAATTATGGAGATCTTCCCTATTTGCTAGACATCAAGGTGGATAAGCATCTGTTTCGAGCTATGGTACAGTTTTGGAACCCTGCCTATAGTTGTTTTACATTTGGGGAGGTAGACTTAGTACCTACTTTGGAGGAGTATACAACTTTGCTTCGTTGTCCAAAAATTCAAGGTAACAAAGCTTATGTCAGGGATGCTAACCTCCCGACTTCCATAAAGAAATGATGATGATCACAGGGATAAGTGAACAGTGGGCCGCAGCTCAAATCCAACAAAAGGGTGATGGTAAATGCATTTCGTGGGAAAGTTTGAGGGATTTAATATTGGCACACCCAGATGTGAAGAGGAGGGTTGATGTCCTGGCCTTAAGTATTTATGGTTTGGTGATTTTTCCAAAAGCTATGGGACACATAGATGAGGCAGTCGCGGATTTATTCGATCAACTAGGTAAGCAGAATACACCTGTGCCTGCAATCCTAGCTGAGACATTTAGATCTTTGAATGCATGTCGGAGAGTTAGGGAAGGTAGATTCATTGGATGTGCACAGCTGTTGTTAGTTTGGTTCCACAGTCACTTTTGGAAAGTGGATAAGGTTTCTTGTCGAGTGTTCTTTAAAGATTATTCTCCCTTAAAGGAAGCAGCAGCTACACCGAGGAGGGATGACATTACAGAGGAAAGGTGGATAGAAATACTTCAGAATCTCTGAGAAGAAGATGTTATGTGGAAAGCCTCTTGGATGACTCCTAGCGAAATTCTTTATCGTTGCGGAAGCTTTGATTGGGTACCTCTTCCCGAAATTTGGGGAGTTGTTGGTTATGCACCATTACTCGTCCTAAGGCAATATAAGGCAGAGCAGTTTATACCAGCAACACAAGGGCTAGCTCAGAGTAATTTTTCACATAAGGGGGATCATTATAAGAAGAAGATGCGAGAAATTTTCGAGGCTTGGAAGAAGGTTTCCTGTGTGAAAATCCTAACTAAAGGTCCGATGACAACTCTTGAATATAAAGGGTGGTTTAGTAAGAGAGTCAATGATAATATCCCTAGACCAAGTCTGGGGGTTGCTCGATCGATGGAGGAGAATTTACGAGTGATTCCATCAGAGTTAGGGGTTATAAAGCAAGAGTTCAAAAGGAAGAATTTGGAGCTTGGGAAGAAGATAGAAAGGCTTAAGGAGGAAAAGATGTACCTAAGTTTAGATGTCGACGTTCAGAAAATCAAAATCGAAAAAGTGAGAAAAGAAAGGAGGAAGGTTGAGGAAGACCGAGATGACTTGAAGATGCAATATAAGAAGACACAACTATCAATGGGGAGAGCTGGATTGGGGAAGTCTTCAGAGCAGTGCCAACAAGAGGTTCAAGAAGAAAGAGCCAAAGCCGAGTACTGGGAGAAGAAGTTTCAAGAGATAAAGGCGCAGAACCAGGCTTTAGAGAAAGTGAATCAAGGATTAAAAGCTAATGTGACTAAGCTTGGATGATCCCTTCATCATCATCGAAGTCGTATTTCTGCGGTCGAGTTAAAAACAAGTTTGAACAAAATCGAGGAAATGAAGCACAATATTGGAGAGTTGGAAGCAGCACTACAGAACTGTGAGATACGGATTGAGCAACTCAAGGCAAGGGAAGGACATTGGAAGGGAGAGCTTCACCATTTTCAGGATCAAGTCAGAGATAGAGACTATCTCATGGGAGAAGCCATAGCCCAGATTCAAGAGGTTGCTGATCATTTGCAAGACCTAGCAGTGCAAACTAATGTATTAAGTACAAAGTACGAGTTAGTGTTAGATAGAGGTCTAGAACTAGCTTTGTTATTGGACTGGGTTAAAACTCTGGGCCTGAGGGTGAAGGCGTATTTGTAATCCATTTTGTGTTAAGATTTTTGTTTCTTAAATAACGTTTTCTAAAAGAAACTGAATCAGAATCGATATCTTTTAGCATTTATGCATTTGCATCTCATCGCATCATATGCATTCAAATTTATAAAAAGACCCTAATTAATTGAAATTATTAGGGAGAAAAAGAGAGTGTGAGAAGGGAAAATCTGGAAGCAACACATCCTTACGGTACACATGCTAAGATAAAGAATATGGATCAAAGCCTTGAGCAGATTCAGAAAGAAATGCAAGAGCAATTGCAGGAATAATTGGCAGAAATCCAACAAGAGATGAAGGATCAAATGTTAGAGGCTCAAAGGAATATAATGGTTGAGATGGCTCAGTTACTGAAGGGGGCGACGGATAAAGGAAAGGCCCATATGACCATCACTGAAGAAGATAATGAGGATCATCCTCAGGGTTTTACTCCACCCCATGGGCAAACTCAAAACCTAAAGCATATCCCCGAAGGCCGTCCATCACAATAAGGCCTCAACATGGGCAAGTTGATGCTGGAATACCTATGAACTTTTAAACTGGCTCGGGATTCAACCCAGGAGATAACCCTACCAATCCAGTTATCCCGGATTTAGATGAGGCTCGAATCATCAAGGCAATTAGAAGAACGTTGTAGATGGTTAGAGAAGAAGTTTAAGGCATTAGAAAACGCTGATAATCGTCAGGGAATTGACTCCAAAGACTCGAGTTTGGTCCCAGATTTGGTGCTTCCCCGTAAGTTCAAAATGCCAGAATTTGAGAAGTACAATGGGACTACTTGCCCTGAGGCCCATATCACCATGTTCTGTAGACGGATGACTGGCTATGTAAACAATGATCAATTTTTAATCCATTGTTTTTAGGATAGTTTGGTTAGGGCAGCGGCTAGGTGGTATAATCAATTGAGTCGCGCAAGGATCAGTTCTTGAAGAGAGCTAGCGCAAGCCTTTATGCAGCAATATATTCATGTGACTGACATGACTCCTAATAGAATCACATTGCAAAACATGGAAAAGAAGCCTAATGAAAGTTTTAGGCAATATGCACAGAGGTGGAGAGGGGTTGCCATGCAAGTTCAACCACCGTTCTTGGAGAAAGAAACTACTATGCTGTTCATTAACACTTTGAAAGCCCCATTCATTACCCACATGATTGGAAGTACCAGTAAGAGATTTGCTAATATAGTTATGGCAGGAGAAATGATTAAGAATGCCATAAGGGGTGGCAAGATAGAGGGGAAAACTGCTAAAAGATCGGCCCCAAGAAGGAAAGATAATAAGGTGAATAATATGAGTAGTTATAATTCAAAAGCGGTTACGATTAGTCAGCCCAGAGTAACTACAATTGGGTAACAGGATTCTCAAAAGCAAGGGTCTAGTTTGAGACAAAATTCTGAGAAGGTTTCATTTACGCCTATCCCAGTGACGTATCGGGAGCTTTATCAAAGTTTATTTAATGCACATGTAATAGCTCCTTTTCATTTGAAACCTCTGCAACCTCCATACCCTAAATGGTAAGATGCAAACGTCAAATGTGAATACCATGCATGGATATCGAGGCATTCGATCGAAAATTGCACTGGCTTTAAAAAAGTAGTAGAAAGACTTATCAAGATGGGGGTTGTAAAGTTTAACGACACCCCTATTAATGAGAACCCATTGCCAAATCATGGTGATCAAGGGGTAAACACAGTTGGGGATACTGGTATGAGAAGGATTAAAGAGGGCGTGGTTGAGGTGAGAATGCCGATGAAAGTGATTTAGGAAGAAATGGTGAAAAGAGAGATGATAATCTCTAAAGAAATGAATAAAGGAGTACGGGACTACTGCGAGTTCCATGCTGAAAAGGGACATGAGTTCCAGGAATGTGACGAGTTTAAGGCCTTGGTACAAAGCCTTATGGATAATAATGAGCTGGAATTTTATGAAGCTTACTCAGATGAGGGACACATATGCACATTAGAAGGTGGACCGAAGAATCAAAACCAGCCAAGGATCATTATTTCTTTACCAAGAAATAATGAAGTTGAAATACCAATGGTATCGAAAGCTATTATTCATAAACCCGTTTCCTTTCCGTATAAGGATAACAAGAGGGTACCCTAGAATTATGACTGTAATGTAACAATACCAGAGAAAGAAGATATAGCTAGTGCTTCTAAAGAGGTTCAGGGTGAGGGTTCTTACACGCGCAGTGGGAAGCGTTATGATGCAGAGGGCGTCAGAGTTGAGCCCGCAAAAGCAAAAGCCTTTGACAAAGGAAAGGGGACTGAAATTCTAGTTAATGAGCCAGTGAAGAAAGAAGAAGCCAAAGAATTTCTAAAATTCTTAAAACACAGTGAGTACAACGTGGTTGAACAATTGCACAAACAACCAGCTCGTATATCAGTGTTGGCTTTGCTTTTGAGTTCAGAGGTACATCGGGAAGCATTAATGAAAGTGCTCAATGAGACTTACGTTACTAATGATATATCTGTCAATAAATTGGATCGATTGGTTAGTAATATAAGTGCTGAGAATTTCATCTATTTCAACGATGACGAAATCCCACCCGGTGGCATGGGATTAGCTAAAGCTTTACATATCACCACTCGCTGTAAGGGGTATACATTGTCGAGTGTGCTTATTGATAATGGATCAGCCTTGAATTTCTTACCATTATCTACATTGAACAGATTACCCATAGACAGTTCTCACATGAAAACATGCCATAACGTAGTGAGAGCATTTGATGGTACGGAGAGAAAGGTCATGGGAAGAATTGATATTCCTTTGATGATTGGGCCAAATACTTATAAGGTGGACTTTTTAGTGATGGACATCAAGTCCTCTTACAATTGCTTGTTGGGGAGGCCTTGGACACACTCGGTAGGAGCGGTGCCTTCATCTTTGCACCAGAAATTGAAGTTAGTAGCTGATGGATGGTTGGTCACCATAAACGCGGAGGAGGACATTATAGTAATAGTTACCAGTGATGCACCCTATGTAGAAGCAAATGAAGAGGCAATTGAATGCTCTTTCCGTTCATTAGAATTCATTAATGCAACATTCATTTCAGAGGGGAGTGAGGTGCCGGTGCCCAGAATATCTAGAACTACAAGAATGGGTTTGCGAATGACAATGGGGAAAGGAGCTTTCCTAGGAAAAGGATTAGGAAGATATCTTCAAGGATAAATTCAAATTCCAGAACTAAAGGGGAAGAGAGACCGTTTTGGCTTGGGTTACAGGCCAGGTCACAAGCAGAGGAAAGAAATAGAGAAGCGTCAAGAAAGAAGAAGGGCGCGTTTAAGTGGAAGAGAAGTAGAGTGGGAATTGATGGCGTTCCCCTATATATCCCAAACTTTTATATCAGGAGGGATAATTCACCCTAAGGGAGGGTTGCTTGAAAAAGGAAGCTATCACATAAATGTTGTGCATAATGAAGAGTCTAGACAAGGAAACCTGAGGGCATTCGCCCTTACGAATCAGGAAGCTCTTTAAACAATTGGGTTGCAGAGGAACTTCTTGTAGTTTTTAAAGATTCTTCAGAGTAATTTTCAGAACACTCTTATTGCTCTAAATCCTAGGAGTAGTAAGATTTCATTTGTAAAATAGGCTTATGTTCGGATATTTACATTTCAATAAAACGCAACTTTTGTTATCGATTCAAGTGAACATTCTTTTATACCGTTCAATTTTCTTTTGACATTTAAATTCTTTTAATTTTTTTCCATTTCATTCATGTATAAATAATTGTTCCTAAAATTCATTCATTCTTTGTACATTCTTTCATACCCCGCAGGTCCCTAGATATCAATGACATGAGCACTGATACTACAAATTCTAGATTCTCTTATGAGCAAGACATGTGTTTAGAAGAACTTCATGATTTTGAAGATGACAGGGATTGTGATATGTCTCCAGATCTGTTGAGAATGGTGGAATAAGAGGAGAAACAAATCTTACCCCGTGAGAAAGGAGAAATAGAGAATGTAGCCTTAGAGGAAGGGAAAGAGGTGAAAATTGACACACATATTGCTAAGGAAACAAGACAAGGCCTTGTTGAGCACTGATATCGTGGTACATCGTCTTCCTATAAGACAAGATTGCAAGCCAGTTCAACAAAAATTACGAAGGATGAGGCCTGATATTGTGTTGAAAATAAAAGAGGAAGTCAAGAAGCAGTTTGATGCTGGAGTCCTACAAGAGGTTAAATATTCAGAATGGGTAGAATGGGTGGCTAATATTGTGCCTGTCCCTGAGAAGGATGGGAAGGTATGAATGTGCATTAACTACAGAGATTTAAACAAAGCTAGCCCGAAGGATAATTTTCCTTTACCGCACATTGACACTTTGGTAGATAATACAGCGGGATATTCATTGTTCTCCTTTATGGATGGTTTCTCGGGGTACAATCAGATAAAGATGCATCCTAAAGACATGGATAAAACCACCTTCATAACATTGTGGGGCACCTGTTGTTACAAAGTAATGCCCTTTGGGCTAAAGAATGCAGGGGCAACATACCAAAGGGCTATGGTGACCTTATTCCACGATATGATGCACAAAGAGATTGAGGTGTATGTTGATGGTATGATTGCCAAATCTCAAACGGAGAAGGAGCATATTGAAGTCTTGAGGAAGCTGTTCCTAAGATTAAGAAAGTTTCAGTTGAAGCTTAATCCGGCAAAGTGCACTTTCGGAGCTAGGTTAGGGAAATTATTGGGCTTTGTGGTTAGCGAAAAGGGAATAGAAGTTGACTCAGACAAAGTTGAAGCCATACAAGATTTGCCTCCACCACGTACTCAGAAGGAAGTTTGGGGTTTTCTTGGAAGGTTGAATTTTATTGCTCGGTTTATTTCACAATTAACCGAGAAATGTGATCCTATAATTCGCCTATTTGGAAAACACAACCAAGGTACTTAGGATGAGGAATGCCAGAATGCCTTTGATAAAGTCAAGCAATACTTGTTAAATGCTCCAATACTATCTCCACCTAGTCCAGATAGACCATTAATTTTGTACTTATCGGTGTTTAGTAATTCTATGGGATGTGTGCTTGGTCAACATGATGAGTTAGGAAGAAAAAAGAGAGCAATATATTACCTCAGTAAGAAATTTACTGAGTGTGAAATGAGATATTCGTCAATTGAAAAGCTGTGTTGTTCTTTGATTTGGACAACTCGAAGGTTGAGGCAATATATGCTATATCACATGACTTGGCTAATTTCAAAACTTAATCCATTAAAGTACATTATGGAGTCAACAGCCCTAAATGAAAGAATGGCAAGGTGGCAAGTATTGCTCTCAGAGTTTGATATAGTCTATGTGAGTCAAAAAGCTATAAAAGGAAGCGCGATAGCGAATTTACAGCTAGCGGCTTTAGAAGATTATGAGCCATTGAGCTTTGATTTCCCTAATGAGGAGTTGATGTATGTGGCAGTTATTGAAGAATATTCATGGAAGTTGAACTTTGACGGCGCATCCAACACGGTAGGAAATGAGATTGGGGCAGTCTTGGTATCCCCAAATGGTGATCATTATCCATTTACATGTAAATTGGATTTTGATTGTACGAACAACATGGCCGAATATGAAGCATTCATCATGGGGATTCGAGCGGCCAAAGAGCGAAAAATTAGAACCTTGGAAGTATATGGAGACTCTGCGTTGGTAATTTACCAGCTTAGGGGTGAATGGGAGACAAGGGACCCCAAATTGATTAATTATCGAAAGCTAGTTTTGGAGTTACTTGAAGAGTTTGATAATGTCACTTTCAGTTATCTCCCACGGGACGAAAATTAGATGGCGGATGCTTTGGAGACATTGGCTTCCATGATTAAAACAAATAAACAAGAGGATGTGAAACCAATTTAGATGAGCATTTCTGATGTTCCATCTCATTGCTGTAACATCGAAGAAGAGGAAAAGGATGACCATCCTTGTTATCAGGATATATTACGGTATGTGAGAAATCGTGAATATCCTGAGCAGACAACTGAAAATGACAAAAGAACTTTGAGGAGGTTAGCCTACGAATATGTGCTAGATGGGGACATCCTTTATAAAAGAAGGAAAGATCAGGTACTTTTGAGATGCGTTGACTTTGAAGAAGCTAGACAAATCCTGGAAGAAGTACATGAAGGAGTTTGTGGTACACATGCTAATAACTTTACGATTGCAAGACAAATCATGAGGTTTGGATACTATTGGTCTACTATGGAAGGAGATTGTATTAGTTATGCTAAGAAATGTCATAAATGTCAGATATATGGGGAGAAGATCCATGTACCACCTTCACCCTTACATGTTATGACTTCTCCATGGCCCTTTTCCATATGGGGCATGGATGTCATTGGGTCAATATCACCAAAAGCTTTGAATGGGCATCGTTTCATTTTCATGGTCATCGACTACTTCACAAAATGGGTAGAGGCAGCCTCATATGCTAGTGTTACTAAGTCGGCAGTAGGTCGTTTCTTGAAAAAGGATCATTTGTTGATATGGAATGCCTGAGAGGATCATATCAGACAATGCGTTAAACTTGAACAACAGCACGATTGCGAAAGTCTGTAGTCAATTCAAGATCAAACATCACAATTCATCTCCATATCGCCCAAAAATGAATGGGGCAGTGGGAGCTGCCAACAAAAACATCAAGAAGATAGTGGGGAAAATGACTGAGACCTACAGAGATTGGCACGAGAAATTACCATTTGCACTCCTAGCTTATCGAACGTCCGTCAGAACCTCTACTGGGGCAATTCATTTCTCGTTGGTTTATGGGATGGAGGCAGTATTAGCCATTGAAGTAGAAATGCCTTCTCTTCAAATTTTGTCAGAGATATAGCTGGATGAAGCAGAATGGATTCAAGCGCGGTATGACCAATTGAACTTGATTGAAGAAAAGAGGCTAAAGGCTATTCGTCATGGTCAGATGTATCAGAAGCGAATGATGCGAGCCTATGACAAGAAAGTTTGTCCAAGAGAATTCCACGAAGGGAATCTTGTATTGAAAAAGATTCTTTCCATATAGAAGGACTTTAGAGGAAAATGGATGACGAATTGGGAAGGACCGTATGTTATGAAGAAGGCTTTCTCTGGTGGTACACTACTTTTGACAGAAATGGATGGGAAGAGTTTACCCAATCTAGTGAATTCAGACTCAGTCAAGAAGTACTTTGTCTAAAAGAGAGGGGAATCCAGAGTAAAAACCCGCAAAGGACGCTTTGAGACTTCTAAAAAAAAAAAAATTTGGAGAGGCCAAGGTGAAAACCCGCAAAAGGCACCTTGAGACCAAAGGGGTTTTGAGTTGAAAACCTAAAAGGGTTGCTCAAATTTCAAGAGGCATGCAGTAACCTTGCTATACCAAATTTGACGAGAAGTAGGGTGTGTTACATACTGGGGCATCGACAAAGTACTTTTGATGTTCTAAACACATGTTAAACTCAAAAAAGTTTTCATGGAATTGGTATATAGAAGCCCAAGCTGCGATATGTTGGACATCAAATTTTTGTTCTGTTTACTACCTTTAGATTCTTTTTTCTTCTCAAAGATATGTTTTCAGATTAATTTCCTGTTGTATTCTGATGATTTATCTAACTATTCTCAAAATTAGATTATTTGTCTTCCAAAGTGTGTTGCATTGAAATAATCATTGATGAACTACATATTTTTGCAAACGAAGTTTTGCATATTATTCTGGGAATTTCTAGAGAATACGAGAAATTAAAACATAACAGTTCTTTGAAAAATTCCCATAAGTGAGGGTCGGAGGTATTCGAGGAAATTTCTTCAGTCTAAAGAATAATTGGATAATTCAAATGATTCAATCTTAGGAGAGGATCATTTCCAGCAGGTCGTAAAATTCGGAGAATGGTACAATAGGACCAATCTGATTCAAAACATAGGAGCAGAGTATGATTGATATTGAATGAGTAAAACGTCCGAGATAGGAGACATTTTCATAACATCTTGCATTATAATATGTCTATTTAGGAGCATTTGACTCATTTCGATCATGGCACCCTAATCATTAGGCATGAGCACATATGCATTCTACAAGTTATGTCCTTTAAGGGGCATTGTAGATCACTGATGACAGATTTGGCATCTCTGTATTGTCAGAGAGCAGATCACCGATAGTAGATTTGGCGTCTCTGTATTGCCAGAGAGCAGATCGAAGATAGCAGATTTGGCATCTCTATATTGTCAGAGAGCAGATCACCGATAGTAGATTTCGCGCATCTGTATTGCCAGAGAGTAGATCAAAGATAGCAGATTTGGCGTCTCTGTATTGTCAGAGAACAGATCAAAGATAACTAATTTGGCGTCTCTGTATTGGACGAGGAGCAGATTGAAAGTAGTTAATTTGGTGTCTCTGTATTAGACGGGGAGCAGATCAAAGAAAGCACATCTGACATCTCTGTATTGATAGAGAACAGATTGAAAGTAGCTGATTTGGCGTCTCTATATTGACAGAGAGCAGATTGAAAGTAGTTGATTTGGCATCTCTGTATTGACGGGGAGCAGATCAAAGAAAGTACATCTGGCATCTCTGTATTGACAGAGAGTAGATTGAAAGATAACAGATTTGGCGTCTCTGCATCAGACGGGGGGCAGATCAAAGATAGCAGATCCGATATTCGTATGTTTACAATAAAGCAGTTTGAAGCTATCGGGATATCTTTGAAGAAGATGAAGGTCCAGATTTTGAAACTTGGTCAGGCCGGGCAAAATTAGGTCCTTTTATAGTCTTTGCTCTATTCCTATTACATAGTAATGAGCAAACAGGGGCAGCTGTAATAACATAAATTTGCCCGGCCCATAAAATAAATAAATATAAAAACAAAAAAACAAAAATAATAAAAGTCCTTTTACAAAGTCCAAATTGATAGCCTATATACATAGCCCAATTTGAGCACTATCTATGGCCCATTTGCAAGAGACACCGGTAGCCCACATACACTTAAAACTCTTAGCCCAAATACCCAAATTAGACCCAAATCGGTGAGGCCCAAGATGGCCCAATGCCTAAATAGAATCAGGAAACCCTAGGGTTTCTAGAAGCTTCGCGCCGCAAGCACCACGACCTTTCGTCTTACGCTATTCCAGTGGATTTTCATCGGCACCGTGACTCTAGCCCCGTATCGCGCCGTAATCGATGCACGATCAACGCCAACGCACTCATCGCCGTGATATCCTCGTTGGTACGTACGAAAAGGAAAGAATCATAGCAGCAAAAAAAACAAACATGGAAAGAAATCAAAGAATTCTTTCCCAAAATGTAACAAAGGGTTATAAAAACCCCTTTTTTTCTAATTTGTAAGGACGGGTTTTTTAATATATACACACATTATAATAAAAAGACAAAACAGTTGACAGACAGACGTGATTATTCTACTTTTTTTTTCTCTTCTCTATAAATATATACAAGTATTGAAAATAAAAGAAAGGAACTTACCTTTGCGGAAAATCGAAGCTTTCCAGCTTCCGGCCGTTGTAAGAGGCGGTGTTGACGGTGGCGCGTAGGCGCGTGTAAGCCCCTGAACAGAGGCTCGACAGAACTCCGAGGGCTGGTTCTCAACCCTCTTCAGGGGATTCTTTTTTTTTTTTTAAATCGGGTTTAGAAATGAAATTTTAGGTTAAAATTTGGCTTATATAGCCTTATGAAAACGGTGTCGTTTTGCTTAAAACAATAAGCTTCAAAACGGCATCGTTTCAAGGCTGAGGATCCGCGTGTTGACCTGTGAGCCGGGGAGGAACCACGTGTTTTTGGGAAATGGGCAAATTGCTGTTTGAGCCCTTCCACATTTTTCTATTTTTTAATTTCGTTTAATTTTATATTTCAATTTGGCCCCAACCTCTTTATTTTTGTTTCAATTTAGTCCCATCTGCCTGTATAAGGCTTGTTTTGCGAACGACGCCGTTTCGGGATTAGGGTAAATTGCTCAATGAGTCCCTCAGAGTTTTATGCGCATTCCAATTAGGTCTAAACCTTTTTTTGTTATTTTAAAATTAGCCCTAGAACTTTAGTTTTATTTAATTTTAATCCTTTTAAATATTTTTGTATAATTTATTTATTAAATACTTTATATATTATTTATTTTACTATATTTATATGTAAGTATTACATATTATATTATTTTTATTATTTATTATATTATTTACATATCATTTTATTTTAAACTATTTATTATTAAAAATTTTGTAAATTAATTATTGAAAATTACATCTTTATATATCATTATTTAGAGTTTAGTATGTAATATTTTAAAATTTAATGGGAAATTTTATTCCTATTTAACATATTAATATCTTTTATAAACATATTAAGTTATTAAATCATACAATATATTTACATATATTAACTATTGTTTTTTTTCCTTTATTATTTATATATATCACTTTAAATATTTTACCACATTTATTCTTTTCAAATTTGTATTTAGATTTTTTTTTAAAGTTGTTTGTTTATTTTAGTATCCTGTTCGTATTTATTTAATATTTTTTTAATATAATAACATTATCTCGTAAATTATTTGTTTTTTATATTATTTATTGTTTTTATACATTTGCATGAAAATTGATCATTTATGTTGTTATTCCAAGTTGTATTGACATGAAATATGATTGCACATATATATTATGTAATTTGTATTGTTCCATTCATTATTTGTTACGTTGTATTTTGCATGGAATGATAATGTATGTATATTTACATTATTTACAATTAGATATGCATGAAATGATAATGTATATTGTGTGATTTATGTCATTATTTGTTTTTTTATATACTACATTTACATGAAATGATAAGTTTATTTAATATTAATCTTTTGTAATACGTTAAATATATCATTGCTTTAAAAATTATCTCATTCAATCCAAAGGAATTTTAAAATAAGGCAATATTTTTGAGATTTAGGGATTCGAGAAATAGTGCCCTAACATGCTGGGTTGCGATTTCCTGTTTATCTCAATGTCTAGAAATATCCTTCTAAATAAATTTTGTAAATCATAAGATGATTTCAGTTACGAAAGTTTAAGGATATCATGTCCAATCATGCTGGATGTGATGTTCGTACTCTTTTGAGGAAAAAGAATCTTGATTTTCAACTCAAAATATTACTGTTTAAAAAAGGAGATCTTATTTCTGGATTCCTTTAAACTTTTGACATTAAGACAAAGCTATTCAATTTGGTACCAATTTTGGGCATTGCGAGGGTGCTAATTCTTCTCGTACGTAATCGACTCCCGAACCTATTTTCTCATATTTTCGTAGACCAAATTGTTTTTTAAGGTGATCCAATCACACCTAAAAAGATTGGTGGCGACTCCCATTTTCAAAAATCTCGCTTTTAAAAGGAGGTTTCGACAACATACTTTATAAAAATATATGATAAATAATCCTAAAATCTTATAACTCAATTTTCATAAATATATCATGCATGATCGTGTCAATGCATATTTCATAAAAACGATGTAGATTTTTGGAAAACAATCCTACCTATCTCCGCTACACGCTGTAAT
Organism: Gossypium anomalum; assembly: GCA_025698475.1. Classification (NCBI taxonomy): domain Eukaryota; kingdom Viridiplantae; phylum Streptophyta; class Magnoliopsida; order Malvales; family Malvaceae; genus Gossypium; species Gossypium anomalum. Next base: position 74,442,902 of record CM046961.1, read on the forward strand.
CGAGTTTTCCCAAAACTCGTACAACCAGCAAACCAGATTGTGAGCATTGAGCACAAACGATGATAAACTGTCATATAATCAAATTCATGAACAAGCCACTAGAGTTGTAGATAAACAACCATATAGTCATAATCGTGAACAATGTCACATTAACACAAATAAACTACCATATACTCCCATCTTTCACATATCCCACCCCATGCATCTGATATGGCCAAAACACTCGAAATCATATATGCATGTTTAACATGCAAATCATTTATATACTCAAGGTACCAAATTTTCACATTCTATTTTCATATGAATATCACGTGTGCCATATAACACATAACACGAGAATGCGATGTACATATTTTTCACAATATTAACAAACATCAATATCACACAACATGCTTTTCACAAATATATGGTTTGGGAGAAATACTTACTTGATAAAAATCCATAAGGATTGCTTATCTCACTTTATGAATACATATAGTATCCTTATCAAACAACATAATTTTAATAGCAATATTTAAATCAATTAATGATATAGTCTTAATATATTTAATGTTAAATCCCACATATGATTTGTAGATCCAATGTGAAACACTCCCTATGAAAGGTCTCACTTAGATCTAGCTCCAAAAGACTTATTTAATAAAATCAACAATGAAAAAAAGTATTTTTCATGAGCGTCATACATAAAATAACTTAAGTCTCACCACTTTACTTGCCCCACGATCTAACACTCGGATCAACAATTTTGTCTCAAACACTAAAGATTTCTCAGATTGTTGTTAGGCCCTTCAATAACATAAGAATTGAGCATTAATACATGAGGAGCAATAAATCTCAATGACCACTACACCATTCATTTAAGAAGGGGAGTAAAGGGAAGAGGATGATTTCAATATTACTCTTACACTTACACTACTTAGTTAACATAATAAGGTCAACTATTCATCTTGAGAGAGAATGGAGGAGTCGAGGGATCTATCAAAAGATTACTAGACTAATGAATCTAAAAAGTAAAGAAACATTGAAATGAATGGTTTAAATTTGATCAATAGAGAAAAATGGATGATGAAGAAGAAAAAAGGAAGAAAGGAGAAATTTCAACCACCAGTGGTAAAGCAATGGCAGCGACGGTGGCGGCAACGGTGGTCTGGCAACAAGAAGGCCAGCGGCCCGATAGAGGGTGTAGGGAAAAATAGCCAAAGGGTTTGGACACTAACAAAGGGTGGAGAAGAAAAGAAAATAGAAAGGGTGGAGGAGAAAAGATAAACTGCGGTGGCATGCGGTGATTGTCACAGTGGAAGGGGGCACTTAGGGTTACGTTTGGAGAGAAAAAGAGAGGGGAGAGATTGTGGTGGTGGTTTGGTGGTGAGGTATTGGTGGTGCACAACTAGGGAGGGTGGAGGAAAAAGTAGAAGAAAGGGAAAAGGGGAGGTTGAGAGCTAAACAAAATAAAAAAAAAAAAGAGAGAGAAGAATAGGGAGAATGAAAGGTTGGATGGCAAAAAGTAGTCAACCTAGTCTAGGTTCAATGCATCTTACACAAGGTAAAAATGGAAGAAAAGGCAAGAGAGGAAGGTAAGGGAGTGAAAAGGGCATCATATTTTATCTTCATAAGGTAAGTTTGCCTCAAAAAGGTAGAAAAGAATCTCCTATGTATGGCATGTATAGGTGGATGGCAAGGGTGTTTTTGTAACTCCCCTAACCCATATCCGTCGCCAGAATGGGGTTTTGAGGTATTATCGAACGAGACACAACTTTCGGACAATTCATGGATACCTATAAGAATTATTCATTTTAATTCACCACATATGAATGTATACTAATTTAAACCAAAACATCTCAAGTTACACGTAAATCAATAAACATTCAATCATAAATTTGTATCAACTGGCTAGATATAAGCATATGAATTAAAAAACTTATTACTCATTATTCAAGACTAAATATACATGCAACCTTATTATAAATTTTGACTAAACCAAGCTTATTTATTTGTTATTCCATTAATACATACAAAATGTCATATAACATATACTTAATAATTAAAGTAAAATAATAAAAGCTTTAGCCGAATATTAAACATACTAAATACTTATGCTTTATTTAATGTCTACTTCCATTTTTCTCTATTATTATACATGCATGAAACATTTCAAGAACTAAACCAAATAATTAAACATATTATTTGAACTTTCACACCAACACATCAATTATATATATATAAGTACAATACATAATAACTATTCGTCCAACAATTTTAGCGTGCCAAAACCAAATTTTAACATGCTATTTTCACTTATCAAACAAATTAATAAAAGTCATATTCAAAACTAATTTAATAATCACATACTCGGCTAAATATATAAATATATATCCATATAGCCAAAACAATCCAACTTTAACATCTAATACATGTCACCCAATTATCTAACATTCATCGAAAGTTAATTCACCTATTTATCGAATCAAAACATGGTTGCTTCACAAGCTTTTCATTACATCTAACTTCATATTTACAACCAATGATAAAAAACAACAAATATTATCCATACCTACTTCATAACATAACTGAATAATAATACTTCAAATCATAGCCATTTATCTAATGCATATCACTTATATAACATGCATATTATTCAATAAAAATATCCAACCACAAATTCATATCATACCAAATAACCAAATTCACAATATGGAAAAGTCATCTTATAGCTTAACAAAACATGTATCACATTTCACATAATAATCCATTTTCAATCTTAATAGCCGAATACATCCATCCATGATATCATGCATATCTCACGTATATCTTATATCATTAAAATACATATTACCTTTGGACATGATCAAGCTAAAACCAATCATTAGGCATATTACTCAACCATATATCCAACTATAATTTCACCTATATGGCATAATCGAATATACTTTAATATTACATCACATAATAGCACATAACACAACATAATAATAAAATTCACATATATTTATCTATATATCAACCATAGCCAAATCAGCAAAGCCACAATCAAACATAACCATAATTCAATCAAACGTTGAAACCGAACTTATCGAATAAACAAGCTGAACCATACAACCTAATACCACACATACATACACCATGAAATCCACTTCCACATTGAATTTAATTCATAGCCACAAACAAACAAACTTTAACATTATAATCAAGTCATTTTCGCATGGCTCTCAATATATACATACTTCAAAATCATCATAATAACTAAACTAGCCTATACATGCTATAGATTCGAATTTAAACTTATAAAATACCAAAAATAGTCGATAATGTGATGGACTTTGTTGACGATCCTCGAGCTCGTAACTTTATTCCAAAATCTATAAAATAAAGACAAACATACACACAATAAGCTATCATAGCTTAGTAACTCATAAGCAAAAAACAACTCAAAAACATTATCAACTCATTTTAACCAAACCAAATTATACTATCATAATTACATTTAATCTCAAGCTTAACATTTCATATATATAACATATGCTTTCATAAATAAACCTTATCTTAACCGAATGTACATATATATATTCAAAGTATCATTCAATTTCAAAGACATAATATCATTATATAACCGAATGTATATAGACTCATATACATATATTCATAAATCAACTTTAACATCACATACTTATACATAGCATATGACCGAATATACCACACAAATGCACATTTATTTACATTATTATCATATATAGAATTTGTATTACATATCAAATAACAAACTTACCTTATTTTCAAATAGGTAATCAAATAACTCATACCTGGTCGTTCTAGCTCGTTTTACACATTTGGTCACAACTTATCATTGCCCGTTGAACCATTCGGAATTGAATATGATAATCAGATAATCAGAAATATCATACAATGCCAACGTCCCAAACGTGGTCTTACATGTAATTACATATATCGGAATCACATATCGATGCCAATGTATTAAACGTGGTCTTACTCGCACACATATATTGGAATCACATATCGATGCCAACGTATTAAACGTGGTCTTACTCACACACATATATCAGAATCACATATCAATGCCAACTTATTAAACGTGGTTTTACTCGTACACATATATCGATGCCATGGTCTTACTCGCACATCACATACTGGAATCCTATGTCATGACATATTTATCCTATCTATTCCTAAGGCTCATACGGGGCTTTCAGATGCCGTAACTCGATCGAATCGAACTCGTAACCATTACTATCAAACATATATCATTTTGGCACATTCTCAAAAAATTATAATAATTCAATTAAGCATTTATAATATACATATATTGAAATTTACAACATCTATTTGCCTATAAACTTACCTCGGACAACGATAATCGGAACGGGATGACTAATCGATAACTTTGGTTTTCCCTCAATCCAGATCTGATTTCTTTGGTTCTTGATCTAATCATATTCAAATTAAACTCATTCAAACATATTTTCACTCAATTTAGTCCAAAAACACATGAATGGGCAAATTACCATTTTACCCCTGACATTTTACACTTTTTACAATTTAGTCCAAATTGCACAAAACATAAAAAATGCAAATTTTGAATACACTATGCTTAGTCTGAATGTTCCTTATATTCATACAAGTCCATATGTTTCATTTATTTTACATTTTAGTCCTCAATTTATTATTTTTGTAATTTAGTCCTAATTACTCAAAATCATCAAAAATTCCAATACAAAACATATTAATCTAAAACATATCTTTCATAATTCATCAACTAACATCACAAAACTCAATTATTCATCAATGACATAACTCAAAATATTCATCAAAATCAGAAATTCAAGCATGGGCTTTGTACATTACACTGCAACGATCTCAAAAACGTAAAAATTATCAAAAACTGAGCTAGATACATACCTTAATCAAGCTTCAACAATGGCCGAACCTATGGAAACCTTTTTTCTTTTTTCCTTTTCTTTAATATTCGGTCATGCAAAAATAATATGAACACATGGTTTTAATTTTATGTTTTATAATATATTAACTAATAATCATTTTACATTTTTAACCTTTATAATAAAATATAAAACCATTATAAACATGCCTTTAACCGTCCAACTCATTTAATTATAGCCTAATTGCATTATAAGTACTTCATATTAATAAGACAAGTTCAATTAATCACTTTCTTATTTAACTATTAACTTTTCACTTTACGCGATTAAGCCCTTTTTATTAAATTGACACTCAAACGACAAAATTAAAATACGAAAATTTCACAGATATAAATTCACACATAATAAACACAGAAAATAATTTTTAAATTTTTTTTGACTTGGATTCGTGGTCCCGAAACTACCGTTTCGATTAGGGTCTAAATCGGGCTATTACAGTTTTGACACATGGGAATTTTACCAAAAATTTAATTAAAAAGATGCTAAAGTGGAGACTTGAACCTAAGACCTCTAGGATATTAATTAAACACTTAACCACTTGGCCACTTTCTTCATTGCTTTCAATTTAGCAACAAAATAAATAAAAATATGGGATGTGAGACTTAATTAGCTCCGCCAATCTTATTAAGCCACTGTTTGCCAGAATAAAGAGCTTACTCTTTCTGCCTCCAAATGGATGACTAAGTGCAAATCTTTGGAGGTCCATGCTAAAGAGTTGGAATAGAAGGTTCATCATTTGGAAACCCTCAAGGAACAACACCGTGTCGAGAAGGAACAGGTTCAATGTAACACCTCTCACCCGTCTTCAATGCCAGAATAGGGTTACAGAGTATTATCAAACTTATCACACATTAAACATACATTTCATATTCAATTTAATCAATTTTACATACAATTCAATCACAACCAATCATATTGTCCCTAATACAAGCCTACGAGGCCCAAAACATGCATTAGGAGTGGTTCGGGACTAAATTAATAACTTTAGAAACTTTTGAAGTACTTAGAAAATTTTCTCAAAAAAAGGGACACATGCTCGTGTGGCCCGACCGTGTGCTTCACACGACCAACAGACACGCCCGTGTCACAGGCCATGTGGACATTCAAAATAGGAGCACATGGTCGTGTCCCAGCTCGTGTCCGACCCCGTGTAGCTCTCTAACTTGGGTAACACGGCCAACACACATGCCTGTGTGGCTGGCTTGTGTGCCCTAAAAATGGCCCTACATGCCCGTGTGTTAGGACGTATTCTAGGCCATGCCAAACCTATAGGGTATACTAACTTATGCCACACGGCCAAGTCACACGCTCGTGTGTGAGGCCGTGTGAAGCATACTGACTTGGTTTCTATTTCAACACTAGGGGACACATGGCCCTGTAACATAACTGTGTGTCACACATGGCTGACACACACGCCCGTGTCTCTACCAGTGTGGACAAAAATAGGTTATTTACCAAGCCATTTTTCCACCCAAACTTATGTACACCTACACCAACCTAATTGGTACCAAAACAAGGCATAAATAATCATTTAAGCCAACCATATCCAAGTCCCAAAATCATGCTATTTCATTATTATCAACCACAGAGCTTATAAACACCAATTGATCATTTTGAATACATGCCAAAATCACAACCAAAGCCATCCAAATAATCCACTTATTATATGCAATATTTTGCCTACACATAACATGCTAATACATATTCAATATCAATCTATTACTACCTTCAGTACTAAATCTCAATAAGCCATTCACAAGGCAATTATAAACCACATATCAAAGGCCATTTGTACATATACATATATATATATACATCCAAAAAAACCAAAATGAACCAACTCTCATGGCTATATACAAAATCAACTTAGAACATTTACAAGCTAATTCTAATGGCTACATTCATCATCAACTTATAAACCGAAATGACCAAAGTCCCTATACATGCCATATACTCAAATCATAAACTCAAAAAGTAGCAAAGTGATAGTAGGATAGTGTGACGTAATCTCTGACGATCCCTGTATCTGAGCTATGTAACACTCCAAACCTGACCTAGACGTTCTGCCCGAATCTGGTGTGTCAAATTGAAGTGTTTTTCGAAAATCTTGTTCTCATTAAAAACCCTTCTTATTTAAAACGTAGTACATTGAAAACTTATTACTATTATTCCCGAAATTCTTTTTCTCGTTGTGGAAGCTAATTTTAAAAGTAACTGATTTACGAAAACTTGATGTTTAAAAGTTGAGTTGCGAAAACGTAGTGTTTTGAAAATAGTTATTGTTTTGAAAAACCACAATCTACTTCTAACAACTATCAAACGTAGTAAATAAAATCCCAAAGTTTAAAATAAAACCAGAGAGGCCTTATTACAAACCAAACCAAAATTAAAGTACTGAGAAGCAAATAAACGTAGTAGATAACAAAAGCATCTGTGTGGCCATCTCCGAGTCCCTCGCAACATCGATCTGCCTAAAGTCGGGGATTACCTGCACAATTAAAATGGGGTGAGTTTACGAAAACTCAGTGTGTAATCCCCTGGCATCCAAACAGTCGGTCAAAAAAAATATAATTTAGAACCAATATGGGCTTGAGCCCTATTCAGTAACAAAATAGTCCAATTTAGAATATATGTGGGCCAAAGCCTGATTCATTAACATTTGGGTCTCAACCCATCACAGTATCAATTAGGCTTAGCCCATCTCAGAATCAATATTAATTGGGCCTAGCCCATATCAGAACGAATATCAATTGGGCCAAGCCCATTTCAATGTCAACCCATATGAATAATGCATGATAAACCATCCAACCCTGCACTTGCCTCCGTCCAACCCTGCACTACTTGTGGGGAATAAATCACCCACGCCATCCCTACACTTACAGTGTTAGTACCAGTTGCAGCACTAATTAGAGTCGCAGCAAAACTGCTAAAATCAGAATATGTGGCACAGCCACTAATACAGTTTCTTCCTCCATAACAATATCCCAATCCCAAATCGTATGTAATGAATGCAAAATTTCATGCACAAAATCAGTCATACAAATCACAGACAAACCAGTCATTTACCTTCAAGGGCAAAAAAGTCATTTCACCCTTTAGGGGTATTTTGGTCATTTTACTAATTTTTGTGTCCCAGTACAGATTTCGACATGATAGATGGTCTGTCGTTGCCTCGAGCGACTCAGGTAACCTAGATCGTCAAAACGGTAAAAATGGGCCATGGCCCATTACTCGGCCCAAGTGGGCCCATACACTCATGTGGCCCATTTAGCCCAAAATTTACCACGACCATGTGATCTACACAGCCCAAAATAGTAATTACCACGTACTGTTGATTTTACCCGTGTAGAGCCCATGAGCCCATTAGGCCCACACGGCCCATTTCATCCCATCGCGACCCAAGTCCAGGAGAGCGCTCGTGACGGCCTCTACAGCCTATCGCCCACGCTATGTGGGTTCGGATGACCACACGAGTGATCGCATGCTAATGAGGCCTTAAATGCCGAAGTTTTGGCTTTTCAGCTTTTGCCGATTCACAGTAAAGAGAGGTGTGAATACACACTTGTTTGCAGAATCACGCAGTAAAAATCTCCAAGTCCCAGCCTTGATTAGCGAATGACTTTAATCTCTTAAGACCTCCGATCAAGATTGATCACAATCGAATGTTGAATATCTGTATTAAAATAGATCTTATTAACCCATACAGTGACCAAATATATGGCATCAGTTTACAGACGTTAACTTACCAACCACAAGAATATACGGCCCAAAGTAAGAATAAGGTAGTGGTCTTACCTTATACGATTAATGAGAGGTAGAGTTTGATAACTTGAATAATCCTTGCCCTTTTCCAATCCTCAGGATTTCTTACCCCAACGCACCCCACCTTGCGGGGAGGGAACAAAAATCACAATCAATAAATATTAAGAAGCATTCAGCTTTTGACAATGATAGAAGAAGACAAATAGAGAGCATACAGAATTGACAGAGAAACAAAGAAGAAACTTTGCAACCATATAGCGATTGTTAAATCTTTAGCAAAACCAAACACTGAATAGAAGACAAGAAACCGAAAACAAATAAGAAGGGAAGGAGGGACGGTCGGCTCAGAAAAGATCGAAAGAGAGAATGAAATGTTAGGGAGAAAGGGAAACTATATTTGATTATTTCCCTAAGAAAAGAGGAAGAGGATCGACAACAGAGATGATCCAAGAGAGACTATTCGACCATTGTTGAGGAAAGGTGAGCGAGGTAATATAAAAGACACAACAATTTTGGCAGAGAGGGGAATATGGAAGATAAAAAGAGTCAAGAAAAGGCTTGACACCTATCACTTTTGGCAAAAGAAGATGTAAAGCAAAAGGAACCCGAGTGGTATAAACACATTCGGCTAACACCAAAACGTAACAGAGAACGATCCCAAAATGTACTATTCAGCCAAGTCAACAAAAGAAAAATGAATGCAAAAGAAACAACTATCGAAACCCCAAAGTCACTGACCAATTTGGCACTAAGTCAATGACCGAATAGGCACCCATAGACTCCTGAATTCGGCAAACTCCTTCCCCATTCAAACTCCACAATTTTCTCTACATAATCTTCCCCTTATCTCTCCATGATCCACTCCCAAGATCACTCCTCAATTCTCTCCTCAACAACCTCCTCTATCAGAATTCCACTACAACTCAACCACTGGCTGAACCCAATTACAAAATAAATACCTCAATTGTGCTGTGCCACGCTCGAACCTCAGACCTTAAGGTTCCCTTACACGCTACCTTGCCACCACACCACAGGCTCCTTTTTCTGATACAAACGTCCATCATTAACTATAAGACATATGTACTAGCGTCCAGATTCACTTAGGAGAAAAACTAAAATTTTGCTAAAGCCTAGATTTGAACCCAGGACTTCTCAGACATTCCCAAATACACCCAATTCACTTAACCACCACACCAAACATGCAATTTATGTCACTTTCTTGCTTAACTAAAATATTTGTTAGCCGCCTACTAACAGTTCCTACGCTCAAGGCCCAATACTTCTAGGCCCGGAATTTGGGGCATTACAACTCTACCCCCTTAAAGAAATTTCATCCTCTAAATTTCCAACTATCCAATAGTCGCACAATCCAAGTTACACCATTACGCTTCTGCTACGCACTCTGACTCCAATTTCAAAATAGATAAAAAATACATTATAAATAAAGCACGTACCAATATTCGCATCTGGAGCATCTTCGTCCTCTCGACGGCGTACCTCATAGACCAAAGTTTGCTGTCTCGCTTCAGTATGACTAGCACCTCTTCCTATTGCTCCACGACCCAAATTGTTTCCACCCCGGACCTGACCACGGCCTCTAGGCGGCTGCTGGCCACCCCTCGGTGGCTGTACATTACCCAAGCCAGTAGCTCATGCAAAATTTGGCTTCCGAGGACACTCTCTGAAATGGTGCTCCATCGATCCGCACCTTAAAGAGGCTCCAGTCTTTTTCTAACACTCGCCAAGATGACTTCTCCCACAATCTGCACAACGCTGTGATCTAGTAATAGCAACAGGGGCCTCAACTCAGACTGACTCATCAAGTCTGGCCTTTTTCTTAGACCTACCAAAAGAACCTGAGGGCTCTGAATCCCTCTTTCTTTCGCCTCTTTCCTTCTCATGGTTTTGGCGCTCTACGCGCTTCACCTCCTTGGGGATCTTCATCTTTTCCACTAACGCAGCAAAATCTCACTCCTTCTTCTGAGCTATCAAATCCTGAAGACTATCTCGAAGGCCATCCCCAAAATAAACACAACGCTCATATTCTGTTGCCACCATTCCACGAGCATAGCGACTAAGTCGTAAGAACTCTGCCTCGTATTCTGGCACAGATTTATCCCATTGAATTAAGTTTAGAAACTCCCTCCTTCGGGCGTCCATATAACTAGCACCTACATACTTCCTTTGATATGCAGACCTGAAGAAATCCCAAGTTAACTGATCAGGTTGAGTACCCTCATTCACTGTAAGTCACCACTGATAGGCTTCGCCTCGCTGCAAAGACACTGCACCTTTTAGCTTCTGCTCAGGGATATAGTCGAGATTATCCATTATCCTTTCCGTGGCCTCAATCTAATATTCAGCCACATTAGTGGCTACTCCAGCAATACCTCTAAAAGTCTCAGCTCCATTCGACTGAAGGCGTTCTATAATCGACCCACGGCCCACAGTACCATTATTGGGCCCAGCGACCCTTTCCAGAATCTGACACATAGCTTGAGACAATGCATCATCCCCAGCTACTCGATCATGAAATCCAGTTTCAATTACAGGTGAAGCCGGTGCTTCCCTTGCCTCAACGCTAGGCATGTGACCTGCTGCCGAAGATCCAACCCTAACACTTCCATGGCCTCTGCCGTGGCCTCTTGCACCCTTTCTAGTGCTTCTGATCACTTCGAGTATAATCTAGTTTAGAAATTTTATGCAATTTAGCTCGAAGTTTCAATACTTAAGCAGATTTTTTATGACAGAAGTAGTTAAGAGTTGTTTTCGCAATCGCAGGCTAGCTATAGTTTTAGTTCCTTATAGTTTTCAGTTTACTCTAGCTAAAGAGTCTCAGTATAGTCTATTAGCTAAAGTAAACCCAGTAACTATCTATAGTATAATAGTTTAAAAGCAGACAACAGTATTCAGAAAACTTACAGATTCGGCGTCGGAGACTCGGTAAACCACACTTTCAGGAAACATCCAGTAAAATAGTTCAAATACTCTAAATCTTTTGAAATAGTTCTTTCAGAAATTCTATTTTAAAACCCAATCTACAATCGAGTTTTGCAACTTGGCTCTGATACCACTAAATGTAACACCCCAAACTCGGCCTAGACGTTATGCCAGAATCTGGTGTGTCACATTGAAGTGTTTTTTGAAAACCTTGTTCTCATTAAAAACCCTTCTTATTTAAAACGTAGTACATTGAAAACTTATTAATATTATTCTCGAAATTATTTTTGTCGTTATGGAAGCTAATTTTAAAAGTAACCGATTTACAAAAACGTGATGTTTAAAAGTTGAGTTACGAAAACATAGTGTTTTGAAAACAGTTATTATTTTAAAAAACCGCGATCTACTTCTAACAACTATCAAACGTAGTAAATAAAATTCCTAAGTTTAAAATAAAACCAGAGAGGCCTTATTACAAAACAAACCGAAATTAAAGTATTAAGAAGCAAATAAACGTAGTAGATGACAAAAGCATCTGTGTGGTCATCCCCGAGTCCCTCGCAGTACCTATCCTCCTAAAGCTGGGGATTACCTGCACAGTTAAAACGGGGTGAGTTTACAAAAACTCAGTGTGTAATCCCCTGGCATCCAAACAGTCAGTCAAATAAAAATAGAATTTAGAACCAATCTGGGCTTGAGCCCTATTCAGTAACAAAATAGTCCAATTCAGAATATATGTAGGCCAAAGTCCGATTCATTAACATTTAGGTTTCAACCCATTACAGTATCAATTGGGCCTAGCCCATCTCAGAATCAATATCAGTTGGGCCTAGCCCATATCAGAACGAATATCAGTTGGGCCTAGCCCATTTCAATGTCAACCCATATGAATAATGCATGATAACCCATCCAACCCTACACTACTTGTGGGGAATAAATCACCCATGCCATCCCTACACTTACAGTGTTAGTACCGGTTGTAGCACTGACTAGAGTCAGAGCAAAACTGCTAAAATCAGAATATGTGGCACAACCACCATTACGGTTTCTTCCTCCATAACAATATCCCAATCCTAAATAGTATGTCATGTATGTAGAATGTCATGCACAAAATTAGTCATACATATCACAGACAAATTAGTTATTTACCCTCGAGGGGCAAAATAGTCATTTCACCCTTTTGGGGTATTTTGGTTATTTTTACTAATTTTGGGGTCCCAATACAAATTATGACCTCATAGATGGTCTACCGCCGTCTCGAGCGACTCAGGTAACCTATATGGTCAAAATGGTAAAAATAGGCCTATGGCCCATTACTCGGCCCAAGTGGGACCATGGCCATGCGAATACACGACCTAAAACAGTAATTACCACGTACCGTTGATTTTACCCATGTGGAGCCCACGAGCCCATTGGGCCTACACGGCCCATTTTGGCCCATCGAGGCCCAAGTCCACGAGAGCGCTCGTGGCGGCCTCTACAGCCTATCGCCCACGCTTTGTGGGTTCAGATGACCACACGAGTGATCGTACGCTCGTAAGGCCTAAAATGCCGAAGTTTCACCTTTTCAGCTTTTGCCGATTCACAGTAAAGAGAGGTGTGAATACACACCTGTTTGCGGAATCACGCGGTAAAAATCTCCAAGTCCCAACCTTGATTAGAGAATGACTTTAATCTCTTAAGACCTCCGATCAGGATTGATCACAAGCAAATGTCGAATATCTATATTAAAGTAGATCTTATTAACCCATACAGTGACCAAATATGTGGCCTCAGTCTACAGACGTTAACTTACCAACCACAGGAATACACAGCCCAAAGTAAGAATAAGGTAGCGATCTTACCTTATACGATTAATGAGAGGCAGAGTTTGATAACTTGAATAATCCTTGCCTTTTTCCACTCCTCAGGATTTCTTACCCCAATGTACCCCACCTTGCAGGGAGGGAACAAAAATCACGATCAATAAATATTAAGAAGCATTCGGTTTTCGACAATGATAGAAGAAGACAAATAGAGAGCATACAGAATTGACAGAAAAACAAAGAAGAAACTTTGCAACCACATACCGATTGTTAAATCTTTAGGAAAACTGAACCACCACACCACAGTGCACCAAACGATCAACCAAACATTGAATAAAAGATAAGAAACCGAAAATAAATAAGAGGGGAAGGATGGACGGTCTGTAACACTCCTAACCCGTATCCGTCGCCAGAATAGGTTAAGAGGCATTACTTAATCCATAACACAACCCATAATAATTGAATATCAAGTACCATTTTATTGCAGTAAATCTCATTCATTCATATTCATTAAGATCGTAAAAGCGAGTATACAAACTTAAACATGCATTCGGGACCAAATTGACAACATATGAGAGTTTCAGAACTTATAAAAATTTTCAACTTTTAATAGGCCACATGCCCGTGTGAACAGGCCATGTGCCTCACACGATTTAGACACATGGGCGTGTCTAAGCCGTGGCAAAACATGGCATAGCTACTGACTTGCCCACACGGCTATAAGACACGCCCGTGTGCCTTGGTCGTGGCCGAGCCTGACTTGGCCACACGGCTAGCCATACGTCCGTGTGCTTTAGTCGTACTGGGGTTTGACTTACAATTGTAAGGTACCCTAGGGGACACACGGCTATGCAACATAGCCGCGTGTCGCACACGACTGAGACACACGCCCATGTGGACAAAAATAGGCCATTTGAACAGCCAATTTACCACCCTAATTTGATCAACCTACAAGCAAAGAAAACAAGCATATTTGCATCACCATTTCAGCTAATTTCAACACCAAAATATAACCTTTTCATATCATATAATTGTCACCCAAATTCATACTCATAAACCTTACCAATTCATGCCAAACATAAGGTAATATCATACCAAAACATTTCCTTCCCTACATCATTCAATCTCAAGTTAATCTTACCAAAACTTACCAACTAAAACATAACACAATTGCATATTGCCATCACATACCATGAACCATTACCAACTATGAGTTTAAACACCAAATAGCCAAATCACATGACTAGGTACATACATCACAAAACATACTTCCACAACTACTAGCCTATACATGCCATACTTCAAAATCTACATTTTCAAAAGCACCAAAATGAGGTTCGATAGTGTGTTGACAATCCCTGACGATCCCTGAGCTTGCAGTAGCTTCGATATCTATAAAACAATGCAAACACACACAAAGTAAGCTTTCAAAAGCTTAGTAAGATCGTACTAAAATCATCAATAGTATATAAAACATAAATCATCAACACTTAAGTATTTACAATTTCTCAATTCATCTATCAAATCTATACCAACACAACCCATAAGTTCTTACCAATTAATGAGCTTCATAAACATAATATCATCTACCACATAGGCACCATACTTACCTGAACATTTTCATAATCATTCATTTTCAATCTCACCTTTTCTTCAAATACTTTAACACTTTCCGAAGTTCGCCATTGCTTTAAACATCCTCACACTTAGTGCTTAAAAGTTAGCCGAAGCTAGAACGATTCCACACACTTAGTGCCATCTCAATTAACCGAAACTAAGTGGGTATCACACACTTAGTGCCTCAAGAAGCTGAAGCTAGTTTAAGTCGCACACTTAGTGCCAAATATCCTTGATTTATCGTCATATTCATCCAAACCAAACATATTTACAATCTATATATAATCAAAACATCAAAATATACTTAAACATCATGCTTTAAGTACGAACTTACCTCATACTCAAAGTTGTCGACTCGAACGTTTATTCTACAATCTTCGACTTCCCTCGGTCTAAGTCTGAATTCCTCTTTTTTTGATCTATAGGTATTCAAAATTAACCCTTTTATTGACTAAATCATTCAAAATAATCCTTATACACACAATTAGGGCATTTTTCAAAATATTCCTCACATTTTCACATTTTAACACTTTAGTCCCTAATTTACAAAATCACAAAATACACAAAATTTACTTGTACACAAGCTTAGCCTGTAACACCCCTAGCCCGTATCCGTCGCCGGAGGGGTAAGGATATTACCAACAAACACTAATCTCATTCAATCATATTCAGGTAATTCCCAAGGGCATATTTAAGAAAGCAAAATTCGTTTATACTAAGTACAAAGGAGTCATCTCAATTTAATAAGTACATTAATTCATTTCTAAGTTTCATTCACATTAAAACATTTCAAGTATTTATCGATTATCATCCACACATACATATTACTTATGAGAAACACATATGGTAACTTAACAAGCCATTTTCGCATGGCTATACATATATACATCACCAAAAGATACTAAATTAACATCCAAAGTCAATCCTATACATGCCATTATCAAAATTTCAACTAAAAGTGTACCAAAAGGCTTAGATAGTGTGGACGACTTCGACTTTGACACTCCCAAATCCGGTAGCTGACGAACAAATCTATAAAACAGAGAATTAAAGCAACAGAATAAGCATTTTGATGCTTAGTAAGTTTTAAGTAATGAAATCATTTACAACTAAAGCATAACATTCATCAGACTAAATAATTAATTGCATATACGCACATTTCCATAATCATACTTTCTTTACGCTTCAATCAATGTATTCATACACTCAGAATCAAACCTAACTAAAGGCCGGAAGCTCACTATTCAATTGAACGAATACAATTTAAAACGAATCAACTTTTCCCATGCATATACGAAACATACCTTATCGTTTTGGATTTATGAGCGCATTAATTGGAATTATTACAGCAACATCACTCATTTCCAAACCCAAATGCCTTCGGGACTTAGCCCGGATTTAGCAACTAGCACGAATGCCTTTGGGTCTTAGCCCGGATATAGCAACTAGCATGAATGCCTTCGGGACTTGGCCCGGATATAGCAACTAGCACGAATGCCTTCGGGACTTGGTCTGGATGTAGCAACTAGCACGAATGCCTTCGGACCTTAGTCCGGTTATAATCCCGAATTATCATGCACATATATCATTATATCATAACACATCAGTATTTCATTTTCATTACTAGAATTCAAGCACAAGACACTTATCAACCATTCCACTTTCGGCTCAATAGCCACATACAAAGAGCATGATTTCGATTTACTATATAACAGGATCGCTATACACATTCGGCTTCCAGTCATAAGTACAAACTAATTATCTCGTTACATAATTCGAGTAGAATCATTATATCACCGTTTATTTGTTATGCTTATATATCATGATTTAATCAAATCATAAACTAAGTTCCATTACTCAAAGACTTGCCTCAGATGTTGTCGAACAATTTCAACGGCTATTCGATCACTTTTTCCTTTCCCCTATCCAACTTTTATCCTCTAAGCTCTTGAGCTAAATCAAACAAATTTACTTCCCAATCAAACATAGTCATACGGCATTCATATAAATTTTAAAACCAATTCACTTGAATCAATTGCCCACTTACATCTATCACCATTTTGTTTTCAAATTTGTGTATTTGGTAAGTCACATCAAACAATTATACATTTAGCTTTAATACATATTTATACTTGAATGTCCCAATGACACAAGGTGTATACGTAAGGCATTAACATTCATATAAGTATATATATATATACACTCTCATATTCATTACTATAGATATTGCGGAATACTTAACACATCCAAGCTAAGAATTTATCCAATATCATCTTAATTTATTTCTACTTACACCTAAAAATTTCAAATACAAAGTATTTAGCATCTATGCACTTAAACCGGATTAGCAAACCCCTATAGACTTTGACCGAATGCCATTAAACACAAGTCATCAAAATCTTATGATTTCCAATCAAACTCTTAACAAAATGCACAATGCCAAACCCTTGAATAATTAAACATCTAATTTAGATAATTTAAAACACCTAAACGGCACTTGTTCAAAACATTAAACCACTACATGTTCGGCTATTACACATAGTTTTAAATAAGTTCCAAGTCACACACTTATCTCATTTTAAGAAGACAACCAATTCATTCTATTTGTTGTAATACAAATCAAATCATGTTTTCAATTTTTTTTTAATCACATATACTAGATAAAGGACCGATTATTCACTAATCACATATGCACATAATTGAATTTATTCCAAAATATTCACAAGGCCGAATATCCACATGAACAAATTAACCAATGTCCTTCAACTTACAAAGCTAACAAGCCAATATATAACCAACCATCTCAAAGTCACATAAAAAAAAACATCTACTATGAGTTTCAAGCATATTAGCCGAATTCCCAAACTCAAAAACCTAAGTTTAATCTATGGGTTAAGTAAAATTTGAACTAACCATCTCCAATATGCATAAATTTTCAAGAATTATACAATACATACCTCTTTCTAACCATCAGCTAAACCAAAAAAATCAACAAGAAAATTTCTTCTCCCTCACTTCAAGCTACGGCAATGGAGGACAAGGATGAACCAACTTTGGTTTCTCCTCCCACTAACTAGTATTTCATTTCTCCTTATTATTATTTTAATTCATTTGTATTATAAAATGTTAAATAAAAATGCATATTATAATTAAAACAATCTCATGGCCGGCCACTATCCCAAAAATGGGTATTTTGACATGCAAGTCCACTTCTTTGAATACATGCATTAATAGATCACTTTATAATTACCTATCCTATTTCACAAATGTCTCACATAAGTCCCCTTTTCAAAATTTCACATTCAAATGACAAAATTAACGTATGAAACTTTCACACATTCATATTCACATAAAATAAACATAGAATATGACGGTTAATTATTTTTATGACTCGATTTTGTGGTCCCGAAACCACTTTCCGACTAGGGTCAAATTAGGGCTGTCACAACTCTCCCCCATAAAAATTTTGGCCCTCGAAAATCTTACCAGTGAATAAGTTAGTATATCGATCTTTCATAGAGTCTTCAAGTTCCCAAGTAGCTTCTTCAACCCCATGCTTAAGCCACAGTACCTTTACTAATGAAATTCTCTTATTTCGTAGCCCTTTAACTTCACGAGCCAAAATACGAACCAGTTCTTCTTCATAGCTTAGATCAGATTGAATCTGAACCTCTGATGGGCTAATTACATGCGATGGATCAGTTCTATAACGTCGAAGCATCGAAACATGGAAAACGTTGTGGATCTTTTCTAGTTCAGGGGGTAAAATCAATCTATATGCAACCGGCCCAACTCGTTCGGATATTTCATACGGCCCGATGCACCTCGGACTCAATTTGCCCTTACGGCCAAATCTGAGCACCTTTTTCCAAGGTGAAACTTTAAGAAACACTTTGTTCCCGACCTGGTATTCAGTATCCTTTCGTTTCATATCCGCATACGACTTCTGACAATCTGAAGCTGCTTTCAGACTATCACGGATTACTTTTACTTTCTTCTCAGCATCTTTAATCAAATCAACCCCAAAGATTTTACTTTCACTGAGCTCGGTCCAAAACAACAGTGTACGACATTTACGACCGTACAAAGCCTCATAAGGTGCCATCTTAATGCTCGATTGAAAACTATTGTTGTAAGCGAATTCAATCAAAGGTAAATACCATTCCCACGAACCACTAAACTCAAGGATGCAACATCTCAACATATCCTCGAGTATCTGAATTATCCGTTCGGATTGACCATCAGTCTGGGGATGAAAAGCGGTGCTAAAGTGTAACTTGGTACCCAAAGCTTCTTGCAATTTCTTCCAAAATCGCGATGTGAATCTCGGATCTCTATCTGACACAATAGAAATGGGTACTCCATGCAACCTTACAATCTGAGATACATACATTTCAGCTAGCTTGTCAAGGGAATAATCCGTATGTACAGGAATAAAATGTACCGACTTTGTCAGTCTATCAACAACAACCCAGATCGCATCTTTCTTGCTTAATGACAATGGCAACCCAGATACAAAATCCATCGTAATTCGATCCCATTTCCATTCAGGTATCATGATCGGCTGTAGTAATCCCGAAGGCACTTGGTGTTCCGCTTTCACTTGTTGACATACTAAACACTTCGAAACAAAATCAAAAATGTCTCGTTTCATACCATGCCACCAAAACTGACGTCTCCCCGGGTGAACTGACATTCGACTGCTATGAGCTTCATCCAAAATCATCGAAATAAGTTCTGAATTTCTTGGAACACACAATTGACTTTTGAACCTCAAACAGTCGTCGTCATTAATTTGAAACTCTGATTCCATATTCGAGACACATTCAGCTCGTTTAGTAACCAATTCATCATCGACTTTTTGAGCTTCACGAATTTGATGAATCCACAATGGTTTGGCCTTTAATTCTGCTACTAACACACTATCGGATAAAACGGACAGGTGTACATTCATTGCTCGTAAAGCAAACAGTGATTTGCGACTTAAAGCATCGGCAACTACATTAGCCTTACCCGGGTGATAGTCGATGACAAGCTCATAATCTTTCAACAACTCGAGCCAACGTCTTTGTCGCAAATTCAATTCTCTTTGAGTCATCAAATATTTGAGGCTTTTGTGATCTGAATATACATGACACCTCTCTCCAAACAAGTAGTGTCGCCATATTTTCAAAGCGAAAACAATTGCAGCTAATTCGAGATCATGGGTCGGATAGTTTTTCTCATGCGGCTTCAATTGTCTTGATGCATAAGCTACCACTCGACCTTCTTGCATCAACACACAACCCAGCCCAAGCAAGGATATATCACTGTAAATGACAAACTCTTTACCGGATTCGGGTTGCACTAGCATTGGAGCTTCAGTTAAATAAGTTTTCAATTGATCGAAACTTTTCTGACATTTTTCTGACCAATCAAACTTAACATCTTTCTGAAGTAGTCTCGTCATTGGTGTAGCTATCATCGAGAAACCTTTTACAAATCATCTGTAGTAACCGGCTAGTCCCAAAAAGCTCTGAACCTCAGTAATATTTCTTGGAGGCTTCCAATCAAGTACGGCCAAAATTTTGTTCGGATCAACTCGAATACCCGATGCGGATACCCATGACCCAAAAAGCTAACTTCTCTCAACCAGAACTCACATTTACTGAACTTAGCATATAACTGCTTATCCCATAAAATCTGCAACACTAATCTCAGGTGCTCAGCATGTTCAGTTTCATCTCTCGAATAGACCAAAATGTCGTCAATAAATACAACTACAAACCGATCCAAACACTGTCTAAAGACTCGATTCATCAAGTCCATAAATACCGCGGGGGCATTAGTGAGCCCAAACGGCATCACTAAGAACTCGTAGTGACCATATCTTGTTCTAAAAGTAGTTTTAGGTATATCAGAGTCTCGAACTCGCCATTGATAATAACCCGATCTCAAATCTATCTTTGAAAACACTGAAGCTCCCTTCAGCTGATCAAACAAATCATCAATACGAGGTAATGGATATTTATTCTTTATCGTCACCTTATTCAACTGACGATAGTCTATGCATAATCTCATGGTTCCGTCCTTCTTTTTCACAAACAATACTGGTGCACCCCAATGTGAGAAACTTGGTCTAGCGAAACCTCTATCCGTCAACTCTTGCAACTGAGCTTTCAATTCCTTTAATTCGGTTGGTGCCATACGATACGGAGCTATCAAAATCGGTGTAGTCCCAGGTACAAGTTCGATGTCAAACTCTACCTCTCGAACAGGTGGTAACCCCAGTAATTCTTTGGGAAAAACATCCGGGTATTCACAAACCACTGGCACAGATTCAAGCTTCTTTTCTAACTCTTTGCCATCCCGTACGTACGCAAGGTATGCTTCACATCCCTTTCTTACATATTTTTGAGCCAACATCGGGGATATAACTGTGGGTAATCCATTCAAGCCAGTAGACTCAACTCGTATTATCTCATCATTTGCACATCTCAAATCAATGGTCTTTCTTTTGCAATTCACAATTGCATCATGTACGGTCAACCAATCCATACCGAGGATAGCATCAAATTCATCAAACGGTAAAAGCATCAAATCAGCCGAAAAGTAGTAATTTCGGACTACTAGGGGACATTTCTTACACACCTTGTCAACAAGCACATAACGACCCAAAGGATTCGATACTCGAATAACGAACTCAGTAGACTCAACAGGTAAAGTCTTACTGGATGCTAAAGTCTCACATATATAAGAAGGAGTAGAACCAGGGTCAATTAAAGCAATCACATTAGTATCAAGGAGAGTGAAAGTACCGGTAATAACGTCAGGCGAAGAAACATCCTCACGTGCACGTATAGCATAAGCTTTGGCAGGAGCACGAGCCTCGGATCTGGTGGTAGCGTCTTTAGACCCTCTCTGACCGCCACTAGCGTTCCCCGGATTTCTAGGGGGTCTACCTCTTGCTGTAGTATTATTCGGTTTCTCACTCTAGTTCACATTTTGTTCAGATAATCTCGGGAAATCTTTGATAAAGTGGTCGGCTGACCCGCATTTATAACAGGAGTGATCATGAAATCTACAACTCCCAGAATGCCACTTGCCACAATACTTGCACTCTATTCTTTCCCGACGATCATTTCCAACACTAGCAACTGAAGTGGCTCGCATACTCACTGGGCGTCGATCGCGGTCTCATCTGGAAAAACCCGAAGTGCTCTTTACTCGGCCCGAATCATCTCGAAATTTCTTCGATGATTGTTGAAAAGACTTTTCTAAAGATCTTTTACGAAATTTTCCAGCTCCTACATCCGATTTTCTTTTCTCTTTTCTAAGTTCTTCGGCTTTACAAGCTCGCTCGACAAGTACTACGAACTCTCGTATTTCAAGAATGCCAACAAACATTTTTATATCTTCATTCAGCCCATTCTCAAAACGTTTACACATAATAGCCTCAGACGATACACATTCTTAAGCATATCTACTAAGTCTGACAAACTTCCGTTCATAGTCAGTAACTGACATGGAACCCTGCTTAAGCTCCAGAAATTCCTTTCGTTTCTGATCGATGAATCTTTAACTGATATATTTTTTTCGAAACTCGATCTGGAAGAATTCCCATGTCACTCGCTCTCTGGGCACAAAAGAAACCAACGTATTCCACCAATAATAGGCAGAATCACGTAGCAAGGATATAGCACACTTCAGACAGTCATCGGGTGTGCAAGATAGTTCATCAAATACCCGTATAGTGTTGTCCAACCAAAATTCAGCTTGCTCAGCATCATCACTGTCTGTAGCTTTAAATTCAGTAGCCCCGTGTTTTCGAATTCTATCTACCGGGGGCTTATTTAACCTCATCTGGTCAATCACCGGAGGTATCGCGGGTGTAGGGGGTGTATTAGTCGGAAGCGGGGGTTGTGGAGCAGCCGCATTTGTTCGAATATACTGATTGAACCAACCATTCATTACGCTATAAAAAGCCTGTCTAGCTTCATCGTTCAAATTACTGGCCATAGGTTGAGAGTTCACCGGTGTTGTCCCTTGCGCAGGAGCAGGTGCTAGACTCTCAACATCATCAGCTATCGCTCGATTGGGATCGGGATCCATTACTATACATAAACGTATTTTTAACTGTCAGAAATCACCACACTATCAAACGAACACATAATGGCATGTATAGCTAGACCCATTCGTATTACGGTAGTCCTAGAATCGACTAAACTGTAGCTCTGATACCAATAAAATGTAGCACCCCTAGCCGTATCCGTACCAACAAACACTAATCTCATTCAATAATATTCAGGTAATTCCCGAGGGCATATTTAAGAAAGCAAAATTCGTTTATACTAAGTACAAAGGAGTCATCTCAATTTAATAAGTACATTAATTCATTTCTAAGTTTCATTCACATTAAAACATTTCAAGTACTTATCGATTATCATCCACACATACACATTACTTATGAGAAACACTTATGGTAACTTAACAAGCCATTTTCGCATGGCTATACATATATACATCACCAAAAGATACTAAATTAACATCCAAAGTCAATCCTATACATGCCATTATCAAAATTTCAACTAAAAGTCTACCAAAAGGCTTAGATAGTGTGGACGACTTCGACTTTGACACTCCCAAATCCGATAGCTGACGAACAAATCTATAAAACAGAGAATTAAAGCAACAGAATAAGCATTTTGATGCTTAGTAAGTTTTAAGTAATGAAATCATTTACAACTAAAGCATAACATTCATAAGACTAAATAATTAATTGCATATACGCATATTTCCATAATCATACTTTCTTCACGCTTCAATCAATGTATTCATACACTCAGAATCAAACCTAACTAAAGGCCTGAAGCTCACTATTCAATTGAACGAATACAATTTAAAACGAATCAACTTTTCCAATGCATATACTGAAACATACCTTATCGTTTTGGATTTATGAGCGCATTAATTGGAATTATTACAAAGATAAGATCGCTCATTTCCAAACCCAAATGCCTTCGGGACTTAGCGAATTTAGCAACTAGCACGAATGCCTTGGTCTTAGCCCTGATATATAGCAACTAGCACGAATGCCTTCCGGGACTTGGCCCTGATATAGCAACTAGCACGAATGCCTTCGGACTTGGCGGATGTAGCAACTAGCACAAATGCCTTCTGACCTTATTCCGTTATAATCCCGAATTATCATGCACATATATCATTATATCATAACACATCGAGATTTCATTTTCATTACTAGAATTCAAGCGCAAGACACTTATCAACCATTCCACTTTCGGCTCAATAGCCATATACAAAGAGCACGAATTCGATTTACTAAATAACTTGATCTCTATACACATTCGGCTACCAGTCATAAGTACAAACTAATTATCTCGCTACATAATTCGAGTAGAATCATTATATCACCGTTTATTTGTTATGCTTATATATCATGATTTAATCAAATCATAAACTAAGTTCCATTACTCAAAGACTTACCTCGGATGTTGTCGAACGATTTCAACGGCTATTCGATCACTTTTTCCTTTCCCCTATCCAACTTTGATCCTCTAAGCTCTTGAGCTAAATCAAACAAATTTACTTCCCAATCAAATATAGTCATACGGCATTCATATACATTTTAAAACCAATTCACTTGAATCAATTGCCCACTTACGTCTATCACCATTTCGTTTTCAAATTTGTGTATTTGGTAAGTCACATCAAACAATTATACATTTAGCTTTAATACATATTTATACTCGAATATCCCAATGACACAAGGTGTATACGTAAGGCATTAACATTCATATAAGTATATATATATACACTCTCATATTCATTACTATAGATATTACCGAATACTTAACACATCCAAGCTAAGAATTTATCCAATATCATCTTAATTTATTTCTACTTATACCTAAAAATTTCAAATACAAAGTATTTAGCACCTATGCACTTAAACCGGATTAGCAAATCCCTATAGACTTTGACCGAATGCCATTAAACACAAGTCATCAAAATCTTATGATTTCCAATCAAACTCTTAACAAAATGCACAATGCCGAACCCTTGAATAATTAAACATCTAATTTAGATAATTTAAAACACCTAAACGGCACTGTTCAAAACATTAAACCACTACATGTTCGGCTATTACACATAGTTTTAAATAAGTTCCAAGTCACACACTTATCTTATTTTAAGAAGACAACCAATTCATTCTATTTGTTGTAACACAAATCAAATCATGTTTTCAATTTTTTTTAATCACATATACTAGATAAAGGACCGATTATTCACTAATCACATATGCACATAGTTGAATTTATTCCAAAATATTCACAAGGCCGAATATCCACATGAACAAATTAACCAATGACCTTCAACTTACAAAGCTAACAAGCCAATATATAACCAACCATCTCAAAGTCACATAAAAAAAAACATCTATTATGAGTTTCAAGCATATTAGCCAAATTCCCAAACTCAAAAACCTAAGTTTAATCTATGGGTTAAGTAAACTTTGAACTAACCATCTCCAATATGCATAAATTTTCAAGAATTATACAATACATACCTCTTTCTAACCATCATCTAAACCAAAAAAATCAACAAGAAAATTTCTTCTCCCTCACTTCAAGCTACGGCAATGGAGGACAAGGATGAACCATCTTTGGTTTCTCCTCCCACTAACTAGTATTTCATTTCTCCTTATTATTATTTTAATTCATTTGTATTATAAAATGTTAAATAAAAATGCATATTATAATTAAAACAATCTCATGGCCGGCCACTATCCCAAAAATGGGTATTTTGACATGCAAGTCCACTTCTTTGAATACATGCATTAATAGATCACTTTATAATTACCTATCCTATTTCACAAATGTCTCACATAAGTCCCCTTTTCAAAATTTCACATTCAAATGACAAAATTAACGCATGAAACTTTCACACATTCATATTCACATAAAATAAACATAGAATATGACCGTTAATTATTTTTATGACTCGATTTTGTGGTCCCGAAACCACTTTTCGACTAGGGTCAAATTAGGGCTGTCACAACTCTCCCCCATAAAAATTTTGGTCCTTGAAAATCTTACCAGTGAATAAGTTAGTATATCGATCTTTCATAGAGTCTTAAAGTTCCCAAGTAGCTTCTTCAACCCAATGCTTAAGCCACAATACCTTTACTAATGAAATTCTCTTATTTCGTAGCCCTTTAACTTCACGAGCCAAAATACGAACCAGTTCTTCTTCATAGCTTAGATCAGATTGAATCTCAACCTCCGATGGGCTAATTACATGCGATGGATCAGATCTATAACGTCGAAGCATCGAAACATGGAAAACGTTGTGGATCTTTTCTAGTTCTGGGGGTAAAATCAATCTATATGCAACCGGCCCAACTTGTTCGGATATTTCATACGGCCCGATGCACCTCGGACTCAATTTGCCCTTACGGCCAAATCTGAGCACCTTTTTCCAAGGTGAAACTTTAAGAAACACTTTGTCCCCGACCTGGTATTCAATATCCTTTCGTTTCATATCCGCATACGACTTCTGACGATCTGAAGCTGCTTTCAGACTATCACGGATTACTTTTACTTTCTTCTCAGCATCTTTAATCAAATCAACCCCAAAGATTTTACTTTCACTGAGCTCAGTCCAAAACAACAGTGTACAACATTTACGACCGTACAAAGCCTCATAAGGTGCCATCTTAATGCTCGATTGAAAACTATTGTTGTACGCGAATTCAATCAAAGGTAAATACCGTTCCCACGAACCACTAAACTCAAGGATGCAACATCTCAACATATCCTCGAGTATCTGAATTATCCGTTCGGATTGACCATCAGTCTGGGGATGAAAAGCGGTGCTAAAGTGTAACTTGGTACCCAAAGCTTCTTGCAATTTCTTCCAAAATCGTGATGTGAATCTCGGATCTCTATCTGACACAATAGAAATGGGTACTCCATGCAACCTTACAATCTGAGATACATACATTTCAGCTAGCTTGTCAAGGGAATAATTCGTACGTACAGGAATAAAATGTACCGACTTTGTCAGTCTATCAACAACAACCCAGATCGCATCTTTCTTGCTTAATGACAATGGCAACCCAGATACAAAATCCATCGTAATTCGATCCCATTTCCATTCAGGTATCATGATCGGCTGTAGTAATCCCGAAGGCACTTGGTGTTCCGCTTTCACTTGTTGACATACTAAACACTTCGAAACAAAATCAGAAATGTCTCGTTTCATACCATGCCACCAAAACTAACGTCTCAGGTCGTTGTACATTTTCATACTCCCCGGGTGAACTGACATTCGACTGCTATGAGCTTCATCCAAAATCATCGAAATAAGTTCTGAATTTCTTGGAACACACAATCGACTTCTGAACCTCAAACAGTCGTCGTCATCAATTTGAAACTCTGATTCCATATTCGAGACACATTCAGCTCGTTTAGCAACCAATTCATCATCGACTTTTTGAGCTTCACGAATTTGATGAATCAACAATGGTTTGGCCTTTAATTCTGCTACTAACACACTATCGGATAAAACGGACAGGTGTACATTCATTGCTCGTAAAGCAAACAGTGATTTGCGACTTAAAGCATCGGCAACTACATTAGCCTTACCCGGGTGATAGTCGATGACAAGCTCATAATCTTTCAACAACTCGTGCCAACGTCTTTGTCGAAAATTCAATTCTCTTTGAGTCATCAAATATTTGAGGCTTTTGTGATCTGAATATACATGACACCTCTCTCCAAACAAGTAGTATCGCCATATTTTCAAAGCGAGAACAATTGCAGCTAATTCGAGATCATGGGTCGGATAGTTTTTCTCATGCGGCTTCAATTGTCTTGATGCATAAGCTACCACTCGACCTTCTTGCATCAACACACAACCCAGCCCAAGCAAGGATGCATCACTGTAAATGACAAACTCTTTACCGGATTCGGGCTGCACTAGCACTGGAGCTTCGGTTAAATAAGTTTTCAATTGATCGAAACTTTTCTGACATTTTTCTGACCAATCAAACCTAACATCTTTCTAAAGTAGTCTCGTCATTGGTGTAGCTATCATCGAGAAACCCTTTACAAATCGTCTGTAGTAACCGGCTAGTCCCAAAAAGCTCTGAACCTCAGTAATATTTCTTGGAAGCTTCCAATCAAGTACGGCCGAAATTTTGTTCGGATCAACTCGAATACCCAATGCGGATACCACATGACCCAAAAAGCTAACTTCTCTCAACCAGAACTCACATTTACTGAACTTAGCATATAACTGCTTATCCCATAAAATCTGTAACACTAATCTCAGGTGCTCAGCATGTTCGGTTTCATCTCTCGAATAGACCAAAATGTCGTCGATAAATACAACTACAAACCGATCCAAACACTGTCTAAAGACTCAATTCATCAAGTCCATAAATACTGCGGGGGCTTTAGTGAGCCCAAACGGCATCACTAAGAACTCGTAGTGACCATATCTTGTTTTAAAAGCAGTTTTAGGTATATCAGAGTCTCGAACTCGCAATTGATAATAACCCGATCTCAAATCTATCTTTGAAAACATTGAAGCTCCCTTCAGCTGATCAAACAAATCATCAATACGAGGTAACGGATATTTATTCTTTATCGTCACCTTATTCAACTGACGATAGTCTATGCACAATCTCATGGTTCCGTCCTTCTTTTTCACAAACAATACTGGTGCACCCCAATGTAAGAAACTTGGTCTAGCGAAACCTCTATCCGTCAACTCTTGCAACTGAGCTTTCAATTCCTTTAATTCAGTTGGTGCCATACGATACGGAGCTATCGAAATCGGTGTAGTCCCAGGTACAAGTTCGATGTCAAACTCTACCTCTCGAACAGGTGGTAACCCCAATAATTCTTCGGGAAAAACATCCGGGTATTCACAAACCACTGGCACAGATTCAAGCTTCTTTTCTAACTCTTTGCCATCCTGTACATACGCAAGGTATGCTTCACATCCCTTTCTTACATATTTTTGGGCCAACATTGGGGATATAACTGCGGGTAATCCATTCAAGCCAGTAGACTCAACTCGTATTATCTCATCATTTGCACATCTCAAATCAATGGTCTTTCTTTTGCAATTCACAATTGCATCATGTACGGTCAACCAATCCATACCGAGGATAGCATCAAATTCATCAAACGGTAAAAGCATCAAATCAGCCGAAAAGCAGTAATTTCGGACTACTAGGGAACATTTCTTACACACTTTGTCAACAAGCACATGACGACCCAAAGGATTCGATACTCGAATAATGAACTCAGTAGACTCAACAGGTAAAGTCTTACTGGATGCTAAAGTCTCACATATATAAGAAGGAGTAGAACCAGGGTCAATCAAAGCAATCACATTAGTATCAAGGAGAGTGAAAGTACCGGTAATAACGTCAGGCGAAGAAACATCCTCATGTGCACGTATAGCATAAGTTTGGCAGGAGCACGAGCCTCGGATCTGGTGGTAGCGTCTTTAGACCGTCTCTGACCGCCACTAGCGTTCCCCAGATTTCTAGGGGGTCTACCTCTTGCTGTAGTATTATTCGGTTTCTCACTCTGGTTCACATTTTGTTCAGATAATCTCGGGCAATCTTTGATAAAGTGGTCGGCTGACTCGCATTTATAACAGGAGCGATCATGAAATCTACAACTCCCAGAATGCCATTTGCCACAATACTTGCACTCTATTCTGTCCAAACGATCGTTTCCAACACTAGCAACTGAAGTGGCTCGCGTACTCACTGGGCGTCGATCGCGGTCTCGTCTGGAAAAACCTGAAGTGCTCTTTACTCGGCCCGAATCATCTCGAAATTTCTTCGATGATTGTTGAAAAGACTTTCCTGAAGATCTTTTACGAAATTTTCCAGCTCCTACATCCGCTTTTCATTTCTCTTTTCTAAGTTCTTCGGCTTTACAAGCTTGCTCGACAAGTACTACGAACCCTCGTATTTCAAGAATGCCAACAAACATTTTTATATCTTCATTCAACCCATCCTCAAAACGTTTACACATAATAGCCTCAGACGATACACATTCTTAAGCATATCTACTAAGTCTGACAAACTTCCGCTTCATAGTCGATGGCGACATGGAACCTGCTTAAGCTCCGAGAAATTCCTTTCGTTTACGATCGATGAATCTTTAATCGATATATTTTTTCAAACTCGATGCGAAGAATTCCCATGTCACTCGCTCTGGGGCACAAAAGAAACCAACGTATTCCACCAATAATAGGCGAGAATCACGTAGCAAGGATATAGCACACTTTGATACGGGTCATCGGGTGTGCAAGATAGTTCATCAAATACCCGTATAGTGTTGTCCAACCAAAATTCAAATTTGCTCAAGATCATCACCATCAGTAGCTTTAAATTCAGTAGCCCCGTGTTTTCGAATTCTATCTACCGGGGGCTTATTTAACCTCATCTGATCAATCACCGGAGGTATCACGGGTGCAAGGGGTGTATTAGTCGGAAGTGGGGGTTGTGGAGCAGCCGCATTTGTTCGAATATACTGATTGAACCAATCATTCATTACGCTATAAAAAGCCTGTCTAGCTTCATCGTTCAAATTACTGGCCATAGGTTGAGAGTTCACCGGTGTTGTCCCTTGCGCAGGAGCAGGTGCTACACTCTCAACATCATCAGCTATCGCTCGATTGGGATCGGGATCCATTACTATACATAAATGTATTTTTAACTGTCAGAAATCACCACACTATCAAACGAACACATAATGGCATGTATAGCTAGACCCATTCGTATTCACGGTAGTCTTAGAATCGACTAAACTGTAGCTCTCGATACCAATAAAATGTAGCACCCTAGCCATATCCGTACCAACAAACACTAATCTCATTCAATAATATTCAGGTAATTCCCGAGGGCATATTTAAGAAAGCAAAATTCGTTTATACTAAGTACAAAGGAGTCATCTCAATTTAATAAGTACATTAATTCATTTCTAAGTTTCATTCACATTAAAACATTTCAAGTATTTATCGATTATCATCCACACATACACATTACTTATGAGAAACACATATGGTAACTTAACAAGCCATTTTCGCATGGCTATACATATATACATCACCAAAAGATACTAAATTAACATCCAAAGTCAATCCTATACATGCCATTATCAAAATTTCAACTAAAAGTCTACCAAAAGGCTTAGATAGTGTGGACGACTTCGACTTTGACACTCCCAAATCCGATAGCTGACGAACAAATCTATAAAACAGAGAATTAAAGTAACAGAATAAGCATTTTGATGCTTAGTAAGTTTTAAGTAATGAAATCATTTACAACTAAAGCATAACATTCATAAGACTAAATAATTAATTGCATATACGCATATTTCCATAATCATACTTTCTTCACGCTTCAATCAATGTATTCATACACTCAGAATCAAACCTAACTAAAGGCCGGAAGCTCACTATTCAATTGAACGAATACAATTTAAAACGAATCAACTTTTCCAATGCATATACGAAACATACCTTATCGTTTTGGATTTATGAGCGCATTAATTGGAATTATTACAGTAAGATCGCTCATTTCCAAACCCAAATGCCTTCGGGACTTACCCCGAATTTAGCAACTAGCACGAATGCCTTCGGGTCTTAGCCCGGATATAGCAACTAGCACGAATGCCTTCGGGACTTGGCCCGGATATAGCAACTAGCACGAATGCCTTCGGGACTTGGCCCGGATGTAGCAACTAGCACGAATGCCTTCGGACCTTATTCCGGTTATAATCCCGAATTATCATGCACATATATCATTATATCATAACACATCAGTATTTCATTTTCATTACTAGAATTCAAGCACAAGACACTTATCAACCATTCCACTTTCGGCTCAATAGCCACATACAAAGAGCACGAATTTGATTTACTATATAACGTGATCTCTATACACATTCGGCTACCAGTCATAAGTACAAACTAATTATCTCGCTACATAATTCGAGTAGAATCATTATATCACCGTTTATTTGTTATGCTTATATATCATGATTTAATCAAATCATAAACTAAGTTCCATTACTCAAAGACTTACCTCGAATGTTGTCGAACGATTTCAACGGCTATTCGATCACTTTTTCCTTTCCCCTATCCAACTTTGATCCTCTAAGCTCTTGCGCTAAATCAAACAAATTTACTTCCCAATCAAATATAGCCATACGGCATTCATATACATTTTAAAACCAATTCACTTGAATCAATTACCCACTTACGTCTATCACCATTTCGTTTTCAAATTTGTGTATTTGGTAAGTCACATCAAACAATTATACATTTAGCTTTAATACATATTTATACTCGAATGTCCCAATGACACAAGGTGTATACGTAAGGCATTAACATTCATATAAGTATATATATATATACACTCTCATATTCATTACTATAGATATTTCCGAATACTTAACATATCCAAGCTAAGAATTTATCCAATATCATCTTAATTTATTTCTACTTATACCTAAAAATTTCAAATACAAAGTATTTAGCACCTATGCACTTAAACCGGATTAGCAAATCCCTATAGACTTTGACCGAATGCCATTAAACACAAGTCATCAAAATCTTATGATTTCCAATCAAACTCTTAACAAAATGCACAATACCGAACCCTTGAATAATTAAACATCTAATTTAGATAATTTAAAACACCTAAACGACACTTGTTCAAAACATTAAACCACTACATGTTCGGCTATTACACATAGTTTTAAATAAGTTCCAAGTCACACACTTATCTCATTTTAAGAAGACAACCAATTCATTCTATTTGTTGTAACACAAATCAAATCATGTTTTCAAATTTTTTTTTAATCACATATACTAGATAAAGGACCGATTATTCACTAATCACATATGCACATAATTGAATTTATTCCAAAATATTCACAAGGCCGAATATCCACATGAACAAATTAACCAATGTCCTTCAACTTACAAAGCTAACAAGCCAATATATAACCAACCATCTCAAAGTCACATAAAAAAAAACATCTACTATGAGTTTCAAGCATATTAGCCGAATTCCCAAACTCAAAAACCTAAGTTTAATCTATGGGTTAAGTAAAATTTGAACTAACCATCTCCAATATACATAAATTTTCAAGAATTATACAATACATACCTCTTTCTAACCATCATCTAAACCAAAAAATCAACAAGAAAATTTCTTCTCCTCACTTCAAGCTACTAAGCAATGGAGGACAAGGATGAACCAACTTTGGTTTCTCCTCCCACTAACTAGTATTTCATTTCTCCTTATTATTATTTTAATTCATTTGTATTATAAAATGTTAAATAAAAATGCATATTATAATTAAAACAATCTCATGGCCGGCCACTATCCCAAAAATGGGTATTTTGACATGCAAGTCCACTTCTTTGAATACATGCATTAATAGATCACTTTATAATTACCTATCCTATTTCACAAATGTCTCACATAAGTCCCCTTTTCAAAATTTCACATTCAAATGACAAAATTAACGCATGAAACTTTCACACATTCATATTCACATAAAATAAACATAGAATATGACGGTTAATTATTTTTATGACTCGGTTTTGTGGTCCCGAAACCACTTTCCGACTAGGGTCAAATTAGGGCTGTCACATAGCCAAATTTTCATGACTCTCATACAAGTCCATACATTTCATTTATTTCACATTTTAGTCCCTCAAAATAATATTTTTACAATTTAGCCCAAATTACTTAGTTTCATCAAAAATTCAAAGACAACACATTTAAACCCAACATCAAGCTTCCATAATTCATCAACTAACATCACAAAGCTCATAGTTTCATCAATGGCACATTTCAAAATCATCACCAAAATCAGAAATTGAGGCATGGGTTCGATAGTATACGAAGCAACGACTACAAAAATGTAAAAATTATCAAAAACCGATCAAAACTCATTCCTTAATTCCCAATCACAAGTGTCAAATGTTCAAAGGCTTGGAACCCTAATTTCTTTCTTCAATTTTTGGCAAACACAACCTATATGGCCTTTTTTCATGTTTTGTTTTATTTAATAACCTTAACAACTCATTTACCATTTTACCCTTACATTATAAACCTTTAGAACATTAATAACAAGGCCATTAATGTCCACTCATATGTTCAATGGTCAAATAACAACATAAGGACCTCTCATTTAATAAGCCAAGTCAAATAGACACTTTTAACATCTAGCACACAGCTTTTACATTTTACGCGATTAAGTCCTTTTTACAAATTAAACATGCAAACAGTTAAATTTTCACACGAGACTTTCACACATGTCAATTCACTTATAATAAGCACAGAAAATAATATTAAAATATTTTTTTGACTCGAATATGTGGTCCTGAAACCACTATTTTGACTAGGGTCAAAATTAGACTGTTACACGGTCGGCTCAGAAAAGATTGAAAGAATAAATGAAATGTTAGGGAGAAAAGGAAACTATATTCGGTTATTTCCTTAAGAAAAGAGGAAAAGGATCGAAAACAGAGATGATCCAAGAGAGACTATTCGGCCATTGTTGGGGAAAGGTGAGAGAGGTAATAAAAAAGACATAACAATTTCGACAGAGTGGGGAATATGAAAGATAAGAAGAGTCAAGAAGAGGCTTGGCACCTATCACTTTTGGCAAAAGAAGATAGTAAAGTAAAAGGAACTCGAATGGTAAAGACACATTCGGCTAACACCAAAACGTAACAGAGAACGATCCCAAAATGCACTATTTGGCCAAGTCAACAAAAGCAAAACGAATACAAAAGAAACAACTATCGAAACCCTAAAGTTATTGACCAATTCAGCACTAAGTCAATGACTGAATAGGCACCCATAGACTCCCAAATTTGGCCAACTCGTTCCCCATTCAAACTCCACGGTTTTCTCCACATAATCCTCCCCTTATCTCTCCATGATCCATTCCCAAGATCACTCCTCAATTCTCTCTTCAACAACCTCCTCCATCAGAATTCCACTACAACTCAACTACTGGCCGAACCCAATTACAAAATAAATACCTCATTTGTGTTATGCCACGCTCGAACCTCAAACCTTAAGGTTCCCTTACACACCACCTTGCCACCACACCACAGGCTCCTTTTTGTGATACAAACGTTCATACTATAAGACATATGTGCTAGCGTCCAGATTCACTTAAGAGAAAAACTAAAATTTTGCTAAAGCCTAGATTTGAACCCAAGGCTTCTCAGACATCCCCAAACACACCCAATTCACTTAACCACCACACCAAACATGGAATTTGCGTCACTTTCTTGCTTAACTAAAATATTTGTAAGCTGCTTACTAATAGTTCCTACGCTTAAGGCCCAATACTTCTAGGCCTAGAATTTGGGGCATTACAAGGTAGCTTTGAAGTCACTATAAAACATGGAAAAATAAACAAAGTAAGTTTTATAGCTTAGTAAACTCGTATGAAATAAACTCAATCTTAACATCAATATACAAATCATCAATTTTAAAATATCAACATGTAATTCATTATAACTAACAAAGCTTTCATATTTTCAATCATAATCTTATATATGAACTTCACAACTTCTTCGATTTAAGCTTATACGGTTTATGTACATATCTATACCATCTCGTATCAATCTAATACACAATCAAGTCTTTCATTTACTCGTTGAACCATTCGAAATAATATCAGATACATAGAAAACTCGCACCCAAAGTGCCACATATATAGCCGAAGCTATCTCAATCTCATATCACATATACTGCTCACACTAAAACTATCATCTGGCCTGCTCACACAAGTTGTCAGTCGAGACGTAGCTACACGGTGCTGCTCACACAAGCTGTCAAGTATCCGCAACACATGCTGGTATACTCAGCCACTGGTAGGATGTTTAGGACCAGCACCTAGATCACATAATGACAATATTCCCCTAATGACATGTCACTAGTATCCAAATCTATTCCTAAGGTTCAACCGAGATTTCGAATGTCGAATCGTCGTCGAATCATTATTGAACATGTCTGAAGTCTCATATTCACATTTTATGCAATATCAAAGCATTTAAAGCATAATTATCACAATGCTTATTACATACGAACTTACCTCAAACGTAAAAACGACTAAATTGATCGATTAGTCGAGAACTTTGTCTTTTCCTCGATCTAGATCCGAGTTTTGCTTATCTTGATCTAAATATAAACAAAATTAACTTATTTAATCATCTCTCTATTCAATTTAGTCCAAAATTCACTTTAAGGCATTTTTACATAATTGGCCCTACTATTTCACATCTTTTACAATTTAGTCCTTATTTCATAAAAACACAAATTAATGCAATTCAACCACAACCCATGCTAGCCGAATTTCAATTAGGTCCCTAGAAGCCTATATTTTCATTTATTTCACATTTTAACCACAAACTTTTCATATTTCTTAATTAAATCCCTAATTTGCATTTTCACTAAAAATCACTTAACAAAACTTGTATAACTACCATCAAACATTCATAATCTATCATTAAACATCAAAATACTTATGTATTCATCAATGAAAACATCTAAAATCTTTAACAGTTTTGCAAAATAGTCCCTGGGCTAGCTAGACCTAGTTGCAACGATCACAAAAACATAGAAATCATTAAAAACGAGACAAAAATCGTACCTTAATGAGCAAAATAGCATAGCCGAATGAAGAACATAAAAATGGCTTCTTCTAGCCCTAATAATCGATTTAAGAAGATTATATGAGGACTTAATTTGGTTTTGTTTTATTTATTTTAAGTTTAATTACCAATTTATGACCTTAATGATAAACCATTTAAATCATCCATTCTATGCCCATAAATGTCCACTTACTAAAAAAATAGTCTAATCACCACATAAGGACCTTAAATTTATGGTTCTATAGCTATTGAACACATTTACCTAATAGAACAGCACTTTTGTTCTTTACGTGATTTAGTCTTTTTTATCAAATTAAGAACTCAAATGATAAAATTTCTTAACAAAAATTTCACAGAATCATATTTTCATGCTGTAGACATTAAAATAATAATAAAATAAATATTTTGACTTCAACTGTGTGGTCCTAAAACCACTGTTTCATTTTGACTAAAAACGGGTTGTTACATTTTGAGGGAAACTAAAGAAGCTTTATAAAAGTTTAAGGCAGATACCAACGTGAACATTTCAATATTTATCCCTAGAATAAGGTCCAACTTAGTGTTGCATGCATAAGTCGCTATAGGTCCTTTTGATCTGTGACACGTGAACTTTAACTGTATGCGAAAACTCACCAACACTAACCTTGACTTCAACATTCTAAATCCTAAGCGAGCTGAATGGGAAGAATTCCAGAGGAAATGGTAGGAATCCAATAAACTCTTTTATGATCAAATATTCAAAGGTGTCTAACTCTGCTTGCTCAGAAGAGGCAGACCTAGAAAATGAAAACCCAAGAGATGCCGCAACTTCTCCCACTCAAGGGGAAAATTAGAATTTCTCTATTTTACATTTGTACTAACTCTCTCTTTAATATAATTTCCTTATTTTTCTTTTCACTTGTCTTTCGCATTTACCTTATTTTACCTTTCCTTATATTTTTTCCACAATATTTATCAGCAAATTCGTAAAAATTTACCAACCTGTACTTAATCACATAACTCATAATATCCTATTTGTAAACTAAGGGACTAAGCCAGATCTAAGGTAACATGCATATAAGGGCTACTCAATTTCTTACATCCAGGAGATCGGCTAAATAAAAGCTCTACTACCACCAAATTGTAACACCCTGTATTTGACCCGATCAACGGGTCTGACTACCAAATTTTACAATTAAATTGTATTACTTAAAAATATTTTTAACTTGACTTTTTTTGTAATACCCCTCACCCGTATTCAATGCTGGAATAGGGTTATAGAGTATTATCGGACTTTCAAAATAATTAAACATCCATTTAGCAAACATTTTCTCAATTCTAATATTCATCATTCAATTTAAATCAATTTGTCCCTTCTAATAGCCTACGAGGCCTTAAACATGCTTTAAAAGTGGTTCGAGACTAAACCGATAACTCATGAAATTTCACAGAAATTTGAATTTTTTCTCAAAATAGGGGACACACGCCCATGTGGCCAGGCCGTATGTCTCACATGGCCACCCAACATGCCCGTGTCATAGGCTGTGTGAAAACAAGGGGTACATACTGACTTGGGTCACACGGTCAACCACACGTCCGTGTGTCTAGCCCGTGTGCCCTTCGAAGTGGCCACACACCCCTATCTGCCAGGCCGTGTGCTAGGCCATGACGAACCTGTAAGGTATACTGACTTATGCCACATGGCCAAGTCACACGCCTGTGTGTGAGGCCGTGTGGAGCATACTAAGTTGATATTAATTTCAACACCAGGGGACACACGGCCGTGTAACTTGACCGTGTGTCACACACGGTTGAGACACACGCCCGTGTGGACAAAAATAGGCTATTTGTGAAGCCATTTTGCCACCTTATTTTTACATACTTACACAAGCATAAATTGCAACATTTTATAACTCATTAGGCAACCAATCCACAACATTTCATACACATTTTATACCAATTCAACATAGTTTTCAAATGTACATATCCATGAGGCAGCCAATAACTCATTAGGCATCCAATCCACAACATTTCATACATATCCATGAGTTCAAAGGAACCAATCGACAACTGGATAGTGTGATACGTAACTCTGACTTATTCGAACCAAGCGAGCTATCGAACATCTATAAAACATGGAAAAGAAACAGAGTAAGCTTTATAGCTTAGTAGGCTCGTATAATTCAGAATTTAACTTACCATTTATACATATCAAATAATTAGACAAAGTATATCAAATTCACTTGCGAAATGCCTATACACAAGCATTCATCAACAAGTTAGTCACATAAGTGTATGTAGTCATCCATTATTTCAATTTAATATTTAATACATTGTATCATATCAAATTCATATATCATGTACATCATTTTTAACATTTCACTCTCAATCATATAAACAGTAAATCATTCGATAACAGTAACTTATACGTTTAAACAGTACTTCATCTGTATAACACATAGCTTTTTCACATAACCAATAACATAATTTATGCCCATTGAACCTATTAGAATTTCAAGGGATACTCGAGTGATATGCATTATGTATATAAATCACTAATCTATCAATTTGTTATCACTTCCTCTCTTTCGAGTATGATCAATAAGCTCCTCTTCAGCTGATGGACAGTAAGCTCTATTGAGCTAAAACGATAAGCTCTGACGAGCTGAAAATAGTAAGCTCTTAAGAGCTGGTATATCGAGAAGCTCATATGAGCTGTGGTGAGTCTGCAACACTTGCGAGATCTCGACCAAAACGGTAACTCTAGTGACATGTCACTCGTATCCTACGAATTCCTACGGTTCAAATGGGGCTCAGTACCATCAGACTATATAAATAAGGCATTTGTATTTCAAGTAGATCAATTACTCAATTATATACATTCATTTCAAATAATTACAAGTATTTAAAAGTCCAATTCTAATTATACGAACTTACCTCGAGTTGCTCGGATGGAAATTATCGACTATTCGTCCAATTTTCCTTTTCCCCAATCTAATCCCAATCTCGACTTATCTTGATCTATATATATTTCAAAATTAGCACATTCAGCATTCAATCTATTCAACTTAGCATATAATTTACAATTTGACAAATTTACACATTTACCCCTAATATTTCACATTTTTTCAATTTAGTCATTATCACATAAAATTGCAAATTCATCCAATTTAGTACAAACCCATGCTTAACCGAATTTAATACATGTTACTAGCAGCCCATATTTTCAATTTATTTACACTTCTACCCACATAATTTTACATTTTCACAAATTAATCCCTTTTTGACATTTTTGTCAAAAATCACTTTACAAAACTAGTTTAACAATCAACAACTATTCAAAATCCATCATCAACCATCAAATTACTCAAACATTCAACAATGGAAACATGTTAAATCTTTAACAGTTTCCAAATCTAAGGTACGGGCTAGCTGAAATACAAAGCAACGATCTCAAAAAACGTAGAAATCATTAAAAACGGAATAAAAATGGACTTACAATTGAATATCAAAGTGACCGAGCCCTAAAACACCAAAAATGGAGTCTCCCTTTCTTCTTTTCGATGAACAATTGAATAATATGAAAGCTTTTTCTTTTCTTTTTACTATTTTATCATAATTAATAACTAATTTACTATATTAAGTATATAACATTAAAATTCATTTATACATGTCCATTAATGTCCACTTACCTTTCAAATGGCTTAATTACCATTTGAGGCCATCATAATTAAAAGCCAGAGCTATTTGACACCTTTAACTAATCAAACATGCATTTTACATTTTACGTGATTTAGTCCTTTTTCTCGAATTAACCATTCAAACAGTAAAATTTCTTTACGAAACTTTTACACAATAATTCTATTATGCTGTAAAATTTAATAAAATAATAAAATAAATTTTTTAACTTCAGATTTGTGGTCCTGAAATCACTATTTTGATTTGACTAAAAATAGGTTGTTACAACTCTCCCTCCTTAGGGATTTTCGTCCTCGAAAATCTTACCAGTGAATAGGTTAGGGTACTATTTTCGTACAGCTTCCTCAGGTTCCCACATAGCTTCCTCTATCTCGTGTTTATGCCAAAGAACCTTCACTAGGGCTATGCATTTATTTCTTAATTCTTTGATTTCACGAGCTAAAATCCTGATCGGTTCTTCGCTATACCTCAAATCAATCTGTATCTCAACATGTACTAGAGAAATCACATGTGACGGATCGAATTTGTATTGACGTAGCACAGAAACATGAAAGACATTATGAATCTTTTCAAGTTCTGACGGTAAAGCTAGTCAATATGCTACAAGCCCTATTCTTTCGACAATCTTATATGGTCCAATAAATTGTGAACTCAGCTTTCCTTTACGGCCGAATCGAAGAACCTTTTTTCCACAATGACACCTTTAGAAATACTTAGCCCCCGACTTGAAACTCAATTCCTTTACATTTCAAATCCGCATATGATTTCTGTCGATCTGAAGCTGTTTTTAAACTATCATGAATTGTTTTCACTTTTTCTTCAGTTTCTCTAATCAATTCATCCCCGTGAATCTTTTTCTGACTTAATTCAGTCCAGTATAGCAGAGTTTGACATTTACGACCATATAAAGCTTCGTACGGTGCCATCTTTATACTCATTTGAAACTTGTTATTATACGCTAACTTAATCATGGTAAGTATTTTTCCCAACTGCCCTCAAACTCTAAAATACAACATCTTAACATGTCTTCGAGAATTTGAATAACTTTCTCAGTCTGACCGTCAGTTTGAGGATGAAAAGCAGTACTAAAATTCAACTTTGTACCTAGGGCTTCTTGCAATTTCTTTCAGAATAGTGACATAAATCTCGAATCTTTATCAAAAATAATAGATAGTGGCACCCCGTGCAATTGAACAATCTCAGAAATGTACAATTCAGCTAATTTATCAAGTGAGTAATATGTACGTACGGATATGAAATGAGCAGATTTTGTTAGTCGATCAACGACAACCCAAATAGATCTTTCTTTTTCAGAGTTAAGGGCAATCCCGACACAAACTCCATTGTAACTGTATCTCATTTCCACTCGGGAATCATCACAGGCTACAGTAAACCTGATGGTACTTGATGTTCAGCTTTGACTTACTAACAAATCAGACATTTAGAAACAAACTCTGAGATATCTCATTTCATGTCTTACCACCTGTAAAACTATTTCAAATTGTTGTACGTTTTGGTACTCCCCGGATGAACCGATAAGCAACTATTGTGTGCTTCGTGCAAAATCTTCTAAATGAGTTTTAAATTTCTCGGTATGCAAATTCTATTCTGGAATCTTAAACAATCATCGGCTCCAATCTGGAACTCTGAATTAGGGATAGTCTCACATTGAATTCGTTTAACTTGCAATTCATGGTCATCTTTCTGAGCTTCATATATTTGTTGATGAAATACCTATTTAGCTTTTAATTCAACTAAAATAGACCCCTCATCACAAATCATCAATTGGGTATTCATTGCTCGTAACACAAAAAAAGATTTCCGGCTCAGGGCATCGACAACAACATTAGCTTTTCTCGGGTGATAATCAATCACAAGCCATATTCATTATCACAGATTCAAATCTTTCTATGACATTAGATATTTTAAGCTTCTATGATCCGTACAAATATGGCATTTTTCATCGTATAAGTAGTGTCACCAAATTTTTAATGCGAACATAATTGCAGCCAACTCTAAGTCATGCTTCGGATAGTTCTTTTCATGCAGTTTCAATTGTCAGGAAGCATAAGCTATAACTTTTCCTTTTTGCATTAGAACACATCCCAGACCATTTAATGACGCGTCACTATAAACCACAAACTCTTTCCCTGATTCAGGTTGAACCAAAATTAGTGCTTTAGTTAACAATACTTTCAACTGTTCGAAACTCTACTGACATTTTTCTGACCATTCAAATTTCACATCTTTTTGAAGCAAATGTGTTATCGGTGTCACA
This sequence comes from Gossypium anomalum, assembly GCA_025698475.1. NCBI lineage: Eukaryota > Viridiplantae > Streptophyta > Magnoliopsida > Malvales > Malvaceae > Gossypium > Gossypium anomalum. The sequence continues at coordinate 74,485,654 of CM046961.1, forward strand.
ATCATCAAAAGTCCTTTCACGAATCTTCGATAATAGCTCGCAAAGCCCAGAAAACTACAGAATTCAAACACATTTCTCAGAGGTTTCCAATCAACAATAGCAGAAATCTTACTCGAATCAACTCTAATTCCTTCAGCTGAAACAATATGCCCTAGAAATCCAACCTCTCGAAGCCAAACTCACATTTGTTGAACTTTGCAAATAATTCCTTATCACGTAAAGTTTGTAACACAACTCTCAAGTGCTCGATTTGTTCATATTCATCTCGTGAATAGATCAAAATGTTATCAATGAATACAATAACAAATCTGTCTAAATACGGTTTGAATATCTGCTTCATCAAGTCCATGAAAACCACAGGAGGATTAGTTAATCCAAAAGGCATAACAAGGAATTCATAATGTCCGTACCTCATTCTAAACGCGATTTTTGGCACATCTGACTCTTTTACTCACAACTGATAATAACCAGATCTCAAATCAATCTTTGAAAATACTGTAGCCCCTTTTAACTGATAAAATAAATCATCAATCCATGGTACAGGGTATTTGTTCTTTATAGTCACTTTATTCATCTATCTGTTATCGATACACATTCTCATTGTACCGTCTTTCTTCTTTACAAACAATACTAGTGCACCCCGGGGCGAAAAACTCAATCGTGAAAAACTTCTGTGTGTCAATTCTTGCAATTGAGCTTTCAATTCTTTTAATTCTGTTGGAGCCATTCTGTATGGAGCTATCGATATCGATGTTGTTCCTGGTACTAATTCAATATCAAATTCAACCTCTCTGATCGGTGGCAAACCTGGTAATTCTTCTAGAAATACATCCAAAAATTTACAAACAACATGTACATATTCAATATTTGATCCAAACACCTTTGTATCGAATACATATACAATATATACATCATAGTCCTTTTTCATATATTTTTGAGCTAACATAGATGATATCACAGTAGGTAATTCACTCGAATCATCAGATTCAATCTGAAGAATTTTACCAATTTGACATTTTAATTCGATAATCTTTCATCTACAATTCACAATTGCATCAAGCATAGTCAGCCAGTCCATACCCAGAATCACATCAAACTCATCGAATGGTAGAAGCATCAAGTCAGCCAGAAAACAGTAACCCTGAGTCATCAAAGGACAATTCTTACAAATTTTATCAACTAAAACAGACTTGCCTAAAGGGCCCAATACTTTAATTACAAACTCTGTAGACTCGACATGTAAAATCTTTTTAAATAATAAATTCATACAGATATATGAATGGGTTGATTCAAGATCTATCAACGCAACTATACCAGTATTGAAAAGAGAAAAAGTACCGATAATGATGTCTTGCAATGCGGCCTCCTCCCTTGCACGGATAGCATAAGCTCAGGTAAGTGCTCGTGCCTCAGATCTCATAGCAGAATCTATCGTAGCACCTCGATTACCACTCATATTTCTAATGTTTTGGGGTGGTCTCTCTCTAGTAGCTGTATTACTTACTTTCGCCGGTTGATCTCTTTCAGCTATAAACTTTTTTGGTCAGTCTCAGAGATAATGATCAAGAGATCCACATTTAAAACAAGCTCCACTCATTAATCTACATTCACCGTAGTGTCACTTATTGCAGTACTTACATTCAGATCCAACATTTCTAACACTACCTACACTGGCAACAGATGTCGTCTGAGGTTTAGAGTTGAAATGTCTCGCATCTCTATCTCTGATCGAAATCCCAGCAAAAGTAGTAAAATGAGGATGATATTCTCTAGATTTTTTTAATGCTGATTAATGTGATTTTCCCACAAATCTCTTTCTAGAATCTCTAGCCTCAGAATCAGCTTTTCTTTTCTCTTTGCTAAGCTTTTCAGCTTTGCAAGCTCTGTCAACTAGAACTACAAACTCTTTCATCTCAAGAATCCTAACCAATTGTCTGATTTCTTCATTTAATCCATCTTCAAACCTTTTACACATTATATCCTTGAAAAAAACACATTCACGAGCATATTTACTGAGTCGTATAGACTCTCTTTCGTATTCTGTCACTAACATATGACACTATTTCAATTCAAGAAATTGCTTTCATTTCTGATCTATGAATCGTTGGCTGATGTATTTCTTTTTGAATTCAATTTGAGATAATTCCCAAGTAACTCTTTCTCTTGGAACTACGGATATCAAGGTATTCCACCACTGATACGCGGTGTCTCTCAACAATGATACATGTAACATCCTAATTTTGGGCCTAGTTAGAATAGTGGTTTTGGGACCACAAATTTGAGGTCATAAAATTTATTTTAGTATCCTTTTGAGGTCTACAGCATGAAAATATGATTGTGTAAAAATTTTGTTAGGAAATTTTACCGTTTGAATTCTTAATTTGTGAATAAGGACTAAATCGCGTAAAATGCTAAAGTTGTGTTCTATTAGCTAAATGTGTTAAATAGCTATAGAACTTAAGGATTGAGGTCCTTAATGAGTAAATATGCCATTATATGTGTGAATGGATGTGCATGGAAAAGAAAAGTGAAAAAGTCAAAATTTGGTATGGGTTAGTATTTGATGACAAAAGCAAAAACTAATAAAACAAAACAAGTGGCCATCTTTTTCTTCATTTCTTTCTCAGTTGAAAATTGAAGAAGAAAACCACCATGGAAGCTTGAAGTTTTTAGCAAAATAAACCCTTTACATGTAAGTCATTTTGGTTTTAGTTTTTGATGTTTTTGAGATTCTTTAAGCATGATATAACTATTTTTACCATTATTTTGAGCTAGGTTTTATGTCCAAAATTTTAACCATGTATTTCATGCATGTATTTTGATGATTAATGGATGAATATGGAAGTTTGGTGATAGATGAACATCTTTTTCTAAGTGATTTTTCATGAAAACACCTAAAAGGACTTGTTTGTAAAATATGTAAAAATAAGTGTTAAAAATGTGATTTGATGAAAAATGTGGGCTTTTATAAGAGGGAATATAAATTAGGTAGGCTTGGGTAACCAAGAAAATGGACACATTTCATTTTACGAGCCTAGAGGCTAAATTGTAATTATGTGAAAGTTTAGGGGTAAAATTATAATTTTTCCAAAATACATTTTATGGACTATTTTGAATAATGTGGTAACTAAATAAGTGAAATTTTCTATTATAGATCAAGAAAAATGGAGTCTAGGCCTAAACCGGGGAAAGAGCAAAATCTTGGACTAAATTGAATTGATTGTCCATATTTTTGTACCGAGGTAAGTTTGTGTGTAATTAATATAGCATTCTATTATGTATTTGGCAATTAATGTTGCATTAATTGTATATTTGTCCTTGTGAATATTATTGATGTTGTCCGACAAAGAATTGAAGTGATGAAAGCTGGTTGAACCTTAGGAATACTTTGGGTACAATTATCACGACATGTAGGTTGATGAGATCCCGTATAAGACCATATATGGGATATGGCATTGGCATCGGTATGTGTTATCATGTAAGACCATATTTGGGATATGGCGTTGATATGAGATCTCATGTAAGACCATTTCCGGGACATGGCATTGGCATCAAGTTGTAATCCCATGTAAGACTATATCTGGGATATGGTGTTGGCATCTTACTATGTGAATGAGGTTTCCCGAGTATCCTTTAGTATTCCAAATGGTTCAACAGGCAACCCAAGGATTTGTCAAGGAAATGACGAGGTATGATCATGTTGAAAGGGTACAGGTATGTACGCCAAGCTTGTAGTTATTGAGATTTACGAAATGATAAGACTTCGGCAAGATGAGAATGAAGGAATTATGATCTTGAGTTCCATTGAACATTATGTAAATTGAATGAGATAGGATATGACTCTAATGGTTATTGAAAATGAGATGACTTGAGTTATGTTATGTATGTGTATGAAATTGCATATTTTTATTGCTTATTAATTTCATGCAAGCTTACTGAGCTTTATGCTTACTCCCTCTCTTTTCCATTTTCTTATAGTATTGCCAAGCTAGCTCAAGAATCAAAGGACGTCAGAGGTTGGTTCACACTATCAATTGGACCTTTTGGGTATAGTTAGTCTTAACATTTTAAGTATGGCATGTATAGGGACTTGGTCTTTTTGTTATATGTCATATTGGTCTAGCCAAATGTGTTAGGTTATAATGATGGTTGATTCATTCTGTGTATGGCCATGAGATATGGCTCATAATGATTATTGAGTTGTAAATCTATTCATCTATGTATGTATGTGCTAATACTATTATGATATGGCCTATGGTTATTGATGATTGAATGTTGGTGAATGTCATGTGTGTGTATAAGATGGTATGAAAATGCATGCATACAAACCTAAGAAATATTGCTTATTCGTATATGTGTGTTGGTACGATCGATTTGTTATAGTAGGGAGTCTTAAACAAGTATAATGTGAGAGGAAGTTGTCATGCATAAGCTATGTTTATGAGTGTTAAGGTATCATTGAAGCCATATATGTGTTTGTATAAATAAGGGTGGCAATTGGCTTGGAAAGTAGCCTTAAAATTGTCCACACGGGTAGACACACGGGCGTGTGTCTAGACCTTGTGTGACACACAGCTTGCCCTATTGGCATATGATCTGGCCATGTGTCTCCTGCACCCTAATTAATGAAAAATAGAATGCCCGATAGTAAACACACGGGCAGAGACATGGCCGTATGTCTCAGCCATGTGAGAGACACGGCCTACGAACCTTGGCGTGTACCCAGGCCGTATGAAGTCTGCACCTGATTTTGGAATTTAATTCGCCACATGGGCGTGTACCTTGGCCGTGTGACCTTATTTGGTTGATGATGTCATAGTCAGAGAGTTACATAGACTGACGACACGGGTGTGTGTGACCACACGGCCTACCCATATGGGCGTGTGACTCTCCAAAATATAAAAATTTTCTAAGTGTCGTAAAAGTTTGGAAAGTTCCCGGTTTAGTCTCAAACCACCCTCAAAGTATGTTTTGGGCTTTGTAGGCCCATATATAGGATGTTTTGCACTTGTATGGATGAATTTGATTTAAATAAAATTTTATGGCCTGATTTTGTTTGAATATGTATGTTTAAGTCCAGTAACGCCTCGAACCCTATTCCAGCGTTGGATACGAGTAAGGGGTGTTACAATACAGCACATTTTAAACATTCTTCAGGTGTGCAAGAAGGTTCATAAAATACCCGAGTTGTGTTCTCAAGCCAAAACTCAGCTCTCTCAGGGTCATCGTTAACAGTAGCTCTGAATTCCTCAGCCCCGTGTTTCTGTATCTTACCAACAAGTGGTTTATTCAATCGTAAAGGATCCATACCTTTAGAAACTATAAGGATCTATTGGGGAATAGGTAGGGGAGGAGGTTGTTGAGTAGCTGGGTTCATACGAATGTATTGAGTGAACCACTCATTCATCATTTGGAAAAAGGCTTCCTTAGCCTCTCCTACTTGGCTGCCCATTACGGGTCTAGAATCAGAAGGCCTAATCCCTTGAGCGGGAGCAGACGTATTACTCTCAACCTCATCAACTACAGGTCGATCAGGATCCATTTACTTTATAATAACATATTTGAAAATGTCAGTAGTCATCACACTATCACAGTTTATATATATGGCATGTATAGCTAGACTCACATTCGCTACGTTAGTCCTAAAATTGACTAAATCGTAGCTCTAATACCAATAAATGTAACACCCCTAACCCGTATTCATCATCAAAATAAGGTTATAGAGCACTATCTAACAATTAAACATCCATTTAGCAAACATTTTCTCAATTTTAATATTCATCATTCAATTTCAATCAATTTGTCCCTTATAATAGCCTACGAAGCCTTAAACATGATTTAAAAGTGGTTCGGGACTAAACCGGTAACTCAAGAACTTTCACAGAAGTATGAAATTTTTTCTCAAAATAGGGGACACACGCCCATGTGGCCAGGTCGTGTGTCTTACACGGCCACCCAACACGCCCATGTCACAGGCCGTGTGGAAACAAGGGGCACATACTAGCTTGGGTCACACGGCCAACCACATACCCTGTAACGCCCCCACGATCGAAACCGTCACCGGAGTCAAGCTTGAGGTGTTACTAAACTTATCTTACCTTTTAAACAACTCTAAACCACTTATTTTAATTTTTAGAATAAACTGTTTTTCTGCATCATGGTTGCTTAAAAATTAATTTCTTGAGTTTCAAAACTCAAAATTATGATCCGTAAATTTTTCCTGAAACTAGACTCATATATCTATCCACTAATTTTTTTCTATAATTTTTTACTTAGCCAATTAGTACATTTTATTAGTTAAAGTTACCCCTGTTTCAGAATTCGACTGCACTGACCTCTACTTACTACGAACCACTTTTCTCCCTATAAAAAATTAATATAACTGTACCGTTTGTTTCTATTAAAACTAGATTCGATAAGGATTCTAACCATATAAATTACACCACCTAATTATTTTTTTAAAATTTATGGTGAATTTCTAAAGTTGAAATAGGGGATCCAGAAATCGCTCTAGCCCTATTTCACTAAAACTCAGATATCTTATAAAATACAAAACCGTTACCTGTTTTGCTTATTCCATATGAAAATAGACACAATGATTTTTATTTTCATATATTATTCACCATCAAAACATGTCTCTACGATTTTTAGTGATTTTTCAAATTCATGTTATTTCTGATACTTGAATCCGTTTTTAAGTTACTTTCACATTTTTCATAGTTTTCATGTGATAGTTACTACTTAATTATACATACTATTAAACATGTATATCATCAGCCATTCTATTAGCTAATCACTAGCAAGTATTTACACATCATTCATTGATCATATCCTATCAAAAGAAACCAAGTTCCTATACATGCCATACACAAAACGAAACGTCTAACTATACCAATGTGATTCCTTCGATAGTGTGATCGGGTCTCCGACGTTTCCTTCGATCCCCGAGTGGATTGATAAAAACTATAAGAAAAAGAAAATAAAGAGAGTAAGCACTAGGCTTAGTAAGCTTACAAGCAAATAAATTACAACATTCAACATAATGAATAATTATACATAATGTCACCTAGCCTCATAAACTTTCTTTACTTCTCATTTTCTACCTTCTTCTTTACTCACTTACCTTCTTTCTTACCTGACCTTTCACTATTCATAAATATAATCTACCTTCCCTTTTGCTGATAATTCACTGTAATTTAACTTGTACAATGACCCATTGAACCACTCGGAATACTAAGGATACTGGGGTCGTTCCTGCTCTATCAATATCTCGCCAATGCCATGTCTTCGACATGGACTTACATGAATTATTCTGTCTCCAATGCCATATATATATATCTAATATGGGTTTACATGGCTCATTCCTGTCTCCAAAGCCATATATCTGATATGGACTTACATGGCTCATTTACATCTGTCTGTCATCTGTCAACCCCAATATCCTAACATTCCTAAGGTTCAAACGGGGCTTCCTAATGCTTTTTCTCTCATTACTTAGCTTTTAATTCGACTTTAAATATTCTCATAAAATAAGTATATAAATGCTGGAAATTGATGACAATAATATAAAATAAAAGAATATTGCATTTATTTATCAGAAACTTACCTCGTATGCAAAAATAGCTACTTTTACCATTTCGTCCCACAACTTGGTATTTTCTCCATTTTAGCCCAAATTTCAGTTTTCCTTACTCTATCATTTAAAATATAGTCTAATTAGGACTCACATTACTCAAATTGACCCAAAATCATATTTTGGAAAAATTACAATTTTGCCCCTAAACTTTCACATATTTACACTTTTTCCCCAAAGCTCGTAAATTAAACTTCAGCCTATTTTCTTATGTTTCATGACATTCTGGTCATTTTTCCCTTCTATGGCAGCATCAAATTCATACTCTAACTTGCACTTATGGCTATTAGGTATTTTTACCAATTAAGTCCTTTTACTCGTTTTTGCTTAAAACCGAGTAGTACAAGTTGTCTAACATAATTTAAAACCTCATATTCTATCATAAAACACCAAAATACACAAATTTCACCTATGGGTATTTTTCCAAATATGAACCTTAGGTTGAATTATTGCTAGCATAAGCTTAATCGAGCTACCGGGACTCCAAAAACGTAAAAATCATTAAAAACGAGGCTAGAACGGACTTACAATCGAGCTTGGAAGCTTGAAAAACCCTAGCCATGGTTTCTCCTTGCTATATTCGGCCATGGGGTTGAAGATGAGCAAAATTGGCTTTTAATTTTGTATTTTAATTCATTTTACCCCCAAATGACCAAAATGCCCTTACTACTAAACTTTTCAAAAATTCCATCCATGTCCAATTTTTGTCCATAGACTTAGAAATTGGTAAAATTCTCTTTAAGGACCTCTAATTAATAATCTAATTCAATTTTATGCAAAATACTTCTAGAACACAAGTTTCGCAATTTATTCAATTTAGTCCCTAATTTCAAATTAAGCACTTTATGCATAGAATTTCTTCACGAACTTTTCACACAATCATGCAAACATATCATAGACCTCAAAATAATAATAAAATAAATTTTTCTACCTCAAATTTGTGGTTTCACAACCACTGTTCTGTTTAGGCCCTATTTCGGGATGTTACATACCCGTGTGTCTAGCCCGTATGCCCTTCGAAGTGGCCACACACGCCTGTGTGCCAGGCCATGTGCTAGGCCGTGCCAAACCTGTAGGGTATACTGACTTATGCCACACGGCCAAGTCACACGCCCCTGTGTGAGGCCATGTGGAGCATACTGACTTGATATTAATTTCAACACCAGGGGACACACGGCCATGTAACTTGATCGTGTGTCACACACGGCTGAGACACACGCCCGTGTCTCTACCCGTGTGGACAAAAATAGGCTATTTGTAAAGCCATTTTGCCACCCTATTTTTACATACCTGCACAAGCATAATGTAACAGTCCGGTTTAGACCCTAGTCGGAATAGTGGTTTCAGGACCACAAATCTCAGTTAGAAAAATATTTTAATATTATTTTTCGTGCTTATGATATGTGAATTAGCATGTGTGAAAAATTCGTATGAAAATTTTATCGTTTGTGTGCTCATTTTGATAAAAGGACTTAATCGCGTAAAATGTAAAAGCTGTGTGCTAGAAGCTAAAGTGCTTAAATGATATGCTTTGTGAAATGTGAGGTCCTTAATATGTAATTGGACCATTGATAGTGGAATAGGTCATAAATGACCTTATAATAAATGTTTTAAATGGTTTTTCATTAAGGTTAAAGTTGTAATTTGGTTATTAAAGTTATATTAATTAAAATAAAACAAAAACTTAAGCCATTTTGCTCATCTTCTAGCCGAAAATAAGGAAAATAAATAGGGTTTTAAACTTTCTTAAGATTCGGCCATTGAAAGCTTTGATTGAGGTATTTTTTTATTCGGCTCTTGATGATTTTTACGTTTTTGAGATCGTTGCTTAGTAATCTATCAAGCCCATGCCCTAATATTTGAATTGGTTCATGATTTTGAAAGATTCCATTGATGAATTCATGATTTTTATGGTGTTTATTAATGAATTATGAAAGCTTAGTGCTTAATATACATGTTTTGTAAAATAATTTTGTGTAAAAATGCAAATTAGAAATGAAATTGAGAAAAGTAAAAATTTAAGGGTTGAATTGTAAAATAAATGAAAGTTTTGGGCTCCTATAAGTCCTTATGATATTTGTCTCCGCATGGGTTTGTTGAAATTATGTGTATTTTGTGTTTTTGTGAAATAGGGACTAAAGTGTCAAAATGTGAAAATGTGAGGGCTAAATTGTAAAATGCCCTAAATGTATAATTGTGGATTGATTTGAATGATTTGGTAAATAAAAGGGTTAATTTTGAATATATATAGATCAAGAAAAGAGGAATTTGGACTTTGACCGAGGGAAGTCGAAGGTTATAGAGTGGACAATCCGAATCGACAATTCGGAGTATGAGGTAAGTTCGTACGTTATAAATGATGTTATAGTTATGCTTTAAGGCTTTTATAATGCATAAATTGTATAGATATTTGATTACGGTTTGATTATGATGATAATCAACTATATTCGGCACTATGTGTGCGGTTTTAAAATAACTTCAGCTACAAATGGCACTAAGTGTGCGAGTTGGAATAGCTTCGGCTATATAAGGCACTAAGTGTGCAATAGCGAGATAGCTTCGGTCTATTGAAATGGCACTAAGTGTGCGAGATTGTTACAATTTTGGCAAATCACTGATGCCCTAAGTGTGCGAATTCTTAAAGCAAGGAAAGACTTCCGAATGAATTAATGTATTTGATCGAGAGGTGAGAATGAAATGAAATTATACATTAAAGTTCAGGTATGTTGGATACCTAAGTGGTAGATGATATCATGTGTATGAAGCTTGATAAATTCGTATGAACATGTTATATGAGATAGAATAGAATTGATGGATGAACTATAAATTACTAAGTGTTTATTAGTTGATGTTTCGTATATTATAAACTATATTTATTTATGGTACGAACTTACTAAGCTATAAAGCTTATGGTGTAAAATGTTCTCTATTTTGCAGTGTTATAAAGCTAGCTCGAATTCAGGGCAACGACTCACTCACACTATCGGACATCTATTTTGGTACCATTTTGAGAGTTGTATTTTTAGTATATGGCATGTATAGGCTAGTGTCATTTTGATATGTTTTGTGATGTGAATATTAGCCATGAGAATTGGCTTATAAATGTTATTATGTATGGTCTTTTAAGTTGGTTAAAATGGTGTGCTTGATAGGTAAGATATGTGATGTTTATAATGTTTATGTGATGGTTTATTATGGGATATTGAAGTAATAAGTTTGTGCATTTGGAACTTTGGTAAATTGTGATGATGTTGGCATATTGAATTGGTTGAGATTATATAGTGTGATATGTGACTGAATTGGCATTTTTTGGTTGCTTATAAATGTTTGCAAATGATTCTAAAATGTTGTGGTTTTGGAGTGCTTGAGATAGGTGGAAATTGTGGCTTAAACCAAGCCTAATTTCACCCCACACTGTTGAGCACACGGGCGTGTGTCTCGACCGTGTGTCTGTTGTAAGTTAGCTATTCAAGTCAGTCTCGAGCACGGCCTAGACACAGGGACGTGTGGTCGGCTGTGTGACCCAAGTCAGTTTCGACCACGGCCAAGGCACACTGGCGTGTCTTGTGGCCATGTAGTTAAGTCAGTATGTATGCCCTGTTTTGCCACGGTTTAGACACACGGGCATGTTTAAAGCCATGTGAGGCACAAAGCCTGTTCACACGGGCATGTGACCTGTGAAACTTTGAAAAATTTTGTATGAGCTCAGTTTAGTGCCGACCCTTTTCTAATGCATGGTTTAGGTCTTGTTGACCTATGTAAGGGACTCTGTATTGATGTATGACTAATGATGCTATGATGATTGTGACATAAATGCTAAATGTTCTGATATTTCTGGTAATGCCTTTAACCCTATTCCAGCGACGGATACTGGTTAGGGGTGTTACACATAAATTGCAACATTTTATAACTCATTAGGCAGCTAATCCACAACATTTCATACATATTTTATACCAATTCAACATAGTATTCAAATACCTAATTAATATCATGCATTTTCCATTCATATGCCTACTACATATCAAGACAACATTTGCATATTTCCATTGCATCTACTACATGCCAAAACATACCATATTTGAATACTTATATACAACCAAAACATTATACCAAGTTAAGCCAAATCACATGGCTTTACCTTATACCACAACATGTACCAAAATCACAATCTCAAGTAACCATAACTATCATCTTTATAACTAGCCTATACATGTCATATTTACAAATATCCATGAGTTCAAAGGTACCAATCGACAATTGGATAGTGTGATGCGTAACCCTGACTTATTCGAACCGAGCGAGCTATCAAACATTTATAAAACATGGAAAAGAAACAGAGTAAGCTTTATAGCTTAGTAAGCCCGTATAATTCAGAATTTAACTTACCATTTATACATAATCAAACAATTAAACAAAGTCTATCAAATGCACTTGCCAAATGCCTATACACAAGTATTCATCAACAAGTTAGTTATATAAGTGTATGTAACCATCCATTATTTCAAGTAACCATCCATTATTTCAACTTAATACTCAATATATTGTATCATATCAAATTCATATATCATGCACATCATTTGTAACATTTCACTCTCAATCATATAAATAGTAAATCATTCGATAACAGTAACTCATCCGTTTAAATAGTACTTTATCTGTATAACACATAGCTTTTTCACATAACCAATAACATAATTTATGCCTGTTGAACCTATTAGAATTTCAAGGGATACTCAAGTCATATACATTACGTATATAAATCAGTAATCCATAAATTCGTTATCATTTCTGCTCTTTCGAGCTATGATCAGTAAGCTGATCGACAGTAAGCTCTATTGAGCTGAAACGATAAGCTCTAACGAGCTAAAAACAGTAAGCTCCTACGAGCTAATATATCGGTAAGCTAATATGAGTTGTGGTGAGTCCGCAACACATGCAAGATCTCGACCAAAACGGTAACCCTAGTGACACGTCACTCGTATCCTAGAAATTCCTAAGGTTCAAACGGGGCTCAGTAACCATCAGACTATATCAATAAGGCATTCGTATTTCAAGTAGATCAATTACTCAATTATATACATTCATTTCAAATAATTACAAGTATGTAAAAGTCCAATTCTAATTATACGAACTTACCTCGAGTTGCTCATATGGAAATTATCGACTATTCGTCCACTTTTCCTTTTCCCCGATCTAATCCCAATCTCGACTTATCTTAATCTATATATATTTTAAAATTAGCACATTCACATTCAATCTATTCAATTTAGCCTATAATTTACAATTTGGCAAATTTACACATTTGCCCCTAATACTTCACATTTTTTCAATTTAGTCCTTATCACATAAAATTGCAAATTCATGCAATTTAGTAGAAACCCATGCTTAATTGAATTTAATACATGTTACTAGCATCTCATATTTTCAATTTATTTACACTTTTATCCACATAATTTTATACTTTCACAAATTAATCCCTTTTTGACATTTTTATCAAAAAACACTTTACAAAACTAGTTTAACTATCAACAACTATTCAAAATCCATCATCAACCATCAAATTACTCAAACATTCAACAACGGAAACATGTTAGTTCTTTAACAGTTTCAAAATCTAAGGTACGGGCTAGCTAGAATATGAAGCAAAGATCTCAAAAATATAGAAATCATTAAAAACTGAATAAAAATGGACTTACAATTGAAGATCAAAGTGATCAAACCCTAAAACACCAAAAATGGAGTCTCCCTTTCTTCTTTTCGGTGAACAATTGAATAATATGAAAGCTTTTTCTTTTGTTTTTACTATTTTATCATAACTAAAAACTAATTTACTATACTAACCTTAAGTATATAACATTCAAATTCATTTATACATGTCCATTAATGTCCACTTACCTTTCAAATGGCTTAATTACCATTTAAGGCAACCATAATTATAAGCCAAAGCTATTTGACACCTTTAACTAATAGAACATGAATTTTACATTTTACGTGATTTATTCCTTTTTCTCGAATTAACCATTCAAATAGTAAAATTTCATTACGAAACTTTCACACAATAATTCTATTATGCTGTAAACTTTAATAAAACAATAAAATAACTATTTTAATTTCAGATTTGTGGTCCCGAAACCACTGTTCTAATTTGACTAAAAACAGGCAGTTACATTTTTACCCAGTTAAACAATGTTAGAATTAATTTCTAATGAACATATAACTTTATTCCAATTTGTTAGTGTTCTAACATGTTCTATGAATAAACCACCAATAAAATTTCTTATTATATGAGTAGCAAAATAATTGGATTACAGCTCTTACATTCATTTTACTTTGCTGGGAAAACATATATATATAAACTTGGAACTTAAATTCAATAAATTTACACTTATTCAGACCCTCAGGCTTAGCCTCTAAGGGCTCCCCTCTATATGCATGATATTGCATCCACCATCCACTTGGACTTCGCGAAGTCTAGCTTGGTCCAATTCCACGAATCCTATGACATTCCTTGATCTTGCAATTAAGGTAAACCATTCAAAAGTTTTAAAAAAACTTACTAAGTTTCTATACATCATTTATTGAATAATAACTCTTGATATTAAGAGTAATATCAATTAATGTATGTAAATAACTCCATAATTTTCATATAAGCATCCGCAATTTAACTAGCGCATTCAATGCCTATAAGTTCTTCTTGAATGAATCATTGGCGAGCAATATCGGGTTGATCTACTTGTAATAATGATCTTTCTGAAAACCCTTTTCTGAAACTAGGCCCTGACTATTTTCATCTCAGACTTCAATTTTACCTTCCCGGTACGACTCGTCAAAAGATAACCATATACACAAACATGTATGTTGGAGACTACTATTGGCAGACTTGTAGATATCTCGCCACAATGGTGGATTCTTACCCTGAGCCCTTTATTCCATGCCAACCTCAAAATATGGACATACCGTATTATCCCAATAATTTCTTTCTTACAACTTAGCCTGTGCATGCACCCTTTGTTTTAGGAAGGCCTATTTATTAATATCCTTCTATATTGGTCCCTTGAATATGTGATGTTGGATAATAGTTAAACATCTATTTTTCCCTTACAGGCTTGTACTTGTAAGATAATCCCATAGGATTTTACCACCATTCGATAAGATATTCCTAACAACAGATAGTCCCCAACAAACTATCTCACCTTTAGATTAGATAGTTCTAACGGACATCCTCTTTCTTTTTTAACCCTAGGAAGACTTATCGATCAGTCAGTCATTGGCTGGCATTCCCTCCAAGATGGTCCTTGGCGAACATTTCATCTAGATAGTATTTGACGAACTTTTTGCTTGCCTGGCGACCTCTTTGCCAATACACGCTTAGACCTAGGATTTGAGAATCATTTTGATTTCTTATACCCGTGTTAGACATACGATTATTATTTTCAAATACTTTAAAGGAAATACTCATTCCCTTCATATATGTCCGCGTTTAAGACTCTTCTACCAATTCCTCTTACCTTTGCATTTTTTGGCATATCCTCTTATTAGCACACTTACCGGCATTCTCAATCAAGCCATGATCATCATGTCAGACTGCTTGCCATGCGAATCATATAATGCCTTCTCTTTCTAAGCCCCAATAGGCTTTCCTGTTCACTATCCTGGCGAACTCCATTTTTTCCATTAGGTGTTCATGTTCACTACTTGATCATGTCATGGCTAACCATGGACTCTTGACTCCTAAGAGTCAGTAAACCCCTTTCAAGGTGTCACCCTATAAGACTTGTATATCGTTTACATTATGTCACTTCAAAGAGCCTATATACCGTTTACATGGTGCTACTCCCAAGAGTTAGTAGATCACCATTCCACGATGCCGCCAAAGCTCCTCGAATCCCTTTTCAATCCACTAATTCCTCCATTACGCTAATTTTTCTATCTTCAACTAACTTATCAAAGTAACTCCCTCCTTACTCCGTATTTTATAAACATGAATATCACGGATAATGTTTCATACAATATTATAACAAGGAGTACACCAAACGTC
The DNA here is from genome assembly GCA_025698475.1 of Gossypium anomalum. NCBI lineage: Eukaryota > Viridiplantae > Streptophyta > Magnoliopsida > Malvales > Malvaceae > Gossypium > Gossypium anomalum. The sequence continues at coordinate 74,501,325 of CM046961.1, forward strand.
AATGCATTGCTGCATAGTTCTATCATACTATAACACCCCAAACCCGGCCTGAAAGTTTGGCTCAAATCTGGTGTGTCACATCGAAGTGTTTTTCGAAAACCATGTTTCCATTAGAAACCCTTCTTAATAATTAAAAACTTATACCCTTTTTAAACCTTGTTAGAAAACCTCAGCTGAATAACATTCTTAACAACTTTGTAAAAATCTTGGCGATTCTGAAAGCTTAATTTAAAAACAATTGCGGATGGATACGTGATGTTTTGAAAAAGCGATGAGTTGCTTTGGAAAACCGTGTTCTAATACTAGCAATTAGAAGAATCAACAAATAAAATTCCAAATTTGAAATCCAAAAAATTACAACAACTTTACTACAACCCACATAAAAAAATTTAAAAGTAATAATCAAAACTGTAACATAAATAGTGTGTGCGGCTTCCTCTAAGCCCCTCGCAGCTCCGATCCGTCTAAGGCTGGAAATTACCTGAAAGGTTAATAAATGGGATGAGTTTATGAAAACTCAGTGTGAAATCCCCTACTATATAAAAGGAATAGTCAGTCATATAAAGGAATTAAAAGTCTGGCCCCAGCCCTACTTACAGTTTCAGTAACAATTGGGCCTTAGCCTATTATAACAGAGAGTACCAAATGGGCCTTAACCCATATTCAGTCTCGACGTATACTGGGCCGAAGCCTTTCATTTAACGGTTACTGGGCCGAAGCCTTTTCATAAATCATAGCACTGGGCCGAAGCCTTTTCATAAATCATATCACTGGGCCGAAGCCTTTACTGAAAATGGTATGGCCCATAGGCCCATTTCAATTTCACATGTAATATCAATGAATGTATGCAAGCCCATTTGGGGAGACTACTCAACCCACCATCCGCTACTCTCCACCCGTACCAGCCAACACACCATGTGGGGAATAACTCAACCCACCCAACCAAACTCTCCACTGGCAGCATAGCTACTTTATCATATAACTGGAGGCCTAGCCTCTTTTAATAACTGGGGCAAAGCCCTTTTTTAAATCGCAAAGCCCTTTTGCACTTCCTCCATTTATATAAAACCCAACCCATGCATATAATGAGTATATCATAGCATATCATGTGTATCTCATAACATATCATGTGCATATCATGTCATATCATGTATATCAATATCTCATGCAACAGATATACATGTCATGGCGTACAACATACAGAATTAGAATACCATGCCCATATTTAAATCAAACAATCACAATCAAGTCATCCATATATTCACAATCAAATCCACAACCACACACGTCCTAAGTCGGTCCACTTGTCCACAAGGGCAAAACAGTCATTTAACACCCTAGGGGCAAAATAGTAATTTTACCCCACAAGGGTATGTCGGTAATTCTACCCTACAGGGGTATTTTAGTAATTTTATAAACTGGGGGTATTTTGGTAATTTTACAAACTAGGGGTATTTTGGTAATTTTACAAATCGAGGGTAAAACAGTAATTCTGTAAATCAGGGGTACTTTGGTAATTTTACAAGTCGAGGGTATTTCAGTAATTTGGTGAACTAAAGTATTCTAAACAGGGATAACAATACGAATAGGCCTAAAGCCCTTTCTCGACCCAAGTGGGCCCACACGCTCGTGTGGCCCTTTTAGCCCAAATCTAGCCATAGATATGAGATTCACCTAGCCTAGTCCAATATTTACTACACAATCAAACAACTTATCCAATTGGGCCCGTAGGCCCATTGGGCCCACATGGCCCTTTCTACTACATCATCGCGGCCCGAAGTAGCCATCCTACAGCTAGAGTAGTGAGAAATACACACTTGATAGGAGACTGGAGTTAATCCGCGCTCCGAGCACTTTTAGCCGAAGCCCAACCCAAACGAACATGCCATAAAGCTAAAGGGATCAACCAAGAAAGGTACCTTTACTCTGCTCATGGTTCTCTCTATTTAAAGCCAGCTTCGTATCCACTCCTATGCTAGCTTCCCGATGTGGGATCCCTCCATCATCAGAGTTTAAATTCAACACCAACTCTTGCCGCCCCCTGTTAGCAAAATAAATGCTCTTTGTTTGCCATGAGTTTCGAACCCTGGACCTCCTTGCCAACTCTATGATGCTACCTTCCTGCCTCTTATGGGGCGCTACTTTGCCACTAGACCACATGGCTTTTTGTGTCACAATTTCTCCAACAATATTCTTAAGGCCTACCTACTACACCCAGGGTTTGATTCACCTTAAACCAAAATTTTTGCTAGAGTCCAGGTTTGAACCCAAGACTTCTCCAACACTTCTCAGCACACTTAACCACTAAAACAAGCCTTCATTAACGAAATTTACAAGCACAACAAAATATTATAAGCTATCTTCAACCGCTCCCATGCTTAAAGCCCAAAACTTCTAGGCCCAAATTCAGGGTGTTACACTTACAGAGCATACTTGTAGACTCCCATGTATTCACACAACCTTATGCATGTATAGCTTGTTCATTCACCGTAATCATATACAACCATAGAATTCATATCAGACATATAAACATCACAACAACCAGTAGACATTCAAAGATGGAGTAAAGAAACTCACATGTTATCCTTTATCCTCGCTAGCTTAACTTTTTCGAATGTCGAAGCCTTCTTCGTCCTATGAGCTAAGCATGAAAACTAAATATACCGGTTAAATCGTTGGCATTCAAGCTTTAAATCCCTAAATCAAATTTCATGTAGAAATTTCCAAATATTTCATGACCTTTAACTTTCTTTTTTCTCAAATTCACGAATACGGTAAGATTAAGAAGCTTACCAATTCACTAGATTCACTACATTCTAGACTTAAAACTGATGATCACTATATTATGCAGATCTTTCCTCAGCTTTCTCTTCTCTGAAGCAGCTGAAGATGATGACGCAGAAGAGAAGAAAACAAAATGGAACGGAGAAGAATTTTGCCTGCAAAATGATTCTTTTCACAAATATATATATCCTCTCACGCACAATCTCAACAATCCTAAATAATTGTCTATTACTATACGTTTTGTTTCTCACTATGAAACCAAATGATTCCAACTTAACTAAAGCAGAATTGAGACCCAACTAATTACAAATAAGCCATAAAAATTCCCAGGTTTTTCAGTAAAGTCCATCATCTTACTATCCATTGCAATTAACTCCCAAATCTTCTTAATTTCCGGACCTCATTGAAAACTAAGTGTGATAACCAAAACATAATGGGTTCTCTACAGTATATTTGCAACACATGACCTGATATTACCTTTAGCGTAAATAAAGTTGTTCAATGTATGCATAGTCCATCTGATTTACATTGGGTTACTATGAAAAGAATTTTATGCTACTTAATAGGTATCATAGACTATGGATTACTTGTTACTCCTGCCTCCAAGTCTACTCTTGTTACTTTCTTAGATGTAGACTGGGGTAGTGATATTGACGATCGGAGATCTACCTCTGGTTATTGTGTGTATGATGGGATAACCTAGTATCATGGAGCTTGAAAAAGTAGCTATGTCTCTCTAGATCCAATGTAGAAGAAAAATATAGGAGCTTGGCTGATACATCATCTGATGTTGCTGGGTGAAATCTATACTTAATGATAAAGGTATTAAACTTGTAGAGGTTTTAAAAGTTTTGTTTAACAACTTGAGTAGAGTTTCTACATGTTTCAGCAACTGCCCAGACAACTAATGTTCTCACTAAATCACTGGCATCAACATTCTTCACTGTTCTTAGAGAAAAGTTGCCTTTGGTTCCTATTGATGGTTGATTTTTTTAGAAAGAAAAAAAAGCAAGGGAAATGTTAGTGTGTGTGCATGACCTACATGAAATTGGGAGCAGTTGATTAGTAGTTTGAGTCAATAATTTTTAACATGTTTGTTATATTTGTTGAAATGAAATTAAGTGTTTGTTATTGTTACACTTGCCAGTTACTTTATAGTTATAAAAAAAACCTATAATTCTTTTTATTGGTAGATAAAATGAATGAATCATTTTTCTCTTTATCACAATTTCTTTCTCAAGGTTTCTTTTTAGCTTTAGTTTGATTCAATTTCTTAGTTCTTGATTCTTACACAAATTGTAATTTTCCATATACATAGACCCCAAATGAGGGTGATACTATAACATCTCAAAATTTTGGATCAAACACGTGACACTATTTTGATAATGGATATAATATTTTTTAGAGAATTTGGAAAATGAGCCACTTAAATGAATTCTTATGAAAACAAAGTGATTTTAGATATAGGAATTTGTGAAAAAAATTTTAAAAGTGAAAATGTAAGGAAATGACCAAATAGAAAATTTTAAAAAGTTCAAGGGCTAAAGCGAAAATTTGACCAAAATGGGAAAAGTTTATTATTAGTGATGATTTGACAAAACTATAAGGTGGAATATGTATTATCGTGATGAAAATTACTTTTGGGGCTAAATTGGAAAGATTGGAAAGTCTAGGGATTAAATAATATTTTTTTCATTTTAAATTGAAATGATAGTAAAAGAGTAAAGGATTCTTATTAAATATTATAAGTGAATTATGAGATTTTAGATTGACAATTTTCTATTATTGAGAAGAAATCATACAAAGAGTCAAAAGGGGAAAATGGTAATTTTACCATAAAAAGGATAATTAGATAATTTCTCAAGTGTTTTATGATTGAAATATTATTTCGATGATACATTTGATAATTACAATTTTTATGGACCATTTGGATCTTAAAATAAGGAAATTGGGCTTCAAATGGTGATTTGTATTAGAAGTTTGGTATGTGAGCTTGGGGGTCATTTGTATGATTTTTTAATGGAAAGAATGAAGAGAAATCAACCCCCGTCAGCCTCCCCCAAGCTACTTCCAACCAACCCCTTTCTCAATTGGGGTTTTTTCCATTTTTCTTCATTTTTCATGTTTGTTTAGGATTTTTCAAGAATCTCAATACCCAACCTTGAGCTTTGTTGAAATTGCTTACAAACCAAACTTTTTGCATGGATCCAACCATCATTTCCATCTTTTTCAGACTAGGGTTTATGTGATTTTAGTCAAAGAAATTGAAGTTAGAGAGATAAAAAGCTTTAAAAGGTGATTAATGGATGTTCTAAGCTTAGTTGAGGATGAGCTCAAGTTCATGGAAGCATAGTTTTATGTTGTAGAGCATCTAAGAGGTAAGTACCCTTGGATGCTTTTACTTTTTCCTATGCTAAAATGTTTAAGAAAATAATAGAAATTATGTGATAATTATGAAATTCATATTAAGATAACTATGTATAAAATTCATGGCTTAATTATGTGAAAACAAGTAAATAGTATGTTGTGGTAAAAATCCTCAATTATGAGATATCATGTTAACTAACATTGTTTCATGAAAATTTTAGATGTCCATAACAAGATTAATAAATAAATTGGATATTTAGAAAACTATGAAATGACATTCATGTGAGATGGTATTTATATGCTAAGATTTGGTATTTTGGTTAAATAATGAACATAAATTTGAATGGAAACAAAGTTATGAAGTCATTGATCAAATGACCAATATGGTTTGCTTGGTCATCTATGAACAATAGGGATATGTGAATGAGAAAATGTGAAAAATTAATGTAGATATGTGTATCATTGTTAGTTGGGCTCCCTTGACACCAAAAATGTGTATATGTGTGTTAAACATCGAGTTGCTTAGCAACGGTCCAAATATGCTTCATTTTTATTGATCTTGGCTTTAATTATGCTATTTTTGATCATAAGTGCTCTATTAAACTTAGTGAAATAGTTAGGACACAATTTGTATGCTAATAAGGATGTACATGTACTGGAGTTTTGTATTGGAGTTCTGTGGCTTTCAGGCATAGCACCTCAATGCTCTTTAGTTGTGTGGGATGGATATGATAATCTTGAAAAGAGTTATATTTCAAGCCTCTAAACTGAAGTATTTGCTTGTAATTAAGAAAATATGTTTGCTTTTTAGACTTATTACTAGAGCATTACATACTAAAGCTTGGATTGTGTTTTAACTATAAATTTATGTTACTTGCAATTGCTGGAAAGAGGTTTGGTAGTCTTTAATAGTAGGTGCAGGTAGGATGAAATAAACAAGAAGAAGGAAAAGAGAACGAAAGAGGTGAAACATTGTCATGGTAAATGGTAGGATAGATTGCCAACAGAAATGTCATGGCAATTCTAGGAAGATGACACAGCACTCAATCCATATCACTCTCAGCCAGTTGTACGTGTACCAGATAAATCACACTGAAAAAGAAGAGCAGAATATGTCTACTGAGAGGGACAGATCTATCCTATAAAAGGAGGAGAGAGAAGAGAAGAAAGACACACGGATTGTGAGGAGAAAAGAAAAGAAAGAGAGTGGTTTCTCTCTCTGCAACAAAATCATGTGGAGAAATTGCGTGAAAAATTCAAAAAAGAAAAAAAGGATCTCAACTAAAAAGAGGAGATCACAGATGCGAAGAAGGGGATGAGAAATTTGCCTTGGGTTTTGCGTAAAATCTTGAAAAGAAGTTGGAGTGTAGCGAGAACTTCCTGCAGTTATGCTTTTGTTCTATTTTTCTTGGTTTTAATTTCTGTGATTCATAAAAATTGAAGAATGTTGATTAATAATTTAATTTTGGATTGCATTGCCCAACCCATGACCTAATTATCTTTGGGTTGGAATTATTTGGGTGAATATTGAATTATCTATAATGCCCATGATATGATTTTAATTAAAATTATTGTTTCATTCGATTTATGCTTATTTTGAATCTGAAAGGATTAAATACATCATATACAGGCGAGTATTCGAAAGAATAATTATAACACTTCAGACATAGAAGTTGTGATCTATATAGATAAAGAACGTTAGTGTGGTTATCATTCGTGAGTCTTGTAGACATGCATAGACTTAGGATAATAACTAAAGTCTGACTTTCAAAAGAAGTAAACTGAAATAGTAATTCTCTGGGCAGTAGTTAGTTCAAATTTTGTTATGGCATTATATGTTATGGAAATATTCCCTGAGTATTCCAACCCTTATAATTCAACAACAGAAATACTCCCTACTTATTCTTTGTGAATTGCCATGACAATTAGATTGGTTTGTTATTTTTTCAGTTATAATTGATATTATTAGTTCATTCATTAATTCCCTTCATCAATTTATACTCTGTTTCTTTTTCACAGTTTAATTAGTTAAACCTATAGTAATACTTTACCAATTGTAATCAATTTTCAATCCATGTGGAGACGATACTCACTCATCATTATATTACTTGAATTGAAATATACACTTGCACATTTGCATTACATGTTTACAAACAACAAGATGCACTTATGTGCAATTTAGTGTTGGGAGGGACGTAATATGGTACCTAGCCCTTACGTGCTTCTTGGTTGTGTAGGATGGATATTGAGTACCTGAGTCATGTTTTACTAGAGTTTACTAAGGGCTAAATGATTCTAAAATCCTAATAATGAAAATTCACATATGAATATGAATTTCTATATGGGATAAAATGAATGAATCAAGATTTAAAAGCTTGTAAGTTGAAAAAAGTGAATATGTGATTTAGGAATATAATATGGTACTAAGTTTCATCTATAAGTGGCATATAATAAACGTGAAGTAAGTCGAACAAGTTAAATAATTTTCCTAATAACATTGGATTTAACCTATAAACCACAAGATTGGATTTGAAAGTAAGACACTTTAATTGTAAACTCCTAATAAGGAATTTAAATAAGAAGTAACATTTGCACAAGGAAAAATTACAGTAAGTGAATTCATGTGAATAAGTTATAGGCTAATGTAAAATGGGATAAACCTTAGATTAAAGGTTAATTGGTATCCACAATGAAAATCTTGAACATGAATTCCCAAGGTGAATGGCTAATAGGCCACTAATGGGTAAGTTGAGCCTTAAGAATTAGTAAATAGAAATGAGTTGTCTAAAATCTTAAAATGGGTTACGAGTAAATTTGTGATAGATATGGTTAAGGGGCTCAACATCAATAATGGAATAGGATGAGTTAGATTATCCTTGAGTACTTACTAAGCATTTTTAAGCTCACTCGTTAGTAGTTTAAACAAGTAGGTAATGAATTTGGCGAAAAGTTTAAGGTTCGAGCTTGGGAGCTTCACCTCACCCTTCACTTGAGGATTATAATGTGTTATTGCTTTTAATATGCTTATGGCTTATAATATGTGTTGAATTAGATTTAAATTTGAAAATTTATGTTTTGGAACATATCATAATGATATGGACATGTTTAGGCATGATTTTGAGTTTTTTAGACTGATTTTTAGCTTTCGGGGTCTAGGGTCTGGTACCCCTACCAATGGTATCGCACCCCAACTTGACATAGTGCCAAAATCAATGGTACACAGACCTAGCTACTCGAGTATCGATAAAAAGACCCCTGGACAAAGGCATTACACTATTTTGGTCATTTTGAGCCCTTCGAGGCTAGTACATGACCCCAAGCACCTTCGATCACCCCGAAAAATTCTAAATTGTTTTAAGTTGATTTTAAAGCCTTTAAAATGTTTTGATAATATTTTATAATCTTATTTAAAATTTTCAAAGTTTTAAATTATGGTAAAATCAGTACCTTCTTCAATTTGAAGGATCTCATTTTAAGCCAAAGAATATTGGGAACTTTTTTTATGTTCTAGACATGTACAAACCTCTATGAAGTGTTTCAAAGTTATTTTAAAAAGGTACCCAAGCTTCCTAGTTGTTGAGATTTTTTTTAAAGAAATTTTATTGAGACTTTAAATTATATTTTATTAAAAGAAAAATTTTGTAATAGCTAAGACAATGCTTCAGTAACACCTCCCACTCGTACCCTACATCAGGACGGGTAAGGGACAATACAGATGCCCCCCAAGGACTCTGAAATTTAAACTAGGCAACTTGCAAGTTTTCCTTAGCCATTCAAGGAAAAGTGCATAAAAAATCAGGTTGAAAGATTTAGACTTGTAAAGAAAGTCAAAGATCTTTTGTCGCAATACAACCACACAAATTTTGATCAATATATTCTAAATTAAATCCAAAAAGAGAACATGAAGCATTATCTATCATATTCTTATGGAAGCAAACTTGATTAGTATTAAGACAGCTTAAAAACACAAGCCAAATAAAGAAACGAATCCAATCCAGTCTATATAAGTGCCAAATACCACCAGTAAGTAGCTTCAAAATTTGCTCCATTTCTGAGATAGACAACATGTACAACAAAAAAATTTCCTGAACTCTCCATGCCCCAATGACAAGTATCACGAGAAAATATTACAAGCAATGTAAGGAATGAGGATGGTCGCTATCTCAAGTTTGATCCCTGAAGATAACTCAATTAGGATGTCCTCCAATATCCACACACCATCCTCCAATATAAAATCGAAAACCATCTCCGAACTATTCGTAACCAGTGAAGGGAACTACTTTCACAAAGGATTCATACCAACCCACTAATCTTGCCAAAAACGGATATGGTTGTTGTTGCCAATTCTCTACCCACAACCTTATGCCACCACAAACCAAGCTTTTAGAACACCATTCCAAGTTGATGAAGTGCGATGTTGTTTGAACTGGACTAAATAGGTAGTATCAAAAATTGGTTCGGGTATTGGTATGAGAAAAGCCATTAAACTGACTAACCCAGGAAACAGTACGAGTTAGTTGAATTGGGCAATTGACCGAATTTTTTTATTTTTAAATATAGATTTTTATGATATTTTTAATAATTTATTTAATTGAATTAGATGGACTAGTTGGATCAACAAATCAGTAATATGATCGATTCAACCACCAATTTGATTCTAAAAATCTTGATCAAGCATTAAGCTTAAGCTCAACATTCAAGTTAATGAATTATAGTTGTGCCACTTAAGTGAAAACAATTAATATTTTCTTTGATATTTTATGTTTATTTTCCTTTTATTTAAAAAAATCAATTTATGATTATTAATTTAGGTAGGGTTTTGCAGATCTAATAAAATTTTCAAGTGATTGATTGCACGTGTTCAAATTTTTATTTTTCAATAAGATTAATATATAGGATAAGCTACATAGATAGTCACCCAACTATCACAAATTCTCATTTTAGCCACCCACAATAAAAATTTTGCAATTTAGGTACCTACGTTACATAGTTCGTTCAGTTTGGTCACACATGTTAAAAACTCTAACAAAAATTTGACATGACATTTTTTTGACATATGGACCAATCATTGGATGCCACATGGCACAATTTATCACGTTATATGTGTTGCATACCTTTAAAGGGCTAAATATAATTTTCCCAATACTAATTATTAACCAAAATAAAGGAAAAAACTAATAATTAAATAGTTCAAAACCCTAGAAATTCAAACGCCATCTTCTCCCTCAAATTTTAACTTAGAATTTGAAAAAAAAAAAAAAACAAGTCAAATTAGAAAACACGGCCGAATGAACCAACAAATAATGATCTCAAAAACGACCTCCATCCATAACAAGCTCTGTAGAAATCAAATCAACCCAAAAGAAACATTCAAGTTTTTTCCTTAATTTTTTCTTGATTTCTCTTCCTTTGAAAATACCCATTTTTTTCTTCAAATTTCACTTTGTCTTTAAATAAAAAGGAAAAGAAAACCCAGCATTGGGTTCCCTCCAACTCATTTTTGTTAGTGATTCGAATTCAATCCCCCAAACCCATTTTTTCTCCAACAACAAATGTTTAAAGGAACAAAGCGAAAAAAAAAAAACCAAAGTTTCGTTTGGTGAATCAAAGAGATTAAAGATTGAAACTTTATTAAAAATAAGAGATGGGCTTTGAAGGAAATTTGAATACAAAAACTGAGCTTAAAGAAGAGAAGTTGAAGAATAGAGAAGAAACAAAACTAGGGTAATGTTTTTGAAAAGGGAATCAATCTTTTTGCAAACAAAAAATGACACTTTGTTTTGTGTTTGAAAGAGAAAATTTTTTCAAGAAGTTTACAAATCAAGCAAGGTTAAAACTTGGAAGAGGAAAAAATGAATCAATAGTAGTAGCCAAGTTGATTAAAACAAATTACAAAAAGAGAAATCTATGAATTTGGATTTTTTTTTCATGGTGATAGAAAATTGGGAATGTGAAAAAGAATTTTTAAAAAAATAGGGTTAAACCTCATTTATATTAAAATATTAGGAATAAAATGATAATGTTTTTATTTACTTAAATTATGTGGAAAATCAAAGTTTTAGAAATAATTCCATGTCATATTTTCGTTAGAGTTTTTAACGAGAGTGACTAAAATGAATGAAATATGTAATGTGGGTGCCTAAATTGCAATTTTTTTATTTTGAGTACCTGAAATGAGATTTTTTAATTGTTGGGTGACTATCTATGTAGTTTACCCTAATATATATTTTAGTCTCTACATTTGGTAACTTGTATCAAGTTGTTATCTAAACTTCAAAATATTAACCTAATTGTTACCTTTTTTTGGTACCTAGTTGACATTGTTAACTTTCATACTTACAACCAATAAAACATAAACACGTAAGTTAAAATTTTAAAGCTATTTATCTTTTTAAAATAACTTAAAAATTTTAATAATATTTTAAGGAATTTTTTTTTTTAATTTCATATGTATAATGAATTTGGATAAATAGATGGTTGGATGTAGATCAACCTTGACGACCCTATGTCCAGGTTCATTTTGGACATGCAATTTTTTAGTAACTTTATCTTTTTTTATAATTTCAAAAAAAGTAATAATATAAAGGCTTTATTCGCAAATTGGCCTTTGATCTATACCAGTTTTCTCACTTTGTACATAAACACCATTTTTGGTCTCATTTTTATACCTGAATTATACTACGTTACCTATTTCGGTACCTAAAAAATAACGATGTTAAAAAAATGACCAATGAGAACGTGCTACATCATCGTTGGCATAGCGCAGTGACTGATGATGTGGCATTGATGTCCACGAAACTAACTACAAATACGACAAAGGCAAGTACACCTATCGATAAATAGTATAGCTACGATGAGCAAATATATCGTTCCCACAAGGACTAAAAGTACTAGTAATTATCGTATTTCTATTATTTATTTGACAAATTAAAGTGATTGAATTAAACTAAAATTAAATAATTAATTAACTAAGAACTCGAAAAAGAACACATTAGGAAAATAATTGAATAATAACTAAGAAACAAAACAATACCTAGGAAAGAATCCACCTAGAGTGCATCTGTCATTATCAATCTGTATTAAACAATTTATTCACTTAATATATTGATACGTAGAAATCCCTCAATTATGCTAATATCTCTCTTCAAAACTAAAAGTAACTGACTCTAAGTTAATTAATTGAAATTTCTTTCTAATTAAAACCCCTATTATCTCATTAACTCGATCTATGAATTTCCCTATTAGATTTGACTCTAATCTGGTAGATTTATATCGTCCTATTTCTAGGATTGCATGCAACTCCACTCAATTATGCTACATCTACTCTTAAACAAGGTCTATTCTTCCTCTGAATTAAGCATATCAAACATGACTTAATAATTCGAAAATATTAAATCAAGAATTAAGCACACATAACTGAGAATAAGATTCAAGTATTTATTGCGTAAAATAGAAATCAAAAGATAGAATTCATCATAGGGTTCATCTCCCCAAAGTATTTAAAAAATTAGTTTATAATCTCGAATAAAAATATCTCAAAGATAGTATAACCATAAGAAATAGAGAAACTCATAATAAACTTCAAAGAATTCAAACAAAGATCTTCAGTATTGGTGGAAATCTGCTTCAGAGTCGGCTTCAATGTGTTTTCTGATTAGTTTTCTCTAATATTCTTTGACGGCCCTCACTTCTCTTCTTATATTTAATATATATAGGTTTTAGAATGCCCGAAAAACCTAAAAACTGTGTTTTTCCACTTATTTGGAGTGTGAATCGCGAAATCTACATGGTCGTGTGGTAGCCCATGTAGCTCACACGAACATGTGCCCAACCCATATGGCTCCTGAAATCTGCTCCAATTGTCTGATTTTTGCTCTGTTCTTGCTCGTTTTGCTCCCAAACACTCTCCTAAGTATAGAAACATGAATTTAAAGGATTAAGAGCATAAAATTCACCATTTTGCATTGATTAGTCTTCACAAAATGCATTAAGAACGATATTAAAACATGTTACTTTTGACACTTATCAGGCATGTTGACCAAAGTTGATGTCTCGACCAATCGTTGACTGGTCAAAAAATATTAAAAATTATAAAATTTTGTAATAAATGTTAAAATTTTCTATACTTAGTGAGAAAACACATTCATTTTCGAATGTGACCCATTTCTCTAACATTATCATTTTTATTCATTTATGTTCATTTGATTCTTTATGCATTTCATTTTTTTGTTTAAATGAGCTAGCAGAGGGAACGATTGGACATATATAATTAGGGCTCAAATGATTTATAATTAAGTTTCAGCTTTTCTCTAATTAATTATAAACTTATTTAGTCACGAATTCATTCCACTATAATATCATGATTGAGTTCTCCCTGATTACATACCATTACAAAAGCTACTCAATCAATGTTCATCCAATGACCTTGTGTAACATCTCGATTTAGGGTCTAGTCAGAATAGTAGTTTTTAGACCACAAATCTAAAGTAGAAATAATTATTTTATTATTATTTGATGGTCCATGATATGAATGCATTTTTGTGTGAAAATTTCATGAAGAAATTTTATGCTTAAAGTGTCCAATTTGACGTTAGGGACTAAGTTGAATAAGTTGTAAAATACATGTTCTAGAAGCTTTGAGCATGAAATTTCATTGGATCATTAATTAGAGGTCCTTAAATAGTAATTTGACCAAGTTCTAAAATTTTGGACAAAAATGGGCATGAATAGGAAAATTTTGAAAGAAATACCTTAAGGACATTTTGGTCATTTAGTAAATAAAAGAATAAAAAGGGAAAAATCAAGCAAAAATCTTGTCCATCTTCTCCCACCTTAGCTGAAATTTTCAAGGAGCCATACCTAGGGTTTTGTTCATCTTTTAAGCTCAATTGTAAGTGCTCCCAAGCCCCGTTTTTAATGTTCTTTACATTTTTGAAGTTGTCATCAACCTAACTAGTTATCTCTACCATTATTTTAAGCTAGGGTTCATGTTCAAAAACCTACTCATGTGTGACATGCATATATTTTGATGTTTAATGGAGGAATATGAATGTTTGATGTGTGATAAACATCTTTTACTAAGTGATTTTTAGTGAAAACACCTAAAAAGGACTTATTTGTAAAAGATGAAGAAATGGGTAGTAGAAATGTGATTTAATGAGAAATAGGGGCTGATATGAGTTAGAATATGAATCGGATAGGCTTGGATAACTAAGAAAATTCATGCATTTCATTTAACGAGCCTAGGGATCAATTTGTAAATAAGTGAAAAGTTAGGGGTAAAATGGTAATTTTACCAAAGTATTATTTTTGGGTCGATGTGAATAATGTATGTATTGAACAAGTTAAATTTGGCATTATAGATCAATAAAAACATGATTCGGGTCTTGATTGAGGGAAAAATAAAGTTTACGAGTATTAGGCTCGTTTCTATCATTTTATACCGAGGTAAGTTCATTTGCAAATAGAGCAACATGTACCATACTTTAAATGCTTTACTATTGCATGTATGGTGAGTATATACATATTTAATGTGATGTTGTATCATTTGTTTAAATGTTTATACTTTTATTATGAATTATGCTTTGAATATTTCATGAGTATGTGATTGGTGCTATGGATATTGAAATCAACATTACGACCAAGTTTGACAGAGATGTGGTATCGAAGAATGTTGTTTGAACCTTAGGGATAGTTTAGGATACAAGTAACATGTCACTAGGAATTTGGTGATCTGAACTCATTGAGTTGTGGTTTGAGTTCATGATTTTTGTGATTCGAACTCATGAGTTATGGTCTGAGTTCATAATTATGAGACACATGTTTTGGCGGTCCGGGTACAGGTCTCGTATATATTATTGATGGCGAGGTAGACTGGCATGTGATCGTGTGAATCGTAACAAGTAATAAATATTTATAATAAAGATCAAACCTAGACGACGAAAAGGCAAGCGCACCTATCGAACAATAGTATAGTAATGGCAAAACCGGGATATCGTACCCAAGGGAACCAAACGTACTAGTAATAACTATCTTTTTATTATTTATCCTAGGAATAAAAGGGTTTGTTTATTAAACTAATTATCTAAACTAATTAACTAATTTAATTAAAGCAAGGAGAAAATTTGAAAAAAGACTTGAAGAGAAGTAATTGATAAAGACGACACCCAAGGAGGAATCCACCTAGATTTCACTTGTTATCTAACTCTGAACCAGACGATTTATTCACTTGAATTGATCCGTGAGACTCACTAATCTACATTATTATCTTTTTCGAGACTAATAACACCTAACCCTCAGTTGAATTAATTGAAATCTCTTTCTAATTAAAACCCTTAGGGAAGTAGTAAATCGATCCATGGACTCCCATATTAGGTTTCACCCTAATCCGGCAAAATCTTGTAACCCTATCTCTAGGCGTTAGATCAACTCCGCTTAATTATGCCAAATCTACTCTTAGGCAAGGTCTATTCCTCCTCTGCATAAGCACATTAAATCATGAGTCAATACCCAGAATATTAACTCAAGCATTAGAAACACATAATTAAGAACAAATCAAGTATTTATCATATATTTCAGATAATAATAACAAGATCCATCATAGGTTTCATCCCCCTTAGGTATCTAAGGGGTTTAGTTCATGATGAAATAATAGTACATCTCAAAAGTATAAAAATAACAAAACATGAAGAAAACTCTAAAACTCCTAAAGGGATTCTGAGAGAGATCCTCAGTCTTGGAGTAGCTCTGACTTTTGGGATGACTTGTCTGGCTTTCTTCAAGTAATTCTCGATGTATGGTTCTGTGTTCCAGAAAAGTTCTGGAAGAGCCCCCCCAGAAAAGCCCCCTTAGTAGGTCATACTTAGGGTGTTTATATAGGCTTTGAATTGGCTTTCTTCTTCCCTAAGTATCCTTTTTATTTGTAGAATACAACTCTTTGAAAAAGGGACAC
Source organism: Gossypium anomalum (assembly GCA_025698475.1). Classification (NCBI taxonomy): domain Eukaryota; kingdom Viridiplantae; phylum Streptophyta; class Magnoliopsida; order Malvales; family Malvaceae; genus Gossypium; species Gossypium anomalum. The sequence goes on from CM046961.1 coordinate 74,517,427, forward strand.
GCCCATGTGCCACGGCCGTGTGACCTGTTGCCAGGCCATGTTCGTTCTGATAAATTTCACACGGCTGTGTGGATCAATGGCCAGGCCGTGTGAATCGTGAAATCCTTAGACAACACCCTTGACAGACACGGGCATGTGAGCAGCCCGTGTGGCAAGGCTTAGGCTGTGTGATCTTCTTGATTTGGTCATTTTTGTCTCTTTTAAGCTCATTTTTTGGCTTCTTTTGACTCTTGGTGCTCTCCTGAGTACAAAACATGAAATAACCGGATTAAGAGCACTAAAATTCACAAATCTAATAGTAAATATCCATAAATAATCTAAGTATTTGGGGTAACAATATGTATAATTTGGCGTTTATCAAAACTCCCACACTTAAGCATTTGCTTGTCCTCAAGCAAAACTCTCATTTACTACTAGAATTCATTCCTTTCAATCACATAATCATTATCGATAATGTTACAAATTATTCCATGGAGAATCATATAGTGAGAATTCAACCATAGGGGCATTAAAAACCTCAAACAATCTAAATCGAATATTTTGATAATAAAATTATAGGTAATCTCCTTCCTCTAAGTAATTAACTTTAGTCCTAAATATACAAGAGATGACATCCTCACTAAGGATTCACTCAAATCACTCAAAGTGTTTAAGGTTCAAAATTAAGCACACAATTGTCTAACATGAGATGTTATCACTATAGGCTTGCATGAAAATCAAATCTCCACCACTTGTAAATGATATGATACACAAATCAAAAAGTCTTTGCATGGTTGTAACGGGGTTTAGGTTACAGGTATGGATACAAGCTGAAGAAACAAAGGTTAGAATCGAGATGATTTCAATATATCACCCCACTATCAAAAACTTAATTACTGAATGACAACAAATATCTAGAACTATATTACATGAGCTCTCTTTTTCATGACAACTTTAGCTTACTAAGAATTACAATAATAATACTGAGGTTAGTTTTTTTTTCTTTTTTTTAAAGAACAAATCAATAGTTTTTTTTTCTTTTTTTTTTTTAAAGAACAAATCAAGTCAATAAAATATAGAAGTTATACTCCATGATTCAGTAACAAAAATTGGTGATCATAGTGAGGTAATATTATTAAATTCAATCTCGATAAAAAGGGTCAAATTAAGTAAGGGGATTTCAATAATAATGGGTTAATAGGTTAATGATGAGGGTTAATCAATAAAGAAAAAGGGTTAGTAGGCTCAAAGGGGGTTCACTAAGGGTTTAATTATGTGGGAAGGCTTTTTATAGAGTAAGTGGGTTAAATCCTAAGTGCCTTTATCATCTTAGTATATCAAATCATACGTGTGATCTGGACATGTATAATCGAAGCAAGTTCTAGAATAACAGTTCAATGTTGACACACTCAAATCACAAAAGAAGTGAGCAAGAAAGAAAGCTATATGCTCAAAAAGGCTCAAAAATCTCACCAAAAATTTGGGTTTTTGATGTCATTCATGTATACTTAAGATTTCAAGATAATACCTCAATTTAGGAAAATAATCTAAAAATTTTAGTTCTCAAAATATCAACTTATCATGCTTGATTCTTTAAGGTCCTACAATCAAATAATCATGCATAATTCCCTTGGTCTAATTCATGACATATCAATGATAATTATAGATTAATCAGAATTCATTCTATCAATATTATGAGAAAATCACTTAAGCACAAGACCACATTCAGGGATTTGAGAATAATGCAAAAAGTTATGTTCACCCCCCACACTTAAGATGTACATTGCCCTCAATGTACAAAGATAGACTATTCAAAATAAAGAAAATCATAAGAGGGAAGGAGGTGAAACTCCCTGTTATATGGGTGCGGAGCTTGATTCTGAGGCTGTAGTGTTTGGGGAAAGTAGTAGCTGCCATTGTTCTTAGCTAGATGAAGAAATTGGGTCATTGAACATGGCATTCATTTTGTATTGTTCCCTGTTTATTTCCTCATTCCGTAAAATATTCCTAGCAGCTTGCTTGGAAATCTGTAGAATCATGAAAAGCTTATTAAGAGTTGGTGTGGAAGAGAGTGTAGTGGGATTACTTGTTAGAAATACCAAAAAAAATGAAGAAAATAAAATTTACTAATATAGATATGTCTTTCATAAGAAAATAATAAAATTGAAATGAAATTAAAAATAAAGAATAAAAATAAAGATAAAAATAAAAATAAAAAGATAGGAGGATTTAATGATCCTCGTCAGTGGGGGCCTCAGGTGGTGGTGCTGGAGTGGCTACTATCCCACGCCCGTGTGTCTTGGGCATCTGTGGTACACAGCCATATCACACGGCCGTGCTTAGCTTCGTTCGCTTCTCTCACGCCCGTGTATATGGTACCACACCCGTGTATCGTTGTCTGCGGTTTAATGGCACGGGCACGTCGCACGCCCGCGTTAGAGAAATAGAATCGAGCCTTGCCCCTGACATGCCCGTGTTTTTCCATTCCCACGTTCGTGTTCATCTATCAACCTCACCCAAGGCCATGTCGCACGACCGTGGGGATTTATCGCATCCCATGTTTTGGGGAAATCTTTACCCTGTTTCCACACGGCCATATCACATGGTCGTATCGCTTCCCCTATTTTGCCACGACTTTCGGCACACCTGTGTGGGTGGCCGTATGAGGGTTATAGATCTGCGTTCAGATATTCAGTTAGTGGTCTAAAAAAAATCTTGTAATTTTAATGAAACTTAAATAAATAAAAGTTGTTAGTACTCAGGTTGCCTCCCGAGAAGCGCTTGTTTATAGTCTAAGCTCGACTTTCCCTTATGGATGTATTCAGGGAGGTTCGTGGAGTCGTAGCTCTTCTCCATCGTCTTTAAAATTCTCACCGTTATAAAGTTTGAGACGATGAACATTTACCTTGAAAGTTCCTTGTGATGGATGACTTACCTCTACTGTGCCATATGGAAAAATACTGAGTACTGTAAGAGGGATCTCCTCATTTGGTGTGGTAGTGACCATGTGGGGGTCTGTGGCATCTAGTAAGACTTTATCGCCTACCTTAAGTTTAGTAGGAAAGGTATCGGTCTTGTTTTGGCGAAGTTTTAGTTTATCATGTGTTCTCGGTTTGTATTCTCGCCATTCGTCTAGCTCCTCTATCCGTAGCCTTCGTTCTTCATAGACGTCTTTGTTCTCTTCATGATAGTAGCGCACTGTCTCTGTTGTCTTGGTTTGAGGAGGTTCCTACAAGGACTATTAAATATTGGTTTTATCATCGACAGGTTTTATAGCATTATCCTGAGTCTTAGAGGTTTTGACTGAGTCGCGTGCTTGAAGTGTTATTTGCGTGCGTCACACCACCGCACGAAGTGTTAGCTCTCCGTGCCTACATTAATAATTGTTACGCGCGATAAAAAAGGGTCGTCCTAAAATTAAAGATACCTCGTTATCCTCATCCATATCTAGGACGACAAAGTCTACTGGGTAAATAAACTTATCAATTTTAACGAGACCATCTTCAATAATACCCTTAGGAAATCTAACTATTTTGTCAGCCAATTGTATGCTCATCCTAGTCTGTTTGGGTTTACCGAGACCTAGTCGTTTAAACATTTTATAAGGCATAACATTTATACTTGCCCCTAAATCAGCTAAAGCATTATTCACAGATAAACTACCAATTAAGCAAGGAATTGTAAAACTCCCTGGATCTTTCAATTTGTTAGGTAGCTTATTCTTTAGAATAGCTGAGCAGACTGCATTGAGTTCCACATGCAATGTAGCGTCTAATTTTCTTTTATTGGTCAGAAGTTTCTTTAATAATTTTACAGAGTTGGGCATCTGTGAAAGAACTTCAATAAAAGGTAAGTTAATATGTAATTTCTTTAAGAGTTTGACGAAGTTACTGAATTGTTCTTCCGTTCTGTCTTTCGTCATCGCTTTAGGATATGGCACACAAGATTTATAATTCGTACTTACCGTTTTATCATGACTTACCTCACCATTACCTTTGCTTTCCACATTTTCTTGCCTTGGTTCTGGCTCTGTCTCATCGCATCCTTCTTGAGTATCAATTGCATTGAGCTGTTCCCTTGGGTTTGGTTCAGTATTACTTGGCAAACTACCTTGTGGTCGTTCAGAAATTAATTTGGATAGTTGGCCTATCTGAGTTTCAAGTCCTTGAATTGATGCTTGCTGATTTTTGAGTGCTGCCTCAGTATTCTGGAAGCGAGTTTCTAACACCAAGATGAATTTAGATAGCATCTCTTCAAGGTTTGATTTCTTCTCTTGTTGATAAGGTGGCTGTTGAAAACCCTGAGTATTCTGTGGCCTTTGATTCTATTGACCACCCAAAGAGAAATTTGGGTGGTTCTTCCAACCTGTATTATAAGTGTTACAATAGGGGTTATTCTGAGATCTAAAATTATTGTTACCCATATAGTTGACTTGTTCCTCTTTGGTTGTAGGATTGAATGGTGGGTATTCTGTATGCACGCCTCCGCCACTTGAGTCACACCTCATTACTAGATGTACCTGCGTAGAACCAAGTAAACCATCAATTTTCTTATTTAGAAGTTCTACCTGATTACAGAGCATGGTGACCGAATCGATGTTATAAATGATGGCTGTTTTTGTTGGCTTTGTCCTCATAACTTGCCACTGATAGTTATTCAGTGAAATCTCCTCTATAAATTCATAGACATCTTCCGGTGTTTTATTGTTGATGGTTCCGCCAGCAGTTGTGTCAATCATTTTCTTGTCGAGGGATTCACACCATTGTAGAACGTTTGAACTTGCAGCCATAGAGGTAACCCATGGTGAGGGCACCTTCTTAATAGATCCTTGTATCTCTCCCATGCATCGTAAAGTGTCTCTAAGTCCATCTGCACAAAAGAAGAAATATCATTACGCAACTTAGCTATTTTTTCCGGTGGAAAATATTTTAATAGAAATTTTTCGGTCATTTGCTCCTAGGTGGTAATGGGTCCTCGTGGTAGTGAGTTCAACCACTGTTTAGCTTTATTCCTCAGTGAAAAAGGGAATAACCAAAGGCGAATGCCATCATCAGAAATGTCATTAATTTTGAAAGTGTCGCACAGTTCTAGGAAATTTTCCAAGTGCGTGTTGGGGTTCTTATCCTGCAAACCATCAAACTGAACAAATTGCTTTATCATCTGAATCGTGTTAGGTTTCAATTTAAAATTTTTAGCAGTAATAACAGGTCTAACTATACTTGACTCAGTTCTTGTAAAATTAGGTTTAGCATAATCATACATAGTACGAGAAGCAGGATTCTGATTTGCTAATTCAGCGGGTATGGCTGGCAGTAGCGGATTATCTTGATTTTCAGCCATCTCTTCAGTAGTAGTTGAGATATCGTCCTCTTGCTCTTCCTCAGTGTATCTTAAGTTGCGCCTGATTTCTCGTCAGTTTTTACGAGCTATACGATCAATTTCCTTGTCAAAAAGCAACGGTCCTGACGGGTTTCTTCTAGTCATACACTACAAGAACCTGCCAGGAGAAAGAAGAAGAAAGTTAGTAAAATAAAAATAGAAATAAAGTTAAATTGCAAGAAAAATAAATGGCTAAAGTAATAAAAATTAAGTGTTCTTAATATTTCAGTTCCCCGGCAACGGCGCCAAAAACTTGATCGCGTGATTCGTAACAAGTGATAAATATTTATAATAAAGATCAAACCTAGACTAATTATTATCATGACGAAAAGGCAAGCGCACCTATCGAACAATAGTATAGTAATGGCAAGACCAGGATATTGTACCCAAGGGAACCAAAAGTACTAGTAATAACTATCTTTTTACTATTTAGCCTAGGAATAAAAGGGTTTTTTTATTAAACTAATTATCTAAACTAATTAACTAATTTAATTAAAGTGAGGAGAAAATTTAGAAAAAGACTTGAAGAGAAGCAATTGATAAAGACGACACCTAAAGAGGAATCCACCTAGATTTCACTTGTTATCTGACTCTGAACCAGACGATTTATTCACTTGACTTGATCCGTGAGACTCCCTAACCTACATTATTATCTCTTTCGAGACTAATAACGCCTAACCCTCAGTTGAATTAATTGAAATCTCTTTCTAATTAAAACCCCTAGGGAAGCAGTAAATCGATCTATGGACTCCCATATTAGGTTTCACCCTAATCCGGCAAAATCTCGTAACCCTATCTCTAGGCATTCGATCAACTCCGCTTAATTATGCCAAATCTACCTCCTTTGCATAAGCACATTAAATCATGATTCAATACCCAGAATATTAACTCAAGCATTAGAAACACATAATTAAGAACAAATCAAGTATTTATCATATATTTCAGATAATAATAACAAGATCCATCATAGGTTTCATCCCCCTTAGGTATCTAAGGGGTTTAGTTCATGATGAAATAATAGTACATCTCAAAAGTATAAAAATAACAAAACATGAAGAAAACTCTAAAACTCCTGAAGGGATTCTGAGAGAGATCCTCAGTCTTGGAGTAGCTCAGACTTTTGGGATGACTCGTCTGGCTTTCTTCAAGTAATTCCCGATGTATGGTTCTGTGTTCCAAAAAAGTTCTGAAAAAGCCCCCCAGAAAATCCCCCTTAGTAGGTCATACTTATGGTGTTTATATAGGCTTTGGATTGGTTTTCTTCTTCCCTAAGTATCCTTTTTCCGTGTAGAATACAACTCTTTGAAAAAGGGACACGCCTGTGTGCCACGGCCGTGTGACGTGTTGCCAGGCCGTGTTTGTTTCGCTAAATTTCACACGGCTGTGTGGGTTAATGGCCAGGCCGTGTGAATCGTGAAATCCTTGGACGACACCCTCGACAGACACAGGCGTGTGAGCAGCCCCTGTGGTAAGGCTTAGGCCGTGTGATCTTCTTGATTTGGTCATTTTTGTCTCTTTTAAGCTTTTTTTTGGCTCCTTTTGACTCTTGGTGCTCTCCTGAGTACAAAATATGAAATAACCGGATTAAGAGCACCAAAATTCACAAATCTAATAGTAAATATCCATAAATATGCTAAGTATTTGGGGTAACAATATGTATAATTTGGCATTTATCAGCATGTGTTGCGGATACCTGACAGCCTATATGAGTAGACCCGTGAGTAGCTCAAAATCGAGAAACATGTGATATGAGATATGAAGTAGCATTGGCTACATATGGGGCATTTTGGTGCAAGATTCTAATGTATCTGACAGTATTTCGAATGTCCAACAGTATTTCGATAGTATTTTAATGATTGTATCAAGACAGTAAAGTAAATCATTATGTACAAGTGGTACAGGTATGTATATAGAACTCATGAGGAAAACATGAGACATGATGAACTTGTGGTAAGAATATGTATATATATATGTAGATGAAGAATGAATTAAAGAGATTTGATAAAATGCAAAATTATGTTCATTATGTTCAATGCATGACTAATGCTTGTTTAAGTTGCATTTTATTTGCATGTGAACTTACTAAGCTTTAAAGCTTACCCTCCTTTCCTTCTCTTTTCTTATAGTGTCACCAAGCTAGCCTGGGGATCTTGAAACGTTGGAGACTCGATCACACTATCAATTGGATAATTGGGTATAGTTAGATTTATCATTTTGAGTATGGCAAGTGTAGAGACTTGGCCTTTTTGTTATATGTCATATTAATTAGCCAAATGTGGTGGCTCATGATGGTGTTGTGATTCATTTTGTATATGGCCATGAGAGGTGGCTCAAATTGATTGTTGGGTTATAACCCTAATCATTTATGTATGTATGCAAATGTGTTTATGTTTTGATGTGGTTTGGTTGCTTGCGGATGAAATGTGTGATGAATGGCATATGTATTTAATGAATGAACAGGGACTAATAGGTATGACCAAAATTATAATGTGTTGAGCAACTTGAAAGAAGAATTAAAATGATGAATAAACATGAAATTGGTGTAGAATGCCAAATGGTTGTATGATGATTGGAGTATGTGATATGTTCACATTATAAAGTCATGGATTAACCATGAATGTGTTTGTTTTTGTAGTTAAATGTGTTATGTTGCATGCTATTAAGTGAAATTATGTGTGTAAGTGTTTATGGGTGGCAAATGGCTTGGAAAATAGCCTTAAAATTGTCCACATGGGTAGACACACGGGCATGTGTCCAGGCCATGTGTGACACACGGTTTGCCTCATGGGCATGTGATCCGACCATGTGTCCCCTGCACCCTAATTATGCCAGTCAATATGCCCAGTAGTAAACACACGGGCAGAGACACGGTTGTGTGTCTCAGCCATGTGCCCAGGCCGTGTGAAGTTTACACTTAAATTTTAGAATTTAATTCACTATACGGCCTAAGAACACAGGCGTGTGACTTGGCCGTGTGACCTTATTTGATTGATGACATCATAGACAGAGAGTTACACGGTTTGAAGACACGGGCGTGTGGGACTACACGACCTACCCACACGGGCGTGTGACTCTCCAAAATAGGAAAATTTTCTAAGTTTCCCAAAAGTTTCCAAAGTTCTCAATTTAGTCTCGAACCACTCCTAACGTATGTTTTGGGTCTCGTAGGCTCATATAAGGGATGATCTACATGTGATTGGATGATTTTAATTTGGACCAAAATTTTATGGCACAATTTTGTAAGAATGTTTATGTTTAAGTCCGGTAATGCCTCGAACCCTGTCCCGAGGATGGATACGGGTAAGGGGTGTTACACCTTGTCATAAGTGTGTGACCCTCATAAGATATCCTTAATCTCTTTGGGATAAATTTGTTCTCTCAATATGATCCTATTTTATCTCATGGAAACCATTACATCTTCCTTCATGAAAAGCGCAAAAATATAGGTGTCTCCCTTTATCTAAATAATTACCTTAAATTCAAAATCAACAAGAACTGACATCCTCACTAAAGATTCACTCATAGCATTCAAAGTGTTTAAGGTTCAAATATTAAGCACTCAACAATCAAACGAGAAGTGTCATTACCATAGGCTTGCTTAAAAATCAAATCTCCACCACTATAAAATGAGATGATTCATCAATCAAGAGGTCTTTAAAGGTTGTAATAGGGATTAGGTTAAGGGTATGAAAAAAGCAGAAAAGTTGGTTATTATCGAGATCGAGTTGATAAATTATCAAACTAGAAAAACAATCAATTACTGGATTAAAAGAATTCACATCAACAAGAACTAAAGAATAAAAACAAGCTTTTTAACATAATATGAAACTAGCAATTCAAGCTCAGTCAAATAAAATATTTTGTTCTTTTCTTTTTGATTTTTTTTCAATTTTTTTAGAACAAAAACAATTCTGCAATTCAAAAAAAAGGGGACATAGTTAGGCAACTAACCAAATCAAATCTCGACAAAAAGGGCTTAATAAAAGAAAAAAGTTTTACAACAAAAATATAGGTTATGGGTTAACGTTAATGGGTTAATCAAAAGAAATGTGTTAGGATCAATAGGGTTCACTAAGGGTTAATTCAATAGGTAAGCTTTTTACAAGTTAAATGGTTTAAAACCTAAGTGTCTTTATTATCTCAATATATCCAATAAATTCAAAACATCAATAAAAATTCCAAATTTTAAAAAAAAAAATCACTTTAATGGAGGGTCTGAGAAAATTACTTAAATAAGACAAATAATTCTTGGATTTTATCACAAATATATAAACAACCTCCCCACACTTAAGATGTACATTGCCCTTAATGTACAAACAAATGTAAGCATAGAATAAATACAATATCAAAAGAGAGGGAGATAACTGAAACTACCCTGAATATGGATGAAATCGCCAGAATAGAGAAAACCAAAATTGTGAGCAAATCTAAATGTAGTGCATGTTTCTGAGCAAACTAATAAGAAGATAAACACAAATAAATAAGAAGATTTAAAGGCTACAAACTCGAATAAAAACAACTATCAAAATAAGAAAAAGAAAAATATAGTTCAAAATCAAAATAAACTAAAAAAGGCTCACAAATAAAAAAAATCAAAAATAAAAATAAAAATAAGGAAGGCAAATAAAATGAAAATAGATCAGTGATCGTCGTTGTGAGAGGCGTCAGGGTTTTGATGTGCATAATCGAGTGGAGAGATATGGAAATGCTTGGTATCAAACTGTGCTGACTATTGCTATTGAGTACGATAAATATTGTCGAGTGTGATTAAATGCATAGGTGTAGTAGTAGAGGGTGGAAGAGGAGTAAGAATGGGTCGCAGTGGTGGCGGTGGTAGGGGAGCATTGTCAAGGTGCTTGTCATCCTCGTGCTGCTAAGTTGTTCGTAACAACACATACTGGTCACGAAAAGGGCTAGGCTAACGAGCGATCATCCTCATGTGTTTCATGATATCCAAACCCTATGGTGTCATATCCTCAACCAAATTAAGAGAACCAATCTGCTCGGGGGTCTCGAGGAGGTTGAAGTGACGAGCCAAGCATGTGATATATGGACCCATATAGAGAGGTCTTTCTCCGTGACTGCTCACTCTGATTATGACAACACTGGGCTACAAAGTAGGCTAGATCAATCAGATGTTGCCCATGCATGCACCATAAGAAATATGTGTCTAAAATGTCCACGACGCTCGTACTCTCCTTCTGGCCAGTCAAGGTATGAGCGGTGAATGTATCTTAAGGCGAGAGGAAGACATCGAGCCTTTTTTAGGCTCAGATTATACAGAGCGATAACCTTAACAATTTTCGACTAGTAGAGAAAGGTCGTATAATGGATTTGTCGTGGGAGGGAAGAGAGCTCAGTCACTGCTAAGAAATCATCAGAGTATAGGCCGAGAGTAACACCAAAACCTACAATACTAAAATGTCGAGCGATACCCCTAAGACAAAATGATATAGCTCGTGGATCGTCCCCCAACGGTAGCACTAGCTGTAGAAAGAATGTGGAGTAAAATTCCAATGTAAGCTCAGCAAATGTTGGCTCCACGATCGCGAAGATTTGTTCCCATGGAGTCGCGTCTAGCAAAGTATAAACTAACACAAATTGACCTACAGCCTGAAGGGCTACCCAATCGATGCGCTGACCTAGGCCCAATGCTCTATCTTTCAGGTGCTAATACCTCTTTTCACGAGGTGGATGTTTGTAAATGAGGTATCAATGGTGGCCAATCAGAGATAAGGAAGATGAAGTCCCAGTGGCCTTTTGTCTCTTTGAATGAGTGAGTACCTTGCTCTTGCCTCATGTGTTCGGCATCATGTACTTGAAATAAATAATAACAATCCAAAATCAGAAATAAAAAACCACCAAAAAATAATCTAACACCTCATCATGAGAATAAAATCTAATAATACGACACTATACTTGTAACGACCCGTCAGTTAGGGGTGTCGAGAAACATACTTTCGGGACCCCTCCTTCGCGAATCGGGCTCAAAAATATTATTATTATATTTTGGGGAGTTACTTTAAAGTGAATTGAATTTTAATTAGATAATTTTAATTATTAGGGACTAAACTAAGTATGTGATAGAAATAGTGGTTAATATTAAATTACAAGGTTAAACATGAGTCAAGGACTTATTAATTAAATAGTCCATTTTTTGTTATATGAGGTTAGTGGATGTGTGTGATTAATATTATTATAAGATGATAATATATTATGTAATTACTTAACTAACATAATATATATATATAAAATAAAAGAGAAAATGAAATTTTTGTAATAAAGAAAGTGGAAAAAGGAATTAAAAAGAAAACAAAAACATTCTTTTTACTTTTATTTCTTGCATGCCAAAATTAAAGGGAGAAAGAGGGGAAGTTTCAGCCATTGAGTTTCATCTACTTTGAAGCTCAAAATTTGCTTAGTAATTTTGGTTTTCTTCACTTAAAATTCAGGTTTTTGGAATCTTAACATCTTGAACTAACTTACCTATGTTAGAATTTTTAAATTTAGTGAAGTTTGTGAAATTTTCCATTGTAAAGAAATTGATTTCTTGGTGTTTTTATGATTAGATATTAAGTTGGGTAGAAAAATAGAAATATTTGCTAAATTATTCTTGATAATATTAAGGTTTAAGGATTAAATTATGAGAATGATAAATTCAAGGATTAATTTAGGATTTAATTGAAAGTATGAATTCTTTTTAGACCCTATGGAAAATAAGTTGACAAGAGATCTTTTTTATTTTGTTTTATTTAATAGTAATTTTTAGAATTGAGGATTAAATTGAATTGAAAATTTATGTTTAGAGCAAAAATGTAGAATGGAGCTAAAAGGTTAATAGTTTGAATAAATGTTTATTACTGATTATTAATTAATTTAATTATGTGATTACTTTTAGATCGAGAAACAAAAGGATCGGTTGGTAATCGTGGAAAATAGAAGGTTGTCGAGTAACCGTTCTCGACCTCAATAGCCATTACAACTCGATAAGTTTGTAGTTCTGAAATCGAACTTCATAAATTGTCTTATTTAAATTAGCTACTACTTGATATCTTATTATATCTTTAATGTATTTGTTAATTTAATTGAATGGAGGTTTATGGAATGTGACATTATGAAATAATTTAATGTATGATTAGTAGATAATTGGAGTAGAAGTATTATTAAATTATGAAATGTGATATTGAGTAATGGAAAGTAATATTATGGACTTGCAAATGAGTAATTGACATCGTCGATTTGTTTGACTAGCGCTAGACGCAACTTTCGTCAGTTTATCTGACTAGTGTAGGGTACACATTCGTTGGTTTATCTAACTAGTGCTAGGCGCAAACATCATTGGTTTATCCAACTAGAGCTGGGCTCACTATTGATCTTGTTGGTATATCCGACTAGCGCTAGGCGCAACTTTTGTCAGTTTATTTGACTAGTGTTGGGCACACAATCATCGGTATAACTTACTAGCATTGGGTGCAATCATCATTGGTTTGTCCAACTAGAGCTGAGCTCACATCTAATATCGTCGATTAATCCGACTAGTGATGTGCGCAAACTCTTCTACGATTTATCCGCTAGGCACCAAGTGCCATGTAACTAATGGACCATACGCCAAGGCATTATGATTCATCGAAAAAAGTTGGTTATAGGTATTATAAAAGAAGAATCGTAATTTTTCTTTGGTTGAGGAATAAACACTTATGATTTGGTTATTCTTGTGGTTAATCATATAAATGAAATCTATTAAATGTGAATTGAATTTCCATGTTTGCAAGTTAGATAAATAGTAGACTCAGACTCGGCATCCTACAAGAATCCCATACTCAACGTTGGTGATGTTTTCTTTTGTAAATTTTGGATGTACCTAGGGTGTGATTATGTCCTTGAAGTTGAATCTTTTAAATATCTGATTATAAGTTTGTATATATAGATATATGTTATAGAGCATGTTTTGGTGATGGTTGGATTTGCCTAGATGTTTATTTCATGTGATAATGTTCAATGACAGTAGTTATTTTGAGAAAGATGAGCATAGGTTATGTTTTTACCATGTTCAATTATTTGATTACTTGAACTTTATTTGAGGTACCTATGAATGGTATGTTGGATGTGAATGGATAATTTAAACGTGGTGTCAATGAGGACACATTGGTTAGGCACCTAAAATGTGTGTTTTGATTGTTTTGAGCTTATTTTAATGTGCTTTGATGTTGTTTAAGTCATATTAAAGTGTACTTTGTTAGGTTGAATGGTTAGGTTTGTAATGGTTTTGGAAGAGCTTGTTTCTAGGTGAAATTTTGTCCACACGGCCTAAGACATGGGCGTGTGTGACACACGGCCTAGCGACACAGTCGTGTGTTCCCTATAGGTTCCTTTGCATGCAAGTCAGGCAGTTACATGGCCTAGCACATGGCCTGGCACACGTGCATGTGGCTTGGCCATGTGACCCTACTCTGAAAGTTACACGGGCTGGGACACAGCCGTGTGTCCCCAATTCAAAGGCTACACGGCTTGGGACACGGACGTGTGTCTCGACTGTGTGAGCCACATGGCCGTGTGACCCTTGTAGTCAAAATTTTAAAACTTTTTCTTAAACTTTCCAAGTGATTTCGAATTGGTCTCGAATTGTTTCCAAGGTATTTTTGGGGCCACGAAGGCTCGATTTAGGGACGATATGCATGTAAATGACTGGATTATAATATGTTTATGATTACAAATATGAAATGTATGTTTAAATTTTCTAATTGTGCAATAATGTTTTGTAACCCTAATTCGGCTACAGATACGGGTTAAGGGGCGTTACAATTCTAATACAAATACTAATCAGTCAGAAATACATAACTAACCTAAACAACTAATACTAAAAAAATATATGTACGTACTAATAATGAATAGATAAAGAAAATTAATATTAATACTAAGCAAAAAACTAATACTGCTAATACTAATAACAATAATAGTAACAATAACTAAAAAAGAAAAAAGAAAACTAAACTGAAACTAAACACATGCACAGATAAATAATAATACCACTCAACAAAATAATAATAATAATAATAATAATAATAATAATAATAATAATAATAAAAGTAATAATAAAAAATATGATAATAATAAAAAAAACTAAAAATAATAAAGTAATAAGTAAAATAAAAAAATTAAATAAAAATTAAATAGAAGAACAAGGAAGGAGCTAAACAGGGGGGTTTTGGGTGTTCAGTAGCAGTAGTGGTGAAGACACAGCGGTCTTGGTCAACGGAGGTAAATGACCAGTGATCGGAGTAGGAATAGTGGAAGGGTTTTTGTTGGGTCAATCGAGTGAGGGAAGGACGGGGAAGGTGGAGGCGAGAGGAAGGGGAAGGAGGGATGAGAGGAGATCAAAAGTGGAAGGGCTGTTGGGTAGACGGAGGATACGGGGGAGCGAACGGCACGTGGTGGAGACAGGTCCTGGTGGTGCGCGAAGTAGGGAAATGGCATGGGTGCGAGAGGAAAAAATGGGGTTGCAGTGCCTCACGTCGGCGACGAGAAAGGGAAGAAGAGAATGGACCGGCGATATGAGTGTAGAGGGACGGCGGTGGCTGGGGAGTTAAGGAAGAAGACAAAATTCAAAAAAAAATTTAAAACCCTAGTTTACAGATGACACGTGCATGTAGTTGGCTAGTGTTAAGCCACACGGGCGTGTCTAAAGACTGTGTAAATGCGCTTAGCCCGTGTGGCAATTTAAAAGTTAATAAAAATTAAGCCCAGTTTTCACACGACCTCGGACATGCCCATGTGTCACACACGGCCATTTGCCAAGCCACGTGTGATCGTCCTTCTCTTCTCCCATGCCCGTGTGTGAACCCATGTGAGTCTCATGGCCCTGTCTCTAGATTTTGTAACTCACTATTTTGAAATTAAATTGAAAAAATTCACTCTAGTATACACATAGCCTCAAACACGCTCGTACGTCCAAGCCGTGTGGATCACCCCAGACTGTGTGACCCTTTAATTTTTTTTTAAGTAATAAAAACAAAAATAAACTAAATAAAACATTTTTTGAAGTTTTTTTTAATTTTATTTATTTATTTTGAAGTTTTTTTTAAAAAAATAACATCAAATTAAATAATAATAATATATAAAAACATTTTGGGTTGTTCCTGAGAAGAGCTTATTTAAAGTATAAGCTTGACTTCCCTTTTCAGGCTCATGGTTACGGTGGATCTTGGAGCCAAAGCTCCTCTCTCTCGTTATCAGTTTTACTACCAAAAGGAGGTTTGTGACAAGGATCTGCTTGTGACAAGGATCTACCACAATCTGGTTTTACTACCAAAAGTGGAAAACATTTACTACCACAACTGGGTTTGACCCTCTTGACTTAAGCTCCGAAGGAAATATTCGTAGACTCAATTTGTTTAGCAGTACTTTGTCCTCAACCTTGAATTGGTTCGCTCTCATCACATGCACATCATGGCGTCGCTTTGTTTCTTCATTGTATTTTCTTTATTTATCATCAACTCTTGTTTGGCATTCATCTAGAGGGATATCCTACAAAGAATGTTGATCTACATGGTTACTAACATTGATGTAATAATTAGCATCATCCCGCTTACTAGGGACTCTAACAAAATCTCGTGGCCGAATAGTAACATTTTCATCATCGACACAAAGCACAAGTTCACCAAGCACTTTCAATAATACCCCTAGGATATTTGATTGATCTATTTGCAAACTGAATACTCATCCTAGTGGGTTTGAGTTCCCTAAGACCAAGTTATTTAAACATTTTATAAGGCATAACATTTATACTAGCCTCCAAATGAGCCAAAGCATTTTCTACATTTAAATTACCATTGGGACAATGAATAGTATAACTCCTTGGATCTTTAAGTTTGTTGGGTAGTTTGTTTTGGAGAATGGTTGACCAAATTGAATTAAGATCCACAGTCAATGAGTCATCTAACTTCCATATTTTTGTTAACAGCATCTTTAAAAATTTTACATGCTTTGGCATCTGCGAAAGAGCTTCAACAAATGGTAAGTTAATGAGTAATTTTTTTTAAGAGTCAAGAAATTTACCATATTGTTCGTTTGTACAATCTCTCTTTAATGTTGCTGGATATGGAATTCAAGGTTTGTATTCTCTAACCACCGATTTTTGCTCTCTTTTGCTTTTCTCAACCTCATCATTGTTCTTAATAGCTTCTAGTTTCAGTTTTACATTGCTCGTGCTCGAGTAACCCTTCCACACTTTGAACAATGAGTGCATAGAGTTGCTCCCTTGGGTTAGTTTCATGTGCTAGGTAGGCTACCTTGTGGTCTTTACCTTGAACATGCCGAATTCAACATGTGTTACCTTAATTGTACCATAAGGAAAAACATTTACTACCACAACTGGGTTTGACCCTCTTGACTTAAGCTCCGAAGGAAATATTCGTAGACTCAATTTGTTTAGCAGTACTTTGTCCTCAACCTTGAATTGGTTCGCTCTCATCACATGCACATCATGGCGTCGCTTTGTTTCTTCATTGTATTTTCTTTATTTATCATCAACTCTTGTTTGGCATTCATCTAGTTCGTCAAGCTGCACCGTTCGCATTTATCCTTAATCTCTTTAGGATAAATTTGTTTTCCCAATATGATCCTATTTTATCTCATGGTAACCATTACATCTTCCTTCATGAAAAGTTAATTACTATCAAATAGTAATTAAGTCATTTATTACAAAGATAAATGACCCATAACCACTTTTACTTTTCATCTATTATGTAATAACAATGAGAGGATATCATTTACCCATTTCTTAGGCTATGAATTTCACTATTATGAATGATGCTACATACTGCAGAAGTCATATACACAACGCACCAGCTTTTGGTTTCTTATCTATTTGAACTCAAGCTTTTACTTACATCAAAGTATACGAGTCACGCATACATAGTCCATCATTCACTCATGATTAGAGTATGTCACACTATAAACTTCACAAGTAGATAAATCCATAAATAGATTTAGGGTCGATTTTACATGTGTTTTGTTCGATATACTTTCAGTCCAGTCAGTTCTATCTATATTTCTATCTTCTAGGAGTCCAATTGGAATTGATAGATGACATAGTCTTTCATTCGGTTTTCTCATTTCTGATTAGATTAAGGACATGTTTAGATTATCTACTAATACAAGTTGTCTTTTCGTATTATGATAATCAGTGAATCAATATTTGTTTCCATTTTGTTTTGTGTGCAAAAATTGTTGAGGATAATATACAAATAATATTAATGTAATCAATGGATATTTTATTAAACTAATTTATTCGAAAAATACAATTGTACAAAGACGAATATACTACACTTAAGGAATTAGATCCAACAATTCCCCCTTAAAGGAGCTCTCTTTTCTCATCTATCTTCATATTCTTTACTAAGATAAAGCTTCTTGTTTTTTCATAATATTCACCACTTTACTAATTAGAGTACCAGAGAGCATATTTTAAAACAAATTTTGGTGCACCTCAAGCTCAAGTTCGTCTTGTGGGAATCCAAGACCATCGGAACCCATTTCACCTTCCTTGAAGAATGTCTTCAACCTTTTTCTATAATCAAATGCCTCCAAACAATTCTAATATTTATGGCTTGTTTTATAAAAAATTATTACAAAAGTTCTTTAAATAAATTGAAATTTTTATTATAAACTACTTAGTGTCCTATGGACTATTCTCTTGAATATAAAACATAAATAGTTATTAACCTCTATTATATCTTTGATGTTCATTTTCTTATAAATCTATCATAGACCAATATATTTAGTTGGAGAAAATATAATTTGAAACACAGATTGGATCCTTATTCTATTGGTTGCCTTTTTTATTTAAATACTTGGTTCATGTGTTGTGTTTAATGTTCAGACTTACCAACAATTCAGGAAAATTAAAGATGTTCCGAACTTGTATATATTATTATATTTGCATAGGGAAAAAGTACATGTAAAACCAGCTCCATAGTCCAATAACGATCTTCCAATGAAAACATAATCTTGGACAAGCGATCGTCTTAGATACATTAGGACACGTGTTCATACCTTTGACCAATTGACCACAAATTCTCAATTAGATAACATGGTGCTTAACATATCATTAACTGAATTTCCTAAGTTGTACTCTGCATTTCCTTCTATTATCTCATTACCCTTATTATGTCTCAGATCATGTCCTGAAAACCTACCTCTTACTTTCTAACCCTCTTTTCATCCTCTATAGGATCTTGGGAAGTCATATTCCGGAACCCGTGACCTGATATGTATAGGATACAAGTCTCCAACACAAATATTTAAAAAAAAAAAAAAGAGTCAGAGTAACGAAGCATCATAGCAAAGAAGAGACTGTTGCTTAGTGCGAGTGATTAACAAGGGAAATCTCCTTTGGCAA
Organism: Gossypium anomalum; assembly: GCA_025698475.1. Taxonomy (NCBI): domain Eukaryota; kingdom Viridiplantae; phylum Streptophyta; class Magnoliopsida; order Malvales; family Malvaceae; genus Gossypium; species Gossypium anomalum. Next base: position 74,536,184 of record CM046961.1, read on the forward strand.
AACATAACAATTCAAGAAAATGAGCATTTTTGCCAGAAGGTAATTGCAGAGCAATTCGTCAACTCCATAAATATCTTTGCATTGAAAACTAATATGATTCCTTTGCTGCTAACAACAGTAGTACCTATAATATTGCTCAAATAACATAGGCTTTTCAACTAATTTCGGATATGCCAATGAAAGGGCTAACATATGCCAAATCAATCCTGTGGAGATTCCCCATTTCAACTTTTGGAGGAACTGTGGTCCTGCTTATGTTATGCTTCTATTTTTGTTTTCTAGCAAAAGTGGTACCATTCCCCCTATGTTGCAATATTTAAGATTAACAAAATAATTTGACAGTTTGCTTCTCATTCATTAAAATTTAATGGAGAAAGGTCATTTCAAACAGTCATCTCATTAAACTCTTCAAGAAAAGAAAAAAAAAAAAAAAGTTACTTAAATTTGGATATAAATCGTTATCATCAAATTCTGCTAAGAAACTCTTTATGCTACAATATCGTGCACTAATCTTAAAATTCATTTGATTCAAACTTTGGTTTACGCCAAGATTTTTACTACATACAAAATATACAACAACAAATTAACAAGGAAAACAGAAGTTTACATAATGTGCTTGACATCTGCTTGAAACCTGACATGTTAAGGATATTGACCGATTTGCAAATACAATCAATTAATGTGTATGGAATCAATTATCAATCGCCCTTAAATTTATATGTTGTTCAATTTGAGAATATGTTCCCTATCACTACTACTTGCTTTTACCGTTCTTTCGTCCTTGTGCGAGTTATACCTGGAGAAGAAAAGCAAACGAATTCAATACTAAGAAACTAATATTACTCAGACTTGGAGAAACTTTTGGATACAAGTATGCATCATGTTTAATTTTTTGAAAACAAAAATGTATTTTGAGGGTTCTTGGATATTCATATCACAAGACTCATATCTTGATATGTATAAGACACAAGTATCCGACACATACTTTCAAAAGGAAGAGGAAAAAGAATGTAGAGTTAGAGTAACAACGCAAAATAACAAAGAAGAGATCATTGATCACTATGAATGAATGGCAGGGCAAATCTCCTTTGGCAAAACATGATAATGCAGTTGCTATGTACTCAACTCCACAAATATCTTTGTGCCAAAGTATAATTGCACTGCAATTCTCGCCTGCTAACAGTAGCCGTAACTATAATCTTGCTAAAATACCATACGCTTTCAACTAATTTAGGAAGCATATGAGTCTTAATGAAGTAAACTATTTTGAATATGCCAAGGAAAGGAGTGGTATATGCCAAATCAAACTTGTGAAGATTCCCCATATCAACCTCTTGTGGGAATTGTTGTCTTGATTACCTTATGCATTTAACAAAATAATTGAACAAGTTGCTTGTCAATCATTAGAAGTTAATGGAGAAAGACCCTTTCAAACAATCGCATCATTAAATTTTACAAGAATAGAAAAAAAAAAAAGACTCAAATTTGAATATATGGTAATCATCAAATTCTGCCAAGATTTTCTTTCGTCCATAGCACTAGTCACAAAATTCATTTGATGCAAACTTCAGTTTACTCCAAGATTTTCATTCTATATAAATAAACAACAACAAATTAACGGGAAAACAAAAGTCTACATACTCCGTTGTTCAGTTTTTGCTGGGGCCCTTTAGGAGAGGGAAAGCAAAAGAACTTGGTCTCAGAATCAGAAAATAATTTAGAATTCATTATAGTAGCAAATATAAGATTATGCATTACCTTGTTAAAAAAGCTGTTCAAACTCTAGAAGCTGGAGGCAAACTATGAGGAAAATTGTTGGTATTAGAAAAAAAGGGAACAAGAAGAACTGATACAAATTTATCTCATTGTCATTCCATCAATGTATTACATCTTTTGAAGTCAAATGAATACCAAATACCAGATACCAAATACACAACTACTACCACCAAACTCTCTTGTAACTTACAAAAAGTAACTTGTAGGCAAGTAAATAAACTACACATGTTAAATCAACACTTGCAATGTCAGTGCACAAGCTAATCAAAGTTCAAACTTAAACAAAATGAAACTACATTGGAACTAAACCTGAACAAGCATCCAACTAAGTAGCACCAGCATAGTTGGCCATCATTCAACAAAAATGTATAACGATTAAGCATTTCTACAAGCCACATTGTTTATCCACAAAAAGAGAAAGATGAAAGCATATTAACAAATAAAACAAAATTGGGTTTGCAACAGAATAAAGAAAAAGAAACATTGTCTTTCAATATCAATGGATTACCATTTTCTATTTTTTCTTTTAATAAAGGGGACTGATTCATGGAAATTGTAGTGCAAAAGAATTGCCGGGCAAATCTCCTTTGGCAGAGAGCACACTACATCAAAGCATGAGCTTTAGATGCACGTTTAAAGTGGTTGTCTGCCTGCCAATGGAGACTTTGCCCTGTAATCCAGTTGCACATTAAGTCATTGCCTTTGTTTGGCTTTAATTCTCCCTTTATGCTCTACCGGAACTAAGCATATTCAATGGAACAATACCTAATGTTGCTTTTTTCTTTTTTCTTGGGTGAATTACATTGGCTGCCACTTGACTGTTCATATATTGAATTTCAGTTATTTATAGAATTTCAGTGAATAATCACCAGGATTTTTGCATCACTTGAAAATCTAAACGATATGCTTCCTTGAATGTAATTCATTAGGACCCAAAAATATTTTCAAAAAAGGTTTTGTAGAATAAGCTGTAAGGATGCTTTGGCATGGAAGATCCAAAGAATCTTCTCAATATTCTACGTGTGGTGTCGTAAGACTGTAGTCAACCAGCCAAATGGACCCAAAAGTTTTGATTTATGCAGAAACTCGAAGCTGCACTTTTTAGGGGGCTTGTTTCCTTTTGACCTCCATTGTTTAATATGGCCAACATATAATTGATATTTTATTTGGGCAGATATTAATATTATATACTAACTCCATGAGGTGGGGTAAATATCAAGAGGATTTTAGATTGCATTTTAAGTTCTTTATTTAAAAAAGTAGATATACTAGTTTCTTTATATTACATCAAAAAGTAAGTTCGTCTTTTTGTTAAAATTTGGTTTTTTTACATTAATATGTGGTATACATGGCATATTACATGTCATTGTTTGATTATTCTTTCAATCATCCAGTTTTTAATAGTACGAATGGATGAAATTTTTAACAAAAATGATCAATTTACTCTTCAATCTAATTTACAAGGATTAATTTACCCCTTTTTTTTCATAGAAGAGACAAAATACAATATGAATCTTAGTACAAAAACCTACATGATACTTTTACATGTGTTTTCTTTTTTTTTTTTTTTCAGTTTCTGTGAGTTACCATCTGTCATCAAAAACATGAACTTATAGACTCATGTTGGGAGATGATCATTCATGCAGCGAACACACTTGGCGAACCCATCAAGATTGGCGAGCTCATTACTTTGGCGAACTACGAATACGAACTGAATTTGAAGAGCTTGCTTGCAAGTTATGTTTACAAATTATTATTTTTTTCTAAAAGATTTAGTGTTTATTAGTATAATATATTTAGCATTTATTAGTATAAAATTTTAAGTTATTTCCTTCTATATTTAGCAGTTTTTCTTGTTATAAATACCCATGTTACATTGTTCAAAATATATCAGTGAAAATAATAAAAACCTTAGCATACAATTTTGTTGCTAAATTTCTCGTTTCTTCTCTGCAATTTTTTCTTCCTTAGTATCGAAATTCTAACAATTGGTGTCAGAACTTTCTTCTTAAGGGTCGTTATTATTCTTTCTAAGTTATACATGGCTTCCACGAGCTTTTCACCACCTTCACCGTTCGTCTTCAATGGCGAAAACTATCATATATGGGTTGTTAATATGAAAACTTACCTATAAGCTTATGACTTGTGGGAGGTTATGAAAACTGATGTCAAGCTTGCACCATTGAGAGACAATGTGACAGTCGCTCAGATTAAGCATCATGGTGACGAGCGAGCTAAAAGATATAAGGCGATATCTTATATATAGAATGGTGTCTCGGATGTAATATTCACACACATTACGGCATGCAAGACTCCAAAAGAAGCTTGAGATAAGCTAAAGGAAGAGTTTCAAGGTTTTAAAAAGACCAAACAACAAGAACTCATTAATCTCATAAGAGATTTTGAGAATTTGAAGATGAAGGAGGCTGAAATTATAAAGCAGTACGCAGATAAGGTTATGTCGGTAGCTAATAACATTAGGTTACTTAGGGAAGAGTTCACAGATAATAAGGTCGTTAAGAAGGTTATAACAACACTTCTTGAAAGGTATGAATCTAAGATTTCCTCACTCGAAGACTTAAGGGACCTATCAATAATCTCTCTTTCAGAATTGATAAATGCCCTGTATGCTCAAAAGCAAAGAAGAGCATCAAGGCAATGGGAGTACACAGAATAAGAAGTACTATGAGCCTTGAGTATTGATGATGCGAACCCCCAGAAACATAAAGGTAAGAAAGGTTAGACAGAGAAGAAAAAGAATAGATGGAAAGATAGTGGTAGGGAAGAAAATCAACCATGCTCTTACTGCAAAAAGACAAATCACTCAGAGAGGTATTGCTGGTTTAGGTGAGATATTCAATATAGAAGTTGTAAACAATTTGGTCATATGGAAAGGGTGTGTAAAAATAAGGAGCATGCAAAACAACAAAAAACTCAAGCTCAGACTATTGAAGCAAGTCAAGAAGAATTCATGTTTGCAACATCATGCGAAGCCTAGTTGGCAAATCTTACGAGCCCTCCTGTGAAGCCCAATGTAACACCCCTAACCCATATCTGTCACCAGAACAGGGTTTCGGAGCATTACTAGAATTTACAGATCATTTAACAAAAAATTCACTTCATATAATATTCATACCTGAAATCAATCAAGTTTAATCATAGTGTCCCTTATGTAAGCCATCAAGGCCCTAAACATTTATCGGGACTAAACCAGAAACTCAAAAAAATTTTCAAAAATATTTAAAAGTTTTCAACACTGCAGAGATCACACAACCGTGTCATCTGGCATTGTGTCACACACGGCTGAGACATACACCCGTGTCTCTGCCTGTGTGGATGAAATAGGCCATTTTCCCTAGCCTCATTTCTAGCTTAATTTGTCATCAAACTAACCAAACATTTTGGAACATCAACATTATAAAGCAAATTATGCATACCAAAATACCAAAACACATATAGGAGACTATTTAATCAAAATAACCTATACATGCCATTATAACCAGGATCAAATTATCCAAAATTACAAATAGAACCAATGGATAGTGTGATATAACTTCGACAAGCTTCCAACCCATTCGAGCTTCTGATAATCGATTCAATGCATCGTATAAATAAACATATTACCATTCAATCAATAGCTTGGCACTTGCCTAAGCATCAAACAACAACACTTGTTAGTGTACTTGCACATATTTCATATAAATTCAACATTGATATACATATTTTCTCGACATGTCACACTTGAGTTTAATACTCGTCTTAACTTACATAATTTCCTTATATCAACATATTAAATATAATCATATATGTACATGTCATGACACATGTAACAGCCCAGTTTTAGCTTAAATCAGAACAGTAGTTTCGGAACCACAAATCTGAGGTCGTAAAATTATTTTAATAGTATTTTTAATGTCTACAACATGTGTTTAGATATGTGTGAAAGTTTCGTGTTTTAATTTTATCGATTGGATGATTAATTTGACAAAAGGACTAAATCGCTTAAAATGTAAAAATGTTATTCTATTAGCTAAAGGTGTCTAATAGCTATAGAACCTTATAGTTTAGGTCCTTATGTGGTAAATAGCCCAATAAAAAGTTAGTGGATGATATTTGGTTTGGCATTATTGAAATATTATATTATTATTAAGGTTAACTTAGTAACTAGTATATTAAAGGTTAATTATAATAAAATTAAATTCATAAATGGTATTCATCTTCTCCAAATAGAAAACCAAAACCCATTCTATTGAAGAAACTAGGGCTAATATTCGACATTTCCATTTTCAAGCAAATAGGTATGTTTTGAACATGATTTTTGATGATTTTTATGTTCTTGAGATTGTTGCATTGAGTACTAGCTAGCCTATACCTTAATTTTTGAATTTTTTGATGATTTTGTGAAGTGCCATTGTTGAATCTATGATATTTTTGATGGTTGATGATGAAAAATGGATATTTGTTGATAGATTATCAAGTTTTGTTAAGTGGTTTTTGACAAAAATGTCAAATAGGGATTTATTTGTGAAAATGTGAAAATGTGTGGTTAAATGTGTGAATAAATGATAAATATGGGCTGATATGTGCACTATGAGAATTCGGCTAAGCATGGGCCATATTGAATTTTGTGAATTTTGTGTATTTATGAAATAGGGACTAAATTGTAAGAAATGTGAAAGTTTAAGGCCAAAGTGAAAATTGGCTTAAATATGTGTTTTTGGATGAAATTGAAAGAATAGGTGATTAAATGAGTTAATTTTGAATACATATAGATCAAGAAAAGAGGAATCCGGAATTAGATCGGGGGAAAGGCAAGATAATCGAGTAATTAACTCATTTCGTCGTTTTCATATCCGAGGTAAGTTCGTATGTGGTAATTTCATTATAAATGCATGTTAAATGCTTTAATATCACATAAACTGTGATTATGAGATTTCATATGATGTTTGAATTATGATTATGACTCTACGGAGGTGTTCGAAGATGAAATCAACAAGTAAAACATACCGGTCAAACCTTAAAAATAGATAGAATTCTAATGAAATGTCATTAGGTTAATGTATTGGCTTAGGGCCATGATATCGGCACTTCGGGTGAAAATAATACCTTGATTTGGCTATGGGCAATGGTATAGGTATTCATAGAGGAGTTACCTTGATTTAGCTACGAGCTATGGTATATGTACTCCGAGATAAGTTACCTTGATTTGGCTTCGGGCCATGGTATAGGTACTTATTGATTGAGATCTTTGAGAATTCTACTTCTATTTCGAATGGTTCAACAGGTAAAAGAATGACGTGGTTGAGAAAGAGGTTAGTATGATGTGATACAGGTGTACAGAACCTATTCGAGTATTATATTGAAAAAATTTAATGTGATGGTATTTAATCATGTTTTGAGACATGAGAAAGGTTTGTGAAAAATGAGATGTTGATTTGGTAATGTGTAAATGCTTGTGTTATATTTGTATGATGAATTGATTTACTCATTTACAAACTTACTAAGCTATGAAGCTTACTGTGTGTTATTTGTCTATGTTTTATAGATAATCAAAGCTAGCTCAGACTCGAGGATCGTCAGGAGCATTGTCACACTATCGATCAATTTGTTGGTACTTTTGAAGCTTGTATATATGGTTTATGGCATGAAATTAGCCATGTGATTTGGCTTGTTAATGATGTAAATGTTAATGTGTTTTTAGCCATTTAAATTGACTTGAATTATGTGTTAGATGAATAATATATGATGTATAAATTGCCTTATGTTTTGATATGGTTATATGGTTGCTTAAGTAGCTAGTTGCCATTTGGTAAGTTAATGCTTGAAAGATGATATGTTGTGGATTGATTTTGAGGTATAAAATAGATGAAAAATTGTTGAATAAATGCATTTAGAAAGCTATGTAAGTTTTGATGATTTTGGCATAATGACTTGGTATGTTTTGATTATGGAATTGAGTAGTTGAAATGGTTGAGACTAGATGGCATGAATGGTATATGAATTGACATGTTTTGGCTGCCTATAAATGTGTTGAAATGGTTTCATTTTGGTTGCTAAGTGAGCATATGAAAAGGGTGGCAAATTAGCTTTACAAATAGCCTATTTTTGTCCATAAGGGCAGAGACACGGGCGTGTGTCTCAGACGCGTGTGACACACGGTCATGCTACATGGCCGTGTGTCCCCAGGGGTAGCCCTACGAATTAAGTCAGTATACCCTACAGGTTTGGCACGGCCTAGACACACGGGTGTGTCTACTAGCCGTGTATGTCACACGGGCTCACACACGGGCGTGTGACTAACCGTGTGACATAAGTCAGTATACCCCCTAAATGGCACATGGCCTAGCACACAGGCGTGTGTGGCCATTTCGAAGGGTACACGGGCTAGACACATGGGCGTGTGGTCGGCCGTGTAACCCAAGTCAGTATGTATGCCCTGTTTTCACACGGCCTGTGACACGGGTGTGTCTGGTAGCCGTGTGAGGCACACGGCCTATTCACACGGGTGTGTGACCCTTGAATGCAAGATAATTTTCTAAGTTTCGAAAATTTTTATATGTGATCGGTTTAGTCCTAAACCTCTTCTAAGCATGTTTTAGGGCCTCGTAAAGCCTTATAAGGGACAATATGAATGTATTAGATTGATAATTATGTGAATTAGAATTATGTATGAGAAATGTATAATATATGTTGTGCTTTGTTCGGTAATGCCTTGTAACCTTATTCTGGCGAAGGATATGGGTTAAGTGTGTTACAATACATATCATTCTCTTATCGTTTCTTCATAAACATATATCATTCATTTCATTATATCAATATTTCATATACCATAATTTCCATGTATTTCATGTATATTTATTTCGATAATAGTTCATATCGAACTTAACATTAATTAAATTCCATGTACATATACTTTCCACACCATGTGTCCATATAACATGTACAAATCATTATATATATTTCAGGCATATACGGGTAATAATTCATTTCGTACTCATATTGTTTCATATTAGAATTTTACCCATTAAATCAGTTAAAGTATCGATGATTACACGGGTAGTACACTCAAGGTGTACAAATCTATAATCATAGATGAACATATTCATCAAACAAATTCCATGTTCGTATAGCATTATTTCATACTTCTATATATCATGTATCATCATTTTCATGTATTTCAGGAATATTCGAGATATAAATTCATTTAAACTCATATTTCTCATTTCAAGAGTTTATATCCGTTGAATTATTGAAATTTCGATGGATACTCCAATAGTACACATAAAGTGTACAAATCATTAACCCGTCAATTCCTTTTCAAAAGTACCCATTAGGGCAGTTATTCTGAGAGGCTAAATCATGTCTGTAACGTACATTCTTGAGCCACATATCATACAGCAGGATTACCAGTCCAGGCTAAATCTTGTCTGTAACATATGCTCTAAGAGCTTTGTCAGGATTATCAGTCCAGGCTAAATCCTTTCTGTGACAAATACTCTAAAGAGCTCAATCTGGATTACTAGTCCAAGCTAAATCCAGACTTTAACATATGCTCAAAGGCTCAATTAGAATTACCCACCCAGGCTAAATCCTTTCGATAATGAGGTCAATAGGATTACTCGTCTGAGCTAAATCCATTCTGCAACAAATGTAGGACCTCACTCCATTTGGGAAATCACCTTTATCCATCAAAATCCAATATTCATACGGAATTTAACCCTTTTCAAATATTTTTGGGCATGTGTTCATTTCTCGCATTCATATCATTCATATTATATACATGTACTAATACTCCACATTCTAACTAATACAACATTCAATATTAACATATTTACATGCTCAATTAAGTTACACGAACTTACCTGACTAAATTGCAAAAATATCAAGTTTCAAGGGCATTTTGGTAATTTTTCATTTTTATCGATTTTCACCCGATCTTGATCTAAATTAATAATTTCATTCAATTTATTAATTCAGACAATAAACAATTCATTTCCCTTAATTTGGTCATTTTTGACATTTTTACAAAATTACCCCTAAAGTTTTACTTTTATTCAATTTAGTCCCTGAGCCTAAAACATAAAAATTAACCATTTTTAATATAAACTCATGCTAGATGAATATTCATATATATATATATATATATATATATATATATATATTTTCCTCCTCCTCTCCATTCCACATCCTTAATGTATTTAATTTTACTATTTACTTATATGTTCATATCAAGTTGTCCACTTGAGTTATAGTCACTAAATTATTTATATCTTGAGCTACAGAATTCTAAATCAAGATCTGGTTGATGTTTTAGAAACTAGACTCAAATATATTTCTACCATGAAACTTTTAGAATTTATGGTTTAGCCAATAAGTACAGTAAAATCTTCAAATTTGTTCATGTTCTGTTATTTGACAACTTCAACCTTTCTTCACTAAAAATTAATTATCTCTTAGTACGGGATTTGGATGATATTCCCATTTGTTTCTATTGAAAATAGGCTCATTAAGAATTTAAACATATAAATTTAAACCCCCAATTATTTTTATAAATTTTTTAATAATTTTCCAAAGTCAGAATAGGAGAACCCGAAATCATTCTGACCTTATCTCACAAAATTTATTATAAATTATAATTTACAATTTCATTGCTTACATCGCTTATTCTATGAAAAATTAGGCTTAATAAGATTTAATTTCATATTTTATTCATTCTCTAATTTGATTTACACTATTTTTGGTGATTTTTTAAAATTAGACTACTGTTGCTGTCCAAAACTGTTTTAGTGCAAAATGTTAATTACCAAGTTTATAACACCCTTATTTCCTTTCTCTACAATATTTTCCATTACTTTCTCTTATTTCCCCTCACTTACATATCAAGAACATATAACTTTATATAAGAAAACTCTACATTAACATCATTTCCATGCTTTTCAATAATATAAACTTAAAAATATATTGAAATCTTGATGTTCTTACCTTGTCCTATTGATTTCAATCTTTAACTTAATTTTCTCTCTCCTCCAACTTTTATTTCTTGAATCTAACTTGATATTCTAACTCCCCATAGCTCCTTAATATTTTTCCCTCTTGGTAGCTTCTTTTGATTTCTAAGTGAACATGGTGGATTTTTGGGAAAGGACCAAATTGTAAAGAAAAAAAAGTATCTTTCTTTCTTTTCTCTTCATACGTTGGAATGCATGGGAAGATGATGATGATTTTTCATCTTTATTTCCTTATATATACTAAATAAAATAATAAAAAATAATAATATATCATTTAAAAATCAAATCAAAATATTTATAAACTAATATTTATTTATTTATTTAATCTAAAATATCTCCAACATCATCATTACCTTCTAGATTTCTCTCTCTTTCTAATTAACCATTTTGCCCTTTATGATCTTTTAAAATTTCTTCTTTGCGTCATCACTTAATTTGGTAAAATTACAATTTAGTCCCTCATAATTTTTCACCTATTCAATTTGATCCTAATTCATCCATTGTCCTTAGTTTCTAGATCATTCCACCCTTAAAATATTTTCACTATTGGTCCATCAACTTTTTCATATTTACACTTTAACCTCTCAAGTTTTGAGTATTTACTCTTAGGCAACAAAACTTTTCTCACTTTTACAATTTAGTCCTCTCTTGGATGAATATATCATAATATACTTCCCAATGTTGTCATAACTCAAAATTTCCCTTTTTTTCACTCTATTTTCTTATTTTACTGTATCAAGGATAATATCTTCGAGATATTACACCCAACTTGCTGTACCATGCGAACCCTTCAGCAAAAATAGAAAGAGCCATCTTGTTGACAACAGATGCACAAACTACATGACTTCAGATGAAAGCATCTTCAAGAGGATTGACAAAAGTTTCATTTCAAAAGTTAGAATAGGAAATGGACAGCTTTCTGAAGCTAAAAGAAAAGGGGATGTGTTGATCAACACTCCAACAGGTACTAAAGTAATTACAGATGTTCTTTTAGTTCTTGAGATAGATCATAATCTCTTTAGCATTGGTCAATTGATGGAGAAGAAATACACAGCTGTCTTCAAAGATAAATGTTGCACTATATTTGATTCATTGGGATAAGAAGTGGTGACAGTCTCAATGAATAATAAAAGCTTTATGCTGGATTGGAACTTTGAGGCTTCAAGAGCCTATGTTAGTTCAATGGATGAATCAAATAGTTGGCACAAAAGACAGGGACATGTCAACTATAAATCCCTTAGTCAAGTGTGCAAGTCAAAATCGATTGAGAATATGACTAAAGATAAAGATAAAGATGACGACTTTGATGATCTTCATTTTAAAAGCATCAGGCCTATTTTGAAACTTATCAAACATGTGATTTAGCAATATTGGAGCCTGCAATTTTTGAAGAAGTTGCACGAGAAGACAACATTGGAGTTTGCTGCAAGATGGTTAAGAAAGAGTGTTGCAAATTGGCCACTCATGCAGTAGCAAGCAGCAAGATGAAATGTGAGCTTGGGAGCTCACCAAAATGCAAGTTGTGAACTCATAAAAAGTGCGAGTTGACAAATGTGCAAATTGTGAAAAGTGCAAAATGCGAGCTGCAAAAGTGCAAATTCACCGGAATGCGAACTCATCAATATACAAGCTTGCGAGTTGGCCAAGATGTAAACTTGCTGATATTCTGACCAAACCATTTGAAAAGTTCAGGTTTGAGAAACTGAGAAAGGAAATTGGTGTTCGTAGCATGAAGGCCAAGGAGGAGTGTTGGGAGATGACCATTCATGCAGTGAACACACTTGGCGAACCAATTAAGATTGGCGAGCTCACAAAAAGTGTCGAGCTCATTACTTTGGCGAACTAAGAATATGAACTAAATTTGAAGAGCTTGCTTGTAAGTTATGTTTACAGATTATATTTTCTTTCTAGAAGATTTAGTATTTATTAGTATAATATATTTAGCATTTATTAACATAAAATCTTAAGTTATTTCTTTCCATATTTAGTAGTTTTCTTGTTATAAATACTTCTAATACATTGTTCAAAATATATGAGTGAAAATAATAATAACCTTAGTAAATAATTTTGTTGCTAAATTTCTCATTTCTTCTCTGCAATTCTTTATTCTTTAATATTGAAATTCCAACAGCTCATTAAATGTTTTTGTTCCAAGTTCTTCGTGTATTTTTCTTCAAATAGTCATTCTTTGTTCTTCTTTCTGGTGATTATTAGTCAGTGCAATGGCACCTGATTTAAGAAAAAAACCTGAGTAATGCATGTAGTTCTTGATTTCAAGGACCCTTCAGTCCTCTAAGAGTCGCAGACAAGAAATTGCAGGGAACCAGATTGACTGTAAAGGAAAGCATCGAATATAAGTACTTCCTTTATGTCCCAATAATGATTAGGCGCCATTAAGATTTTAAAAAGAAAATTGATAGTTGAAGAAAAATGAAAAAAAAAATCATAATAAAGCATACAATAAAAGGAAGATTCAGTGGCATGTTCCGTTTCCCATCTATCTGATCTCTATGATTTAAAGCAAACAATAATAAAGTGGAATATTAAAAATATGGGCAATATTCTTTTGGATGGTCTACAATGGAGTACTACGTCTGGGATCTTAAAAAGAAACCTATCGATCTCTAATGAGAAGAACTACTGTGCCATGGATATTGTGAGTAGAAGTTTAGCTTGGTCGAAACAGGTCACACAAGCTATGGTTGAGATACCGATGACAATGACAAAGGAGAGAAAACGAATGAGATTGAAGCTGCCATTGGAGGGCTGGTGTAAGCTTAATACAGACCGGGCCGTTATTCATTCATCTTTAACTGCAACTTGTAGGGGGCGGGGCTGACTAGGGATCTGGAAGGGAACTGGTTAGCTGTTTTTATGAAGGAGATTGACCACTTCTCATTCCGGGATGCTGAATGTCGGCACTTTATGAAGGCTTAGTAATAACATCGACTGTCGGGATAAAAATGTCTATCCTAAGGACACCACTATCCTAGTTAATTAATACAAATTCTTGAATATATTAATATTTATTCTATTTTAAATTTTGAATTTTTTTTAAATACTTATAATAAATTTAGTATTTTTATTTAAAAATGATTTTAACACATTTGTAATTAAGCAATAAATATTAATTATTTATAAAATTTAATTAGAATATATAAACTATATTTTAAATATTTAAATATAACCATTAAATATTTGTAATTAGTATTTTAAAAAATATTTTTTTATTTTTAATTAATGATTTTAACACATTTGTAATTAAGTACCAAAAAAATAAAGGAAAAATACTATGTTATTGGAGGGGAAAAAGTAATTAAGCACCAAAAGTGCTTTTGGGGAGGAAAAGCTAAAAATTTTAGCTTCTCAAATATTTCTGAAAAGTCAAAAATTTAGCCAAAAGCAGCTTGTTTTGCACAAGTTTTCTTCCAAAACTGCTTTTAGAGCTAGAAATGCATTTTTTAAGCACTACTAAACAGACCTAAAAACTCCACTGACAGTTTACTAAATATTTTTCATATATATATATATATATATATATATATATATATATATATAAGTCTCTAGCTGAGTTGTTGTCACGAGTTAATGGAACACCAACTCGGTTAGGAGAATTATTATAATTTCCTTTCGTATTTAAAATAAATTATATTATTCGAGGATACTTTAATATTTTTAATTTAAAAATATAAAAAAAATGAATAGGATGGGATTTGAACCCACACTAATTGTATTAATAAAATTTTAAATTTACTATCAAATCAAAACTTTATTTTGATTTTTAAATAAATTTTAATTTTATTTTGCACACTTTATTACTTCAATCACTTGTATATATATACTATATATAAAGATTTTTATTGAATTTGTGTCATTCATAACCGGATCTTATCTAAGTTATTAAATTACCAAAATGCATTTATTTTAACAAAGCAATAAATCCATACTATATATAAAGATTCTAATTGAGTTGGTGTCACCCCATAACCGGATCTCAACTCAGTTAATAAATTACCAATATTCTTTATTTTAACAAAGTAATAAATATTAGTTTAAAGGTATTATTGTCTTTTCATATAAAATCTAGAAAATAATTCATGCTAAGATTAGACTTGAACCCAAAATATCAAACATACGCTCTCCAAATTTTGTTAGTTCAGTAAAAGTAACATTTGGTTTTTATATGAAACCTTTATAAATATATTATATGATTATTTTCACTCATATCGCAGGTACGTCATAATTTTATTGATAATGTCGTCAATTGAATTAGTATTACAAATTAATTTGATACCAACTTAAGAAAAATGAGAATGTTATAATAAACAATTCAAGTGCATTTAATATTCTTAATATGATGAATTTCTTTATTTAAAGTTTTTTTTATTTATAATTTAAATTATTTTTTTTAATTTCATTAATATTACATATGGATTATTATTATTAATTTTAAAATTTACATTTTATTATTTATAAACGCGTTGATGTATTTTAAAAACATGATTTTCAAATTTCCATATGGAAAAAGAAGATATAAAACCGGCTTCACAAAGCAACAAAAGTGGTCGTAACTCGTAATAAAAAACACAAAGGCGACTGCATATATTTCTTTAGGATATCATCGACACAGATAAATAACGTTGGTTATAAATATCTAGACTCCACGTAAGAATCAACTCTCTTCGCTAAGCCTTTCTCTGTCCATTTCATTATCCTTAGAACATGTCCCAACCGGACATCAAATTTGAACATGTTTGGAGAAATTGGTTCATCCAGTTTATCAGAAATTTTTTTCGAATCTCCCATTAAATAGAAGAGCAGACCTATGTTCAACTAGAAATATCAGTACTTCTTGCCCTTCCGAGTTATACCTGGAGATGGAAAGCAAAAGAATTTTAGTGTTAGAATCAGAAAATAATTTCGAATTCACGATGGTCTCAAACTCTAGAATTTGGAGAGGCAAAATATCAGGAAAATAAATAATGATTAAGCATTTATATAAGCCATATTAACAAACAAAACAAGGGTTTGCTTCAAAGAAAAAAGAAAAGGAAACATTGTCTTCTTTGAATCTCAATAGAGTAATTCATTGAGTTTGTAGTGCAAAAGAATAGCCGGACAAATCTCCTTTGGCAGAGTGCACACTACACTACATCAAAGAATGAGCTTTAACTTTCACCAAAAAAAAAAAAAAAAAATGAGCTTTAAAGTGACATTCTGCCAATGGAGAAATTGCCCTGTAATGCAGTTGCACCTTAAGTCATCACCCTTGGTTTGGTTTGCCACACTGCTTTAACTCTCCCTTATTTATGCTGTCCTGGAAACAAGCATATTCAATGGAACAATGCCTAAATGTTGCTTTTTATTCTTGAATGAATGACATTGACTGCCACCTGATTGTTCATATTTAAGAATTCCAGTGAATAATCGCCAATGTAAACCAATATGCTTCCTTGAATGTTTTCATCAGCACCCAACTGTATTTTCACAAATAGAGAGAAAAAAAGGGGGGTTTGGAGAATACCTTTGGCATGGAAGATCCAAAGAATGTTCTCTATTTTCAACATGTGGTGTGGGTGTCCGCATTAGTCAACCAGCCAAATGAACCTAAAACTTCTGATTTATGCAGAAGCTCGAAGCTGCATTTTCTAAAGGTATGTTCTTTTGGGCCAAATGTCAAGCCCGACATATGATTTATATGGATTTATGGCCCATAAATGGTTTGTTCTTTCTTTGCTCTTTTTCAGGCTTGTTAGAGAGGTTACACTGCAATCAAAGGGATAACTTGGATTTACATTCGCTGTTTTTGGAATTTGTAACTTTGCCCTGTGATTATTTAGAGGACTGTAGACGCTGTTACGATGCAGAGCTGAAAAGTATTTCAGCTTTCTGATAATTTTACAGAGTTTGAGATTCTTCATTTCCTTGCAAAACAACAGATTGGGTATCCCCATAAGGCTTGTACTACATCCCAGTAATCAATGACAAACTTTAAGAAAGAAAAAATATATATTTACATCTTAAATCTGATCTATAGATATATAAAATATATTTGCTAATACTGGTTTTCGACATGAAAATAGTAGAAAGAAAACCTAAACCCAAATGAGACATAAATATACATATTGCCTTTAGCCTCTTGTTTTGGGTAAAACAATTGTTTATTTCCAAAGTAAAACTTAAAGCATAGTGTTTGGCAAGATGCAAGCAAGGAAGATAGTTCGGTCATGTGAGTCCGGATTCACTGGACGGGAAGATAAAAAAGGGAAAAACAGCTTCAACATATGGACAAAATGGGTAGAAAGTAGAGCCTACTTTCACAAACTGAGAGGGAGATGTCATGCATAAATGGACAAAGGAAACAGATAAAACTGATGGGTTTAAAAACATATCCAAATATCAGAAGATTATTGGGACAGATAGGGAGACCCCCTTGGAGGTTTCAAAAGAGAGCTGGTGTGTCACTAGGGTATACGCGAATAAAAGCTAAATATATGTGTGATTTAAAGAGGGATGGATTTGGGAAGTTGTGGAGCTACTAAAATAAACCTATAGGGTAAACTATACAAATGATCACTCAATTATATTTGTATTTTTGTTTTGATTAATTTTAAAAATTTTTAATTTAGGTATTAAACTTTATATTAGTTTTTATTTTGGTCATCCGCTGTTAAATTGATAATAGAAATAATGACATGACATTTTTCTAACTGGCATAAAAACACATTTAGTTCTCAATACTTGTATATTGTATCAATTTGATCCTCAATTTTACTAACCGAAGCTTTCAACTTTTAAAATAGAGGTATTCCACATCTATAAATTTATAAACCCCCTTAAAAAAAAAAACTTCTCCAATTGTGCAAATATAACATGTAATGGATAACACGTGCAAATATATTATTGCTTAGAAACTAAACAATTGGATCACCACTGAACATCCAAATCCAAAGAACCAAGCTTAAGAAACATAAAATCTAGCAGTAGGTACTAATTAATTCAATAAAATCTAGAATAATTAACATCAAAGTTGTAGTTCTGATGTGTGTTCACGTGACTAACTAAAAATACGATGAAGAAAAATGCACCTATCGATAAATAGTATAGCTATGGTGAGTAGAGATATCGTATCCACGAGAACTAAAAGTATTAGTAATTACTGTTTTCCTATTATTTAGCCGACAAATTGGAGTGATTGGTTTTAAACTAAAATTACTAAATTAATCTAACTAAGAACTCAACAAAAAATAAGTCAAGAAAATAACTGAATAATAACCAATGAGAGTGACAATACCCAGGAAAGAATCCACCTAGACTTTATATATTATTATGAATCTGAATTAAACGATTTATTCACTTGGTATCTTGATCCCTAGAAATCCCTAAATTATGCTAATATCTCTTTCGAAAGTAAGAGCAACTGACTCTAGGTTAATTAATTGAAATCTCTTTCTAATTAAAACCTCTATCATCGTATTAACTTGATCTATGGATCCCCCTATTAGATTTGACTCTAATCCGGTAGATTTATATCATCCTATTTCTAGGATTGCATGCAACTCAACTCAATTATGCTAGATCTACTCTTAAACAGAGACTTTTCCTCCTTGGATTTAAGCACATTAAACATGAATTAATATCCCGGAAATATAAAAACAAGAAATAAGCACACATAACTTAGAACAAGAACCAAGTATTTATCGCGTAAAATAGAAATCAAATAATAAAATTCATCATAGGTATCTAGAGAATTAGTTCATAATTCTGAATAAAAACATCTCAAAGTCAGAATAACCACAAGACATAAAGAAACTCATAAAAATTTGAAAGGAAATTAAAAAGAGGTCTTCAATCTTGATGGAAATTTGCTTCAGAGTTCGCTACAATGGTGTTCTTCGAGTTGTTTTCTTTAATATTCTCTGATGGCTCCTTTCTCTCTTCTTCTATTTGGGATTTATAAACTTTAGAATGCTCAGAAAGCCTCAAAATTATGTTTTTCCACTTGTTTGGGAAGCAAGTTGCGAAATTGACACGGTCTGGCACATGGCCGTGTGTCCAACCCATGTGGCTTACACGGCCGTGTGTCCAGCTTGTGTGGGAAGGCCCAGCCCATGTGGCTCCTGAAATCTGCTCTTTTTTTTCTGATTTTCACTTGCTTTTCACTCATTTGGTTCCCAAATACTCACCTAAGTAAAAAAAAAACATGAATTTGAAGGATTAGGAGTATAAAATTCATCAATTATTGCATGATCATTTTATTAAATCAATTATAGACTAATATTTTATATTTACTTCGATGTATAAATAAAATGTATTATGATAAAACAAAATAAATATATATTTAATAAAATGTTTATTATTTCGATGTATATCTATTTTTTCAAAATTTAATATTTTAGTGAAATAAAATATCATTAGAATTAATTATTTGAAAATAAGCATCTATCCTCGAATGGATTATTGAACAACTTATTCAAATAAGAGAATGTCATTCTTTTAAGCATTTTAATAAAGAATTATAATGTAAAATAAATATAAATAAATTATTACATATATTAACTACTGTTGTTTACAGTTATTATTTACTTAATATGAAACAGTTAGTTGAAATCTTGACTGTAGTGACTACTACGGTTTGAGACTACGAAAAATTTTGCAAAAAAAAAACTAAAACAAAGAACACAAAAGGATTTGTTTACATAATGTGGTTTTCTTATGTCTGTGGATCCTGGCTCAGTGAGTAATTTTACTATCTTTAACCATCAATACAACAAGTGATTCACACTCTATCACTCTCTTAGTATAGATATCTCATCTTTGTATTTAAATATTAGAACACTCACTTCCAAATTCTTCCCCTAAGAACTTGGGCAGTAAGCACTCAACAATGTTTACAATATAGTTTGCACTCTCTCACAAAAATAATTCCTCAATGAACAGATTAAAATGCTCTCAATAAGCTCTCATTAAACTCTCATACCTAACCTAGATAATGTTCAAAGAATATATTAATTTCAGTTTGCTAACATAGAATCTAAGTTAATACAAAGCAACTCCTTGAAAATAGCTATTGCAACATAAACATTAAAAGCATAATCAATCAAAGATATGTTATCCAAATTCAGCACTATAATCTTAATCAAATTTCCATATTTCAAGGGTTAAATTATTAATTTGTATCCAATCCAATCTTCAAAAGCCAAGAATTGGTTTTCCATAGATATATCATAGTATCTTCAATATAACATCACATTAATAGGTCCAAGATTTTCTTCATTAAATTTCCAACTCACGTAAGGCAAGTAATTAAACTGCCTTAGTGGCAACCTGCAATAGGTACTACCGAGTGCCACTCAACTTCATTCTTCATATATTGCATCAATAATCTCCCCTTTTGGCAATTTACTGAACAAAATCACATAATATAAGAAGTTAAACATCACTCCTCTTCGACACAAATCTCACTCTACCAAACTCATTTTAGAACATAACATAGTAATTTTAACCATCAATGTTATGTTTAGAATTTGCACTAACAATCAAAATACTAGATTATATCTAAGTAAGAAGAAAATAGGGTAAAGTCTAATAAAGTAAAAATTCACCACTTAACATAGCTTTAGCATCTATCGTCTCATCTATCTAATAGCCCATTTTTGTTCAAGAAACTTACCAACCAAAATGGGACCAAGAAAAAACAAATGTTGAAAAATATGAGGATTAAAACAATCCATCTGATCAAGAGCAAGTCCATCCATCTAATTAGGAGTATAAGGTTACTGGATTGAGTGAACAACTTTCTAAGGATCACTTGTATTACAAATCATTCCTCAATGTTATCTCCCTATCACGGATCCATTGTATGATCCTTATCTCAGAACGTATCCTAGCAATCACACGATTATGAGACTTAATAGAATATGTCAGGTGATCAATCATCCTTCTATTAAATCCTGTAATATTGCTCAAAGTGCCGGTGGAATGGACACTTCAGCTTCCCTTGCAATAGATGTTGCATCATATTCTACTTGGTCTACTTGATTGGCTCCCTCTTCAACTAATTGCTCAATTGTCTCTGCTGTAACATGCTTACCTTTTAACCACTTAAGAGAAAACTTAAGCTTAAGAACAGTTTTCTCATAGCTTTCAGTAATTGTCACAATCTTTGAATTTTGCAATGTAATTACTTTTCACTATCTTGGGATTTTGCAATGTAAGTACTTGGGAAATCAAAGATGGAAATGGTAAGAGATGTCTAGCATGTACCTTTTCAACATGACCAACTACCTGATCGAATACCAATTAAGCCGCATCAAACTTAATCATCTCCACTACCTTTCTAATCAACATAGAAGCCTTTAGAGCCACTGAATCCTTTTGACTGATTGAAACTTAATTCATTGTTGTGATACCAAATAAGGAAACAAGTACAGTGGATAATGAAGAAGCTCAAATTCTTCCTTTCTTAGGCTATGATCGGCAGATATTGTTGGTAATGGTAGCAGCAGTTTTATCAAGGGATTTATCTAGTTCAATCATGTTTCTATTGTAGCATTTAAGCACCTTTTAGATAAGCACAGGGTTGAACTCATACCAATGCCCTCGAACATACACCTTTGAAATAGTTTGCTTCTGATATCAGTGATAGAAAGTAATAAATTGGCATAGAACTCCAACACAAACTCTTTTACACATGGCTTTAATAATGCCATATTGCCAAGTAAGCCACTGTTAATCAACATGGTGTCGATCTTAGGTTTAGCAAAACATGCATCCTCAATGGTTTTATCCCTAATGAATTCCTTGGTTCTAAAGGCCAATAGGATATCCTTTATTGCTCTAGCATTTTCAACTACATCAACCAAAATGGAAGGAACACCTCTCTCTATTAGCCTCTTATTTCTTTGGATAGAAGACTTTATTACAATAGGCTTTTTAACCTTGAACTTGGATGATACAATCTCCTTAAGCGGAATATTTTCCTTAAAACTTGACTTAGGGCCTGAACTAGAACCAGAGTATGACTTATTAGACAAGTCAGAATCATCTTCTATTGAACTCTTATTTTTCTTTTTGTATTTTTTGGGATAATTTTGGGGGCAACAATAACCTTTCCTTTCTCTTTCCTCTTTAACTCTACTAGAGCTTCCAAATCTTAATTTGCC
Organism: Gossypium anomalum; assembly: GCA_025698475.1. NCBI lineage: Eukaryota > Viridiplantae > Streptophyta > Magnoliopsida > Malvales > Malvaceae > Gossypium > Gossypium anomalum. The sequence continues at coordinate 74,558,133 of CM046961.1, forward strand.
ATAAATCTTGTTCTTCTCTTTAAAGGGGTAGAGGATGTGGCCATTGATTTAGTCATTTTGGTGACCACCACATTATCTAGCGAAGTCTCTCGAATCATAGAACCAGATAAATTTTCAATCATAAGAGCCTCATGCTCCATAATATTGGTCACAAACTTATATTTGTGACTAATAATAGCATCAAAATTAAGAGCAATATTCACAAGGGTTTCATTAATATCAAGAACAACAACACTTTGAGAGATCACTATTTCAATCAATGTGTCTATCTTCCCTTTTGGCATGGTATATGCTCAAGAACATGTAGATTTGCCAACAAATCATCAATCTCTACAATGGATTTTTGAGCAGAGATATCTCTACCTTCATCTTTCTCCTCTGTTTGGCTCTCTCAAGCCTCTAAAGGGCCAACAGTTGTGGGCACTACTGCCTCCACTAAACTTCCTTCATTTTGAGCTTATGGTTGAGGGTTCAATGTGCCTTCTCCTTCGACTCTCTGTTCTACCTAAAACCTTTCAAAATATCTTGGGAGGTCATTTTCATCCTTTCCATTAGAGTGTGAAAGAATTAAAAGATGAATAGTAAAGAGAGAATAAATATTAGCTCAATAACAACTTAAAAAAATATATGAATCGGTGAGAGGCCACTACACAGTCCTTTAAAGGCTTTTTGGAACAAAAATTATATCAATTTTCAATCCCTCATTAATGAAATTGCACAACGTCACCACTATCAAAACACCTTTTCCCTTCAAGATTTGGTGAGAGAAAAATAAATCAATAAAAGATACTTTTCAATAAAAAATTTTAACCCAAAAACATCCTTCCTTAAAACAACATTAGGATTCTGTATTTGGATGCCTTCCAATACCAACACGAGTCACTTAGACTCGACACACACAAATTGAGGTCCTTAAGTGTTCAAACCTAGTTGCATCTAATGGTTCAATGAATAGGTCAGCTAGTTGATCTTGTGTAAATACAAATTTAAGCTCAATAGCACCATTTTCAATCAAGTCCCTTATAAAATGATGCCTTATGTTTATATGTCTGGTCATTGAGTGTTGTACTAGATGCAACAGCCCGATTTCGGGTCTAGTCGGAACAGTAGTTTCGGGACCACAAATCTGACGCAGAAAAAATTTTATTTTTCTTATATTTTCATGGTCTACAGTTTTTTGGAATGATTCTGTGAAAATTTTGTTCGAAAATTTTCACGTTTAAGCACTCAATTTAGCAAAAAGGACTAAATTGCAAAAAGTGTAAAACTTGAGTTCTATAAGCTAGAGGTGTCTAATTGCTATGAAATTTTAAATTATAGGTCCTTAGATGGTAATTATATCATTACTTAACTTGGTGGACAATAATGGACATGGAGTAAGATAAATTTTAGTGTTTTAAGAAAAGGGTGTTTTGGTCATTCAGTATTTAAATGAATTAATAAGCAAAATAAAAGCCAATTTTTGCTCATCTTCTACCCCCTGAACAAAATTCTAATAGTAGAAAATGCATGTTTGGTGTTAGATAAACAACATTTACTAGGTGATTTTTGATGAAAATGTCAAAAAGGACCTATTTGTAAAAGTTGCAAAAATGAGTAGTATAAGTGTGATTAAATGAAAAATTTGGGCTGGTATGAGTGTGAAAATGGTTCTAATAGGCTTGGGTTTTGAAGAAATTGAATACATTTCATTTTACGAGCCTAGAGATTAAATTGTAAAAATGTGAAACATTATGGGCAAAAATATAATTTTGCCATAACATGATTTTTGGACTGAATTGAATAATGTGAGTATTAAATAAGCTAAATTTGTTAATATAAATCAAGAAAAACAAGTTTCGGACCTAGATCAGGGGAAATACAAAGTATTTGACGATTAGGTCAAATTCTACTATTTTTTGTGCCGAGGTAAGTTCGTATGTAAATAATGCATTGTTATATTTATGTTTAACTGCTTTAATATCGTATGAATTGTGATTGAATTTTTGGATGTGTTCGACAAAGTTTTGACAAGCGAGAAATCCCGATTGAACCTTAGGAATAGAATAGGATACGAGTGAAATGTCACTAGGAACCCGTGTGTATATGCGATTATGTAATCCAGGTGCTGGTCTCGTACGTCCTACCTGTGGCTGGATAGTTCGGCACGTGTTGCGGATACTTGATAGCTTGTGTGACCAGCACTGTGTAGCAACATCCTAACTGACAGCTTGTGTGAGAATGCCCGCGAATAGCTCGAAAACGACCCCATATGTATTATGAGATATGAGGTAGCCTTGGCTACATATGTGACACTTATGTGCAAAATTTCTGAGTATCCGTTAATATTTCGAGTGTTCAACGGGAATGCCAAAGTTGTAAAAGACTATGGTTATGTTGTGAGTTGGTACAGGTATGTACGTAGAACTCATACGTAATGAGCTCGATATGTGATAAAACCTTGGTAAGGTTGTGATTGAGCAAACCTATGATGATGAGATTTTATAGCATTTATGTTAAATTACATTATGTTAATTGAATGTTAAATCTGTGGTTATGATGCTTATTATTTGTATAGGAACTTACTAAGCTCTATTGCTTACTCCCCTTCCTTTCCCTTGTCTTATAGTGTCACCAAGCTAGCTCGGGGATCGGGGACCGTTGGAGATCCACTCACACTATCAACAATTATTTTGGTATCAATGATTTCAACATTTTGAGTTATGGCCTGTATAGGGGACTTGGTCATTTTGTTATGTGTCATAATTGATTTGGCCAAATATGTTGGCTTATATTGGTTGAAAGTTCATTTTGTATAAGGCTACTTGAAATTGGCTAATATTAGTATAACTATATTCATATGATGACGCCCTTCATGAATGTGGAAACTTACATGATTTGAGTTGATAATTATGTGATGTTTGTGATTGGTAGATGGTAGCATGTGCATGATATGTTGATGTCTTGGTTGTGGCTGATTTGGTTGTATGTGTATGCTTGGATTGGTGTTATGTTATGTTGTGTAGGTGTGTGCATAAAAGGGTGGCAAAAAGGTTTGGTAAATAGCCTTATTTTTGTCCACAAGGGTAGACACACGGTCGTGTGTCTAGGCCGTGTGTGACACACGGTCTGCCCCATGGGCATGTGTTTAGGCCATGTGTCCCCTGCACCTTAATTTTAAGAAACTGAATGCTTAGAATTGAGCACACGGGTAGAGATACGGGCGTGTGTCTCAGCCGTGTGGACGGCATAGCCTCGAACACAGGCATGTGCCCTGGCCGTATGAAGTCTGCATATATTTTGTATAAATTTAATTTTCCACACGGGCTAGCACACAGGCGTATGCCTTGGCCATGTGATTTCAATTTGTTCTTAGGTGACAAATAGAGAGTTACACGGGTTCGGGACACGGGCGTTTGTGACCAAACTGCCTGACCACACGAGCGTGTCCCATATCCACACGGGTGTGTGACCCCTGTTTAGTGAAAATTTTTCTAAGTTTTGTAAAATTTTCTAAAATTTTCGGTTTAGCCCGAACCACTTTCAAAGCATGTTTTAGGCCTTGTAGGCTCGTATTATGGACTTTATGATTAAACGTGAAAAGTTTTAATTTTGATGGAAATTTATGGCTCAGAAATGTATGTTTGTTCGTGTGATAAGTTCGGTAAAGCCTCATACCCTATTCTTGTGTTGAATACGGGTAAGGGGTGTTACACTAGATTTTTCAAATATTAATGACACTTTATTAAGTTTGATTTTCTAATGTTTTGATATAAAAAATTGTCTCTAAATAAAATTTGGTAAAATAGATTTTTAAGAAATTATTTTCAAGTTAATGTTTAAAATGAAAAACATAAATTTTAAGTTGCACCAGGTTAGGTGCAGTACCCAAACCAAAAAGGTGTTGTACCCAAGAGTCAGTAAGCAATTTGGATGCATAGGTATCGCACCACTTCTTCAAAGGAACCGCATCCAACCTATTATATTAAAGCACTCCATTTCCTAGGTACCACACCCTCATGAAGAGGTACCACACCCCTCCCAACTAAGGTTCAGTAATCATGGCCCTAACGGACACTTTTTTAGCAAAGAAACCGGACCCCTATGGCTTGGGTACCAATACTTAACAGCCTATAGAAGCATTTAATATTGCAATTAAAGACTCCAACGGCTCCAATTTGTTTCTAACATTTTCGAATGATCATTAATCCATCAAAGGGTATAAATGGAGTACAAGAACATCAAAGAAGGCCAAGAAACAAGCTTACAAAAATAAAAAGCAAAAACCCAATCCTTTTCATTATTATTCTCATTTTCTCTTGTACACACTCGTGGGGTTAATTTTGATTAATTCTTTCATGTTTTATATTGTTGTGTGAGAGTGCTTAATTGTTACATATTAATCTTCTAAAGGTGATAATCCTTTCAAACTTTATTTCTCATTTTTGTAAGGATTTAATTAAGGTTTTGGGAAGAAAACCTTAACGGGAAGTGATCCTACCTTACATTTTGTAAAGATAGAGATTGTAAAGGTTAAACTTTGTCATTGAAAGGTTCAAATCTTGTGAATTTAGGAAATCTTTAGTTGTGGCAAGCTAAAGTAGTGGAGGTAGGCAATTAGGGTTGAACTACTATAAGTTATTGAGTCTCCACTGTTTTCCATCTTTTCTTCAAATTTTAAGCACCAATTCACCCATCTTTTGGTGATTATTGATCCTAACACACTTTTATTATCACAAAAAGCAGTAGCCATGTTTAATTCAACACCAAAATTCTTCCCTGTTTGCTTCATCCATACTAATTGAGCACAACAACTCCATGCAACAATGTACTTAGCTCCATCATAGACAATGGGATAGAGGGTTGCATCTATTATACTATGATACCAAATTCATCCAAGATAGAAGCAACCACTAAATGTACTCTTCCTATCATCAATGTTTCTTGCCTAATCAACATAACTGTAACCAACCAGACTCATCATGATAACTTTTGAGAACTGAATTCCCCAAATTAGTAGTTCTATGGACATATCAAATTATCTTATTCATAATTTTCACATAGGACTCTTCAGAACATGCTTGGTACCTAGCACACACTCTTACACTAAATGACAAATTAGGTCTACTAGTAGTAAGGTAGAAGAGACTACCAATCATACTCCTGTAAGAAGTCTCTGAAGTTGGCACTCCCTTTTCATCTTTGGATAGTTTCTCACCTATTGCCATAAGTGTCCTAGTTGTTTTAGCATTCTCTAGCTCAAACATTTTAATCAATTTCTTCGCATACTTCTCTTATGAAATAAAATTCCATCCTTCATCTGCTTAATCTAGAATTTGAATAAATATATCAATTCACTAACCATACTCATCTCAAATTCTCCCTGCGTAAGCTTCACAAAGCTTTCTTTTACTGTTGTTGAGGTGGCTCCAAATATGATATCATCAATATAGATTTGAGCCAAAGTAGTTGTCCCTCTTCGCCTCTTAAAGACCAACACTTTATCAACTAAACCTTTCTCAAACCCTTGACTAATTAAAAACTGAGTTAGCCTTTCATACCATGCATGAGGTGTCTGTTTAAGACCATACAAAGCTTTACTCAATTTGTACACATAGTCTAGATGTTTTGGGTCTTCAAAACATTTTAGTTGTGCCACGTAGACCTCCTCTTTCAAGTAATAATTTAGAAATGCACTCTTGACATCCATTTAATACAATTTGATGTCAATGTGAGTAAACATAACAAGTAGGATCCTGATGGCTTCAAGTCTTACCGCTGGTGCAAAAGTTTCATCAAAATCAATTCCTTCTACTTGTGTTTATCCCTATGCAACCAGCCTTGACTTGTTTCTCATTATGTTCCTCTACTCGTTAGTCTTTTTTCTTAAGATCCACTTAGTACCAATTATATTGCAACCAATAAGGGTAGGAACAAGTTGCCACACTTAATTCCTTTGAATTGTTGAAGTTTATCCTGCATGGCTTGGATCCAATCTACATCTTTAAATACTTTTTCAATATGACTAGGCTCAAATTGAGATGTATAGCATGCAAACCCCATCGTGTCTCGATAATTCTGCCTAGGCTTCCCTCTTGTTCGAACACTATCATGGATGTCACTAATAATATCACTAGTAGAGTGATTCTTTCTAACTCTAGAAGAGGGTTGAGGTTGGTAAAAATCATCACAATGCTCTTCTGTCTCAGATTATCTTCATCTTTCTTAATTTCATCAAGTTTTTCATCCACCTTTGAAAGGTCATTGGGAGTGATTACTACAATTTCCACTAAGGATTTCAAACGAGCATCTTCTACTTGATTACTTTTACGAAAACCTTCAACATAAATCACCACATTAATGGACTTTGTCCCCCTTTTTTTTCATTTTATTGTAGACTCTATACATTCTGTTATTTGTGGCACACCCTAGAAAAATACCTTCATTATATTTGGAGCCAAATTTCCATTGATGTTTCCAGTCCTTCAAAATGAAACAAGTATTTCCAAATACATGAAAGTACTTCATACTTAATTTTGTCTTTCCACAACTCATAAGGGTTCAATTGAGTCTTTAGCCTTAAATGTACCTTATTGATAACATAGGTAGTAGTGGTAACAACTTTAACCTAGAACTTGTGAGAAATACCCTTACAGCTGAGCATCACTCTAGCCATCTCTTGAATTTTTCTGTTCTTGCAATCGATAACTCCATTCTACTATAGAGTTTTTAGAGCAAAAAACTCATGCTTGATCCCTTCATCTTCACTTTTATCAACCAAATCCTCATTCTCAAACTCCTTTCCATGGTCACTCCTTATTCTTTTAATTATGCCAATTACTCGATCGTTTTCATTCATCAAGGTTTTGCACAACTTCATGAAAGCTTTAAAGGTGTCAAACTTGTCTACAAGGAATCTCACTCATGTGTATCTCGAGTAGTCATCCATACACACTAATACATATTGCTTACCATCAATACTCTTTGTCTGCATGGGACCTATTAAATCCATGTGAAGTAACTTTAGTGACTTGGATGTTTAAATTTGTAAGACTCTAATATTTCTCTTTATGTTGTTTACCCTTCAAACAACTGCTGCAAACTTTAAAACATCACCGCTCAATTTATGAATACCCCTGATAGCCTCAAACTAGATTAGTCTTTGAAGTCATTTGTAATGCTCATGTCCAAGTTTCTCACACCATAGTTCTAACTTAGAGACACTTGCCTTGTAACACTTTATTGACTGAATCACCTTGTAGCATTTATCAAATGTCCCAAGTCCTTCCATGATCTTCTCTTTTGTCTGGAAAGAACTTCACATCCATATTTGGTGAAACTAGCCAACACACATTGATCATACAACTAACTTATACTCACCAAATTTGCTTTCAAAACTTCAACCAACAGTACATTCTTTAGTCTAGGTAAACCAAGAGTATCTAGAGTACCTTTCCTAAGAATATTTCCCTTCTTTCTAATACCAAAAGTAACTCTACCACCTACACAATCTTCAAAGTCAACAAGGAAATTCTTATTACCATTTATGTGTTTAGAATAACTGTTATTGAGACACTAAACATCTTTATGAGAAACCTTTAAGGATTTATGAACTACAAGTAAGACACTTTGCTTCCTTCTTCATCCATTATCATTTTTGCCATCTAGCATTTGAATGGCTACATGTAGTGGGCTTCAATTGGCATTGAATGTTTCCACCTCAAATCATGTACTATCTTAAAACACCTTTGTCTGATATGCCCTAGCTTATCACAATAATGACATACTATTTCGGAATAGACATGTACCTTCTTGTTAGTCTTGATCATTACAGCCTTGGTTGAACATTCACCAATTTTATTTTGCTTAAATGCTTTCACAAACACAGCTAGACTTTCAATAACAACTTTCCCTTTGTTAACAAATCCTAATCCTCCTCTTCCTGAATCTCTTCTCTGAAAAGAAAGTATTTCATCCAGTTTGTTACTCACAGTATTGAACTTCTTCAGAAGAAACTTAATTTCAACCAACTCCCTAGTGTTAATAAGATTGTCTAACTATTTTGTCAACAAAGACTCTTTAACCTTAAACTTCTTGATCAACTTCCTATTTTTTTCCTTCTGTTGAGCATTCTCTTGTGCCATTGAGTGTTCAAATCACATACTTGCTCCCATTTACCAACATTATCTTGTAATTATTCAGAAACTCTATTTCAAAACATCCATCAAAGTCATCATCTGTCTCAGTTTCAGAACCATAAACCATACTTTAAGTAAAAGCTATATAGTTATTCACTTTATCCTTATCAAACTCAAAATTTCTAGAAGTGTCTTCATCACTCTACGAAGGACACAACACTTTTTTTTTCTTCTTCTTAAGAGTGTTAAAACACTCAACTTGAATATGACCATAGCCAAGGCATTTATGACACTAAATGCCCTTCTTCTTTCTATCTCATTCTCCTTCTTGATAGTATTACCTTTTCTCTTGTTCTTATGAGTATTATTTGATGTCACAAACTTCTTAAACCTTCTAGTTTACTTCTTAAAAGCTTTATTAAAGTTATGAGTAAGTAAAGCAATCTGCTCTTGAAGTTTTATTGAAGTGGAATTAGTAATTAGCACTTTATCAACAACTTAGAGTGCTATGCTTATTTCTCTCTCTGACTTAACCTTATTGAGCTCATCCATGTTTAGCTCGAAATTTTGTAGGGAGTTTATCAACTCATCAATCTTCAAGCTCTCCAGTTCTTTGGCCTCTTCAATAGTCACTTTGATGGAAAACCTTTTAGGTAGTGACCTCAAAACCTTTCTCACCAATTTAGACTTGGAGTACTCTTCACCAAAGATAAATTCCTGATTAGATAGGTCACACAACTTAGCATAAAACTCACTAGTTGTCTCAAAATCTTGCATTCTCAAAGTCTCAAATTTGGTGGTTAGATCTGCATCTTGGATTGCTTGACAATATTAGTTCCCTTGTGACTAGTTTGGAGAATTTTTCAAGCTTTCTTTGCAATAGTGCACTTGGAAATATAGTTGAAATCTTGCATATTGATACCACAAAATATGGAATACAAAGCCTTAGAGTTTGCATTGGCTACTTTATCTTCTTCATTAGTTCACTCAACTTCAGGTTTTGAAACCTTTCCAGCATCAAAATTGATAGTAAGGTCTTGCCAGCTAGTGAGTACAGAATGTCATGCCTTTTCGTCAACAGATTTTATGTAGGCTTTCATCCTAGCCTTCTAGTAAGGATAGTTACCATTCTCATTCATAGGGAGACAAGTACTAGAAAAACCTTCCATTGTCAACAAACAACAACATTAGGATTCACCATTAAATACGTTAAGTGTTAAGTTCTGATACCAATTGTTGTTAACTACAATTGCTGTTTGCTTAATAAGAAAACAATTAATGCAAGTGTTTGACTGTAATGGCCACTACATCTTGACATTGTGAAAAACTGTGTAAATAAAAGCAAAGAACGCAAAGGATTTGTTTACGCAATTCGATTTTCCTACGTATGCGAAGCCTACCTTAGTGAATAATTTTACTATTTTTAATTACCAATACAATAAGTGATTCACACTTTATCACTCACTAAGTATAAAGATCTCACATTTGTACCTAAAGACTAGAACACTCACCTTTAAATCCTCCCTCTAAGAACTTGGGTAGTAAACACTTAATAATGTTTACAATATAGTTTGCACTCTCTCACAAAAATAGTTCCTTAATGAACACATTAAAGTGCTTTAAATAAGCTTTCAGACCTAACCTAGACAAGCCTTAAAGAATATTTTAATTTTGGCATGCTAACATAAAATCTAAGTGAATACAAGACAACTCCTTTAAAATAACTATTACAACATAAACATTAAAAGCATAATTAATTGAAGAGATGTTCTCCAAATTCAACAATGTAATCTTGATCGAATCTCCACACTCCAAGGGTTGAATTGATTCATTCATATCCAATCCAATCTTTAAAAGACAAGATTGGTTTCCATAGATGGACCATAGTATCTTCCATATAGCAACACATTAACAGGTTCAAAGATTTTCTTCATTAAATTGTCAACTCAAACAAGACAAGTAATTAAACTGCCTTAGTGGCAACCTATAGTAGGCGCTGCCGAGTGTCACTCAACCTCATTCTTCACATCTTGCCTCACCATTAGCATATTTAACAAAATTTTATATATTGGAAAATTTTATGTATGAATAATATATGTCAAAGGAAAAATTGAGTTAAAAAAATTGATTTAGACTTTATTTATATATTTTTACTATTTTAAATAAATAATTCATGCTTATAATCATAATACGAGAAATTTACTTATTGTATATTATATAAATAGTATGAAAATGAATTGAAAACATTTTTAGATAATTTAATTGAATTATAATAAAAAGGTCATAGATTCTAAAATGGTGATTTAGAAGACAATTAACAAGCTGTTCTATACTATTTTTGTCAACAATTTGTCATCAAATACCTTTTGGATATATGATGAACTCTTCAAACCAAAATAAGGTTCAAGCCTAAGATCAAATTTGAATTTCTCTCTTGGTCCAATTATCAGAAGCAAATCCAAGCAATCATGAGCTAAATTGTAGACTTTATTTAAATTTTCGTTATTGAACTATTCCGGGACAATTAAGAACACTTTTTGCATGACAAGGAATAAGATTAGAAGCATTCTCAAATTTGAAACAATTTATACACTTCAATCAGGTAATAACACTTTTCCATAAGGTATGCCCATGACTTATACTCATAACTCGCTTTCAATTGTGTAGTAGCACTCTTTTCATAAGACAGGCGCATGCCTTACAATTGGACCTCAATACAAAATTTTATTTTAAGTTAGGATCTAGTTTATCTATTTGGGATTAGTCTATTTATTATTTGAAGAGTTTATATTTGATTTCGCACTAATTTTATTGATTGTAAAAAAAAAATTATCTCTTTTGGTAGTTCATTAAGGTCAGTTCTCTTGGAGAATTTTAGATTAAGAAGCAAATTATTTTCTTAATGTTTTCTTTTACATAAAAACAACATGGGATATTTGTAAAAGGATTTTAGTTGGTAATTCTTAGACTTTGCATATTTAAAAAAAAGGTTGATTGTTAGATTGCTACTTACTTGATTTTTAATTAATAGATTACTTTATAGCAAATTTCATTCAAGATTCAAATCTTGTTCTTTCTTTGAATGTGGAAACACCTTAAATCTTCAAGAATTGTGGTCTTTTATTCTTTCCCTCCTATTTGTTAGGATTTCTATCTTAGAGGTTTGGTTAAAATCAAGTAACTGCTCTTCTTAAATTCAATTGATTTCAAAGCGGGAATAAAAACATTCAATTATTCATCGTTCATCTACCATTAATATTTTGGTTCACTCATTCTATCTATTCATATCATTTTAACTCTTTATTTTATTCTTATTTACTTTAAATTAGTTTTGATTAGTTTTTTCTCAAGATTCGATCTAATCATACCCAAACTATTTCCATTCGTATAATTCAGTATTTTGGTCTAAGATTCTACATCAAGATGGGTTAATGATGTTTTTCAAAGAAATAGTAAAGTATTAGATATTTTTTATACAAAAAAAAACTCGTTAAAGGGTTTAATTTATATTGTAAAATTCTTTAGCATCAAGGAGGCAAGTGCCAGTTTGTGGGAATAAAAATAAACTTATGAGAGATTAACCGAAAGTTTCAAGGTGTGCAACTATGTCAAGGTTTTATTCACCTCTACCTATATTTTGGTGTGCAAAAGAGTTACCTAAAAATGAACCTAGAGGATTCAATAAAGTCCAATGATTGTTGATGTTTTACACTGATGAATATTACTTGAATGGTTATAATTCTTGGTTAAAAACCAAATCATATAACTTTGTTTTTTAACTGTTGCTTATTTATAAAATTTAATTTGCAACTATTGGAATATTATATATTTTGAAAATATTACAACAATCTCCCCTCGTTTTTAAATTATTTTAGAATTTGATAATCTTGGAGATCAATTGCATAAATAAAAGTGTATAAAGATTAAACCTTCACTTAGTGAAAATATGTTAAAGTTAATTGAAGTTGCATGGTAGACTATGCTTTAAACAAACTATTTCTTTTGATTAACTGAACACATCTCACACAATGATTTCAACACTAGTCAATGCATAGTATTCGAGGACATTATTATGACCATGTGCTTGTTGTTGGAAAAAAAAAGGTTTAAAATGGTTTTCTATCACGACAAAAAATCAAAAATTTGAAAATCGAGTCAGTTTGTAATAGTTATAGCAATAAAATTTTCCTAAAAAGTAACTGTGTTTTGTGCGAGACGGACCCTAAACGTTTCTGACTTTCAACCGGATGACCTTCTCCACTATTCTCGTATCACGAATTGCTTCGAGTGTGGGCTAGAACAATCACAAATCAAACACAAAACCAGAAACAATCTATTACTTTCAGTATCAAAGTAATTCTCTCTCAATAGAAACCGATAGAATTGTTATTCCCAGAAAATATAATTTATAGTTAGAAAATAAATTCTCACTACTTTCGGGCAAAATAACAATATCTCAAAGTTGTGTATTTTTAGCTCTACTAGTGTCATCTATTTATAGGGAAAGATAGAAAAATCTTGATTGAATTAGTAGAACACAAATAATACTTATTTGATAGAAAGGTCTCCTAGTTTAACTAGGAGAAGGGGGCGGCACACCCTAGTTAAATATCTAGGGTTGTCACCCATCATTTCTATTATTAGGAGTTTTGGGGCCTCTCTTGTATTAGGTCCAATTATATGTGCTTTTTGAACTTTTAACCCAATAGTTTATAATTTAATTCAACACAATACATGTTTTTCTATTTCTCAAAATAAATATTATTTTTAAAATTAATTTAATTAGATAAATTAATTTTTCCAATTAAATAATTTTCTCAACCCAATTCTAATTCCGTTAAAGCCATGACAACTTTACTGTAAAAGAATCTGTGATAAAATATATTTAATTTTGATATTCAACATATTCATAATAATCAATTAATTTAATTCTATTTAAGAACTTCAATTATTTTATTAAATAATAATCCAAAAAACTTAAATTAATTCTCAAGTCATTTCCATACTCAATTAGAAAACACATTCATTTTCGAATGTGACTCATTTCTCTAACTTTATCATTTTCATCCATCTATGTTCATTTGATTCTTTATGCAATTCATTTCTGGTTTCAACGAGCTAGTAGAGGGATTGATTGGACATATTTCATTAGGCTCAAATGATTTACAAGTAAGTTCCATCTTTTCGCCTATTAATTATAAACTCAATTAGTCACAGTCATTCCATTATAGTATCATGACTAAGCTCTCCCTAATTACATATCATTACAAAATTTACTCAATTAGTGCTCGTCAAATGACCTTATCATAAATAAGTTACCCTTATAGGATATTCTTAATCTCCTTGGGATAAATTTGTTTTCCTAATATGATTCTATTTTATCTCATAGTAACAATTACATCTTCCTTCATGAAAAATCAATTACTATCAAATAGTAATTAAGTCATTTATTACAAAGATAAAACAAACTGTGACCACGTTTACTTTCACCTATCATGTAGTGCCGAAGAGATGATATCATTTACCCATTTCTTATGCTATGAATTTCACTATTGTGAGTGATGCTACATATTGCAGAAGTTGTATACCTAATGCACCAACTTTCAGTTCATTATCTATTTGAACTCATGCTTTTACTTATGTCAAAGTATATGAGTCATGCATCCATAGTCCATCATCTAATCAAGATTAAGGTAGTCACACTATGAACTTCACAAGTGAATAAATTCATAAGCGGATTCAAGATCTATTGTACTTGGGTCTTGCCCAAAGTACTGTCAATCCAATCAGTCACATTTATGTCTCTATCTTTTGGGAGTCATCCATTTTTATGCTCAACACAAAACATATCCCCAATTGGACTTAATAGGTGGCATATTAGTCTTTCAATTGGTTTTCTCATTTGCAAAAGGATGAAAAATTTTTATGGATAGACACATGCCAAAAAAGTTTCGAAAAGTTAAAAATAGTACTAACTAAAGCCCCAATTTTTTCCTAACCTATTTCAGGAATTAATGTGTCCTTAAATGGCTTTGGTTGTATCCTTATACAATGTGGAAAGGTTATAGCTTATGTGGCCCATCAACTTAAACCACATGAAAAGAATTGCCCGATGCATAATCTAGAATTGGCTGCAATTTTGCTCGCCTTAAAGAGTTGGAAGCACTATTTGTACAGAGAGATGTGTCATAAATTTTCAGACCATAAGAGCTTGAAGTATCTACTCTCTCAAAAAGAACTAAATCTACGTCAGCGGTATTGGCTAAAATTGTTAAAAGATTATTAACTGACAATTGACTACAACCTAGGGAAAGAAAATGTTATGGCCGATGTTTTAAGTAGGAAATTCATGGAAGCTTTGGCTTCATTGCGAGCTCGAGTTCACCAAGAGAGTGATGGGTCCCTTCTGGCAAAATTTAATGTGCGACCTATTTTCCTTCATCAAATTATTGAAGCCAAGTTAAGAGATTTGAAATGCAGTGAATTGAAAAAGTGATTAGAGTCTGGTAGCTCAAATAACTTTAGCCTTAGGAAGGATGGCGAGCTGCATTTTATTGGCAGACTTTATGTTCCGAAAGGTAATAATTTAAGCCAAGAAATTTTGAAGGAAACTCATCAAGGACCTTTTTTATTACACCTGGGAAGCGTCAAGATGTATCACTATCTAAAGAGCTCATTTTGGTGGCCTAAAATGATAAATAAAATTTCTGAGTTCGTGACTCAATGCTTGACCTGTCAACATATAAAGGTTGAACATCAAGTTCCATCTAGGACGTTGTATCCCTTAGAATTACTAGAGTGGAAGCGAGATAAGATTTTAATAGATTTTGTTTCAAGCCTACCCCTCACTCCCTCGAGAAAGAATGTAGTTTGGGTAATTTTGGATAGGTTAACTAAATCAACACATTTTGTTGATGTTCGCGCGAACTACTCATTGGAAAAGCTCGCTAAACTATACATTGTCAAAATATTCAAATTGCATGGCATTTCTTCATCCATTGCATTAACTTAAGATCTGAGGTTCACATCTAGTTTTTGGAAATAGTTACAAGAGTCCCTTGGGACTAAACTCCATTTTAGCACAACTTTTCACCCTTAAATTGATGGCCAATTCGAAAGTGTGATACAAGTTTTAAAAGATATGCTTAGAAGTTATGTAATAGATTTTGGAATGAATTAGGAAAAGTGTCTATCTTTGGCTGAGTTTGCATACAACAATAGTTATCATACCAATTTTGGCATGTATCCTTTTGTAGTTTTGTATGGAAGAAAGTGTAGATCCCCAGTTTGCTGGGTTGAACTTAGTGAAGTTAAACTTGTTGGCCCTGATTTGGTTTACGATGCAAAGGAAAAAGTTCTAGTTGTTCGCAACTATTTAAAGGCTGCTTAAGATCACCAAAAGGCTTATTCTGATCAAAAAAGAAAGGGTGTTTCCTATGAAGTGGGTGATAAAGTGTTCCTCTAGGTCTCACTTTGGAAAAAATCATTCGTTTCAGCTTAAAGGGCAAGCTTAGTCCGACATTCGTCGGACCTTATGAATCCTAGAACTTGTAGAACATGTAGCGTACCATTTGGCATTACCACCAGAGTTGTCAATGATTCATAACATCTTTCATGTTTCGATGTTAAGGCAGTACCACTCAGATCCAGATCACGTAGTGCAATTGGAGATTTTAGAGGTGGAGCCGAACCTATCCTATGAAGAAGATCCAGTTATTATCTTAGTTAGAGAAGTAAAAGAGCTTCAAAATTAAAAGATTCATTTGGCAAAAGTCCTTTGAAGGAATCAGAAGTGGAGGAGACTGCTTAGGAAAAAGAAAGTGTTATGAAAGATCAATACCCTAATCTTTTCAGTAGGTAAAAAATTTTAGGGACAAAATTATATTTAAGGGTCGGAGAGTTGTCACACGTCAAATTTTTGGAATTGTATTTTAGAATGTTGACCAAGTGAGAATGGTAAGGAACTTGTTTGAGCTCATCTAGTTCGTGAGAATTAGATTGGTTTTATCTTTGAGCATCCCTTCGCAAGCTATTTCATTATTGTCTTGCCATCTCACAAACCTCCACCTAGTATGTGGTGAGCTATCTTTGCTACCTTGCGAGCTTGTCAGTTAGCGAGTTCGTCACTTCGTAAGCACTTTAGTCAGCAAGCTCGTTAGTTTGTGAGATCGTTTGTTACCTTGACACCTCACGGTGTGTATGACACATATTAGGGGACATGTTAAGCTCGGGGAAAGGGACATGTCATCGTGCATGGCACCTATTGGCCTCGAGAATAGTTATTGGTTAGTGGAATTATGTGTATATGTGTTGCTATTAGTGGCTGGCCAAGGGCATTGTCTAGTTAAATTATTTTTAATCTTAAATTATTTGAAGAAGAGAATAGGGGACAGTGAGAGAAAAATAATGGAAGAAGACTTTAATTTCTTCTTCCTTTCATGTGTCTTTACTTTGTTCTTTCGTTGAGAAGTTAGAGATTATAACTTCATTGCTTGTGGGAGGAAATCGTGATTTTAGCTTGCTTAGAAGTTTTTCTTTTTCGAGCAGTTGCTGGTAACTTTCTTGAGTCCTTCTTTAACCACAATTTCAGTAAAGTTTTAGAAATCGTTTATATAGGACTTAACCGAAAGTATTGGTAAGGGGAGGAATCCCCTTTTACAATGAATACGTTTTGATATGTTTTGATACTAATTGTTCTAAAAGTTTTAGGAATCTTTTTAACCGAAAGTATTGATATGTTTTGATATTAATTATTCAGATTTGTACAGTAATGCTTCGTAACCCTAATTCGACGACAGAGACTGGTTAGGGGTGTTACATGAACTGTATGTATGCAAGTTGTACGATAATGCGAATTGTCTCTATGCGAGTTGAATTGTTATGCAAGCCGTATGACGGTGCGAGTTATAGTGTTATGCGAGTTGTACTAAATTATGAATTGTAGAGATGTTATATTGACTTTGTGATGCATCGTGTAATCCTAATTCAATGGTTAAACTAGGAACTCGCTGAGTTTTATTCGAACTTATCTTGTTTTCTTTTCCTGCCTTTCAAGTATTTTAAAAAAATTATTTCTTGGACTTCTAGGAAGGACGCAACCAGAATCTTCAGGCCTTTTGTAAGCCTATCTCTATTTTTTTTGTAACATGTATATGTCGAGGTAGTTTATATGTTCGAGTTGTAATAGCCTTATTTTGTTGAACTTTCTTAAATCCGGTTAGGTTGTAATTAAGTTGGTGGATTGTATTATGAAGAAAATATAAATGTGTTGATTGGAATTATTTATCTGTAATCTTTGCATTGCTCTGGTATAAAAAAATTTCACAAACTTTAGCTATTAACATAGTCAATTATTCTAGTTTCCACCCCAGTTTGTGTTGCGTGTGAATATGATATGTGAATTGTGCAAGTATACATGTTGAATCAAGTAACAAAGTGATAAGTGAGATCGTCTCCACAAGGACGGATTAGGTATAGAAATGGTCAAATTATGATACTGATTAATGTTATGGCAAAGCTGAGTTAAGTATACAGTGATAAATTAAAATAATAAAGATGAGTGTGAAATATATACTGACTAATATTGGAAAATGCTAAGGCAAAGTAAAAGTAAAAATGCAATAGCAATTACGAGAATATTTACGTGAATAAAACGTGAGTGAATAAATAAATAACTACGACTGCTATGGCAAAGGTGCTGCAGCAATGGTTTGAAGGTCTATGATGTTGATTTGGAATGCTGGGATTACTAAGAATCTGCCCTTACTTTCAGTAATGCCTCAGCATAATCGTACTCAATCTACTACTCAGAAGAGACCTAAAGTGACATGCTTCTTTCAAGAGCTAGATCTCAAGTTACCTAGCCTGTGTCTATAAGCCTTAGCACGGTACCCTGCAATGTTTTGTCTTTTCTCTATACAAACGCTGCTCTATGTCTAGAGTCTGTTGCAAGTGTTCGATCGAATACTCAATTGCATCATTCAATTTTTGTCCAACTAATCCAACCTTTTGATAATTAGTTTCAGTTTAGGGGCTTATTGCACACTCATCTATGTTGAGGGAATGTAAGCATACAATTGGGAAATAAATGAAATAGTAGATTAAATCAAATATGTGCTTCAATCATTAAAGAGAATAAAATTTTTCACTTGTAATCCTAATCCTATGAGATTCAACTCATGGCTTGGCAATTAAAATTCAAGATCAAAATAACATCCAACATCGTTTCAATCAACTCAATTCAATGGAGAACGGATTAAAAAATAATAAAAGAACTTAGGAAGATGGTTGTCGCCAAACCAATCCACAATCCAACAGCTTAGTGTCTTGTGGTGGTTGAGATGGACTGCCTTTGGTGTCCTCTTTCCGTCTCTACTCAGTAGCTACCCTCTATTGTTGCCTCCGGATCTCCACACCTAGGGCTTTCTCCTTTGGCTTTTTATAAGCATTTCGCTCTAGGGTAACTCCAACAGCCTATGATATCTTCTCCTCTTTTTTAGGCAGATATTTCTGGTACAAGTAGAGTTGGGCTAAGACTGGTATGCGCTGAATGTTGACTCGGTCATCTTCCTGGATTGCCACAACGTACAAAATGGCAAACTGTCCAACTTTTTGCCCCGGCAAACCTTCACTCATTTATTTATTTCTCCACAGCCTGCACCTTCCAAACCACCAAACACAACTCTTCCATACGCAATTAAAAGTATTTAACATGTAAGCACCGTCCAAGCTCCTAATGCAAATGATAAATACTAATAAAATGTCCTAAACTGTCATTAAATGTACCCAAGTACAAGCAATTAGCTAGGTCTTAAGGCATGAAATATAACTCTTTTCAAGAGTTATCAGTTTGTCAGTCGTCCGGCCAGGCTTAGGGTGTTACATGATTAATTCATATATTTTTTTGAGTTTATATATATATATTTATAATTTCTATCATTTTATATATTTATAATTGATATATATATTTAGATTATACATATATTTCTTGAATTTTTATACATTTACTTTTTTACATTTTTTAAGATTTATATATTTTATAAAGGAACGTTAAATGACGCTTTTTCATTGACTAAAATTGCCTAAATGTTTTTTTTGCGCAACATCTATTAAAATAGGGATTAAAAAACATAATGTGAGCATACTTTAAGTACCAAAGTGAACCAAAAAATAAGGAAAACCAATTTTTTTATAATTGGAGGAGAGAAATATGATTATTTTAGATCAAACTCAAGCTCTTATGCTTATAATATAATATTCTTGTGACTAAATTAAAAAGTTGTTGGCGGAAAATGAGTTTTTAATATTTCTATTGTTTTGATTAGTTGAAATATTTTGTATATCTTTCATAGGCAAGGGAATTAAAACCAGTTAAAAATAAAAAAATCTATCCCGCTCCATCCCCACTAAAATCCAAAGGCGAATGCCCTTTTTGCCTTTATGCGTTTAAGGCAGCTGCATGCTTTTGTGAAGGAATGATAAGATTTTGAGAAGTGGACAAACTCCTGTCATTCAAAACAGGCAATTACAATGTTCTATACTTGGCCTTTTCTGTGGTGTACCGCTCACTGTTTATATCCAACAGTTTTATGCTATCAAATATTATTTCTTTGCCCCTTTCACTTGGATGCAGAATAACCAATTAACTTGTTATCAATATTTATATATAATCTTTATGCTGTGATTAATGGATGCCTTTAGTATTTAATTTCATGTTTTGTCATAGTAGGTTATGGATTATTGTTTAGAATAAAACTTTTACTTTGTATTCATTGTTAGTCATTTATCAAAGATATGTATATATAATATTTATAAATGTATATTTCCTTAATAGGTTTGAAAATGAAATGGATACTAAGGATTATAAGACATCAGAAGAGGAAAGAACGATAAAGAATACAACACAGTGTGAGTGAGAGTGGCAGGCTTGTCATGTGACCTACAATGGCCACACAACTGTAGGCTAGCAAGCAGCAGGCAAAAGGCCTTGCCTGCGGGGTGACAAACAAATATTAAAAAGAAAAAACCATTAAAGAATGGCCCATGAAACACTGAAATATGCTTCAACCAGCATGGCATTAGCATAGATATATACAAACAATGACTGACTCTGTGTCCCCTATAGCTTGATTGATTGCCTGATTCTGATTCTGATTCTGATTCTGACTATGACCACCCTCAGTCTTCAATCCATCTGACTCACTTCCCACATCCCTTCCCATGCACATATTGCTAAACTGTGAAACACAGAATAATGACAACCAAATAATCCAACATTTTTATCTATTATTTCAAATTAGCCACATCTTTTTGGCATTTCTTGTTAGCCCTTTAGCATGTTTATTAACATTATCATTTTGTCATAAGGCTTCTTGTCTTGGTATTTGCTGGTTCATACCTTATTGTTGATTAATTAATAATCTAATCAAATTGAAGAATAATACATATACCCTTAAATTATTAGTGACAAACCATTTTAGGATGTCACATGATTGAACTGCCTAATTAAAATAGCTTAAAATCGTTTAACTAGAAACCCCAAACTTATAAACAAAGAATAAATACAAAATTCCACAACTTTTCCATTTAATTATTCGAAAAAAGCAATGCCAAATCAACTAAAGTTGGCCAAGTATTTGCTTAATTCTGTTTTCATGTAAGACAAGCACATGGTAACTAGCCTTTTATGGATCCCAAGACATGCCCTTTATCTCAAAAACTCAAATCCCTTTTCCCATCCTATAAAAGCCAAGCCACTCCATTCAAATCTTTCTACAACTACTACATAGAAATCACCAAACAGTGAAAAGAGAGAAGAGATGGCAAAAAAGGTTCAAAGAAGAGCAGCATCTCGTAGAAAGCTTCAGCTTCTGCGAACTCTCACCAATTCCAAATCTGTAATACAAAAACTAGTCTTGATTTGGATTCAAAAAGCTTTTCTGGTTCATGATGTTAATCCCACCTTTTTTTTCCCCCTTTTTTTGAAGGTTAGAAGGAGGTCCATCATCTTAAATGTTCTTCTCCATTTTCACAAGCTTAAAGTCAAGTTGGAAGAAATACAAAGAGAGTACCAAAACCTTATGGCTATCAGAAACGAATATTTCAATCTGTTGAAGCATATGCAAATCCCAAAGGTGATCCGTGTTTTCCTTCATATATACATATATATATAAGTACTTTTGGATTTATGCATTCGTGATGTTTTAGTAGGAAGTGAAAGTGGAGAAGCTTGGGGAAGATCAGTTTGTGGTTAAAGTGAGGTGCAACAGAGGAGGGGATAAGTTGGTGTCAATTGTAGAGGCGTTTGAAGAATTGGGTCTTAATGTTGTTCGAGCTAGAGTTTGTTGCAACCATTTCTTTGCCATGGAAGCCATTGTTGTGGCTCAAGACCAACAAACTACTAAAACCAAAGATGTTACTCAAGCTATTCTTAAGGCCATTGACAAGCAAGGAGGAGAGAGGATTCTTGTAACATAAGAATTTTATCAATTAATATAATGTTGTGTTGGAAAAGTTAATGTTTCGTCTAAGAACCTAGCTTAGCTTAGGTAGATTCTCATTTTCATTTTAATGTTGCAAAAAAATGAAAATGAAGATCAAAGAATATACAATGAGATTTTCATTTTGTATTTTCCTATGATTATCCTATTATATTGTTATTTGTGTGTTAATTTATTTTTATTTTTTTCTAAGGATTATGGGATTATATTGAGATAAAAATATTATGGTAATCCTTGTATTTTATTTCAGATTGTATTAGGGCTCTCTATTGAAAAAAATAGACAAACCGATTCATGCAGCTAGATGGAGTAAAATAGCTTCACAATTAAAATTGTGGCTAAATGCTTAATTGATGTTTTATATATAAAACATAACCATAGCTTGAATCCTTGATCTTTACACCTTTATTTAATTTGATCTCTACCCTTTTATTTGACACAAATTGACTCTTAACCTTTCATTATTAATGTGATAATAAACATTTAATATGTTACACCAAGAAATAATTCAAATTTATATAAAATTCAAAAATAATTTTGAAAAAAAACATAAATAAAAGTTATAATTTTAAAATATATGATTGTTTTTTTAAAAACGTAAAAATCTAAAAAGTTCGAAAAAATATAAAAATTTCTCAAATTTTAAATAAAAAAATTCTAAACTTTTTTAATTTTGATTTTTTTAAAAAAAATGCTTTTACATGTCTAAAATTATAAATAACTCCAAAATTTCTTAAGATGGATATGTTTAATTTGAAAGGTAAGATAAAGATGTTCCTAATTTTATTTAAAAAAGAAAAGAAAAGATGTTCCTAATTTTACCGTGATGCATAGCTTCTCCAGTTTGCCATAAAAGCTTGAATTTCAGTTTGGGTTTGTTGACGGGAAATGGTTCTTTTAGGATAAGTTTTTGAAGTGCCGCTTTTTGGGCAGTCAATCTAGACCATCAACAATTAAAGGTATTGTCCTCATATCAGGATTTTGTCCCCCGGCCTTCGTAGAGAGCCATTTAGGTTTACGGAGGGGGGAGCCTCAATTGTTGGAGATCGATACCTACAAGACTTGGGATACGTCTTAGTATCAGGCGTACAAATAATTATAAGGATACTTGGGCATGCTGTGGATTAAACCACCAACCAAGGCCTTATATAGGACTTATAAGAAAACATGGTACCACTTGAGCTCCCTCTTTGAGGAGGCCAGGGGCGGCTACCCATAAAACAACACTTTGGAGACTTTTCCCAAAAGAGTTGAAAGTTGATTCCCTGTAACAATAAAAGGTGCTTTTTTTGTTGAGAGGTGGTTGACTCTTTTGGGAGAAGTTTTTGAAGTGTCATCCGTCAAGTAGTCGACCCAAACCATCAACAATAGAAAGTATTATCCCCATAGATAGAGTTTTGTTCCCTGGCCTCTGTGGAGAGCCATGTATGATTCATGGAGGGGGCACCTTGGTTGGTGGAGATCGGTATTTTCAAGACTCAAGATACGTGTTAGTATTGGGTGTGTGAATAATTATAGGGGTACTTGGGTACGCCGTGGATGGAATCACCAACCAAGGCCTTATATGAACCTTATAAGCAAACCTGGTGCTACTTGGGCATCTTGGCTTCTTCAGAGAGTCGTGTACGATTCATGAAGGGGTGTTATCTTGGTTGGTGGAGATTGATATCTGCGAGACTCGGGATACGTGTTAGTGTTGGGCGTGTGAATAATTATAGGGGTACTTAGTGCAGTGTGGATTGAAGCACCAATCAATGCCTTATATGAACCTCAAAAATAAACCTAGTACCCCTATAAGTATTCACGCACCTAATACTAATAGGTATCTCAAATCTTATAGGTACCAATCTCCGCTAACCAAGGTGCCCCTCCGTGAACCATATACAGTTCTCCGCAAAGCTCGAAGGATAAAACCCTAACCACAGGGACAATACCTTCGATTTTAGACTATTTGGACCGGCTGCACAGTGGACGACACTTCGAAAACTTCTCCCAAAAGAGCCGATCCCCTGTCAACAAGGTTCAAATTCTAATTTCTCAATAAAAAAATTAGTTAAGTTGACAAGCTCCTTGATTAATCATTAAGATACTTGAATCCAACTTACTTTATATATTACCACTAATTATCTTCTTAAATAAATTTTTGATAAGTTGAGTTATCTATAATTTTTTTTACATTTCTATAAAAAGAGAGATAAATATAAAAAGAATTAAAATTTTGAAAATCTTTTGCTTTTCTAATTTTTTTAGAAAACTTTTAGATTTTTTTTGAATTTTGAATTTTATAATTTTTATGTTTTTTTTTAATTCTGAAGAGAAATTTTTTTATAATTTTTGAAATTATAATTTTTAAATTTTTTGTTAAAATTTTTAAAAAAATTTTAAAGTATTTTTTGATATGTCAAATAAAATAAAAATAGTGTCAGGCCAATAATAAAAGATTGATGACTAATTTGTTTTGAAGAAAAGAGTAAAGACCAAATTGAATAAATGTACCAAGGTCGAAGGCTAAATTTATTATTTATCTTATCTATATAACACTAAAATAAGCATTCAACAGGCACTTTTAACTATAGAGACCATTTTGCCCATTTTTCAATTCAATAGTGGGACCAAAATGTAATGTCATGTATGTATAGGGACTACTATGACACTTTACCAATTTTATTGTTATTTGTTTGTTAAACTATTTATATTTGAGAAATTCTATTATTACTCCAATTATAGATTTAATTTCTATACTTTAATTTGATCAATTTTAATTTATATATTTTCTTAAATTGGTCAATTTTAATTTTATTATTTACCTTATATATAAAACTCCAAAATAACACTTCATCAACACACTTTTTAACTCTAGGGACCATTTTGCCCATTTTTCAATTCAATTAATAACAACAAATTATTAATAAATAATACTAAATATATTTATTTGCGCAATTTTGGTTTTCCAATGTGGCAGAAAGAAAAGTATGAATGTTTTTGTAACATATTAAAATTGCATATTACTGTACAAAATTAATATCTATATTATATATAAAATTAGAAAAACTGACAAATATTTATTTCTATTTTCATTCATATTACTAAATTCACAATTAAAAAATAATTATAATATTTAATCTACACTTATTAGTTAAGAAGTTGAAATAAAATAGAAGAGGTGATAATCATATATTTAAAAATAATTATAATTTAAATTACAATTATTAATTAAAAAACTATGCTAATCTTAAAACAGATTCGTTATTTGAATAGAAAATGAATAGAAAAAGTTGTAATTAAAAATTAATTAAATATTAAATATATAAAATCATCAAGACATATGACATTAGAAGAGAAAACGCGAAATTTAAAATTGGGCGCTGCATGTTGGTTTACACTTTACAATGTGGACTTGCTCAACTTCAAGCCCACTATAATAAAGCCTGTTATTTTGAAGCTGGTCGTCCAAAATAAAGCCCTGAGCCCAGGAAATATATTTTCTTTTAATCTACATTTGGCAATTTCTGTCTTAATGTGTTTTAAAAATTATATATTTATAACTCTATATATAGATTTTTACATATTTGAATATTTGTATCATTTTTTTTTTCTAAAAGAAAACTAAAAGGATGTCATTACTAAAATAAACAATTACATGACTACATGTAGAACACATGTAGCCTAACAGCTGCCCCCAAACCGTCGGTGACACCCTCTAAAAAACTGAACAGGCGCATTAAAAACAACAGTAGCCTTCAAGAAACCTTAAAAAGACTACCAGAAAAACAAAGAAACAAACCAAACAAATCAGAAAAAAATTGCAACCTAACATGATTGGCATTCCTCTCTGTCTGTTCTATTACTATCGTCTATCTCCAAAAAACCATTATTGTTAACGTCCAACGATGGATCCTTAAAGAACCTGAAATCGTCGGAGTCCGCAAAAATCCCTTTCCTCCGACCCATTTCATCCTCAAAACAGAGCCCTTCTATCTTCTTCGGCCACCTCTTCAACTCTTGAAGGTGCCTCCTTAACCCAAATCATCGCCGATGGCTATTGATTTCCTTTCTTCACCATCGTATGTGCCGCTTTGTTCACCGCTCTTCCCACAAAACGACAAGTAAAACTCTCATATCCTTGGGCCCTCATTTTTATTTCTTTAATAATCATAGAAATGTTTGATCTGTCATTCTCTGAAGAACGGATTTTTTTAATAACTATTAAGGAATCCCCTTCCACCACTAGTCGTCCGAATCCCAACTCTTCTGCCACCGTCACCGCTTGTAAACAAGTCTTCGCCTCAACCGTGGTGGCATCGGTCACAAAACTATTTGGGTAAGCACAAGTCGCAAAATGTGCCCCTCACCATCTCTAAAGATTATCCCAAATACCGAACTGGACATGCACTTGTTGAAAGTTGCATCTAAATTGCATTTAACTTCATTAATTCTTGGTGGCGTCCATATTGTTAAACAATGATTAAAAAAGTGAAAAAGATAAACCATTGTATTGAATCATGAAGATTACAGTAGCAATACATCAAAAAAACTTGATCTTTTGGATATACCTGCATGCAGGTTATATAGTAACGTAGGCTAGACTAACTACATTAACTGACTACTGACTTTGCTAACCACTAACGACTAACAACTAACGGTTAATTGATTTTATCAGTTACTCTAACATTCTCCTGGTTTCCCTTTGTTTGATTATTTGTTTCGAGAAGAAAAACAACATCTCTGGGCAACACACAAAGAGCCTGTCGAAAGAAGCCAAATTGCTTAGGTGTAATGGGCTTGGTGAGAACATCAGCAACCTGTTTCTCGGAGGGAACGAAGTTGACTTGCAGGGTGTCATCAAGAACTTTTTCATGAACAAAGTGATGGTCAATCTCTACATGTTTTACTCTAGCATGGTGTGTGGGATTGCCTGCCATTGAGACTGTGGAGGTATTATCACACCAAACCACAGGAGACCAGTAGAGTGTTGTACCAACCTCAGCTAACAACTGCTTGATCCACAGCAACTCAGACGCATAATTGGCAAGGCTGCGATACTCGGTTTTAGATGAAGATCGAGACACGACTGCCTGTTTCTTAGAAAACCAAGCAATTGGATTTGGACCTAGGTAGATGACATAGCCAGTGGTGGATCGCCTATCTTCAACGAAAGAGGCCCAGTCAGCATTGAAATAGCAGGTTAGCTGAAATTGACCTTTGGAGTAAAGAATCCCCTGAGTGATAGTGCCACTAAGATATCGAAGAACCTGCTTAACTACCTTCCAATGAGCCTCACTTGGCGCATTCATATATTGGCTGAGCTTGTTAATACAGTAGGACAAGTCAGGTCGAGTGATACTGTAACAGCCTAATTTCAGTGGTGTCAGAACAGTGATTCGAGATCACTAAATCTGAAAAATGAGTAGGAAATATTATTAATTTAATGAGTATAAGTTAAATGTGAAATTAGGAAAAATTTTGAAATAGTGAATAGTGTACAAAATATATATATATTAAAATAATTAGAATCGAAAACGAGGTATTGAGACATCAAGAATTTTAAATCAAGCCATAAATGTTTTTATAAATATTTATGGAGTGTTAATAAGATAGTATTAAAGTTTCGTCAAGAAATTTTAAAGTACTGATAGCTAATTGAACAAAAAGGGCTAAATTGTATTAAATACAAAATTGTGGGAAATGATTAAATAGCTTAAATGATAAAAGAAAGAGGGTTTAAAAGGCAAATAGACCCAAGGTCTATTTGGGCTGGACGGCAAGTGCATGAAATCAGCAATAAAATAAGGAGAATTAAGGGTAAAATTGGAAAATTGTAAAATTTACTTAATAAAGCTAGGACTAAAGTGGAATTATCTAGATTTTTCTTTATTTTTCTGCATTCTCATCAGCAAAAACACCATGGAAGAGTTACCTTAAGCTGGTTTTTCATATTTTTACTGCAAGTAAGTTCAATTCTTGATTATTTCTTGAAATTTTTGTGTTTTTGTGACTTTTACAACTAGGTCCACTTGTTGAATTCATTAGTTTTTGATTCTATGAAAGAAATAGAAAGTTGCTATGAATATGTGCTGGAAGTATATGATTATTTGGCATGGAATTAGAGCTTTAAATTGTTTATATGCTGATTTTATTGAAAGAATTGAATAGAAAGTAAATGTTTGAGACCTAAATTGTAAAAGAGTTTGAAGTTAGAGTTTTATGTGGAAATTCTGAATTTTAATAGTTATGAAATAACTTATAATGTCTAGGAAAAGTATTAATTGAGAAAATTAGCTTAATTGAGAGGTTAATTGAGCAATGACTGAATTGTATGAACTGTGAAATTTGGGGCAAAATGAAAATAAACATTTTGCACTAAAATAGTTTTAGACAGCAGCAATAGTCTAACTTTGAAAAATCACAAAAAAATGTATAAATCTAATTAGAGGATGAATAAAACATGAAATTAAAGCTTATCGAGTCTAATTTCTTATAAAAGAAACGGTGTGAGCAATGGAATTGTAAATCATGAGATTTAATAAGTTTTGTGAGACAATATCAGAATGATTTCGGGTTCCCCTGTTCTGACTTTCGAAAATCATAAAAAATTGGATAAAAATGATTAAGAGATTAAATTTATATGTTTAAAATACTTAATGAGTATATTTTCAATATAAATAAGCAGGAACATCATCTGAATCTCTTACGATGAGATAATTAATTCTTAGTGAAGAAGGGTCGAAACTGTCAGATAGCAGAACAGGGGTAACTTTAAAGAATAAACTGTACTTATTGGCTAAACCAAAAATTCTGAAAACTTTATGCTAATAAGATATGTAACTATAGTTTCAGAAAAAATTAGCGGATCTTAATTTCGAGTTCTGTAGCTTAAGATATAAATAATTTAGTGACTATGACTCAAATGGACAGTTTTGAATATACATATAAGTAAATAGTGAAATTATTGATAATGTTACTTGTTGCATGTTATATAAATTAAGGATGTGGAATGGAGAGGAGGGCGAGGAAAATATGTATGAATATTCAGCTAGCATGGCTAATTTGCATGTTTTAGGCTCATGGACTAAATTGAATAAAAGTAAAATTTTATGGGTAATTTTGTAAAAATGTTAGAAATGACCAAATTGCATGAAATGAATTATTTTATTATTTAAAATTACAAAATTGAATGAAATTATTAATTTAGCTCAAGATCAGGGAAAAACATGTTTTAAGGATTAAATTGAAAAGTGTTAAAATTATGGAAAATTCTGATATTTTATAGAATTCATGGGTTGTTATCAATTTGTTTGAGAATAATGGCTAGAAATAAGGACTAAATTGCAATAATTTTATTTTATTTTAACCTAAGGATGAAATCGTCATTAATTAAAAGTTTAAGGGTAAAATGGTAATTTTGTTTAGAGCATTAGTTGAATGTATTACAATATGAAATAAATGAAAACGGCGATCAAATTTCTTTATAAAGATCTGGATAACTTGAATACGAGACTTGAACGTGGAAAAGAAAAGATATCGGATTAATGAAATTATAAACATGTACAAGCAACAAGGTAAGTTAGTGTAACTTGAATTGTATTTTTAAATGCATGAAATATCGATATAATGAATTACCTGATTTATGTTTATGAAGAAATGGCAAGAGAATGAGATTTATCATGACATGTAAATAGGTGATTATTTTTGATACGTTGATACAAGGAAATTAATTAAATTGAGACGAGAAATAAATTCAAGTAAAACATATCGAGAAAAATAAGTACGTTAAGGGACAATATGTTTGATTTTAATTGGTTCCAAATATGAATGTTAGATAAAATGAAATATCTGATAAATAAATTGGTAACTCCGGTAATGCTCCGTAACTCTATTCCGGTGACGGATTCGGGTTAAGGGCGTTACACATACACACATATTGAAGCATGCCAATTGTACTCTGATATAAACGATCATCAGTCAGGGGAGAACTCTCATCAGTCGCCACCCGCTTTGGAAAACTCACCATGGGTGTTGGTGTAGGTGTTGCGGTTGACATCCCAGTTTTGGACAGAATTTCTCTAATGTACTTTTATTGACTTAAAAACAACCCTTGAGGTGTATGCTGGACAGCAATCCTTAAGAAAAAACTAAGTGACCCCATGTCTTTAAGAGCAAATTTTGTGTTTAGCAGTTGCACAACCTCATCAATCTCTTGATTGGAACTGCCGGTGATAACTATATCGTCAACATAAGCCATGAGTAGAAGAAGACTTTCGGATGTATCACGAATGAACAAGGAAGGATCAACTTTGGATGCATGGAAACCAAGCTGACCAACCAGATACTGTCGAAGAGTTTGAAACCGTGTGCGAGGGGCTTGGCGCAATCCCTATAGATCTTTGTTTAACCGACACAAGCTGCTGGCCATTAGGACCAACTTCTTCAAACCCAGGGGGCTGTTCCATATAGATTTCCCTTCATGACCGAAAGAGCAAGAACAGTGCGAATGGTAGCAGCCCGAACCACAGGACTAAAAGTTTCTCAATAATCCGAGCCTGCATGTGAGAGAACCCTTTGGCCATGAGGCGAGCTTTATACCTGTCAATAGTACCATCAGCCTTTAGAGGGTGATCTGTCAGAGGGAGAGGGAGTTGGGCTAGAGGTATGAGATGTAGGGTCAATAGGAAAAAAATCAATAGGGGTCAACGGTGGAGTTGGTTGGATAGAAGTGTGGAACTAAGGACTAGCTGTTGATAGAACAAGAAGTTTGGAACTGGACAGAGACGGAGATGACTTACAAGGGGACTTGGAGATGACATCTTTAAAGGGAAATACTATTTCATGGAAGGTGACATGGTGTGTGACATACACTCGGCCAAAAGAATCTTGACAGTGGTAGCCCTTATGCAACCGGGAATAACCCAAAAAGGTGCATGGGGTCGAC
The DNA here is from genome assembly GCA_025698475.1 of Gossypium anomalum. NCBI lineage: Eukaryota > Viridiplantae > Streptophyta > Magnoliopsida > Malvales > Malvaceae > Gossypium > Gossypium anomalum. The sequence continues at coordinate 74,588,678 of CM046961.1, forward strand.
CTATACTGTAACTTGTGAGTGTTGAAAGGGCGAAGGTTGGGGAAGCACAGGCAGCCAAAAACACTTAAGAAGTCATAGTTGGGCAAGACGTTGAGCAACTTTTCATAGGGTGAGATGTTGGTGAAGGGTTGAGAGGGTAATCGGTTGAGCAAATAAACTGCAGTAACAAAGGCATCATTCCAATAAGTCAAGGGCATAGAAGCATGCGCCAACATGGAGAGACCCACTTCGACAATCTGTCGATGTTTTCACTCAACCAGACCATTTTGAGCTGAGGTATACAGACATGTAAGACGATGCACAACCCCTTTGCAGGGATAGGTACAGTTTCAAAGCTTGAAATTCACCGTCCCCATCAGTTTGAAGAATTTTAAGCTTGCAACAAAGAACCCTTTCAGCTTGTTTCAGAAACTGTGGAAACATAGTAAGAACATCAGACTTCTTTTTCAGAAAGTAGACCCAAGTGTAGCGTGTATAAACATTTGTAAAAGCAACATAGTAGCAAAAAGTATTGGAAGTAACTAGAGCTGGACCCTAGACATCAGCAACTACCAATTGAAGTGGTGCAGTATATTCGGTTACAGACTTCTGAAGTGGCTGCCTATGTTCTTTGCCCAAATGGCAAGCAATACAAGGAAAAAATCAGTATTGACAGTAGGATGAATGTTACACTTGTGTAGAGCCTTAGTAAGTATAGCTTTACAAGGGTGACCTAACCTACAATGCCATACATCAAAGGAAACACCGAAACTAGCAACAAAACAATGAGCTGAAGCGAGCGAGTCTGACTGAGCATTATCAGGCAAGTGACGCTTGTATAGTCCATTTTGCACTGACCCTTTAAAAAGCACTTCCCCTGTGTGCATGTCACGAACTTGACACTGTGTAGGAAAAAACTCAAACATCACCTGGTTATCTTTAGTAAACTTTGAAATAGGCAATAAGTTCTTGGTAATGCCAGGCACAAACAGTAAAGACCGCATGTAAAGGGGTGCGAACGAGTAAGCAAAGAAGACTAACCCGAGGATAAAACCGAGAGAGTATTTCCATTACCAACATACACCTTACCTGGACCTTTGTATGGTGTGCTGTTGGCCAGATAAGTAGGCGAGTGTGTGAGATGGTGAGTGGCCTTAGAGTCAAGATACCATGCATTATCTCAACAGTCTCGGGTGTGGTAATATAAGCTTGGGGTTGTGGAGTTACTGGAGTAGGTGAACTCGTCGGTAGGAAATCGCTGGCTACAAATGGATTAGACCAAGGAGACGATGGCATTGAGGATGGAAGAAACCAGCTTGGTGAGGCATTGGGAACAGTGGGAGGTGTAGGGGATAACCAAGGCATTATGGGAGAGCCAGCACCGAACATGCAATCATTTTCCTGAGGGGGTTGAGGTGGCTGATACCCTGTACTTTTGTAGGAGGCATCAAACTTATAATAGCAGAGATCAATAAGGTGACCTTGTTTCTCACAAAGCTGACACTGAAATCGTGAGCCAGACAACAGACCACGCCCTCGCCCTCGAGCGCTAGTGGGTGGACGATAGGCAAGTGAAGACTCACTGCTGTCAATTGAACTTGGGGGCTGATGCGAGACCATATTAGCAGAAGTAGGGACCTCAAGAACGGGAGAAAATTAACGTGTCTCAGCATTCAGGAGCATAATAGTGACACCCTGAAGTGTGTAAGGTGTCTGACTGACGGTGATGATTGTAATAATGGATTCATAATCTGAAGGTAAACCATTGAGGATTGCGGTAACATGCTCATAATTACTGATGATCTCGCCACAACTAGCAAGACTAGCACAGTACCCCTTAATTTCCATTAAAAAATCTTTCATAAACAAATCACCTTTGCGCTGAGAGTGCAAAGCACGCCTGTAAAACATCAGCCTGGACGTGGTTTTGCTACCATACAAATTATCAATAGAATTCCAAATTTGAGCACTAGTGTCCATACCAATAAGATGAGAAAGAACTGTTGAACTGACGGATGACAAGAGCCAAGATGCAAGAGCACTGCCTTACTGCTCAAACCGAGTAAACTCAAGATTTTCTTGGGGTACACCATCAGCATCAGGAAGAAACTGAGAAGGAGGAACAGTTCGAGAATCCAATAAACTTTGAAGCTTAAATGTTTTGATCACTAAAAGAATTTGTTGACGCCACAACTGATAGTTAGTATCATCAAGAAGAACACTAATTTTCTTGGTAGAGAAGAACCTACTATCAACAACACCATCAGTAACACTGGAAGCCATCACAGGCACAGCCGATTGAATAGCAGATGTACTGGAAGACATGAAGAACTCAGACTACTAATCTCTAGGGATCAATGGACCTCTGATATCATGTTAAACAATGATTAAAAGAGTGAAAAAGATAAACCACTGTATTGAATCAAGAAGATTACAGTAGCAATACATCAAAAAAAATTAATCTTTTGGATATACCTGCATGCAGGTTATATAGTAACGTAGGCTAGACTAACTGCATTAACAGCTAATAGTTAACTGATTTTATCAGTTACTCTAACACATATACTCTTCATCTGGTTCATAGATGTTGAAATCACGGATTCTGTAAATGTGCTATCTGAATAATATGCTTTAATTAACGTAACCAGACCCACTATGTTCTGTTTTTCACCCTGATGATATACCTTATTTATGTAGTACCAAACTGCCCAGAACACAATAGTTAGCCATTTGCATTTCTCTTCTCTTGTATAAGAAAATATATTTGCTAACCACAATTTACAACTTTGTCCTTGGATGTTGGGTGAGACATCCACCCTCACCGTTGCAGAGTACTTTTAATAAACATGCAATCCCAGAAGATATAGCTCACCAATTCCTCTATTGTATGACAGAGAGGACAAATGTTCACCACCTGCGGATTCTTCACTTGTAAATTGTCAAACATTGGGATATAGTTATTAGCAATTTTCCGTGTTGTAATTTTTATTTTGCTTGTAACTTGTAACTTCCATAATTTGTTGTAGAAGTTCTGTAATAGCTTAGATTGTTGTAACATTTCCCCTTGCGTTGCTATAACTTTTTCACTAAGCAGCCATTTATAGCCACTTTTTGCCTAAAACACACCTATACTGTGTCCCCTCCACACTCTTTCATCATCAAGATCATCTTCAGCAACTGGGATTGTCAAAATTTTGTTTACCTGCTCCTCAACAAAAAGCTTCCTTAGGATGTCCAACTTCCAGGTAGCTGTCTCTCTATTTATAAGATCTGCTACAACTGAATAATTAATATCAATATTCTGAATTCTAACTTTTCCATGTCCAAGTCTTGGTAACTAGACATCATTCCAGATGTTTATTGATTTTCCGTTTCCAACCCTCTAGCCCATGCCTAGCTTCAGAAGTCTTCTGGTTCCCTATATGCTTTTCCAGGTAAAAGATGGGTGAGATCCTAAACTGGCAGTCATAAAGTCACAATGTGGGCTTTTTTTATAAAAATAACCCAAAAAATTTAATTAATTATCAAAATGACCTATTTTTAATTAAATACAAAAATGACTTAAAATCTACAGTAAAAGTTGGTGGAGTCAAGTGATTTGGTGCCACCAACATGCCACGTCAGCATCCATGAAAAAAATTAATTTTTTGGTGGAGTCATGTAGAATGGCGCCACCTGTATAAATATCATAAAAAAATTGCAAGTTCTGGAAATATGAGGGACTTCAAAATAAATTTACCATTTTTTGGTGGAGCTAATTAATTTGGCGCCACTAGTTTCTTGACACCACCTGTCACTTTCTTTCTTTTTTTTACTTTTTTTCTTTTGTCCTTTTTTTTTTTTAAGTTTTGTTTTTATCTTTATTTTATTTTATTTTACTTATTTTTTATTATTAATTTTAATAAATTTGAAATGTATATTTGAAATATTTTATAATATATATATTTAAATTTTAAATATATATTTTTAAATTATTTTTTAATTTTTAATATATTTTTTTGAAATTATTTTTTAAATTTTAAATATTATTTTTAAATATTAAATATATATTTTTAATAATATAAAATATTTTAAATATTTTAAAGATATGACCTTTTAAATTTATTATTAGTTTTATAATATTTTAAATGTATATTTTAAATTTTAAAATTTTTTAATTTGTTTTATAATATTTTAAATATTATTAAATTTTAAATATAATTTTTATAAATTATTAAATAATATTCAAAATTTTAAAAAATATATATTTAAAATTTTAAAAATATATATATTATAAAATATTTTAAATATAAATTTCAAAATTTTTAAAATTAATAATAATAAAATAAGTAAAATAAATAAAATAAAGATATAAACAAAACTTAAAAAAAGGATGAAAGTAAAAAAGTAAAAAAAAAAAAAAAAAAAAGAAAGTGACAAGTGGTGTCAGGGGGAATCTGGTGGTGCGAAATTAATTGGCTCCACCAAAAAATGGTAAATTTATTTTGAAGTCCCTCATATTTCTAGAACTTTCAGTATTTCCATGGTATTTATATAGGTAGCATCATTCTACATGGCTTCACTAAAAAAATAATTTTTTTTATGGATGTTGACGTGGCATGTTGGTGGCATCAAATCATTTGGCTCAACCAACTTTTACTATAGATTTCAGGTCATTTTTGTATTTAATTAAAAAAATGGATTTTGATAATTAATTAAATTTTTTGGGTTATTTTTATAAAAAAGCCCACAATGTGGATAATCCTTTTCTTTCATGACACGAGCAAACAAACAATCTGGTTTCATAATTAACCGCTATCCTTGTTTAGCAAGTATTGCTATATTGAACTTGGTTAATTTCCTAAATCCCAATCCCCCCTTGTGCTTTCGGCTAGCACCTCCCCCTCCAATCACACTAATAAATTCCCTTTCCTGTTTTAGAATTTTTCCACCAAAATTTACTAGTAATGCTTTCCAGTTCACGACATAACGTAACAGACAACAAAAAACATTACATTGGGATGGCTTGTAAAATTGCTTTAATAAAAACTTCTTTACCTCCAAGTGACAATTGATGTATGCTCCAATTTTCAATACTTTTCTTGAATCTATATTTGAAACTTTCAAATGCCTCTTTCTTTCGCTTTCCAATCATAGTTGGTAACCCGAGGTATTTTTCAAGGTTACTAGAGACCCTTACTCCTATAGTTTCCCCAGTTTGTTCCTTCTTGATGCTCGACACATTATTGCTAAAAAATATTTGTGACTTTTCAAAATTGATCGATTACCTTGAAACTCCTTCATATTTGGTCACTAAAGCTTTAATAACAATAACCTTTTCCAGGCTTGCCTCCCCAAACAAGATGCTGTCATCTGCAAAAAATAAGTGAGTTAAAGAAAGCCCACTTCTCCCGACTCTTACTCCTTTAATAGCTCTTTCAAATTTTGCCAATTTATTAAGGGAAGAAAAACCTTCCGCACATATTAGAAATAAATATGAGCTAAGTGGGTCGCCTTGCTTTAATTCTCTTGTGGATTTCAATTTTTGCCGTTGCACCCCATTGAACAAAACCGAATATTCCACCGTTCTAACATACTCCATAACTAAGCTTAACCAATCTTCACAAAAACCCATACGCCTTATAACTTATTCAATGAAACTTCATTTCACTCTATCATGTGCCTTACACATGTCTAATTTCAAGGCAAAATGGCCCAGCACACCTCGCCTTTTTTGTGTCAGCGATTGTAGCACCTCATATCAATTAACGCATTATCCATAATTTTTTTGCCAAGAACAAATGTTGCCTTTACTTCATCAATACATTTATCTAGCACTGTTCTAAATCTATTTACCACCACTTTAGATATAATTTTATACGACACATTACATAGGCTAATCGACCTAATTTGTGACAAACAAGTTAGAGAGCTCACTTTTGGGATAAGCACGATGCTAGTGATATTTAAAATGCCAATCTCCTTTCTTCTATTCAAAACGTCTAAGCAATATTTAGTAATCTCATCTCCAACATTGTGTTAATATTTTTGATAAAAAAGTGCATGATGATCATCTATACCTGATGCCTTTAAAGGTGCTATATTCTTTATTGCTTCCCTCACTTCTTCGGATTTAAATTGTTCAATCAGCTCAGTGCTCATGTCTTCATGAATACATCTTGTTATCCACGACATCACTCTCTCATTATTGCTCGTATATGAAGTTGTGAATAATTCATTGAAATTTTCAGCTGCCACTTGCCACTTGTATCTTCTCCTCCTCTCCTTTGAACCAATCCTTATTTGGCTTTTTTAGCCTTTCCACAGTGTTCTTCTTTTTTCATTGGTTTGCTAGATTATGGAAAAAAAATTGTATTTCTATCTCCAAAGTGGAGTTAATTTGCCCTTACACATTGTTCCTAAAACATCTTTTCTTTGTCAGCTTTCAAGTTTAGAGCCAACTTGACTTCTTCCATTTCTGCCAATACTTCATTGTTCAGATCAAAATTGCTCAGTTTATTCAGCTACATATTTAACAGTGATGATGCCTTCCTCTTACTGGCAGTAATTCGCCCCAATTCATCTCTAAAAAAATTTCCTAACTTCCCTAATTTGGAAGGGACATCAACTAAACATTCTTCCCAAAACTTTTTAACTCGCTGTTCATATTCTTCCTCCATGATCCAATTTGCATAAAATCTAAATACCCTTTTTCTCTTTGCTTTGTGCTTTCTACTTTCAATCCCCAAATCAACTAGAATCAGATAATGATCTGACATAGCATGCGGCAAATGTTTTAAAGAATACTTTGGAAAACTCTCCCACCATGCCAAATTTGACACCCATTTGTCAATTCTCTTTCGAATATTATTTTTTGGTAATCAGCCTCTCTCCCAAGTGTACCATCTTCCCATAAATCCTATATTGCTAAGTTCACAGTCCTCCAATACTTTCCTTAAGCAAGCTATATTTCTTTTGTTCCGTAGTTGGCCCCCCTTTTTCTTAAACGAGAACATAATTTCATTAAAATCTCTTACAACTATCCATGGTAAATCTCGATAAGACCCTAACCTTCTAAGAAGATCCCATGACTCTCTCTTTTTTTTATGTTATTCTGGTGCACTATAGAATCTTGTAAACCTCCTCGATGGCATATTCTTTCCATCCTTTACTTCCACATCAATATGGTTAGTTGAAAAACTTCTCAATTGTACAACATAATCCCTTTTCCACCCAATTGATAGATCCCCTTTTGATCCATGTGCACCAATATCAATTCCGTTAGTAAAACCACATTTTAATTGAACCTTATCCATTCTTTTTCCACTCAACTTTGTATTAATTAGAAACAAATTTTAGGGTTGTATATGCCTCACCATGTTTCTGAGAGAATTAATCACCCGTAGACTCCCCAAGTTAATTTAGGATTTTCGTTTCTCCTGGTCGGCTCGCTTATTAGTGGCCATGAATCTCTTATTAAATTCAATCAATAAACAATTAATACCAGACCCATTTGACTGATCATCCCTTGCTCTGTGTCTCATTTTCTCCTCACAACTTTAAATTGGCTTGTTCTCCATTATAGTCTCTTTGATCCATCTTTCACGCCCCTTGAACAATTGCATTTCTTTCCTTACCCATAACATTTTGATCATCCATATTCATACTTTGGTGACTACTACCTCCTTGAAAACCCTTCACCTCATCCTCCCCTAACCACTTACTCTTATTTGGAACCTTTTTTTGTAAATGTGCCCTTAAAGATATGTCCCATCCAAAATTTACTTCTTGAGTCCCGATTGTCATCATGACAGGGCAGAACCTTTCCCTATGCCCTAATTTCCCACATAAGTAACAAAAAAGGTGTTAGTTTTTCATATTGGAAAAAAACATATCCCTCTTACCCTTGTCCCAATGCCATTTTTTTCTTAATCTTCTAGGCTAGTCTTATATCAACTCCAGTTCGAAAATGCATATACCAATGTTCCCCTATCATAATTGAAGTAGCATCGTATTGGATGAACTACCCAAAAAAATTATCTAGTTGTCTTGCCAATCCCTCCGATATAACCCCAAACGGCAGATTATAGATCTGAACCCAGAAATCAATATAAACTAATGGGACTTTCATCAGGTCTTCCCCATTATTCAATCAATGGAAAACAATAAGGTGCCTATTGAATGACTAGGGTATACTATCCAAAACCCTTTTTATATCAACCTTATAGAAAAAACGGAACAAATACCTTTTTTTCCCTAGATCTTTGATTGTAACTCCCCCCAACGGATGTCGAAGATTAGCCAGAGTTCTTCTCAGAGAGGGAAAATGAACCATACACTCCGTTAAAGCTTTTCCTACTCAACAAAATCGATAGTCATCTTTTAAATCATTCAAATCGTTTTCACAAAGAATCGGCTCTTCCTCTTAATCGTCAAGATTTAGATTTGCAAGCTCTTCCTTCATTACTAATAAAAATCCCAAACCTACGATAAGGGAAACGTGCCTATAGCAGACGGAAAACAGAAAAGAGACGTGCTAAAACTCTTTAGCAGACAAAAGAACTATTTTGAGTTTTATTAATTGTAAATATTAATCTTTTTTTTATATTCGTATCACAATTAAATTTATATTTGTTAATCCAATCTAACTTAATAAAAATAATATAATTTTTATTGCTTATAAAAATAAAATAAATTCGTGAGTGAGTGAAATTAATTATTTACATGTTTATAAAAGAATAAAATGAGATACTTAGAATAGGAAAAAGTTTAAGTATCCGGTTGACTCGGTCAGGAGTTTAAATAATAGTATAGAAATACCATTGATGGAGATAATAAAATATGCAAAATAAAATTACAATGTATAACATAAATTAAAAAAAAGCTTTGGTTGAGAGTAAAATTGACTTTGTATCGAAGCAAATTATAGGGGTTCAAACTTCAAATCCCACCATATCCAATTTTTATTGGTTTTTTTGAAAAAAAAGCTAAAGTATTCTTGAATAATATAATTTATTTTAAATATAGAAAGTTATTTTTATAATTTCTCTAATTGAATTGGTACATGATTGACTCGTGACACCAACTCAGTAAGGACCTAAATAATAGTATAAAAATATAGATATACGATTGATGGAGATAATGAAGTATGCATAATATAATTAAAATATAAATATTATATTATATAAAGCTTTGGTTCAATGGTATAATTAATGTTTTATTGATATAAATAGCATAAGTTCAAATCGCACCACATATAAATTATTTATTTCTTTTTGTTAAGAAATAAAAAGATCAAAGTACCCTAAAATAATATAACTTATTTTAATTATAAAAAATATATTTTTTTTTGAGCAAAGTTGATGCCCGATTAATTTATGACACAAGCTCACTTAAGGTTCCGTTTGTTTCGACGTAAAAGCTTTTACGTAAAATATTTTCAGCCTTTTTCGATATTTGTTTCATGTAAAATAGGATGGTCAACGTAAATGGTTTTTCAATCAATGTAAAATTACCCCCTTATCCACGTAAAATGTCTTACCAAATTATTTTTCGCAACATTTTCCAAACTGATAAACCCTCATACCCACCCAAACATTGGGTCAAAGCACTTGGATGTTACATTCTCTACTACATTCTTCACTTATCAATTTTTTTTCTTATAAACTTTCATAATTTTTCCAATTTAGTCTCTTTTTTTCATAAAAATTCAATCAGAGTAATCAACAATATTAACTATTTGAACTAATTAATAATATTAAAAAATTATAAGACCGAACTATGTTATCAATAAAATATAAAGTTTAAATTTAAGTTTAGGCATAGTAGAAGGGCCATAAATGAAATATGACCATTTTCCTATATAAGGAAAAAAATTGTTGGCACATGTGTCAATTGAAGAATGCTTGAGGGTCTTCTTTTATATATAAGTATTGGATTGGGTTAATTATTTGTTTCTTTGTATCAAATTATAGAGTAAAAATTTGAAGGTCAAAATATATTTTAAGTCTTTGTACACTTTGTACATTTGAAATTTAGTCTCTCTAATTTTAATATTAGGAATTTAGTCAATTTACTTTTCAAATTTAAAAATTCAGGTTCAGTTGTTACCAATATTAAAATTTTTCTGTTAAATTCACTAGTCTGACATTTTATTTTTTAAAAAAAATTCACTTGATAGTGATGTAAAAAATCACGTTGAAAATGCCAATGTGGATTTTTTTTCTTGAAATCACCCATTCGAACTCGTTACGTTAGAATAAATTTTTTTGGTTGAAATAGTGTTCTAGAGAACAAAAATGACATCATCATTGTAATTAAATAGTTAACAATATTAACTATTTAGATTAACTAATGACATTATAAATGTAGGGATCAAATTATGTCAAAAATTAAAGTATACAGATTAAATCCAAATTTTAACATAGTATAGGGGTCAAAACTAAAATTTGACCGATGACATATAATGTAAAAAAAATTAAGGGAAACCCAAAAGATATGTCCCCTTAGGGCATTCAAATTATAGATAGCTACGTAACATTTTAATCAAAAAGTTAATGATACTAACTATTTGGGTTAGATAATATTATTATAAAAATATAAGAATCAAAATATGTTAGAAATTAAAATATAAAGATTAAATATCAAATTAAAATAAGGGCTAAAATTGAAATTTAACATTTTTCTGTAATGTAAGGGAAAAAACCATATACTTTCTTAAAAAAAGAGTACACTGTGTCACATAGAGAATGCCATAGACACTACTTTAATATGTAGGTACTAGTATGATTTCCGGTCCAAGACTTTGTGTTGGGTTGATTATTTACACGTGTAAAATTGTAGAGTAAAAAGTTGAAGGTTAAAATATATTGTAAGTTTTTGTACACTTTGTACATTTGAAATTTAGTCTCTTACTTTAAATTTCAGTAATGTAATCTTTTTACTTTTTGTATTTAAAAATTTAGATCTAATTGTTACCACTATTAAATTCTCTAGTGTAACATTTTGAAATTAAAAAAAAATACATATTCACTTTGTAGTCATATAATAATAAAAATAATGTTTAAAATACCAATTAAGATTTTTTTTTCTTAAAAACACCCATTTAAAACTATCATAGGAAAATAATCTTTTTCTATTGAAATAGCATTCTTAAGAAAATTTGATGTCATCATTTTGATTGAAATAGTTAACAATATTAACTATGTAGACTAACAAATGGCAATAGAAAAGTAGATGGATTGAATTATTTTAAAAATTAAAGTATAAAAATATCAAGTTCTAGTATAGTCTAGGGGCCAAAATTGAAATATGGTCATTGTATTGTAATGTAAAAAAAAGAAAAAAGAAAAAAAAAGAAGCAATGCAGACTTAAAAGAAATGGGAAATCACATGCCAATCTCTAAGACTCTAAAGACATTCAAATTATATACAACCACATAATATTTTAATCTAAAAATTAACTTTATTAACTATTTGAACTAATTAATAACATTATACAAAATATAATTACTAAATTATGTAGAAATTAAAATATATATATTAATATTTTAATCTAAAATGTAAAAAGAAAGAAAAAAAAAAAGAAAAAAAAAAGAGAAGATAAACCATTGATGCATGTCAACAAAGGAAGGTCTAACCTTCCTTTTATAGGTATTAGTATTGTTCTCATGCTTCGCATTAAGTTAATTATTTGTTTGTACTAAATTATAGAGTAAGAAATTGAATATTAAAATATGCTTGAAGTCTTTATACACTTAATACATTTTAAATTTAGTTTTTCTATTTTTATTTTCATGAATTTAGTCCCTATACTTTTTAAATTTAAAAAATTAGATTTAGTTGTTACCACTGTTAAAATTCTTCTATTAAATTTACATGTGTGAGATTTTAAATTTAAAAAAGATCACTTAGTTGTGATGTAACCAAAAAATGTACAATGAAAATGCTAAGGTGAATTTTGTTTCATAAAAAAATTAATTCAAACTCATCATGATAATATTTTTTTGTTAAAATAGTGTTCTTAAGAAAAAATGATTTCAAGATTGTAATTGAAATAATTAAAAATATTAACTATTTAAACTAGTTAATGACATTCAAAGTAGATGGGCCAAATTATGTAAAAAAAATTAAAGTATATAAAGTTAATCTAAGTTTCAGCACAATATAAGGCTAAAATTAAAATTTGGTCCTATCTTATTAAAAAAGCAAGGCAAACCCCAAAAAATGTGTCAGTCTAAGACAATTAAGGCATTCAAATTATACATAACCACAAAATATTTTAATTTAAATGCTAATGATATTAACCATTTTTTTAGGTAATGATATTAACTGTTTAAATTAACTAATAACATTATAAAAATATAGGGACTAAATAATATTAGAAATTAAAATTAAAATTTATGTATATTAGAGAGAAAATGAAATTTAAAATTTTCTTACAATGTAAAGAAAAAAAGAGAGAATCGTACACATGTTAACAAAAGGATGACCTTAAGGGCCTTCCTTTAATATATAGTTATATAGATTGTAAAAATAAATGACCAAATTAAATAAAATTAATATATTAATATGTAAGGATTAAATCCCAAACATGATTATAGTAGAGGAATTAGTACTAAAATTTGACAGTTTATATTAAAGGACAAAAAAAGAGAAGTGGGTATACACATGTCATAAAAAAGCCCTAATATTATAGGTTGTGGATTGAAGCCAATGACGAATGCACACAGAATGTCCCATGAAGGTTAACTGATCAAATAGGGCTTATTTAACCCACTTGAATTGGCTTGATTTGTGGAACACTTGGAGAGTCTCGTTTATGTGAAGCCTTAGTAACCTAATAAAATACTTTAGTAAAGATAGAGTTACCATGGTGAATATTGTAAATCCTAAATAATAAGATTGTATAGAGTTTAATCCCCTTAGGACTCTCATCTTGTAGATAAACTTTAATCTTGATAATCGATGTAATTTAAATTGTATCGTTTAATTTAGGGGAGCTCAACTATAAATAGAGACATTTCCCCTCTATTTTAATCATCTCACTTAGTTGTAATTCTTCAAAGTAATAGAATACTTTGAGAGCATTTACTCAAACACTTGGTGTGCTTTTCTGTTTGCTTTTTGCTTGAGAGTTTGCTTCTGTTTATTTTCAATGCCTTAGAGAATTTCCCTTGAGAATCTCACTTTTTTGAGAGATGGTTGACTTAGGCGGATTTGAAGCAAAGGAATAGCCTAAGGATATGTGGCTTGCTAAACTAAAGATCTAGCTTCGTGACAGTTGGTATTCGAACCAATGTTCGGTAAGCCTCTAGTTGAGATAATGAAAAGAGTAAACAAGCATATTAAGACTAGGGAGACCTATGGGAGGGCAAGAAAACAATTAAATTGAGGGATATGTTGTCGCCTTTGGAAATTCGAGTTATTAATCTTAAGGAATCCATGGTTTGTGTGAAGGAAAACAGTGATGGTAGTTGAGGGACACACTGATGAGCTAGACTCGTTGAAAGAGTTGTGACACCCCAAACCCAACCGGGATGGTCTGACCTGAATTCCTAGCGACACATTAGCCACGAAGGTAACTCTCTAAAAAACTACCAAAAATCATACCAATCGTCCATATGCACTATACATATACAAAAGAATTCATGCAAGCAAATAGTCCTAAGAGCATACTTTTCTAAATCAAGCAATAAGTCATATAATAAGCAGAATAAGGCGTACCTAAATTTTGGTAGGCTCTATTAGCTGCAAAATGTCTTGTTAGTTCATATAATTAGTATCATATAATTCAAGCAGCAGTTTCAAACAAATAAACAAACAAACACGAAGATTAAAAAAAATTCTCAAATTTTAAATAGTCCAAAAATTCTATTTACAACCCTTGAAAAAAAGATTTATAAATTTTCCAAAACTATCTAAGTTCCATTCTAAGTCTTTAGCCCGAGAATTCCACATTGCCTTCTTGGGGATTTATAAGCTCGATGCACATACTGTAGAAAGAAAGTTTGTGTGATGGATCATTGAACTGCTACCTCCTTGCTATTCCGCGCACTACTTATCTGAAAGGGGAAAGAAAATAAAAGGATGAGCTTGGGAAAGCTCAGTGAACACACATGTGTACAACACAAGAAAACACATCAATAATTCACATACTAAACAACTGACTTACAGACATATCACATATAACAGTCTGCATATAAACAATTTTACATGTAAGTGATTCGTATACAATTAGTTCGCATGTCATTAATTTACATACAATCAACCCCGTTTAGTTTAGTGATATATTGGCAATTCGTGAAAAGGAAACAATTAAATAATATACTCATTGGATAAATGGATCTCCCAAAACACACCCTAAGACTATATATATACTCATTGGATAAACGAATCTCCCAAAACACACCCTTGCGATCCCCAGTGAATGGAGCATTGCTTAACATTCCTTTATTTCTCCATCGAATCACCGGACCACTATGCCTTATCACATAATATGGGTGAGCACTCACTTTCCTATGGCATGTCAACTATATCCAATGGTTTCAAAAATTCACAATGCCAACATATTATAGTAATACACATTTACAGATCTCGTCACTTTAGGCTCACAATTTTAAGAGAGCTCGCAATACCATAACACGTCATAATATAGTTCGCACAACATTAAGCTTGCATATACAGAACATCACGCATAAAATAACAGGGTTCGCATATGACATATGTTCACATGCAACGTGGGTTTTCATAATATTATAGGTACACATAATATAGTAGATTTAAAGTTTGCACACCATTTGTATACAGTTATATATTAAATAATACAAGAACCCATTTAGTGCAAAGATATGTGTATATATTATTTATAAAGAAACCTGTGCATCATTCATTGCATAAAACCCTTTTACATCATGATTATCTATTGTATAAGTATGCGTACACATTTAGCTATATAATATACATATATATTATTTATAATAAAACCACTGCTTGCATTTATAATATATGGAAGAACCCATTTTTATATATTATATAAATTAAAACCCACAACACCTATATATATAATATACAACAGTTCGCACCAATTATATCACAAAGCTTTAGACATGGAGCTTGCACTCACCTATAGGCTTACACAATTTAAAAGCACAGTTCGCAGATCACAACTCAGAGCTCGCATCAAATCACAACAGGGTTCATATGAAAATATAACAAGGTTTGCATGTACATGCCAGGGCTCACACATTGAATAAAAGGGTTTGCACGTCTTACTTGACTTCCAGTTGTGCGCGACCTCGTTTTCAAGTGCAGTACATAGAGTACTCACCTTAGTTCACCACAATGTCAACTACATGACCTTCTGCTTGCCTTTGTCCCTACTCGTCGATGTTCCACCAGCATTCTCAGCTTCACACAAAAACATACGCATTTCTTACCATTCGAAATAGTTTAACACTTATTCTACTCAACTACAGCTCACGACCTATACAATCTCTACTGGACTCAAATAATATATTTACTTAACCTATTTACTATCTCTTAACCTTCCTACCTCGCAGGTATTAATAGATCTAAGCTTATTAACTAAGTGTGATCTAAATCAACTCTTATTTTTCAAAACGGTTACTGTTCATCATCTTCCTCAAAAACACTGTCAAACAGTTTATGCATTTTTTAGAAAAATGTTGTTAAATCTAATTGTAAAACCTCTTGGTCCCTTTAAACTCATTTTAAAATCATTCAAAAGTCATTTTAAAGAACATGTACAAGCTTCGTCAACCTTGATCTAACATTTTCTCAAAATCGAACCATTTAAAACCAAAGTTTGCTCATCTTTCATGCTTAAATCTAAGAGAACTCACCTAAAAACATTTAATGCAGTTTTGACATAAGAAAATAGAGTTTTTACCTTCAACTTTGCTATCTTACTCGACGCCAAGTAGTCCGCACAACAACCAAATTGATTTAGAAGATAGATAGACTATTTTCTTGAAGAAACGAAGAAGAAAAGTATGTTTGGATGCCAAGAAAAATGAAGAATGCAGAAGATTTCAAGAGAAAAATAACTACCAGCTGCAACTAACTTTTGAATTGCAAAGAATGAGAAAAAATTGTAATGAACTTAAGGAATAAATATGAGCAGTGAAGGGTTTTTATAGTCAAACTCATACCTAGAACTAAATTATTACTCTATAAGCTCTTCTTATTTTTACCCTTGTTTTAGCAACTGCCCCATTATCCATTAGTCCTAATTTACCTATTTAAGTTCTCTACTTTAGCTTCTATTCCTTTTTACTCCTAATTACTAACGTGCTTTGTAACAACCCATTTTTCAGTGAAATCGGAACAGTGGTTCGGGACCACAAATCCGATCCGAAAATAAGGTTTATTTTTATTTCATTATATGGTTCGTATAATAATAGGCATGTCGTGTGAAAATTTTGATACTAAAATTTTATTGATTAAGTGTTTAATTACGAGAAGGACTAAATCACATAAAATGTGAAAGTTGAATTCTAGTAGCTATAAGGAATAAATAACTATGGAATTCAAATCTAGAGGTCCTTATATAGTAATTGGACCATTAAAGAAAAGTATGTAGATTCTTGGTGACTCATCCATGGAAATATAGAAAAAGGGCAATGATTAAATTGGAAATTTCAAAATACTTAATTAATTAAAAGATGAAAAGAAAATATCATCTTATTTTCTCATCATTTTCAATCTGAAAACACATGAAAACCCTAGGAGAGAGAGAGGAAACTTTCAAGGCGTAATTGGGTAAATTTTCTTGTCTCGTTTTTAGTAATTTTGATATTTTTGAAATCGGAATAACTTAATCTCTCTATTTGAGGGATTAATTTGAAAAGTTATCAAAGTATGGAAAATGGGTCAAGGATGTATATGCTGAAAATTAGAAATTTATGGTAGAAAATGAAAGGTTGTTGATAGATAAACAACTTTTACAAAGTGATTTTTGATGGAAATATGATTTAGGGACTAAAATGTAAACTTGTGAAATTGAAGAAAAATTATGAATTTTTATGAATACAAGTGCTGAAAAATTTGTAATGGGATTTTTGTTAGGCTTGGAATAGGGAGTAAATTGCACAAGTTTCATTTTCCGAGCCTAGGGATGAAATCATAATTTATGGAAAAGTTAAGGGCAAAATAGTAATTTTGCCTAGGACGTAAATTGAGTCCATTTAAATATGAAATGTGTGAAATTGATGATTAAATTCATTTATATAGATTTGGACAACACTAATTCGAGGTTACATCAAGGAAAAAAAAAAGGTTTCGGATTAGTAGATTTTTAACGTGAACAAGTGTCGAGGTAAGTTTGTGTAACCTAATTGAGCATGTAAATATGTTTATTTGAATGTTGTGTGTATGTTTGGAGTGTGATATACCTTGATGTACATTATTTGAATGTTATAATAAAAAATTCATACATGGTTGAGATGGTGCAAAAAGAGGTTGAGTCCCGATTGAATATTGAATTTCGATGGTTATATGCGCTTTCCCGAAACTAATAAGGTCTTGCATTTGTTACAGATGAGATTTAGCTCGGATGAGTAATCCTATTGACCTTGTTATAAAAAAGATTTAGCCCAGACGGGTAATCTAGATATAATACCTCTCGAGTATATGTTACGATTAGGATTTAGCCTGGACTGGTAATCCTAATTGAGCTCTTTTGAGCTTACGTTGTATAAAGGATTTAGCCTGGACTGGTAATTCTGTTATACGACATGTGGCTTGAGAGTGTGTTCCTTGATTAAGTGCCCTAATGGGTATCCACGAATAAGAATTGACGGATTATTGAATAGTACACCCAGAGTGTACTACTTTAATACCTATCGAAATTTCAATAATTCAACGGACTTAGAACTCTTGACATGGCATGAGAATTAAGAGATGAAATGATAATGTCTTGAAAGAGTATTGCATGATGAGCTCATCTATCCTTATTTGATGTATATGTAAACCTTGTGACTAACATGTTTGATGGAATGTATGTGTTTAGGCAATTTAGCCAAATAGATGGAAAACATGATATTGTATGCTTAAATTTAATAAACGGGATTGGTAAGTTTAGTTTCCATTATACGAACTTACTAAGCAAGTAATTCTTACTCCGTTTTATTTTTCCTCTATTTTATAGTGCTCGGAAGCTCGCGAAGGTTGGAGGATCATTGGAGCATTGACACACTATCAACTAGTTATTTTGGGTATATGTATGGCAAAATCATTTTGGTATAATGGCATGTATAGGACAACTTGACCGTTAGTGACTTGATAATGATGCTTCTGATCTAGCCATTGGAATGACTAGTAATGGTTGTTTTGATATACTTGTAATTTCATGTTATGTTGGTTAAATATATGTTAAGTATATGTAATCAAATGATGTTAATGCCTAAGTTAATTCAAGGTAAGTTTATAAACACATATGCATGTAATGGTATGCCACGATGAATAATGAAATAGTTAATTTGAATGCTTGGATTGGTTAGTATTGGATGTGTGTTTTAAGTGCAGGCCTTGAGTAAAATTTTGGGTGAGAAATGAAGCTAGAAATGGCTTCATTTTGTCCACACGGGCGGACACACGGCCGTATGTCTAGGCCATGGTAATATGGGCACGTGGTTAGGCCGTGTGCCACACGGCCTAAAACACGGGCGTGTGTCTCAGCCGTGTGTGCCACACGGCCTAGAACATGGGTGTGTGTCTCAGCCGTGTGTGCCACATGGCCTAGAACACGAGCGTGTGTCTAAGCCGTGTGGCTAGAACACGGGCGTGTGTCTTGGCCTGTGAAACCTGCACCTAATTTCAAATTAAATTAATTAACCACACAGCCTAGCCCACGGGCGTGTGGCACGGCCGTGTGCACAAGTCAGAGACTTACACGGGGTCGAACACGGCCTCTAGCACGGGCGTGTCCCAGGGTCACATGGGCGTATGAGCCTTGCACCTTAGAAAAATTTTGAAAAGTCGCAAAAAATTCTCAGAGTTCCCGATTAAGTCCTAACTCGATTGAATCCATCACTTAGATAAATGACGTAGACAAAGAAGCTCAAGCTGACTCGAGATGAAAGTAATTAGAAGCTGGCACTTAATGCTCGTATTGGCCTCGAGGTTCCAATCAAGGAACGTTTTGAATGTTCTCTTTTTCTTTTTCTTATTATTATTACCAGTATATCTTTTATTTCCTGGCTTCCATCTAACAAATTTATATTTCCTATTTTTCTTTCTATGTTTTTTATAAGTACTAGGACGTATTGTTTTACAACCAAATTCCCATTCGTTTTCTAGAATTTTTGTACAATGACTATAACTTAATTTATTTTTTACTTGTTTAGCTGCTTTAGTTTGTAAGCAATGCAAAGTTATTCTTTCTTTTGCAAAATTTATCCTATTACCTATAGAATCTATATTTTCTTTTGCTATTCTTGCTTCTTTACTATGTTTATCTAAATAAGATATATATTTCTTTATACATATCTCATCCCATGGTGGAGGTAATTTATGAAAATATTGGTTTTTCCAAAATTCTATATTTTCGTTTTTAAGCTTTTGATATTCATGAAGAAATTTTTTAAAAAATTCTTCTAAATATCTTATATCACATAATTTTATTTTTGACAAAACATAACTTGCTATACTATCTTGATCTTTTTTATCAAAATAACCACAAAATTCTGTTTTTAGAATATTTGTTAATCCTTTCAAAAGGTCTTTAGGGGTACCTATCTGATTAATTAATTGTCCTTTTTGGATTTTTCCTACATTAGATTCTTCCCATCTTCTTAAAAATTGTAAAACATCTCCTTGAAACGTTCCAACAAAATAGTTTAAAAATTTTTCTTTTGACCAAATCTTTGTTGTTGTTTACAACAATTGTCATTGATGGTGCCCAATCATCTATAGTTTTTCATAGTCTGCTATTTGAATATTAGTCAAGTCTAAATATATTCCTCCTTGGGCCACATTTCTTTTATTTAAGTCATCTATCCTATGTGGTATAGGTATAGTTTGACTAGGTTGTTGATTAGAAGATTCTCCCGCATATTCGGTTTTAATTTCATTAGTTACTATATCTTCGGTTTGATTACTGAAAATCCTAATTGTATTTTCTATTGTTTCAAAGTCTTTATTTAGAGTTCTCAGATAATCATCTTTTTGAATATCCGAATCTATTTTTCTTTTACCATAAGGATCTGTATTTTCAATATCCATAGGTTATGGTATTTCTTCCTCATCTGTTGAAGTGTCTTCTTCATCAGATTTATAACTAGTAACTTTTAAATCTTCTTGATTATCAGAATTACTAGAACTACTACTTTCTGTAGTGTCATAATTTAACATATAATGATAATTAAACGTAGCAAATAGGTCTTTATGTTTTTCATAAAGTTCTTCTATTAATTTTAGATATTCTACTCTTTCATTTTTATCTTTACTATTTGTAAATCTTCTTTTCCAATGTTCTATAAGTTTTTTATAGGATTGGAAATCATATTTTTGTTGAGTTATAGATTTTATTTTTTCAGATTTTTGTTTCTTTTAATAGTAGATGATGATTCTTCTGAAGAAGTTTCTTCTTCTTCGTCTGATAGGGTTAAAATTATATTACTATTACCATAATATAAAGGACCTAGATCTATGTCTGACTCTATATTATTATTTATAACTTTACATAATTTGTTTGAAAAAAAATGTTCTGAAAGTTTTGGTAATGCTCCGAAACCCTGTTCCGACGACAGATTCAGGTTAGGGGTATTACATGTTTTCGATTTACTTTATTTTTAAATCTATAATTTAATGCCAATACTATTGACCCTATTTCCAGGATGTGACAAGAGTAGCTCAAGGAATATGTGACAGAGACTCTCAGTTCCAATTCAGATGTGATAAAAGGGGTCCTCAATATCACTATGGATGATTAGATAGAAAAGAATGGTGCTCTTTGTAACATCCCTTACATGATCCGATCATTGGGTTTGAGCTATAAAATGCTACACTTTTTTTCAGAGCAACCACGATCGAATATATGCTTAAATTATGTCATTATACACTTAAATAAAAGCAAATAATGTATATGATATGATATACAATCAATTTTGGGTCTTACAAGAGCTTATGAAAACTCTTATGCTAACTCGAACTATGACCAAATTGTGAAGTTTTAAAATTTTTCGGGTTGACATCATGGCTTCTTTTCCTATTTTTCGTGGCATTACCAACTTAGAGAATCACGTCGAGATGACATGCACATCCATGTCATGAAGCCACTATCAGTTGGACGACGTTGTGATGTAAGGGACTCGTGGTCGTGACATTGCCTCTATTTTAGACAAAATACACATTTGGTGCTTAATTTAATTCACTTCAAACAATTTCCCAAGTGTTTCATTTAACCTTACAAAAAAATGTAAACGTTAAACCCAAGCCAATGAAAACCAATTCAAGTATTCAATCATTTGAACCAACCATTCTATAACATACCATTCAACCATTCAACATCTAAACATATTCAACTCCATTTTACCTATTAATGCCAAATGCTTTCAATTTCAATCTCAAAACATATCCATTACACTAATTGGAAACAAAAAAAAAAAAAAAAACAATGAGATTAATACAATTCAAACTAAGCATACTCTAAGCCAATTAGCATGTTTAACACTTAACTTACCCTTTCCAAATCATAGACTCAATTTAACCAATTCATATAGACTAGATGATAGCTAAACATACCAAACCATTCAAGAGCAACATGAACAATCACATGACATCAAGCTTAATCAAAATATGCACTACAAAGTTTTATACCAAATGGTATATCCATAACCAAACATCACCACAAATTGCATAAGACTATCATCTCCAAAAAATGACCATTTGCACACTAAGAGCCCTTATGTACATGCCACATGGGCTAGACACCAAATTGAATATATAACTATTGTCTTGTGTTCCTTCACTAATTTGGCTCGACAAGTTCCACAAGATGACAATCTACAAGGAAGGAAATCAACTAGAGTAAGCATTAGAAATGCTTAGTAAGTTCAAATGGAAACACTAAACATACCTTGATTATTTAAAGCATAATCAAACTATTCATGGTGGCATTTAACATAGCTGTCCTTAGCACATAATGGCATAGCTATTCACATGTCAAAATTTTCCAAACAAATGTGTTACTCATCTTCTCATATCATGAATAAGACCACTACTTAAATGCAATTTCATACCTATTACATATCAAATATCAATGCATGCTATCTCATTTCCAATTCACATTTAAAATTTTAATTTCCATTCAATTGATTATTGTCCAAAAAACTACAATAAAACAGACTCAGATACACGAGAATAAGTTGCTCACACAAGCTGGCAATATTTCAAGATTGCTCACACAAGCTGACATTATAACAGAGTTACTTACACAAGCTAACATTATATTGAGATTACCCGTCCAGGATAAACCTACGATATATATATATAACTTGAGAATCTACAACAAATACTAGACCTTGTTATAACGTGTAAAACCCCCGATCAAGCACACGTATAACCCTAATGATATGCTATATGTATCCTAACCTTTTACTAAGTTCACACGGGCATAATTTCCGTATATATGTCATTATCGATCTCTGTAAATATTCACAGCTCAATCATATCCTATAGAATATCACATTTTCATTCACTTGCCTTATAATCAAACAACTTTCACATTTATACCATGTACTAATACATAACCAATAACTATATAACATTACAATTCAGTCCATTACATGTCAATATCATTAGTTCTCAAGTTATGTCTAATTATGTATACATATATAATCAACACAAATTACATCTGATATAAAATGAAATAGTAAGTTTCATATGAACTTACCTATTGGAAACACCAAAACGAGTTGACTCTTTAGGGGCTAATCGACAATTTTAGCTTTTCCCCAATCAACTCCACTTCGATCTGATTCTTGATCTATACAATTATTTCATGTCACCAATCAATATCAAAAACTTCCGTACTATACCATGATATGCATGATTTCATGAAATTCAATTTTTCAATTCCCCTCATATTTATATTTTATTTTATTTAGTCCTTAAACTCAGGATAAACTGAACTTTCGATTCCTAGATTCAGATTAAAATTTGATTTCATATATCCCCATTAAGGACCTTATTTTATCTATTACTATAATAATTTCATACCAAGTTTTACATTTATTCAATTCGGTCTCTAATGTGACAAAGATAACAATAACCTAAATTAACTTTACAATCTTTAAAGAAATCAAATGGGAATCTTCAAACTTGACGAAAATCTACTTTAGAGTCGGCTTCAATGGTGTTTTTCGAGTTGTTTTATTGACTATTATGTGACGGCTCACTCCTATATTCTTATTTTTGTCATATATAGGTCTTAAAATGCCCGAAAAACCTAAAAATCATGTTTTTTCGTTGTTTGAGGTCCAAATTTGCAAAATTGACACGACCTGCCACATGGCCATGTGGCAGCCCATGTAGCCTAGCCGTGTAGCCCTTTTACCTTGCTTTGATTTTCCAATTTTTGCTCGTTTTGCTCCCAAATGCTCTTATAAGTATAAAAACACGAATTTAAAGGATTAGGAGCATAAAATTCACCATTAATATCGAATAATCACCAAAAAATGCATTAAGAATGAGGCAAAAAACATGTTACTTTTAGCAGTATCAATTTAATAATATTATATATTTTTCATTTATTAAAATTTTATATAGGTAATTTAATATATTTTTTAATGTTTATATTATAGTGTTATATATCACTATAATTTAAAATTTATTTGTTATAAGTTACGTAATATATAAAAATAACATAACATAATTAATATATTACAAACTTTAAAAACAAGCCAAAGTCAGTCAGGTCTTAGATGTTCAAGCTCGAACCCAATCCATATTTTAAAATGTTTGTTTTCCTGAAACCTCTTTTTTGAGCCTAATACTTTTATCAATCCTTTTCAAATTTCAAATGGACCTTTGAGCTTGGCTAGGTAGCCCAGCCCTTGAATAGCTCTACATGGTACGAGCTCACAATGTCTTGGGCTCATGGGGTTATGGGCTTGCAAGTGTCCTTAGCTCATAAGATGATTCATTTTAGTTTAAGGCGTTGACCCATTAGGTCAGCAGGATGTGAGGTAGGCTTGCAAGATATAGGTATAACAAATTTAAATTTTTTTTAGATTTTATATAGAAATATAAAAAGACAAAAACACTTTTATTATAATAGATTTTTAATCATGCCCTAATTAATTTGGTGTTCAATTAACTTGTGACCATAATTAAATCACGGAGTAAAAATAATATAATAAATCAAATTCAAATGAATTTATATTAGAAGAAAATTTACTTTAGTTTACATCAATATAAATACATCACTCCTTTGGAATATTTCTTTATCTATCTGTGAGGAGAGCAGGGGAACCTCAACTATATAAGGCTCTAGCAGTAGTATTAAATAACTTAATCTGCAGCGATTTTCATAAGGAATTTAATTAACTATATCTGCCCATTCTTCTTAATAATTTAGGAGAAAAACAAAGTGAATGAAATGGGAAGTGATGACAAGAGTCATAGTTGGTTTAAAGTTGATGACATCACCATCATTGAATTTTATCTTATTTTAATTACACTAATACTTTATTTATATTCATAACTTGGATTTTTTTATTTAAAATGGACGTTGACAATTACAAACCTCCATTATAAATTGGACATTTAATCGCCTGATTTGTTTTAATTAATTTTTATTTTAATACTCTCATATTAAAAATTGGATTTAATTTTAATTTTTATGAATTTAATTATTTACAAAATTTAGACTTTCACTCAAATGCATTTAATTTTTTAAGAGGTTGTAAAATATAAAATTAATTATAACTACTCGGATAATTATAAAGTACAATTGGATTGATGATTAGAATGTATACTTGAACTTAAGATCTTAAATTCTCATGCCCTCAAACTTATAACCAAATTAAGATTTACTTATTTGTATTTAGAGTTTAATATTGTTTAGATTTAAATATTTTAAATCTAAATTGATTTATATGTATTTAGAAATTTATAACCATCAAATTTAAAATGTTTAAGCCAATATAAATACCTTATATATTCATTTGAATTTTATAGGTAGTTAGTTTGGAAAAAGAGTAATTTAAAAGACACAATCTTTATATATCAAAGTTCGAATATGTTTTTGTTAAGTATTACTTTTTTTTTATCGATTTAGGTATCCGAGATTAATTTTTTTTGTTTAAATTAGTACTTGAACTTGGTTTCATAGTTTAAATTGATTTAAATAAGTCATTTATTGTTTTTACTAATTTGGATTAAAAATCAAGTCCAGGTATTGGATCAAAATAAACTTTAGGTACCAAATTAAACCTTAAAACTAAATTCAAGTACTTAATTGAACTAGAAAAATCCTTACTTAGCAAGTATTTATTGTATGGTGAACCTTGTAAACCCAGGAGATAGGATCAAATTCAATTTGTTCGAGGAAAGGGGAAACCAAATTGAAGTGGACTCAACCCTATCTTAGCAACCGAGTCACCTGAAATGCAAAGAGAAGCCAAGGGAGATTAGGGCGAAACAGCAGCAACAAAAACTAATAAAAGAAGGAATTCAAGAACGTAAAAAGTAAAGATCCGAATGATTTAGAGTGGGTGAGAGTTGTATCTTGATTGGAGACAATGTTCTTGAAGCCATCTTGGAAAAAAGATTTGTATGAGCATAAACAAGATAAATAAAGATTTGAATTGAATTAATTTCTCTCCGTTTGTACATGTTGATTCGAACGTTGACGCTCAATAAAATCTTTTCAGTATGCTTGCATCACGCTTCTCGATTCCGAACCAAGATTCCTAAAAACGAATTCATGATTTTCATTTAAGCTCAATCATATCTCTTTGAAGCTTATTAATATTATTTTTTCTTTTTATCTCAAACTCTTGTATGATCAAACTCATCTTCACTCAAATCTACTTCAATATAGTGTAAATGATTGGACTTTTTAAAGACATTAAGTCAATGACTATGTTAGGCACCCGAACGACCTTGATGCTTGCATCAATATCTTTTATCAAATCCAATATATTATAAAGTAACGTTACACAAGTATTTTAGGAAACAATCCTATGTAGAGACCTCAAGTTCTGATGTCGTCGCCATTAATATTAAAATAATCCATAGGTATACTATTAGTTATCTATGTATATAATTTTTTAACAATAATTTTGTTTGCTTTATTTTTGGTATAAAGTAAATTTATATGCGAAATCTTTTTTCATTTTTAATTTGGCAACCTACAAATTTGTATTTCTTATAAACAAAATTGTAATTCCCATTTTTCACAACAATGGAAACATTTTTTATTGTTTGAAAAATAATATGTTTGACATTGTTTTTTAAGAAAACTTTTACGATCTACTCCTAAACTATACTCATTGAATCCAAAATAATTGATAATTAGTAAAATCAATAGAAATTGAATTAAACTTCTTATATTTTTATCTTAATATAAAAAAATTCAATAAAAAATAATTATAAATTCTACTGACATTAATTTACCTTTAAAAATATTACCTCATTAATTTATCGTAATTATGTTAATATATTCCTTTAATCTTATACATAATAAATAATTTTGAAATAAGCAAAAATTAATTTACAAGCTTTAAAATAATTTAAAACACATTTAGTAACCCAATGCGAGAGACCGGAGGTGCCACGGGCCAAGAATGGGACTTGGAGGGCTTAAAAAGCCTAAAACAATGTAGTGGGTGACATTGTGTTGCATAACATTGTAACATTATATAATGTCACGAAATTTATTGCCTGCCATCATGACTTCACTCTCTACATGCCTAATGTTGCAACATGGCGATGAACGATGTCGCAACATTGCTTTTTGTATGCTCAATGTCATAACATTACGAGGGACGATGTTGAGACGTTATAGAGAAATAGCCCAAAACACTTTAAATCAATCCAAAACATCATCAAAACATACCAATAAGTTTCAATTTATTTTAGAACAATATCAAAACACATTTGAGCACAAAATCATCGTAAAACATTATCAAAATCATAATCATACTCAAGGTAATTTTGGTAGAGTTAAAAGCATTAATACACATCATAAAACTTGCAAATTTAGTAGACAATACGCTTATTCTATGTACATATCATTTCAAACTCTTCTAATACAAATGATACAAAACTAAATTCTTTATTCTCTTCAAAGCTTGCATAGGAATGTAATCCTTCATTGACATGGTGTTATGCTTCTCGAAAAGGGGCTTCCATTATAGCATATAAACCACTAACAAGTTAAGCTTGAAGAGTTTAGTAAGTACATTAGGACACCCTACTTTTTCATCCCTTACACTTAGTGTTGAGTCTTATATAAATTAATATCTTCACTTTGTATAAGCAACTCATTAATGAGAGTTTGGTTCTTTTCACTTATTGGTTCATTCTTTAAGACTCAATAGTGCATCCGTTCAGTTAATCACTTTACACTTTTAAGGTAACTACCATTTAATAGCTCATTTTCTCACTTTTAAGTATTCTACAAGAATCATTGAATCATTAGTCCCTTTAGTCAGATTAAGCATTTTATTCACCAATGCTTACAAATTTATCTTGTTACGATCCTATAAACTTTTCATTCAACTTCACTTCACTTGTTAATTATAGAGCACTTCAATGTTAACTTCTTATTTCACTAACTTCACTTATTCGGAACATTACTTTCACACTTAGGTCTATTCTTAGTCAATTATACACTTCATCACTTTTCTTTAAATTATGCCACTTTATTCATGTGCATTTGACACACATATTGTAATTTGTAAGTTCAATTATTATTAGCTTTAACATTTAGTAACTCTAGCAAAATAAGACTCAAATACTTGAGATTCCAGCCAAATACCATTTACTTATTGCACTAAAAGTGCAATCCAACCATCACGCCGAACACTAGGCCCTTATTATGCCAATAAATGCTATGCCATAAGGCATAACTTGTTGTCTTCAAACAAAATCTTGTCTTCTAACACAATACGTGCACACTAATCCCTATTGGCATGTCAATCGTACACTAACTATTTCACTATGTTTATAAGGGTAATTCATTTTTAAAAAAAAAAATCAATTAAGCATTGTAAAATTCAATTAACAGATTGATTTTAGTAGTAAGTTCTCATACAATACACTTATACATATTCACCTATTTTATCCTTATAAAAATCACTTGTTGTTACTTGTTTATTAAATTCACTTAGTAAGCGCTTATGGAACCATTCTTTGTCACTTCTTGCACTTTCACTAGTTCACATATTACTTAGGTGATTTATACCACCAATACGTATTATACACATTTATTGTAACACCCCACACCCGGCCTAGACGTTATGGTCGAATCTTAAGGAATTACATAAACTCGTTTTAAAACCAAATTTTGAATTCAAGAATGTACGTTTTGACAATGTTAATTTTGGTAAATCACTTTCCAATTTTTAGAAAAGTATTCGTTAAAACTATTCATATCATTAAACAAAACACTTGAGTAATTAATTTGTTTCACTTCGGAATTTTATAAGTTATTATATTTTATGAAAATCGTGAATTGAGTTATAAAAACAAATAGTTTCACGGTTTGAAAATAAGAATTACTAGATTCGACAAAAGCAAATCAAAAATGACAAAAATAAAGTCCAAATAGTAAAGTCTGATAAATCTAGAATAGTTTTAGAAACATAAACCGTCTTAGTTTTAAATTAGGGTATCAATTCAAGCACCCATGCGCCACTCGATCCTAAGTTTGCTAATTACCTGAGAAGTCAGAAAATTTGGGTAGCTTACAAGCTCAATATGTAACTTAGCCCTTAAAAGCAGAACATATAGCACAACTGAACAGAATACAACATGCCATACTATGCAATGCAATACAATAACCAGATCAAATACAAATGGCATATCATGCGATGCAATACTTTATTACAGAATAGATATAGATCCTACCCCCATTCGCTACACACTATTCTTGTCCATCCGTACACACCAATTAGGGTAATAAATACCCATCTAACCTCACACACTTATAAGTGAGCGTATGCCACTTTTCAAAATAGTGTAGTCAAGCTGCTAGAAGTAGTGCAATTAACTGACAGCATCAGATAAGTGTGGTCAAGCCACTAGAAAAGATATGTTGTTAATACCACCATATAAGCCAGATCATTAAACTGCCACACTGCTTCTGTCAGATCATTATCTCACCCCAATGCACATTCAAACACTATTCAGACTTTCAGATACACATATATCATACATGCTTTACACATTAGTACATAGTATCATGCTTGCAAAAGTCACACATATAGAAATAAAATATCAAATTTCATGTATCATAATCATGTTTGTCACCTAACAAACCCTACGAAATAGCTAACCTTGATATTCACTTCAAATTATGGCCTTTATTAGAGTTTACTGACAATGGGCCACAAAGCCAACCTAGCCCAGCCAGTGTGGCTCACACGGTCTGACACACGCCCGTGTGATCCATATGGTTTAACACACGCTCGTGTGACCCACATGGTCTAACACATGGCTGTGTGACGTCGATAGTGAGTTTTTTGGCTTTGCGTCATTCACTGTTTTTTACGAGTTCGAGTTACACACTTGGTCATTTTTTGATGCCATCACAACAGCAACAATTTTAACACAGAAAATGATAACCGAAGCAACCAAATTAACAACGATACTTAGTAAAAAATAATTATTCATCCCTAAATGTAAGCAAAAAACCTAAGCATACCAAAATAACCCTTTACCCTTGATGAAAAACCAACAACAACCTTAATTTTCTGAAGGGGTGTTATGCGCTACCTGATTTGCACCTAACAAAATCACAAAATTAGACAAATCTGAACCCCTAACCAACAATCAAGTGATCCTCTTACTCTCGCAAGAACTAGCGAAATAACACGACATCTTTAACAAAGGAAACAACCAAACTTATTCGAAGAAGAATAACTACTTGGCAGCACGAAACGATGGAAACATAAAAAGAAAAAGAAAAGAAAAGGGAAAATAATAGGATAAATGAAAAAAGAGGAAAACCAAAAGAGAAAGTGACAAAAAACTCAACAACAAAAATTAAAAATTGAAACATGGAAAGAGGGGTGAGAAGGAAAAAAGTGGTGAAGAGAAATCATGAGATAAATTTTAATTTTTTTAAAATAAATTACCCTTATTCCCCCCACTAAATCTGATTAGTTATCCCATTAGATTTTTCCCTAGAGTTCAAATTCAACCCAACTCCTATCACATAGTTGGCACTGATAGAAAATAGAAAAAAATATTTCTATTTTACACACACGAGATTCGAACACAAGACCTCTAAGTCTAGGTAAGTTAAAGCCTTACCTCTGAACCAATAAGCTCATTCTTGTCAACAGTTGAGCAAAAATAATATAAAAGCTAGATATTCAAGGATAGAGGTTGGAAAAAAAATAACATAAATTCAAGGGAAGAGATTTGAACACAGGACCTCCCACACACAACTAGAACACTTAGCCACCGAACCAAATCAATTAACATAGCATGTTTCAATAATTCAAAAATAAGAATTTTGGGGAATTCAACTCTCCACTCCTTCAAGAAATTTTGACCTTGAAATTTACCTAACTCAAATAGATATGGGTACTGTTGTCGAATCGAGTCCTCAGGTTCCCAAGTGGCTACCTCGGTACCATGATTTTGCCATAGAACCTTAACCAAGGGGATATCTTTCCTTCATAGAACTTTTACCTTACAATCTAAGGTCTGAACCAACTCATCCTCAAAAGTCAAATCCGTCCTCACCTCAATCTCTTCAATAGACACACTATTAGATGGGTCAGACTGATATCTTCTTAACATGGAGACGTGAAAAGAATCGTGTATGCAATCTAACTTCAGAGGCAACTCCAACTGATAGGCAACCGACCCCACTCGTCTCAAAATCTGATAAGGCCCAATGAACCTAGGGCTCAATTGCCCTTATATCCAAATCTAAGGATTTTCTTCTATGGAGATACCTTACGGACAACTTGATCTCCCATATCAAACTCAGTATCTTTTCTCTTAATATCCGCATAAGAATTTTGTCTGTCAGAAGCTACCTTAAGTTGATCCTGAATTAGTCTAACTTTCTCTTTAGTCTCAATAACCATATCTGAACCCACAATTCTCTTCTCACCCAACTCAGACCAACATTGTAAAATGCGATACTTACGACCATATAGAGCATCGTATGGTGTCATGTAACAATTGGGTTGAAAGCTATTATTATAAGCAAATTCAGCCAGTGGCAGAAACTCTTCCCAACTACCTTAAAAATCAATAATGCAACTTTGTAACATATCCTCTAATACCTGAATCACCCTTTTGGACTATCCGTCAGTCTATGGATGAAATGTAGTACTAAAGTCCAACCAAGTACTTAGAGCCTCATAAATATTCTTCCAAAACCAATATGTAAATTGAGGGTCTTGATCTAAAATAATCGATACAGGAAACCCTTAAAGTCTCACTATCTCGAAGATGTATAACTTCGCTAACTTTTGCAAAGAATAACCGGTTTGAATCTAAAGAAAGTGAGCAGACTTGGTCAATCGATCCACGATGACCTAAATAGAATCTTTCTTAGTGGGTGTCAAGGGCAACCCATTAAAGAAGTCCATGGTTACCCGTTCCCATTTCCACTATAGAATTTTAACATGTTAAAGCAAGCCAAAAGGAAGTAGGTGCTCACGCTTAACCTGCTAGCACATCAGACATCGAGACATATAATCGATCACTTCTCGTTTCAAACCGATCCACCAATATAACTCCTAGAGATCACGATATTTTATTACCACCGATACATATAGCATTAGGGTTACTATGAGCTTTTCGTAGAATAGTCTACCTCAAATCCACATCACTCGACACACAAATCTGACATCGGAAACAAAAAATACTTCACTGTTAAACCCAAAAACCAAAGTCTTATTCTCTTCAATCTGCTGAACCTGACAAACCAAAGACTCATCCAAAAGTTGTTTATCCTGAATCTCATCAACCCGAGTCTGCTTAACTTACAACTCAACCAATAATCCACCAACCTCAAACAGACTTAGGTAAGCTAACATCACCCTTAACTTTGACATCGATCTTTGACTAAGAGCATCGACCACCATATTGGCCTTACTAGGATGATACTCTATAGCGCAATCGTAATCCTTAAGCAACTCAATCCATCTACATTGCTTAAGATTCAACTCTTTCTAAGTGAGGAGATACTTGAGGATTTTGTGATCAATGTAGATGATACACCTCTCACCATACATGTAATGCCTCTATAATTTTAGTGCAAAGACAACCGCAACTAAATCAAGATTGTGCATCAGATAATTGCCTTCATGCAACTTAAGCTGTCTAGATGCGTAAGCCACCACCTTACCCTCTTGTATCAAAACACAACCAAACAGATGTGATATGCATCACTATACATTACGAACACTCTCCGAGATTAAGATACTATCCGAATGGGTGCCTAAGTCAAAATCTACTTAAGCTTCTCAAAATTTGAATGTTTCTCATTAGTCCATGAGTGCCTTGCATGGCACAACACAGGTCAACATCCTTCCCAAGTAATACGGGGTTATTTCCGTCTACGTAATCAAACTTATACGAAGACCTAGGACATGCTAAAGACCTAATTTAGGTTGTCAACACCTCTATAAATAAGACATTAGGGGTTTGATGTAACGAAGTCATCCTAAATGACTTAAAAAACCCTAGTAGTTTATAAGTAGATTTAGATTATTTTTCTTTCGACTTTTCATAACTTTTTTATTTTCCTATTGAAATAAGTTTTGATTCAAGAGTTTATCTATTTAGTTAAAATATTTTAGTTTATTTTCTTTTACATTCCATTTAATTAGTTTTTCCAATCAAGAGATTTACTAATCTGTTCCTCATTTGATATTTAATCCACGATTATTTAGATCTTTTTTTTTTCCCGAATTGGTTGTGTCTTCACATGATTCATGCAATCGAAGTTGAGATTATGAATATCATGAGTGGTTAAATCCCTTAGGGGAGATTTAGTAATGGATGGGGATGTGATTAATGAAGGGTTTAGGGTTTCTTGAGAGGCATGAGTTGGTATGAATTATGCGTGCTTAAACTACTAGGATTAATAACCCTAGGAAGTTATCATAAGCTAGACGAAGTTGAGAGATAAGTCGAACTGAGTAAATCGTAATTTATCCTAGTTGAGAAAGTAAGGTCGGGAGATATGTGAGTATCAACCAACCGATTAGTTAATTAGAGGCAAGAAGGAATAATTGATTAATCGGTAGCTAATCCACCCTAAAACCCTAATTCAAAGTTAGTTACAAACCTTGAAGCGAGTTAATATTCCTGTTTGTTTTATTAATTTAGTTCGTTTGTTTATTTTTCTAAACTTATTTATTTACAAACAAAGATCGTTATTTATTTATTTTTATCTCATTAACTTATTTTATGGTTTATCGTAATATAGGAATTAATTAGTACTGTAACAACCCGATTTAGACCCTAGTCAAAATTGTGGTTTTGAAACCACAAATCTGGTTCAAAAAAATATTTTAATATTATTTTTCGTTCCTATTATATGTGAATTAGTATGTGTGGAAATTTCATATGAAAATTTTATCATTTGTGTGTTTCATTTGATAAAAGGACCTAATCGCGTAAAACGTAAAAGTGGCTTTCTATATTGTAAAGGTGTCTATTTGTCATGGCTTTCTAAA
Organism: Gossypium anomalum; assembly: GCA_025698475.1. Classification (NCBI taxonomy): domain Eukaryota; kingdom Viridiplantae; phylum Streptophyta; class Magnoliopsida; order Malvales; family Malvaceae; genus Gossypium; species Gossypium anomalum. The sequence goes on from CM046961.1 coordinate 74,622,538, forward strand.
GAAAGGGTCCTTATGTTGTTATTTACTCATTGATAATGCTAATGGACAAAATTTCCTCAGTTAATGGAATTTAAATGTTATTTCATTAAGGACATATTAGTAAATTAAGTATAAATGGTATATTAAATAAAATAAAAACATGAAATTAAGCATTAAGCTCATATTCTTGCCAAAAATACAAAGAAAAGAAAAGAAAAAGAGTTTTTTAGAGTTCAACACTTCTAATCTTTGATTAAGGTATGGTTTTGATTCGATTTTTGATAATATTTACGTTTTTGTGATCGTTGCTTTGTGTTCTATCAAGCCCATGCCTAAATTTCTGATTTTGATGATGATTTTGAAATATTTCATTAATGAAATTGAGAGATTTATGATGTTTGATGTTATCAAATGGAAGATATGTGTTAGATTACTAAGTTTTTTCTTTGAATTTTTGATGAATTTGAGTAATTTGGGCTAAATTGTAAAAAGAAGATTTTGAGGGGCTAAAATTAAAATAAATGAAATATATGGACTTATATGAATACTATGGGAATTCAGTCTAACATGGGTATATGGAAATTATGTGTATTTTGTGATTTTGTGAATTAAGGACTAAAGTGTTAAATTGAGTAAATGTGAAGACTAATTTGTAAAATGCCCTAAATATGTGTTTTTGAATTGATTTGAATGATTTGGTGAATAAAAGATTTAAATTTGAATTTATATAAATCAAAACCAAAAAAAAAGGAATTAGATCAGGGGAAGTAGAAAGTCGTTGAATAGTTGATTCCGTTCGTTCAAATCCATACGAGGTAAGTCTATATACAAATAAATATATTTGAAATGGTTTGTTTATGCTTATATGCTATTGAACAATGATGAATGGATTTATGCCTTAAATATGAGATATTCGAGAAAGTAACGACAAAGTTCCAACGTCCGAAAAGCCCCGTATGAACTATAGGAATAGTTAGGATGACATAGGATCCAATATGTGTTTTTGTGTAAGACCATGTCTAAGACGTTGTTACTGTATTTGATTTCGTGTAAGACCCTGTCTGGGACAGTGGCATCGATATTCGATTACATGTAAGACCACGTCTAAGACTTTGGCATTGTACAAGATTTCTGAGCTCTCCACGTATCCTTATGATTCTGAACGGTTAAACAGGCATTCTGAGAAATGAATGATTATATGAAATGTGCATCCGATTCAGTTACGTTCGAAATGTATACTATGTTTAAGAATAAAAGGTAAATATATGTACAAGTGTTGATATATGTGTAAAGGAATTGGAAATATGTGAAATGTATATGAACTATGTGGTTTGAGATAGTATTTAGTCATGGAGTATATATAATTTGATGATGCTTTCATGTTTTGAATGGTAAGTTTATTTGTATATGGCTTACTAAGCTTTTGAAAGCTTACTTTGTGTGTTTTTCAACTGTTTTATAGATATCGAAGCTACTGGGAGCTCGGGGATTGTCAAGGATTATCACCACACTATCGAACTCTATTTTGGTACATTTTGAAAGTGTAAATATTGGAGTACGGCATGTATAGGCTAGAAGTATGTGATTATGTTTAGTAATGTGTATATTTAGGCATGTGATATGGCTTAATTATGGTTGCACTTATGGTTTGATTTTGATATGTAAAATGTGATGCAAATTATGCCTATGTGATGTGTTCATGAATGACCAAATGAAATGGTCAATGTTGGTAAGTTTTGGTATACGAGTATTTGAGAAACTGGTAAGTTTATGGCATGAAATTGAATGAAGTAAATTGATTTTATGAAACATAGTTTTGGTATGAATTTGAATTATGATTTGGCATGATTTTTGGTATGGTTATAAGTATGAATTTAGTTGTTTATGATATGGCATGAATTGTGTATGTTTTGGTGTATGAAATGGTTGAAAATATGATGCTTTATATGCCTATTTGTTGCTTGTAGGGATGACCCTTAATGGGTCGAAATTTTGCCTTGCAAATGGCCTATATTTGCCCACACGGTTGAGCATACGGGCGTGTGTCTTGATCGTATCCTTCAATGTTTCTTTTAGAAGCAAGTCAGTCTCGAGCACAGCTTAGACACACGGGCGTGTCTGGTGGCCGTGTAAGGCACACAGCCTTGGCACATGGGCGTGTGTGGCCATTTTGAAGGGTACACGGGCTTGACACACGGGCGTGTGGGCAGCCGTTTCGACCACGGCTTAGGCACACGAGCGTGTCTCTGGCCATGTGGATAAGTCAATATTTATACCCTTTTTTACCACGACCTAGACACACGAGCGTGTTTATTGCCGTGTAAGGCACACGGCTTGCTCACACGAGCGTGTGACCTTTATAACTTTGAAAAATGTTTAAGTTTTAAAAAATTTTGTATGAGCTTGGTTTAGTCCCGACCCCTTTCTAAAGCATGTTTAAGGTCTCGTAGACCTATATAAGGGACAATTATGAATGATTATTATATGATTTGATTATGTTATGCTTGAGTATATGTAAATGTTCTGATATGTCCGGTAACGCCTTTAACCCTGTTTCGGCGACGGATATAGGTTAGGGGTGTTACAAGTACTATTTAGACTTATTATCGAAAAAAGCATTTTCATAATTTATTCTATCCTACCTTGGGTACGATTATCAAAATACTTCCAAAGTATTTTATTGTACTAAACTATATTATAATTTCACCCATGCACTTGCGGACACCGCTGTTCTCAATTCCTATATTTTTTGTGTTACATTTTTATTATAAACGACTAGGCGGTCAATAATAATTTATTAAATTCACTTAGTAAGGGCTCATGGATCCATTATTTTCACTTCTTTCATTTTTTCTAGTTTATATTTCGATTAGGTGATTTACCAACAAGTGTTCAAGCAATTATACACATTTATACAATCATTTTAACTTTTTCAACAAGGATTTATAACCATCACTTGACAATACAACTAATAACACTTTATAAAATCATTATGTCACTCAACTATAAATATTGTACATGCAACACCCTATACCTGACCCGGTCATTGGATTCGAGCTACGGCATGTCACATTCATTTCTAGAATAACTACGATAAATTATATACATAATGCTGCCATTTATACATGCAAATAAGTATACCAGGCATTTATAATATGTTACATAATCAGTTTTTAGTCTTATAAGAGCTTACGAGAGCTCTTTTTCTAATCTGAGATCAAATTTAGATCAAAATTTAAAATTTGCAAAATATCAAGTCGAAGTTGCGACTTTTGGGGCTCTTCGTTGCAATACAACTTATTAACGATTTCTCGTCACGATAATAAAGGTTCAACATTGAGATGTGACCGTTTATTTCAAAAAGGGGACATTTGGTACCTATTCAAATCGCTTAAACATGTAACCAATTCTTCCATTCAGACATTTAATAAAAAATGGCACATTCATAGGCTCAATGCTAACCATTAAACAACAGTTATACATATACATTACACAAAATGTCATTCAATACTTTGATACCTATGAAAATTCTACATTTTTAACCATTTGACCATTTGACACTAATTCATTTCATTTAACATAACGTAACACATTCATATTAAGTTCATTTCATTTTCAAACATCTCAAAACATGTCATTTACAATACCATTTGACCATATGAAGTTAATCATTTCTAATTAAATATCAACTTATCCATATAAGATATACAAAACTGACTCGAATATAGGTACATGCCATATATTAAAATGAAAGGGACTATACAATCTTTGCTAAGTTGAGGATCGCTGGCTGATGTTGAATCACGTCTTAAGACTTTAAGATTTATTTAAACCTGTGCTTCGAATAAACAAATTGTATGCTGAGCAATAAAGCTCAGTGGTACTTTTATGATTCAAGTCAATTAAACATTTATAACATCATATATATAACAAATTTCATGAACATCTATTAATAACCAAAAAATTTATCATTCATGTATCAAAATCAGGATTATACACAATTTCAATCAACCAAATTCATAAACTTTCATCCTTACAATCAAAGTAAAAACACATACCATATCATCTACTAAACATTAAGACATTCAATTCCAATTCCAATTTAAACATTTATATATACCATCAGTCTATTTCTGAATTGAATCTATTGATTTACCAAGTTTCCATATCGGCCCTTTGGGCTCGTATAATCGGTTTGCATGGTCTTTCACATACTATCGATATTCATATATTGCAAATATGCATCTATAGTGTCATTACTTATTACCAAATCAATATTAGCATGATTTAAGCAATTTACGTTTTATATTCCCTATTAACATGACATGAACTCGAACAGATATACGGATTCCAACCAACACACCAAATTGGCACCCAATGCATCATCAAAACATCAGAAGTATATAAATTACGCCCAATGCTCATTGGTATAACTAGGGTAAAAGTTATGCCTATCACTTATCGAGACGTTTGAAGGAAAATGTGCCCAATACTCATCGATATCTAGTCGAAGTAACTCGTACTCAATCTATCCTATGGCATGCCAACTATATCTGAATCTGCTTGAACAATTAATAGTGTGTCAATAATCCAGTTTTCATTATATCATCCAATTCATATATAATTTCACATTCAATTTCATAATCTTATCTCAGTTTATTATCAAAACACAATTATCTGATATCATATAACATATTTCAATCCATTTTCATGTCACATATCATATCTCAAATAACTCATGCTACTTTCTATTTTATTCAATCTCATTCACTATATCGATATGCAATATCAATCATAGCAAATCAATTCTTACGACCATCATTAACTCACCTCGATAATCAATCATGCAATTTAACATGAATATGTAAATAATTAGCTTAGTCTCAAATCATAGAAATACAAATCAAATCCTCGCATTACTCATTGACGACTCTCACTTTTCATTTCCTTCTCCATGACCCAGCGTCGTCTTTAGCAACTTCCTTGGGCCAAAACTCAAACTTTTTGTACTTTGTGAATAGTTACTTTTCTCTTAAGATTTGTAATACAATTCACAAATGAGTATCGTGCGCTTCCTCAGTTCGCAAATACACCGAGATATCATCAATGAACACCAACATGTATCAATCCAAGTATTCATGGAACACTCGATTCATCTGGTCCATGAAAGCAACATGTGTGTTTGTTAACCCTAAGGGTATCACAAAAAAACTCATTGTGCCCATACCTTATTTTGAATGTTATCTTCAACACATCAGACTCTTTTACTTTGAGTTGGTAGCAACCAGATAGAAAATCGACCTTGGAAAACACAGTAGCACCTCGCAGCTATTCAAACAAATCATTGATTCATGGTAAATGATACTTCTTTTTTACAGTCAATTTATTGAACAGTCTGTAGTCGATGCACATCTTTATGCTACCATCCTTCTTCTTCACAAAAAGCATTGGCGAATCTTAAAGTGTTATGCTTGATCGAATGATATCTTTATCGATCAGCTCCTGAAGTTGTATTTTAAGCTCTCTAATCTCCTTGGGTGCCATGCGATATGGTGTAATAGACACTGGTGAACTACCAGGGTGTAGCTCGATGGCGAACTCCACTTTGCGGTCTGTGGGTAATCTAGGTAGCTCGTTAGGAAACACGCCAGAAAAGTCTTTCATAGTTCGCATCTCACAAACCCCTTTTGCCACATTTTGCGAACCCATCACATAAGTGAGATAAGTTTCGCAGCCTTTACCCAACATCTTTTCTGCTTTCAACACTGAGGCCATATTGGACATAAACTGAGTTTGCTCACCAACCAAAACAACTTCCTTGCCTTCACTGCTTCACAAGGTAACTCTTTTCAGCTCAAATTCGATCTTGGCCTTATGTTCAATCAACCAATCTATTCCCAAAATCACATCGAACCTATAAAATGGTAACTCCATCAAGTTTGCATAAAAGACTTGACCCTAAAACTCTAGTGAGCACTTATAGTATACTTTATTGAATAACACATCGTCCCTAAACGAACTAGTGACAATCACACCCTTATCTATGGTTTCTACTAGAATTCCCAGCTTACAAGCTAGCTCTCTTAAAACATACGAGTGCATGGAACTAGAGTCAATCAAGGAGAATAAGGAAATAGTTCGTAGAGTAAAAACACATGTAATAACATCGGTGGCACCTTACTCATAGGGTTCCCTCACAGCATAGACTCGTGCAAGGCCTCTTGACACCTCTTGGGTCGCAACAATATGAGCTAACGTTCACTGCCCAACTGGTCTTGTTTCACCTCCTCTACATTTTCGTCGTTTGATAACACCTATTCACTCTTAACTAAGGGTCACCGTCTAAGCTTGCGAACCCTCCCAACTTTTTAGACAGTCTTTTTATCAAGTGATCCTTAAAACTAGACTTGGAACAACTTCCAATCATCTTACGATGTTCCCCAAGATGTCTTCGCTCACAATGCTCACAAAAAGGCTAGCTCACAGACCTATATGAACCTCCTTTCCATCCTACGTGTTGCTCCTTTGTAGTAGACGTTCTTACCTGAGGCTTCGCTTAACACTCCTGCTAGAATTTTGTGAGTTACGATCCCTCTTGGACACTCACCCAAACACTTGTTTCCTAGCTCTAGTTTTAGTTTACAGTGCCTTCATCTTTTCAAAAGCTTTAGCTTTGTCCACCAGATCATCAAAGTTCACAGTATTGTGAGTTACCAAGTATAGTTGGATATCACGATGTAGACCAAAATGAAACCTTTGATAATGATCATTTCCTTGTGAAACCATTTCTACTGCGTATAGGCTTAGTTGCACAAATCTTACCTCATACTCAGCCATAGACATTTTGCCTTGTACCAAATTGATAAAATCACGCTTGCAAGCTTCCAAATATTGCTCACTCATGAAATTTTTCTTGAAAGTTCCCAGAAAAAACTCTCATGTCAACTAGTTCTCAGTAGTTCCTTACTTTACAGTATTCCACCAACGATAGGCTTCACTGGCAAGTAAGGACACAGTGCATCCCAACTTCTCATCCTTAAAACATGTCATCTGCTCAAGGATTTTCTCAACACCCTAATGCCAATACTCAGATTTTTTTAGGTCTGAATCCTCTAACACAACTGAATTCCCTACCACCTAGATCTTGCAGAAGCTCTAGTGGCAGCCCCGGCTTGCAGGTACAGTGTTGGCACTAGCAACACACTGAAAAGCCCCAATCATGGCTTGCATTAAGGTCTCCATGCCTTATTCCAAAATATTTTCCCTCTAAGGTTGATCTTATGTAGTTGAAGTCCAGTCACCTTCAGAGAGGTTGCCAGCTCTATTCGCACAATTTGCATTCACTCTATGATTATGCATTCTTGCTTACTCTAAACGTACATGATATACTGACTTAGGTAAGACTTCAAACACACTTAACTAGTATCTAACATAGCAGACATACAAGCGGATACAATTCACACTTGACAAACTTACATGTGAACACAGTTTTCCAAAACACAACAAACTTACTAAGGTAACGAACAACAGAGGGATGATCCGAGGCGTAATCCTACAAAAGATATAGTTGAGCCAAGGCGATGTTGTTCCCAATCCTACCCCAATAAACAGCCACACAAGCATACATAAGACGTCTAACATACACAAATTTGGTGAACTTACCTTATCAACTTTTAGTGAACACACCTCACCATCTTGGCGGAGTTACCTGTTGGATATTCAACCCGACGAACCTACCTAGCTAGCATTCTAACCTGACAAAACTTTGCTCTGGTACCAACCAATGTAATACCTCAAATCCGACTGAGTAAGTTCAACCCGAATCTGATGTGCCACATTAGCCACCGAAGTGACTCTTCATTAACTCCCAACCTAACCTCCAACACGTCATAAATTCACAACATGGAAGTTGTGCTGAGTTTCACACATTACAGTGAAATGACATAACATCATGCATAAAGTATGTGAGCTTATAAAACAAATAGAGAAAGTGTTTGCATGTCAATCTACAACATCTTAAAGGTTCACAAACATCACTCAATCATAACTTTGCATAGCAACATTCAATGTGAGTTTGCATTACACATAAAGTATGAGTTCGCACATCAACCTAAGTTCGCCTATAGTATTTTAAATTCACATCCTAACATTCATTATAGGTTCACTAAATAAATAGACTTCGTAACAAAAGGAATTGTATATGCATAGCTTATCATAATATAATAGTGTTTACATAAACAGATGGGTTTGCTTTTTCCTGGGTTCGTTAAATAATAAGGTTGTCGCTATCAAGGGTACGCATGTAATTTTTTTTGAGTCGCAAACATACAAGGATCGCAAAAAATAGTACTAGTGATAAATCTACCTCGTATATTTTTGTAAAAGTTAAGGTAATACAACACAGTACTTATGCATGAAAAGCATCAACTTTATTCGTAATAAAAAGATAATTTTTCTAGGTTCTTTAAAGAAATTACTTCAAGAATCAAAATATAACAAGTCTAAAACCCCATCGTCTATTTTTCCAGGTTCGCCAATATCTATTCAGGGATGAGCCTTACCAAATCATCTACCTCGCCACTACCATCTGAGACCTACTTACCTCCGATGTAAGAAAGGAGTGGATGAATTCATTGAGAACTCAGTGAATAATCAAGAATCGATAGAGTACGCTTAAAATAAAGAGTTTAAAACAAAAAAAAAAAGATTTAGTTTGAAAATCATGTCACGAGTTGGGTTCACCGTAAAGATGCAAGACCTAGATCGTTGTTTGCTTGCTTATTAGAAAAACATATAAGTTTGTAAAAATAGTTTCAATTGTGCTTGTAGAAAAATCTTACTTGGAAACTTAGCTCATAAATAGAACTTGTATAACATGAAACATGCCCGCATACTTGCCTTATCAGAATGGCTGAGAAATATAATATATGTTCTTGCACTTAACACACTTAAATCTGTTGGATATGAGGATTTCCTTCTAAAGCCCCAGCATGACTCAAAAAGTCGTTATAACATGTCTCATAGGTGTAGCGTGAAGCTATGCTGTCACGCCCCATATTTTATTTATTTCACTACATTAGTTTATGACACACACAAGCAATTAAATTGCCTAGTGGTTAAGTGAGTGAATTATTTCCAAAATCTCCCATGTTCAAGCCCCGACACTCCCACATTTTTTATTTAATTTTTTACAATTCCAACTGGGTCAATCCCCCTTACCCGTCCACCTCACTTGCCTTATGGGAAAGGATTCCTTTTTATTTTATTTTTAGTAAAATTACCTTACAGAGCCCCCTTTTTACTCCCATGATCTACTTTTGGTGCCTTTGTCCCTCTATTGCCTTTTTCCCTCCCTTACAATACCTTGGTCAGCCATGCACCTAAACACTCTTTTATTTTTATTTTTTTCTCATATTTTCTCTCCTCCTCTTCCTTGCTCCTCCCTTTTCTCCTATTTTATTTTGTTTTCACCACCTTTCTCCTCATTTCTCCTCTATTCCACCACCTCTAAAGGCTACCTCACCATCGCCGCTAGCGTCGCCGTCACACTGCCATCGCCGTCAACCACACCTAAATTCTCTAATTCTTCTTATTTTCTCCTCCTTTTGTCGTAACTAATTTCTCTAATCCCTAAATTCTAATATTTTGTTCATAAAAAATAGTATTTCACATCCTATTTCTAACTCTTTTTTTATATTATGTTATTTTCTATTTAGTTGTGAATTCTCCTATCTAATCAACTCTCTGTGGGAAGTGTTGAGCCCCTATTCCTTTGATATTATGCAATTTTTGACGATTCTTCATCTACAATATTCTTTCGCTTATTTTTATATTCGATAAGGACAATATTAACCATTTAGTTTATTGGATATTATGAAGTGTTATTCGAAAATCCCAGATCCGCACCCCCACTTTTGGAAGTGTGCAATTGTACAATTGATTATGTAAGTATTTCACCAAATCATAAATTGAGGGTTATTCATTAAAATAACTTGATCTAAAACGATATGTATTGTTTATACTTAAGGATTCAAGATTTGATCTCTTCCTATAGAAGTTGGAAACGAAGTCGTTGCCATCGGATTTGCGAAATCAAGTGTGGGGATTTTCCTTGATAAAATATACGATATTGTTTCTATTCGAGATAAATATATATGAAATGATTAAATAATTGTTTAATAAAATTTATAAAAAGTGAAAATGGGCTAATACGCTAAGTATTCATATGGATTGATAAAATTCGATAAAAATAAGGATTCCAAGTAAGTGATTTCGAAACTTCAGATCTGTGATGTTTGTATGTGATTATGTGATTTTTCTGGTAAATGTGATATTGTATGTTCCCTAATACTCTTAATATGTGATATATGGAGATATTGGTTATGCATGTATAATAAACATGACATTGATTTATTGATATTCTGATTTGCATGTTGAGTATGCTATTATTCTGATTATGATTCGCATGTTAAGCATGTTATTATTCTGATTCGCATATCAAACATGCCACTGTGATAAATCGTATTAAGATCTGATTCGCATGTAAAGCATGCCTACTGAAACTATGTTTTGTATGCCATATCACATGCATGGGGTTGGGACAATATTGTATGGAGGAAGATTCTGATAGTTTAATAATCTGCAATTTCTGGTGGCTTGACCACAATATTCTGCATCTTGTAGTATATCTACATTATTTGGTGGCTCGACCACATTATTTTTTTAGCAACTCGACTACAACATCTAGTGGCTTGTCCACATTATTGGTGTGTTATTGGATGGACAAGTTTTGGGGAACTCATTATGGTATGTAGCGGAGATGGGTAGGAACTTGTTTTCTAAAAAATCTGCATTGTTTCTGAAAAAGTGTTGCATTGATATCGTCATTATGCATTCTGATAAATGTGATTCTATGGTTGTATATTTATGTATATATGTGATCTATTAAATTGTGATGTTCTGTATTAATTTCTATTGATATGATTTGTAACCACACTAGAGTTTAAAAAGCTTACCCCTTTAGGTTTTTGATTTTTCAGATAATAATCAATGTTAGGATGGGTTTAGCTTACGGAGATAGACTAAAAAATTATCAAAAAAACTACTATATTTTGGTACTTGATATTTTGGATTTATTTTTATGTTTGTGGACTGTGGCTTGGGACTTTCTTTTGGATTTTGGTTTTTGGATTGTTTCGCATGATTTGAATTTTTTTAAACTATCACTGAAGACAATTTATGAAATTGATAAGTAAAACTGGATTTTTCATAATAATGTCAAACTCAACTCAACGATTGTATTTTCAAACTCAATACTTCGTTTTTGAAACTCAACACTACCTACTCATTAAACTGAAAATTTACAAGATATAATAAACATATGTTTTCAAAATGACAAATGTCTTATGTTATTTTTCCACTTCCACATTTACTTGAAATATGATGTTTTCTGTAAACCACCAATACTTGAGTTTTTCTAAAGATAAACAATTTCAACAATACTTGACTTTCTTTAAAGCAAATCAAAATGACGTTTTAAATATATGTCAATTATTAAGAGAAAATAGTTAAAAGATTTTTTGCGCTAACAACATGGCGAATGTGATCTTCAAGATTTGCCCATAACATCTAGGCCGACTTTATAGCACTCTCTTGTACACCAACAGGTCTCAGTGAATGGAGCAGAGCTCAACATTCCCATATCTCTCCACATGTCCCAGAGCCTCAACGTCCAAAACACAAAATACAAGTCTGCAAAGAAATGGTGTTTAGTAAAATGTTATGAAGGGGAAGAATCCTATGGGACAATCCTGTAAAGTACAAGTTTGCAAGGAAAGGGTGTTTAGTAAACAACCAAATGTCAGATAGGGGACTGTAAGAGAAGTGGTTAGAATTGGGTCTTCCTTAAGAAAGAGTCTATACAATGGCCAAGTCGGAAGAAGATAGTTACTAGTGTAATAAGGAAATCATAAGTTTGGTTCATTGTAGAATGAATGGCTTAGGATAAGGATCAACCATTGAGGTGACGAAAATTGCAAGTGCGTCAGTAAAAGTTGACAGACTGAATGATTAGTGTGTGTGACTATCTTTAAAGTGACAAGTTAAGAAGGGTAATACAGATTTCTATGAGGAAGTTGTACATGGTCAAATCCTATAAAAAATTATTATATGGAAGAACACCTAGGCTTAAATTAGGAAACAAGTTAGACACATGATTTGCTTAGAGATTCCATGGCTTGGGTTACACCAGCAAGATGATGAAATTTCCTAAGATGCACAGGAGGTTATAAATTCCATGTCAGTATGTCATGTCGCAACATAAATCGACGAGCTTAATCTCCAAGCCACAGCGCGATAAGGAACCCTATCACTGCAATGAGGCCAAGTTAGTATGTCATGTCATGACGAGCAACCCCCTCACATTGCTACATCGACCTTGTATTTTGGATTCCTTTCAAAATAGTCATTTGTCGATCTCAAATTCATTTTAAAGCTACATAGGCTCGTATAAGTCCCAGGGAAGATTGTATATCATCCTTATAAACTGAAATGTTTATGTTTGCTGGAATTATGCTGCGATTTTAATATTTTGCATTTGTAGTAATTCCAACAATGAATGTGACATCCTATTGCTCGGACCATGCGATCGGGTCGTTATGCGTTGTAAACTAATTAAAAATTTGACTAAGGCAAGTGCACCTATAAATTAATAGTATAGCTACAGTGAGTGAAGATATCATTCCAACGATGACTAAAAGTACTAGTAGTTACTGTCTTTCTATTATTTAACTGAATAATTCGAATGATTGATTGAAAAGTAAAATTAACTAATGAACATGGCCAAGAACAAATTAGGAAAATACAAGATTAACAACCAAGAAGCGAAACAATACCCAGGAAAGAATTCACCTAGATTTCATTTCTATCTATCAGTCTAAATTACACAACTTATTTACTTAGTATCTTGATCCGTAGAAATCCCTAAATTATGCTAATATCTTTTTCAAGAGCAAGAGCAACTAACTTTAGGTTGAATAATTAAAATTTCTTTCTAATTAAAACCCCTATTATCATATTAACTCGATCTATAGATTCCCTTATTAGACTTGACTCTAATCTGGTAGATTTATGTGATCCTATTTCTAGGATTGCATGCAACTCCACTCAATTACGCAAGAGCTACTCTTAAACAGGGTCTATTCGTCCTCTAATTTAAGCATATCAAACATGAATAAATAATCTAGAAATATCAAACCAATAATCAAGTACACATAATTAAGAACAAGTGTAACACTCCTAACTCATTTCTGCCACCGAATTAGGGTTACAGAGTATTACAATACAATTCAAAACATTTCAATTCAAATTGAAATAATTACACAAATTGTCTAATATCATTTAATAACTCATTTAAATCAAGTAAGAAATACATTTGTGGACCTTAAATCGAGCCTACGGTGCCTTAAATATAATTTGAAAATAATCAAGGGTCATTTTGAAACAAAAAAGAAAATTTGGGAAATTAGAAAATAGGGGTCACACAGCTGTATGGCCAGGCTGTGTGACAGAGCCCAGATCGTGTGGCTACTACACATGTCCGTGTGACTTCTTCACACATCAGTGTATGCTGACCATATAACTGACTATGCCTGTGTAATATAAGGTCACATGGCCATGTCGCCAGGCCATGTAACTAATTGTGACCGTGTAGCTCAGGCTCACACGATCGTGTCACCAGGCCATGTAATTCTCCATGCCTGTGTGGACCAACCTACAGTGAAACAATTAAGACACACGGTTGTGTGACAGCTCAGGTCCTAGGCCATGTGCTCCAAAATGTGCCTTCAAATTCAAGTTTACCATATTTAACTTACTTGGACAACAAGCAACCCAATTAGCATTAATTATACCAACTCAAAATATGATTAAACAAGCTCAAAACATGTCAAAACGTCCATCTTAAGTGCCTAACCAATGTGTCCTCATTGACATCACAATTCAATTAATCAACCAAGTTACATTTCATAGATTTCATGATCACACAAAAACACATAACAGTTTACTACTTATACTCAACATTCAAGTCAATTTCACTGTAGAATAACCATTCACTAATAGTATATAACAATAAAACCATATCACATACTCATGAACACCTATAAACCAATCATCAAAGGTATATATAATTGAACTAATAATCCATCCATGACAAACCTCATTTACATGTAACAACCCCATAAGTAACAAGTAACCCAGCTATTTATATATCACCTATTACATGCCATATAACCGTAAGTAAAGTGCTCAAAAGCTACCAAAATATAACTAGATAGTGTGATTTTCCTCGAGTTAATCTGATCACCCGATTTCCATAAAACATAATCTACAAGGAAATAAAAAAAATAACAAGAGTAAGATTTTATAAAGCCTAGCAAGTTCGGCGGTTAAAATAATAAAGCTAATCGAATTAAACATAACAATTTTAATAACAAGACTAAAAGTCATAGTTTCCTGTCAACAACAATCCATAACAGGTGAGTTTATACATAAACAAGTACAAGATCATTCACTATCAAGCCACAATGCTTTTAAGAGATACATGAATAATCTTTCAACCATTCAGTAACAAGACAATTAACACAAGGAATATTGTCTGATGAAAGATATACAGATATGAGTACATTGTTATCCATTCGGAATACGCCAAATGCTCAAACAAGCTAATCCAACTGATAACATGCCTCGGCACGAAGTGTCTAGCCCATAGGCTAACTTCCCTCTGAAAACACGCTTTGGCACTAAGTGCCAAGCCTGAAACTATACATCCGCCCCCGGTAACACACCAGAATCACTGTAATATATCGCGATAGTCCACAACAAATGTTAAACTTCGTTATATTAAGTGTAAAATCATAGGTCAGGAAACATTGTCTCATCTTCAATCAACCCCGTATCGCACACATTATAACCTATTGGCATGCCAATCGTACTTTATCCTACGTTCATCTGGGCTAGGAGTTATCATCGCTAAACAGTGTCACAAACAATTCACTATTTCAATTATCATTAATTTAATATCAAGTATTTAAATAACCAATCATCAAACAAGTTTTTCATTCAATATGCATTAAATAATGTATTAAACTAAACCAAACAAACTTACCAATGCTAAACTGTAGTAATGGCAAAAGTCCAGGGAATATTTCGCAACCTTCCCTTTTCCTCGATTATCAACTTGTTCTTGATCTATATTATAATTTTATTTCAATTATTAACCTTAATTTCATATATTATTCAATTCACTACATATATCTTCTTATTTACAAATTTTTACATTTTCCCCAAACTTTTCCACATTTTTGAATTTAATCCCTATAACCGAATCAAGCTTAATTCTATAATTAAATCCTCAACCCATAGAATCGAATTTTAACCACATCCAAAACAGTCCATATATGCTAAAATTTCACAAGAAAACCATACGTATTTTAATTTATTTTCAATTAAATCCCTAAATCTAAAAATCATACAAAATCTTTTAACAAAATATTTCTATTTAACAACCAAGCATAATAATTTAGCATTAAACTTCAAGAACACACTAAATTCCTCAATGGGACATTCGAAAATATTTAACAATTTTAAAAACGGAGGTACGAGGTAATTGGACCTGGTTGTAACAGTCTCAAAAACATAAAATTTATGAAAAAATAACCAATAAACACTTACATGCAAATATGAATTCAAACCAAAGCTTCTCCTAGTCCTTCAATGGAGGTTGGGCCAACATAAAAGAAAAAATGAAGTAGATGATACCATTCTTTACATTTTCTTCTACTTAATTTTACAATAATTACAAGTTTGCCATTATTTCATATTTTTAATCAATTCTCTACATATCTACCATCCACTAAGTATAGAAAAGGCTTAATTTTCACAATAAACCATCCTAAACTATTTAAATATCCAATTAGCACTAAAACACCAATAACAATTTACATTTACACTTTTTACAATTTAGTCCTTTAAAATTAATTAACTATCTAAACGTTAGAATTTTTAAACCAAACTTTAATACGACACTAATGACTTCATAAATATTAAATAATTAATATTTAAAGACTAAAACATCAGAATTGTGGTCCCAAAACCACTGTTTCTGACACCATTGAAAATGGGCTATTACAATAATATATAAGTATTTATTGCGTAAAACAAAAATCAAATGACAGAATCCGTTATAGGGTTCATATTCCCTAGGTATTTAGAAAATTAGTTCATGCTTGAAAATAAGAACATCCTAGAGACAATTAAACCGAAAGAAATAAAAAAAACTTATGATAATCTCTTAAGAAATCAACTGGGAGTCTTTAATATTGATGGGAATCAGCTTCAGTGGTATTTTTCGAGTTGGTTTCTTTAGTATTATATGACGACTCACTCCTATCTTCTTATTTTTGTCATATATATGTCTTAGAATGCCCGAAAAACTTAAAAATATCATTTTTGTACAGTCTAGATTACTAATTCGTGAAATCAACACAGCCTACCACATGGTCGTGTGGCATCCGGTGTGGCTCACATGGCCGTGTTTCCAAGCCTTGTGGAAGAGGTCAGCCCGTGTGGCTCCTATAGCTTACTCCGATTTTTCAATTTTCGCTCCTTTTGTTTTCAAATGCTCTTCTATAAAAACATGAATTTAAAGGATTGAGAGCATAAAATTCACCATTAACATTGAATAATCACCTAAAATTGCATTAAAAAATGTTACATTTAGCACTTATCAAGTTGGGTAAAGGGGTGTTACAATTCCAAGTTCCAACCTTTCTAACAGTGAATCCTCACTCATACAAGCTCAAGAGCTCTCTCTTGCACCGTTTCAATTCTTTTCTTAACAGCCATAAACAAACAAAATATCATTATACAAGCTTTAGAGCTTTCTTATGAAAATAACTCCAAATAGCACTTAGGAAATGTTGAGAACACCATTTCTTATCTCATAGAAGCTTTCTCTCTCTATCTTCAACTTTATCTCTTAAGAACTCATGAAACCCTAGGTTGAAAGAAAGGTTTTTAAAGGTAGATTCAAGCTTGGAAGGAAGCTTTCTAGTTGATTTTAACATGAAACCAATGTGGGAAGGTGTTGGATGCTTGAAAGATTTAAAGAAAAAGAAGGAAAATGAAGAACAATGGAGAACCTCCAAGGGGAGTAAGAGCCACGACTAGAAGGAGTAGAAATGGCCAATTTTTGGCCTTTTATTTCCTTTTTATAATACCTAGTCAAATTGGTTAAAGTTCATTTTAAATTAGTGGTTCACACTCCATCATCTATAATTAATCACATAAATTAGTGGTTCACACTCCATCATCTATAATTAATCACATCTAGTGGCTCACATTCATTTCCATAAAATCAAATATTGGGTAAAAATAATTTTTTCAATATAAAATAATTGAGAAATGATTAAAATGTCTTTATGTGGTAAAACTATTATTTTACCCCTATTGCCTTCTTGTACAATTTCTTCACATCCATTAGGTACTAATAAATTCAAACATCATAATTCACTTTTAAATATTCACAATAGTCTTTGGGTGGTAAAAATTACATTGATGTGCTTTTTCAGTAAAAATAAAAAATTTACAATTTAATCCACACTTTCAAATCTTTTCCTATTTTGTCTCAAAAATAATCTTCACCGCACCAATACATATTCCAAGTTATTTTCATGCCAAATAACAAATAATAACTCATTTTTGGTCAAATTTACATTTTAAGACTAAGACTTTTTTAGAATTTGTAATTTAATCCTTTTTGCCACATTTCCACTTCCACAATTCTTTTCATTGATTTCCATTTCCATTATAAATTTTACTTTCATAAAAATTATTTGTCTAACTCGCTTTCCAAATTTTTTTGGAATTTCACTACGTTTGATTCCGAAATAGTGTTATTTACTATATTGAAAATTTTTAGGGTGTTATATCTTGTAAATACATATTTTTCAATAAAAATTATCTAAAAATAGTTGTAAAATTTTTTAAATATTATTTTTAGTCAAAATTGTTAAAAAAAATTATATTTTTTACAATTACAATTTACTGCTAAAAAATTATAAATGGTTAAAAACATAAATAAAAATGTTCTTTTTTTTTAATAATCTCATTATACGTCCGGATAATATCTATTTTTTTTACACAAAGCTTAGAACTACCCATAGCCCTCCCCAATCCGTAAATAGGATAATAATGTGTTGCAGCGCACTCAAACTCACAACCTCCTGTACTGGCAACAATGTCTATGCCAATTGAACTCAGACTCAATTGACATAACTAAAAATGTTTTGAAAACATAGTTAATAGAATTAAAAAATAATTACATTAACATTAAAGCTATTTAAAAAATGGAATATAAACAATAAAAGAAGCAAATATGAAATTAATGCGGAGTTTAATAAATACCACGATATATTTGTGTAATTTGTTTAAAATACTCTTAAAATCTTTTAAAAAACAAAGTTACACACGTAAATATTTTTTAAAAAATATTTTAATACTATTTAAAATATATTTCATTATCACATTCTTTTGAATGTATTATTTGTCAAATTCTTTATCTTAATTCTTTCCTTATATTTATTTTAAATCTGTTATATTAAAAAATAATATGATTTAATTTAATTTATTTTAATTATTAAATAAAATAAATACATGCATCACATAGGAATCAAAC
Organism: Gossypium anomalum; assembly: GCA_025698475.1. Classification (NCBI taxonomy): domain Eukaryota; kingdom Viridiplantae; phylum Streptophyta; class Magnoliopsida; order Malvales; family Malvaceae; genus Gossypium; species Gossypium anomalum. The sequence continues at coordinate 74,641,250 of CM046961.1, forward strand.
TGGTCACACATATATATATATATATATATATATATATATAAATTATCTAAAGTAAAGTTTTCATGCAAAATATGGAGCAATTCTAGGTGGAGTGTGTGATAAGTGGTGGACCTAATTGATCAAACCAATAAATAGTTTATAACATTAAAATAAAAATTAAGACCCACTATTAATCAATATTTTCATCTACTTTTGAAATTAATTTACTTTTATCATTTAATTTTGAAGTCATTTCTATTAATTTTTTTGTATTATATTATTTAATGTCTCATTTTTAATCACTATTTTTATAGTTCATATGTTTTTAATATTTGATGTAACATTTTATTTTTTCTACCTGCTTTTTGTTACTTCTGAAAATTTTAAATTTTCATAGAATGAAAACCATTCTAATATCAACGATCAAGATTTCAAAACTAAGCATATATATTATTGCATTTTAATTTCTTAAATGGTTATATTTAAAAAAGTTAACAAATATTTAAAAGTAATGTATTTAATACATACAACTAATTTGTGTATCGTATGGCTAAAAATTAGTAATTTTAATATTTTTAATTGACATTAAACTATGATTGTAATGACCTGAAATTCACGGGCACCGGAAAAGTGAGTTATAGGGCCTCCGTCTTAGTGAAATAAGTTCGAAAATAATTATTAAAAATATTTATGAGCCTAGTAGTGTGTCTAATTAGGATTTAATTAGGTGAAATTAGCTTAATTTAGAATAATTAGCAAAAAGAACTAAATTGAAAAAGGGGTAAAAGTTTAATTATAAAGCAATAGAAAATAAAAAGGATTAAAATGGCAATTAAGCCATTGACTACAAATGAGGTGGCATAATGGTGAAATAAAATCTTTAATGATTATTATTATGGTTTTATATTAAATTGTTATGATTATTTAATTGATAATATATTATAAATAAATTAAATAGAAGATAATTGTATGGTAATAAAATATACATGTGTAAGAATTGTATGGGTACATTTGTAATTTAAATATTTAATTACTTATAATTTAAGTATAAAGATATTTGTCAATTAAATAATTAAATTATGAGATTTTTGGTATGAAAAACAAATCAAATAATGACATTTGTAATAATATGAATATATACATTTTTATTATAATTATGTATTTACTTAAATTTTAAGTTAAAGATATTTATTAATTAAATATTAATATTATAAGATTTTTATTTGTTAAATAAATAAAAGAAAGACAAATGGATGGTAATAATAGTGTACAAATGTACAAAGATACATGTATACAAATGTGTTAATTATATTGTTATTAAATTAATAATAATATATATTAGTTAAATGATAAAATAAATAAGTAAAATAAATGAAATAATAAAAGAATAAAAGAAAGACAAAAGAAACAAAGAAGAAACAGAAGTAGCATTTGAAACAGGAAAGAAAAAAAAAGAAAAAAAAGGGAAAGGAAAAACTAGGGTTTTAAGGTTTGAAGCTTTAAAAGCCAACAAAGAACCTGAAGCATCAGCATCGAAAGGAAAGGAGAAAGTCATCGAGGACTAAAACGGGAGAATTACGGTGTGTATTACTATAATTCGAATTTTAATTATTATTGATTGCTGAAATTTTAATTGTTATGTATGGTAAATAAGACTTGAGGTAAGTATGTGAAATTGAAATTAGAAAAAAGTAAAATAATACCCTATTAACTCGTCGGACTAGATTCGATACAAATGGCATGCCATTGGATTTGTGATATGATGAAGAGATTGTAGTTCGGCCGAAAAGATGTTTCTGTTATTATATACTTCGGTTTATCCGAATAGGCATTTAATGCCTAATTGGTGTGTTGGGAGGATATATTATCTTTGGTGTGTTATGGAGGATTTATAATATTCCGGTGTGTTTTGGGTTGGATATTCTGGTGTGTTTGGGTGGAAATCCGTGTATCTGTCATAGTCCGAGCTTTGTTAATAGGGTAAATAATTGAAATGAAATTTTGAAAATGAGATTATTTGTTTTAGCACTATTAAAAAGTATGAGAAAGAATGTATGAATTAAATTATGAATTGAGTTGGTATGTGAAAAATGAATTGTGAATTTAATATTTATGAAGTAATATAAATATATATATATATATATATATAATTAGTTTAAATAATTTTAAAAATTTATGGTTGATGTTTGTAATCTATTAATGTTAAATAGTCTTCATTTATAGTAATACCACTGAGTATATCCATACTCAGCGTACGGTTGTTTCCGTGCGCAGGTTAGTAGAAGTCACGTGTCCCAGCTCAGCATCCAGAACAATCCCGACTCCAACACAAATTTAGTGATGTATATTTTTCTTTTGGGTAAAGGTGGCATGTACATAGGTGTTATTTAGTCACTTGAATATGTATATTACTTTGGGTAGTGAAGGATGAATGATAAAATTTAGATGGTTAAATGAAATGGTAAGGAAAGTACATGATATTTTGATACATGAACATTAAGTTGTTAAATGAATGAAGTTTTTAATCAATTTGAATGATGCTATGATAGTTATTAAATTAAAATTTTATTAACAATATAATTATTAGTATATGAATGTGAAATATTGGTGTTGGTTGTTTTGGTTTGAAATTTGCAGGAGGTTTAGGTAAAAATAAGCAGAAATGCTGCCGAAATTTTTATAAAAAAAAATAAAAAAATAAAAAAATAAAAAAATTTTTTGGAATACTCGAACAAGTCCCGTTCTACTTTTAATACATGTTTGAACTTCAAGAGTTCAAGATAGAGACTTAATTATTATATTATACTATAAAAGTTATATTAATTGTAAATTATTCGTAAGTTGCCTGATACGTCCGGTAATGCCTCATAACCTCGTTCCGGTAACGGTTTGGGGTTAGGGGGTGTTACAATGATTGTTGAAATCAAACTGGACCGATCAATCAAACTAAAAATCATCCAGATGTAGGGTTGTCGAGACCAACAAAAATAAATTCCTACCCAATAATATAAATTATTTTAGATAGCAGTAAGTAGGGCCGAATATAAGGAGACCTTAAATAATTTTATTTTTTTAGTAAAAACAAATAATAATAAAAAGGAGAATTTTGAAAATTAAAATTAAAATCATCAAAAAGAATATCACAATTTGAATTTAAAAAAAAAACCAATATGATGAAGATACAAAGGCAAAATCTCAATTGTGATTCATGGGCTTGATCATCAATGCAAAGATAATTTTAATGTTCCTTAATAAATTAGTTATAATTGTGGATGTTGAGCCTAGCAACCAATCTATATTTACCTTACGAATAACCAAGAGAAATATCGTTGAAGTTATTTCACTTATAAATAAACAACTCTATAACTTCACAACTAGGATTTAACTTACTGATAGCATTAAGAGTGAAAGAGACCTAATTCTAACCAACAAACACACACGATGTGGATTTATTTAAATTAGTTTTCCTGTTCATACAACATAAATGGCATATGTAGTTTATATTGACTGTCGCCAGACGTGCAAACGTCTGAACTTGAAATACTGTAACAAAAAGATATAAAATTAAGCAACGGTGTCCGCAAGTATACGGGTCAAATTGTGTAATAGAGATTAGTGTTACAACGAAACACTTTGGGAAGCATTCGAGGATTGAAGCCAAGGGGGGTTAAATTAAACCTAAATTAATTCTCTACACTAATAAGTCTAAATAGTACCAATTTAAAATTATATTACAAAAAATTCAAATTAACATCAATTGATCAAATTAACCTAAAAATTATTTAAACTAAAAATCAACCAATTTAACAATAAAAAATAATTCAATAAAACAAGCAGGCGATCAATTCACTTCAGTGATCCTAATTAACTTCAGAACTCGGGTTTTATCAAGTCAGCTATTAATTAACTAGTTATTTCCTCTTAGCCTCTAACTAATTAACTAATTGACTAAAACACACTTACCTTTCAGCCTCACTTTCTTTATCAGGATAAATTATGATGTACTTGGTAAACTTATCTTGCAATCTTGTTTATCCTAAATTACTTCCTAGGGGCGTCACTTCCTAGGGTTTAACCGCGCATAATTTAAACCAACTAACTCGGATTTCAACCCTTGTTTATTCGTTAATTATCCACACATTCGTTCGTTAATCTCCCTAAGGAAATTAGCTACTCATGGATCTAGATGCAATAATTTTGAAACTCATATTTAACATGCAAAACAATAAATTAAATAAAATTAAGAAGTAGAGAAATAAATTTGTTTCTGGTATTGATTTGAACTTGAAAGCGAAATTTGTTGGAAAAAAATTCGATTTGAAAATGATTTTCTTGCATGGCAAAAAATTAAAATTTTGGAAATCAACTCGGTATGTGATATTCATAGCAATAAACCTTAATCGAATTCATACCTGTGTTTTCGGCTTAGTGGACACTCGTTTTCTTAAATTTGAACCAAACAGTCTTCTCCTCTATTCTCGTAACTTAAACTGCTTCAAGTGTGTGCTAGAACCAATTGAATCGAAACATAGAACTAGAAAAAGTTTTCTCTCCTTTTGGGGTGATATCGAAAATTATCTCTTCTTAATAGAAACTGGTAGAATTGTTGTGAATTCCACTTTTCATCAACCATGTAATGCCAATGAGAGGATATCATTTACCCATGTTTTTGGCTATGAATTCCACTATTGTAAATGATGCTACATACTACAAAAGTTGTACACCTAACACACCAGCTTTCAGTTCCTTATCTATTTGAACTCATGTTTTTACATACATTAAAGTGTACGAGTCACATATACATAATCCTTCATCCACTCAGGATTTAGGTATGACACACTACGAACATTACAAGTGAATAAAAATATATTTAAGATCTATTCTGCATGGGTCCTTTCTGATGTATTGTCAGTCTAGTCAATCACATCTATGTCTCTATCTTCTAGAAATCATTCGCTCTAATGCCCAAGACAAGGCATCTTTCACTTGGGCTTGATAGATAACATATTAGTCTTTTAATCGGTTTGCTCATTTTTTATTAGACTAAGGACATGTTTAGGTGCTTCTACTAATACAAGCTATCTTTCCGTACTACAATCCAACCACGTAATATCGCTTAGTATTAGTTAAATATTTAGACAACCAATAAGCAATATTTGCTTCCATTTTGCTTTGCATGCAAAAACAATGTGAGGACAATTATACAAATTATATTATTGTAATCAATGAATCTATTTTATTAACCAATTTGTTTGAAAAAAAATACAAGTTTACAAATGAATATATTACACTTAGGGAACAGATCCAACAGTCTCCCACTTGCCGTAGGGAAGTAGATGAGCCATATTTCACATTTTCATGCTTTTCATGTGTTTCTCAAAACTCCTAACTAGTAGAGTCTTGGTAAACAAATCCCAAGGTTGCCCTCAAGTGCGACCTTGACTACATCCACGGTTCCTTCTGCAGTTGCCTCCCTTATGATATGATACTTTCGATCGATATGTTTTATCCTCTTGTGGTTTCTCGTCTGCTTGGTATTAGCTATTGCCGCACTTTTATCACAATATAATGTGATAGCTTTTTCCATACCAGGAACGAATTCAAGATCTATGAGGAACTTTTGAAGCCATATTTCTTATTTGGTAGCTTCAGAAGCAGCCACATATTCGACCTCTATAGTGGAGTCAGTAGTACAAATATTTTTTACACTTATCCACACAATGGACCCGTCGCCTAAGGGAAAAACACATCCTGATATCGATTTCCTCTAATCCCAACACGTTTGGAAGTCAGAACTAGTATATAAGATAGGAGTAAGGTCTCCTCCAGAATACACAAGCATATAATCCCTCGTTCTCTGAAATAATTAAGTATATGCTTAACTGTTTGTTAGTGCTTTGGTCTTGGATTCTCCTGATATCGACTTACCAACCCCATTACAAAATAGATATCTGAGTATGTGCATAGTATAGCATATCATACATGAGATTTCCTACTATCGAAGCATAAAGAGCCTTTCCCATGTTCTCTTTTTCTTCCGCTGTACTAGGACAATCCTCTAAAGAGAGATGAAATCCTGATATGGATGGTTGATTTCCCTTTTTTGAATCTATCATTGCTAATCCTCTGATATCTTGTCTATGTATGAAGCCTATCACAGTGCTATCACTTTTTTCTTTCAATCCCTCAAGATTTGAATACCTAGAACAAAATTAGCTTCTCCCAAGTCCTTCATGCTAAACTATTGGGTTAACCACAGTTTAATTTATGAGAATGTCCCTACATCATTCCCAATGAGTAGAATATCATCGACATATAAAACGAGAAAGACCACATTTCTATCCTCTAAACGTTTATAAACATAAGGTTCATTTACATTTTTCTCAAATCTAAAAGTCTTGATCGTTTGATTGAATCTTTGATTCCATGAGTACGACACTTTCTTAAGTCCATATATGGATTTAAACAGTTTGCAAATTTTGTGCTTGTTTCCTTTAGCTATATATCTGGTGGATTGCATCATGTAGATGCTCTCTTCAAGATAGTTGTTCAAAAATGATGTCTTGACATCCATTTTTCAGATCTCGTAATCGAGAGCTTTCGTAATGGATAGTAATATGCAAATTTAATTGAGCATGGCAACCTGAGATAAGGTTTCTTTGTAACCAATGTCTTTTTTCTGAGTATAATCTTTTGCTGAAAGTCTGGCATTATAAATTTCCACTTTTCTATCCGCATTTCTTTTCGTCTTGTAGATCCACTTACACCCTATGGGTTTTACCCCTTCCGGTAAGTCTACAAGTTTCCACTCTAAACTGGAATACATAGAGTCCATCTCAGCTTTCATAGTTATTTCCTAGAGCTTGGAATTAGTAGTCTACATCACTTTATCATATGTGAGTAGGTCATCATCTTCTTGTTTGGTAAACTTAGTGTTAAAAACATTTCCACCAAATTGGAAGAACTCAGGCCTACGAAAGACCCTCTCACTGCAATGAGGCTCCTTATGTTGCTAATCGTTTGCATGTCTATTATTAGGAGTTGGTTCTAGAACCGTTTTTGTAGGGTTTTGTATATTTCCCGAAAGCTCTTGGAGTGCCTCTTTACTTCGTGATTTGAATTCATTCATGTAACTTTCTTCAAGGAACCTAGTTCGCAGATATGCGAGCTGTGTTATGGTAGTCAATCTCCAACACTATACAAAGGACTTAGTCTACTATCAGATTGTGATAAGTGAAAATCATGGAACCAATGTCAAAGGAAATCACGAAACCACTATAATAGTAGAGTAATTCAATGAACCATTATGCCTAAAAATAAAAAAGATGAAAGGATCTCAATAATATAAATAGGGAGTAAATTTCAGCATAACGAGAGAGAACGAAGATATAACACGACAAAACAGAATAGAACGCAGCACATAGAATTTGAGAGTAGAAAAATCAAAACACAAGAGTGAGAGCATTGAGGCTGAGAAGGACACAGAGAGTTTTTGAGAAGCAACGTGAGCTAGCTGCGGAGAACCACTGATATTAGACTAACGTTCTTTGTTTCTCTTATCTATTTCTTTTTCTGTTGTTTTAAAATCATGGATGCAACTTTTTTGTTGGTTTTCACTTTAATGATTCTAAATTAAATTTGTTATGCTAGAATATATATATGGATCCTTAGCATGAAATTATCGATGCTTTGCTAATTATGTTTTGTGCAATTGGTTGTTTATTCATCCAAATGGTTTTCCCGTTTAACACTTGCTAAAGAGTAGCTAATATTAGTAAGCAATTGAATTAATTATTACATTTGAGAAGATAGTAATTAATAGACATACAACTTGAAAGATGCATGTTTAATTATTCCAGTAATTAAATTTGTAACCGTATAGGCATATATTGTTACCTTGCATAATCCTTAAGACCGATGCCTGAAAATGTGATCTTGATGTTAACTTGACATAGATATATGTTAAGGTGATTAAAAGATTCAACGTAGTGATTTCAAGAAAAGCCTACAACCAGTCTAGATTAGTAAACTACCATATCATTGTAACATTCTACAGCATTGCTTTCGATGATTGCATGTTAGGAGGAAATAAATGTTCTAGCCTTTCATGTCATTTTCATTGAACTTGTGCCACTGTTTCCATTGCTATTACATTTTGTGTTATTGTTTTAATTTGTTTCGCATACTTAGATAAATTTAATTTAAGTACTTAGTAACTCAATTCACTCATATTTTTGTTACTTTCCATTTTTCCATTTGTTAATCTTGCAATTAATTTAATTAAATTTCGTCCTTGTAGAAACGATACTCTATACTTACTACTTTATTACTTGTTGACAACTGTGTACACTTGCACATACTTATTAATCTAGTGACACACAGCAAAAGGCTTGTGACAAAGGCACGCATAATAGCCTAAGGCAATAATTTGAGTAAATTCATATTACTAAGCCCACCAAGATTGGCTTAGTTCTTGGAACATTCTAGAAGACTCAACTACTTCAAGCTTAATGATTTAGTAAGCACTCTAGTAACTTGAAATTTAGCATGTTAAGAATTCTAAGGATAAAATAATAGAAAGTTTAAATTTTTTTAAAATTTCATGTTGTAGATAAGTTTGAATTTAAACCATTGATGTAATTTAATTTATATCGTTAATACTCGTTTATAAATAAAGACCTTCCTTGACTTTACTTGTGTCATTCAACAGTGAGTAACCCGTACACACAGAGCATTTACTTTAAAGCTTTCATTAGTTTTCTTACTTTTTTGCTTGTTTTGTGTTTTAGTGCCTCTGAAATTTTTTTAGGATTCTCATCTTCAATGGGTCAAGCTGAGTTGGGCAATTTAAAGTGAATTCTTCATCAAAGGCCACACAATTTGCTTTGCTAAAATCTAGCTCATAAAATACCTCTAATTAAGTACTAAATGTTGCTCAAAACCTTCATTAGCAAACATTAATTGCTTGGCCTATATTTTAGATTAAGGGTTAGGCATTTTGGAACAGTCTCTAAATTAACAAACACCACTTCATTATAAAAAAAAATAAAAAAAAGAGAGACTACAATAATAACGGAAGGTAAATTATTTCATCCTTGACAACGAAATTTTCAAATCTTATAAACGAAATTATAGTTGGCACATTTTTAAATCCTTTTAGAAAATTTTTACATATAATTAAAGAAGATGAGAGTGGAAAACTCTAATATTTGAACTTTGAATATTTAATATAAACCAAAAAATAAAAAAGTTAAATTACATTTAATTTCAAGCTGCAATTTTGATAAAAATTTTGGATTTATATCACATTTGGTGGCACGTCCTTTATAAACAAATACTCAAAACCCAATCTGTAAACGTGCCGCCCCTCTCTCCCCCTAAATTTAAAAAGGACCAACCTCTTTGTTTCTTCTTCTTCTTCTTCGACCTAACCAGTTCGCTCTCTCTCTTCTTCCTTTAGGATTAGCAACGGTCATCATAAAATCTTCTGATCATCAATCATGGACGCTGGTGACAGTAATTTCAATAAAGCCGGCAACCCTTTTGTCTCTGAACAACAAGTAGAAGGAAACGACAATGTTTCGTTAGAAACCGGCGCTGAATCTCCTCCTCCTTCTACTACTTTCAACGACATGAAACTCCCCTCCCCTAGAAAAGGGTAATGCTCTTTCGTTCTTTATTTTTGGCCGAGAAAATTCTGTTAAGTTCGTTGTTTGCTTTGTTTTTTTGGGTTTTGACGTAATGGGGTTTTGTTACAGTAGAAAACCTATACAGAAAAGAGTGGTGTCAGTGCCAATCAAGGACGTTGATAGTTCGCGCCTAAAAGGGGAAAGTGCTCCACCGTCCGATTCTTGGGCTTGGCGAAAGTACGGCCAAAAACCCATCAAAGGCTCTCCTTACCCCAGGTATGTAACTCAACTAGCCGTAAACTTTACCCATGTTTTGTCTGCATCAGGAGTAACTTTCAAAGTTTAAGATTCTATGATCTTCAACCGTTGATTAAGATTTCTGCTTTTATCTTACGGCGGACAGAGGTTATTACCGGTGCAGTAGCTCAAAGGGATGTCCAGCAAGGAAACAAGTTGAGAGGAGCCGCGTGGACCCTAAAATGTTAGTGATCACCTATTCCTACGAACACAATCACCCTTGGCCCGCTTCTAGAAACAACACCGCAGCCGCCAAACAAGCGGTGGCGGCAGCAGTAGCGGAGACACCAACCATGACCACGACGGCAGCAGTAAAGCCCGAGCCATCTACTTCGCAGCCGGACACGGAACCGGAATCAGGAAGCGAAGAAAGGTTCGCTGATCTGACGGAAGACTCCATTCTCAAAACACGCGATGAATTTGGTTGGTTGGGAGAGATGGAAACGAAGTCGTCGACGGTTTTGGAAAGCCAGATATTTTCGGAAAGAGACCACGGAGAGGGTGACGTTGGTATGGTATTCCCGATGAGGGAAGAAGACGAGTTGTTATTCGCTGATCTGGGCGAGCTGCCCGAATGCTCCTTTGTGTTTAGACACCAACGGAAGATGGGACCACAAGTTGGGATCTGCTGACAAGTGGCTGAATAGGATTTCAGAATCGGCGGAGGAGGAATCGTTAGTTTCAACGCGGTGCGGTTATCGTCTGGCACAAGATACGAAACGGAAAACAACAAAAGGAAAACGGATTTTTTATTTAAATAATTTTTTAAACAAAAAAACTCTGTTACATTACATCTATATTTGTTGTAACAATTTCCGTCGGCTTAAGGGACTTGATTGAATAGAAACAATTTTAACGTGAGCAATTCTGGATTCTCAAATTTTAATTCTACCGTTGGTTAAAATGATATCAGAACCTTTTGTTTTATTATGTAATTCCCACATTTTTCTTCATCACATCACATGTTCCCTTTCAAACATTATGAGATAATTTTCTACGTTCAATCATGTCGTGGCCTGGGTTATCGTAAAATGAACAAAGTCAATGGTTCTAGATTATTTATGTTCAAAATTCAGTCTCTATCGCTCATGAAAAGAATATTGCATAAATAATAATTGCTCTTTTGCAAATGGTTGTGTCTTCATGTTATTTGAATTTAAAATGATTGTCGAAAATAAATATAATAACTTTAAACTTATCTCTAAATCTGTGTCAGGTATGGATATAAATTACGAAAACCATGGAAAAAAAATCATATAACATAGCTTAAGACAAGTTGGACGGTCATGACTTTCATCCAAAGGAAAATAAAATAAAATCTTGCTTACCTAAGCTTTGCTTGTATCTTAAGCTTCTTCTCTTTTTTCCTCGGCTAATTAGCCAGCCAAGCAGAGAATTACAATATGATAATCCCTGAGATAAAATAAAATAAAATAAAACAAATACTAATTTAATACAAGGAGTAGTTGAGGAAGAGGATAAGAATTGAGGGACCCAAGTAGATATTAAAGGATGAAAGGCATAATAATAAATTTAGCCTTTAATATTTACATTTAATGTCAATTTGATCTTTATTCTTTTTTTAGCTAAATTTAGTCATTAACAATTCAAAAAGAGTCAAATCACTTTTTTTTAATGAAAATACATACCAAAATATTAGTTTTTTTAACGATCTTGGTGTGGCAACCTGCGTGACTGTTCACTTGTATGTCATATTAACATGACACTACTTTTTTTATATGTGATGACGTCAACAAACATTTTAAAAATTTTAAAATTTAAAACATATATAATTATAAAGTACATAAAAATTGAAAACAAAAACATGAACTACACGCGGGTTGTCGTACGGGCTGTCATATTTAAAATTTTAATGTTTTAGTCAATATTTTCGTTAAACAAATAATTCAGTTCTTTTTTAAAGATCGATGGTCAAATTTAACTCTTTTTTAAAAGCTTGAGATAAAATTTAACTAAAAAAATTGAAGGATCAAATTGACAAAAAATATAAATATTAAGGACTAAATTTATAATTATGCTTTTGTATACCCAACACTTTACGCAAAAAAATAAATATGGGTCTAGCCCCAAACAAATATAAACAGCTCAATAAGCATTAGGCAAACAACAAAAGTCCATTGAGGTATATTAACAATTTTACCACTTAACTATTGAAGAAGTTATATTTCAGTTATCAAATTTTGAAATTTTATAATTTTAAGAAGTTAGAATTTGTCAAAACTTATTTTGTTAATATTTGCTTCATTATCAATATTTTCATTTTGGACTTTTATAACAATTTAATAGACAATTATTTAAATTTCGCTATACTATTTCTTTCTCTTCTTTTTTTTTTTTTATCTACATTAAAATATGTTGAAATGATAGTTAAATAAGCATTCCAATTTTATAAAATTAAAAAATTTTATTTTAATTTTTATCTTTTATAATTATACCTTTTAAATTTAATTTTTAAAAATAAATCTAGTCAATTGAAACAAAATTTATTTAATATATATTTAAATACTTAATACATCAGTCAATTAAGATATTACAACTATAATATGAAAACTTTTTAACGTGAACATAAAATATTAATCATTTTAAAAATATGAAGGACCAAATTGTGAACATTTCATAATTTAGACCAACTAGATATTTTTTTTTCTAAAAGTTGAAGTAACTAAAAATAAAAAATAAAATGATTTCTTTTAAAAATTCATAATTCCACACCACATGTTAAATGTTGTAATAACTAATAGATGCTATATTATTATGTAATCTAATCATTAGTTAATAACAAGTGATCAAAATTTTCAATTTTATTGATTCTAAAGCCTAAATTGTCATTTTTTTATATTTTGATGATCAAATCAAACCTGTTATTCATATTTGTAATTTACCTTCTTGTTATCAATTATATATTACTATTTATCAATCGTTAAATTTTAAGGATGGTCCCTATACTTATCAAAATTTATGTGGATTTAGTTTGTTTGTGTAACACCCTCGATCTTGTTTAGGAGTTTCGGCTAAGTCGAAAGGTTACATTCGATCACTGAGGTGATCATGTAAAGCCTCTCTTTTTCTTGCGTTAATTTGTATGAAAATTGCTCTTTTGTTTTTAGGTTTGATTTAAACTGGCTTTACTTAACAATTCAATTACAATATTGTTAGTGTAAAGATTTTGGAAAACAAGATAAGGTTTTTCAAAAAGGACTTATCAAAAATTTTAAGAATTTTATAAAGCAACGGAAAACATTTAAAGTGATGTATTTCTAAATGGAAAGGCAAAAAATACAAATATCAAATTATTATCTAAGTGTCATGCCTTAGAATGAATAAGCTAAACAACTTCACCCTAGATATAAAAGCGAGAAACAATTAAAAACTAAAATCCCGAAAACGACTAAAGAAAACTTTAATAAAAACTTTTAGAATAATAATAAAGAAAAACAAGCTACTAGTGTCATGGGTTGCTAACTCTAAGTCCGTGACACTAGTCTGAAGTTCCCCCAATGCCTTACCGTGTCCTAGTTTTTTATGCTATCTGTGAGGGAAAGAAAGGGGAAATGAGTTTAAAATAGTTCAGTGTGAGACTAAATTTTAAATCATTACATATAATTGACAACAATAACGTATATAGAATCCAGTAGAAATTAAAGCATTTATCTTGAAACATATAATAAATCAATGAATAACAATTATATATGATGCAATTAATGTTTTAAAGTTCCCACCCGTCCATACTATCCGCCCTCAAGCATTGCTCGACACTCCAAAAACCAACTACAATAGTTGGCCATCCCGGTTTGATTTCTAGTGATGATGGTTGTTCACTTGTAATCTGTGATGGTGACTTTTACTACAATAACTTACCATTCCGGTTGCCCGATTTTGATGGCTTTTTAAACTATCATCCCTGTTTAGTTTGGTTTTGATGGTATTTTTAATCTACCATCCCATCCTGTCCAGTTTAGATGACATTGCTGTCTACTTCCTGCAGTACTGACCTTTAGTGTGGACTTATTTTTCCATTATCTCCTATAGAACTTCTCCGTCCTCCATACCCTATTTTGTGTAATTATGCACATAAACTTAGCATGTTCTATGCTATTTATCATCATTTTATGCTACCTTCAATATTTGATATTGGCATTATAAGGAGTGTATTTAAACATACATTTATCTCATTATCACACAATTACATATAACTGGTGCAAGTAAACAAAGAAAACACAGTGTCACATGCACGCAATTTTATGTGAATTAGTCGTTTAATTATTTAACACATTTACGGGTTTGCATGATTATATAGGCTCGCATGTACCTAGGGTTCACATGGCATATAGGCACACATGCACCTAAGGATGGCATAAAGGCTCACAAGTTCCTAGGGTTCGCACATAGGCTCGCATGTACCTAGGGTTCGCATGTAGGCTAGTGTAACAGCCCATTTTCAGTGAAATCGGAACAGTGGTTTGGGGACCAGCCAGAAAGAAAATTTATTTTAATATTATTGCATGAATTGCATTATGATAGGAAAGACGTATGAAATTTTTGATAAGAAAATTTTATCGATTTCATGTTTAATTGTGGAAATGATCAAATTGCAAAAAATGCAAAAGTTGAATTCTAGTAGTTAAAAGGATCAAATAGCTATAGAATTCAAAATAAGAGGTCCTTATATGGTAATTATACCATTAAAGAAAAGTTAGTAGATATTTTTGATGATTCATCCATGGAAAAATTAGAAAAGGATAAGGACTAAATTGGAAATGAGAATAATTAAAAGATGATAAATAAATTAAAAAGAAATATCATATTATATATCATCTTCTTCCCCAAAATTTATATGGAAACCATAGGAAAGAGAAATCAAACTTTCTTAGCTTAATTGGGTAAGCATTCTTGTCTCGTTTTTAGTAATTTTTATATTTCCAAGATCGGAATAGCTTAATCTATCTATTTTGGGGATTAATTTGCAAAGATATCAAAGTATAGAAATTTTTCCATGGATTAATATGCTGAAAATTTGAAATTTATGGTAGAAAATGAAAGGTTGTTAATAGAAAAACAACTTTTACAAAGAGAATTTTGATGAAATTATGATTTAGAGACTAAATTGAAAAGTGGTAAAACCCATGGGAAAATTCTAATTTTTGTGAAATTCATGGGTTGTTATTGTAACATGTAAAATTTGGTTAGGCTTGAAATAAAGACTAAATTGCATGAATTTCATTTTCTGAGCTTAGAGACGAAATCATCATTTATGAAAAGTATAGGGGCAAAATAGTAATTTTGCCTAGGAACTGAATTGAGTTCAATTGAGTATGAAATGGATTAAATTGATGTTAAATTCATTTATATAGATCCGAAAAACTCAAACACGAAGTTAGATTGAGGAAAAAAAAGTGTCAGATTAGTAGATTTCTGTATACAAACAAGTATCGAGGTAAGTTCGTGTAACTTAATTATGTATATTAATATGTTTGAAGCGAATGTTGTATTTGTGTGAATTGCATAAATGTTTAATGTATGAAATTAACCACATACCCGATATTGTTCGATAATTGATAAGTTGTAATGACCCAAATTTTACGGTTATCGGGAAAGTGAATTTTCGGGTCTCCATTTCTAAAAAAATAGATTCGTAAATATTTATTAAAAATATTTACGAAGTCAATTGTATGGTTAATTAGACTTTAATTAAGTAAATTTAGCTTAATTAAGAGTAATTAGTGGAAATGATTAAATTGAATTAAGTGTGAAAGTTTAATTATAGAATAAAGAAAAGTGAAGGGACTAAATAGGAAATAAGCCAAAAAGGGGTGACAAATGTATGGTTAAAATAAGTTAAATGTGTACAAATATAAATGGTACACATGTATTATACATGTGTATTTACTTATTATATAAGTAAAATAATAATAATTAAAGTATATTATATTAATATTATTTTATATTAATTAATTAAATAAATAAAAGTTATGACAAGTGTAAGGTGATAAATTAATACATGTGTATTAATAAATATACACATGTATAAATAATAAATATTATAATAGTTTAATAATAAAATAAAGAAATGAAATAAATGAAATAAAAGAAATGAAAAAGAAGAACAAAGAAACGAAACAGAGAAGAACAGGGGAGAAAGAAAGGAAAGAAAGAAAGAAAGGGAGAAAAGAGAAAATCAAGGTTTTGAAGCTTTAAACTTTAATAGGTATGTCAATTTAGCCATTTTTACTTAATTTTGATGTTTTAAAAGCTTTAGAACAAAGTTTTGATGAAATTAAGTTGATATTTTGAAAGTTATTAGATTTCTAAATATTGTTCATGTTGAGTAAAATGATGAATTAAGGGCTAAATTGATAGAAATTCAAGTTAGAAATGAAATAAGGATTGAATTGTAAAGTGATTCATAAGTTTTATGCTTTAAGGACTAAATTGAAAAATTTTGAAATTATGGTTTTATGATGAAAAGTAGATAATTATGTCTAAGTTTGGTTAAAAATTGAGTAGAAATAAAGTATGAATTAAGATAGAAAAGTAAGTGAATTTAGTTAGGATTAAATTGAAATTAAAAGTAGAAAATCAACATTTAGCACTAAGACTATTTTGGACAGCAGCAGTAGTCTAAGTTTGAAAAATCACCAAAAATTGTAGAAATTGAATCAGAGGATGGATAAAATATATAATTAAAGCTTATTGAGTCTAGTTTCTTATAAAAGAAACGATTTAAGCAATTGAATTGTAAATTATGAGATATAATGAATTGTGTGAGACAAGGTCAGAATGAATTCGGGTTCCCCTGTTCTGACTTTGGAAAATCACAAAAAATTGGAGAAAAATAATTAGAGGGTTAAAGTTATATTTTTAGAATCCTTAATGAGTCTATTTTTAGGATAAATCAACGGGAATATTATCTGAGTTCTGTACTGTGAGATAATTAATTTTTAGTGAAGAAGGGTCAAAACTGTCAGACAGCAGAATAGGGGTGAATTTAAAGAATAAACTGTACTTAATGGCTAAACCAAAAATTCTGAAAATTTTACGGTAAGAAGATTTGTGAGTCTAGTTTCAGGAAAAATTAACGGATCTTAATTTAGAATTCTGTAACTCAAGATATAAAAATTAGTAATGTATTAATGATTATGAATTGTATTAATTTCGTAGTCAATGTGGTACCGAAAATCTCGGCTAAGGAAGGACAAGACAAAGTCAACGGGAGTTAGCTCAAAATTACGGTTTGTATTTCTATAATCCGAACTCAGTCATTATTGTTATATTTATATACATATGAAAATTGTTAGTGTTAGAATTATGATGTTTTACAATTGAAATGGATTGATTTTGGTATGTGATGAATTTATCAAATTTATATTGATTGAAATCATTTTGATTGAATTTATATTGATTGAAATATATTATATATATGATTTATGTAAAAATTTGAATATTGAATGAATGTTATATTGAAAAATTATATTGATTGGAATATGAGGGAATTGATATGAATATATGAGATTTGTGATAATTGAATATTTGATATTGAAAAGTGAATTGAGTTGTATTGAATTATGAATTAATGTGAATAATTGAAATATATTTGTTGAATTGAATGAAAATGTATGAAATTATGAAAATGTGTGAATATATGTGATTATTAGAATGGTATATCTGATGAAAGATTTATTAAATTGAGAAAGTGAATCAAATACCCTATTAACAGTATCGGACCAGATTGGATACAAATGGCATGCCATTGGATTTATGATATGATGAGGAGATTTGTAGTTCGGCCGAGAAGATGTTTCTGTTATTATATACTTCGGTTTATCCGAAGAGGCATTTAATGCCTTATTGGTGTGTTTGGGAGGATATGATATACTAGTGTGTTATGGAGGATTTATAATATTCCGGTGTGTTTGGGTTGGATATTTTGGTGTGTTTGGGTTGGATATTCGGTGTGTTTGGGAGGAATCCACGTATCTATCAGAGTCCGAGTCTTGTTAATAGGGGTAAATAAGTGAAAAGATAAATCGAGTGAATTTGATTGATTGAGCTATTGGAATGAAATGAGAAATTGAATTGAGAATTGAAATTGAGATATGAGATTGAAAACATGAACCAAAAGGTTCATGAAATGAGTGAAGTTCAAATGGATGATGATTGATGTTAGAATGAATTAAAATAGTGTATTGTTAAGAAGTAAAGTGTGAATACAAATGAATTGTGAATATATTGTAAAGAATTTATAAGGTAAGCAAATGAAAAGAATTGAGCAAATAAGTTGTTGTGTTTGTTATATGGCTTGTATAGAATTTTTATGGTAAGTAAATGAAACTTATCTATAAAATAAATAAATAAATAGTTGTATTTGTTATTGTAATTTAAGTTTAATTGTTATATTATCAAGTGTTCAGATTATAGAAATACCACTCGAGTGTATATACTCAGTGTGACGGTTTGTTTCGTGCGCGCAGTTAAGTTAAGGCTAGATCGTTGAATCAATTCCGGACCGATCCCGAATTCAATGAGGTAAAGTATGTTGAGTATTGATAATGGCATGTACCTAGGATGTTTAATAGGAGTCATTTAAGTTGTAAAAGTATTGATGAAATAAGTAAATTATGGTTGACAACGGTATATAGTATGAATTTTGAAATATAAAAAAAAAAATTCGTATTGATTCTAAATTAGTTCCAAATTGAATTTATCATCCATATTGGACCGCGAGGCCCCCATTAAAGGACAACATCTTAAAACTAGGATGAGTATGAATATTTATTTTAATTAATGACTGAAATTAGACTGCATCGATCGGTAATGTTTAAGTAACCTGTTTCGAATTTGACGATATAGGGTTAGGGGGCGTTACATTTAGTAGTATCGAGCTAACCAGTTTAGCCGATTCTAGGATTAAGTCAAATCTTGAAAAGATTCTGGAAGTACATGCCACGATTGAGTCGAAATTGAGTCGGGATCGGATGTTTGATATATTTGTTTTTGTCTTGTTTTATAGTTGAAATGTTAGATGAACATATCGATGGCATTGATTATGAATTATATAATCGAGAGATGAATAGTTTGGTGAATTAAATGAAAATCTGAATCGGTAATATTGAGTATTAACTCAATAAGTAATTAATTATTGATTGTTGACTGATGAAATAATAGAGAAATAGATAATATATAAATCGCTTTAGAATTATAACTAATGCTTTGCATGATGAATAAAAGAAATTGTATCTCTTTATGACATCTACCTCTCCTGCTTTCTCAATCGGTTCCCGAAGTGCTTCAAGGTACGGAGTTTGTCTAAACGGGTAAGTTATCTCATTACTAATACTTAGTAAATATAGTGTGGATGAATTGAGAATTAAAGTGAAAAATGATTTTGAAAGAAGCTGAAATCTAGTTAGAGAATATTATCGGGATTGTAAATAAATTATTACATTCATCGATTAAATGTTAGAAAGGTATGATATTTCATTAAAAGATTCACTTGCCAAATGTGGAAAATATTGATTTATTGTGATTCGAAAGGGTTTATTTGGAAATTTTCTCGAGATAAGTTCTCAAAGATATATACATCGATTGGAGATTTCTTATCGTAAATGTACAGAATTCTTGAAGCTTAAACAGATCATATGATCGTAACTGTGTATGAAGGGAATTTGTTTGATTGAATAAGTATAGCAGAGGGTGTATTCCGATAGAAACCGTATGATACAAATGGTTTAAAGATGGTTTAAATGAAGACAGAAGCTGGACAATATAGAATAATGAATGGAATATGTGTTAGACATGATTCTTCTTATTATTATTTTAGTGATTGCTCGAGGAAAGTTGAAAAGATATTATTTAGAATTCAAGACCGAGTAACACAGCTATCAGAGGCAGATTACTCTATAACTCCGGAAATATGGGTGATAGTCGAAGTGTGATAAAGGACTTCACTGAAAAATCTGGAGTATGAACATCAGCCACGGCATATGTTAATCGTATAAAAGAAGATATTTCTCTGTCGGATGTCATTACAGCATCCATTAAAGATTTGCCTGTTGAGTTCGCTGAATTTTTGGTTGAAGTATCAAATTTCCAGGTCAGTATTTATTGATTGATAGAATCTGTATAAACTATTTGATAATGATACTAAGGTACTGTTTTCTGATCGATTTGATATTATTATTGTTCGATGTGATTCTGAGAATGGAATGGTTAATTTTGCACGATGTTTGTGATAAATTATAAGCAGAATTATGTTGCAAGATCAAGATGATGAAATGTTTTGTTGAATCAGAGAAGATTGAACTAAATGTCTATTGTGATATTGAACATGCCGCCACAGATATATGCCAGAAAGGGGTCATGGTATTTACCTTGCTTATGTATTGAATATTAAAGTATTGAAGTTAAGGTTTAAATCAGTGACAATAGTGTGAGAGAATTCTGATGTGTTTCCGCAAACGATTTGCTCGAACTCATCATTGATTGAAGAAGTTGAATATGCTATAGATTTTGTGACTGAAATGATAGTGAAAAATATATTTGAAATCAGAGGTTTTCTAAAACTAGTCAGTTATTACAGAAAGATGTGGAATTGGAATGATCTGATAGACGTTAGCAAGGTTCTGATTAGTTGAAAGCTCAGTTAACTGAAGCATTTGTTCTGGTTTAGTTTGAAATCCAGTCAAGAAACTTGTGATTTACAGGGATAGCAGTGTTTTGATGCAAGAAAGAAAACTAATAAATTATATTTTGGAAAGTTAGAATTACATGAGAAGAATTATTTGATACTTGATTTAGAAATGATAGTTATTGTTCTTGCATTAAAAGATCAAGAAATGATAATTGATTATCATCCGAAAAAGGTAAATGAAGGTATGTATATTTAGAATTGAAAGTTCTGTTTTGTGTTATAAGCTATGGACATCCGACTGTTATTACTTGATGGTGGCTCAAGTGTAGTTGAGATAAAAGTTAAACTGACTTGTTTACAACAGTGCAAAAAGCTCAAAAATGTGATAACGAGTTATCGGTTAAATGGGTATAGTATACAAATGACTTTTGATTAAATGTTTCAGATTGAATCTAATGATTGCCTGTTATGTAGAGATAGAAGCTGTACCAAATAATTGAAACTTATACACAGAAGATTTTTGTATAAAATTTATAGTAGTAACATGTCTATGCATTTTGGAAGAAATAAGTTGTACTGTGATTCGAAGCAGATGTGGTGATGACTTGGAATGAAAAGCGGTAGTTTGAACTTGTATATAAATGTTTATATCAGATACAGATACCTTCAGAACTGTTACAACTAATAATGATAATAGAATGGAAATGGAATAGAATTTATATGGGTTTGGATTGAAATCATCTCTATCTGCGAAAAGAAAGATGATATTTGAATGATCATTAAAGGTATGGTGAAGTCTGCATATTTTGTTCTGGTATGAATAAATTTCTTACTTAATAACTGTCTAAAATATGGGTTTTTGAGATCGTCAGATTCATGGTATGGTAATTTTTATTATTATTTCTGATTGAAATACATGGTTTATATTCTGACTCTAGAACAAATATAAGAAGTTTGAGGGATGTAATAATAGTTTATCGCACTGCATGAAGCTTTATATGATTGAAATGTAAAACTTCACAGTATCTGATTGAATATGGTGAGAAAATAAAAATACAAGGCTGTTTGATTTGTGAAATTGAATAAGAGTGGAAGAGATTGAAAAAGATAGGTTGGATTCTCGTTCATTGGGCACACAAATTATAGAAAAAGTTAGTCGGTAATGAATTGATTGGTTTCACCTCTCTGAAGCTACACAAAATTTGTGATGCTCGTAAAATGTAGGTCAAATCTCTTATATGTTAGCTTGACAAGGGATATTGAAATTTAAATTAATTCATTGTATGCGAAGAAGGAGAACCGATTGAGATACTAGATTGCAATGTGAAGTTACAATGCGATGAAGCAATATGGGAACCGAAAAGAAACAGTGAGACTTTTATACCCCTACCTCTTTTCAGGTAAATTTGAGGACGAAATTTATTAAAGGGGAGAATTGTAATGACCCAAATTTTACGGTTATCGGAAAGTGAATTTTGGTCTCCATTTCTAAAAAATAGATTAAGTAAATATTTATTAAAAATATTTACGAAGTCAATTGTATGGTTAATTAGACTTTAATTAAGTAAATTTAGCTTAATTAAGAGTAATTAGTGGAAATGATTAAATTGAATTAAGTGTGAAAGTTTAATTATAGAATAAAGAAAAGTGAAGGGACTAAATAGGAAATAAGCCAAAAAGGGTGACAAATGTATGGTTAAAATAAGTTAAATGTGTACAAATATAAATGGTACACATGTATTATACATGTGTATTTACTTATTATATAAGTAAAATAATAATAATTAAAGTATATTATATTAATATTATTTTATATTAATTAATTAAATAAATAAAAGTTATGACAAGTGTAAGGTGATAAATTAATACATGTGTATTAATAAATATACACATGTATAAATAATAAATATTATAATAGTTTAATAATAAAATAAAGAAATGAAATAAATGAAATAAAAGAAATGAAAAAGAAGAACAAAGAAACGAAACAGAGAAGAAACAGGGGAGAAAGAAAGGAAAGAAAGAAAGAAAGGGAGAAAAGAGAAAATCAAGGTTTTGAAGCTTTAAACTTTAATAGGTATGTCAATTTAGCCATTTTTACTTAATTTTGATGTTTTAAAAGCTTTAGAACAAAGTTTTGATGAAATTAAGTTGATATTTTGAAAGTTATTAGATTTCTAAATATTGTTCATGTTGAGTAAAATGATGAATTAAGGGCTAAATTGATAGAAATTCAAGTTAGAAATGAAATAAGGATTGAATTGTAAAGTGATTCATAAGTTTTATGCTTTAAGGACTAAATTGAAAAAATTTTGAAATTATGGTTTTATGATGAAAAGTAGATAATTATGTCTAAGTTTGGTTAAAAATTGAGTAGAAATAAAGTATGAATTAAGATAGAAAAGTAAGTGAATTTAGTTAGGATTAAATTGAAATTAAAAGTAGAAAATCAACATTTAGCACTAAGACTATTTTGGACAGCAGCAGTAGTCTAAGTTTGAAAAATCACCAAAAATTGTAGAAATTGAATCAGAGGATGGATAAAATATATAATTAAAGCTTATTGAGTCTAGTTTCTTATAAAAGAAACGATTTAAGCAATTGAATTGTAAATTATGAGATATAATGAATTGTGTGAGACAAGGTCAGAATGAATTCGGGTTCCCCTGTTCTGACTTTGGAAAATCACAAAAATTGGAGAAAAATAATTAGAGGGTTAAAGTTATATTTTTAGAATCCTTAATGAGTCTATTTTTAGGATAAATCAACGGGAATATTATCTGAGTTCTGTACTGTGAGATAATTAATTTTTAGTGAAGAAGGGTCAAAACTGTCAGACAGCAGAATAGGGGTGAATTTAAAGAATAAACTGTACTTAATGGCTAAACCAAAAATTCTGAAAATTTTACGGTAAGAAGATTTGTGAGTCTAGTTTCAGGAAAAATTAACGGATCTTAATTTAGAATTCTGTAACTCAAGATATAAATTAGTAATGTATTAATGATTATGAATTGTATTAATTTCAGTAGTCAATGTGGTACCGAAAATCTCGGCTAAGGAAGGACAAGACAAAGTCAACGGAGTTAGCTCAAAAATTACGGTTTGTATTTCTATAATCCGAACTCAGTCATTATTGTTATATTTATATACATATGAAAATTGTTAGTGTTAGAATTATGATGTTTTACAATTGAAATGGATTGATTTTGGTATGTGATGAATTTATCAAATTTATATTGATTGAAATCATTTTGATTGAATTTATATTGATTGAAATATATTATATATATGATTTATGTAAAAATTTGAATATTGAATGAATGTTATATTGAAAAATTATATTGATTGGAATATGAGGGAATTGATATGAATATATGAGATTTGTGATAATTGAATATTTGATATTGAAAAGTGAATTGAGTTGTATTGAATTATGAATTAATGTGAATAATTGAAATATATTTGTTGAATTGAATGAAAATGTATGAAATTATGAAAATGTGTGAATATATGTGATTATTAGAATGGTATACTGATGAAAGATTTATTAAATTGAGAAAGTGAATCAAATACCCTATTAATGATGATCGGACCAGTTGGATACAAATGGCATGCCATTGGATTTATGATATGATGAGGAGATTTGTAGTTCGTGAGAAGATGTTTCTCATTATATACTTGGTTTATCCAAGAGGCATTTAATGCCTTATTGGTGTGTTTGGGAGGATATGATATACTAGTGTGTTATGGAGGATTTATAATATTCCGGTGTGTTTGGGTTGGATATTTTGGTGTGTTTGGGTTGGATATTCTGTGTGTGTTTGGGAGGAATCCACGTATCTATCAGAGTCCGAGTCTTGTTAATAGGGGTAAATAAGTGAAAAGATAAATCGAGTGAATTTGATTGATTGAGCTATTGGAATGAAATGAGAAATTGAATTGAGAATTGAAATTGAGATATGAGATTGAAAACATGAACCAAAAGGTTCATGAAATGAGTGAAGTTCAAATGGATGATGATTGATGTTAGAATGAATTAAAATAGTGTATTGTTAAGAAGTAAAGTGTGAATACAAATGAATTGTGAATATATTGTAAAGAATTTATAAGGTAAGCAAATGAAAAGAATTGAGCAAATAAGTTGTTGTGTTTGTTATATGGCTTGTATAGAATTTTTATGGTAAGTAAATGAAACTTATCTATAAAATAAATAAATAAATAGTTGTATTTGTTATTGTAATTTAAGTTTAATTGTTATATTATCAAGTGTTCAGATTATAGAAATACCACTGAGTGTATACTCAGCGTACGGTTTGTTTCCGTGCGCAGGTTAAGTTAAGGCTAGACTGTTGAATCAGCATTCCAGACCGATCCCGAATTCAATGAGGTAAAGTATGTTGAGTATTGATAATGGCATGTACCTAGGATGTTTAATAGGAGTCATTTAAGTTGTAAAAGTATTGATGAAATAAGTAAATTATGGTTGACAACGGTATATAGTATGAATTTTGAAATATAAAAAAAAAAATTCGTATTGATTCTAAATTAGTTCCAAATTGAATTTACTGTCCATATTGGACCGCGAGGGCCCATTAAAGGGACAACATCTTAAAACTAGGATGAGTATGAATATTTATTTTAATTAATGACCAAAATTAGATCATCTTGATCGGTAATGTTTCGTAACCCTGTTTCGACGACGATATAGGGTTAGGGGACGTTACATAAGTCCCGTTTGAATAATAAAATGCGATGGATACAATATTTTCCCGTATTGATTATAGTCCTATATATGTTACAAACATTATACCTCGAACGAGCATCCTGTTAAAAGCCTTCTCGAGCATCCTGTTATGTAGTTCCTGCGAGCATCCTGATAGGTAGTGATCCTGCATGTGTTGCGCACTACTGCAACTCTTTGTAAGCGTCTTATTAAATGGTTCGATCGGTTGAGATCCAACATTTATTGTGGACACAAACACAGCTCTTCGTGAGCATCCTGATATAGGCTCTTATGAGCTTCCTAATATGGCTTGCTTCAACTCCTTGTTATGCTATCCGAAGCTTCCTGTTAATAACTCTTCGGAGTTACCTATTAAGCTCAACGAGCTTCCTGTTCTAAAATCTTATGAGTTTCCTATTTAGCCCAGATAAGCTTCCTGATATATAGCTCACATGAGCATCCTTTTACATGGCTTGAAAGACTGCTTCCTGATTATGTGCCCTATTTGGGTACCCCTAGATATGAATTGACGGATTTCAGTTTTGTACACTTTAAGTGTACTACATGAGCGTATCCATCGATATTCAAAAAAATTCAACGAGTAAAGTTCTGACATGGCTAAAATGAACATGAAATAATTTGTCATGGAAATGTACATGTAATATGGAATAATGATATGGAAAGCATATGTATATGAAAATCATTAAATGATAAGCTCATCCATGTTCTTAATATTATGTGAATTACTTGACTAACATGATTGATGAAGTTGTGTTTTAGGCTATTAGCCAAATTGCTTGGATGCATTTTTGTGTGCTTATCTTAAATGAAAATATATGGTAAGTTAAATTCCTGTTATACGAACTTACTAAGCATTTGAAACGCTTAGTTGGTTTTCTTTTCTTTATTTTATAGTGCTCGAAAGCTCGTAAAGGTTGGAGAGCGGTCGGAGCATCATCACACTATCCTCAAGGTTGTTTTGGTATAAATAGTAAACTTATTTTGGACATAATGGCATGTATAGTTTAAAGTGCCTAATGGAGGCATGCATATGTTTGGTTGTAACTAGCCATTGGAATGGCTAGTGTTATATGCATTTTGATGGATTTATATAGTGCCATGTCATGTTTGAAGTCTGTTAAAATGGTTGAAAGGTAGAAGATATATAAATCAAATAATGAATGGATTTGAATTAGTAAAATTGATAAATTTTGTTCACGAACACAGGCATGAATTTGGTAAGTTTAAAACACTTGAGTATAGATGTTAATATGCCATGTAAAAGATTGGTTTTGACTTGGTTTATATATACTAAATTAGGTTGAAAGTGTGTCAAAGTGTTGATGTAGGTGCAATGTAAAATGGGTGAGAAATATGGCTTGGAAAACAGCCTTATTTTGTCCACACGAGCAGACACACGGGTGTGCGTCTCAACCGTGTGTGACACATGGCCATGCACACGGGATTGTGGTTTGGCTGTGTGACCCCTGTATCCTTAAAATTTAGAAACAGAATGCTCAGAATTGGTCACATGGGCAGAGACACAGGCATGTATCTCAGCCGTGTGAGTCACACAACTTAGCACATAAGCATGTGACATGGCTGTGTGAATCCTGCACCTAATTTTTGAAAATTAAATTATCTACACGACCTAACACACGGTCAAGTGGATGATCGTGTGACCCAAGTCAGAGAGTTATACGGGTAAGGACACGGGCAGGGACACGGCCGTGTGCCTCACATCGAATGCCCATACGGCTTGGGACACAGGTGTGTCAGTGTGAGCAACACGACCTAGCCACATGGGCGTGTTTCCCCGACACTTAAGAAAAATTTTGAGATTTCGCGAAAAATTTTCTGTGATTCCGATTTAGTCCCAACATGATTCTAATATGTATTTTGGGCATCGAGGACCCATATTAGGGGCATAATGATTGATTGTGATCGATTTTCAGAAATGAATAGTAAATGACATAAATTAATTGTAATTGAATTGTAAACTCTGGCAATGCTCTGCAACCTTGTTTCGGCGGCGGATACGGGTTAGGGGTGTTATAGCTAGCATGTACCTAGGGTTTGCATTTAGGCTCACATAATCCTAAGGTTCGCATATAATCGACATATGGTTCGCATAACATGGCTCGCATATAATAAACACATGGTTCGCATATCATGGCTCGCATATAAATTCAAATAAGTTCGCATAAATTATTAGTAAGGTGCTCCCAAGTAATAGCATGTAAGGGGGTTCACATGTCATAAACAGATAGGGTTCACATGTATGTTCTAAGAGCTCACGAATTCAGTCCAATATGGTTCTACATATAGGTTCGCTTAACAGGGGCTCGTATGTACGGGTTCCCATAAAAACGGGGATTCACATACAAGGGGTTCGCATATTCTACGGCTTGCACTCATAGGCTCACATTTGGGCTTGCACCTACAGGGGTTTGCATGAAAAGGGGGTTTCGCCTACAAGGGGTTCAGACATGCGAAAAGGGGGGTTTGTATAGGGGCTCGTACTCAATGTTTCGCGTACTGGGGGTTTCTTTCTAGGGTTCGCCTAAGCTAGTTCTCTACTTGCTATAAAGTTCAATTATACACACGATTTAGGTTTATATTCCACATGTGTTTTGAAGACTTAAAAACCTTTAGTTTGGAGAGGAGATTGAAGATCCACTTATGGGATGATTTTGAAAACTTTTGAGTCATTTGGCTTTGAAATTTTGATTTGAGAGATAAAGTGTTTATAGATGTTTTCTTCAAAATTTGCTATGTAAATTTTAGGGTTTGTTTTTAAATTAGCTATTTATAAAGCTTTTTTTTTCCTAATTGAAATAGGTTTTACAAATTCATGTAGGATTAGGACTTATTTTAAAATAAGGACTAAATTGAAAAAAAATAGTTCTTGGGCTGGGTTGGGTTGGGTTTTTTTTTTAAATTTCGTCACTTTTGGGGGCAAAAACAAGGAAAAAATATTTTGGTTAAATGCTCACTAAGGGATTCAAACTTGGGACCTATGGATAGGCTAAAGCCTTACCACTTGAACCAGCAGGCTTATTCTTATTAATTTTCTAACAAAAAATAATTTTAAAGCATTTTAATTTCATTACCCTATTTTTAAAGAAAATAAATAACAATATAAATTTTATCCTATTTCTTCTAGGCCCACTTTTGAGATGTGATAAATCTCCCTCCTTTAAGAAAA
The DNA here is from genome assembly GCA_025698475.1 of Gossypium anomalum. Taxonomy (NCBI): domain Eukaryota; kingdom Viridiplantae; phylum Streptophyta; class Magnoliopsida; order Malvales; family Malvaceae; genus Gossypium; species Gossypium anomalum. The sequence continues at coordinate 74,669,734 of CM046961.1, forward strand.
TTCGTCCTCAAATTTCACTTACCTTGATTGAACAAGTGAGGATTATTGTTTGACGAATTAGCTCATCTCGTTCCCATGTTACTTCTTTGGTTTCATGGCTTTGCCACAAAACTAGAGGAATTTGCTTATTTCTAAGTAGTCTAACCTCTTTATTTATAATATTAATTGGCTATTTCTCAAAAAGATAAATCCGATCAGAGCTTGATCTTTTTAATGGGGACAATATAGGAAGGATGTAACCTCTCAAACCTGACCTAGACATTATGGCTAGATTGAGAAGGTTACACTAGCCACTGAAATGGCAAAGCTAACTTATGTTATTTTTGAAGACCTTAAATAAACTCATTTTAGAGAAAACTGTAGTTGTACTTTGAGTTAGTTTAAAAGCATTCATTTATTAGGTTGTGTATACTTAGGATTCATTTTATTGTTGATGTTGTTGTTTTATAAAAATCATTTGTTTGTCGTTCTTCTTTAAAAAAAAAACTCAATTTTAAACTAATGTAGCAGAAAAAACATTTTTCAAGTCATTTTGGAAACTTAGTTGCCTTATCGATTTATTTTTCAAAAACAGTTCCTTTGCAGTGCACCGGAAACTAGGGAACAATATCAAATTTTACTTAAGTCTGATATCATGCATTATCCGGTTATTATGCTTGAGTAATCCATGCATGCAAAAATTCCAGAAGAAAAGTTACCAAGCCACAATTTAGAAGTTATTAAAAATTACAAACCAAAACCATTAAAGATTTATTAATACTTATTAAAAAAAATAATTTGAGGTCCAAAGAGATTCTTCGAATGCTGACTTCAGTCCTAATTTTGAGGTTTACCTGAAAAGTTAAACACTATTGGGCGATGAGCTTATGAAAAGCTCGGTGTGAGTCAAATAATTATTTAAACAAACATAAATATTGAATACAGTGAAACATATTAACTTTAACAGAAGAAAACAGAACCATTATAGGAATTTCATATCATTACATGGCCATTATCAAATTAATGTCAAATGGTGTATGAGCATGGGACATCATTCATTCGAGTAACAATCATTAATTTCGATACCATTCAATACAAAAAAAAAAATACAATACGTAGCATAAATCAATAAAATTTGAATATGTTGTGCACATGATGCAATGCAAAAAGGTTCTTACCCATACCATTCTCTACACACCACGAGTTTCCTAGAATTCGTCATCTGAACTCCAAAACATTATGGGTTTAAGCCCGTTGTGGTTAAAACCGCCAATAACAATATGTAGAAAATTATGTAAGTAAAAATTGTAGACAAACTGCCAGTAAAAATGCGATAAATTGCCATTCCCCTCGGTACTCCGGGTGTAATACAATAACTACGAATAATGCAGATTTAATATGTCACCGATACTCCATGGAACTCCTCCATCAACCATAAAATCCCAACCCAATGCATATGTAATATGTCATACTATCTCATACATAATCATATCTCAATACTTTTCACATTCATTTGACATGCTCAACATGTCCTCAATAATCACATACTTTCAGTAAATGGAAACAGTGTTCCAGTCTTTCAAATTACCATTGCATTGTTATCAATCAATATCGCTCAACTTCACATACTTTACGGATTTTCATTGTGCATAAATAGCATCCTTTTCAGTACACAATATAAAAAATATCTCATGCAATTAAATCATACATAAGCTTAATATCTCAACACATTATATCATTCAGTCAAACATTCTCATATCTCATAACTCAAATATGCAATTACAAACACAACCAAATATTCATACTATCAAACTAGCAATTTCGCCAACATATCAATCTTTTAAGGCTCAAAACATACCTCGTTCGGCCACTCACAAAATTAACAATTTGACTATTAAGTCAATCCAATCAGCTAGCTAATTTATGAAATATAGCATGATATTTAACATTTTCAAATAATTTTATGAGTTTAGGACCCACACCTTATTTTTCGATTCCTCACAGCACACTAGCGAATCTTTCAATTTTCCTTAATAATTCCTTAAACGAACCAAAACCAAAATTTAGTATAAATTAAATCAATTTACCATTAAACCAGCCCCCAAACACCCACTTATGAGTTCAAACCAATCGTTGAAATTATAACTATTTTATGAATCCAATCTAGTTAGATTCCTTACACTGTATCGATACGAATTATACGTACAATCCTTCTTCGCCTTTACAGATGATTTGGGACGTTTGGGTTAGCACCTAATTCAATAATATACTGGAAAATTAGTAGCTAATTAATGATTAAATTCTTTCATTTAATCAATTCATAACCTTTACCCAACAACTATGTCAAAATAACAAACTAGTTACCCTTAATTGTACTTACGCTTCATGATTTGCGGGTTTCGAATGGCCAATCGATCAAGAACGTTTTTCCTTAATTGAAGTGGGTTTAAAATCTGATTAGGAGGGTTCAAGAACTCAAATTAGTACTGTAAAAATATAGGCAAGAACCAAGAAACAAAACAACCCCCTTTCTTGCACATAGGCTCACGCACCACCACCCATGGTGACCAAAATTGGGGTTGAATTTTAAAACGATTTGAGATCTCATTAAAATCTATAAAAATACCTTTGAAATAATTTAGAATCCACCAAATTCCATATCTGAAAATTTTGGTTTTGAATTGACAAAATTAATCAAGAAATTGAAGTGAAAAGAGACCTTACCCAAGCTAGTCGAGAGAAACGGCAATGGCACTTTCTTGGCAATGTTCGGGATCGACTTTGGAGTTCAAGATTTCATATTTGGGGCTGATTTTAATGAGGAAAAATGACAGCAATATGTTTGAGAATATTTTAACAAATCTTGTGGTAAAAAGAAAAAAAGAAAGAGATGGTAAAATTAGGTGTAGGCAACGACAACAATAGAGGAAAGGAAAAAAAATTAAAATCAAAGAGAATGAGAGGATAAGAGGAGCGGCTAGGGCAATGAGGAGGAAGATTAAAGGCATATTATTAGTAAAAAAAAATTAATATTTGTACCTATGTTAACTGGGCTTGGATGTCCCACACATTAAAACAAGCGGTTTTTGTCAAAAAATTAAATTATTTGCATGGGAATGAAATTGAAGTTAGGACCTCAAGGATAAATTCACTAATGTTTAACCATCAAACCAATAACTCATTCTTGATATAATTTTGAAATAGTTATTTTAAAAAATAAAACATGTCACAAGCTAGGGTTTAAAGCAAAATTTGTAAAATAATAAAAATGGTGAGAGAGAATGGATTTGAACTTTGGTTTCAATGAACATTTCACTAACACTTAATCAACAAACCAATACCTCATTTATTTCCTAAAAATACATAGATAATTTCAAAAATTAAGGCATGACCACTCTCTCTCGATTCCTAAACTCGATTTTACTTACCCCCTTTTTTTAGATGTTACAAATGATTAGAACAATAACATTGCAATATCGACATATGGAACACATTGTGGATTCGATCTAACTTAGGAGGTAACTCAAGTTGATAGGCTACTAGGCCGATTTGCTTTTGTACTTTGTAGGGACCAATGAAACGAGGACTCAATTTTCCTTTTCTTCAAACCTTAGAACTTTTTTCCATGGCGAAACTTTTAGGAAAACTTGCTCACTTACGTGGAATTCAATATCTTTTCTTTTTAGGTCTGCTTATGATTTTTGTCTGTTAGAAGTTGTTTTTAACCTCTCTTGAATTATTCAGATTTTGTCTTCGGTTTCTTGTACTAACTTAGGACCGATTATTTTTCTTTCTTTCAATTTGTCCAACATAAGGGTGTACTACATTTTCTTCCATAAGTGTCTCATATGGTGCCATCTTTATGCTTGCTTGATAACTATTATTGTAAGCAAGTTCGGCTAGTGGTAGAAATTCTCCCTAACTGGCTTAGAAGTCAATGACACAACTTTTCAACATGTCTTCTAATATTTGAATTGTTCTTTCAGATTGCCCATCAGTTTGTGGGAGGAAAGTTGTTCTAAAGTCAAGTATTGTTCCTAATGCTTCGTGTAATTTCTTCTAAAACCTCGAAGTGAAACGAAGATCTCGATCTAATATAATCAAAATCGGTACTCTATATAATTTAACAATCTCCGTAACATACAAATTTGCTAATTTCATTAAGGGGTAATCAGTTCGAACAGGGATGAAGTGAGCTGACTTGGTGAGTCAGTCCACTATTACCCATACTAAGTCTTTTTTTTAGGGAGTTAGAGGTAATCCACTTACGAAATCCATTGTTATCTTCTCCCATTTCCATTGTGGAATCATAATTGGTTGAAATAACCCCAGTGAAAATTTATATTTCGCTTTTACTTGTTGACATGTTAAATTCTTTGCCATAAAGTCTATTACGTCATTTTTTTAATCTTAGCCACCAATATAATTCTTTTTAAGTCTTGGTATACTTTATTGCTTCTGGGGTGCTTAGCATATGGACTATAATGGGCTTCCTGTAATATTTTATGTTTCAATTTTGGATCGTTTGGGACACAAAATCTTCCTCTGAAGCAAAGGACCCCTTTTTCCTTAATCGAGAAGTCTTCTGTCGATCCATCTTCCACAATATGCCTAACTAGAGGAATAAAATCACCTGATCTTGGCTCGGCATCTTTTGAAAGGTAATCCAATATCTGGTAAGAAAGGTCGAGTCCGCTACTCGAAGAGGAGAAGCAAGAGCTCACTTGACCCATAGGAATAGGGAGGAAGTTTCATTCCAAACTGCTCTTAGTTTGAGCTAGGAGATGGGACAGTTAGAGTGCTCGCAGCATCTCTTCTTCTTGCCGCAGCAAGTCCCGTCCTTTTTATGTGCGGCAACAACTCTATGTCTAAGGGTTGTTTGATTTTTATTTCCTCCTTTAAGGATGGTTTAACTTGTAATTCTGCTAAGATGCCTCCATCATCGTAAAGGCTTAATCTAGTGAACATTGCCCTTAGCTCCATTTTTGTTTTTCTACTTAAAGCATTTACTACAACGTTTTTTTTCCTAGATGGTATTCAATGGTATAGTCATAATCTTTGAATAACCCAGTCCACCTCATTTGCCTTAGGTTGAGTTCTTTTTGAGTTAGAAGATATTTCAAACTTTTGTGATCTGTATAAATTATGCACTTTTCTCCATATAGATAATACTTCCATATTTTAAGCACAAAGACTACTGCAGCTAACTCTTGGTCGTGTGTAGGATAATTGCATTCATAAGTCTTAAGTTGCCTTGAAGCATAGGCAACCACTTTTCCATCTTGCATTAAGACACAATTGAGTCCCACATGTAATGTATCATTATAAATAACATACTATTTTCCTAATTCGGGTTGAATTAAAATTAAGGCTTGAGTTAAAACTGATTTTAATTTTTCAAAAATTCTTTTCTGCTCCTCGATCCACTTAAAAAGTATGTCTTTCCTTAACAACTTGATTAAGGGGGCGACTACTAAGGAAAAACCCTCGACAACAATGACTCTGTACTCTAGAATGATGGTTTTCTCAATCTGAACAAACTGTCACCCTAGGTTGTCAGACAAAAATGAATCTATGCATATAATCTACCACCTCAAGTTGTCCAAAAATGATGGTTTTAATCAGTAATTTGACCCTATGGCATGCCAACTATATCTGACTCGATCCGAACAACTAATAGGGTAACCTAATTTTCGATTCATTATATATAGTTAAAATCATATTTAATCATATCCAATTAACCACCAATTCATCAAATCATCATATAATACAACATATTTCAACTCATTTTCATACCAATGATCACATATCAATCAAATCATAAAATTTTCTATTGTATTCAATTTAGTCCCTATCTCGATAATTAATCTTAATCAAAGTAATTCAATTAAAAAATCCAATAACAACTCACCTCAATATTATATGATGCATAATGACATGAATATGCAGTAATTAAATCAGTCTCCAATCATAGAAATACAAATCGAATTTCTAAGTTATTCGTCGTCCACTTTTGATTTTCCTTTCCCTCTTGACGGTTCCGTGTCAATGTTAGCTACCATAAAACATATAATATTATGAAATTTCATTCAAATAATAATCAATCACAATATCAAACATATTTTACAATTTATTCAATTTAGTCCCTAAATCCAATATAAGCATAACTTTCAATCTAAAGTTTTAGATTGAAATTTGGTTTCACAATTACTCATTAGGGACCTCTATTTCATATTCCTACTGAAATTCCCTTTAAATATTCATATTCCTACTAAAATTCCCTTTCAATTTTACATTTTATTTAATTTGATCCCTAATGTACAAAACTATCAATTAAGCTTTAGAATTTAGTCATTTCCTTAAACTAAGCTTAATTTCTATCAATTTAACACATAAATCATTCAATTCTCAACCATGATATATGATCAAGCCTTCACCAATTAATCAAATTAATCCTTGGTGTAACACCCCTAACCCGTACCCGTCACCAGAATTGGGTTTCAGAGCATTACTAGAACATACAAAACATTTTTCAATTAATTCATGTAAGTTACTATTTATTTATCGAGATTATTCATAAGATCCCTTAATTGGACCCTCGAGGTCCAATACAAGCCTTAAAATCGAATCGGGACTTAATCGTGACCTATAAGAATTTTTCGCGAAATTACAAAAATTTTCCAAGTTGCAGGGTTTACACGCCCGTGTGGTCCAAGGGACACGCCCGTGTGACCCTGGGACATGCTCGTGCTAGAGGCCGTGCTCAACTCCGTGTAACTCTCTAACTTGCACACACAGCCATGCCACAGGCCCGTGTGCTAGGCCATGTAGTTAATTAATTTAATTCAAATTAGGTGCATGTTTCACACGGCCAAGACACACATCCGTGTTCCAGGCTGTGTGGCTCACATGGCTGAGAAATACACCCGTGTCTTTACTCATGTGTCTAATTCTGATCATTCTGTTTTTTAAAATTTATGTGCAGGGAACACACGGCCTAACCAGATGCCCGTGTCACCAGGCCGTGTGTTGCACACGGTCTAGACACACGCCCGTGTGTCTGCCTATGTGGTTTCTAGCTTAATTTCTCACCCAAAAACCTGCACATAAAATACTCAACCAATTCCAACCAATTCAAGTATTTAAAGTAGGCAATTTCATCATTTAACAAGGCATACCATTTCATGGATACATGATTACCAACTCACCTTATCTTAATTTAGGCATTAATAACATTTGATCACATGAACTTAGCACAACACATGTGGAAATTTATGTGTATACCATAATAGCTTACTAAATCATATCCAAAATGAGCCATCGCTAGTCATTCTAATGGCTAGGTTACAAAATGACATTTCAAGCCACTATTGGCCAAGTTTCCTTATACATGCCATTATACCAAAATGATTTCACTAAATATACCCAAAATGCTAGTTGATAGTGTGACGACACTCCCACGATCTTCCAACCTTCACGAGCTTTCAAGCACTATAGAACAGGGGAAAAATAAAAGGAGTAAGCATTACATGCTTAGTAAGTTCGTATAACAGAAACTAAACTTATCAATTTTGTTTAATAAATCTAGGCATACAATGTTATATTTCCATCCATTTGGCTAAATAGCCTAATCACATACATTTCATCAAACATTTTAGTCACCAAACTATTCATATAAATCAAGTAACATAGATGAGCTCATCAAGCAATGTTCATTCAAGTCATTATCATTTTATCTCAAGATTTTCATGCCAAGTCAAGAGTTATATATCCATTGAATCTTTGAAATACCGGTGAAGGCTCAAGTAGTATACTCGAGGTATACAATTCCTTAATCTGTTAATTCTTATCGAGGATACCCCTTAGGGTACTTAACCAAGGAATAGACTCTCTAGCCACATGTCGTATGACAGGATTACCAGTCCAGACTAAATCCTTTTATAGCGTGTGCTCAAAAAGCTTGATTAGGATTACCAGTCTAGGCTAAACCCTAATTTTAATGCATACTCGAGAGATATTGTATTAGGATTACCCGTTCAGGCTAAATCCTTTGTATAACAAGGTCATTGGGATTACTTGTCCGAGCTAAATCCCGTCCGCAACAAATGCAGGACCTTATTAATTTCGAGAAAACATATACATTCATCGAAATTCAATGTTCAATCGAGACTTAATCCTTTATCACCATTTCAAGCATGTATAAATTTTTCCATTATATCATACAAGTAAGGCACATTAATATAAATCACATTACATACAATACAACAATCAATTTACATAATTACATATCCGATTAAGTTACACGAACTTACTTCGACACTTGTTCGCGTAATAATCTACTAATCTGAAATCTTTTCCTTTCCTTGATCTAACCTCGAGTTTGTGTTTTATGGATATATATGAATGAATTTAATCATTAATTTCATACATTTCATACTGAAACGGATTCAATTTACGTCCTAGGTAAAATTACCATTTTGCCCCTAACTTTTCCAAAAATTCTGATTTTGTCCTTAGGCCTGGAAAAAGAAACTTGTGCAAATTACTCCCCATTCCAAGTCTAACCAAAGCTCCATTACAAATTTTCCAGCACATGTTTACATAAAATTTCAAAATCTTTCCTTCAATTTTACAAGTTTACATTTTAGCCCCTAAATCAAGTTTTCATCAAAAATTACTTTGTAAAAGTTGTTTATCAATCAATAATCTTTCATTTTCTACCATAAATTTCTAATTTCAAGTATAATACATCAATTACCCATTTTTATACCTTGATAAATTTTCAAATTAATCCCTCAAATAGAGAGATTAAGCTATCCCGGTTCTAAAAATATCAAAATTACTAAAAACGAGACAAGAAAACTACCCAATTAGGCCTTTAAAGCTTCTTTTCTCCCTCCTAGGGTTTCCATGTGTTTTTAGGTTGAAGATGATGAAAATAAGATGATATAATTTCTTTTCATCTTTTAATTAATCATGTATTTTGGTATTTCTAATTTAGTCCCTTGTCTTTTTCTATAATTCCATGGATGAGTCACCATAAAAAAATCTACATACTTTTATTAATGGTCTAATTACCATACAAAGACCTTAATTTTTGAATTCCATAGCTATTTGATCCTTATAGCTACTAGAATTCAACTTTCGCATTTTATGCGATTTAGTCCTTCTCGTAATTAGGCACTAAATCGATAAAATTTTCATATCAAAATTTTCACACGTTATTTCTATCATATTACGGGTCATGTGGTAAAATAAAAATAAAATACATTTTGGATCCAATTTGTGGTCCCGAAATTACTGTTCCGATTTCACTGAAAAATGGGCTGTTACACTTGGGCTAGCTTAATCAATCTTCCAAGATCAAGACTCTATAAAAACCAAAGGAAAATGGTTAGGGAATTACTTGAAATTAAGGTTAAAAGCTTAAACAAACAACAATGGCGCCCCCCTTTTAGTTTCAGTGTTAGGCCGATTGGAGAAGATGATTATTCTTCTCTTCATCCACTAGTTTACATATATATATATATATATATATATATATATTCAATTTTAATTAGTTTAATTAATTAGGTTTTAATCTTAATTAACTTTAATTTATTTAATTTAATCCACGTTCATCATTACCATCCACTAGTGTCATGGGTTGCGCATGGGAGCCCACAACCATATGAACTTGTGCTATCTATCGTGTTAAAAAGAGGTCATTGGGCCCAATCGGACTGGCCCTTTGCTTGGAGAGATTGAAAGCCCATCTCCGAAGCTTGTCAAATATGGAATGTGATCTTCAAAGATATGTGATCCTAGACATTAAATGTAATCTTTAGAAGATACAATTTTGTAATCTTAGAGATTTGATATTTAAATAGCTTTTAATCTTAGCCACTGATGTACTTTGATCTGTACCATTGATTTTGGGGAGGCTCAACTATAAATAGAAGCATCTTCTCCTCATTGTAATTCATTCAGTTATTAATAGAATTTTGAGAGCATTCACTCAAACTTTTCTCTCAAGTGTTATTGCTTTTTTGTGGCTTTTGTTCATCTTTCGAGTTCGTTCTTATTTCGTTCTTCCACTGTTCTTTGTGGGTGCCTTAGAGGAATTCTGTTGAATCCTCAATTGTTGCGAGTTAGGCTGACTTAAGCATTTTTTAGCGAAGAAACTGCCTAAGGCTGCACGGATCGTGTGGGAAAAATCTAAGTCCATGACACTAGCACATGATTAGCAATGGTTTATTAACCATTTTGGCCCTTGGATAATTACAATTTAAATCTCCAAGTCATTTCTAATTAAAAATTTATAGCGATTGGACTTTACAATTTAGCCCATAGACCTTAATTAATCACAATTTCCACTAAATAACTACCCAAATTTCAATTCACCTATACAATAACTCCATAAATATAGTTATTTAATATTTACAGACTCGGTCCGTAATTTCTAGTACCACTGGAAACTGGGTCTTTACACTTAATGTCTCAAAATTAAAATATAGGGACTAAATTTTAAATTTTAAAAAAGCAAAAGGACCTTTGACATATTGAAACCTTATTATTTATTTCACTATATTATTTTATAATTATTAATCTTTTATTATGAAATTTACTATCAATATTTTCTCTTAATTGCTAATTAGGAAAAAAATATTGAATTAATAATTTTGTTTTCAAAAGGTTTGCAATTTTAGAAACATGGAATTTAATTATGTATACTTGTGAGTTAACTTGAACAATTAATATAAGCTAACTTATAAAATTGATGTTACAATAATGATGACGTTTTTAAATGTATAAAAAAATATTTTTATTAATAGCTTAAGTAAAATTTAATGATGAAATTTATAATTAATGTATTTATCTAAAATATAACTTACTATTTTGTTTTGAATTCAAAATTTATTATTATTTTAATATTATGTGAACTCTATTTTTAAATATTTATTAATTTAAATTTAAATAAAATAATAAAATAACATATTTAAATAAAATAATTTTATTAATTTTAAAAATTAAAGGGTATTTACATAATTTAATTTTAGTAGTTTTGAAGTTTAAATAGATAGATTATATACATTAGGCCCTTCTGATTAACGATAATTATTATTTTGTACATTACCGATTAATAATATTGAAAGTTCTTTTTCTTACATTTAATATATGAACTCTAAAGAGAGAATGTATTAATTACATTTGTATCTTTAACTACAGACATTGGCCATTTGTTAACATTTCCGCGATCATATTTACAAAAGAAAAAAATAACGGTTATGTGACATCGCTTATAATTTCTCATTTCTCATGGTAATCAGATTATATTTAAATATTAATAATTTAAGACATATTCTTTATAAAAATATAGCCACCATCTTCATTGTATAATAAAAATGTATCAGACTATATTTAATATAAAAATTGATTAGGGAATTAAATATTATAATTTATAATTTAAATTTAATATGAGATAAGATAATATTAACGAGGATTAGTATTTGATATACTGTCAGTGTAATTTTTTACTTTACGAGCAGTTTTAAAATTTTGACATGTGCCTATTTTTTTAAAAAATATTTATTTTTTAATATTTTTCTATAAGGTACTTGTCAATCCCTTAACTCTACTTATGAGCCTAAAATCTCTACAAGCAATGTACCAAATATTATTCCTATTAATAATACATGATGCTATACTTAATTAATTAATTTTTAAAATATTCATATCTATTGTTCACAATATACCCATTTAAACTTATTTTATTTTCAATATATTATTATATGTTATATATTTTTTTAATAAAAATAATTTTTATATGAATACAATAATATAATTGATATATATACTTTATTTTTATATCAATATTTTCGAGTGATATCTATGCATGCTCTAAATGAGCACATATTAAAATATGTGTTGATATATTACACTAAAAATATAAAATATAAAATTAATTATAATTCTATCTATAATTAAGTTAAATACAAACTATAAAGCAATTGGCACACACATAAATATATATATATATAGGTAAACTATAAAAGTAGTCACCCAACTATGTTGTTAGTTCTATTATGGTCACTCGATTATTAATTTTTTCAATTTAGTCACTTAACTTTTCAAAATCAAATATTTTAGTCATTCTCTTGGTAGCTGTATTTTGATGAGTGATGGAAAGCTGATGTGCGTTTTTTTTTATTGGCCTAACAACATATTTCGCCATCCAATGTTTACGCAGTTTATCAATTTGATCCTAAATTTAAACAATTCAACAAATTTAACCTTTAACGTTTAAAAAATTTGTCATTTTAGTTTTAATTCTAAAAAGACAAACAAATTTAATCATCAATGTTTACAAAATTTTTATTTTAATTCAAATTCTAAAATTTTCAATAAATTTAATCCCTAACGTTTAAAGAATGACAAATTTTGATTTTTTTTTAAAAAAAATCCTAAACTATTAGTTGTTGGGTTTCTTTTATCAATGGCTACGAAGCGATTGAATTGTAGTCTAAAATCCTTACGTATCTAAGTAGAGGCTATATCTTTTTTTTTTTCTTGACTAAATTGTATGACTTCGGTTGTGTCTAATGTGCTAGATTTTAGCCTAATGTGGGATCGTCATGGAAGCTAGAAAAACTGGTAACATAATTCTCGACGATGCAGGCTGTCAATGCACCTTGGCCGATTATCGAAGCTAATGCAATTTATGTTTCGATCAGCATACTCTCTCTTTCAGATGATGGACACATTTTAGCTCCCTACTAATTATAGGTTACATCCGAGATTTTTCTGGTATTCAATTGTTATTGATCCTATAGTTCTAATAACCATGTTTGAAAATTGTTTACCATGGTCTAGGTGTTTGGGATGTTGGTTAGTAAGATGAGTCGGTTCAGTCATCGCGATATTAGCAGCACAATTTGAGCATGAAAAAACAACAAATTTGATAAACACAATGAAGAAGAAACCCATAATTTCTTTTGATTTTTTGGTTAAAAAAGTCATATACGCATATATTTAGAGTTTATATATAATTTTATAAATTTTAAAATATTCTTTTAATTTATATATTAGATTTTTTATAAGTTTTTAAAGTTTATATATTTTATTAAAAATGCCACATGGTGCTCCTTGATGGGCTAAAATAGCGAACAATTGTTTTAAACCCCTGTTAAAATTTTGGACCAAAAATCATAACTGAATGATATTTTAGGTACCAAAAAAAATAGCCTTCAATATTTATAGATTTTTCTAAAAATATAAAATTTTTATTTTCTAAATATTGAGAGTTAAATTTATTGAATTTTTTAAAATTTAAACTAAAATGATAAATTTGGTAAAGATTGATAGCAAAATTTCTTGAATCATTTATATTTAGGATCAAATTGATAGACTATGTAACATTAGAGGGTTAAATTTATTATTATATCAATAAAAAAAGCCCACATTAGTTTTTTGTCACTCAACTAATAAGAGAGTGACTAAATCGGAAAAATCAATAATTGAGTGACCAAAATAAAATAAGTTAATACTTTAGTGACTATTTTTATACTTTACCCTATATATATTTAGTAATTTTTAAACTTAAAATGTATTTTTAAAAATTAATTTTTAACTTAAAATATATTTTAAATAAAATATTTTTTGGTGACATTGATTAATGTAAATTTATATTTTTTTCTTCAAATATCATTCATCTTTTCCAAATCATTAATTAATTTAAACAAAAGCCAAAATTTTAAAAATATTATAATATTAAAACACATACATTGCATCTCCAAAATCCAAACTAGCTTAGGTAAAATGGTGTTAATGCCATTCATCAATTGGGTTTTAACTCACTTATAAAATGATCAAAATTCCATTATTTTTAGAGATAATATCACATTTGACATTTGTACTTTCATAAAATGTCTAATGTGGTACTTGAATTATCAATATATGTTTTATTATGGTACAGTTAGTGAATTGCTAAACCAGCCAAAGAAGATTTGTCACGTAATTTTTCTTTTCAAATCATCAAATCCACATGGATAATACAACATTATGTGAAAAATATAAAATAAAAAACCAATTTAAATTAAAAAAGACAAATAACTAAACATATGGCTAATAAAAAAGAAATAAATTATACAAATATGGTTAATAAAAAAAAGTAAATATTAATAACACATCTTATCTTCTCCAAATAGTTTTTCATTTAAAATAATATTTTTAATTGATCTTTAAATAATTTTTTTTATTATCCATGAAAGTACAGATATTTTCATGAAAGTACAAATAATTTTTTTATTTAATTTTTATTAACTATATGTTTAATTATTATTTTTAATTTAATTTAATTTTGTTTTCTTTAATTTTTTACTTAATATTATATTATCCATACAGATTTTATGATTTGGAAAGAAAATTTTTACGTGTTAATTTTTTATTGGACTAATTTAACAATTCACTAATGTTGTTAACATCACGTACTATATTAAAAAATATATTGATAGTTCAGATGTCACATTGGACATTTCAAAATATAATTATTGCATTAAACATTTTATAAAAGTATAAGTACCATTATCCTTTATTTTTACAAAGCAATAAATATTAGTTTTTTATATAAAATTTAGAAAAATTCTATATAAAAGCAAGAAAAGTACTTAATCTTCACTACAACTTTCTCATTTTCAATTCAGTCGAAGTGACATTTTATTTTTATAAAGTTACTATGAATTTATTATATAATATCTTTATGCAATTATTCCATTTATTTTATTGAATTTATTATTTTTATTATTTTAGCCATCACATCAGCTAATATTTACTTTTATTTGAACTCCATCGGCCTGTATTCATCTACGACTGTCATAAAAATCATCACTGAAAACCCCGTAACCCATATCATCATAAAGCTCATAAAATTACATGACATTTTGGTATGATTAAATCAGACCAACATTTGAAATAATTTATGGTGGGTTACGGGGATTTTTTGGGATCTGTTTGAGAAATGAAGAAACAAATGGCCTACGGTATTTCCAACAAAAGAGATGAGCACAATTTGTTCTAAGTAAACAGATGTTCTAAGCACATATTTAAATGCAATAGTGTAAGACCCTGTTCTTCGTAATCCTCTTGTCTACTAACAGTAACAGTCATCAGGGAAAAAAAATGAATGAAAAATTAAATCAATCTCTGCTCAGATCTCCTACTTTAGGCACCCTTTAAAGAAAATTTTACAAAACCAAGGTTTATGATGAAATCGAAACCCCGGCCGCATCATTTAAACAATCTGACTTCAGATTAGTGTGATCATCCTAGCTTGAGCAGCAACCTCCCTTCTTCATAGCTGACACGTCTTTACCAACATCGATTTTCTCTCCCTTTGATGGGACAGCTGAAGCATTCCCTTCCTCGCTGGTCTCCATAGCTTTCTTGCTCACGATATGGTAGATCTGTGTCAAAACTTCGGCAAATGCATTTTCAACATTAGTAGCTTCCAGGGCAGAAGTTTCCATGAAGTAGAGGGATTCTTTCTCCGCGAAGGATTTCCCATCTTCGGTTGAGACAGCCACAAGGTGACGAAGATCGGATTTATTACCAATGAGCATGACTACAATGTTGGGATCTGTGTGATCCCTCAACTCTCTTAACCACCTCTCGACATTTTCGAATGTGGAGTGTCGTGTAACATCATACACAAGAAGTGCGCCAACAGCTCCTCGATAATAGGCACTTGTTATGGCACGATACCTATCAAGTAAAAAAGCGAAGTTCAATCAACAAAAAACAAACAGAAGAGCATGTCACGGATTGGAATTAAAACACATTTACCTGCAACTCTCGTTTGGAGTACAAAATGATTATGTTTGAAGTACAAAGTAGTATTGAGAATCATAATTCATTCGGCCATTTAACCTCATCAGCCCTAATTATACCTACTGTGTCCAAATCAAAGTTTCAATAATGCATCTACTTCATATGATATAGAAACTACACTGCAAGTATTAATACACGATGTAAAAGCAATTCCCTCAATGTTTATCTAATGAAAACTCTGCAGAGATGTACATCTCAGCTAAAAGATTTGTTAATGTGTACACTTTATTCCCAGGATGGGAGGATAGAGCCCTAGCGTCTGTTTTTCAAATAAACGAATCACAGCAGAAAACATATGCCAACTTAATAGCCTTACATCCTACATAGATCGGAAGGGACTTAAAATGGTGGGATAGCATCAATGCTTAAGTAGCTATGTTCACAGAAATTGTTATAATGAATGTTGATGATGGGAGTAAGAATGATCGCAAAGCAATAAGGAGGGAAAATAAAAACACATATTTTACAGCCTCAGTCCTTCGCCCCCACAAATCCCCCTATTTTGCCTCTCTATTTTATTTCTTTAACAAGTGACAAGATTCGGGTCACACAACTCTAACAGAAATTAAGTCACAGGCTTAGAAACCCTAACTAGGACCTAACTGAAGTCCTAGTTTATAATTTTCTTGGTCTTTTGGATATCTAAGCCCCCAGAATTTCAGTTTGATATAGTAGTTTGCACATGCTAACCATATTTATTTTTCATCAATTCGTGAATGAGAACTTCAATTCAGTGTCTCATCAAACAATCTTGGAGCAGATTGGACACTTTACTAGATATTCGGACAAGGGGATGAAAAACCAAGGCCTGCAATATACATGAGCATGCCTCAAAAGAATCATGTCATTTGTCAACCAAGATTCAGCGGTCTCTGAAGTGAAGCAAGCTAGATGTGCAATAGGGGAATTGCTGAGCCATGCTGGGGGCAATTGAAAAGACTGTAGAGGAGTATTTGGCTGGGGAGATAATATGGCAGGCAGCATTTGCAATAATATTCTCACTTTGGCAGCAATAGGCGATTATCAAACTTGGTCACTGGTGATGATGTGGCAGCTAAGATGGTAAAGATTCCATAGTAAAGTATATTGCCTTGGTGGCAAGCTGGCAGCTGCAGCACTCCTACCATAATCTGGGACACAGGAAAGAGGCAGTCGACTTAAAAGGCTTAGCAGAAGTACTTTTAACCACTTCTTGAATCAGAAACCTAAAAGGGTACAGCTCATTGGTTGCTCGCTCTATCCTCTAGGATCAAAGGGACTTCTCATATTGACAAATTTTCATTGTCAAAACCTAAAGTTACCAAAACTCCAGTCAAGTCTATATTGGTCAACAGCGTATAACATCCAAATTTTAACATTTTGGTGTTCAACAACAAACTTGACTGCACCATTACTCAATTAAAAACACGCTAGAATTCTCTTAAAATCAATAGTAGTAAATTATAGCATGTCGCTCTTTGAGTAAAGTATCCCACATTGCTAAAGAAACCTTAAGGTTTCACCAGAATAAAAGAAAAACATATTACTGAGGCACTACTCTTTTCCCATAAAATCAAGCTTTGCTTGGTAAGGTAAAAAGAAAATTGGAAAGATGAAAAGTTAACAGAAGGAGAAAAGTAGAAACACAGAAATTACATTTTCTTTTTGGCTGGAATACTTGGTAGGAAAGATGGAAAATGAAAAGTTGAAGTATAGAAAAATATTTTTCTTTCCACCCATTGCCTGGTAGAGTAGAAAAATAAAAGAAACAAAATGAAAATTAACAAAAATGTAAAATCTGGTAAATATGCACACTTAACTTAAATCTTTCTCATTTTATCTCTTCTTGTCATTCCAATTTGGGATGATTTTTTTTATGCATTCGGATGGAAAATGATCATACATCTCCTATTTTCTTTCATCTCACTTTTCTTTGTTAACCAGGCACACCCTAAAAGTTGCCACTCAAGGACTTGAAAGGTCCCTCTCTCTAGAAACTAACATCATTTACTTGTTCAAGCCATTTCTTCCATAATCAATTTACCAAACTGTAGCTAAAAGGTCCCTGCAACATCCCAAAATACCAGACTAGATTGATGCTAAACACTAGACTAACAAATTCCATGTGCAAATCGGATTCAAGATCATGGTAAGCAATCATTATCTCTTTGTGACTAGTGATAACATATGCGAAAATCAGAAAGCGGGCAAGTAACGAAGACAAACTTTTCTTATATCTAGCAGGAAGCGAACATATTAATGCAAAGCATGACCATCTCGTTTGTTACTCATTTTGTCAAGCCACTTAACTTTAGATGAATGCACACAACTCGTATAACAAGATCACAAGATTAAGAATAGTCAAGATCTGCAGACATGCACTTCAAATCTATGTTGGATCTATTTGCAATACAAGCCTATTAGGAAAGATACTAAATCTAAAAAACAGATTTGCAAGAAACAAGCAATCATAACACCATTTACTTACAAGCTACACACAGATCTAGATAAGCAAGACCCTTTTTTTCTCTAGTATACTGGTAAAAGGAAGATTTGTTAAACCCCATTTCAGATCAAACCAAACTCTTCAAGAATCAAAGTTAGTTTCTTTTCCCAAGCAACAACGAATTTCAAGAAAACAATCTCCAAGAAGAAGGAAAACCTTATACGCTTATGATATTTGCCTATCTTAGTATACAAAATCAGAAAAGAACTATAAATACCCAGATCAAAAAAAAAAAAAAAAAAAAGGGAAGACGAGAAAGTAGGAAAAGTGAGACCTTTCTTGACCAGCAGTGTCCCAAATCTGAGCCTTGATGACCTTTCCATCAACATTCAAGCTACGAGTAGCGAACTCAACACCAATAGTGGACTTGGACTCGAGGCTAAACTCGTTCCTGGTGAACCTCGAGAGCAGATTTGACTTTCCGACTCCGGAATCACCGATCAAAACCACCTTGAAAAGATAGTCATAGTCATCCTCAGCTCTGTAACCAGCCATCTTTACTCTTTCTCAGAACCACAGCTGTTACCCTCTTTCTTTGTGTCAAGTAAATAAACGAGTGTGTGAACGAGGGGATGGCCCGCGGCTTCTAAGTATATTAAAAGCCCTTTTGTTTTGAGATCTGTCTAAGAAAAAAAAAATCTAGTTGTTTTGGTTTTGGTATGAGTTGGAAATGTAAAAGACTGATTGTCTGCTCCGTTGGACTCCAGAAAATGTGGGGAAATGTCCTTAAAAGTTGGGGCCTTTTCTGGAATGACTTCAATGCCTTCAAAAATTTTCACCTGTAATGTCTTTTTGCTGTTGGAAAATGAGGATTTATGGGTCAATTTAACCAATGTTATATACACTCTTTTGAAGTGGGAATGTTGTAATTTCCGGACACTATTTGTTGATTTTTCGGGTTCTTTTCCCTTTTTTTTTTTAATAACACGAATAGCGATAAAAATATGATAGAAGCTTTTATATTAAGATTAATTTGCAATTTTCTCTTTTTAACAAAAAAAAAAAAAAAATTGGTTTTTGTATTATTAAAAATTAACGTAACTGATGAAATAATTAGACAGTACCACTCATGCTAACGTATATGAATCAATTTTTAACCATAAAAATAGATAAAAATTTTAATAAAAAGATCAATTTATTCTTTAATCTAACATACAAAGGCTAAATTGCCTTTTTTTTTTAAGTTAAGAGGATAAAATGCAATCTAACTCTTAGTATAAAAACATTCATTATAATTTTACAAGGAATAACTTGTTGAATCCAAGTTGTTGCTTATTGTCAAAGTATCTACTCTCCCCAAAAATAGCATGGGTTTGAATCATTATTATACCAAAACTTTTAACCTATACAAGCTAGAAATATTTGTTACAAATATTGGTATACCGTTAAAAAGTTTAGTATTAACTTGTAATCAGGTGATTTGGTTAAACATTTTTCTAAGTTTTTTTTTGAGGGCGTACAATAGAATTGTCAAAAAGAAACCTTCAATTTGAATGCTTCCGATGATATATTGGTGATGTTGTCTGAACCCAATCAAATCAATTGGATCAAAATGGTCGAGGTATCGATTTGGAGAGTGAGAAAAAACTAGTAGACCTAGGAACCAGTACAGATCGGTTGAACCAAACTAAAAAACTAGTTGAATCGATAGTTAAATTAGTTGAACCTAATTTTACTTTAATTTTAATTTTTTTTATTTTTTTTATTTGATAATTTATTTGCTTTGAACCAAATAGACTAGTTAAATCAGGAATTGGTGGTCATCGGTTTAACCACCAGTCTAATTTAAAAAAAAATGGATTTTGATTATCATTTTATGCTAAGAGTGTTGTATACTATTTATTGTAGTCTCTTTCTTCTTCTTCTTGATTTTGTTATTAAAAAATATAACATATTTGCCCTTCTCCATAATAAAATATTAATATTTGATTTCTCGAAATATTGCTATTGGAAATTAATTTCTAAAATGTTTTTTAGGGTTTTTTACCAAAATAATATAAAATAATTAAATAAATACTGAAATGGGATAAAGACAATAGTATTTACGAATCTAGGTAGGAGCTACAGTAAAAAAACTGGTGCCGCTTGACCAATCGGCGGCACCCCTCTCCCCAGCCACCAGTTACATCAGGTTTTATAAATATATATATTTTTTATGGGTGCCACCTACTCAACTGGTGGCATCGGACTAAAATGCGATTACCTAAAATATTTAGGGACCTAATATGTAAATTTACCATTTTGATTGAAAAGCTTTAAGGGTGCCACCTGACAGCTTGACGACACTAAACTTCAAAAAGGTAAATTGCTTAATAACGCCTTCTTATTTATTTTCTTTTATTTCCCTTCAACACTAAAAATAGAGAGGCCTATTACTAAGTTGTCCAAAAAGTTTTTTCTACTAAAAAGTATTTTGTAAAAAAGTCGATTTCAACTAGAAATAAATTTCATTTATTTTTCGAAAAATAATTTTTTTTCAAATTATTTTATTCCAATTCGAATAATTTTTTGAAAAATAATTTTACAAAAAAAATTAATTTTTGAAAAATAAATAAAATTTATTTCCAATTGGAATAAGCTTTTTTTACAAAAATGATTTTTAGTAAATAAAAATTGGACTAATTAGTAAGAGACCTCTTTATTTTTTTGTGATGAAGGGAAATAAAAAAAAAATAAACAAGAAGGGTTTTATGAAGCAATTTACCCTATTTGAAGTTTAGTGCTGCCAAGCTGTGAGGCGGCACTTTAAGGCTTTTCAATCAAAATGGAAAATTTACCTATCATGTCCCTAAATATTTTAGGTCATCGTATTTCAGTTCAGTGCCGCCGATTGACCATGTAACAGTCCGGTTTTGACCCTAGTCAAAATAGTGATTTCAGGACCACAAATCCGAGTCAGATAAATGTTTTAATATTATTTTCTATGTTTATGATGTGTGAATTAGCATGTGTGGAAGTTTCTTCTGAAAATTTAATCGTATGTATGCTTAATTTGATAAAAGGACCTAATCGCGTAAAATGTAAAAGTTGTGTGCTAGGTGTTAAAAGTGCCTATTTGACTTGGCTTTATAATTGAGAGGTCCTTATGTGGTTATTATGTCATTTACATGTATAATGGACAATTATAACCTTAATATATGTGAATTTATAAAGGTTTAATAAAAGGGCAAAATTGTCATTTAGATTATATGTTAATTAAAATAAAACAAAAGCTTAAAATAGGCTCATTTTCATGCTCATGTTGCCGAAATCATCAAAATAAAAAGAAAAGAAATGCAAGCTAGGGTTTGGCCTTGATTTTCATTGATTAAGGTATGTGTTTTGATCAGTTTTTGATAATTTCTACGTTTTTGTAATCGTTGCTTCGTATACTATCAAACCCATGCCTCAATTTCTGATTTTTATGATGATTTTGAAATGTTCCATTAATGAAATTATGAGCTTTGTGATGTTATTTGATGATTTATGAAAGATATATTTTGGGTTAACATATGTTGTCTTTGAATTTTTGAAGAAATTGAGTAATTTGGACTAAATTGTAAAAATGTTATTTTGAGGGGCTAAAATGTGAAATAAATGATATGTATGGACTTTTATGAGAACTAGGAAAATTCGACTAAGCTTGTGTACAAGCAAATTTTGTGTATTTTGCGATTTTGTGAATTAGGGACTAAAGTGTCGAAATATGAAAATGTGAGGGCTATTTTACAAAATGCCCTAATTGTGTGTATATGGATTGGTTTGAATGATTTAGTGAATGAAAGGGTTAATTTTGAATACATATAGATCATGAAAAGAGGAATTCAGACTCAGACCGAGGGAAGTCGAAGATTTTAGAGTAAACAGTCTGAGTCGACAATTCCAAGTACGAGGTAAGTTCGTACGTAAAACATGATGTTATAAGTATATTTTTCTGTTTTGATTATGCATAGGTTTTATATATTTGGTTTGGATGAATACGATGATAAACCAATGGTATTTAGCACTAAGTGTGAGATTTAAATTAGCTTCGGCTATATGAAGCACTAAGTGTGCGATACTGAAATAACTTCGGTTAATTGAGATGGCACTAAGTGTGCGGAATTATTATAGCTTTGGCTAATCTTTAAAGTACTAAGTGTTCGGATGTTTAAAGCATTAGTGATCTTAAAAAAGTCTTAAAATATCCAAATAAGAGGTGAAAATGAAAACGAATGAATACGGGAATGTTCAGGTAAGTATAATACCTATGTGGTAGATGGTAAAATGCATAAAAAGTTTATTGAATTGGTATAAACATATGGATGATGTTGGCATGGAATTGATGGATGAGTTTAGAATTTATAAGTACTTATGTGTTGATGTTTCATATTTTATATACTGTTGATGTTTTTGGTACGAGCTTACTAAGCTTTTGAAAGCCTACTTTGTGTGTATTTGCATTGTTTTATAGATATCGAAGCTACTGTGAGATCGGGGATCGTCAAGGATTGTCACCACACTATCGAACCTCATTTTGGTACTTTGAAAATGTATATTTTGAAGTATGGCATGTATAGGCTAGTAGTTGAAAGATTATGTTTTGTGATGTATATATTTAGCCATGTGATTTGGCTAGTTTATGTTTGAAATTATAACTTGATAATGGTATATGATATGTTATGCCAATGTTCAATTGCGGTATGTGTTTAGTTGGTCAAAAGAAATGGTAAATGTTGGTAAGTTTGGTGAGTTTTGGCATGAGATTAAATGATGTATGGAAAGAAATGCTTTGATATACTTTTGACATATATTTTGACTTAGATTAGTAAGGTTTGTGAGCATGGATTTAGGTGATTATAACATGACTTGAATGGCTTATGTTTTGGTTGTGAATTGGCTGAAATGGTTGTATAATTATGCTTGGTTTGGTGCTTGTAGGTTTAACCCATTTGGGGTGGCAAGTTGGCTATTCAAATGGCCTATTTTTGTCCACACGGGCAGAGACACGGACATGTTACACGGTCGTGTGTCCCCTGGGGTACCCTATGAATTAAAGTCAGTATACCCTACAGTTTTGACACGGCCTAGACTCACAGGCGTGTCTATTGGTCGTGTATGGCACACGGGCTGGTACACGGGCATGTGGTCGGCTGTGTGGCCAAGTCAGTAGCCTCCTTAATTTTCACATTGCCTGGCACACGGGCGTGTCTTGTGGCCGTGTGGACAAGTCAGTATGTATGCCCTGTTTCGCTACGGCTTAGACACACGGACGTGTCTAAGGCCGTGTGAGACACACAGCTTGTCCACACGAGCGTGTGACCTTTGAAAAGTTGAAAATTTTTATAAGTTCTGAAACTTTTATATGTTATCAATTAGTTCTAGATGCATGGATTAGACCTTGTATACTTGGTTTAAGTTGTAGCAAAAATTTTGATTTTAAGTGAATAAAACCTTGGATGCTTGGAGGTAGGCCTTTTAAATTATTGTGTTAAATAAATGACACAAGGAATCATGTGGTCTAGTGGTTGTGGCATCATTAAGGTTGCAAGGGAGCCTGGGTTCAAGTATTGGCTCTTGCAATTTATTTTGGTTTTTCTTTTAAAGGAACCTGGACTTTGGCCTATAGACCTTATAATTAATTAAGGATAAAATGTGACATAAAAGAGCTTGTGGCAAGGAGGCAAGTGGCGTGTTGAGCTATTGAGGGGGGCTTGGGTTCGAATCCCATTGCAAGCAAAAAGGATAATTATTTTGCTAGCAGCCAAATTGTGCAACTTCTATGTGCAAATTCTGCTAGGGGAACCCATTTGGTGCACTTCGGCAATTTGAGAGTGAGTAGGTGCCGACTTTTTCTGGTATTTTCAGGTTTTGTTTTCTTATTTTGGCACATTTTTTACCATTTGGGTCCTACTTTCTTTTAACATTATTACTCGTTTGGCTTTTGGTCACTCTGTCGGAAACGCAAGACATCAAATGCCTAAATCTAATTATTTCTTTTTGAAGTCTTTTTCTCTCATTCTTCTTTGGTCGAACTTAACATCTCTCTGCTTCTATTCTTTCTCGACCCAAATCAACCCCTCTCCAATCTTATGTTGTTATTTTTCTTCTCGGTTTCTCTAGGGCCGAATAGTTCTTCTACTTCTTACTATTTCTTCTGGTTTTTCTTCACAACCGAACTTCTCTCTCGCAATACCTTATTCTTTTGATACTAAGCTGAATCTCTATTTCTCTTTCTATTTCCCTTCGGCTCATAGCCTGGAACTAGATAGCAATCTTGTTCTTTTTTCGCTATGGTCTGTCGCGGTTTGGAGGTTACCTAGACTTTCGGTAAGCTTTTGTTCTTTCTTGTATCGTTGGATGCTAAGCGTTTTCTCTTTCTTTAATAAATGTTTCCTTTGGTTGTTCACGCTTGGTCGAATCCCTTTTTCCTCCCCGATGATGGTGGTGGCACTTTCGGCTTTTAGATCATTGCAAGGGGTGAAGGGGTTTGTCAAGGATCGCAGTGGTAGTCAATTCTTTTCTTATCTCGCAATCTAAGGTAATCATTTGGGATAATATTTTAGGATGTTAGTCGATTATTCTGGTGTTGGGTTCCTAAATCTTTTGATGTTTTCAATCTTTTAATAGAATCTGTGGTCAGGCAGATGCACGATTAATTGGGTGATCGATTCTGTTAGTAGTCTAAGAGGGCTAGGGGCATCCGATCAAGTAAGGCTCAGGTAGGTTTGACATTTGGGGGTTTCTGCGCTATTTCAAAAAAGGTGTGTAATCATACACCCAATTTTGCTACCGTCAAAACGTTGGACAAATGTGTGTATGCACACCACCATGTTATTGTAAATCAGCAAAAGCTGAAAAGCCAAAATGCCAGAACCTCGGCATTTGCGACCTCACGAGCCTGCGAACACACGTGGGGAAAATCGAGCCCCAAATCGTGGGTAGCAGACTGCAGAGGCCGCCACGTGCGTTTTCGTGGACTAGGGCCATTTTGGGCCTCAATGGGCCGCGTGGGCCTAATGGGCTTGTGGGCCCATACGGGTAAAATCCTCGATAAGTGATCATTGATAGGTTGGTTTATGAGGCTCGCGATGCCGTATATGAATATGGACTAATGGGCCACACGAGCGTGTGGGCCCAATAGCGGGTTTTGGGCCCATATACACTGTTCTTGCCATGTAGGTTATCTGAGTCGTTCGAAGCGAAAATAGACCCTCTAGGAGGTCGTAATAAGTATCAAGACCCCAATATTGGTAAAATGACCAAAATATCCCTAGGGGTAAAATCACCGTTTTACCCCTAAATGACGAGATGTCCGTTATACCCCTAGTGGTAGGTTGACTGATGTATGAATGATAGTTATATGATTGATACCGAGCATGACATCCTGCATTCACGTATGTTACTGTGACATGTCATCCTGCATGGGGTTGGGTTAATATTGACGGAGGAAGTGTACGGCTCGTAGCCGTTCTGTACAAGGCTTTAAGCCTTTCTGCGATACTTATGGCTTATAGCCATTCTGTTATCTGGTAGCGTTGCTGCTATATTTATGGCCTTTAGCCATTCTATCTACGACGTTGAGCTGTTCTGTTGACTTAGTGCCGTAACCGGTGCTAAGCTTGGTGTGTTGGCTAGGTGGGTCAATTTTATCCTCACATGGTGTGTTGGTTGGTACGGGTGGTGTATTGGTTGGACTGGGCTGGATACCTGTCTGCATAACTGCATCTGGTACTGATTCTATAATAGGCTTAGGCCCACCTGATTCTGTTAATGGGCTAAGGCCCACTTGATACTATTTCTATGATAGGTTCAGGCCCAGTCTGTTTCTGCATACCGTATATCTGACTGTTTGTATTATAAAGGATTACACACTTAGTTTTCGCAAACTCACCCTTTTGTCTAACTGTACAGGTAATCCCCAGCCTTAGGCGATTTGGAGCCGCGAGAGACTCGGAGGTGGTGATCGTGATTTTTCGTGATAAGTTTTATAAATTTATAATGAATCGTTCTCGAAACTAACTATTATCACGACGTAGGCAAGTGTACCTATCGAACAATAATCAGGCAAGTTCTAGAATAACAATTCAGTATTGACACACTCAAAGCAATAATAAAAGTGAGCATGAAAGAATTGATAGATGCTCAAAAGGCTCAAAAATCTCACAAAAGTTATGGCTTTTTGATGTTTAAACCTGTAGGATTCAATTGAAGATAATACCTAGACTTGGGAAAGCAACCTAAAATTTTAAATTCTTAAAAATTAACTTATCATGCTTGATTCTCTAACGTCTTAAAGTTTGAATAATCAATGCATGAATGCCTATGTTTTAATTCAAGATATATCAATAAAATTTATTAGTCAATCAAAATTCATCCTAAACATGATATGAAAGATTCTCAAGAGAACAAAGCAATATTCAGGGATTTTTCGGATAATGGAATGATTACCCCCCCACACTTAAGATGTACATTGCCCTCAATGTATAATGATAGATATATGGAAAAAAAATAGAAAATCATAAGAGAGGGAGAGAATTGAAATTTCCTAAATGTTGGAATGAATGAATTCCTTAGTTTGGCGAAAGTGAGAATTAACAATAGAACTGGAGGTAAGGCTTGATTCGGAAGAAGAAATAACCTGATAATAATCATAAAGGTAAGCCGCGTGAATCAATTAAAAAGGAACTAAGAATAACAATAAAAATAAGGGAAATAGTCTAATTTTGTAGGTGTCACCGTCGCCTCACACACCCATATGGTCGTGTTCAGCCCGTGTTTGTCACGAGTTGAAAGTTCGTCGCACGGCCTTGAGACACGCCTATGTGTCTTAGCCGTGTGGCTTTATGATCGTAACGCACAACCGTATGCGATGTGGCTCACTTCGCCCACGCCTATGTTGTTTTGGCAGTGTCGACCACGAGTGATAGGCACGGGCGTGTCAAACACCCATATCGATTGGATAGGTTGGCCCACGGCCGTGGGAATTTATCGCATCCCTTGTTTTGGAAAAAATTGTACTTTATTTTCACACGACCGTATCGCACGGCCGTGTCTATTCTCGTGTCACGAGCACGGCCTAAAGCACGCCCGTGTGGATGGCCGTGTGAGTTTTGTGGATCTGTGTTCAAAGATTCAGTTAGTGGTCTAAATATTAAAAATTTTGAAATTTAAATAAAATTTAAATAAATGAAAACTGTTAGTACTCGGGTTACCTCCCGAGAAGTGCTTGTTTATAGTCTTAGCTCGACTTTCCTTTGCTGATGTATTCATGAAAGTTCGTGGAGTCGTAGCTCCTCTCCATCGTCTTTAAAATTCTCACCGTTATAAAGTTTGAGACGATGACCATTTACCTTAAAAGTTCCTTGTGATGGGTGACTTACCTCTACTATGCCATGTGGAAAAACAGATTGAACTACGAAAGGTCCTGACCATCATGATTTAAGTTTTCCGGGAAACAATTTGAGTCTTGAATTATAGAGCAAGACAAAATCTCTGACTTCGAATTGCTTCTGCTGCTTCAAGCGAGCGTCATGGTGTCGTTTTGTTACTTCGTTGTATAGTCTTGAATTTTCGTATGCATTGGCTCGCCACTCATCTAACTCGTTCAATTTGTATCAACTTTGTTTTGGCCTCGCAAGTTTAGGATCAAGGTTTAGAAATTTAATTGCCCAAAAGCTTTGTGCTCTAGTTCGAATGGCGGATGACAACTTTTCCCAAAAATGTGTGCAGTAAGGTGATGTTCCTATGGTCTTAAAAGCGATTCTATAAGCCCATAAAGCATTATCTCTCATCATCGCTTGATCTTTCTGTTTGATTCTACTGTCTTTTCGAGAATTCGTTTGATTTCTCGGTTTGCCACTTCGACTTGTCCACTGGTTTGAGGATGGTATGGGGTGGCTATTCTATGATAAACTCCGTATTTCTTAAGAGTTTTCTCAAATTGGGTGTTACAGAAATGAGTGCCCCTGTCACTAACAATTGCTCTAGGTGCTCCGAATCTTGAGAAGAGTTTCTTAAGGAAACGTACTACTACTCTAGCATCATTAGTAGGTAAATCTTGGGCTTCTACCCATTTGGACGTATAATCAACCGCTACTAAGATGTAGTTATTCCCAAACGAACTAGGGAATGGACCCATGAAGTCGATACCCCAAACATCAAATATTTCACATGGAAGCATATAGTTTTGAGGCATTTCATCACGTTTGGAGAGGTTACCTGTCCGTTGGCATTTGTCGCAAGAAATCACATACCTGTTAGCATCTTTGAATAACGATGGCCAATAAAAACCTGATTCAAGTATTTTATGTACGGTCTTAGTTCCACTATAGTGTCCTCCAGTTGGTCCCGAGTGGCAATGTTCTAGTATCTTTGATGTTTCTGACTTTGTAACACATCTTCGAATGACTTGATCTGCACATATGCGAAAAAGAAAAAGGTCATCCCAAAAGTAGTGTTTCATATCACTAAAGAATCTCTTCTTTTGCTGGTGTGTCAACCCTTTTGGGATAATGTTAGAGGCCAAAAAATTCGCGATGTCTGTAAACCAAGGTACCTCAGAATCAGATATAGTGAAGAATTGTTCGTCAAAAAATGAATCATTAATTTTGGCTTTATCTAGTTTTCTGATATTTGAGTTTTCAAGCCTAGACAGATGATCCGCCGCGAGATTTTCAGCTCCTTTCTTATCCTAAATTTCTAAGTCGAATTCCTGTAATAACAAAATCCATTGAATGAGTCGAGGTTTTGCATCAATTTTAGTTAGGAGGTATCAAAGGGCAGAATGATTAGTATAGACAACAACTTTAGACAATATTAGATATGATCGAAATTTATCAAATGCAAAAACCACAGCTAGCAATTCTTTTTCGGTGGTGGTGTAGTTTTCTTGTGCGGCTGCCAATGTCTTGCTAGCATAATAGATAGGTTGGAAGTGCTTGTCTCTTCATTGTCCCAAAATCGCACCTCTTCGCATAGTCACTCGCATCACACATTAATTCAAAAGGTAAGTTCGATCAGTGCAATTATAATTGGAGCATCAATTAATTTATCTTTTAAGGTGTTAAATGCTTCCAAGCATTCCTGATCGAAATTAAAAGGCATATCTTTTTCTAGTAATTTAGTCAAAGGCTTAGCTATTTTAAAAAAATCTTTAATAAATCTTTTATAAAAACTGGCATGTCTTAAAAAGCTTCTAATAGCCTTGACCGAACTAGGAGGGGGTAATTTTTCGATTGCTTCAATTTTAGATTTATCCACTTCAATCCCTTTACTAGAAATTTTATGCCCTAATACTGTACCCTCTTGAACCACGAAGTGACACTTTTCCCAATTAAGTACAAGGTTTGTTTCCTCATATCTTATTAAAACTCGTTTTAAATTTTTAAGGCAAAGATGGAAAGAGTTACCGAATACCGAGAAATCATCCATAAATACCTCTATGATTTCTTCCACGAGTTCATCAAAGATGGCCATCATGCAGCGCTGAAAAGTGGCAGAGGTGTTACATAATCCAAAAGGCATTCTATGATAAGCGAACGTATCGTATGGGCATGTGAATGTTGTCTTTTCCTGATCTTCAGGAGCTATTGGGATTTAGATGTAGCCAGAGAGTCTGTCTAAAAAATAGTAGTACATGTGTCTAGATAATCTTTCCAACATTTGGTCAATGAATGGCAATGGAAAGTGATCTTTCTTTGTGGCATCATTCAGTTTCCTATAATCAATATAAACTCTCCAACCTGTAACTGTCCTTGTTGGGATTAATTCATTCTTCTCGTTAGCCACGACCGTCATGCCTCCTTTCTTAGGAACAACCTGCACTGGACTTACCAAAGAACTATCAGAAATAGGATAAATAATTCCAGCATCTAGAAGTTTAATTACCTCAGCTTTAACAACTTCTTTCATATTGGGGTTCAGTCGTCTTTGAGCTTGTACACAAGGCTTATATTCATCTTCCATTAAAATTTTATGGGTGCAAAAAGAGGGCCTGATCCCTTTGATGTCAGAAATTTTCCAAGCTATGGCCTTTTTATGTTCTTTTAGTACTTGGATTAATTCCTCCTTTTCCTTGGGTTGCAGGTTAGAAGCAATAATCACTGGTAATGTAGAATTATTTCCAAGATATGCATATTCCAAATGATTTGGCAATTGTTTAAGTTCCAGTTTGGAAGGTTCTTCAATAGAGGGTTTTTGTTTGAGTTCATCTTTCATCTTAATACCCTCGTATTCTGCTTGTCTTAAGGAACGTTCATTAGGATCATTATCTGCCTCCTCTCCTTGAGCTAGACATAGTTCCGTCGTGTCCTATCGTATAATTTCCTGAAAAGAGTCTTGAGTAGCATGATCAATAGAGTTAATAAAATAACATGAATCATCCTGTTCCCTAGAAAATCTCATAGCATCATAAATTTTAAAGATAATCTCCTCGTCACCGACTCTAAGTACCAATTTACCATCACCCACATCGATTACAGCCCTAGCAGTGGCTAAAAATGGACGCCCTAAAATTAAAGGTACTTCCACGTCTTCGTCCATATCGAGCACAACGAAGTCAACAGAGAATATGAATTTGTCTACTTTTACAAGTACATCTTCTATAATACCCCTAGGATATTTAATAGATCTATCAGCTAGTTGAATACTCATCCTAGTAGGTTTGGGTTCCCCAAGACCAAGTTGTTTGAACATTTTATGTGGCATCAAATTAATGCTAGCGCCTAAATCGGCTAATGCTTTCTCAACATTCAAACTACCAATTAAGCAAGGGATAGTAAAACTTCCTGGATCTTTCAGTTTGGTTGGCAGTTTATTTTAGAGTATAGCTGAGCACTCCTCGTTGAGTTCCACTGTAGATAAGTCTTCAAACTTCCTTTTATTTGTTAGGAGCTCCTTCAAAAATTTTGCGTATGCAGGCATCTGCGAGATAGCTTCAACAAAAGGTAAGTTGATATGTAATTGTTTAAAAAGTTCAAGAAACTTACAGAATTGTGCATACATGCGGTCTTTTTTCAATTTTGCTGGGTATGGAACTGGTGGGTTATACTCCTTCGGCATTGGTTCGTCACTATTTTTGGGTTTTTCCTCCTCTCTTTCGCTTGTCACGGCTTCTTGTGTTAGTTTCTTTTCAGATTCAGCTAATACTTTCCCACTTCTTGGTGTAACTGCTTTCACATGCTCTTTTGGTTTGCTGTTACCATGTAAACCACCTTGTGGTTGTTCGGAGATCAGTTTGGGCAGCTGACCTATCTGGGTCTCGAACCCCTGGATCGATGCTTGTTGATTTTTAAGGGCTGTCTCGGTATTCTGGAAATGAGTTTCTGACACCGAGATGAATTTGCATAGCATCTCTTCAAGGTTTGGTTTCTTTTCCTGTTGATAAGGTGGCTGTTGAAAACCCTGAGGATTTTGTGGCCTTTGATTTCCTTGACCACCCCAAGAGAAATTTGGGTGGTTCTTCCAACCTGCATTATAAGTATTACTATATGGGTTATTTTGAGATCTAAAATTATTGCTACCCATATAGTTGACTTATTCCTCTTCGGTTGTAAGATTGAACGGTTGATATTCTGTATGCACACCTCCTCCACTTGGATCACACCTCATCACTGGAAGTACCTGCATAGAACCAAGTAAACCATCAATTTTTTTATTCAGAAGTTCTACCTAATTTGTCAACATAGTAACCGAGTCGACGTTATAAATGCCTGCTGTTTTAGTTGGCTTAGTCCTCATGACTTGCCACTGATAGTTATTCAGTGACATCTCTTCAATAAATTCAGAAGCCTCTTCAGGTGTTTTGTTGTTGATGGTTCCACCAGCAGCTGCGTCAATCATCTATCTTGTTGAGGGATTCACACCATTGTAGAACGTTTGAACTTGCAGCCATAAAGGTAACCCATGGTGTGGGCATCTTCGCAGAAGGTCCTTGTATCTCTCCCATGCATCGTAAAGTGTTTCTAAGTCCATTTGCATAAAAGAAGAGATGTTATTATGCAACTTAGCTGTTTTTACCGGCGGAAAATATTTTAATAAAAATTTTTCGTTCATTTGTTCCCAAGTAGTGATGGACCCTCGTGATAATGAGTTCAACCACTGTTTAGCTTTGTTCCTCAGTGAAAAAGGGAATAACCAAAGGCGAATGGCATTATCAGAAACACCATTAATTTTGAAAGTGTCGCACAGTTCTAAGAAATTCGCCAAGTGAGTGTTGAGGTTCTTATTCTGCAAACCATCAAACTGAACAAACTGCTATATCATCTGAATCGTGTTAGGTTTCAGTTCAAAATTATTTGCAGCAATAGCAGGCCTAACTATACTTGACTCAGTTCCTGTAAAATTAGGTTTAGTATAATCATACATAGTACGATGAGCAGGATTCTGTTTTGCTAATTCAGCAGGTATGGCTGGAGGTAGCTGATTGTCTTGATTTCCAGCCATCTCCTCAGTTGTAGTTGAGATATCGTCCTCTTGCTCTTCCTCTGTGTATCTGAAGTTGCGTCTGATTTCTTGTCAGTTTCTACGAGCTGTACGGTCAATTTCTTCGTTAAAAAAGCAGTGGTCCTGTCGGGTTTCTTCTAGTCATAAACTATAAGAACCTGTTAGGAGAAAGAAATAGAAAATAAGTAAATTAGCACAAAATAAAAGTTAAATTGCAAGAAAAATAAATGGCTAAGGTAATAAAAATTGAGTGTTCCTAATATCTTAGTCCCCGGCTACGGCGCCAAAAACTTGATCGTGATTTTTCGTGATAAGTTTTATAAATTTATAATGAATCGTTCTTGAAACTAATTATTATCACGACGTAGGCAAGTGTAGCTATCGAACAGTAGTATAGCTTTAGTAAGACCGGATTGTCGAACCCAAAGGACTAGGAGTACTAGTAATGACTGTCTTTTTATTATCTAGCCGAAGAAAAAAGGTTTGTTTTAACTAACTAATTAAACTAAGAACTTGCAGAAAATAGAATTGGGAAATTACTTTTGGGGAAAACGATTGATTGAGACAGAACCTAAGGAAAAATTCACCTAGACTTGTACTTGTTATTCTAGCTCCGAACCGGACAATTTATTCATTTAACTTGTTCCTTAGAAACCCCTAAGTTATGTTATTATCCCTATTCAAGACTAATAACGTCTAATCCCTAGGTTAAATAACCAAGACTTTTCTCTAATTAACACCCTAGGGTTGCATTAGCTCGATCTATGGATTCCCTTATTAGGTTTTACCCTAATCCAACAAAATCTTGTCACCTTATCTCTAGGCGCGCAATCAACTCCGCTTAATTATGACAAAGTTACTCTTAGTCAAGGTCTATTCCTCCTCCAACTAAGAGTAGTAACTTGAAGTGATATCCTGAAATACCAAAACAAGAATTAAGAACACATAATTAAGAACAAGTCAAATATTTATCATACGATTCAAAAATAATAACAAGATTTCGTCATAGGTTTCATCCCCCTTAGGTATTTAGGCGTTTAGTTCATAACTAAACAAGAAAACATCTCAGAATAACAATAAATACAAAACGTAAAGAAAACCCAAAACTCTTGAAGGAGAAATTGAAGAGAGATCTTCAGTCTTGATAATGGATTCGGCTTCTGAGATGGATCAATCGGATTCCTTGGAGTAATTCCTTACTCTCTATTCTTCGTTCCCCCTTTCTTCCTCTTTTGGGGTGTATTTATAGGCTTTTGAATGCCTTAGAACCCTCAAAAGTGGCCTTTTCCGAATTAGACTCAACTTTGGTTCGACAGGGACACGCCCGTGTGCGATAAATTCAGGCCGTGTTCGAGCCTGTTAGATTGGCACTGTAACATCCCGAAATAGGGCCTAAACAGAATAGTGGTTGCGAAACCACAAATTTGAGGTAGAAAAATTTATTTTATTATTATTTTGAGGTTCATGATATAATTGCATGATTGTGTGAAAATTTCGTGATGAAATTCTATGCATAAAGTGCTTAAGTTGAGATTAGGGACTAAATCGAATAATTTGCAAAACTTGCATTCTAGAAGTTTTTAGTATGAAATTGCTTTGGAATATTAATTAGGAGGGTTTAAATAACAATTTGACCAATTTTAAGTTCATGGAAAAAAAAATTAGGACATGGAAGGAATTTTTGAAAGTTTAGTAAGGAGGGGCATTTTGGTCATTTGGTTATTAACATTAATAAAAAGGTAAAAAGATGACAAAATTGTATCATCTTCTTCAAGTACCAGCTGAATCTTACCTCTCTCCATAGCTAGGGTTTCTTCAACTTTCAAGCTTCATAATCAAGAAGAGCGAAATTCGGGAGTAGATCGGGAAAAGAAAAGTAAAGGACTAAATTGTAAAGTTTAGTCACATTTTGTATCGAGGTAAGTTTACAGATAAATAAATGCAATATTATTTTATTTTACATTATTATTGTCAATTTCTAGCATTTATATACTTATTTTATGAGAATATTTAAAGTCGAATTAAAGGCGTGACAGAAAAAAGGCATTAGGAAGTCCCGTTTGAACATTAGGAATGTTAGGATATTAGGGTTGACAGACAGACAGACAGATAGAAATGAGCCGTGTAAGTCCATATCGATATATATGGCTTTGGAGACAAGAATGAGCCATGTAAGCCCATATTATATATATATGGCATTGGAGACAGGAATAATTCATGTAAGTCCATGTCGAAGACATGGCATTGGCGAGATATTGATAGATCAACGACCTAATATCCTTAGTATTCCGAGTGGTTCAACGGGTCAGATACGAGTTAGATTACAGTGAATTAATAACAAAGGAAAAGTAGATTATATTTATGAAAAGGAAAGGTCAGATAAGAAAGAAGGTAAAGGAATAAAGAAGAAGATAGAAATTGAGAAGTAAAGAAATTTATGATGTTAGATGATATTATGCATAATTATCCATTATGTTGAATGTTGTGATTTAATTGCTTGTAAGCTTACTAAGCCTAGTGCTTAATCCCTTCATTTTCTTCTTCTTATAGTACTTATCTAGCCACTCGGGGATCGAAGGAAACGTCGGAGGCCGATCACACTATCAAAGAAATAACTCGGTATAATTAGACGTTTTGTTTTGTGTATGGCATGTATAGAAACTTAGCTACTTTTAGTATAATGTGAACAATGAATGATGTGTAAATACTTGCTAGAGATTAGCTAATGAAAATGACCGATTATATGCATATTTATTAATATGTATGATTGATTGGTGGTTATCACATGAAAATTATGAAAAATGTGAAAGTAACCTAAAAACAAATTCAAATAACAGAAATGACGTGACTTTGAAAAATCACTAAAAATTGTATAAACATATTTTTAAGATGAATAATATATGACATTAAAGCTTATTATGTCTATTTTCTTATGGAATAAGCAAAACAGGTAAAGGTATTATATTTTATGAGATATCTGAGTTTTAGTGAAACAGGTCGAGAAAAATTCTAGATCCCCTGTTTCAACTTTGAAATTCACCATAAATTGTACAAAAATAATTAGGTGGTGTAATTTATATGGTTAGAATCCTTATTGAATCTAGTTTTAATAGAAACAAACGGTATAGTTATATAAATTTTGTATAGAAAAGTGGTTCATAGTAAGTAGAGGTCTGTGCAGTCGAATTCTGAAACAGGGGTAACTTTAACTAATAAACTGTACCAATTGGCTAAGTCAAAAATTCTAGAAAAAAAATTAGTGGATAGATATATGAGTCTAGTTTCAGGAAAAATTTACGGATCTAAATTTTGAGTTTCAAACTCAAGATATGAATTTTTAGGCGACTACAACGCAGAATGACAGCACATTCAAAAAGTTTAAATAAAAATTTTAAAACTATTTAAGTGATAGATTAAGTTTAGTAATGCCTCGTGCTCGATTTTGGCAACATGATCTCGGGTAAGGGGTGTTACATTTATTGGTATCGAGTAGGTTTAGTCGGTTCTCGGAGCAGTTAGTGTGAGTAAAAGTCTAGCTATACATGCCATACCTGTATTTTGATAGTGTGACGACTCACGACGATTTTTAAATATTTTGTTTTATAGTAATGGATCCCGAGCGAGCTGGTGATGATGATGTAGTAATGCGCGCGCTCCGCGAAAGGGGCAAAGCCATCCGAGAATAGGCGATGCTTGTTGATCGGGAGAGAGTGACTCGAGAAGCTCTCTTCCAAGCTTTGAATGATTGGTTTGCCGAGTTCATTCGTGCGAATCCGGCGATTAGACCTCCACCCCTCATGATTCTCGGGCTACCCATGTAGCTCAAGCTTCCCAGATCCACAGTGTACGTGATAAGAGAAAAGCCACCAGCTGATAGAATCGAGAAACAAGGGGCGAGAAGAGTTTGAGCAACAAAAGATGATGATGCGAGAAAAAGAGCGAATTTTGGTTAGAAAATACTATCGAGTCTTTGACGAATTATCTTGTACACCCGAGGAATGTATGAAATGTGTAGTATCACTTCTTAGAGACTCACCTACTACTACTGTGGAAGACACTTATATCGGTTGTACCAAAGGAGAGGGTCACTTGGGATTTCTTTCAGAGGAATTTCGTAAAAAGTACATCATCGAGAGGTTTATTGACCGTAGAGAAAAGAATTCCTAGAATTGAAACAAGGCAATATGACGGTGACCGATTATGAGCGTGAATTGTCGAGCTCGAGAAATATGCTCAAGAATGTGTGTCCACAGAGGCTATCATGTGTAAAAGGTTTGAGGATGGGTTAAATGATGATATTCGATTTGTCAAGTGGGTGTTCTAGAAATAAAAGAGCTCGTTATTTTAGTTGAGAGAGCCTGTAAGGCGAGAGGAGTTGTTAAAAAGGAAAGGTAAAGTTGAGACAGAGACACAAGATACAAAGAAGAGACAGGATGAGTAGGTCATTTCGGGCTACATCCAAGAGGCCCAAAGAGTTTTCTACCGAGATCTAGCTTTTCGGCGAGGCAAGCTAGTCGTCGAATAGAGGTAGCGATTTAAAGATCCGAAGGCTCGGACCACCTCGATCGCGAGTGTAGGTAATGTCGAGGCAGGGTAGATCGAGGTGTCCACAGTGTGGTAGACTTCATTATGGTCCTTGTCGGGCGGCGAAAATGTTTGCTATAAATGTGGTGCTCCGGATCATTTTGTACGAGAATGTCCGTAGTGGCTAGCCAAGAAGTAATCTGAGTGCTAGATTCGAAAAATGCTCCTACTAGAGGCGGATCACCGAGGCAACCGAGAGTAGGAGCAGGTAATGAGAGGTACCTTTAGAGATTCGGCCGTGAGACTAGATGCTAGAGCCCCCAAGGTTTATGCTATTCGTGCACGCCAAGAGGCATCCTCCCGATGTGATTATGGGTACATTTTTTCTACATAATATTAATGTCATGGCTCACGATTGATCCGGTTCGACTCATTCTTATGTTTGTATGAAATTGATGTCTAGTATAAGTATGCCTATAGAATCTCTGAAATTTGTGATTAAAGTATCGAACCCATTAGGCAAGCATGTATTAGTAGATAAAGTATGTAGAAATTGTCCTTTGATGATTAGAGGTTCTTGTTTTCCTACGATCTCATGCTATTGCCATTTGATGAGTTTGATGTGATTCTTGGTATGGATTGGTTGACTACACATGATGTGATAGTGAATTGTAGAAAGAAATTCATTGAGTTGGAGTGTGAAAATGGTGAAATTCTTGGGTTAATTCGGAAGAGTCGATAGTTCATTTCCCATAATTTCAAGTATGTCTACTCGAAATGTTTGAGAAAAGGGTATGAAGCTTATCTTGCTTTTGTGTTGAACACTAAAACCCCGAGAATTGAAAATTGAGTCGATGCACGTGGTATGTGAGTTTCCGATGTGTTTCGGGAAGAACTACCAGGCTTACCTCCTGTTAGAGAAGTTGAGTTTGGTATTGAGTTGATTCCGTACCACGCCCATTTCTATTGCTCCTTATAGAATGGCTCGTTGGAATTGAAAGAATTGAAAGCTCGATTCACGAGAATTGTGAGATAAAGGATTTGTAAGACCCGTAGTTCACCATGGGTGCACCAAAGCTATTTGTGAAAAAAAGACGGATCGATGCGGTTGTGCATAGATTATCGGCAACTTAACAAGGTAACAATAAAGAACAAGTATCCATTGCCTAGAATTGATGATTTGTTTGATCAATTGAAGGAGCTCTTGTGTTCTCCAAGATAGATTTGAGATCCTGATACTATCAATTGCGAGTTAAAGAGTCGGATGTCCCGAATCTTTGCTTTCGGACTAGGTATGGTCATTATGAGTTCCTTGTGATGCCATTTGGCTTGACTAATGCTCCCGCCATTTTATGGACTTAATGAACCGAATTTTCGGGACCGTGCTTGGATAAGTTTGTAGTTGTGTTCATTGATGATATCTTGATTTATTCTCATGATGAGACCGAGCATGCAGAGCATTTGAGAACGATTTACATATTCGAGAGATAATCGGTTGTATGCCAAGTTCAAAAAAAGTGAATTACAGTTACGAGAAGTTGGTTTTCTTGGACATATTGTCTCAGTGAAGGTATTAAGGTTGATTCGAGCAAGATTTCACCATTGTTGATTGGAAGCCTCCAAAAATGTATCGAAAGTTAGAAGTTTTCTTGGTCTTGCTTGATATTATAGACGATTTGTAGAGGGATTTTCCATGATAACTACCCACTGACAAGATTGTTTGCGAAAGGATATCAAGTTTGAATGGTGAGAAGTGTCAACGAGTTTTGACAAGTTAAAAACATTATTGACTAAAGCTCCTGTTTTAGTACAACCGAACCAGTAAGGAGTTTGTGATTTACAATGATGCGTCCATGAATGGACTTGGTTGTGTACTTATGCAGAAGGGAAGGTAATTGCTTATGCCTCTAGATGGCTAAAGCCACATGAGAAGAACTATCCGACACATGATTTAGAGCTAATCGCCATTATTTTTGCGTTGAGAATTTGGAGACATCATTTGTATGGTGAAAGGTGCTTTGAATATTTACCGATCATAAAAGCTTGAAATACTTGATGACTCAAAAGATTTGAATTTGAGGCAAAGAAGATGGTTGGAATTGCTTAAAGATTACGAGTTAGTGATTGATTATCACCTGTAAGGCAAATGTAGTTCTTGACGCTCTAGCGAGAAACTTTTATTTACATTGCGAGCTTTGAATACCAATTTAGCCATGTCAAATGATGGTTCTATTTTAGCTGAATTTAGAGCTAAACCAAATATTTTTGAAGAGATTTGTGAAGCTCGGAAAGATGATAATAAGTTACAAGCTAAAAGAGTTCAATGCAAGTCGGGCATAGAATCGATTTACAGATTGGTTCGATGGTTGTTTGATGTTTAGAGACAGAATTTGTGTACCAAAGAATGATGAGCTTATTCGAAAGATTTTACAGAAGCACATAGCGCTTCTTTATCTATTCATCCAGCAAGACAAAAATGTATAATGATTTGAAGAAATTGTATTGGTGGGTAGGAATGATAAGAGACATTTCAGAGTTTGTTTCTAGATGCTTGATTTGTCAACGTAAAAGGCCGAACATCGGTACCCTCGTGATTATTGCAACTTTGTGCTAGTTCCTTAATGGAAATGGGACGAGAGTTACTATGGATTTTGTGATGTGGTTGCCGTGCAACACCGAAAAAGAAAGATGCAATATGGATTGTGATTGATAAGCTAACTAAGCCGGCTCATTTTATCCCAATCCGTATGGATTACTCACTTGACAAGTTGGTTGAGTTATACATTTCGAGAGATAGTTAGACTACATGGAGTGCCATTATCGATCATTTCGCATGAGAGATCCAAGATTTACTTCACGATTCTGGAAGAAGTTACAAGAGGCTTTAGGTACGGTTGAGTTTTAGTACGACTTTCCATCCTCAAACCGACGGTCGATCGAGAGAGTTATTCAGTACTTGAAGATATGCTTAGATGTTGTGTATTGGAATTTCAAGGCGATTGGGAAAAATATTTACCATTAGTAGAGTTTGCCTACAATAATAGTTATCGATCGAGTTTGAAGATGGCACCTTATGAAGCTTTGTATGGACGTAAATGTCGCACACCTTTGTATTGGACAGAGCTTAAGGAAAATCAGATTTACGAGTTGATCTAGTTAAGGAAACAGAAGAAAGTAAAAATCATCGAGATTGCTTAAAAGCGACCTCAGACATGGACAAAAGTCGTATGCGATTTGAAGAGAAAAGAGATTGAGTATCAAGTTGGTGACAAAGTTTTTTTTTTGAAAGTATCCCCGTGGAAGAAAGTTCTTAGATTTGGCAAGAAAGGCAAACTAAGTCCACGTTTTATTGGACCGTTTGAAGTGATTGAGAGAGTCGGACCATTAGCATATCGGTTAGCTTTGCCGATTGAGTTAGAGAAGATTCATAATGTATTTCATGTGTCTATGCTACGTCGTTATCGTTCAGATCCGTCACATGTAATTTCTCGCAGACAGAGGTTGAGATTCATCGGACATGACTTACTTACGTGAAGAACCCAGTAAAGATTCTAGCTCGAGAGGTAAAGCGATTAAGGAACAAAAGCATTGTACTTGTGAAAGTACTATGGAATAGGCATGGGGTAGACGAGGCTACATGGGAACTCGAAGAGGCTATGCGAAAACAGTACCCAAATCTTTTCACAGGTAAGATTTTCGGGGACGAAAATCCCTAAAGGGGGGAGAAATGTAACATCCCGAAATAGGGCCTAAACGGAATAGTGGTTGCGAAACCACAAATCCAAGGTAGAAAAATTTATTTTATTATTATTTTGAGGTTCATGATATAATTGCATGATTGTGTGAAAATTTCGTGATGAAATTCTATGCATAAAGTGCTTAAGTTGAGATTAGGAACTAAATCGAATAATTTGCAAAACTTGCATTCTAGAAGTTTTTAGTATGAAATTGCTTTGGAATATTAATTAGGAGGGTTTAAATAACAATTTGACCAATTTTAAGTTCATGGAAAAAAATTAGGACATGGAAGGAATTTTTGAAAGTTTAGTAAGGAGGGGGCATTTTGGTCATTTGGTTATTAACATTAATAAAAAGGTAAAAGATGACAAAATTGTATCATCTTCTTCAAGTACCAGCTGAATCTTACCTCTCTCCATAGCTAGGGTTTCTTCAACTTTCAAGCTTCATAATCAAGAAGAGCGAAATTCGGGAGTAGATCGGGGAAAAGAAAAAGTAAAGGACTAAATTGTAAAGTTTAGTCACATTTTGTATCGAGGTAAGTTTACATAAAT
Organism: Gossypium anomalum; assembly: GCA_025698475.1. Taxonomy (NCBI): domain Eukaryota; kingdom Viridiplantae; phylum Streptophyta; class Magnoliopsida; order Malvales; family Malvaceae; genus Gossypium; species Gossypium anomalum. The sequence goes on from CM046961.1 coordinate 74,711,281, forward strand.
AAATGCAATATTATTTTATTTTACATTATTATTGTCAATTTCTAGCATTTATATACTTATTTTATGAGAATATTTAAAGTCGAATTAAAGTAGTAAGTGAGAGAAAAGGCATTAGAAAGTCCCGTTTGAACCTTAGGAATGTTAGGATATTAGGGTTGACAGGACAGGACAGGATAGAAATGAGCCATGTAAGTCCATATCAGATATATGGCTTTGGAGACAGGAATGAGCCATGTAAGCCCATATTATATATATATGGCATTGGAGACAGGAATAATTCATGTAAGTCCATGTCGAAGACATGGCATTGGCAGGATATTGATAGAATGAAACGACCCTAATATCCTTAGTATTCCGAGTGGTTCAACGGGTCAGGATACGAGTTAGATTACAGTGAATTAACAGCAAAGGAAAAGTAGATTATATTTATGAAAAGGAAAGGTCAGATAAGAAAGAAGGTAAAGGAATAAAGAAGAAGATAGAAATTGAGAAGTAAAGAAATTTATGATGTTAGATGATATTATGCATAATTATCCATTATGTTGAATGTTGTGATTTAATTGCTTGTAAGCTTACTAAGCCTAGTGCTTAATCCCTTTATTTTCTTCTTCTTATAGTACTTATCTAGCCACTCGGGATCGAAGGAAACGTCGGAGGCCGATCACACTATCAAAGAAATAACTCGGTATAATTAGACGTTTTGTTTTGTGTATGGCATGTATAGAAACTTAGCTACTTTTAGTATAATGTGAACAATGAATGATGTGTAAATACTTGCTAGAGATTAGCTAATGAAAATGACCGATGATATGCATATTTATTAATATGTATGATTGAATGGTGGTTATCACATGAAAATTATGAAAAATGTGAAAGTAACCTAAAAACAGATTCAAATAACAGAAATGATGTGACTTTGAAAAATCACTAAAAATTGTATAAACATATTTTTAAGATGAATAATATATGAAACTAAAGCTTATTATGTCTATTTTCTTATGGAATAAGCAAAACAGGTAAAGGTATTATATTTTATGAGATATCTGAGTTTTAGTGAAACAGGGTCAGAGAAAATTCTAGATCCCCTGTTTCAAATTTGAAAATTTACCATAAATTGTAAAAAAATAATTAGGTGGTGTAATTTATATGGTTAGAATCCTTATTGAATCTAGTTTTAATAGAAATAAACGGTATAGTTATATAAATTTTTTATAGGGAGAAAAGTGGTTCGTAGTAAGTAGAGGTCTGTGCAGTCGAATTCTGAAATAGGGGTAACTTTAACTAATAAACTGTACTAATTGGCTAAGTCAAAAATTCTAGAAAAAAAATTAGTGGATAGATATATGAGTCTAGTTTCAGGAAAAATTTACGGATCTAAATTTTGAGTTTCGGAACTCAAGATATGAATTTTTAGGCGACTACAACGCAGAATGACAGCACATTCCGAAAAGTTTAAATAAAAAATTTTAAAACTATTTAAGTGATAGATTAAGTTTAGTAATGCCTCGTGCTCGATTTTGGCAACAGTCTCGGGTAAGGGGTGTTACAGGCACGGGCATGTGTTCTGCCCATGTGAGTCGTGCTTCAATTCTGCCAAATTGACACGGCCGTGTGAGCTGCCCGTGTGAAGGGGTCCAGGCCGTGTTAATTCCATACCTTGGCCCATTTTCTCCGTTTTTGGCCCGTTCTCATTCCTTTCGCTCTCCTATACTTACCTAAGGATAAAACATGAAATTAAGGCATTAGGAGCATCGAATTCACTAATTCTCAGGAAAAATCATTCATAAAATACGTTAAGCATGGGGTATAAATATATATAAATTATGGTTTATCAGGTGGCCACACAACCGCTAATGCTCTCCTGTAGACTTTTTATTTGAATTTTATATTTTGAGGTTTTAATTCTGTAATAAAGCCTTTGAGGGATTTAATTTTTAATTGGGCTTTTGATTTCCTTATTTAAAACTGCTGAACACGAATTTTCAAAATTAATAATTATTTTAAAAAAAACACTTAAAAAATAGACGTTTTTATATTTCAAACTTTAGTAGCTTCCGCGATTTGAAATAACTTAAAGTATCAATGCTAGACATTAAGTAAACATTTTTGACAAGATGATTTTCTAACCTCGAGCAAAAGGTTTTAATCATAGAAATGAACTTTTAACGGCAACTCAATTTTTGAAAGACGTTTTGATGTGACACGCCTGATTCGGCCATAACGTCTGAGCTGGGTTTAGGGTGTTACATACGGGTTAGGGGTGTTACATTTAATTGGTATTAGAGCTATGGTTTAGTCGGTCCTGGGACTACCATAGCATATGTGAGTCTAGCTATACATGCCATATTTATGAACTACGACAGTGAGATGAATCTTGACATTGAAATGTGCTTTTATATAGCAAATGGATCCCGAAAGAGCTGTAGCACACGATGTCGAAAGCAATGTGCCTACTCCCGCGCAAGGGACAACGCCATCTAATTCTCGACCGGCTACGAGTAGCCATGATGGTGAGGCTAGACAAGCCTTCTATCAGATGATGAATGATTGGTTCACCCAATATATTAGAACCAATCCGGCTGTACAACAACCTCCACCCCCGGTTAACCTTCCTCAAGCTCCTATTATACCATCAGTGAATCTGGTTCAGTTAAGTAGACCACCAGTCGATAAGATTAGAAAATATAGGGCTGAAGATTTTCGAGCTACAACGAGCGATGATGCTGAAAAAGCCTAGTTTTAGTTAGAAAACACGATAAGAGTGTTTGACGAATTATCATTAAATCTTGAAGAATGCATAAAATGTGTTGTTTCCCTTATGAGAGATACAACGTATCATTGGTGGAAGACTTTGACATCTGTGGTTCCAAGTGAACTAGTTTCTTGGGATTTCTTCCAAGCTGAATTTCAGAAGAAATATATCAGTTAGAGATTCATCGATCAGAAACGGAAAGAGTTTCTCAAGCTTAAACAAGGTTGTATGTCTGTCATAGAATACAAGAGGGAATTCGTATGATTAAGTCAGTATGCTCATGAATGTGTATCTACGGAAGCAATAATGTGTAAAAGATTCGAGGATGGATTAAATGAAAATATTTGTCTGCTAGTTGGGATTTTGGAAATCAAAGAATTTGTTGTGGTGGTTGAACGAGCATGTAAAGCTGAAGATCTCGGGAAAGAGAAAAGAAAAGCTGATTTTGAAGCTAGAGAGGTAAGAAAGAGGTCATCGGGCAAGTCATTTCAATCTGGACCAAAGAAATTTAGAGATGATAATAGCCGTTCAAAGGCTAGTGTGGGACATTCGAACAGAGATCGTGCTAGATCGCTATCAAATTTCAAAGCTCCAGCTACGTCTGTTGCCAGTGTTGATAAAGTAAAGAATGAAAAGCCTGAGTGTGATCAATGTGGAAGACGACATTTTGGTGAATGTTGGGGAAAAAGTAATAACCAAGCTTGTTACAATTTTGGTTCATAAAATCATTTTATAAAAGACTACCCAGATTTAGCTAAAAAAGATAATATTCATAATCCGAGGCAGAGTGGTAACGCTTCTTGTGGTAGACCTCCCAGAAATACGGGAAATGTAAACGGTAATCAAAGAGGGACAAAAGATACAGCCATTAGATCTGAGGCTCGTGCACCTGCTAGAGCTTATGCTATCCGAGCTCGCGAAGAAGCTTCATCGCCAGACGTAATTACGGGCACATTTACTCTTTATGATACTTCTGTGATTGCTTTGATAGATCCTGGATCAACACATTCGTATGTATGCATGAACTTAGTGAATAGTAAGACTTTGCCTGTAGAGTCTATTGAATTTGTAATTAGAGTTTTGAACCCCCTAGGCAGATGTGTTCTGGTTGATGAAGTCTGCAAGAAATGTCTGTTAATGTTGCGAGACACTTGTTTTCCAGAAAATCTGATGCTATTACCTTTTGATGAATTTGATATAATTCTGGGTATGGATTGGTTAACTTTGCATGATGCTATTGCAAACTGTAAACAGGAAACTAGTGATTTGAGATGCAAGAACGATGAAATAGTCAGAATTGAATCTAGTGATTTGAGTGGATTACTTGCTGTTATATCTTAGATGAAAGCTTTAAGTATTGTGATAAAGGGCTGTAAAACCTATTTTGCATATGTGATTGATTTGAGAGTGTCAGAAAAGAAAGTTGAATCAGTGCCTGTTGTATGTGAGTTTCCTGATTTTTTCTTGAAGAACTTCCGGGTTTACCTTCGGTTAGAGAAGTTGAATTTGGCATTGAATTGGTACCTGGTACTACTCCAATTTCGATAGCTCCGTACAGAATGGCTCTGACCGAACTAAAAGAATTAAAGTCTCAGTTGTAAGAATTGACCGATAGAGGATTTGCTAGATCGAGTTTCTCACCTTGGGTGCTCCGGTTTTATTCGTGAAAAAGAAAGATAGTACGATGAGAATGTGTATAGATTATCGTCAATTGAACAAAGTGACTATCAAGAATAAGTATCCCCTGCCCCGGATTGATGATTTGTTTGATAATTTGAAAGGAGCTACTGTGTTTCGAAAATAGATTTGAGATCAGGCTATTATCAGTTACGAGTGAAAGACTCAGACATTCCAAAAACTGCTTTCCGAACGAGGTACGGTCACTATGAATTCTTAGTTATGCCTTTTGGATTGACTAACCCACCTGCTATCTTTATGGATTTGATGAATAGAATTTTCAGACCGTATTTAGATCAATTTGTTGTGGTTTTCATTGATGACATATTAATTTATTCAAGTGATGAATCCGAACATGCCGAGCATTTGAGATTAGTGCTACAGATTTTGTGAGATAAACAGTTGTATGCGAAGTTTAGCAAATGTGAATTCTGGTTACGAGAAGTTGGTTTTCTAGGTCATATTGTATTAGCCTTTGGTATCCGAATTGATTCGAGAAAAATTTCAGTTATTTTGGAGTGGAAGCCTCTGAGAAATATTTCTGAAGTCCGTAGTTTTCTGGGACTCGCTGGTTATTATAGAAGGTTCGTAAAAGGCTTTTCTATGATTGCGACTCCGTTGACAAAACTGCTTCATAAAGATGTGAAATTTGAGTGGTCAGAAAAGTGTCAAAACAGCTTTTATCAGTCGAAAACTTTGTTGACTGAAGCTCCAGTATTGGTACAACCCGAATCAGGTAAAGAATTTGTGATCTATAGTGATGCTTCATTGATCGGTCTGGGATGTGTTTTAATGCAAGAAAGCAAAGTCATTGCTTACACTTCGAGGCAGTTGAAGCTGCACGAAAAGAACTATCCGACACATGATCTTGAGTTAGCTGTGATTGTATTTGCTCTAAAGATTCGGCGCCACTCTCTGTTTGGTGAGAAATGTCACGTATATTCTGAGTCATACACCCCTTACCTGTATTCAACACTGGAACAGGGTACGAGGCATTATCGGACTTACAACACAAGCAATCATACAATTGCGAGTCATAAATTTACGTCCAAATTAAAACCATTTCCATTTAATCATAAAGTCCCTAATACAAGCCTACGAGGCCCAAAACATGCTTTGGAAGTGGTTCAGGACTAAACCGAGAACTTGGGAAATTTTCACAAAATTTAGAAAATTTTTGCTATAAGCAGGGGTCACACGCTCGTGTGGTTTGGGATACGCCAGTGTGGGCAGGCTGTGTGTCACACATGCCCGTGTCCCTAACCCATGTAACTCTCTGACTTGCAAGTCATAAACAAATTGAAGTCACACGGCCAAGTCACATGGCCAAGTCACACGCTAGTGTGCTGGGCCGTGTGGATAATTTAATTTTTATAAAATAGGTGCAGACTTCACATGGTCAGAACACACGCCTGTGCTTGGGGTCGTGTCCCTCACATGGCTAAGACACACGCCCATGTCTCTGCCCATATGCTTAATTTTGAGCATTCTGTTTCTCAAAATTAAGGTGCCAGGGGCACACGGCCAAAACACATGCCCATGGGGCAGGCTGTGTGTCACACAGGCCTAGACATACGCCCATGTGTCTACCTGTGTGGACAAAATATAGGCTATTTACCAAGCCATTTGCCACCCTCATTTGCACAAACACATACACAATTTCATTGACATAAATCATAGTATACTTAGGCAACCAAAACATCCACAATCATGACTAATACAAATCAATGTAATACCATCCTCTAACATGCTCACAACATTTATTATGCCCCAAATCAATCATGCAAATTTCAAAATTTATTAAGTATCATTAAACTACTTTCATGATACCTATTTGTGCATAAGTTTATCATCTCACCAATGGGTTACACTTCAACCATTAAACATTCATAATCCATCATTCACCAAGCATATCATAGCCACATCACCAAATACTTTGGCACATTTATGAATATATATATATATATATATATAGGCTTACAACCAAGTTAACTAAAATAAGCTAATTTACATGGCCAAATATCAAATCAAGCCTATAGCTATTACAAGCCAATACTTTTGGCCAAAACATGATGACACATATAACAAAATGACCAAGTCCCTATACATTCCATATACTCAAAATGTTAAGATTATCAATACCCAAAATGATAGTTTTGATAGTGTGAGGCAAACTCCGACGATCTCTAACCTGAGCTAGCTTGGTGACACTATAAAACATGGAAAATAAACGGAGTAAGCTAAATAGCTTACTAAGCTCGTATGTAAGAAATAAGCAAAATCTATCATACAATCAACATACAAGAGATATGATATAAGATGATGTAATTTACAAAAAGTTTCACATTCATAATTCATTCCTTCAGAAATTTGCCTTGAATTCCTCATTTCACGAATTTAATAGTCATAAGTTTTAAGCACATACCTGTACCATCTCGTAATGGTTTCATATTTAATTATCATCTTTGGCATACCCAATGAACCACTCGGAATAACAATTTTGGATGCTTGGGAAAACTTGCACGTAAAGTGCCACATATGTAGCCATTGCTACCTCTATCTCATAATACATAATTGCTCGCTCTCGAGCCATCAACGGGCCTACTCACACAAGCTATCAGTCCAGACATAGCTACTCGGTGCTGTTCACACAAGCTGTCAAGTAACCGTAACATATGCTGGTATACTCAGCCACCAGTAGGACGTACATGACCAACACTCGAATCACATAACATAATACCCTAGTGACATGTCACTTGTATCCTAATCTATTCCTAAGGTTCAATTGGGATTACTCGCTTACCAAACATTGTCAAACGTGTCCGTAGAATTAAACTCGTCCACATAATCAATCATACAGTTCATACAATATTAAAGAATTTAAATACAATTATATTAAAGCTTATTTAACATACGAACTTACCTCGGTTACAAAAACGGCTATTATTTCGATTTAGTCCACAACGTTGTTCTTTCCTCGGTCTAAACTCGAACTTCATTTTTCTTGATCTATAATATCAAATTTAACTTATTTAATCATTATATTATTCAATTATAGCCTAAAAACACCTTATGGCAAAAATTATATTTTTGCCCCTAAACTTTTGACATTTTATATTTTAGCCCCTAGGCTCGTAAAATTATTTTCATTCAATTTCTTCTCAACCCAAGCCTAGCCAAATTTTATCTATGCTTAAAACAGCCCATATTTTTCATTTATTCACATTTTAGCACACATTTTACAACTTTTTACAAATAGGTCCCTTTTTGACATTTTCATCAAAAATCACTTTGTAAATGTTGTTTAACTAACAACAAACATGTATTTTCTACCATTAAACATCAAAATACAAACTTATTCAACATGGTTAAAATTTTAGACTTTGATTTTCTTTCAAATTAGCTAAATCAAGTTACAACAATCTCAAAAATATAAAAATCATTAAAAACGGGACAAAGAACGGACTTACAATCGAGCTTGAAAGCGGCCAAAACCCTAGCTATGGACCCCTTGAGATTTTCGGCAATGGGAGGATGAAATTGAGAAGATGGAAATCTTTTTATTAGTTAATTTTGTCTTTATTTACCAAATGACCAAAATGCCCTTAATGCATAACTTTAAAATTTCACCTAACCATGTCTATTTTTTGTCCATCCTAAGGTATAATAGTCTGATTACCATTTAAGGACCTTCAATTTAAGAATTCATTACAATTAAACACCCTTAACTACTAGAATTCACAATTTGCACCTATTGGAATTTACCCTATTAGTCAAATTGGACACTCTATTGATAAAATTTCTTAACAAAATTTTCACACAATCATTCAATCATACTATAGACCTTAAAATAACAACACAATAAATATTTCTACTTTAGATTTGTGGTCCCGAAACTACTGTTTTGATTTGACCAAAAAACGGGCTGTTACGCGACACCTATAAAAGAATATTTTTTTTAAAACTTGATGTGATCGGTGGCTAGGGAGGGAGGTGTCGCCGATTGGTCAGGTAGCACCTTTTTTTACTATAGCTCTTGCTTAGATTCGTAAATATTGCTGCCTTTATCCCATTTCTGTATTTATTTAATTATTTTATATTATTTAAGTAAAAAATCCTATTTTTTTAACATGAAATCACCATCATGGGTGACAATATTCATTTAAAATTTTAAAAATAATGATTTCTTATCATTGTATTTATTCACATACCTTTCCAACTACCATAATCAGTATCATTAATAAGACTTCGCACCCATAGGTGGCAAGGTCAAGTTAAATGGGCTTATAACACTTCATATCCGACCCGATGACTAGATCCAAATCGTAGGGTGCTACACTTCATTAACTATACTAATAAACTCGTACCATAAGGAAATATGCTGCAAATTAGGAATCCTATAATATTAACTTTTATTTTAAAATCCTTATTATAGTGCGTTTTATATAACGAATGAAAGCCTAAAATAAACATATATAGCGTAGTTATATAATCTGTTACACATAAAGGATTTACTTACAATTTATGTTACCAAGAGAGGATTTGCTCCCATGGAAGTTTTATTACATTGGAACCATTACTTGATTTAAAATTTCAATATATTCACAACTTGGTTACGACTTGACTCAAACCCTAGGACTCCACCTCTGGGTTGCCTCACTGTATGCATATTACAACTAAGAAACAAATTTATCGTTGCATAACGAACTCTAGCATGGTTCCTTCTCAAACTCTCAAAATCCTCCTATTTACCTGCAATACATATGATAAACGCCAAATTATACATATTGTTACCCCAAATACTTAGCATATTTATGGATATTTACTATTAGATTTGTGAATTTTGGTGCTCTTAATCTGGTTATTTCATGTTTTGTACTTAGGAAAGCACCAAGAGTCAAAAGGAGCCAAGAACGAGCTTAAAAGAGACAAAAAAGACCAAATCAAGAAGATCACACGGCCTAAGCCTTGCCACACGGGCTGCTCACACGCCCGTGTCTGTCAAGGGTGTCGTCTAAGGATTTCACGATTTACACGGCCTGGCCATTGACCCACACGGCCGTGTGAAATTTAGCGAAATGAACACGGCCTGGCAAACACGTCACACGGACGTGGCACACGGCCTTACCCCTTTTTCAAAGAGTTGTATTTTACACGGAAAAAGGATACTTAGGGAAGAAGAAAGCCAATCCAAAGCCTATATAAACACCCTAAGTATGACCTACCAGGGGGCTTTTTTGGGGCGCTTCTAGAACTTTTCTGGAACACATAACCATACATCGAGAATTACTTGAAGAAAGCTAGACGAGTCATCCTAAAAAGCCGGAGTTACTTCAAGACTGAAGATCTCTCTCAGAATTCCTTCAGGTGTTGTAGAGTTTTCTTTATGTTTTATTATTTTCATTCTTTATGTTTTATTATTTTCATACTTTTGAGATGTACTCTTATTTCATTATAAACTAAACCCCTTAGATACTTAAGGAGGATGAAACCTATGATGGATCTTGTTATTATTATCTGAACTATATGATAAATACTTGATTTGTTCTTAATTTTGTGTTTCTAATGCTTGAGTTAATATTCTGGGTATTGACTCATGATTTAATGTGCTTATGCAGAGGAGGAATAGACTTTGCCTAAGAGTAGATTTGGCATAATTAAGCGGAGTTGATTGAATGCCTAGAGATAGGGTTACGAGATTTTGCCAAATTAGGGTGAAACCTAATATGGGAGTCTATAGATCGATTTACTGCATCCCTAAGGGTTTTAATTAGAAAGAGATTTCAATTAATTCAACTGAGGGTTAGGCGTTATTAGTCTCGAAAGAGATAATAATGTAGGTTAGAGAGTCTCACGGATCAAGTCAAGTGAATAAATCGTCTGGTTCAGAGCCAGATAACAAGTGAAATCTAGGTGGATTCCTCCTTGGGTGTCGTCTTTATCAATTACTTCTCTTCAAGTCTTTTTCCAAATTTTCTCTTCGCTTTAATTAAATTAGTTAATTAGTTTAGATAATTAGTTTAATAAACAAACCCTTTTATTCCTAGGCTAAATAATAAAAAAATAGTTATTACTATTACTTTTGGTTCCCTTGGGTACGATATCTCGGTCTCGCCATTACTATACTATTGTTTGATAGGTGTGCTTGCCTTTTCATCGTGATAATAGTTAGTCTAGGTTTGATCTTTATTATAAATATTTATTACTTGTTACAAATCACGCGATCAAGTTTTTGGCGCTGTTGCCGGGGAACTAAAATATTAGGAACACTTAATTTTTATTACTTTAGCCATTTATTTTTCTTGCAATTTAACTTTATTTCTATTTTTATTTTACTAACTTTCTTATTCTTTCTCCTAGCAGGTTCTTGTAGTGTACGACTAGAAGAAACTTGTTAGGACCGTTGCTTTTTGACGAGGAAATTGATCGTACAGCTCGTAGAAATCGACGAGAAATTAGGCGCGGCTTAAGATACACAGAGGAAGAGCAAGAGGACGATATCTCAACTACAACTGAAGAGATGGCTGAAAATCAAGACAATCCGCTACCGCCAGCCATACCTGCTGAATTAGAAATCAGAATCCTACTCCTCGTACTATGTATGATTATGCTAAACCTAATTTTACAGGAATTGAGTCAAGTATAGTTAGACTTGCTATTGCCGCTAACAATTTTGAACTGAAACCTAACATGATTCAGATGATACAACAATTTGTTCAGTTTGATGGTTTGTAGGATGAGAACCCCAACATGCACTTGGCAAATTTCCTAGAACTGTACGATACTTTCAAAATTAATGGCGTTTTTGATGATGCCATTCACCTTCGGTTATTCCCTTTTTCACTGAGGAATAAAGGTAAATAGTGGTTGAACTCAGTACCACGAGGATCCATTACCACTTGGGAGCAAATGACCAAAAAAATTCTATTAAAATATTTTCCACCGGAAAAAACAGCTAAGTTGCATAATGATATTTCTTCTTTTGTGCAGATGGACTTAGAGACACTTTACGATGCATGGGAGAGATACAAGGATCTATTGAGAAGGTGCCCTTACCATGGGTTACCTCTATGGCTGCAAGTTCAAACGTTCTACAATGGTGTGAATTCCTTGACAAGACAAATGATTGACGCAGCTGCTGGTAGAACCATCAACAATGAAACACCGAAAGATGCCTATGAATTTATAGAGGAGATGTCACTAAATAACTATCAGTGGCAAGTTATGAGGACAAATCCAACGAAAATAGTCGGCGTTTATAACATCGATTCGGTCACCATGCTCTCTAATCAGGTAGAACTTCTAAATAAGAAAATTGATGGTTTACTTGGTTCTACGCAGGTACATCTAGTAATGAGGTGTGACTCAAGTGGCAGAGGCATGCATAGAGAATACCCACCATTTAATCTTACAACCAAAGAGGAACAAGTCAATTATATGGGTAACAATAATTTTAGATCTCAGAATAACCCTTATAGTAACACTTATAATGCAGGTTGGAAGAACCACCCAAATTTCTCTTGGGGTGGTTAACAGAATCAAAGGCCACAGAATCCTCAGGGTTTTTAATAGCCACCTTATCAACAAGAGAAGAAATCAAACCTTGAAGAGATACTATCCAAATTCATCTTGGTGTCAGAAACTCGCTTCCAGAATACTGAAGACAGCACTCAAAAATCAACAAGCATCAATTCAAGGACTCGAAACTCAGATAGGCCAACTATCCAAATTAATTTCTGAACGACCACAAGGTAGTTTGCCAAGTAATACTAAACCAAACCCAAGGGAACAGCTCAATGCAATTGATACTCAAGAAGGATGCGATGAGATTGAGCCAGAACCAAGGCAAGAAAATGTGGAAAGCAAAGGTGATGGTAAGGTAAGTCATGATAAAACGGTAAGTACAAATTATAAATCTCGTGTGCCATATCCTAAAGTGATGACAAAAGACAGAACAGAAGAACAATTTGGCAAACTCTTAAAGAAATTACATATTAACTTACCTTTTATTGAAGTTCTTTCGTAGATGCCCAACTCAGCAAAATTCTTAAAGGAACTTTTGACCAATAAAAGAAAATTAGACGCTACATCGCATGTGGAACTCAATGCAGTCTGCTCAGCTATTCTAAAGAATAAGCTACCTAACAAGTTGAAAGATCCAGATAGTTTTACAATTCCTTGCTTAATTGGTAGTTTATCTGTGAATAATGCTTTAGCTGATTTAGGGGCAAGTATAAATGTTATGCCTTATAAAATGTTTAAATGATTAGGTCTCGGTAAACCCAAACAGACTAGGATGAGCATACAATTAGCTGACAAAATAGTTAGATTTCCTAAGGGTATTATTGAAGATGTTCTCGTTAAAATTGATAAGTTTATTTACCTAGTAGACTTTGTCATCCTAGATATGGATGAGGATAACGAGGTACCTTTAATTTTAGGACGACCCTTTTTAGCAACTGCCAAAACAATTATTAACGTCGACACAGGAGAGCTAACACTTCGTGCAGGTGACGACGCAGTAACACTTCAAGCACGCGACTCAGTCAAAACCTCTAAGACTCAGGATAATGCTATAAAACCTGTCGATGATAAAACTAATATTCAATCGTCCTTACAAGAACCTCCTCGAACCAAGACAATAGAGACAGTGCGCTACTATCATGAAGAGAAGAAAGACATCTATGAAGAACGAAGGCTACGGATAGAGGAGCTAGACGAATAGCGAGAACACAAACTGAGAACACATGATAAACTGAAACTTCGCCAAAACAAGCCCGATACCTCTCCTAATCAACTGAAGGTAGGTGATAAAGTCTTACTAGATACCACAGATCCCCACATTGTCACTACCACACCAAATGAGGAGATCCCTCTTACGGTAGTCAATATTTTCCCATTAAGTACGGTTGGGGTGAGTCATCCTAAGTTCAGCACTTTTAAGGTAAACAACACCAAATTAAAACCTTATTTTAAGACTGATAGCAGGAACGAGGAGTATGAACTCCTCAAACCACCATGATAAATCAACAGATAGGTAAGTTGAGCTTTGACTATAAATAAGCGCTTCTCGGGAGGCAACCCGAGCACTAACATATTTTGATTTCTTTATCTTTAACTTCTCACACTTCAAATCAATTAATTTAGTCTTGGAATTACAAAGTTTTTTAGCACACACGGCCAGGAACACGGGCGTGCCTAAAGTCGTGGCAAAACAAGGGAAGCGACACGGCCGTGCGATATGGCCGTATGGAAATAGGGCAAAGATTTCCCCAAAACACGGGATGCGATAAATCCCCACGGCCGTGCGACATGGTCGTGGGTGAGGTTGATAGATGAACACAGGTGTGGGAATGGAAAAACACAGGCGTGCCAGGGGCAAGGCTCGACTCTATTTCTCTAACACGGGCGTGCGACACGCCCGTGCCATTAAACCGTGGACAATGATACACGGGCGTGTTACCATATACACAGGCGTGAGAGAAGCGAACGAAGCTAAGCACGACCGTGCGATATGGCCGTGTACCACACATGCCCAAGACACATGGGCGTGGGATAGTAGCCACTCCAGCACCACCATCTAAGGCCCCCACTGACGAGGATCATTGAATCCTCCTATCTTTTTATTTTTATCTTTATCTTTATTTTTATTTTTATTCTTAATTTTTAATTTCATTTCAATTTTATTATTTTCTTATGATAGGCATATCTATATTAGTAAATTTTACTTTCTTCATTTTTTCTGGTATTTCTAATAAGTAATCCCACTACACTCTCTTCCACACCAACTCTTAATAAGCTCTTCATGATTCTACAGATTTCCAAGCAAGCTGCTAGGAATATTTTACGAAATGAGGAAACAAATAGGGAACAATACAAAACGAATGCCATGTTTAACGACCCAATTTCTTCATCTAGCTAAGAACAATGGTAGCTACTACTTTCCTTAAACACTATAGCCTCAGAATCAAGCTCCGCAACCATATAACAGGGAGTTTCACCTCCTTCCCTCTTATGATTTTCTTTATTTTGAATAGTCTATCTTTGTACATTGAGGGCAATGTACATCTTAAGTATGGGGGGGTGAACATAAACATGAAACCTAACTTTTTGCATTATTCTCAAATCCCTGAATGTGGTCTTGTGCTTAAGTGATTTTCTCATAATTTTGATAGAATGAATTCTGATTAATCTATAATTATTGTTGATATGTCATGAATTAGACCAAAGGAATTATGCATGATTATTTGATTGTAGGACCTTAAAGAATCAAGCATGATAAGTTGATATTTTCAGAACTAAAATTTTTAGATTATTTTCCTGAACTGAGGTATTATCTTGAAATCTTAAGTATACAAGAATGACATCAAAAACCTAAATTTTTGGTGAGATTTTTGAGCCTTTTTGAGCATATAGCTTTCTTTCTTGCTCAGTTCTTTTGTGGTTTGAGTGTGTCAACATTGAACTGTTATTCTAGAACTTGCTTCGATTATACATGTCGAGATCACACGTATGATTTGATATACTGAGATGATAAAGGCACTTAGGATTTAACCCACTTACTCTATAAAAAGCCTTCCCACATAATTAAACCCTTAGTGAACCCCCTTTGAGCCTACTAACCCTTTTTCTTTATTAATTAACCCTCATCATTAACCCATTAACACATTATTATTGAAATGCCCTTACTTAATTTGACCCTTTTTATCGAGATTGATTTTAATATTGTTACCTGACTATGATGACCAATTTTTGTTACTGAATTATGGAGTATAACTTCTATATTGTATTGACTTGATTTTTTCTTAAAAAAAAAAAACCTCAGTATTATTATTGTAATTCTTAGCAAGCTAAAGCTGTCATGAAAAAGAGAACTCATGTAATATAGTTCTAGATATTTGTTGTCATTCAGTAATTAAGTTTTTGATAGTGGGGTGATATATTGAAATCATCTCGATTCTAACCTTTATTTCTTTAGCTTGTATCCATACTCGTAACCTAAACCCCGTTACAACCATGCAAAGACCTTTTGATTTGTGTATCATATCATTTACAAGTGGTGGAGATTTGATTTTCATGCAAGCCTATAGTGATAACATCTCATGTTAGACAATCGAGTGCTTAACTTTGAACCTTAAACACTTTGAGTGATTTGAGTGAATCCTTAGTGAGGACATCATCTCTTGTATATTTAGGACTAAATTTAATTACTTAGAGGAAGGAGATTACCTATAATTTTATTATCAAAATATTCAATTTAGATTGTTTGAGGTTTTTAATGCCCCTATGGTTCAATTCTCACTGTATGATTCTCCGTGGAATAATTTGTAACATTATCGGTAATGATTAAGTGATTAAAAGGAATGAATTCTAGCAGTAAATGAGAGTTTTGCTTGAGGACAAGCAAATGCTTAAGTGTGGGGGTATTTGATAAACGCCAAATTATACATATTGTTACCCTAAATACTTAGCATATTTATGGATATTTACTATTAGAATTGTGAATTTTGGTGCTCTTAATCTGGTTATTTCATGTTTTATACTCAAGAAAGCACCAAGAGTCAAAAGGAGCCAAAAACGAGCTTAAAAGAGACAAAAAGGACCAAATCAAGAAGATCACATGGCCTAAGCCTTGCCACACGGGCTGCTTACATGCCCGTGTCTGTCAAGGGTGTCGTCCAAAGATTTCACGATTCACACGGCCTGGCCATTGACCCACAAGGCCGTGTGAAATTTAGTAGAATGAACACGGCCTGGCAAACACATCACACGGCTGTGGCACACGGTCGTGCCCCTTTTTCAAAGAGTTGTATTTGACATAGAAAAAGGATACTTAGGGAAGAAGAAAGCCAATCCAAAGCCTATATAAACACCCTAAGTATGACCTATCAGGGGGCTTTTTCGGGGGCGCATCCAGAACTTTTCTAGAACACAAAACCATACATCCGGAATTACTTGAAGAAAGCCAGAGTTACTCCAAGACTGAAGATCTCTCTCAGAATTCCTTCAGGGGTTTTAGAGTTTTCTTTATGTTTTGTTATTTTCATACTTTTGAGATGTACTCTTATTTCATTATGAACTAAACCCCTTAGATACCTAAGGGGGATGAAACCTATGATGGATCTTGTTATTATTATCTGAACTAAATGACAAATACTTGATTTGTTCTTAATTATGTGTTTCTAATGCTTGAGTTAATATTCCGGGTATTGACTCATGATTTAATGTGCTTATGCAAAGGAGGAATAGACCCTGCCTAAGAGTAGATTTGGCATAATTAAGAAGAGTTGATCGAATGCCTAGAGATAGGGTTACGAGATTTTGCCAGATTAGGGTGAAACCTAATATGGTCTATAGATCGATTTACTACTTCCCTAGGGGTTTTAATTAGAAAGAGATTTCAATTAATTCAACTGAGGGTTAGGAGTTATTTGTCTCGAAAGAGATAATAATGTAGGTTAGGAAGTCTCAGGATCAAGTCAAGTGAATAAATCGTCTAGTTCAGAGTCAGATAACAAGTGAAATCTAGGTGGATTCCTCCTTGGGTGTCGTCTTTATCAATTGCTTCTCTTCAAGTCTTTTTCCAAATTTTCTCTTCGCTTTAATTAAATTACTTAATTAGTTTAGATAATTAGTTTAATAAACAAACCCTTTTATTCCTAGGCTAAATAATAAAAAGATAGTTATTACTAGTACTTTTGGTTCCCTTGGGTACGATATCCCGGTCTTGCCATTACTATACTATTGTTCGATAGGTGCGCTTGCCTTTTCGTCATGATAACAGTTAGTCTAGGTTTGATCTTTATTATAAATATTTATTACTTGTTATGAATCACGCGATCAATAGAATAACACAAGTAATTTTTTAGAACTTGATGAGTTTTGATAACTTATTAACACAACGCTAACACGGTTGCACTTCGTGGCTGGGACTTAACGATCGTCTTGCTTGTATTAGGATAGTATGGCAATCTCATTGTCATAGTAATTACATCATATAAACTGGTCTACTCATACTTGGCACATTTCCCTCAATGGTACTATCGTTTATTTATTGTTACAAAGTAGAAAATAATCCATCTTATTTGATTGAAGTTGATCTATCATTGACGATTTGGAAGCGAAAAATTTCATGATTAGCTATACTAAGCCTAGCATACATACAGCTTCCACCGATGAGATCTCATAAATGTAATGCCAGATTACTGATCTAACAGTACATGAGTTCTTATGGATCTATGCTATTAATTTTATTTTCATTAATTGTCTCCATGGCTCATTATGCATATATTTCCTTGAGAGGAAAATTCTTTCGGATTCCTACTTATGAACTTATAAAAGATAATCCATAAATAATTCCCATAACATGCCTTGTACCAATGGCCACAAATATTCATATAAGACTATTCGGGGCGAATAGTCCACATTGTGGACTATTAATAGTGATTTGTCTTATCGAACTCAAACTTGTATTACAATTCTCATGGATCCATAAGGGAGACACTAGTATAACTTAATATAGAAAGTGTGCTCATCCTTATCAAGTAGATAGATTGGACAGTACATCTCCTCCCGACTCTATCTCACGATAAGATTATCCACTCCTAGTGGTTATCTTCTTGAAACAGATAACTTGTAGGTGGATTCTTAACATCGAATCCTCTAATTATGGAATTATACATATGAGGTAATCATGGCAGACTATAATATATTTTATATACGATTTCGCATAAACAGATAGCTTGCACATAGCAATAAATTCCCAGAAAATGAACTCATTCTTGGCGCACATACAAGCGGATCCCTTCTTTGCAGAATCCTCTTTGTAAGATAACCCCAACCGATTTTCCACTTATAAGATAGTCTTGATGGAATTCTACATTAAGACAGTCTTGACGGACTTTCACATTAAAATAGTCCTTATAGACTTCCTACTTATCAGATATTGCCATGGCCATGGTTTTTCATATGTCCCATAAAGGGCTCTCATACGTCCCATGAGGGACACTCAAAAGTCTTATAAAGGGCTTTCATATATTGGTGTGCACCATTCTCCATACCATTTAAATATCCTTTCCTGGCTTAGTCTAATTGAACCTCCCTTAAACCCACATAAATAAATGCATATACGATCCCCATGCATGTTCATCTGAACCTCCGCAAAGATATTTATAATTAACATGCACATTACACAATATTACTCTACCAATAATTACAATTTATCATACGACATATCTCATGCCCACTATTCTATCTACACATCATATTTGTATCATTATGCAAAATGCATCATGCCAAACATTTCATCTATTCAAAATAATCATACTTATAACTAATCAGTTTTTGCATGTCAACACCACATGCACACACAAGATAATAACACTTTTCCACAATTTGATTCATCGTTTGTAAAACACTAATTTGTGCATATTCAGTACACTAATGACACAATACACATCCATTTAAAATCTGAGTTCAAGAACTCACCTGAAAGTTAACTTCAAATCCATCTACCAAGCTTCTCCCTTGCTATACGAGCCTCTATCTTACAAACATAACAACCATTTCAAAATTCTAGTGGAGATAATTCATCATCAAAAGAAGCATACTTTGCTTGCATGCAGATACTATTTAAATAATTAACAGAACGGGTTTGATGGATAAAACCTTCTTTCCTTTTTCTTAAATCTGTTAGCACAACTTACCAGCTTATGAAATTTCTAGTTTCTAAGCCTCAAACCTCCGTTTTCATCCTCCATCCATAATGCTCCTTAAGCCTTCTCTCTTCTATGGCAAATCAGAGAAAAGATGAAGAAGAAATAGAAAAATGAAAGAAAAATCCCGAAGAATAACACCTCTCTAATATATATAATCTTCTTAGGCATCTTTCAATAAAAAAAAAGATGAACTACAGTAGAACAACGTATAATAATGAATAATCTCATTCAAGATACTTGAGAAATTCTTTGTACCCTGATACTTGGTGAATTAATCAGCACATAACATAATTTGGTTGGCAATATGTGATCTTTGTGTGGAACGCTCCTTCAAAAAGACACATGAACAGTTGTATCACCAATAGATTTCTGCAGATAGTCATCTTGGTAGATAGTCTCATTAAAGAGACATAAGATGAGATCTTGCGGAGTACAGGAGCATATATCCTTCATGGATAATGATATTTTTATATTCATGTTGGTGGATTCCTAAAGGGCTAAAGCAACTTGATGGATACTAACTTTTGTGAACTATAATGGTGGATATTCTCATTTTTCTGAATACCAAGGGTTTTAGAAAAACCCTCATGTTTTTGAACACTAACAACTACCATGCATAGATTGGGGAATTTGAACAGTTTATTAACATTTTAAACTTGAAACTTCTCGTAAATGATTAGCTTTAAAAACTAAACTTAAAGAAATGGAGTCACCAATTTCTCACTTTTGTTTCCTCCCTAAATTTTCTTGTTGCTTAAATTCCTTCCGAACCCTAATTTCTTTTCCTTTTTTTCTTCCTCTCTCCATATTGAAGTGTAGTTTCTCCATTAGCTCAGAACTCGAACCCATCTCAAAGGTAATTCTTCAATTTCTATTTTATTTAGCTTACATTCCTTCACTCAAATTGGTAAGAGAAAGCCACCCTAGTAGTGGAAGAGGATGTACTGACAAAAATTTAAGAGATTGTGGGAGTAGGTCAGCCGTTGAGGGTGGCGAGGGGCCCTGAATCTGAGAGGTTAGTATTCTAGTAGAATCACCTTCTTACCGGTTCAAACTACCAAAGATGAAATGGTTTACCTAAATTTTCTTACAATTTCAAGGTCGTTGAAAGAGAGTATTGATTGAGTGACACTATAGACGACTTCATACTTCCCCTCTATCTGCTTGAGATGAGTTTCCATCTTCCTTTGCAACTATTGTTCTCCACTGTTGTAGAGGAATATGGGATTGCACCAAGATACCTCGCCAATTTATCTTGGTGGACATTGGTAGGGTATTTCTTAGATTGTTGCTTACGGGAAGCACCACCCTTCCCTTGCGTTTTCCAGCACATATATCAGCTGAAGGTAATCACTCAAGAGACCTCAGTTGGAATGGTCCATTTTTGTATTCACATGGGTCGTGTATAGTTGTATAATGTTGGTATTTACTTTTTGAACAAGTTTTATGTTTTCTCTTGCACCTATACTTTCTTTTTAAACTTTCTCTACATTTTTCTCTCAGAAAACCTTAAACCAGAAGCTTGCTTGAAGATTTGGGTTTATTGTATTTAGCCAACTCATTCATTGTTTTAGCACTTGGTAAATATCGATGAACCTTAGGTCATTTCATGGTTATTTGCGTAACCTTTGAGCTGCACACTTTAGCGTCAATTTTGAGTGTAAGGAAAGAAACTTCCTAATATGGGTTTTGTGCTGATGTTACTTACAGGTTTGTTTAGTTTTTTTGTATATAGTCTAATAATTTTAACTATTTATATTATAGCTCAAGACACTCTTAAAAGTTCTCATGATAAGGGCAATAGTCCTGCTATTAAATTTGCTGCACTTTCTAGTTTGAGCTAAGTATGCATATTCTGTGAAGCTGGAGTAATTGTGTAAAAGAGATGAATGTTTTTCGTTATTAGTCTGGTTTGGTCTGTCTGTGTTAAAGATGTAAGAACATTTCTTCATGTTCATGCCACTACCCTTTTCTTTTGAAATGAACAATGTAAGTTGAAACAAGAAAATGAATTCATGGCATTGCCTTCAATGAAATGAGCATTGAACTGGCATATCGTGAGACATGAAAATGGTTGTGTAACCTCTCGTAGGGCAAGAGTTATTGCAAACCAGATTGACCAATCATGACAAAGGAAAAATGAATGAACAAATGATATGGCTTTGAATATGGACTAGGGTTTGTGGCTAACAAAAAGAAGGTGGTATCTATGATTGCATGGGTGTAGAATACACGCCAAAAGAATAGTGTTGATGTATAGTCTGTCTGTGTTTGGAATTCGCCAACTGGTGAACTGTGTGACTATGTTGAGCTGGAAAGGTTTACTTACATTATATGTGACTATTGCAGTGTTTTCATATGAAACTTACTAAGTTCATTGAACTTACTTAGTTACATTTCCTTCTCAAGCCTACTGGCGAAGTACGCCAAAAGACTATCGTCACCATGAGACATCTTCTATTTTGTATTATACATGACATGGGGGTGGTGTCAAGACATTTACAATTTGAAGAATGTATTTTGTATCTAAACTCATAATCATGAATCTATGGTTCCAATGAAATTTCACTGAAGTATTTATGGTTTTCAAAGTGTATTATCTTATTTATCCTTGAATGTCAAATAGTTTATATTTCATACTAACTTAAATTTTGGTGTAAATTGGTTTATGCCAGATACGGCTTTTAATATAATGATTTTAAGGTAGTGACACGCCATCCCTGAATCCTCTTTAAGGATTGGGTTTGGAGTGTTACATAAATTAAAAAGTGCTTTGCTAAAATATCAATCCCTTATATTTATTGGGATTGTAAAACTACCTAGATCTTTTAACTTCAGGGGTATCTTCTTTGTAATTAGTGTGCTATATGAGGCATCAACGTCAATGTGCTTGCCCGTTTTCATTTTCTTATGCCATTTCATAATTTCCTTTAAGTACTTGGAAAATTTAGGTATTTTGTCGATTAATTCTAATAGCGGGAAATTGACATTGAGGGATTTAAATAAATTAAGAAAATTTATAAAATCTATCTCTTCCCTTTTTTGCTTGTCCTCTAATCTCATCAGAAATTGTACCTTCGTTGTGTTCAGGTTTGTCATTACCGGATCAAACACCATTTTGACTACCTCCTCGATCGGCTCATGGTGCCCGGCTTCTTCCTCTTCCATAAGTTTGTCAACATCTTCAGGAATCTCCTCTTCATGGACGGGCTTGTTTGGCGACTTCAATTCCTTGCTCGATTGTGAAACAATCACTTTTACATGCCTTTTTCCATCTCTCCGAGGGTTGTTCTCTGTGTTCCTAGGGAGACTTTGACCATTTTATTTCTAAAACATTGTCATTAATTGGCTCATTTGGTCGTAGAGGCTATCCATCTAAGATTCAAGTTGTCACACGTCGCATGGACTTGTTTAATGTCAGTCTTCATTGTTTGCATCTCCCTCTCTAGTTGATCAAATCTTGACCACATGCAACATGGTCATTTCCCACATATCATTATTTTCATGGTGATGGTTGGTAAAGAGGGTTTTGTAAAGTTTATGCTTGATTTGTAGCTCATTGGTTAGCTCCTCATTTGAAGTTCGTATAATCCCTCCAACCAGGATTGTAGGTATTTGAAAAGGGATTTCTATTACTATTATTTACGTAGCTTGCTTCCTCCAGTTGGTTCTCATAATGTGGCTCTACTCTTGTCAGCTTGATGGCGTCTCCAAATGGTTAAGCTTTTCTAGGATTCGTTAGAATATATCATCATTGTTTTCTTCGTTCACCACTTTTACCGTTAGAGGTTTTTGTACATAAACCTCTCATTAGGCCACATGTATGAATTCATGGCCATGTATTCAATGATTTTGTAGGCTCGTTCGTACGTGTGGTGTAACAACCTATTTTCAGTGATGTCGAAAATAGTAGTTTCGGGACCACATTTCAAATTGTGAGTAAGTAAATATTATTTATTTAATCTTTACGAGTCTACTAGAGTGTCGTATTAGAGTTTGATCTAGTAATTTTTGTGTTTGACTAGTTAAATAAGGAAAAAAGACTAAGTTGTAAAAACTACAAAAGTTAATCGGTGATTTGCCGTAATTTGGTATAGCAGATTAAACTAATTTTTGCACTTTAGGAGCTTGAACATAAACATTTTAGTTAAGTTTAATTACATTTCTATAAATTTAGTTAAGTTTAATAAAATAAGTTATTTGAGTCTTTTATTGACCTTAGGGGCCGAATGATGCATAAGAGTGAGCTAATAGATACTTTGTGAGTGTGCAGGAGACCATTAGAAGGCGTATTAACTCGATATTGGTTGCTAAGTTGCAACATGGAGCATTGGATGTTGCAACATAAGAAGCAGAATAGAAGAATTCCAAGAGTACCTTCAATGACGCGACACAGCCTGATGATGTTGCGACATACCCCTGAAGACACCATGAAGATAAGCATGTTGCCTTTGATGTCACGACACAGGACCTAGTGTGTCACGACATCGCCTTTGTGCGGGAAATAATTATGAGCCAGGGGCGTTTTGGTTTGCACAATCAAATATTAAACACGAGGATGACAACTAGCCTAGGATTAAGGACGATAACCACCCTAAAGTCTATAAATAGGCTCATTTAGCACATGTTATAGACCATTCATATATTGTATAATTTTCTCTTGAAATTTAGTCTTTAGTTTTTCCTTTCTTTTAGGTTTTGGATTTTATTTCTGTTCTTGTTATTTACTTTTGTGGAGAAACCAAATTCTGGAATTTCTGTCAAACTTTGTGAGGATTCTACGTTTAATTTCAATACAAATTAGGCTTAATTCTAAACTCTATTCTTAATTTGTTATTTATGTTCATTCTATCCATCAAGTTTATATCGTTTAGTATATCCTTGAGGAACTAATCCTCTTGTGGGGGATTAGCAAGTGGAGGTATGAACAATTAACTGTTTTGTAGGGATTTCTTAACGAATCAACTATTCAGGAAAGAAAGAATCTAAACCGTAGGCCTGGCAACCCTTGAAAGTCATAAAGGTGGGAATTAACCCAAATTTGGTATGGCCTATCCGTGAACACCTTAGCCCTGAACTGATCTGAGCTTTGAGGTTGGAAGATAACTAGTCCTTGTTGACTCAATATTCTAGTGGATGAATCAAAAGATCCTGCTAGGGTATTGACTAGTTGATTGAACAAGAAAAGCCGGGATGACAGTTGATTATGACTACCAAAGCGAGCTAATCACCCATGCCCAGATTCGATACATATTAGATTATTTGATTTCTTTTTTTTTTTCATTTTTTTACTTTTCGTTTATTTCCTTTCCAATTATTTTTAGATTAGTTTATAAAAGCCTATCTTTTTATTCTTCGCACTATAGTGCAATTAAAATACTACTTAGATCTATTTATGTTTAGATTAGAATTAATTTAGAGTTCGCCTCCTTTGGGTATGATCCTCGGAATACTTACCTATTCCGTTGTAACTATATTACATTCTAACCAGTATACTTACGAATACCGCTTTTCACATCTTTTGTGTAAGATTTCTACTCTAGACGTTGGTACGTCCAGAGGCGGTTAAGTTAATGGCACCATTTCTGAGGAGGCAACATCACTATATTGATTTTAATTTTTTTCATATTAATAGAATAACTAGGAAATTTACACGTTATAAATACAAATTTTAAATCCAAGGTTGCTAACATTCCTTTTTTTTCTTTTTAGCTTCAAAATCTACGAAGTATGATGCAAACACTAGGGACTTTTTTCGATATAGACTAGTTACGATCTAGTATTACTCATCCCGTTATTTATAGTTCACACTTTGAGCTAAACCCTTCTTTACTAACGTAGGTTTCTAACAATGTCACATTTAATGATCCTAAGACAGAGGATCCTATTGTCTTTTTACGACAATTTGAATATATATGCAGTACTATCACTTACACTAGAATACCACCAAACACTATCAAATTATTATTAATTATGTTCGTATTGGATGGGAAAGCGAAAGCCTGGTTAGATGCACTTCCACCTGATACTATTACTACTTGGATTGATTTTGTACAATTATTTCTTTGCCGGGTTCTCCCTATAACTCTGGTACTCTGTGCTTATTGAAAGCTATTTCAATTCAATCAATACAATACTAAAACATTGGGACAAGCTTGGGAAAGATTTAAAACAATACATTTTACGGCTCAAATTCAACATTTCTATGATGGGTTGAATAGTCAAGATAGGCGAAAGTTTGATATGATGACTAGAGGGAACATCTGGAAGAAAACTAAGAAGGAAGTAATGGAAATATTAGAAAGATTCAGTGAAAATGAAGTTTCTTTGGAATACATTAAGATTTAGAAGTAGGGGAATTGGAAAAAAAGTAAAAAAGAGGAGAAAAAGTGCAATAAACTAGAGACCATTAAAGCAGATTTGGCTGATTATGAATATGAATCAGAGGAAGAAAATAGGATGATACTGAATAGGAAAATGCTTAAACAACTATTCAAGTAGATTAGTGGTGTCAAAGTAAGAGACAAACAGAACAAATTATTTTAAGCACAACAAAAATGATACCGTCCTTTATTAAACAATTTGTGTTAGTCTTGAAACCTTTGCCAGAACATTTAAAATACAAATATTTGGTGGAGAAAAATACATTACCAGTGATTATAGCTATCGGGATAAGTTCAAAACAAGAAGAGGCTTTATTAAGTGTTTTAAAAACACACAAAAAAGTCATAGGATGGACAATCACTGATATTAAGGGAATTAATCTTGCGTTATGTCGACATAAGATTAGATTAGAAGAAGGAAAAAAACCTGTAGCGGATTTACAACGTCAGCTTAATCCAGCTATGAAGGAAGTGGTAAAAAAAGGATTACTTAAATGGTTAGATATAGATATAGTTTATGCTATTTTCGACAGCGAATGGGTTAGTCCTACGTAGTGTGTTTCGAAGAAAGGTAGGCTATCAGTGGTTGAAAATGACAGGAATGAATTAATTCCAACAAGAACAGTTACTAGTTGGAGAGCATGCATCAATTATCGGAAGCTAAATGAAGCAACAAAAAAAGATCATTTCCCACTTCCTTTCATTGATCAAATGCTTGATAGGTTAGCAAGAAAGGATTATTACTATTTCCTTGACGGATACTCAGGATACCATCAAATCCTAATACACCCGAATAACCAAGAGAAAACTACTTTCACATGTCCCTTTGGTACCTATGCTTTCAGATGAATGCCATTTAGGCCCTGTAATGCCCTGACAACCTTTATGAGATGTATGACTACTACTTTTTACCGACATGTTAGAGGAAGGATTAGACATATTTATGAATGATTGCTCAGTATCTGGAGATTCATTCCAAGAATGTTCGGACAATCTTGAAAAAGTCTTGTAAAGATGCGAAGAGACCAACCTAGTAAAATGGGAAAAATGTCACTTAAAAGTCAAGGAAGGATTGGTTTTAGGGCATCAAATATCAAGAAAGGGCCTGAAAGCTGACAAAGCTATGATTGAGGTTATTAAAAACCTTCCAAATCCTACAACAGTCAGGGAGTGAGAAATTTTCTGGGTTATGCCGGGTTCTATAGGCCATTTATAAAATATTTTGCTCATATCTCTAAGTCGCAAAATCAAATATTGTAGAAAGAGGCACCGTTTGTATTTGACAAAGAATGCATCAAAGCTTTTAAGGTAATAAAAGAATGAATTATTTTTGCTCCTATAATTATTACTCCTAGTTGGTCAAAACCTTTTATTATAATATACGATGCTAGTGACTATGTTGTAGGAGTAGTACTAGACAAAAAAGGAATAACCTTTTCGGAGTTATTCATTATGCAAGTAAAACACTCAATTTGGCATAGTGTAATTACACTGCAACTGAAAAAGAAATACTTGCCGGTGTGTTTGCTTGTGAAAAATTTTGGCTGTATTTGATGGCAAAGTTTATGTTTACACTGATAATTCATCATTGAAATATGTTATGAAGAAAAAGGAAACAAAAGTTAGATTAATGAGATGGGTATTACTACTTCAAGAGTTTGATTTATGGATGATGGATAGGAAAGGAACAAAAAATAAAATTGTAGATCATCTATCTAGAATAGAGAATGAACCAAAACAACTGGACTCTAAAGAAATAAAAGAGACTTTTGTTGACGAATAGTTGTTAAGAGTAGATATCCACAAAACAAGATTAAAAAATAATGATACTCCATGGTATGCTGATTATGTAAACTATATTGCTAAGGATGTCTTTCCACAACAATTGTCATGGTAACAAAGGAAAAAGATCATGCATGAAGCGAAAAATTATATATAGGAAAATCTATATGTTTTCTGATAGTGTGCCGATCAATTGGTAAGAAGATGTGTAACAGAAGGAGAAGTAGCTGATATTCTACAAGGATGTCATACGTGCCCATGTAGGGGACATTTCGGTGGAAAAAGAATAACCCAAAAAGTACTCCAATTGAGATTTTATTGGCCAACCATGAACAAAGACGCATATGAATTTGTATAAAAATTTGACAAATGTCAAAGAACTGGGAGTATATCAAGAAGGGATGAAATAGCACAAATAGGGATACTTGAGGTAGAGGTATTCAGTGTTTGGGGGATTGACTTCATGGGGCCATTCCAAAGTTCTTCGAGAATGAGTATATTCTATTAGCAGTTGACTATGTCTTAAAATGGGTCGAGGCTGTGGCCTTACAAACTGATGACACAAAATTAGTAATTAAGTTCTTGAGAAAAAATATGTTTGCCAGATTTGGAACCCCATGTGCATTGGTAAGTGACAAAGGATTCAATTTTTGCAGTAAACAATTTGATGCCGCTTTGGCCAAATACGATGTAGGCCATGAATGGTAACAACATACCACCC
Source organism: Gossypium anomalum (assembly GCA_025698475.1). Classification (NCBI taxonomy): domain Eukaryota; kingdom Viridiplantae; phylum Streptophyta; class Magnoliopsida; order Malvales; family Malvaceae; genus Gossypium; species Gossypium anomalum. The sequence continues at coordinate 74,739,313 of CM046961.1, forward strand.
CCAAGCTAATGGGCAAGCAGAGGTATCTAACTGAGAGATCAAACAAATTCTAGAGAAAATAGTGAACCCAAATAGGAAAGATTGGATGGCAAGATTGGGCGATGCATTATGGGCTTATAGGACCACATATAAGACGCCATTAGGTATGTCTCCCTATAAGTTAGTTTATGGAAAAAAAATTCCATTTACCAATTGAATTAGAAAAAAATTCATATTAGGCGATCAAAAAACTAAACTTAGATTTGGAATTGACAAAGAAAGAAAGAATATTTCAATTGCAAGAATTGGAAGAATTCTATTTTATGACGTATGAGAACACCAAGATGTACAAGGAAAGAAACAGACTCTAGCATGATGCGAAAATTTGAAAATGAGAATTCTTGCCTAGGAAAAAAGTTCTTTTGTTCAATTCAAGGTTAAAATTATTTCCCGATAAACTTAAATCAAAATGGACAAGCCTGTATACCACAAACTAGGTAACACCTCATGGAGCAATAGAACTCATCAAAAAAGGGGGACAATATTTCCTTATAAATGGACAATATGTAAAACATTATTTTGGAGGAATGCTGAATACAATTGTCGACACACAGTTCCTACAATGCAAAACTATATGGAGTTCAGGGGGAACCGAAGGGTTGTTGGTAAATGAAAAGGACGATGAAGAAGAAAGTGACGAAATTAATGATTTCAAAACACAAAAGGAACACAGTAAGACCTGGCTCACATGTCGCAACACCAGAACGTTATGTCGTGACATCGGACAACATTTATAATAGGTAAACTATCCTTGACATCATGACACCACTGAAGGATGTCGCAACACCATTGCGTAAACTCTGCTATCCGAATTAAAACTAACTATTAACATTGGGTAGTTTAGTTCTATTATATTTTTAACTCTTAACCCTTTACTAAGTAGGATTAAATTATTACTCTTGATTATGTTATTATTTTCTTTAAGAATGAATAGGCCACTCAGCATCTACAACCGATGAGAAGAAATACAATTTTACCGTGAAAGGCTCATTAATTTTCAGAACAAAAGATTATAACAAAAGATTAGGTCTGGAGAATGGCAATTTTTTGTGCAAGCGTTTCAAGCCCATCTATTGAATTCCAAGAAAGCGACATAGATAAATATTTACAACAGTTGCAGCCTTACACTTTTATTCAAGAATAAGGGTTTGATCTCTTAATGAAGAATTGTAAAGGTGTGTGGGAGATCACAATAGAAAAGGAGCGGACCAATTTTTGTTTGCCGCTTGAAGAACCCATAATAATTCCCTTGGTGCAAGAATTTTATCTAGCATTAAAAGAGAGGGAAGCAAAAAGACCATTTTATGAGATGCGATCTTCTGTCAAGGTTAGAGAGGTTAATATCCTGGTAACTAAACGAAGTATCTGTCAATTTTATGGTGCACCGTATTATTATCGCAATTATCTTCACAAAATAGATTTCAAGGAGTACAAAAACGTTGACACAGAGGAGATCTTGAGATTTTTTACGGAAGGAAAAAATATATGGACATATCAGAAGGGAAAAACAATACCTAAAACATTCAACCAAGCATTAATGACGCCAAAAGCCAAAATTTGGATGAAGTATGTATGTTCAAAAATTTGGCCCACAACGGACGTGTTCGATGTCAACCCAATCCACACTATTATAACATATGGAATACTTCAAAAGAAGCAAATATGTACCGGTATATAGATATATAACACTATGGTTGAATGCGCAAGAAATTTGGAAAAGGGTATATTCTTTCCCTATCTGATAACAAAATTGTGCAAAAGAGCAAGAGTACCTACAGAGCGATTGGATAAAATGATGAATCCTCAAAATAACCTGCTAGAAGATGACGTTTATAAACAGGTTGCAACACGGAGCATTGGATGTTGCAACATAGGGAGAAAAATAGAAGAATTCCAAGACTACCTTTAATGACGTGACACAGCTTGAGGATGCCACGACATACCCCTGAAGACACCCTGAAGATGAACATACTACCTTTGATGTCGGACACAGGACCTAGTGTGTCGCGACATCACCTTTGTACGAGAAATAATTATGAGACTGGGGTGTTTTAGTATGCTACAATCAAATCTTAAACACGAGGACGGCAACTAGCCTAGGGTTAAGGACGACGACCACCCTAAAGTTTATAAATAGGCTCATTTATCACATGTTATAGGCCATTCATATATTGTATAATTTTCTCTTTAAATTTAGTCTTTAGTTTTTCCTTTCTTTTAGGTTTTAGGTTTTATTTTTTTCTTTGTTATTTACTTTTATGAAGAAACCAAATTCTATAATTTTTTTCAAACTCTGTGAGGATTCTACGCTTAATTTCAATACAAATTAGGCTTATTCTAAACTCTATTCTTGAATTTTTCTTTATGTTCATTCTTTCCATCAAGTTTATATCTTTTATTAGATCATTGAGGAACTAATCCTCTTGTGGGGGATTAGTGAGTGAAGGTATGAACAATTAACTATTTTGTAGGGATTTCTTAACAGATCAGTTATTCAGGAAAGGAAGAATCTAAACCCTAGTCCTGACAACCCTTGGAAGCTATCAATGTAGGAATTAACCCAAATTGGGTATGGCCTATCCGTGAACACCTTAGCCCTGAATCGATCTAGACTTTGAGGTCAGAAGATAAGTAGTCCTTGCTGACTTAGTATTCCAAAGGACGGATTGAAATATCTTGCTAGGGTATTGACTAGTTGATTGAACAAGAAAGCCCGAGATGACAGTTGATTATGACTACCAAAGTGAGCTAAACTCCTATTGTAACATCCGAAATTTAGCTCCATAAAATTTAGAAATATACCAAAAATAGCGAATTGGCCCAATGGTTAGTCATTAAATGTGAAAGCTTGAAGGTTAGTTGGAGGGCCCAAGTTCAAGTCTCAACTTTTACAAAATAAATTAATTTGTTGTAAATTCCTTATTTTTTTTTTTTTGTGTGTTGGCATCCAAGTTTAGTAAACCTAGTTATAAATACAATTTTTTATCAAAATAATCAGCCTTTTATTCCATTTTCTTCTACCTTAGCCATCCCTAACCCCCCCTCTCTCTCTTCATCTTTATTTTTTTTCTTCTCCCTTTTTCCTCCATTATTGTCTTTGCCTATACCTCCCCTCTTATCATCTTATTCTTCTTATTTTTGCATCAAAATTGTGCACCATCTCTCTTGATATATTGATTCAATTTTACATCAATTAAATTATCCCTAAATCTAAAATTTTGATGTCCAAGATCGATCCCAAACATCGCCTAAAAGTGCCATTGTCGTTTCTCTCGACTAGCTTGTGTAAGGCATCTTCTCTCTTCAATTTCTTAATTAATCTTGTATATTAAAAACCTAAATATCCAGATCTGGAATTTAGGGGATTTTAAATTTTTTTAAATGTATTTTTTTAGATTTTAATGAGGTTTCAAATCATTTTAAAATTAAGCCCCAATTTTGGCCACCATGAGCGATGGTGCGTGAGCATATATGTAGAATAGGGGGTTGTTTTGTTTCTTGAATCTTGCCCAATTAATTCCAGCCTTATTTTAGTTCTTGAACCCTCCTAATCATCTATTAAACCCATGTCAATTAGGGAAAAAAAGTTCTTGATTGTTTGGGCATTCGAATCTCACAAATCAGGAAGTGTAAGTGCGGTTAAGTGTAAAATTAATTGTTGCTTCGACATAGTTGTAGGGTAAAGGTTATGGATTGATTAAATGAAAGAATCAAAAAATTATTAGCTACTGATTTTCCAGTATATTATGGAATTAGGTGCTGATCCAAATGCCTCGAATCAACCGTAAAGCCGAAGAACGATTATACGTACGGTTCGTATTTATACAGGGTAAGGAATCGAACTAGTTGAATTCGTAAAATAGTTATTAATTCAAAAATTGGTTTGAACCAATAAGTGGGTAATTGGAAGTTGGTTAAGTGGTAAATTGATTTAATTTATACTAAATTTTGGTTTAGGATCGTATAAAGGTTTATTAAGGAAAATTGGAAGATTCATTAAGGTGCGGCAAGAAAGCGAAAAATAACGTGTGGGTCCTAAACTTGTAAATTTTGTTTGATAATGATAAATTTTAGGTTATATTTGATAATTAGCTTGCTGATTGGTTTGAAATAGTATCCAAAATATTAGTTTTGCGAGTGGTCGAACCAGGTACGTTTCGAGCCTTAAAAGATTGATGTGTTGGCAAAATTGCTAGTTTGACTGTATGAATGTGTAATTGAGACTGTTATGCATAGTTATGTTATGTGGTATGAGAATGTTTGATGGAATGGTATGAAATGTTGAGATATTAGTTTTATGCATGATTTACATGCATGAAATATCTCCTATGATATATATACGTGAGGTTGCTATTGGTGCATAATGAAATTCGTAAAGTATGTGAATTGAACAATATTGATGGATACCATCTTAATGGTAATTTGAAATTTTGAACATTGTTTCCTATCTCTGAAAGTATGTGATTATTGAAGACATGTTGAGTATGTCAACTAAAAGTGAAAAGTATTGAAATGTGATTATGTATGAATTTGTATGATATATTGCATGTACATTGGGATTGGATTTTGTGGTTGACGGAGGAGTTCCGTGGAGTCTCGGTGGCATATTAAGTCCTCATATTTTTTAGTCAGTGCACTGCATTTGGAGTGCCGAGGGGATTGGCGATTATATCGCATTATATATTTGGCAGTTTCACTGCATTATTGATTATTGGTTGTTTTACCACATCGAGCATTGCTCACATACATTGGAGTTTGACAGACAGGTTCTGGGGAACTCGTGGTGTGTAGCGGATGGTATGGGTAGGATCTCATATGTGTATTTTTCACGATCATGTGCATTTGAAAATTATTATTGTTAATGTTTGATTGTGCTATTGGTACCTTTATGAAATTTCCTGTATGAATGCTTAATACTCGTTTAGCCTCACAGTGAGCTTGTTAAGCTCACCCCATTATCTCAACTTCTCAGGTAATGATTGAACTTAGGATTGGAATTGGCATGCAGACGTATGGTGGACTTCAGACTTTACTTCGTCATATTATATTAACTTAATTATATTTTTAGGTTATTTTATTATTATTATTTGGTTTTGGATTGTAAAGTTTCTTTAAACTATGGTTTGGGACTGTTCGAGATTTTAGGGTTTTTCATGCATGCATGACACATATATTTGGTATAGATACATGGTTTTTGTAATACGTTGAAATGGACTATGCATGATATATGACTAAATTAATAATTTGACTAGTAATGGTACATTTCTACTGCTAAGAAGATAACAAAATAATTTTTCAAAGGCAACGCCGTCAGTAAGGTTTTACAAAAACTCACCTAATTCCCTAATTTGACCTAAGCATGGTTGGACTAAGTAAATAGACGCTTTCCAAAGCTAACAATAGAAACCACGGTTTTATAAAAAAAAGTACTTGAAGGTTTTTAACTATCATTAGGGTAAGTTCGACACTAAGGTGTCCAATATGGCCTTCTCGATTCGACCATAATGTCTAGGCTGGGTTTGGAAGGTTGCACCCATGCCTAAATTTGATACATATTTGATTATTTGATTTCTTATTTTTCATTTTTTTACTTTTCATATATTTCTTTTCTGATTATTGTTAGAATAGTTTATCAAAAACCTTTATTTTAATTCTTCGTACTATAGTCCAATTAAAGTACGAGTTAGATCCATTTATGTTTTTATTAGAATTAATTTAGTGCTCGCCTCCCTTGGGTATGATCCTGAGAGTACTTACCTACTTTTTTATAACTATATTACAACCTGACCCGTATACTTACGAATACCGCTTTCCACATATTTTGTGTAGTATTTCTACTCTAGATGTTGGTTCGTCCGAAGGCGGTCAATCAATAATGATTTTTAATAGTTAAGTGCTTGGTAAATTAATGTTTAAGGACTATTAGGACAATTTATCCATTATTAATAGTAAGTGGACGAGTCATGCATTTTTTAATGTAAAATGGTAATTAAGTAATTAAAATCATAAAAAAATGAAAACCAAGTTATCATCTTTTTCATTCAAATATTTCCCAACCAAAAACACCATTTTTATACAAGGAAGAATCGGTCAAGCTTGGTTCTTTCGATGAAAATGAATTTTGCTTCCGTTTTTTGTAATTTTATGTTGCTGAGATCGTTGTAGATCAATCTAGCTAACCCGAGTATTATTTCGTAAAAATGTTAAAGGTTTTGGGACTTTCCGTTACTGATTTTTAGATGTTCTTGAGGTTAGTTGATAGATTATAAGTTTGGTGTGAAAATAGGACAATTTTGTAAAACAATTTTAGTTAGTTTTGAGCTTTGGGACTAAATTGATAAAATATTGAATTTAACAAGGAATTATTGTAAAATTTAGTAAGTTAGGGGTTGCTAAGGGACTATATTGAATTCTTCACTAAGGGTTTTGGTTGAATTATGAAAAATATGTAAGTTTTGGTTTTAGGGATTAAATTAAATAAAAGGTAAAAGTTTAAGGTTATAATGTAAAATGTTAATAAAGGGTCATATGTATGTGTTTAGATGTTTTAAGGTATTTTAATGGTTAACTGAATTAAATTAGATTATAGATAAAGAAATGAACAATCAATAGATAAATGCGGAAAAGGAAAAATTGTTGAGTAGTCTTTGGTGTCGTGTTAGCTACTTTTTGAATTAGGTAAGTTCGTATAACTATTAATTGACTTGTGATTTGGTATGTATTTATATCATGTAGTGAGTTTTTATGGAATGATATTTTTGAATACTAGTTGGACTAAATTGTGAAGTAAGGTATAAATGAGGAATGATTGAAAATGGGAATTTATATAGCTAAATTGTTGAGTATGTGATAATGTTTATGAAATGAATGATATGGATATGAATTGAGGCCTGTATGAACTTAGTGCATGACTAAGATACAAATGGCATGTCATTAGGGTTATTATTGATTACCGTTCGGGTGTTAGTCTTGGATGTCTTATTGATGGCTTAGATTCTGCATTTGTTGCAGATTCTTCACATCTCGTGTGAGCAACATCATGTAACATTATTATCCCGAACCACTGATCATGTGAGCAGGCCCATTTTTACAGCTCATGTGAGCATTGTTATCCCGCATATCCAATGTTATTTCGTTATAGTTCATCGGGTAAAAACAGGACATATGAAACATATATGATAGTATGATTTGTTATAAGTGAATGGTGATATATGTACCAAGAATGTTCACTTGAATAAGATTCATAAGCATGGAAATGTTTGATGTTTATATTGTGAAGGAACTAATCTTGTTGGTTTGTGGTTTGTATAGGCAATCAAAAAATACCATGTTTCTTTCTTGTATAAATTGTATGTTCAATGCTTAAATTATATTAAACTCGGCTAAGTTATGTTAATTTTGTATGAACTTGCTAAGCATTGTTTTGTTTATGTTTGCTTTGTTTGATTTCTTGTAGATCATCACAAGTTTTGCAGTCGGTTGGAATAAAGTCGGAGCTCACACTACCCGTTCAATGACTCAGTAAATTATTTATCATTTAGGGATATGTTATAAGTGGCATGTAAATAGGTTTTGGTTACATATATGTATATGCAATTTGTGGTTTGACATGGTATATATTAGTTAGAATGGTATTATGGTTAAGTTGGTAACTTTATGAACATTAATGTCTATATATACGTAATGCTTTGATCTTGCTTCATGGGTTGCATTTTGAAGTATTGAAGAACGGATAGGTATGGTATGTATGCATAATGTGTTAGAGTATGCCCAAAGACTAATTCTGAGATGATTGTAATCACATACTCGTTTTGCCTTGCTTGTTAATATAAGGCATTGCCATTGTTATTTAGTTTCTTTTTTGTGTGTACAAATAAACTAATTAATAATAAAGTCCTGGGAACAATATGATTGTTTTTAAAAGGTCCTTAGTCAAGTATTATTGTGGGCTTGGACAATGATAATGCATTAAGACTAATGTCTAGTTGATTGATGACAAAGTGTTTTCACTGACATAGGGATGTCAAAATCGATACATGAGTATGTGTTAGAGAATAACATATTGGACTAACTCACTATGAGTATGGTTCTTGGATTATTATGCAATAGTCACAACATTACTCATAGTGTAACACCATATACCTGGCCCGGTCGCCGAGCCCGAATACTAGGATGCTACACCACTGTCACGCATCATACACATCATGAATTGTTGCATTTTATGTAAACATCTTTTCATCTTGGTAATTTTATGGATTTTTAAGACAAACATATATTAACCATCAATAGATCATGCTAAACATACTTCCATTGAGCTTATAACATCAATTAACATGCTATAGGACCTTTTACCAAAATTTTCTAAACTGTTACGTAGGTATCAATACTAAAGGTGTGGTATAGATATTTCTCTCAAGTGATATCAATACCGCTTGGAAAATTGATATCTAAAATGCTTAGTATTTCTTATTTAAAAACCAAAGACTTAAAAATTATCGGTACCACTAAAAAAGTATCAATAATTTTAGCCCGAGTATTGATACTCATGATAAAATATCGATACCAACTTACAAAATTGACTTTCAAAAATCACATAGGTATCATTTTTGAAACCCGAATATTGATACCTCTACTCCAGACCATAATATTATAACAATTTCAAGCATATAATCCATATCAACTGAAGCACAAACATCATGTATCAAATAGACACCAAAAAGTTTGAAATATCAGTCCAAAACATCAAAATCATGACTAAGAAAGAAACTAATAAAACATACTGTAATGCCCCAAATCCCGAAAGCCCCTATTAAATTATTTTTGTGTGTTTGTGATGTGGATGTATGTCTGCCTTAGTGGTTTAGTGTTCTGGGAGTGTCTAGGAAGTCATGAGTTCAAGCCTTGGCTTGAGCAAAAATTTTGCTTCTTCTTGAAGAAACCCTTGTCTCCAGCTAGTAGACTCTTAAATTAATGTGAGTAAAGCATGGCATAAAAAGCCTACTAGCCAAGTGGTAAGTAGCGTGTAGAGTGTGCAAGGGGTCTAAGGTTCGAATTCCTACTTGTACTTATGGAGATTATTTTTACTGATGGCCATGGGAGGAGGTTATGTTTGACTGAAACTCTGCTTGGTTGAGCAAAGTTTGAACTTGTTAGTTGAGGAGATGATGGACGAGTTATTTGAGGAGGAAAATGGGGATGTGGATAGATGAGTGATCAGGTGAGAGATTTGTGGAGAGATTTTGGGAGAAAATTAAGGGAAGTTGAGGGGTGTGTGAGTAGTGTGTCGAATGTGGGAACTCCTTTATACCAATTCGGTCATAGGATCTTTTACACTTAGTGCCGAATTGTGTTTTAGTTTTGGCTCTTTATTATCTTTGTTTCTTTTCTTTTGGTTTCTTTTCTGAGTGTTAGTTGTGTAGTAGCCAAATATTGCTTGACCATTCGGGTCTTTCAAAGGGTTGTACTTTGCTTGTGCCAGATAGGTAATTTTCTTTTATTCTCTAAGTGGTATCGCTCTTGATTGGTTATTTCTCTTCTTCTCCTCTTTTCTCCGAACCAAATACTTTCTGACAGTGTAGCCAAAATTGTCAAGGCCTAATTACTTTTCTCCCTTCTCTTCTTTTCTTTTGCTTGGCCGATTCTTGCTAAAATGCTGCTGAAATCCCTTTGATTTCTTGGGGCTCAATTTCATAACAAGGTGTGAGGTCGAGTGCTTTTCCCCTACAAGTGATAATTCCTTTATTGGTTAAAGCATTGAAGAGTATACGTGGTTTTGGAACAAGAGGGGGGCTACGATTGTTTGATTGGTGCTTTAATCTCGGATGTGGTTTGGCTACGACATCATAACAGGTGTGTGTAACACTGCCATTAGATGTGAAATAGCAAAAGCCGACAAGCTGAAAAGTGGGCTGTCGACACCACACGGGCGTGTGGCTGCCCGGTGGAAGGCCGTGTAACAGAACTCGACTGTGTGGTCGATGAGATAACCATGAGTGTTTTCATAAACCAAAATGATATTGGGCCCTTTTGGGCCAAACTAGGTCGTGTGGGCCCAATGGGCCTGTGGGACCCACACTGGTAAATTGTACAAAGGAGTGCTAAATGTTGGGCCAGACTATGTAACTACATGGCTAAGGCCATTTCTGGGCTATGTGGGCGATATAAGAGTGTGGACCCACATGGGCCTACAATATGGGCCGTGGGCCCATTTTCACTGACTGTCTATTAAGGTTCCACAAGTCGCCCGAGATGACTGTGGACCTACTGTTGGGCCGGTAAGTGTACCTGGACCTTTATTGTAACGCCCCATACTCGAGACCATCGCCGGATTCGAACACGAGGTGTTAACAGACTTAATTCATTACTTAAACCACTCAAATTTTCTCATTTACCACACTTACCAACATGTCACCTTCATTTTAGGCCTTCTTTTTATTCACTTAAGATTCACCCGTTGAACACATCGAAATATAATTCGAATACGCGGATCTCATGAACATAAGAGTCATACCCACAGCTAGACAAACTCAATGGCCTGCGGAACTTATGTAGCCAAGCTACCATGTAACCCGCCCATAAGTGAACTCGGACTCAACTCAACGAGCTCGGGCGTTCGCATCCATAAGTGAACTCAGACTCAACTCAACAAGCTCAGATGCCTAGTTACATCTCACAAACTCGGACTCAACTCAACGAGTTCGAAACTCAACCATCCTAGTGACATGTCACTTGTATTCTAATCTATTCCCAAGGTTCAAACGGGCTTTTTCCTCAATCACACATCTTTGTCGTCTTCCACTAATATCGAAACCTGATTTCTCGTAGCAATTCATATTTAACAAGTAATAAACATAATTTGCATATTACTCAACAATAACCACAAAGCATAATATTTCATAATAATAATCATCATATCATATAAATATCATTAAGTTAATTAAAATGACAATTATGTTACTACATTTACACATGAACTTACCTCTAAGACAAAATTATTAGCAATCGAGCCTATTCTTCGTAAACTTTGTTTTTCCCTCGATCGCGACTTGAATCTCGTTTCTCTTGATCTATAACGCCAAATTAATCTTATTTAATACATACATTCATCAAAATAGCATTTAATACAAACTTTGGCAAAATTACATTTTTGCCCCTAAACTTTTGCATAATTACACTTTTGCCCCTAGGCTCGGGAATTAAACTTCATCCCTTATTCTTATGTTTTATGACATGATGATAATTTTTCCCTTCTATGGTAACATCAACTTCACACTCTAACATGTACTTATGACTATTAGGTATTTTTACCGATTAAGCCCTTTTACTCGTTTTCGCTTAAAACCGAGTAGTACAAGTTGTCTAACATAATTTAAAACCTCATTTTCTATCATAAAATACCAAAATACACAAATTTCACCTATGGGTATTTTTCCAAATATGAACCCTAGGTTAAATTATTGCTAGCATAAGCTTAATCGAGCTACCGGGATTCCAAAAACGTAAAGAACATTAAAAACGGGGCTTGGAATCACTTACTATGGAGCTTGGAAGCTTGAAACAAACCCTAGCTATGGAGAACCCTTGAAATTTCAGCCTAATGAAGAAGATGGACAAATTGCTATTTAAGACCTCCTCATTAATATTCCAAAACAATTTCATACTAAAAACTCCTAGAATGCAAGTTTTACAAATTATTCGATTTAGTCCCTAATTTCAATCTAAGCACTTTAGGCATAGGATTTCATCACGAAATTTTCACACAATCATGAAACCAAATCATAAAAATCAAAATAATTATAAAATAATCATCTCTATCTCGGATTTGTGGTCACGAAACCACTATTCTGATTAGGCCCTAATTCGGGATATTACAACTCTCCCCCCTTTAAGGATTTTCGTCCTCGAAAATCTTACCAGAAAAACAGTGTGGTATTGGTTTCTCATAGTTTCTTCAGGTTCCCATGTAGTCTCTTCTACACTGTGCTTTTGCCACAATACTTTCACGAGAGCGACACTTTTATTTCTTAGTTGTTTGACTTCTCGAGCTAAAATCTTAATCGGTTCTTCTTCGTAAGTCATATCCGGTCGTAGTTGAATTTCTATCGGTGAAATTATATGTGAAGGATCTGAACGATATCGACATAACATAGATATGTGGAACACATCATGAATCTTCTCTAATTCAGGTGGTAATGCTAGCCGATATGCTACCGGTCCAACTTTTTCAATTATTTCATACGGTCCAATAAAACGCGGACTTAACTTGCCCTTCCGTCCAAATCTAAGGACTTTCTTCCATGGAGACACTTTCAAAAATACCTTATCACCAACTTGAAACTCGATTTCTCTTCGTTTCAAATCCGCATAAGATTTCTGTCTATCTGAAGCAGCTTTCAAACAATCTCGAATCACTTTCACCTTTTCTTCGGTTTCTTTTATTAGATCAACTCCATAAATCTAATTTTCCTTGAGTTTAGTCCAATACAATGGCGTCCGACATTTACGACCATACAATGCTTCATAAGGTGCCATCTTCAAACTCGTCTGATAACTATTATTATAAGCAAATTCTACCAACGGTAAGTACCTTTCCCAACTACCTTGAAATTCCAATACGCAACATCTGAGCATGTCTTCAAGAATTTGAATTACTCTCTCTGATTGTCCATCAGTTTGTGGATGAAAGGCAGTGCTAAAATTTAGCTTTGTACCTAATGCCTCTTGCAACTTTTGCCAAAACCGTGAAGTAAATCTCGGATCTCTATTGGAAATGATTGACAAAAGTATTCCATGAAGTCTAACAATCTCATGGATATACAATTCAACCAACTTATTAAGAGAATAATCCGTACGTACCGAAATAAAATGAGCCGATTTAGTCAGTCTGTCAACTATTACCCAGATGGCATTTTTCTTCCCTGGAGTTAACGGCAACCCTGATATAAAATCCATAGTAATCCGATCCCATTTCCATTTAGGAACCATGATAGGCTGGAGTAATCCTGAAGGTACTTGGTGTTCAACTTTCACTTGTTGACAAACTAAGCACTTTGATACAAACTCGGAAATATCTCTTTTCATTCCACGCCACCAGTACATTTTCTTCAAGTCATTATACATTTTCATACTGCCCGGATGAACCGCCAAACAACCATTATGTGCTTTATGCAAAATCTTTTGAATTAACTCATCATTTTTTGGTACAAAAATTTGATTTTTAAACATCAAGCAACCATCAGAACCGATTCTGAAATCTGATCCCGTATAATCTTCACACTGCTTTCTCTTGGCTTGCAAATCTTAATCATTTTTCTAAGCTTCAGAAATCTCTTGTAAAAACATCGGTCTTGCTCTTAACTCTACTAGAATCAATCCATCATTTAATATCTTTAACCGAGTGTTCATAGCTCTCAAAGCAAATAGCAATTTTCTACTTAAAGCATCGGCAACCACATTCGCTTTTCCCGGATGGTAATCAATAACAAGCTCGTAATCTTTCAATAACTCCAACCATCTTCGCTGTCTCAAATTCAAGTCTTTTTGTGACATTAAGTATTTAAGACTTTTGTGGCCGGTATATACTCGGCACTTTTCACCATACAAATAATGTTGCCAAATTTTCAAAGCAAACACTATAGCAGCCAATTCCAAATCATGAGTCAGATAATTTCTTTCGTGAGATTTTAACTATCTCGAAGCATAAGCCACCACTTTTCCTTCTTGCATAAGTACACATCCTAAGCCATTTCGAGAAGCATCACTATACACCACAAATTCTTTACCTGATTCGGGTTGTACCAACACTGGTGCTTCAGTTAATAACTTTTTCAATTCTTCAAAACTTTTTTGACATTCTTCCGTCCATTCAAATTTAACATTCTTTCGGAGTAGTCTAGTCATAGGAGCAGCAATTATAGAAAACCCATTTACAAACCGCTGATAATACCCAGCTAGCCCCAAGAAAGTTCTAACCTCGGTTACATTTTTCGGTGGTTTCCAATCAATAATGGCTGAAATCTTACTAGGATCAACCCATATACCATCACCTAAAACAATATGACCCAAAAATCCAACTTCCCGGAGCCAAAATTCAATTTTACTAAACTTAGCATACAACTGCTCATCTCTCAAAGTTTGCAAAACTATCCTCAAATGCTCAGCATGCTCTGTCTCATCTTTTGAATAAATTAAAATATCATCTATAAACACCACAACAAATTTGTCCAAGTATGGCCGAAATATGCGATTCATTAAATCCATAAACACAGCAGGAGCATTTGTCAACCCGAATGGCATAACTAAAAATTCATAATGACCGTACCTTGTTCTAAAAGCAGTTTTAGGCACATCCGACTCTTTTATTCGCAGCTGGTAGTACCCAGATCTCAAGTCAATCTTTGAAAACCATGTCGCTCTTTTTAGCTGATCAAATAAATCATCAATTCTTGGCAACGGATATTTGTTTTTTATTGTCACCTTGTTTAACTGCCGATAGTCAACACACAACCTCATAGAACCATCATTCTTTTTCACAAATAACACAGGAGCACCCCAAGGTGAAAAACTCGGTCTCACAAAGCCTTTATCAGTCAACTCTTGCAACTGCGACTTTAATTATTTCAACTCTGCTGGTGCCATTCTATATGGAGCAATTGAGATCGGAGCTATTCCCGGTATCAAATCAATACCAAATTTTACTTCCTTGACTGGAGGCAAACCCGGTAATTCTTCTGGAAATACGTCCGCAAATTCACACACAACCGGCACTGATTCAACTTTCTTTTCAAATTCTTTTGTATTAATTACATACGCCAAATAAGCTTCATAACCCTTTCTCAAATATCTCTGAGCTAACATTGAAGAAATCATACTAGATAATGCATCTGATTTGTCTGGTTCAACCCGCAGAATTTTACCACTTTCACACTTTAATTCTATAACCTTTTCTTTGCAAATTATTATAGCATCATGCAATGTCAACCAATCCATACCCAAAATAACATCAAATTCATCAAACGGAAACAACATCAAGTCAGCCGGAAAGTAATGACCCTGAATCATTAAAGGGCATTTCTTGCATACTTTATCAACTATCACACATTTACCTAACGGATTCAACACTTTAATCATAAATTCTGTGTTCTCAACAGGTATATTCATACTAAACACCAGTTTCATGCATACATATGAATGAGTAGAACCGGGATCAATCAAAGCAATAACATTAACATCATAAAGAGAAAATATACCAGTAATCACATCGGTGATGAAGCATCTTCACGTGCCTTTATAGCATAAGTTCTAACTAGAGCCCTTGCTTGATTTAGTCTTTGAATCTCTGGCTACATTTTTGTTTGCTTGCTTCATTTCCACTTTTCTCGAATATATTCCCTCTGAGTCCGCACACCACTAGCTTTTACATTCTGAAATTTTTGTTTCTCACTCTCTCTGGCGATCTCTAATAAAATGATCCGAGAACAACACCAAAACATTCATTCGCTCTAAATGGGCCAAAATGATTTCTCGCCACACCGCTGCACTTTCGGGCTTAACAAATCTCGTATTTCCCACTAGTCTTGAAGTAGTCCGAGGTTTAGGACCCACATTTTGCTTCTTAAAATTTCCATATGATTGTCCAAATAGAAACTCGTGAACGAGGATTCATATTTCTAGATTTTCTGATTGCTTTGAGAATGAACCGCCACGGTCTTTTCTTCCAATTTCTAATCTCACCTCTACCTTTTTCTTCTCTTTAACTAGTTCTTCACCTTGCAAGCTCGATCAACCAAAGACTACCATTTCTTTTAATTCAAGAATCCCAACAAATACTTTGATGTCTTTATTGAGCTGTCTTCAAATCGTTTGCACATTTTAGCTTCAGAGGAATATATTCTCTAGCATACTTACTCAACTCGACAAACTCCCTTTCGTATTCGATGAATCATCATGTTCCCCTGCTTTAATTCAAGAAACTCTTTACGCTTCGATCAATAAATCTTTCATCGATATATTTCTTCCGAAATTCTTCTTGAAAGAACTCCCAAGTTACTTTACTTTTTGGTACTCATCAAGTCAATGTCTTCCACCAATGATAAGTCAATCCTCAACAATGATATAGCACATTTCAAGCATTCTTCAGTGTACAAGACAATTCATCAAATACTCGAATAGAATTCTCGAGCCAAAACTCTACTTTCTCAGCATCATCATCAATATTTGCCCCAATTCTTGGCCCCTTGTTTACGAATTTTGTCAACTAGAGTTCTGTGAAATTTCATCAGATCTACACCTTGAGGCATCGGGGGTACGGGTTGAGGAATCGGGAGAGGTGGGTGAGGCTATGCATTCGGGTTCATACGGACGAACTCAATATACCAGGCACTTATCATCTGGAGAAAGGCTTCCCGAGCCCCTTCTCCTCCTCCTTGACCGACAGTAGGAGGTGGATTTTCAATTAGCACCGCCCCTTCAGCCGGAGCTGGTGCATTTCTCTCTACATCATCAGCCGGAACTGGATCGGGATCCATTTACTATAAAAAAATCATTTAAAAGGTCAGAAGACGTCACACTATCACAATTTATATATATGGCATGTATAGCAAAACCAAACATATACAAAGACATTAGTCCGAGAACTGGCTAAACTCGCTCGATACCACCAAATGTAACGCCCGTGCGAGACCATCATTGGATTCGAACACGAGGTGTTAACAGACTTAATTCATTACTTAAACCACTCAAACGATTTATTTTTTTAAAATTTCTAGTCAAGCTAGCAATCTACATCACAGTCGCTTAAAAATTCATATCTCGAGTTCTGAAAATCAAAATCCAATTCCGTAAATTTTACTCAAAACTAGACTCATATATCTATTTACTAATTTTTTCTATAATTTTTGGTCAAGCCAATTAGTACAGCTTTATTAGTTAAATTGTCCCTGTTTGTGGTTCGATTCTCGACCTCTGTGTATTACTTAATCGATATCTCTCTCGCATGCAATTTCAATGTCTATAACGTTTGTTTCTCTTAAAACTAGACTCAATAAGAAATCTGTAAGCATGACTTATAATTATTTTTTTAAAATTTATTATGAATTTTTAAAGTCGAAATGGGATCCAGAAATCACTCGCCCTGTTTCACAAAAATTCAAATATCTCATAAAATATAATTCATATACCTGCTTTTGTTCAATCCATATGAAAATAGACTCATTAATCTTCAATTTCATAACTTACTCATCATTTAATTCCATTTCTACTATTTTTAGTGATTTTTAAATTTACATCACTTCTTTTTGCATTCTGTTTTATGGCAAATTTCATTTTACTAAGGATTTTCATGGACTAAATATCATTTTAAACATATATAACATCAAATATGACTTAGATTGGCCATTCCAATGGCTAATCATTTACAAACCCTTTTCTTGCCAAACCATAGCCATATCATAAGATCATTTACACAAAGTGAGTATTTTGCCATACATGCCACATTCAAAACACACAAGCCATTTTACCAATTTAGGCCTTCGGATAGTGTGAACGAGTCTTCGACCTATCCCGATTCTCAAGCCAGCTTGTCAAAACTACAATGAAAGAAAAGGAGGGAGTAAGCACAAATGCTTAGTAAGTTCACAATAGCAAGTAACATAATCACACAATCCCACAAAAACATTATTTGCATAAACAACACCAAGACATTCATGTTTCATTTGTATTTAATATCTTTCTACGATTTCATCATACCAAGTTCTCAACCCAAGGGTTTAAGCACATACCTGTCAAATTTTCTCATTTACCACACTTACCAACATGTCACCTTCATTTTTAAGCCTTCTTTTTATTCACTTAAGATTCACCCGTTGAACACATCGGAATATAATTTGAATACGCGGATCTCATGAAAATAAAAGCCATACCCGCAGCTAGACGAACTCAATAGCCTACAGAACTTATGTAGCCAAGCTACCATGTAACCCGCCCATAAGTGAACTCGGACTCAACTCAACGAGCTCAGGCGTTCGCATCCATAAGTGAACTCGGACTCAACTCAATGAGCTCGGATGCCTACTTACATCTCACAAACTCGGACTCAACTCAACGAGTTCGGAACTCAACCATCCTAGTGACATGTCACTTGTATTCTAATCTATTCCCAAGGTTCAAACGAGCTTTTTCCTCAATCACACATCTTTGCCGTCTTCCACGGAATATCGAAACCGATACTCGGTAGCAATTCATATTTAACAAGTAATAAACATAATTTGCATATTACTCAACAATAACCACAAAGCATAATATTTCATAATAATAATCATCATATCATATAAATATCATTAAGTTAATTAAAATGACAATTATGTTACTACATTTACACATGAACTTACCTCGGTACAAAATTATTAGCAATCGAGCCTATTCTTCGTAAACTTTATTTTTCCCTCGATCGCGACTTGAATCTCGTTTCTCTTGATCTATAATGCCAAATTAATCTTATTTAATACATACATTCATCAAAACAGCATTTAATAAAAGCTTTGGCAAAATTACATTTTTTCCCCTAAACTTTTGCATAATTACACTTTTTCCCCTAGGCTCGGGAATTAAACTTCATCCCTTATTCTTATGTTTTATGACATGCTGATCATTTTTCCCTTCTATGGTAACATCAAATTCACACTCTAGCATGTACTTATGACTAATAGGTATTTTTACCGATTAAGCCCTTTTACTCGTTTTCGTTTAAAACCGAGTAGTACAAGTTGTCTCACATAATTTAAAACCTCATTATCTATCATAAAATACCAAAATACACAAATTTCACCTATTGGTATTTTTCCAAATATGAACCCTAGGTTAAATTATTACTAGCATAAGCTTAATCGAGCTACCGGGATTCTAAAAACGTAAAGAACATTAAAAACGGGGCTTGGAATCACTTACTATGGAGCTTGGAAGCTTGAAACAAAACCTAGCTATGGAGAACCCTTGAAATTTTGGCCTAATGAAGAAGATGGAAAAAAACTGGCTTTTAATTTTGTTTTTAATTCATTTTAATAACTAAATGACCAAAAATTCCATCCATGTCCAATTTTTGTCCATAGACTTAGAAATTAGTCAAATTGCTTTTTAAGACCTCCTCATTAATATTCCAAAACAATTTCATACTAAAAACTCCTAGAATGCAAGTTTTACAAATTATTCGATTTAGTCCCTAATTTCAATCTAAGCACTTCAGGCATAGGATTTCATCACGAACTTTTCACACAATCATGAAATCATATCATAAAAATCAAAATAATTATAAAATAATTATCTCTATCTCGAATTTGTGGTCACGAAACCACTATTCCGATTAGGCCCTAATTCGAGATATTACACTTATTCTTTATAAATGACTGGTATACCCCTATGTGATGTATGACTGTTTGAGCATGCCAATTTTTACTGTATATACATTTATATTATGTTGCATTGCATGGGGTGGGATATATGATTTTGCAGGAAGTGTATTGAAAGGCTGGCAACTCTGCTGCAAATACTGTATTAGTGCCGCAACCGGTGCTACTTGGATTGTAGGGTTGGATGGGTCAATTTTATCCCCACATGGTGTGTAGGGTTGGTACGGAGATGGTGTGTAGAGGCTGGATTAGGTAGGATTTTCTATTTGCATACTGTACTGTTGCTATAATGGGCTTAAGCCCCACTGATATTGTTACTAGGATGGGCTCAGTGCCCGCATCGCATCAATTCATCGATAAGGGGTTAAGGCACTAATCAAATCGAAAGGACTTAGGCCCAGATAGTGTTTACTCTGATTGATTACTGTTATGAGATTTCATACACTGAGTTTTCATACACTCGGCCATCTGTTAACTGTGCAGGAAATACCCAAACTTAGGCGGTTTGATACGACAGAGGACTCAGAGGTGGCCACTCGACTTAGTTAACTTTTAATACCATAAATAAGGTTTATTTTGGGTTTTTCATTATGTAATAAGGCCTCTCGAGTTTATTTTTTATTTTGGTATTTTACTCATATTTATTTGTGATTTAAAACTGCTAGTAGTAGGAAAAAGATGAGTTTTCAAAAGTTAAACGTTTTCAAAACCACCACAGATACGTAACTCATTTTCAAAGCTTTCGCGAATAACAAATCGTTTTTCAAAATTAATAACGTATTATTAAATCCAACCTCTAAAAGTGCAACCACATATTGAATGAGTAATAAGACTCTAAAATGGCTTTTCAACCTACACGAAGAGGCTAGTTAAAGAAAGGGTTTTCAAACAGCGAGTTTTAGATTTTGAAAAACACGTCAATGTAACATCTCCAAGATCTGGTCATAATGTCTGGGCTGGGTCTAGGGGTTACATTTAGTGGTATCAGAGCTAGGTTGTAAGTGGTAAATGGCGTGTGGAGTGTGCAAAAGGTATAAGGTTCGGATCCCTATTTGTGCTTATGGAGATTATTTTTATTGATGGCCATGGGAGGAGGTTATGTTTGACCGAAACTCTGCTTGGTTGAGTAGAGTTTGAACTTGTTTGTTGAGGAGATGATGGGGGAGCGATCTAAGGAGGAAAATGGGGATGTGGATAGATGAGTGATCAGGTGAGAGATTTTGGGAGAAAATTAAGGGAAGTTGAGGGGTGTGTGAGTAGTGTGCCGAA
Organism: Gossypium anomalum; assembly: GCA_025698475.1. NCBI lineage: Eukaryota > Viridiplantae > Streptophyta > Magnoliopsida > Malvales > Malvaceae > Gossypium > Gossypium anomalum. The sequence continues at coordinate 74,760,021 of CM046961.1, forward strand.
TGTGGGAACTCTTTTGTACCAATTCGGTCATAGGATCTTTTACCCTTAGTGCCGAATTGTGTTTTAGTTTTGGCTCTTTATTGTTTTCATTTCTTTTCTTTTAGTTTCTTTTCTGAGTATTGGTTGTGTGGTAGCCGAATATTGCTTAACCATTCAGGTCTTTCGAAGGGTTGTACTTTGCTTGTGCCATATAGGAAATTTTCTTTTATTCTCTAAACAGTATCCCTCTTGATTGGTTATTTCTCTTCTTCTTCTCTTTTCTCCAAACCGAATACTTTCTGACAGTGTAGCCGAAATTGTCATGGCCTAATTACTTTTCTCCCTTCTCTTCTCTTCTTTTCCTTGGTCGATTCTTGCTAAAGTGCTGCCAAAATCCCTTTGATTTCTTGGGGCTCAATTTCATAACAAGGTATGAGGCTGAGTGATTTTCCCCTACAAGTGATAATTCCTTTATTGGTTAAAGCATTGGAGAGTATACGTGATTATGGAACAAGAGGGGGGCTACGATTGTTTGATTGGTGCTTTAATCTCGGACATGGTTCGTCTACGACATCATAATCGGTGTGTGTAACACTGTCATTAGATGTGAAACAGCAAAAGCCGAAAAGCCAAAAAGTGGACTGTCGACACCACACGGGCGTGTGGCCGCCCGTGTGGCAGGCCGTGTAATAGAATGCGGCTATGTGGTCGGTGAGATGGCCATGAGCGTTTTCATGGACCAAAACGATATTGGGCGCTTTTAGGCCGAACTAGGCCGTGTGGGCCCAATGGGCCTGTGGGACCGACACGGGTAAATTGCACAAAGGTGTGCTAAATGTTGGGTCAGGCTGTGGAACCACACGGCTAAGGCCATTTCTAGGCTATGTGGGCGATACGAGAGTGTGGACCCATATAGGCCCGCAATATGGGCCGTGGGCCCATTTTCACTGACTGTCTATTAAGGTTGCACGGGTCGCCCGAGACAATTGTGGACCTACTGTTGGGCCGGTAAGTGTACCTGGACCTTTATTCTTTGTAAATGACTGATATACCCCTATGTGATGTATGACTGTTCGAGCGTGTCATTTCTACTGTATATACATTTATATTATGTTGCATTGCATGGGGGTGGGATATATGATTTTGGAGAAAGTGTACTGAAAGGCTATAAGCCTATTACTAGCAACTCTACTGCAAATACTATATTAGTGCCGCAACCGGTGCTACTTGGAATGTAAGGTTGGGTAGGTCAATTTTATCCCCACATGGTGTGTAGGGTTGGTACGGAGATGGTGTAGAGGCTAGATTGGGTAGGATTTTCTATTTGCATATTGTACTGTTACTGTAATGGGCTTAGGCCCTACTAATACTGTTACTGAGATGGGCTCAGGCCCAAACTGCTACTATTACTAATAAGGGCTAAGGCCCTAACTAAAACTGAAAGGGCTTAGGCCCAGATTGTGTTTACTCTGATTGATTACTGTTATGGGATTTCATACACTGAGTTTTCGTAAACTCAGCCATCTGTTAACTATGCAGGAAATCCCCAAACTTAGGCGGTTCGATGCGACGGAGGACTCAGAGGTGGCCACTCGACTTAGTTAACTTTTAATACCATAAATAAGGTTTATTTTGGGTTTTTCATTATGTAATAAGGCCTCTCGGGTTTATTTTTGATTTTGGTATTTTACTCATATTTATTTGTGATTTACAACTGGTAGTAGTAGGAAAAATGTGAGTTTTCAAAAGTCAAACATTTTCAAAACCACCACAGATACATAACTTATTTTCAAAGCTTCCGTGAATAACAAATTATTTTTCAAAATTAATAACGTATTATTAAAACCAACCTATAAAAGTGCAACAACATTTAGAATGAGTAATAAGACTTTAAAATGGCTTTTCAACCTACACGAAGAGGCTAGTTAAAGAAAGGGTTTTTAAACGACGAGTTTTAAATTTCGAAAAACACTTCAATGTAATATCACCAAGATCCGGTCATGACGTCTAGGCCGGGTTCAGGGTGTTACACATACTTTAAATCCATAGGTTCTAAGCAAAATAAACATGTAATCAACTTAATAATCATAGCATATAGTATACCACATTGCCTTTATTCCCTAAAACATAAATATCAAATAAACACCTACAAATAGCTATTAAAGTTTTGGCTTGGATCACCCCTCGAAGACCATACTGCTCACACCGGCACTACTTAACAATAATAGTTTAAAAGGAGTAGGTGATCTTAACAAGCTTAGTGAATGCTCAGAATAACTACCAAGCAAACAAGTCATAATGCATTAACAACAACTATATAGCATAATTATAACAGTCCCAACTTTAGTGTCATATTATATTTACTCATGCATAACATACTAGTTCATTTTCATGGTAATCACCTTAGCTTTTAAGCATATATCACTTTAAATAGCAGTCATAAATAATGATAATTTGACACTTGAGTTATGAAACATAAAAGTGGGTACTATCACCATTCATTGGATACATGGATCTCCAACACACCAAATGACTCGTAGAGTCGAACATGTCCCATAAGTGAAGCATATAGCTAACACTCTCCAACACACCAAATATATCATAGTGAATGGAGCTTAGCTCATATTCCCTTATCTCGCCAAACCTGTCCCAGCCTCAACGCCCAAAATTACAACACAAAGGTGAGTACTCACAATCCTATGGCATGCAACTATATCCAACGGTCTCATAAGGTCATAAGGCCAAAATATCAAGAATTTTAATCACACATTACTTACCAATTTTTCGTATATATTCATTACATATTCACAATATTAGCACAATATAATCACTGTCACTTGGCATGAATAACATGCTCACATATTCACTTTCACAACAGTCATCACAAGCTTGTAACACATGTCATCGCATCACATATACATTCATATTTCCATATTTGCACAAGCACATATATATAACAATGAATCTTAGTATAAGAGGACTTACACTCAAAATTTAGAGTAGGGGTTTAGGCTACCTCTAAATTCCCAATTTACATAATGAATCATCTACGAGCAGCGCTTCTAAAACACTTACTAAATATGCTTTCACCGAAAAGCTGAAAGCTCGAACAAGATTTTCTTTTCCTTTTTTTCTACTCGTTGAAGGTCCTATCGACTCTGATGCTTCAACAAGACAAACCACACAAATACAAAAGCAACAATCAGCCAATAGCTTACCTCAAACAGTAAAAAAACATAAGCCTAATCTAAGTTCTCTTATAACCAAAACCTTCGACATAGAAAAATTAAAATTCAAATATCTCGGTCTACACTTAATCTTTTTGCATGAAACGAATTCCATTCATCTACATATTTATCTACGACTAATTCCCAACCTTTAAACTACACAAAATCTCTCAATTCATAATATCAAAAGTTTTTGACATACAATGGCTATTATGATGAAAATTTATTAAAACTTGAGAAATCCTTCACGAAACTTCAAAGTAAGTTTAGAAACCTTCTAATCATATTAAAAAAAATTGAAAATAACTTTGAAACCAAGTTTTTATTCAAAATCCCAAAATCCACCATTAACGACCTAATTTTTTACTTTTATTTAAGGCATAATTACAAAAAAACCCTTAACGTTTGGGGGCTTTTGGTTTTGTACCCTTGAACTTTTTATTTTTTGATTGGCACCCTTAATGTTACAATTTTTTTAGAAATCAGTCTAGTTTTAACGGTAAACGTAAGTTGATCGTTAATTAAACTGTAGGTCAACATAATAGCCCATGTGGGCATGTCACATAAGCGCACGAAGTCATAGATGACGTCATCTATTTAACATTTTTTTCCATTTTGTTTTCATTTTCTTTCTTCTTCCCTCTTTCTCTCTTTCCCTCTAACTATTGATTTCAGCCATGGATTTTTTTATCCGGTTTTGACCAATTGGCTCAGTTTTCAACTTTGATTGTTTTCTCATTTTTAAAAACCCAATTTCAAAAACTAATCAGAACTCAAAATAAACCAACGAAACAAATAGAATTTGATCACTAAATAATTGGTTTTTGAAAACCCAGTAATAGAAACAAAATAGATTTTGATGACAGTAAATAAATTAGAGAGAGAAAAAAAGAAGCTTACACGTGAAAATGTTGAGACCATGAAGTTCAACTGGATGATTTCCTTTCTCTAGCAGCAGCAGTAAACTTCGCAGCAGTCCTAATTTATTAATAGAGCTCAGATAGTGGTGAATCAGGCGAGGAAAATGAAGAATGAATCCAAGCCTTAACACGTGCAGCGTCAAAAAGAAAATAGCCTCTTATTATGTAAAGCTCCTCCCACGGAAGACGAAGTCAAGCAGATCCATTTTGGCACGGACGATGTTAATGGGTTTAGCTTTGCTTGAAACCCAAATTAAAGAAGTAACCAGATGCTATTTTTTGAAGAAGAAAAATGGTGTTTGGCAAGAAAGAAAACGAGAGAAAAAAATGGCAGTCGACAGTGGGGGAAAAATAATGATTTTAAGTTGAAAGTGTGGTGGAGGTTTACAAAAATTACACAAAATAATGATTATAATAATGGTAATGGAAATTCTTGTAGATGAAATGAGCCAACCACGTGTTTTGAAGAGGAAAAATGGTGTTTGATAAGAGAGAAAATAAGAGAAAAAATGGCAGCCGACAGTGGGGAAAAAAATAATGATTTTAAGCTGAAAGTATGGTGTGGGTTTACAAAAATTACACAAAAGCATGATTATAATCATGGTAATGGAAAATCTTGTAGATGAAATGAGCCAACCATGTGTTTTTAAGAAGAAAAATGGTGTTTAGAAAGAGAGAAAAAAAATTGTTAAATAGATGATGTCATCTATGACGTCGTTCGCTTATGTGGCATATCACATGGGCTACCATGTTGACCTACAATTTGATTAACGGTTAATTCACGTTTACCGTTAAATTTGAGTTGATTTCTGAAAAATTGTCAAGGGCACAAAACCAAAAGCCCCAAAACATTGAGGGTTTTTTTTTTTTTTTTTGCAGTTATGCCTTTATTTAAAACATGCAATTCAATGACTATTAATTTAGTTTTAGAGACTAGATTACGTTGAAAATAAATAGCAAGACGAACAGTTACCTTCGACGAAAGAAAAATATAGATTTTTTATGCAAATTCGAGAAACCCACAAGTGAGGAAGATAAAAAAACTAATAGTATTTTGAGTGTTTATCTTGAAATTCCTATGAAGATTAATGCTATGGAAATGGAGGAAATCAATTGAATTAAGGTTTGATGAAAAAACAGTGAAATAAAAGGAGCTAAGGGAGGAAGGGATGGCTAAAGCATGAAGATGAAGAAGACTTTCGCGAAAAAATGTAAGTGGGGCAAAGAAATAGGTCTATTTTAAAAATTTGGTAAAACTGCAACATAAATGCTCACAATTTTGACTCTATCGCAACTCAGTCCTTTTCCTAAAATTATAGGTTTCTAAAACACTTTTTCAAAAATTGATTTGATTTCCTAAAAACCATAGTTGAAAACATTTTCGATTTACCATGTCACAAAATTGCGAACACTTTAAGGAAAAAATCCCTAAAATATTCGTAAAACTCCTAGGCCCTATTTTGGGGATGTTACACATAGTGATGACTATGTATATGATCCTCAGAGTTGAGATCATCATTGTCCCAAGATAGTGAGTTGTATATTTTGACATAGTCAAATGTCTACTATAACAATTTATACTACAAAAACTGATGTTAGGTATGTCACAATCTATGTAGAGGGATATGGTTGATCAAGATAAGATTTGTTCCTCCTATATAATAAGAGCAATATCTTAGGCCTCTTGATGGAGTGAGACTAGAAATGTATGGCCATGCTCGAAAAAGTTGATATGAGATATCACACTTATTTTTTTATTGTAGTCTACTCAGAATATTAAGAAATATGAGATTAAACTAACAAGTGTTACTATTCCATGACTAGTGTCAAATCTAAATACATGAAAAGATTGTCATAGAAAGGTTATGTTGAATCACGACTTCTTGTAACTTGGGTATCAATGATGCATTGCTAGATGCCACTCATTGCATGTAATATTAGAAACATTCTAGTATTACTACTAACATTACAAGAACCTACAAGGTCACACCCTATAGTTGAAGCGAATAGAATTCAAATACATTTAGTATTGTATTTAGCTGTCACATGAACTAAATTAATTGATAGTTAAATATGGAACACATTATAGATACAAACTTGTTGTACACAAATGGAGAACATTTATAAAATTAATATATGAATTTGATTCAAAATATTAATTGTATATAGTTTACTGAAATTATTAATATAAACAGTTATATGATTAATTTAGGTCAAATAATAAAAAAACATGGAAATTGATATTCTTTAGGAAAGAATATAATTTATTTTTTTGACTTTCCATTTGTTTCTCTAATAATAAGGGAATAATCCCATTTTATTTCTGATATGTGATATTAAAGAAAATAAAAGGAATATAATCCCTTAGTGTGCAAGGGTTACCTAAAAAAGACAATATCAAAAGGTCTAGTAGCCATTTTTTGATTTTTTTTTCTTTTTGAAAAAGTTCAAGATAATTTTGTTGTTCATTCTTTGACTGGGTGGATTATGTAGAGGCCAAGACATTATTATTATGGCTTAGGATCGAGATTGCGCAAGAGATCCGATCAACAATGTTGTACGTCGCTCATTTAATTTCAAAAAGGTAAATTTTCAACCCTTGTTTCAACTCGATTCGTTCATCATACATGGATCCCTGGTTGATGATTGGCGGAATATTTTTTTGTAATAACCCAAAATTCACGGGTATAAAAAAAGTACATTATCGGGCCTCCGTCTTAACAAAATGGGCTCGTAAATAATTATTAGAAATATTTATGAGTCTAGTGGTGTGTTTAATTAGGTTTTAATTAAATGAATTTAGCTTAATTTAGAGTAATTAGGAAAAAAGACTAAATTAAATAAGGGGTAAAAGTTTAATTATGGAATTGTACAAATGTACAAAAATATATGTAGACAAATGTATTAATTATAATTGTTATTAAATAGATATTTAATAATTAAATTATAATATAAAGTAAATAATAAAAAGAAACAAAGATGAAACATAAAAGAAAAAGAAAGAAAGTTACAGAGAGCAAAATAGGAAAGGTAGAAAGAAAGGAGAAAAAGAAAAGAAAAGGAAAAATTAGGGATTTGAAGCTTTAAGCTTTAAAAGGTAAGTCAATCAAGTCCTTTTCTCTTAATTTTGATGTTTTAAAAGCTTTAGAACAAAGTTTTGATGAAATTAAATTGAGGTTTTGGAAGTTTTAAGGTTTTTGAATATAGTTCATGTTGAATAAAAAGATGAATTAGGGATTTATTTGATAGAATTATTGATTAGAATTGATAAAGGGATTAATTTGTAAAGTAAGCTATAAGTTTTATGTTGTAGGGACTAAATTGAGGAAATTTTGAAATTAGTGAAATATACTGAAAATTTAGTAGTTAAATTTGAGTTTAGATGAAATTTGAATAGAAATAGAGTGTGAATTAAATTAGAAAAATAGATAAATCTAGTTAGGACTAAATTGGAACTAAAATATAAATTGGATAGAAATTCAATTATTATTATAAATTAATGCTGTAATTAATGGTATAATTATTTTAATTTCCGTAGCTAACGTAATACCAGAGATCTCGACAAAGAAAGGAAAGGAGAAGGTTAACGAAGAGTAATTCGAGATTTACGGTTTGTATTTCTATAAACCGAACTTAATATTTAAATTGTTGTTTTTATTATTATTTGTGTTTTTGTTATTATATGTGTGTGGAAGGATATTAAGGTAAGTATTAGTGTTTTGATATTGAATTGAATGTATATGAGTATGTAATTATTGTGAAATGGATATTGAAATGATTAATTACTATGAATTGAGAAATGAATTGAAATACCCTATTAACTGTATCGGGTTGAGTCGGATATAGTTGGCATGCCATAGGATTGGAAGTGTTCAGGGATACTTTGACCTTGAGTCGATGAGGCACTATAAGTGTCGTACTGTTACTTCGACTTCGAGTCGATGAGGCACTTTGTGTTTCGTATTGTTACTGTTACTTCGGTTTAATCCGATGAGGTACTAAATACCGTACTACTATTATTTACTTCGGCAAAGCCGATGAGGCACTGAGTGTCGTACTGGTGTGTTGGTTGGATCCATGTATCCGTCTAAGTCCGAGCTATGTTAATAGGGGTAAACTATTGCACTGAATGACTGTATTATTAGACTAAATAACTGATTGTTATTGATTGTTTGATACTGAATAACTGATTGTTATTGAATAACAATAAACAAATAATTGTTATTGAAAAATAATGATTGATACTGAGTTTGAAATAAAATAGAGCATTGGATTGAAAGGTGAATATTTGAATAGTTCCTGAATTTGAGTAGTGTTATATATGTATTTTATAATTATTTAAGTGTTGGTTTATAGAAATACCACTGAGTGCATACTCAGCGCACGGTTTGTTTCCATGCACAGGTTAGGTACAAAAGTGACTAACGGCTCAGCATCCAAGTCAATCCTGAACTCAAATACGTGGTGATGTATTTTCTCTTTTGAAAATGGAATGTACCTAGGTTGTAATTTGTTGTTATTTTGATATATAAACATTAATGATAAATGATGGTAATGGTTGTTCCATACAATCACATATGTCTTAAACATAGTCTATATCATAGCTTTGGGCAACTTTGTTGAATGATAATTTAAATGAATCAATTAGACATCTTATGTTAGATTGGAATAAACATAAAAATGTTAGAACTTTATATTATTAGTTTGTTATAATTAGAGATCTATAAATTCATGAATTGATTTTTTTGGATTGGTCTCGATTTGAATTTGCAGGGAATGTTAGATATTTATAAAGGGGTTATATTGAGTTTAAAAAAAACCCGAACAAGTCTCGATTCAATTCTAACACGTGATTTGGACCTCGAGGGTCCATTATAAGGCCTTTATAATGAAATCAAGATATGTATGCCATTTATTTTGAATTAATTATAAATTGTCCGATAAGTTCGGTAATGCTCTGTAACCCTGTTTTGACGACGGTTTGGGGTTACGGGTGTTACATTTTTTGCTGTGCCATAGGGCGTATAGACGTTCCAACAGTGGTATTAAAGCCACTTGTACAATATAGATTTGGGATTAAATTTATTGGTTGATACAATTGTATGAGATACATGTTGTATGATTTGATTTACTCGATCTATTTTATGTATATTTGATACATGTATTCTGTTTAATAAATCGTATATGTAATCTGTTTAACAAATATGATAACCTGTTCCTCAAATTCACTGCTTTAGTGGTAATCATTGATTTCAATACCTATTGGAACTGATATATTATTTGTTAAATGTTAACAAATCTGTCTTGGGGCGATGGAGTTTTCATTATTAGAAGTTAATAGTTAACTTGCTGGTAACATTTGAAAATTAAGGAACAAAAGTTTTTCAGTAAGAACACTCATAGATCAAAATTTTGAAAATATTTTGTTTTGCTAAAAAAAATTTACAATCGGTGATGTTTTTTCCATAGAGCGCCAAGTGCAGTTTCTTATATTGAACCAAGATTTGCCATTAATAGGCCAGCGGGACCCCTAAAGGGGGCTCCACCCCATCTCCCCCGTAAAGGGCTCCGCCCATTGACCCCCTTGCGTAGGTGACATTAATAGTAGTGACAATTTTGTAATTCACATTAACAATCATTTAATAAATACATATCATATGTTGTTTGCTAAGGTTGATATGCACGGTGTTTGAAATGCATGGTTATAGTCTGATAGCCCATTTAATTTATAATTTACAGGTCTGTGTGTTGTGCCTTTCTATCTTTCCTTTGTATTTCTTTTCTCATCTCACTCCCTCGTATGTAAAACAAGTTTCTATAATTGTAAATTGTATGAGCTACTTCAGACTAAAGAAGCTAAAGGTTGGGCTACTTAAAGTGAAAAGGAAGCTTGTGAAGTGACTTACACCCTTAGGATCCCTATCGGTTCTCTCATTGGCTTGGGAGGAACCACCTTAGTTTTATGGGCTATAAACATTACATTTATTTACTGCTTTATATTATTCATGTTTGTGATACAATGGATGATATGTTAGCATGTATGTTACAGTACATTGATACAATCAACTTTAATAAATAAATAAAATGGACTAAAGTTGAACATTAATGTGAGATGAATTTTATTTAAAATCCTCAATAAAATATTAAGTTAAGATTGCCTTTCAATATATTAAGTTAAGATTGCCTTTCAATATCTACTCTTGTTAAAGCCTTGATCAATACAAAGTGGGTTTTGCTAAAGCGAAGTACTTGTATCTATCTTGGTCAAACGCGTAGAATAAGCATGTAACAGCCCATTTTTCAGTGAAATCGGAATAGTGATTTCAGAACCACAAATCCGACCTAAAATATAATTTATTTTTATTTTATTATATGGTCTGTAATATGATAGACATGTCGTGTGAAAATTTTGATACAAAAATTTTATCGATTAAGTGCCTAATTACGAAAAGGACTAAATCGCATAAAATGCGAAAGTTAAATTCTAGTAGCTATAAGGATTAAATAGCTATGGAATTCAAATTTAGAGGTCCTTATATGGTAATTAGACCATTAAGAAAAGTATGTAGATTTTCTTGGTGACTCATCCATGGAAATATAGAAAAAAGGCAAGGATTAAATTGGAAATTGAAATAATTTAATTAATTAAAAGATGATAAAAAGAAATATCATCTTATATTTGTCATATTCAACCTAAAATTCTATGGAAACCCTAGGAGAGAGAGAGGAAACTTTCAAGGCCTAATTAGGTAAGTTTTCTTGTCCCATTTTTAGTACTTTTGATATTTTTAAAACTGGGATAATCTAATCTCTTTATTTAGGGGATTAATTTGAAAATTTATCAAGGTTTGGAATTTGGGTCATGGATGAATATGCTGAAAATTTGAAATGTAAGATAGAAAATGAAAGGTTGTTGATAGATAAAAAATCTTTTACAGAGTGATTTTTGATGAAAACATGATTTAGGGACTAAAATGTAAAGTTATAAAATTTGATGAAAAATTTTGAATTTTTATGAATACATGTGCTTTAAATTCTGTAATGGGGCTTTGGTTAGGCTTGGAATAGGGAGTAATTTGCACAAGTTTCATTTTCCGAGCCTAGGGACAAAAATGGAATTTATGAAAAAGTGAAGGGCAAAATGGTAATTTTGCCTAGCACATAAATTGAGTCCATATGAGTATGAAAATGAGAAATTTATGATTCAAGCTATTTATATAGATCTAGACAACACAAATTCGAGGTTAGATCGAGGAAAAGAAAGGGTTTCGAATTAGTAGATTTAATACGCGAACAAGTGTCAAGCTAAGTTCGTGTAACTTAATCGAGCATGTAATTATGTTAATTGAATGTTGTGTTTGAATGTGATGTAATTTATATTGATGTGCATTACTTGTATACTATAATGAAAAATTGAATACATGCTTGTAATGGTGAAAAAAAAGGTTAAGTCCCAGTTGAATATTGAATTCCGATGAATATATGTGCTTTTCCGAAATGAATGAGGTCCTGCATTTGTTGCGGACGAATTTAGCTCGGATGAGTAATCCTATTGACCTCATTATAGAAAGGATTTAGCCCGAATGGGTAATCTTGACACGAAACCTCTCGAGTATACGTTACGATTAAGGTTTAGCCGGGACTAGTAATCCTAATTAAGCTCTTCTAAGCATACGTTATATAAAGGATTTAGCCTAGACTAGTAATCCTGTTATACAAAATGTGGCTCGAGAGTGTGTTCCATGATTAAGTGCCCTAAGGGGTACTCTTGAATAAGAATTGACGAATTAATGAATAGTACATCTCGAGTGTATGACTTGAACATTCATCGATATTTCAATGATTCAACGGACATAAAACTCTTGACATAGTATGAGAATTATGTGATGAAATGGTTATGTCTTGAAAGAATATTGCATGATGAGCTCATCTATGTTTACTTGCTAGATATGAAGATTCTGGTGACTAACATGTTTGATTAAGTGCATGTGCTTAGGCAATTTTACTAATGGATGGAAAACATGATGTTGTATGCTTAAATGTAATAAACAAGATTGGTAAGTGTAATTTCCGTTATACGAACTTACTAAGCATGTAATGCTTACTCCCTTTATTTTCCCCTATCTTATAGTGCTTGGAAGCTTGCAAAGGTTGGAGATCGTTGGAGTATCGTCACACTATCAATTAGCTATTTTGGGTATATATAGTAGAATCATTTTGGTATAATGGCATATATAGGACAACTTGGCCATAGGTGACTTAGAAATGTTATTTTGTAACCTAGCCATTAGAATGGCTAGTAATGGCTTATTTTGGTATGGTTAAGTATGTTATGATGATATATTCGCATGTGATGTGTTATGTATATGTGTCAAATGATGTCATTGCCTAAGTTAATCCAAGGTAAGTTTATAAACACATGTATGTAATGACATGCCTTGAAGAATGATGAAATTGCTTAAGTTGAATGCTTGAAATGGTTGGTATTGGTTGTGTGCTTCAAGTGTAGGTCATGGGTTTGAATTTGGGTGAAAAATGAAGCTAGAAATGGCTTTATTTTGTCCATATGGGAAGACACACAGGCGTGTGTCTAAACCATGTGTGACACACAGCCGAGTACATGGGCGTGTAAGCCAGACCGTGTGTCCCTTACACCTTAATTTTGAGAAACAGAATGCTCCGAATTGAGCACACGGGCAGAGACACGGGCGTGTGTCTCAGTCGTGTGTGCTACACGGCCTAAAACACGGGTGTGTGTCTTGGCTGTGTGAAACCTGTACCTAATTCAAATTGAATTAATTAACCACACGGCCTAGCACACAGGCATGTGGCATGGCCGTGTGTACAAGTCAGAGAGTTACATGGGGTCGAACACGGCCTACAACACGGGTGTGTGCCAGGGTCACACGGGAGTGTGAGCCCTGCACCTTGGGAAAATTTTTTAATTTTGTGAAAAATTTCTAGAGGTTTCGATTAAGTCCCAGCTCATTTTTAATGCTCGTATTGGGCCTCAAGGGTCTATTTAGGAGACATTATGAATAATCTCGGATGATGAATAGTAACTTGCATGAATTATCTATAAATGTTTCTGAATGTTTCGGTAATGTTCCGTAATCCTGTTCCGACGATTGATACGGGTTAGAGGTGTTACATTTAGTGGTATCAGAGCCATGGCTTAGCTGATTCTCAGATTTGACATAGCAAACACGAGTTTAGCTATACATGTCATTATATAAATTGTGATAGTGTGATGAATCCAAACAATTTAACTCAGACGAGTAATCCAGTTCAAGCTCCTTAGAGCATATGTCATAAAAAGGATTTAGCCTGGACTGGTAATCCTGTTATATACATGTGTGGCTCGAGAGTATACTCTCTGAAATAGTACCTCATGGGTACCATTGAATAAGAATTGATGGATCCTGATTTGTACACCTCGAGTGTACTACCTGCGTATCCATCGATATTCTGAATAAATTCAACGGGTAAAAATTCGAACATGAGAAGATATGAATAATAAAATGAGTTATTACATGCATCTGCTTGAAATACATGAAGATGATAATATATGATAATTGATATGTGGAAATATGAGATGATGATATTTGTACATGGAATTTATTTGAAGAATATGTTCATCCTTGATTATAGATGAGTACACCTTGAGTGTACTACTACTCGTGTGACCTTGATATTTTGAATGATATGAGTAAAGTTCTGACATGAAATAAACTGAACTTGAGATGAACAATTATGAAATTATACTTGTAATATAAAGAGATGATTTATACATATTAAATGAATACATCTTGTGGAAAGCATATGTGTATGGAAACTTGATTGTTTTTGAGCCCATATATGTTTTGATGTTATTATGGAATATATGACTAACAAGGGTAATGAGGATGTGTTTAGGGCTTGAGGTCAAATTGATTGAATATGCCTTACATAATTGCCTCAAATTAGAATGAATGGTAAGTTAAGTACCATGTTATATGAACTTACTAAGCATTTTATGCTTACTTAGTTTTATTTTCTTTGTTTTAGAGTAAACCGAAAGCTCGTTAGATTAGAAGCTTGGCGGAGGTCACTCACACTATCCATCGGCCTATTTCGGTGAATATGGTAAAGCAATTATGGTTATGATGGCATGTATAGGTTATATTGGTCATATTGGCATGTAAATGTTAATGATTATTGTAATCTAGCCATTGGAATGGCTAGTGATGATTATGTTTTGGTATATGTATGTATGTATTAAGTTTATTTTATGGATAACATAAGTGTTTCTTATTGATTGATTGAGAAAGGTTAAATGAGTATGCTTATGAAAGGTAAGATTAAAAGCATGAATTCATCTAACAATATATCATGTTAGATGTTATAAATTGCTTGGATTCAATGCTTGAAATGGTTGGTATTTGGATGTAAGTTTAGTGCAGGAACTTGGTAAAAATTTTGAGTGAGAAATGAAGCTAGAAATAGCTTTATTTTGTCCACACGGGCAGATACACGAGCATGTGTCTAGACCATGTGTGACACACGACCTAGTACATAGGTGTGTGGTTAGGCCATGTGTCCCCTGCATCTTAATTTCAAGAAAACAAAATGCTCAGAGTTTAGCACATAGGCAGAGACATGGGCGTGTGTCTCAGCCGTGTGTGCTACACGGCTTGGAACACGGGCGTGTGTCTTGGCCATGTGAAACCTGCACCTAATTTTGAAAGGATTTAATTAACCACATGGCCTAACACACGGGTGTGTGGCATGGCCATGTAGCATGGCCGTGTGGCATGGCCGTGTGGCATGGCCGTGTGGCATGGCCGTGTGTATAAGTCAGAGAGTTACACGGGGTAAGACATGGCTTGAGGTACGGGCGTGTCTAAGGTTCACACGGGCATGTCCCTAAACCACACAGGCGTGTGAGCCCTGCAATTTAGAAAAATTTTATAATTTTGTGAAAAATTCTTAGAGTTTGCGATTAAGTCCCGACTCGATTCTAATGCTCGTATTGGGCCTTGAGGGTCCATTTAAGGGACGTTATAAATAATATTGGTAAATGAATAAAATTTGGCATGAATTATCTGCAAATGTTCTGAAAAATTCTGGTAACACTCCGTAACCTTATTCCGGCGACGGATTCGGGTTAGAGGTGTTACATTGTCCCTCCTACATAATGGGAGCAATATCTTAGGCCTCTTGATTGAGTGAGACTAGAAATGAATGGTCATGCTCGAATAAATTGATATGAGATATCACACTTATTTTTTTATTGTAGTCTACACAGAATATCAAGATAGGATTTGTCTCTCCTACATAATGGGAGCAATATCTGAGGCCTCTTGGTGGAGTGAGACTAGAAATGCATGGCCATGCTCGAATAAGTTGATATGAGATATCACTCTTTTTTTTTTATTATAGTCTGCACAGAATATTAAGAAATATGAGATTGGACTATATAAGTGTTACTATTCCATGACTTGTGTCCAATCTAGATATTAAGGATAACAGGATATAATGCATGAAAAGATTATCACAGAAAGGTTATGTTGAATCACGACTTCTTGTAACTTGGGTAACAATGATGCATTGCTAGATGCCACTTATTGATAATAATATTAGAAACATTCTAGTATTACTACTAACATTACAAGAACCTACAAGGTCGCACCCTATAGTTGAAGCGAATAGAATCCAAATACATTTGGTATTGTATTTAGCTATCATATGAATTAAATTAATTGATAGTTAAATATGGAACACATTATATGTACAAACTTTTTGTACACAAATAGAGAACATATATAATTAATATATGAATTTGACTCATGCAAAATATTAATTGTATATAGTTTACTGAATTATTAATTTAAACAATTATAATAATTAATTTCTGTCAAAATATAAAAGACATGGAAATTGATATTCTTTAGGAAAGAATATAATTTAATTTTCTAACTTTCCATTTGTTTCTCTAATAATAAAGGAATAATCCCGTTTTATTTCTGATATGTTATATCAAATAAAATAAAAGGAATATAATCCATGTGTGTGAGGGTTGCCTAAAAACACAATATCAAAAGGTCTAGTAGCTATTTTTTATTTTTTCCCTCTGAAAAAGTTCAAGATAACTTTATTGTTCATTCTTTGACAGGGTGGATTATGTAGAGGCTGAGATGTTATTGTTGTGACTTGGTGATACGAACTCGCCTCGGGAGTGATTTGATTCGTATTAGTGCCCGATCATAAAGCGGAGAAGTATCGTTCAACTCGAAGTTTAGTTGAGTTTAGCTAAGTATAGGATTAAGCAAAAAGGTTTCAAAGAGTTTTAAGGTAGCCTATGGATAGGTTCGGTTAAACAAAGAAATAAGAGAACATTAAAATGGCTAATATGGATGGAAGGAATAGGCTTAAGGCAAGAATGGTTTGGCAAAGGTTTGGCTAACAAGGAAAACAAAGGTAATGAAATGGATGATAGAGATGGAACGAAGTGGGCTCAAGTGTTAAGAATGAACCAACACTGTAGTGGGTGCTAACCCGAGACTTATAGGACGTTTAAGGTGGGTTGGGTGATGGGATAGGACCTTGACCTGCTACCTAAGAAGGTAGGAACCAAAGGTATAGTTTAGGTTGAACGCTACACTTTAACAAAGTGATAAGACGGGATTGACGCCACAAGGGTTGCTTTATAAGTCAATTAGTCTAAGGAGAACAATGAGAGTACGAACACTCATAAAGTATTATAACATTCATAAAAATGATCAAAAGTCCTTTACAATTAGTTTGAGCAAATATTTATAGTTAAAACAAGTGGCTAGCCGAATGGTCTTTGAGTGAGCTGAATAGACAACACATTGAAGCTAGAAAGGGGCTGGAAATTTCCTTGAAGTTTCTTGAACATCCCTAGAAGCTTCTTACCATGGGAAACACAAATAGTCAGCTTCTAAATGGTGATTATTCAGCTGGACACTAATTGACATGGTGGAGAGCTGAATAACCTTGTCTATATTCGGCCAAGGGAACTAAATGCTCTCTTTAATGGGCTGCTTTGTGGAGCAAAATAGTCTTGACTTGAATGTGTAGCTTAGGGCATGTCAATGGCCCTTCTAGTGTGAAAACCGAATTTGAGTAGTCCATTATGTGTGAACACACATAATCGTATGGCCAGAAGTGTGAATGGGATTTTTCAGCAAATGTGAAAGCTTTAAAATGCTGGTTTGTAGAAGTAATCATCAGCTCTTTTGGCCTTTGGTGTCACCGAAGAGTTGCTCGTTAATAGCATTCAAGGGCTGCCCTTATCCATGCCATATAACGACCCAAAATTTACGGGAATCGAAAATTTAAATTTTTGGGTCATACTTTTTGCAAAATGAATTCGTAAATATTTATTAGAAATATTTACGAAGCTAGTAGTGTAGTTAATTAGACTTTAGTTAAGTGAATTAGCTTGAATTAAAGCTAATTTAGTGAAAGGACTAGATTGAATATAGGGTAAAAGTTTAATTATAAACTATAGAAAGTCAAAGGACTAAATTAGCAAATAAACCTTAGGAGACAAGTGTGTGGTATGTATGAATACATTTGTATTATTTTAATTGGTACAAATGAATGAATGTATATGTATTTACTTATTAAATAAGAAATAATAATTATAATTTAAAATATAATAATAATGATATAATATAATAGTTATAATAAATAAAATAAATAAAACATAAAGAAAAAGGAAAAAGAAGGGCATGAATAGCAGGAAAAGAAAGAAGAAAAAGAGGAAAGGAAAAGAAAAGGAAAATTTAGGGTTTTAGAGTTTCAAGCTTAATTGGTAAGTCAATTTGATCCTTATTCTTGTAATTTTGATGTTTTTAGAATCCTAGAACAAAACTCTACTTGAATTATGTTAAAAATTAGGAAGTTAATGAATTTTTAGATGTTGATTAAGTTGTATAAATTGATGAATTATGATATTAAGTGATAGAAATTCAAGTTAGAAGTGGGAGAATGATTAAATTGTAAAGAGAGATATAAGTTTTGTCATAATAGGGATTAAATTGTTTAAATTGTAGAATTGATGTTTTATATTAAATATTAAAAGTTGAAACTTGTTTAAAGTAAGTATAAAATGAAAACAATAAGGTTATTTGAAGAAAAAGAATGGTTATGGTGGAAGGACCTAATTGGAAATATAGTAAAAGCTATATGGAAATAAAGAGTGTGTTATTAAAATAACATATATTGATAATTTTAAATGTTTAATTTTATATAGCCAACGTAGCACCGAAAAATCATCGAAAAAGGGAAAGGAGAAAGTTAACGAGGATAACGAATAAACTCGAGAACTTCGGTTTGTATTTCTATAAACTATGCTTAATGTTTTAATACAATGTAATTGTTATTTTTTAATAGTTAGAATGTATAATGAATGATATGATGGAAATTGTTATTACTTCTGTATGGAAATGAAATGGTTTGAATACCCTATTAACAGTGTCGGGCTAGTCGGATACAATTGGCATGCCATAGGATTGGAAGTGTTCGTGGATATTCGATCGTGTCGATGAGACATCGTATGTGTCGACTCATCATGAATCGCTCCGGATTTGTTCTGAAGAGGTACTTCGTACCTAACTATGACTGTTACTGTTACTATTGCCGTTACTCATATTCTGGTTTCGACCGATGAAGCACTGTATAATATCCCCGGTGTGTGGGTTGGATCCGCGTATCCGTTAGGTCCGAGTTATGTTAATAGGGGTAAATGAAAGTACTGAAGACTATTTGATATTGATTAAGTGACTGTAACTGATTTACGAATGTTTAAGTTAACAAATGTTATGAAACATATATATATATGAATTGCTTAACTACAGGAAAGAAACGTAAAATGAATGTAAGGGGTGAAGCTATTAAGATTATAAGAGTAAAGTTTAGGTTACAATGTATATACATATCTTATTATTGTTAAGTATTAGTTTATAGAAATATCACTGAGTGCATACTCGATTATGCAGTTTGTTTCTGATGCTGCAGTTAGAGTTAGATGCGAAAGAAAGCTAAGGACTCAGCATCCAAGCCAATCCCGAACTCAAAGTGGTGAAGTACTTTTCTTTTTGTAAAATGTCATGTACCTAGGCTGATAAGGTTTTATTTTGTAAATGATAATAATGAGCATGAAAGATGTTGAAACATGGTATGAAATATGTACATTTTGTAAGTTAAACTTACATGAGTTTGATTAGTATGATAATGTAGTATAATTCCGATATGAATTGATGTATAGAAGTGAATAAATGAATATTTGCTAAATTTGAATGGCATAATGAATGATATTTGATTTAAGAACTATTAGTAAATGTTTGGGCATGAATTAGGTGTGTTTAGCATTTGAAAATAGTTTTAAAATGGTCAAAAATCATGTTTTCACACGGCCAAGTCACATAGGCGTGTGCCCAGGCCGTGTGCCCAGGCCATGTGGCAAAGTCAGAATTGCCCACGTGTTAGTCCCACGATCGTGTTAGTAAGTCAAATCTACCCACAGGCTGGCCCCAC
The DNA here is from genome assembly GCA_025698475.1 of Gossypium anomalum. NCBI lineage: Eukaryota > Viridiplantae > Streptophyta > Magnoliopsida > Malvales > Malvaceae > Gossypium > Gossypium anomalum. The sequence continues at coordinate 74,779,693 of CM046961.1, forward strand.
GGGCAGGCCACACGGGTGTGTGCCCCTATCTTCAAGGTAAAATTTCCAAAGTTGTCGGTTTAATCTCGAATTACTTCTAAAGCATGTATTGGGCCCCGAAGGCCCATATTAAGGACTTTTTAGTGCAATTTGATAAGTTTTGATTTGGAGTGCAAATTTATGTCTCGGTTTTGTATAATTGCTAATATATAAGTTCGGTAATGCCTTGTAACCCTATTCTAGAGACGGTTTAGGGTTAGCGGGTGTTACATTTAGTGGTATCAGAGCTACTCAGGTTTAGTCGATTCTAGGACTAAATAAAGTTTGGAATTGAGTCTAGTGGTACATGCCATTATTATGTTAACTTTAAGTCGGGATTGGATGCTAATTTATATATATACTGATAAATTAACTTAGTTTTATAGTGAGTAAAAGATGTCTAACGAAAGTATCGAGGGTACCGATCAGGAAATGTACAGTAGAAATGAATCATATGATGTAAATGAATCTGAATGTACGACCCCAAGTGTAAACCCAGTAGGTAACCAACCACCGAATACTGGAAGGGATAATACAGAAATATTTAGAATGATTGTTGAAGCTCTTCAAAGAGCAGTAGGAAGTATGCCTGCTACTACTTCTACCCCCATTACCCAAAGAGCCCCTATTAAGGAATTGCAAAAGTATGGAGCTACAGAATTTATGGGGTCAAAGGGAACTGATTCAACAACAGCTGAAAATTGGTTAGAGACTACCAAGAGAATTTTGAAGCAATTAGAATGCACGCCACAGGAAAGTTTAGTATGTGTTGTTTCTTTGTTACAAGAGGAGGCTTATATATGATGGGAATCAGTGATTCAGAATATACCGGAAGAACAAGTAAACTGAGAATTCTTTCAACGGGAATTTCAGAAAAAGTATTTGGGAAAGATATATATGGAAGACCGAAAATAGGAGTTTTTCATGCTGAAACAAAGAGATATATCCGTAGTGGATTATGAATGGGAATTTTTTAGACTGAGTAGATATGCAATTGAATTTATACCGAATGAAGCTGACAGATGCAGGCGATTTCTAAGAGGACTGTGAGATGAATTTCAATTGCAATTGATGCCTTTAAGGATTACAGAGTTTGCAGACTTAGTAGAAAGAGCTAAAATGATTGAACAAGTACTGGGGAAGAGCAAAAAGTCTGAAACTGTCCGTTCAGCTGAAAAACATCCTCGAACTGCTAGTTCAAGTCTGCAATTCAAACGATCGAGGGAATCTCTTGGTAGTGGAAGATTCAGTTCAAGATCAGAAAGAGGAGACAGAAGTTGAAAGAGACAAACTCAGATTCTCTTTGGTAGTATCGTGCCCACTCGTAACACTGAAATTCCAGAATGTGAGTATTGTGGAAATAGACATAGAGAAGAATGTAGAAAGTTAACTAGGGGTTGTTTCCGATGTGGATCCACTGATCATTTTGTTAAGGATTGCCCGCAGATTGGTAAGGCAGCACCAATGGTATCACAAAGATCTGAATCTGCTTCTAGAGGTCGAGGATCCGGCCGAAGTGGTGCAGTTGCTAGAGGAGGTACTAGAAGAACTAGTGAAAATGCTACCCAACAATCTGAACTAAGAGCTCCGACCCGAGCATATGTTGTAAGAACTCGAGACGAGGGGGATGCTCATGTTGTAGTGACAGGTATATTCTTATTACATTCAGAACCCGTAAATGCTTTAATAGAGCCAGGATCGTCACATTCCTATGTTAATACAAAACTAGTTGAGATGGGAAATTTAAAATTCGAACTGTCTAGAGTAACGATAGAAGTGTCTAGTCTATTGGGACAAACTGTGTTAGTAAATCAATATGTTGAAGATGTCCGCTGATAATTTAGGATAGAATCTTTTCTGTTGATCTGTTGATTATGCCATTCGGTGATTTTGACATTATACTGGGTATGGATTGGTTGTCAGATAATGGAGTAATTTTGGACTGTTATAAAAAGAAATTTACTGTCCAAAATGAATATGGTAAACGGATTGAAGTAAATGGTATAAGGACTAGTGGTTTGGCTCGAATCATTTTTGCAGTTAAAGCAAGTAAGCTTCTTTACCAAGGATGTGCTACTTTCTTAGCATATGTTATTAACTCCGATTCAGCTAAGAGTCAGTGCAGTAAAATTCAGACTGTATGTAAATTTCCTGATATGTTTCCTGGAGAATTGTCTGGATTAACTCCTGATCGGGAAGTTGAATTTGTGATTGAAGTATACCCGGGTACAGATCCAGTGTCAATACCTCTATATCGAATGTCACCTACTGAGTTGAATAAGCTAAAGGTACAACTGCAAGATCTATTGGATCAAAGTTTTATACGACCTAGTACGTCACTGTGGGGAGCTCCAGTGTTATTTGTTAAAAAGAAGGATGGTTCGATGTGATTGTGTATTGATTATCGACAATTGAATAAGGTAACTATCAAGAACAATACCCGTTACCTCGTATTGATGATTTATTTGATCAACTAAAAGGAGCTTCCGTGTTTTCAAAAATTGATTTGAGGTCGGGATATTATCAGCTGAAGTTAAAGGAGAGTGATGTACCGAAGATAGCATTTCGTACACGGTATAGGCATTATGAATTTTTAGTAATGCCATTTGGGTTAACAAATGCTCCAGCTACTTTTATGGATCTTATGAATCAGATTTTCCAACCGTATTTGGATCAGTTCGTAGTGGTTTTTATTGATGACATCTTGGTATACTCAAAGTCTGGATCTGAGCATGAACAACATCTTCAAATGGTTTTGCAAATATTGCAAGAGAAGCAATTATATGGGAAATTGAGTAAGTGTGAATTTTGGTTAACGGAGGTTTTACTCCTTGGTCATGTAGTATCAGCAGATGGGATAAGAGTAGATCCAAAGAAGATTGAAGCCATACTTCAGTGGAAAGTTCCCAGAAATGTGTCAGAGGTACGTAGTTTCCTTGGGTTGGCCGGATATTATCGAAGGTTTGTAAATGGATTTTCAAAAATAGCTTTACCGATGACAAAGTTACTGCAAAAGAATGTTCCGTTTGTTTGGAGTGAGCAGTGTCAGAAAAATTTTAAAATGTTGAAGCAAATATTGACAGAAGCACCAGTATTGACTTTGCCAGAGTCGGGAAAAGATTTCATTGTGTACAGTGATGCTTCTTTAAATGGTCTCGGGTGTATATTGATGCAAAATGGAAAGGTAATTGCTTATGCTTCACGGCAATTAAAACCGCATGAGCGTAATTATCCGACTCATGATCTAGAATTAGCAGCGGTGATTTTTTCTCTAAAGATTTGGAGACATTATTTGTATGGTGAAAAATGCTATATCTACACTAATCACAAAAGTATCAAGTATCTTTTCTCACAGAAAGAATTGAATTTGAGACAGCGTTGGTGGATAGAACTTTTAAAAGATTATGATTGTGTTATTGACTATCATCCGGGTAAAGCTAATGCAGTAGCTGATGCGTTAAGTAGGAAGGTTGCAACTGAGTTGAGAGCAATGCTTGCACGACTTAGTATCACGGATGATGGAGGTCTTTTAGCTGAATTAAGAGTGAAACCAGTAATGTTTGATCAGATTAGATCAGCACAGTTGAAAGATGACAAATTAATGAAGAAAAGAGAGATGATACAAAACGGTACAGCAGAGAAGTTTAATATTGACGAAAATGATTGTTTGAGATTTCAGAATCAACTCTGTATTCCAACTACTTCAGAGTTGAAAGAGTTAATACTTCGAGAAGCACATGACAGTTCTTTTACATTACATCCCGGAGGAACGAAGATTTATCGTGATTTACGAGAACTGTATTGGTGGCTAGGTATAAAAAGAAATATAGTGGAATATGTGGCTAAATGTTTAACATGTTAGCAAGTTAAAGCTGAACATCAGGTTCCAACTGGTTTACTTCAGCTTATTAATATTCCTGAATGGAAATGGGACTGCATCATGATGGACTTTGTAACCGGGTTACCGATGTCAACTGGTAAAAAAAATGGTATTTGGGTGATTGTTGATCAGCTCACAAAGTCAGCTCATTTTATAGCAGTCGGAACAGATTGGTCACTTCAAAAGTTGGCAGAAACTTATATCCAGGAAATTGTAAGGTTACATGGTATTCCTGTATCGGTAATTTCTGACTGGGATCCATGATTTACATCGAGGTTCTGGAAACAGTTGCATGAGTCTCTCGGTACTCGACTTCATTTTAGTACAACTTTTCATCCACAAACTGATGGACAGTCAGAATGAGTCATTCAGATTTTAGGAGACATGCTCCAAGCTTGTATCATTGATTTTGAATCAGGTTGGGAACGTTACTTACCGTTAGCTGAGTTTGTATATAACAATAGTTACCAATCAAGTATTCAAATGGCACCGTATGAAGCTCTATATGGTCAGAGATGTCGATCACCAGTGTGTTGGACGGAATTGAATGAAAGTAAAATGGTTGGTCCAGAGTTGATCCAAGAAATAGAAAATACTATTAAAAAAATTCAAGAAAGATTGAAGGCAGCTTTTGATAGGAAGAAATCATACGCAGATCTGAAACGATGGGACATTGAGTACTCAATCAGAGACAAAGTATTTCTTAAAGTTTCTCCTTGGAAGAAAATCTTAAGATTTGGTCGGAAAGGTAAATTGAGTCTGCGATACATTGGACCGTATGAGGTTATAGAAAGAATTGGACCGGTGGCATATCGTTTAGCTCTGCCTCCTAAATTACAGAAGATTCATGATATTTTCCATGTTTCTATGTTAAGAAGATACCGATCAGATCCATCTCATGTGATTTCAACTGAAGATATAGAGATTCGACCAGATTTGTCATATGAAGAAGAACCGGTTAAAATACTGGCATATGAGGTAAAAGAATTACGTAATAAACAAGTTCCCTTAGTAAAAGTGTTGAGGAGAAGTCACAATATTGAAGAAGCAACATGGGAACCGGAAGATACAATGAGATCACAGTACCCCCATCTCTTTTCAGGTAAATTTCGAGGATGAAATTTATTAAGGGGGGAAGAAATGTAACGACCCAAAATTTAAGGGTATCAAAAATTTAAATTTTCGGGTCATAATTTTGCAAAATGAATAATAAATATTTACGAAGCTAGTAGTGTAGTTAATTAGACTCTGGTTAAGTGAATTAGCTTGAATTATAGCTAATTTAGTGAAAGGACTAGATTGAATATAGGGTAAAAGTTTAATTATAAACTATAGAAAAGTCAAGGGACTAAATTAAAAAATAAGCCTTAGGAGACAAGTGTGTGGTATGTATGAATACATTTGTATTATTTTAATTGGTACAAATGTATAAATATATATGTATTTACTTATTAAATAAGAAAAAATAATTATAATTTAAAATATAATAATAATAATGATATAATATAATAGTTATAATAAAGAAAATAAAGAAACATAAAGAAAAAGGAAAAAGAAGGGCACGAATAGCAAGGAAAGAAAGAAGAAAAAGGGGAAAGAAAAAGAAAAGGAAAATTTAAGGTTTTGGAGTTTCAAGCTTAATTGATAAGTCAATTTGATCCCTATTCTTGTAATTTTGATGTTTTTAGAATCCTAGAACAAAACTCTACTTGAATTATGTTAAAATTTAGGAAGCTAATGAATTTTTAGATGTTGATTAAGTTGTATAAATTGATGAATTATGATATTAAGTGATAGAAATTCAAGTTAGAAGTGGGAGATTGATTAAATTGTAAAGAGAGATATAAGTTTTGTCATAATAGGGATTAAATTTTTAAATTATAGAATTGATGTTTTATATTGAATATTAAAAGTTGAAACTTGTTTAAAGTAAGTATAAAATGAAAACTATAAGGTTATTTGAAGAAAAAGAATGGTTATGGTGGAAGGACCTAAATGGAAATATAGTAAAAGCTATATGGAAATAAAGAGTGTGTTATCAAAATAACATGTATTGATAATTTTAAATGTTTAATTTTATGTAGCCGATGTAGCACTGGAAACATCATCAAAAAAGGGAAAGGAGAAAGTGAACGAGGATAACGAATAAACTCAAGAATTTCGGTTTGTATTTCTATAAACTATGCTTAGTGTTTTAATACAATATAATTGTTATTTTTTAATAGTTAGAATGTATAATGAATGATATGATGGAAATTGTTATTACTTCTATATGGAAATGAAATGGTTTGAATACCTTATTAATAGTGTCGGGCTAGTCGGATACAATTGGCATGCCATAGGATTGGAAGTGTTCAGGGATATTTCGACTGTGTGTCGATGAGACACTGTATGTGTCGACTACTGTGACTGTTCCGGATTTGTTCCAAAGAGGTACTTCGTACCTAACTATGACTGTTACTGTTACTGTTACCCTACGGTGTATTCTGGTTTGGGCCGATGAAGCACTATATAATATCCCCGGTGTGTGGGTTGGATCCGCGTATCTGTTAGGTCTTAGTTATGTTTATAGGGGTGAATGAAAGTACTGAAAACTGTTTGATATTGATCAAGTGACTGTGACTGATTTACGAATGTTTAAGTTAAACTTACATGAGTTTGATTAGTATGATAACGTAGTATAATTTCGATATGAATTGATGCATAGAAGTGAATAAATGAATATTTGTTAAGTTTGAATGGCATAATGAATGATATTTGATTTAAGAACTATTAGTAAATGTTTGGGTATGAATTAGGTGTGTTTAGCATGTGAAAATACTTTAAAAATGGTCAAAAATCATGTTTTCACACAGCCAAGTCACATGGGTGTATGCCCAAGTCGTGTGGTAAAGTCAGAATTGCCCACAGGTTAGTCCTACGGCCGTGTGAGTAAGTCAGATCTGCCCACGGGCTGGCCCCACGGCCATGGGAGCCCTACGGGCAGGCCATACAGGCATGTTCTAGGCCACATGGGCGTGTGCCCCTATCTTCAAGGTAAAATTTCCAAAGTTACCGGTTTATCTTGATTACTTCTAAAGCATGTATTAGGCCCCGAAAGCCCATATTAAGGACTTTTTAGTGTAATTTGATAAGTTTTGATTTGGAATGCAAATTTATGTCCCATACATGTACCTATACACATTTAATTGAAACAAATTAATATTTTAAAGTTCATGATGGATAACTTCTTGCAAGATGATCTAGCTTGATCTAGCTCAATGGAGCTCAATTCGGCTTGATGAAAGCTCATTGAGTTTGATTCTATTTTTTATTTAATTTTATGCATTAAGTTGCTGGAATAAATTTATTTAATTGTTAGTTAATTAGTTAAATTCTAGCTCAAATAATTAATTTTCGCTTTAATGTGTCTAAATTCTAGACATTTTAATTTAAGCTTAAATGTGTCTTAGTTAATGCATATTTTAATGTGTCAAGTTTAGGACAAATTTAATTCTTGTTGATAATTAATTTGCCCAGCTGAATGTAACTCATTTATGTTGTCTTAGTTGCTGCCAATTTAATTTGTCTTTGTTCCAGCCAAATTAATGATGTCCTAAATCAATTAATTTGTTTCAATTAAATGTGTATAGGTACATGTATCGGACGGCTTGGATAAGGGCAGCCCTTGAATGCTATTAACCAGCAACTCTTCGATGACACCAAAGGCCAAAAAAGCTGATGATTACTTCTCCAAAGCAGTATTTTAAAGCTTTCACATTTGTTGGAAAGTCCCATTCACACTTGTGGCCATTCTATTATGTGTGTTCACACATAATGGACTACTCAAATTCAGTTTTCACACTAGAAGGGCCATTGACATGCCCTAAGCTGTATATTAAATTCAAGACTATTTATGTAACAGCCCGATTTTGGGCCTAGTCGGAACAGTGGTTTTGGAACCACTAAATTGAGGTTAGAGAAATTATTTTTAATATTATTTTATGTGTTGTGGCATTATTATATGAGTGCATGAAAAATTTGGTGAAGTAATTTTAGCGTTTGTGAGCTTAATTGCGAAAAAGGAATAAATCGCATAAAATTCAAAAGTCTTAAATTGATAGCTATGGGTGTTAATTTGTCATGAAACTTAAATTGGTGGTCTTTAAAGGGAAAATAGACCCTAGGAAGAGTGTTAGCCGGCCATAGGAGACAAAAGAAAGAGAAATGGTCAAAATTAGGTGGGTTGGTGACCAATTTTGACTAGAATAAAAATAAAATAAGGAGAAAAAGATATCATCTTTTCCTCTCCTTCTTCACCATCAAAAATACCAGCAAAATAGGGGTTTTGAAAGCTTGAAATTTTCAGCCACTTAGTCTCTCTACAAGTAACTAATTTTGATGAGTTTTCTTATTGATTTTTACATTTTTAGACCCCTTGAAGCTTGAGCTTTCAAATGAAGGGACCATTTTGCAAAATGGTTGGAAGTCTAGGGTTTTGCCATGAGAGTGTTTATGTATTTTTCTAAAATTTTATGGAAGAATATGAGTATTAAATGTGAAATAAACAACTTTTGTAAAGGGATTTCTCTTGAAAATCCTAACATGGGCCATTTTGCATAAGTTGAAAATTTGATGATAAATGTGAGAAATAATGGAAATTTTGGGTTGCTATAAGAGTAAAAAAGGGTTCAGCTAGGCTTAAGATATGAACAAATTCGATAAAAATTGATTTTCGGGCTTAGGGGTAAAATGGTCATTTTGTAAAAGTCTAGGGGGCAAACTGGTCATTTTGCCCAATTATAAATTATTGAGTGCCTAGATCGATAAAATGATTAAATTTGTGAATTTTTGTTATCCTAGATCAAGAAATACAAAATTCAAACTTAGACAGGGGGAAGGCCAAGCAAATAGATTAAACCAATCAATCGCTTATATTTTGTAACCCAAGGTAAGTTGTATGCAAATAATACAATTACATTGTCATTATATGTGTTGAATTAATTTAGCATGAATTGCTTTATTGTGGAAATGAGAATGCATGATGATAATTGAGATAGTAGAATTCCCGTTGGAACCATAGGAAATAAATCGGATATTCATGCCATAACGTATGGGTTATTGTGAGCTAGTGTAAGACATGTCTGAGACATGCATTGACCACATTACTAGAGCCAGTGTAAGACCATTTCTGGGACATGGCATCGGCATTGAGACGAGAGCTAGTGTAAGACATGTCCGGGACATGCATCGGCTGCGAGATGAGCTAGTGTGAGACCATGTCTAGGACATGGCATCAATACCCTACCCCATGTTTGAGGCTTATTGAATATCCGGTAGTGTTCCCAATGGTCCAACAGTGAGAGTTATGGTTTAAGTTAATGAGAAAAGTATAACCGTGTTGTGAGTGATACATGTACCTATTTGGTATGTATGAGACTTGAGTTCAATATATACAATATGATGTGTATTGGATAGTGATGAGTAAGTTGTGCTTAAGCCTATTTTTGTATTAAAAAGCATGTTGATGAATGGAAAAGTTATTGTTATGTACTTGCATGCTACTTACTAAGCTTTATGCTTACTCTTTCTCTTTTCCATTTTCTTATAGTGTCGTCTGATTAGCTCGAGGACCAACTGACGTCGGAGGCAACGATCATACTATCAGCCGAAGCACTCTGTATAATTAGACTACTTGTTTTTAAATATGGCATGTATAGGGCTTAGACTTTAATGTTTTGAGTCATTGAGTTTGCCAAATGTGTCGGCTTGGGATAAATCCCTTAATTTTGTATAAGGCCATGGATAATGGTCAATATTCATTTTGATATATATATAGAAGATGTTATTTTCATAGATGAGTAGATTGTACAAATTAAATGTTGTCCATTGTGGTTGTTCCGGCTATATGATGTGTCCTTGTATTGATATAGAGTGATCTTATTTAGGTTTATAAGTAAGGGTGGCAAAGAGGCTTGGTAAATAGCCTTATTTTGTCCACAGGGGTAGGCACACGGGCACGTGTCTAGGCCGTGTGCGACACACGGTCTGCCATATGGGCGTGTGATCTGGCCGTGTGTCCCCTGCACGTAAAATTTGCAAGTCAGTGTGCATGGTAGTCAACACACGAGCAGAGACACGGCCGTGTGTCTCAGCCGTGTGAAGGGTACGACCTAGCAACGGGCGTGTACCTTGGCCATGTGGCCTATAAGAATTGCTGATGTCAGAAATAGAATGTCCAAGTTTTTACACACGGGCTAAGACACGGGCGTGTCATGGTCGTGTAAAGGAAGCGGGCCATAGACACGGGCGTGTGTAAGGCCATGTGAAAACCCTTGTAGGTGTGAATTTAGAATTAAATTCACACGAGCATGGGACACGGGCGTGTCCCGAGATGCTTAGGCCGTGTGAACCATACGGGCCAACAGCATGACCATGTCGAATTGGTTACACGGGCATGTTGCCCCTCCCACACGGGCGTGTGCACCTGTGTCTAGTAATATTTTTTAGAGTTCGTAAAAAAAAAACCCGAATCACTCCCGAATGGTTTTAAATGAACGTTTGGAGCCTTATAGGCCTTTATTATGGAATTTTTGATAAAGAGTGGAAAAGTTTTAAATTTGACCAAATTTTGAAGTCTAGGAAACGGGTGAATGTATGTGTTCAAGTTAGGTAATGCATCGTATTCCGTCCCGGCGTAAGGTACGGGTGTGGGGTGTTATAATTTAGCTCCACAAAGCAGCCCATTAAAAAGAGCATTTAGTTCCCTTGGCCGAATATAGACAAGGCTATTCAGCTCTTCATCATGTCAATTAACAGCTAAATAATCACCATTTAGAAGTTGAGCATTTGTGTTTCCCATGCCAAGGAGCTTTTAGGAACATTTAAGAAACTTCAAGGAAATTCTAGCCCCTTTCTAGCTTCAATGTGCTGTCCATTCAGCTCACTCAAAGACCATTCGGCTAGCCACTTGTTTTAGCTATAAATATTTGCTCAAACTAATTGTAAAGGACTTTTGATCATTTTTATGAATGTTATAATACTTTGTGAGTGTTCATACTCTCATTGTTCTCTTTAGACTGAATTGACTTATCAAGCAACCCTTGTGGCGTCAATCCCGTGTTTTTGAACTTATCACTTTGTTAAAGTGTGGCGTTCAACCTAAACTATACCTTTGGTTCCTACATTCTTAGGTAACGGGTCAAGGTCCTATCCCATCACCCAACCCACCTTAAGCGTCCTATAAGTCTCGGGTCAACACTCACTATAGTTTTAGTTCATTCTTAACACTTGAGCCCACTTCGTCCCATCTCCATCATTCATTTCATTACCTTTGTTTTCCTTGTTAGCCAAACCTTTGCCAAATCATTCTTAACTTAAGCCTATTCCTTCCATCCATATTAGCCATTTTAAAGTTCTCTTGTTTCTTTGTTTAACCGAACCTATCCATAGGCTACCTTAAAACTCTTTGAAACCTTTTTGGTTAAGTCTATACTTAGCTAAACTCAACTAAATTCTGAGTTGAACGATACTTCTCTGTTTTACGATTGGGTACTAATACGACTCAAATCACTCCTGAGGCGAGTTCGTATCACTTGGGATCGATATTGTGTAAGGGATCCTATCAACAACATTGTTCGTTGCTCATTCAATTTCGAAAAGGTATATTTTCAACCCTTGTTTCAACTCGATTCGTTCCTCGTACATGGATCAATGGTTGATGATCACTGGAAGATTTTTTCCCGCCGTGCCACGGGGCATACCGACTTTCCAACACAATAGATGTGTATGTTTGAGCTTATATGCAATAATTGGGATGAAGTAAAATTTGAGTTGGTTAAGATAGGTTATTTGACTCTTAAGGCAAGTTTATGGTAAGTATTTAATAACATTTTTTTTCTGCTATTTGAAATGGTGATTATGTGGACATGCTTGGACATGTAGCACCCTGAATTTGGGCCTAGAATTTTTGGGCCCTAAGCATAGGAGCGGTTGAAGGTAGCTTATAATATTTTGTTGTGCATGTAAATTTCGTTAATAAAGGCTTGTTTTAGTGGTTAAGTGTGCTGAGAAGTGTTGGAGAAGTCTTAGGTTCAAACCTGGACTCTAGCAAAAATTTTGGTTTAAGGTGAATCAAAACCTGGGTGTAGTAGGTAGGCCTTAAGAATATTGTTGAAGAAGTTGTGACACAAAAAGCCTTGTGGTCTAGTGGCAAAGTAGTGCCACATAAGAGGCAGGAAGGTGGCGTCATGGAGTTGGCAAGGAGGTCCAGTGTTCGAAACTCATGGTAAGCAAAGAGCATTTATTTTGCTAACAAGGGGCGGCAAGAGTTGGTGTTGAATTTAAACTCTGATGATGGAGGGATCCCACATCGGGAAGCTAACATAAGAGTGGATGTGAAGCTGGCTTTAAATAGAGAGAACCATGAGGAGAGTAAAGGTAACTTTCTTGGCTGATCCCTTTCGCTTTATGGCGTCCTCGTTTGGGTTAGGCGTCGGCTAAGAGTGCTCGGAGCGTGGATTAACTCCAGTCTCCTATCAGGTGTGTATTTCTCACTACTCTAGCTGTAGGATGGCTACTTCGGGCCACGATGGGCCGAAAGGGGCCATGTGGGCCCAATGGGCCTACGGGCCTAATTGGATAAGTTATTTGATTGTGTAGTAAATATTGGACTAGGCTAGGTGAATCTCGTATCTGTGGCTAGATTTGGGCTAAAAGGGCCACACGAGCATGTGGGCCCATTTGGGCCGAGAGAGGGCTTTAGTTCCATTCGTATTGTTATCCCTGTTTAGAATACTTTAGTTTACCAAATTATTGAAATACCCTCGACTTGTAAGATTATCAAAGTACCCCCAATTTATAGAATTATCGTTTTACCCTCGATTTACAAAATTACCAAAATACCCCTAGTTTACAAAATTACCAAAATACCCCTGGTTTGTAAAATTATCGAAATACCCCTAGTTTGTAGAGTTACCGAAATACCCCTGTAGGGTAGAATTATTGAAATACCCTTGTAGGGTAAAATTATCGAAATACCCCTGTAGGTTAGAATTATCGAAATACCCCTGTAGGGTAGAATTACCGAGATTCCCTTGTGGGTAAAATTACCATTTTGCCCTTAAGGTGTTAAATGACTGTTTTGCCCTTGTGGGCAAGTGACTGACTTGGACTGTGTGGTTGACAGATTTGATTGTGAATGTATGTTGGTGATATAGACAAATTTGGAGGAGTAGCAAGGCTTGGAGTATCGGTTTGGATAAACTTGGATCGAATCATCGGACCCTGCGAAGCTAAGTGATCTATGGCTATTAGGGGTTCTTTGGCCGAATATGGTAAGGTGGATGTTGGGTTTGATTAAGCATGAACTGTAAACTAAGAATGATGGTGATTAATTGTAGGTTGTCATGGGAGACTTTGTTAGCGAACGTCACAAAACAGGTGTGTAATAACCCCCGTAAGATCTTAGACTAATATTCGCTGAAAAGCCGAAATGCCTAAAATCTGACATTTTGGGGAACTTGAGATTTTGCATGTGGTTTTAGATGCGATAAATATGAAATGATCGGTGTTGGATCGACGGTACAAGTAAGAGCGTAAATTTGTGCACGATGGTAAGTTGGGCCTCGATGGGCTAGAATTGGGCCCAATGGGCTTCCAGGCCCATTTGGGCAAAAATTGATAGAAAATGGAACTTGGAAAAAATTGCATGTTAACACGGTTATAACTGTTGTAAAAATTGGGTTAAGTGGGCTGAAAGGGCTAAATCGGTATTCGTAGGGCCCATTAGGGGTTTTGGGCCCAAAAGCCCTAATTTGATAATGTGCGTTAAAAACACTGTTTAAACACTTGAGAATATTGATCATTGTTAATGAACAATGAAAACTCTTGATATTATGAAATTACCCTTATAATATGAAAAATGACTATTTTGCCCCTAGGTAAAAATAACTATTATATCCCTAGGGTTTGATTATGAATGTGATGTATGATATGTTGATATGACATGATATGTACATGATATGCTATAAGAAGCACATGATATGCTATTATATATTCATTATATGCATGGGTTGGGATTTTTATATGAATGGAGGAAGTGCAAAAAAGGCTTTGCCCCAGTTTATCAAAAAGGGCTTTGCCCCAATTATTAAAAGAGGCTAGGCCTCCAGTTATATGATAAAGCAGCTATGCTGCCAGTGGAGAGTTTGGTTGGGTGGGTTGAGTTATTCCCCACATGGAGAGCTTGGTTGGTATGGGTGGAGAGTAGCGGATGGTGGGTTAAGTAGTCTTCCCAAATGGGCTTGCATTCATGCATTAATATTACATGTGATATTGAAATGGGCCTATGGGCCATACCATTTACAGTAAAGGCTTCGGCCCAGTAACCGTTAAACGAAAGGCTTCGGTCCAGTATGCTGATATTAGTTGGGCTCTGAAAGGGGCTTGTTGCTCACTGAGTTTCCAAACTCACCCCCTTTCTTAACCTTGCAGGTGAGCCTTGATGTGGAGACTTGGAGCCGGAGGGGATTCAGAGTGGCCATGGTGATCGTTTTTGAACTTTGCAATAAATAACTGGTTTCTTTTTAGTTTTATCTTTTCTACTATTATTACTTGGTTTTAGGGTTGTAATAAGGCCATTATAATTATTTTTCTGGAACTATTTTATACTCTATGTTTTACTAAGAATAATCTAAAATGGGCTAGGCTTAGGGTGTGTTTTCAAAATGATATTTGTTTCTAAAATAACACAACGTTACCATTAATCGGTTTATCAAAACAACGACTTAAATGAATTCCAACTCGATTTTCTTACAAAACCTAATCTCGCACCAAAGTGTGGCAATGGTTGTGGGCATGTCTAGGATTGGATCCATTCGGGAGCTTGGTTCTTAAACAGCCTTCATGGCTCACCTCCTCTGTTTCGGATACCTACTTGGTGCACAACTTCCATTCACTTTGTTAACTTAGAAAAGACGAACTTTTAAAACACTAAGAAAGACATTGAAAAGGCATGGGTTTTTAAAACTTCAATGTGACATGTCAGATTCGGCCATAACGTCTGGGCCGGGTTCGGGGTGTTACAGGACATGAGAAGTGTGGTATGAGTGGTGATGAATGTTGATTGTAAATGTTTGAATTGAGGTGTCAATTGTATCATATTAGTTAGGCACTTAGGATGAATGATTTAAGATTGTGTTTTGGTATATTTTTTTATGTTTTGAAGTAGGTTAAGTGATGATTTAGTGATTGCTGGCAACCTAAGTGAACTAGGGAGAGGTAACTTGTTGGAAAATGATCTTTTACGTACACACGGTCGTGTGCCATATATGGGCATATGGCATGGCCATGTGTTCTATTGGTTTTTAATTAAATTTGAGATACACGGCCACATTTAGTTAAACGACCTGGCAACACGACCGTGTGACTGAGGATTACACTAAAACAGTTTGTTACACGGTTAGCATGACCATGTCAATTAGCTCCACACAATTGTGTGACCCTTATTTATTGAAATTTTTGTACTTTTTTTATAGTTTGAAATTAGTTCCTTAAATGTTCACGAGTTGGTTTTAAACCTTTCAAAACTCCGTATGAGACTCGGGTTGACTATGAATGCCATGAAACTTGATTGTGTGAGGTGTTTTCATGAAATCTTGTTTGTTTGATTGTATTTACGAATGTTATATGTTCTATTTTTGCTGGTGTAACATCTTATAGCTTGGGTCCGGCACCTAGATCGGGTTATGGGTGTTACATTTAGTGATATCAAAGCTATACTTTGGTCGGTTCTTGGATTGAATGTAGCATTTATCGAGTCTAGAAATACATGCCACCTTATATCATGCGGTAGTGTGATGTCTCCTGATTTGTATTGATTCTGTTTTTCATATAGATAAAATATGCCATCAGAAACCAACCGAGTTGTTTCTGATTAAGTCAAAAGTAGTGTTTCGACCTTGGAGCATGAGGTTGTTCGGAGTGAGCTCGCTTTTGACGGGTAAGGAAAAGAGGCCCGAAGAGCCTTCTTCTGTATGATGATCAAATGATTTATTGATTTTATGCAAGCAAATCCAGTGGCTTAGCAACATCCACCATCTCCTGTACCTCTCAACCGATACCCCTTATTCCTCAAGGTTTAGATTAGGTACGAGTTCTTAGGTCTCCTATTGATAAAATTCATAAATATGGGGTTAATGAATTGCCTGGTAAATTAGATGATGATCCTCCAAGAGCCGAATACTAGTTAGAAAATACCCTAAGGGTATTATATAAATTAATGTGCTCTCCTGAAGATTGCTTAAGGTGTACCATTTCGTTACTAGATGAAGAAGCATATTAGTGCTGAAAAAAATTAACTACAGTAGTATTATAGGATCAATTGAGTTGAGAATCCTTCCAGACTGTGTTACGAATGAAATACATCAATCAACGATATTTAGATAAGAAAAAATAGAATTCGTCGAGTTAAAGTAGGGCCACAGGACAATAGCTGAATATGAGAGGGAATTCATCCGGTTCAGTAAATATGCTCGTGAAATAGTTTCGATAGAGGTCGATATATGTACTTGATTTGAGGAAGGCTTGAATGATGAAATTCAGTTGCCTGTGAGGCTTTCAAACTGAAAGAATTTATTGTGTTAACCAAAAGAGCATAGAAGATGGAGGATATAATTAAAGAAAAGAAAAAGGTTGATTCAGAGTTTCAAGATACTGGTAAATGGAATTTGGGTAAATATTTTTCCTCTACCTTAAAGAAAATGAAAGAAATTCACAGTTGTTTTTCAGTCTCATCTGGCTTTTCGGGAAAAGTTCGAGTGAAGCAAAGTAATCTGAGACCTTAAGCCACTTTTGTAACTAGTGTTGATAGTGTTTGAAATGCTAACAAGCTTAAATGTAAGCATTGCAATAGAAATCATTTTGGAAAGTGCTGATTGAAAGAGAAATCTTGTTTCAGATGTGGTTCATTAGATCATTTCCTCAAAGATTGCCTTGAAAGACTTGATTGAGATAGAGTTCAGAATATGAGATCAAAGGTTACTCCTTCAAGTGGAAGACAACCAAGAAAAAATGGCAATACTAGAGTCAGTAGAGGTGGAACGAAAGACACTGCATTATGATCGCCTCTCGACATGCTAACGTCAAGAGTGTGCATACTGCTACAAAAGATAGGAAATTTAGCTGTCAAATTGTAATATAGTTTATTAGTATAACGAAGTACTGAGAGTACTCCGAGGGTCATTCCCAAGGGATTGCAATTTTGGGGGAAACTACTATTAAGCCAACTATCAGAAATAATTACTAATCTACTCAACTCACGAATTAGTAGTGTTAAACTGGAAGCAAGATGATAATAATAAACTAATTAAACTGAACTAAGTCTAAATCCAATCCTAGATAAATATATCAGCTTTTCCTATTTTTTGGTTCAACTACACTAGCTCCTTTATCCTAGATCCAATTGCTTTACCTAATTAACTATTGATGTATGTCTCTATTCAACCAACTAGTCATTAACCTAGCAGGGCCTCTCGGCCTTCCACTAACCTAATGAGTCGACAAGAACTAATTATCTCTCGATGTCACAATTTAGACTGGATTGGAGTAAGGTTTTCACGGATACACAATATCGATTTCAGGTTCATTCCCACCTATATAACTTCCTAGGGTTATCAAGCCTAGGGTTTTAAGTTCTTCCTATCTCAACCAACTGATGCGTTAAGAAACTTTACCTTTAAATCAATTAATTAGGTGCATACAAATGAAACATGCAAGATATAAATAAACACAAATTATTCTAATATTTACACAAACATTCAAATAACCAAGTTAATGAAAGAGATATAAATAATAGAACAAGAGAAAGATATGCTCATAGATTTATTTATGAAAGCATAGCTCTGAAACATTCTCCACTCGTGAAAGTCTCCCTTCGGAATAAGATCTTCTGATTACAAAAACATAATGTAAACTAAGTAAAAACTAAGAATGAAATAAAAAACTAAGAATAATTTTTGTCTCCCTAAAATTGTGTGTTCAATCTAGTTACAATGGCCTTTATATAGGTTAAAATCGAAACATTAAAGCGTCTAAACTATCTTTGAAGTACTTAGAGTTCGATTAGGAAAAATACTACTATTTTTCCTAAAATAATACAGCTATTACGTGTAGGGATTTTTGGGCCGCGCAGAAGCCGTGTTGCAACATAGGTCTGCGGTGTTCCAACATAGGTCGGTGTCACGAAACAACATGCAGTTTTGCTCCATGACTTGTTTTTGCTTTTGTCTTCAGTGTTGCAACATCGGTGTCTTGGGGTCGTCACATAGGCAGCAGTTTCTACCCAGATATGCATCCTTAGTTCCTGATTTGTCCTACGATACCATGTAACCTTATTTAGATATCTAAGATGTAATAAAAACTACTAAAAAGCATAAACTACTACTTTAAACATGAAAACCTAAATATATACTAAGATGCTTTGATTTAACTATTAAACAAGCTAAAGTTATGTGTGAAAAGGGATGTAAATAATAATGTAATTCGTGGCAGATCAAACTCCCCCACACTTAACTTGTTGCTTGTCTTCGAGCAACCAAGACACATACAGGGGAAAAAGAGAAAAGAAAAAACTTTAATACGAGAATGACGTGATTTCTTTTTTTAAACAAGCTAGAGTTAGTGAAGATGGATGTAAATAAAAACCTAGATCATGGCAGATCATACTCCTACACTTGAAATCCCCCACACTTAACTTTTTGCTTGCCCTCAAGCACACCAAGTCTAGACATATAGCATGCAAAAAGGAGAAGTCCCTTGGATTTTATTACTACTAAGAACATGATTGTCAAATATTAAAGGTATAATGATTCTTATCACACATGCAACTTAATCTTGATAGTTCGATGCCTTGAAAACTTTTTTTATGTAAATTAGGATTAGTTTACAAAGTTACATTATTAACAACTTAGAAGTAATTCCCATGACAAATGTTTAACAATATCACCATTAATATAAATCAAACAAATAGGTAGCAGACACAACCATGTGAATAAAAATTTTTCATTCAGTATAATTGTTAGCAATTTCAGAAAGTTATGCATAGAGAATGCTTAAGTCACATTTGTCTTCTAGGCTTGTAACATTTTGTGGCTTAAGACGGTACGAGTTCAAAGAAAGATATGACTCAAAATGGTTCAAACACAAAAAATAGTTAGGCACGAGACATTTTTCTCTTTCTTCCCCCTAAGTGTCCCTTCCAAGCTCATCGCCTTTTATCTCCTTCTCTTACCTTCATTATCTCTCTATGTAGGAAGATATAATTTAATACTAGCAACTATGGTCAGCTTAACGAGTTTTGGTGCTGAGGTGGAAGGCTTTCGATAGATCCTACCCCCAGACGCATGGGGGAGGCTTATGGAAAAAATAAGGCTTACCAGAAAAATCATAGGTCGATCACAGTACCATCGACTCTAGCAACTTAAAATTATGTGAAGAGTGAGGTCTTCCTGTGTCGAATCACAACCATCAACCAAGTCTACTCGACTTGGATTTACACAATGAAAGTGGAGTTACAAATGTAGTATGTCGAATTTATAGATATGACATAAACATAAATAGTAGATGTGACTATCTTTAAGAGTCCCTCGCGGGTTTCATTTCTAATAAAAAACACTATATGAAGATATATACATATCAGGGGGTATAACCACTCGCAGGAACCCCTTGTGGGCTCTCTTTGTCTAACAATATACATTATATGAATATACAAACATGGAAAGAGATAAAAACCACCCACGGGAACCGTTCGTAGGTTCTCTTTATGTTACAGAAGAGACTGAGATAGCGGCAAGGGATGTTGATGATACTCCTGGATAGGGGAGTAACAAACCAGGAACGATTAGCAAGACTACCCATGAATTATGCAGGAGCATGAGAGAGAGGAAAAGCACCTAAGGCTTTAACAGATTTTGTCCTTTTCTAATAGACTTAGCATATAAATAAGACTGGTTTACAAAGGAAAATTTATCGAAATCCTTGAAAAATTCTCAATTCTCAATCTACTATCTTCTTTTTTATTTCTATTATCCTCTATTTGCCTCCATAACATTTGATCCCTTCATTGACCTTACCAATATGGTAAACAATACAGAAGCCATCAAATCCCTTCAGGATACAACCGGCCACCATGAACAAATCCTCACCTCGCTCCAAGCCCATGTTTCGAACCAAGAACAGTGGAATACCAACACTCAATCCACTCTCCAAGAAATGACTCGTCAGTTACAAGCTATTTCACACCAGTTGGGCATTTCAGCAACGATATCTGCTGACAGTGAAATCACGGCCGATAGTGTTATCACTCGAGGAAAGGCAAAGGTTCGCTCCGATTCTGATGATATTTTTTCGTTTGCCCCTAGACCGGTGCAAGTTGAGTTACCAATATTTAATGGGACTGACCCAGAAGAATGGCTGGCATCGGCAAATGATTTCTTTGAATTTTACGGAACTGAAGACCATCATCGAGTCACTATGGCTTCCTTTCGAATAGAAAGAATTGTAAAAAAATGGTTTCGTTGGATGCAACACCAACGACAGTTAGCCGGCTGGAATCACTTGGTTGGAGCTATCAGACGGCCTTTCGCTGTGCTAGAACTTGAATCACCTAAAGGACAACTATCAAAATTGGTTGAAACCACAACAGTTGAAGACTATCAAACCTGTTTCGAGGACTTGGCCCTACGAACATCCAATCTGTTCGATGAATTTCTCACTCAGTGCTTTGTCTATGGATTACGTACTGATATAAAAAAACGAGGTATTGATTCACCGCTCAACTTCAATGAATGAGATTTTGTCCCTAGCCTGCTTTCATGAGACTCGTCTTGGTGAAGCAAAAAAATCAGTGGGCCATTTTTTTGGACCCAAGTTACCTCCACTAACACCATCTCCTACTGCTAATACATTTGGGCCACGTACACAACCAGGCAGACCACCTCCTTTAGAATCTCATTCTCACTCTCCTCCTGTTTTGCAACCTTGTCGTATCTCAACAGTTGAGGCTCAAGCACTCCGTGAAAAGGGACTCTGCTACTATTGCGACGCAAAATTTGTTCCTGGCCATAAGTGTAAAGATCCATAACTTTTTCTTCTCGACTATAAAGGTGAAGAAGAATCCCAAATCCCGATAATTGTTCCAAATGAAACGGACAGTTCTAATGAAGCAGTGTGAGAACAGTCTTTTGTTTTTTTTAATGCTCTCGCCGGGTGCTTCACCCCAAATACGCTTTGAGTCATCGGCGAAATTCAGGGGAAGGCAGTGCGAATCTTAATTGATAGAGGTAGTACCCACAATTTTGTTCAATCACGAATGGCCAAATATTTAGGATTACCCATCACATCTGCACCTAATTTTCGAGTGCTAGTGGGTAACGGGGAAAAATTGAAGAATGAAGGATGCGTCCGTGACCTTCAATTAACGATGTAAGGAACACAGCTGGTAACTGATTTTTATGTGCTTCCTTTGGAAGGCACCGAAATGGTTTTAGAAGTAGCATGGATAGCCACTCTCGGGCCTGTAACAATGGACTTTGTGAAACTTTAATTTCAGTTGCGATTGGGAACTACGGATCATCATTGGCAAGGGGAATTGAGTCTCGCTCCTTCCCAAGTTAACTTTCCGTCCTTCCGTCGAATGTCTGAAACTAATGCCTTGTCCGCTTGTTATTGCTTACATCTAGAGGCACCACCAGTGGACGAACAGGTACTCGATTCTATTGAGATGAAAGACTTACTGACTGAGTTTGTAACTGTGTTTGTGCCTCCGCAGGGACTCACACCCCCGTGAGACATGGACCATGCAATACATTTGCAGCCCATGAGTAAACCAGTCAACGTTCGGCCTTATCGGTATCTTTATTTTCAAAAAGCAGAAGTAGAACGTCAGGTTCAACAAATGTTAGATAATAAGCTGATTCGCAAGAGCAACAGTCCATTCTCCTCTCTGGTGCTCATTGTCAAAAAGAAAGACAGCACATGGCGCCTTTGTGTCTATTACAGAGCCTTGAATGCAGTTATAATCAAAGATAAATTTTTTATTCCCACGGTGGATGAGTTGTTCGATGAATTAGGCACATCCCAGTATTTCTCCAAGTTGGACTTGTTGGCCGGGTACCACCAGATTCGGGTTAAAGCAGATGATGTTCACAAAACGGCATTCCGGACTCACGAAGGACATTACGAATTCCTTGTCATGCCGTTTGGTTTAACCAACACACCCTCTACATTTCAAGCAACAATGAATGATCTTTTTCGGCTTTTTCTTCACAAATTTGTTCTCATTTTTCTAGATGATATTTTGGTTTATAGTAAGCATTGGCAAGAACATTTGGTTCATGTTCGGTTGGTTTTGCCGAGGTTGTGAGAAAATGGGTTTGTTGCTAATCGTAGTAAATGCACCTTTGGTGAACAATCAGTCGAATACTTGGGTCATATTGTCTCTCGAGAAGGTCTCGCCGTGGATCCCACCAAGGTTGACGCTATTCGCAATTGGTCAGTTCCCACTAACCTTAAGGATGTTCGAGGATTTTTGGGCATTGCAGGTTATTACCGCAAATTTATCAAGGGCTTTGCTTTATTGGCGTCACCAATTTCAGATTTGTTGCACAAAGGACAAACTTTTAAATGGACTCTAGCGGCTCAGCAAGCGATGGACCAGCTCAAACATCATCTTTGTTCTCCCTCAATTCTTAGTCTTCCACAGTTTGATGAAGAATTTCAAATTGAAACGGATGCTTCTGGCTCGGGAATAGGGGCTGTCTTGACACAAGATGGTAAGCCTCTCGCCTATTTCAGCCAAAAACTTAGCCCAAGAATGCAGAGTGTGTCGACATACAGTAGAGAAATGTTTGCTATCACTTAGGCTGTTGGTAAATGGCGTCAATATCTAGTGGGTCGTCGATTCATTATTCTCACGGATCAGCGATCTTTACGGGAATTAAATTAGAAAACTATTCAAACTCCGGAGCAACAACGCTGGTTATTGAAGTTAATGGGATATGACTTTGAAATTCGTTATCGACCCGGCAAACTTAATAATGTGGCAGATGCTCTTTCCCATCAAAATGAAGCTTCTCTCATGGCCTTTTTTCACCCAATATTTGGAGTCTTAGACGATATTCGCACAACCACCGCCCACGATCCTTCCTTGGTAACTATTTGAACAGCTATCCGCGATGGACATTCAGATTATACCGATTACACGGAACATGATGGATTGTTGTTATTTCGAGGTAAAATTCTTGTGCCTAATGAAGCTGCCCTTCGATCCTTGATCCTGCGTGAGTTTCATAGCTCTGTGGTTGGGGGACATTCTGGAATCACTTGGACTTTTCAACGTTTGGCTGCCAATTTCTACTGGCCGGGTATGCGCAAGGCAATTCAACGGTTCGTTACCGAATGTCAAACTTGTCAACGCATGAAAAGTGACAGCTTGGTACCAACTGGGCTTTTGCAGCCTCTTCCCATTCCCGAACAGGTATTCAAAGACATTTCTTTAGACTTTATTGTGGGACTGCCGAATTCGAATGGGAAAGAAACTATTTTGGTTGTGGTTGATCGCCTGACCAAATACGGCCATTTCTTTGCTCTTCCTCGGCACTATGACAACAAATATGTGGCGCAAATTTTAGTTCAGGGGGTTGTGAAGCTGCATGGTATCCCACGTACAATAGTCAGCGATCGCGATCAAATTTTTCTCAATAATATATGGACTGAAATGGCCAAGCTTCAGGGAAAGGAATTATGTTTAAGCTCCGCTTACCACCCACAAACAGATGGTCAAACTGAAGCGCTGAACCGTTGCCTAGAAATGTATCTCCGTTGTATGGCTGGTGACAATCCGACTAGGTGGGACTCATATTTGGCCTGGGCAAAGTATTGGTACAACACTGCTTATCGTACATCTGCGAGAATGACTCCATTTCGTACAATTTATGGACGAGATCCCCCTACGCTTCTATCGTATTTGGAAGGTAGCGCTTCGAATACTCAAGTCGATCAAGCCTTGAAGGATAGAGATGAATTACTCCGTGTGTTGAAGCACAATTCGGTTCAAGCGCAAGGCCGCATGAAGAATCAAGCTAATAAACATCATTTTGAGTTAGAATTCGAAGAAGGCGCATGGGTCTATGTGTGGCTCCAACCTTATCGGCAACTGTCTTTGCACCTAAGGAAACATGACAAACTTGGCCCAAGGTTCTTTGGTCCCTACCGCATTTTAAAACGCATTGGGTCTGTGGCATACAAACTGGATTTACCAAATTCGACTCGTATACATCCTGTTTTTCATGTGTCTCAACTCAGGTCCTGCAAGGGTCAACCGCTGCAACAAATCACTCCACCGCCATTGTTGCGCTTTGGATGTCTTACCGTTTACGATCACAACCTTGAGGACAAGGTCATTCTTCCATGAGGGGGACCTGTTATAGAAGGGACTGAGGCAGCGGCAAGGGATGTTGATGATACCCCTGGAGAGGAGAGTAACAACCCAAGAACGGTTAGCAAGACTACCCATGAATTACGCAGGAGCATGAGAGAGAGGAAGGCACCTAAGGCTTTAACAGATTTTGTCCGTTTCTAATAGACTTAGCATATAAATAAGACTGGTTTGTAAAGGAAAATTTATCAAAATCCTTGAAAAATTCTCAATTCTCAACCTACTATCTTCTTCTCTGTTTCTATTTATATCCTCTATTTGCTTCCATAACACTTTATTTTACATTATTCATTATATGGATATACAAACATGCAAAGGGGTATAACCACTCTTGAGAACCCTTCGTGGGCTCCCTTTCTGAGATTTATATAGGCATTCATATATAAGCATATACAAACAATCATACTAAGTAGCAATAACCCACTATAAGTATGAAAACAATGGCATCAAAATCCCTCTGAGGCCTTTTATCAAACAATGCGCGTGCAATACCAACCTCCGTCTATGGGGTGTAACCGTCCATGAGTATTATAAACCTCTCATAGTCCTATGCTGCTTCTATTGTCAATATAAAATATATACATACACTATGTGGTTCATAGTGAACTCAATTTTTTTATAACATATATAGACAGGAGGGTAACCTTCCGTGGGGACCCACATTCGAGAATGAGGATGTACATACCCATTTCACTTCAATAATCGAGAGGTTGATGCACCATTTCACTTAATCTTTTTATTATAATAAATATACGTATGCATGGGGAGGGGTCACACCCGTGAGGTTCATCACTCAATTTCTATTTCATTGTCTTTTTTTTTTTAAATAGATGAGCACCCGTGATGTTCATCCCTTCATAAAAAACACAGATAAATCTTGCGGAGGATCGAACTCCTGACCTATTAAAAACTTTTTTTTTCTAATAAAAAACATATGCGGGAGGTACTCACCTCTTGTAAGAGTTCCTTCTCATTTAGCTTGCTATTGAAGCCCCCAAAGAATTTCTTGAGAAAGACAGATAAATTATGCTTTAAGCGCATTAGATAGTAATTAGGGGTGATATTCTATCAAGTTGAGTAAAAAAAAATTTTGAGTAAGTCAAGTTGACGAATTCTATTTTAACAACCGAAATTTAAATTTTTTTCGAATTAAATTAAGTCAAAAAATTTTGATTCAAGTCGAGTTAAGTTAACGAATCCTATTATTTATACTTAATGTTGTGTTTATATGAACCGATTATTTAACTAGTAGACAAAGTACAAAATTATTTAACTAGATAAAAAATATTATGGTTTTGCCTTTTAGCTTAATAGGTAAAAATTTATCAAAACAATGTAGTTTTGCTTTTTCTTATTCGGATTTTCGGATAACTCGAATTGTATAATTCCTATTCGAGTTAGACCAAAAACTTGATTTTTTATTCGAGTTGATCCATATAACTCAAATAACACGAACTATTTAATTCAAAATTTAAATTTTTTATCAAATATTTTGAATCGAATATGATTTTGTTCACCTCTAATACTAATATCAAATAAATGAAGGGAGAAGAAACAAACCTATTTGATATTTAAAATTACCATGAGTTGGGACAAGTGATTTTTAAATAAAATGATGCTATAGAAATTAAATTAAATATCACACCATCTTGATGACATACGATTCATCGGACACAAATATTACATAAGTGAAATGGAGACAAATGCATATGCAGAATTGGTAGCTAGTGAACAACTTATGATAGGAAATTAACACGTAACCGAAATTTGGTGGGCATTCTTAGAAAAGAGTCTGGCATTGAAACTTGATAATGGTATTAAAATTATAAAATTACAAACAAAGCTTTGAAATTTAAATGATAATTTAAGAAAGAAGCGAGTATCAGTTTCTATGGCATTTATATGATCCTGGTATAATGAAATGATCAGGAAATTATTTTATGGCATTTATTTTTCTGATCTTAATTTAAATAAAGAATTATTATTAATACTTGAGCATATTAAAATGATCTTTTTTCAGTTTTGATTGTTCTCTTGAATGCATTGAACTACATTTCCACAAGACTAAATTATTTTTTACCCTAAAAATGAGGCCTATGCCTGATAAAGCCAAAAAGATGAATTCAGGTGCCAACCAGCTTTCAACGACTGGGTAGGAATATAACAAAGTTATATAACATGATTAACTTAACAATTTTAATCATTATACTATAATATTATATATTTAATTATTATACGAAATGAATTACATATATAAGTAAATATAAAAATAACACAAAATGTTGAAGCCGAAAGTCTTTTTCATTTTTTAAAATGGTCGTATTTTTTTCTATCTAAGACTTCATTTTATTAATGTAATATTTTTAATTAAACACTTTTACAGTGTGATCAAAGTTTTACTCCTTAAGCCACATTTTAGGCAAGGAATCCAACATAAGCTGTAAGGCCAAAGTTCTAAGGGCTTTTGCATGGTCTCCAAACCGTTCACTTTCACATGGGCTTCAGTCTTAAACACAACCACCTCAAAACCCAACTTCCCAAATTGCAATCATGAAGCTCAAGAAAACAATTTTAAGTTAATATTATTGATTTTCGACAATTAATTACGATAATATTTCTCATGATACATAAATTTAAAATGCTAAAATTTGTCCTATAGTAATGATTTGATATAAAGGAGATAGCAAATGTCTGGTCTTGATCAAGGCAAGTCCTACGTTTTCTTTTAGTACTTTGATCTTCTTTTTAGGTCGCACTGTAATCATGATTTAGAATTGGCCCATGCTGTTTTTCAATGCCAAACAAATATCTCAAAAGCAAATTATGTTGGAGGTTTTGAATCAACCTCTCCTCGCCGCCCTCTCTTTTTTAAAAAGATTCCATTAGATATCCAATTGGTTTGTATTTATATAAGTTAAGCATCTACAAATAAATGAAAATTTTGTGTTTGGATTAAATTTAACTAGATTACAATCGAGGTGCATTTCAAGATATTGATAAGTGAAATTCAAATATTTAAATGCTTGACTTCTATGGTTTGCAAGCTTTAATCAAATTAATTAAAATAATTTTTATTTAAAAATATAAATTTTGTATGTAGTTGTGATTAAAGTTGAATCTATAAAGATCCATAATAATTTTAGCCATTTAGTAAAAACAAGTAAAATAGGAATAAGAGTTAATTGCACTGGACATCCCTAAACTCTAACCATCATTCTAAATTTATTCCTAAACTTTAAAATGTTCTAGTTACATCCTTAAACTATCGGTGTTATATCAATTAGGTCCTTACGTTATTAAAAACGTTAAATGACACATGAAATCTTATGTAGCTAAATTTAAAATGAAAATTTTAAAGAAATAGAACGTTGTAGCTTAACTTTTAAAAGTAAAAAAATAAAAACAAAGTAAAATTGAAAAAAAAAAAAGAGTGAACGATACAACTTCTATAAAAACTTTGAAAACCTCAACACTAAGATTTTCAAAACATACAATTTTATAATATTCATTTTTCTTAGCATTTTCATTTAAATTATGTCACATAAGATCTGAAATGTCATTTAATAGTTAAATTAACGATTTAGTAACAAAAGGACTTAATTGGTATAACCTCGATAGTTTGGGGATGTAATTAGAATGATTTGAAGTTTAAGAACCAATTTAGAATGAGGGTCATAGGTTGAGGATGTTTAGTGCAATTAACTCTAAAAGTAAAAGGGGAAGGATTTAAAATTAAAAATCAAATTATCACATTAAAAATGGGAATCTAATCAAAGACAAAATATTGATTTTGATTCATGGATTTGATTATTAATGCAAAGATAAATTTCAATTATTCTATAACTAGGCTATAGTTACAAACAAACACCTAACAATC
Organism: Gossypium anomalum; assembly: GCA_025698475.1. Taxonomy (NCBI): domain Eukaryota; kingdom Viridiplantae; phylum Streptophyta; class Magnoliopsida; order Malvales; family Malvaceae; genus Gossypium; species Gossypium anomalum. The sequence goes on from CM046961.1 coordinate 74,807,941, forward strand.
AATTTTTTTCTTTCTTACTCGATAACCAAGATGAAAATCATTGATGATTTTTCTTAGCGATAAATAAACCTATAACGAACACCTTGGATTTGATTTACCAATACCATTAATAAAGAAAGAGAGCCAATTCTAGCTAACAAACACACAAATAAAATTTATTTAGACTAGATCATATATCAACATAACATGAATAGCATACATAACTTATACCCAATCATGATATTCATCACAAATATAGAACCAATTAAACAATCAAATTCCAATTGACAAGAAAAAATTTCTAAGTTATTAAATATGGTATCAATATTCAACAAACCTAATATTTGTAATTAAAATAGAAGATACACAAATATCAAATAATAAAGAAAAGATTAAGAGTAAATTAGATCTCATAAATTTTTAGAATTAAAATGCCAAAATCTCTTTGACTAGAAAATAAGTTTAACAACTATGGAGAAAATAAAACACAAAAGTAAAATAATATTGAAGGTGGCTTCTTTTGATTCTAAACCTAAAACTATGTATTTTTAAGGAAAATTTTGTATAAAGAGAAAAGATAAAACTACCCTTTAATGAATTAGAGAGTTTTTCTAAGTTTTTTTAAGTTTTTGGAAGATTTATGTCGCGAACTTCTAAGCCATTTTTGGGCACATTCTTCAAGTTTCTTTGGTTTTAAGTCGTAAAATAAGTCTAGTTATATGTTTCAATTCCTTTTGAAATGTATATCATGGGCCTAAATTGTAGTTTTGTAGGTTAAGATATGGCTAAAATACTGAAGTAGTATAAGTTAAGAGTTCAATCCACAAAAACTTGCCAAAATTAATCTTTAAACTCACTTTTCTTTAATTATTTCACCTAATCCATGAAAAACAAAATATAAGACTAAATAAAATAATTAAGAATTTAATAGCACAATTCAAAAGGGAAATTATTACAAATAAATTGGAAATTATTCACTTATTAAATTCTCTACGCTTGAACCATGCTTGTCCGCATGCGTAACAAAATACTAATGCAAATGCAACCTAAAGAAAAATTGAACTCAAAACAACAACTGAAAATATCATTATGTACCAATGAAACAAGTAAAAATGCTTTTATGAACATAATCAGAATCTTGTATGTTAAGCAAAACATAACTGTAAAAATAATTCATACAATTAGGAAAAATTAAAAGCAATAGACCTTCATGCTTATGAGTGATTATCTTTTTTAACAATGTGTAACACCCTATACCTGACCCGATTTATTGGATCCAAGTATAAGACATCACAATACTTACTTAGCTAAATTTTACAATCAATGAAATTCATAATGAATGTATCTTTTATTTATTTGAACTCCTTTCTAAGATAATAGGTTTGAATAATACATTTATCATTTATCACAAAACTTTCAAGGTAAAATAAAACCTTACAATAAATTGATTAAATAGACAGACATGTTTGTAGCAAGTATTACTATTTATCATTTGAAAAACACGTTTCCATAATGTCCCTCTATATACATAATACTACCCTCGATTTATCACCATGGCGCATTCCTAGCTTGATCCCTCTTGGCGTACTGGTTCAACTCACAGACCTGCAAACCAAAACACGTTTATAAGTTTCCAAGGAAACTAGTGAGTCTCACTCATGTTTACCTTTTTACAAAGACGTAGATTCTTTAAACTCAAGGGTCTGAGTTCCATCTCAAACATTGGCGGATACATCTCTGATTCTTGGTTGGTGGATAACCATATGTCAATCTCTGCACTTAACTATCTTATAATCCTTTCTCCCAACTGGCGGATCTCAAACTTTACACCATATTTCGAATCCCATTACATGATTTCTTTGATGTTTGTAGTTAGTTATGCTTCTCAGAATGATACCCAATGAATATTATTCTTGGAGGATTCCCTTACAGGACTCATCGATTGCCAAAATATCAGTTACATCATATCTTCAAATTAGTCCAAACAATCATACTTGCTTAGAAGAACACAACATTTCAATAAACGTAATAGAGTTCCATATAATATTATTGTAGCACCTAAGAAATTCCAGGTTTGGCAGACACTTGCACCCCCAACATTTTGAATGTCCCAAAATATCTGTCATGACAGATCACTAAGATGGATTCATTAGTTTGTTACTCTGTCAAGAATGCTATGAAAAATGTCTTACAGGCATACCCAAATCTCACTAAAAAAAGACTAGCATCTCACCACTTGATCATTATAGAATTCACTCTACAGATTTCCCAAGATAACACGCCATAAAGATTTCAAGTGAATTTGTGATAAACCGTAATTTATACATATTTTTATCCAATGTTTAACACATTTATGAATGAATTCTCCTTAGATTTGGTGAATTTGGTGCTCCTAATCCTTTAATTTCATGCTTTACACTTAGGTGAGCATAGGAGAGTGAAAAGAATAAGAAACGGGCCAAAAACGGAGAAAATGGGCCGACGTGAAAAAACAACACGGCCTGGACTTCCTCACACGGGCAGAACACACGCCCGTGCCATTCTAACAGGCTCGACCATGGCCTAAAATAACCTCAGCACAGGCGTGTTGATCTCTCAGCCTTGACCACAGCCTGAAGTAATCGCACACGGGCGTGTCCCTGCGGAGCCCTAGTTAAGTTCTATTCGGAAAAAGGGCAATTTTTAGGACTTTTAGGCATTCCAAAGCCTATTTAAACACCCTAGAGGAGGACTAAAAGGGAGACAGAGAGAAGGGAGTAAGGAATTACTCCAAGGGAGCCGATTGATCCATCTTAGAAGCCGGATTCACCATCAAGACTGAAGATCTCTCCTCAATTTCCCTTCAGGAGTTTTGGGTTTTCCTTATGTTTTGTATTCTTTATTCTTCTGAGATGTTTTCCTATTTAGTTATGAACTAAACCCCCTAAATACCTAAGGGGAATGAAACCTAAGACGAATCTTATTATTATTTTCTGAATTGTATGATAAATATTTAACTTGTTCTTAATTATGTGTTCTTAATTCTTGTTTCGGTATTTTAGGATATTGATTCAAGTTAATGCTCTTAGTTAGAGGATGAATAGTCCATGTCTAAGAGTGACTTTGTCATAATTAAGCTGAGTTGATTGTGCGCCTAGAGATAGGGTGACAAGATTTTACCGGATTAGGGTGAAACCTAATAAGGGGATCTATAGATCGAGTTAATGCAACCCTAGGGTGTTAATTAGAAAGAAATTTCAATTATTCAATTTAGGGTTAGACGTTATTAGTCTTGAATAGGGATAATAACATAAATTAGGGATTTCTACGGAACTAGTTAAATGAACAAATAGTCCGATTCGGAGTCAAAATAACAAGTGAAGTCTAGGTGGATTTTTCCTTAGGTATTGTCTTAATTCAATCATTTTTCCAAAAGTAATTCCCCAATTCTATTTTCTGTAATTTCTTGGTTTAGTTAATTATTTAATTAAAACAAACTCCATTATTCTTAGGCTAGATAATAAAAAGGCAATCATTACTAGTACTTTTAGTTCCTTTGGGTTCGATAATCTGGTCTTGCTAAAGCTATAGTACTGTTCGATAGGTATGCTTGCCTACATCGTGATAATAATTAGTCTCAAGAATGATTAATTATAAATTTATAAAACTTATCACGAAAAATCACGATCAATTTGCCATAGAGGCTTTCCATGAAATTCACCACAAAGGTTTTTCATGAAATTCATGTTTACTGTCCTAGCGGACCATTTCTATGGATGCCATGGGGCTTCTCCAACATGGTATTATACCTTCACCCCCTTTTGGCGTATTATCATATGATGCCATGTCCATGGACTTTCCACAGATTTATTTAGTGATTTGGTAGTCCGATTAGCAATATACCTACCCTACCGGAGGCTACACAATAAATCTCTATTTTCATAATGATTTGGCTATTCGGTTAACAATATATCTACCTTACTAGAGGTAACAAAAATGAATCTTTTTCTTACCTTTTTATATGACCCAAAATTGTCAGGTACTGGAATCATATAATAGGAAAGTATTAGGAAATGACTACACACACGCCAACAACAACATCTTATCACACAATGTCATATCATAATTCACATTGTTCACCTCATTTACGTATTTGTAGATTCCTCTCAGACACACACATATACACATAATTTCATGACATGCAGGAGTTAGGTTTAGAGACTCACCAGAGACTCACATTTATCTCAACCCAGAGCTTCTACTTTGATAGTATTTCCTGATCAGGCAACAACAATTGCCTAAACGATCATAAGATTTCTATTAAAATCTTCATTACAGACATTTTACTAACATTTCAACTAAATGCGACCCCCATATAGGGCCTTTCTGTACACTCTTCCCTTCTATAATCGTAATGTGCAAAGTTGTAAGATTTATATGAATACAGAACCATCCGCTGATTAAACTAGATTTTTGTTCGACTAGATTTTTGTTCGATCTTAACAAAGAAGAAGAAAGTGCTGATGTTATAAAGAAGAACCTGAACATTAAGCAGAAAGAAAACTATAATAGCTTACCCAAAAAAGGCTATATCGAGTCACTTTTTGGCGTTTAAGTCTTTTTCGCTAAGGGTAAAAAATGAGTAAGTTAGTGAAATATTTGTTTTTGCTGGGTGGTGTATTTTGTGGGTTCTTCATTTGGCAGACTCTAGAATTTGGCAAACTTTAAGATTTGGTGGACTCTTTTGTTAAGCAATCTGCCAACCTCAGATGTTTTGGGTGAACTCATTAGTTTGCAACTTGATAGATTTGTTTCCGTGTTTTAACCTGAATACGATGGATCAATAAGTAATGTTGGAGTTTAGTTGAGACCTAGTTAGAATTGAACTAGGGTACTGTAAATTATTAAAATTTAAAATATGAAGTGAGTTTATTCAATAGAATCAAGGGCGATAGTGGGATTTTCTGGGAATATAAGGATATCAATTTCCTACATGTATTACTTTTACATCTTTTTCCCTAATTTATCCTTTAAGTTTCTAAAAAACCTTAAAGTAGAAAGCTTCAAACAAAGAATGTTTTTTGTAATTAGTCGACACCATTTTTTGTACCAACTTATCGGTAATTTCAAGACAACCCTTAGGTTTTTATCAAAAGAATTTATGTATTTGCAATTGTGCATGCATGGGTTTTTAGAGCGAGTTGTAAGGAGGGAAACTTCCTAATCCTGGGTTGTATGCTACCGATATATGCATGCATGTTAAATTTCATTAGTTTAATGATCTAATATTTATATTTGTTTCTCATCTAGCTCAAGAAGCTAGCAAAGGTCCGAGCAATAAAGGCGAAGGACCTGCAGAGTAGATTCCTATTTCGAAGTTTCTGGTGAGTCCCTTCTTACTCATTTTGTATTATTGACTTCTCAAATAATATAAATTGTGTAAGGTAAGTATTCCTGCTCTAAATAAGTTAAGATGTGGTGTTTGGATATACGTGTGTATCAACCAGCGTTGTTCTGCATGAGTAAGGTCAGTTTTGATGTAAATACCCTCCTTGTTGCACAAGCCCAGTACCGATTATATATGATATGTAATATATATAATATATGAGAAGGAGATCTATTTGTGATACCTCCGGTAGGGTAGCTACATTGGAAATTGGACTGGCAGATCACGAGATCATGTATTCAGCTTAACATAAATGATATGAGGAGTTAGGGTGGTATATATATATATATATATATTTATATTTATATGAATATGGCTGACTAAAATGATTTTGGGATTCTGGGTCTGTGGCTGGCACAAGGATGGATCATTTGAAAATGTACACAGTTTTGGAAAGTGATGGTTAATTTTACGGGTAATGACCACCCATGTGTTGTGCCTACTTTGGCGGAATGGGTCCGTCTAAATATTGTGAATGCCATTTGGCATATTGTGTTAATATCTCATGGTTTCACCGAAAAGTCCGATGCTCTTTATGAGTGTTAATTCTTATTTACCAGTGGTATCCTTGTATATTATTTGTGTTTTTCTTTTTGTGTGGAACTCATTAAGTTCGTTTGAACTTACTTGGTTATCTTTTCCTTCTTAGGCGACTTGTTATTGTAAAATTATTTTCATTATTTATTCCATATTCTTTTGGGTACTATCCTCGAAGTACTTCCACGTATTTCGTTATACAAACTATATTACAATTTGACTCATGAACTTAAGGACACCTCCGTTCTTACTTCTTATATTTTTTCTGTTATACTTAAACTATAAACTGTAATAACCCTACTCGTGCTCGAGACTGGGACAAGGAACGGGGCATTACTGTACACGAACATGACGTTTTCAAAAAAATTCGGGCTATAAAATTTTGTTTCCAAATTAAAAACAATCAAACATAATCATAACGTCCCTATTATGGGCCTACGAGACCCAAAACATACATTAAAAATGGTCTGGGACTATACCAAGGACTTAAAAAGATCTTAAGAAAATTTCCTAGGTTTAGCCTCACATGCCCGTGTGGAGGTAATGCACATGCCCGTGTGCTTTGAGACACGCCCGTGTCCCTTACCCGTATGAAATTAATTGAATTTATTTCTCATTTTGAACCTTCAGAGGTTTTCACACGACCGAGCACACGCCCGTGTCTTTGGCCCGTGGCCTTCACACGGCCTAAACAAGCCCATGTTGTCGCCCGTGCCCAAAAACTCGAGCACTCTGTTTATGATGTCATCATGCATTTAGGGACACACGGCCAAGACACACGCCCGTGTGCTAGGTCATGTCCTCCACACGGTTGAGACGCACGGTCGTGTCTCTACCCGTGTGTTTACTACCATGCATTCTGACTTAAAAATTTTGGGTGCAGGGGACACACGGCCGTATCACACGCCCATGGGGTTGACCGTATGTCACATACGGTCTAGACACACGCCCGTGTTTCTTTCCGTATGGACCATTTTAGAGGTTATTTCTAAGTCTTTGGTCACCTTTGACATCCTCACTCATTTTTAAACTTCAATGATGCTTAACATGGCCTAAATATGCTTAAGTTCTACCATAATTGGTCAATTACATGATTAGTAGGATTACAACCTACATCAATATAGGTCATATCCCAAGGCCATATACAAAATGAATAAACATATCATTCAAGCCTTTACATTGGCTAGCCAAATGATACATACAACAAAGTGACCAAAATACCTATACATGCCATTATCACAAAATAAAAGTTAGGACAAGTTGATGGTGTCGATAATGCTCCAACCGCCTTCCAATATTCATGAGTCCGCGAGCTCTGAAAAGCATGGGGAAGGAAAAAGGGAGTAAGCATTAACATGCTTAGTAAGTTCGGTAACGGAAAAGTAAACTTACCAATTATTTAACATATATTTATTATAGGTATTCATTCCAACAAGTATAGAATAATTCCCTAGCACATCCACTCAAACATCAAGTTAGTTCATGTCAATAGATTATTTATTAACATTTTGATAAGCTCATCCATTCAAAAATTTCGATTTCTATTTCATATTTTAGTCCCATTGAATTTTCTCGGAATCTCGATGGATATCCCTTTTTCCGTCAAATTATACTAGTGATCATTGCAAATAAACTGTTAAACGATACATGTTAAAGTGTTACACGTTACTAAACATGAGACTCTAGTATCGTATATGTGTGTGGTTTTTGTGGATGCATGACAAAATGTTTGCGTTGTGGTTATTTCACTCATTCACTGAGCTTGTTTAAGCTCACCCACTATTTTCAACATTTGCATATTAGTAACAGTTCGGTGTGGGCGGTGTGGTTGTCCTAGGGAGTGATCCAAGGAAGACTCATTTATTCTCATAGGTGTTCTTTTAGTTATTTTTGTATTGGGAAATAAGGCAATGTGGTAGACTTGTTTAGTGCCATGATATGTTTGGATTATTTACCGACTTTGTTTATTTCAGTTTTGGAAGTTTGTGCATTTATATGTTTGCTTATGTTCATGAACTTTAATAATGACTTGATGTATCTTGCTTGGACACATTTTGATGATTTGAACTGTTAAATTTAGCCGTTGGATAATTATTTATTAAAGTAAGTGATGCATAATGCTTAGAATTTGTTTTGGAATGAGTTAATTGCATATGTATACTGCACTTTTATGTCCATTGGTAGAGGTATTGATATTCGGGATTTAAAATCGATACCTCTGTGTTTTAAAATGTGCAGGGAGTCAGAATAGAGATTTGGTATCGATACCTTTGCTCAAGTATCGGTACTCAGGGTCAAAGTATCGATATTTCATGATAGGTACCGATAATTTTCGGGACTTTGGGATTTAGTCGAGAAAAAAAAATGCAAGTTTTTCCTGATGGTATCGATACCACACAGAGGAAATAACGATACCCTAGTGTTAGTATTAATACCTATGGACACAGTTTGAGAATTTTGCTAAATGAAACTTATGCGTGTTAACGCTCATTTTTGGGATTATGTTTTATATGATTTGCATGTAACATTGGTAAACAACAAGTATAATTGACTTAAACCTATATGAATACTAAAATAGAAAACATTTCGATTAAAATGAATATTTACTTGTTGTATATGACATCAGATGGTGGTGTGGCATCCCGTATTTGGGGTTGGCGACCAGGCCGAGTATAGGGTGTTACATGCACTTTCATATCATTTTTCATGACATTTGCAATATTAAATTCGCTTGTTTCCTATGACTATGGTATATTGAACCTTAATGTTTATTTGGTATTTTTAAGATACTTTGGTGATTTCTTTGCACATGATTAGTTCACTTGGTCTTTTTTTTAAAAAAAATTCTTGATGTAACCATTTTATTTCTCCTAAGCTTTATTTGATTTTTTATATAACAAAAAGGGAGAGAAAGCAAAGGTAAATTGTTGATAGGCAAAGGTAAATCGGTTGATTAATATTTGATATTGTTCTAAATTAAATTTATGCAAATTATGTGACCAATTTTTTTTACAATGAATGTCAAATTTCTAATATATGTCATTTTTTTAGAGGGCCTTAAATTGAAAATGACTTTTATAAAGGGGAGCAATTTATTCAAAAACAAATTTACCAAATATTTTATTATATAAAAAAGGGGGAGATTATTATACAAAGCTTTATTTGATAATATTTTTTGATATAACAAATTAGAATATTTTTGAATAAATTTTAAAGTTGAGTAAACTTGGCAAAATAATATTTCAAATGAAGTCTAAGAGATAAAATTTTGAATCTTATACTTTGAATTCTTAGAAAATTTTTGAATCAACTTTTAAATCAAGTTGAAATGGTTTCAATCAAGTTAGAAATTTTCAATCAAAGTTAAACTGTTTTTAAAATAAGTCAGTATAGCTTCAGGCCAAAAAGTATTGATACTTTTTGGCCAAGTACCGATAGTTTCCAAAATATTGATACCCCTTTAAAAATGGGTAACAAATTGATATTTTTTTTCTCAATCAATTCAATTAAATATCGGTCTAGTATCGATACTTTTTCATATGGTATTTGATAAAATTCCATTGGTATCGATATATTTAGCTCCAACAGTCATTGAATTTTGCATTAAATGAAAAAGATATCTATACCTTTTTTAGCCAATATCGATACTCGTAGTTGTAAGTGAATTAAATGCATTGGTTACTTCATCCCTAATAGCTCTATTCATGTCTTCAACAACCACAATGGTTGAAAATCAATTAAGGGATATAAATATCAACTTCCAAAGGTCCTACAATAACAAGAGCGATGATTAAGCTTAAAGATCAATAAAAAAACAACTTTGTGCTTACAATTCTCAACAATTTTCTTTAAACACTCATGAGCTTCCATTGTATTCATTTTCAACTCAAGTGTTTCTTCTTGTATTTGTGCTTAATTTGCAAACATTCTGATCTTATAAAGGTTATTTCTTTGTTTGTTTATTTGTATCTCTTTGAGAGGGTTTGTCTTAAGGTTTGGGTAGAAACCTTAATGGAGTTTGTAAGGTTAAACGTTGTTCTCAAAAGTTGTCAAATTAATGAATTTGGAAAAATCCTTAGTAGTGGAAAACTATAGTGGAGTAGATAATTGGGCCCGAACCACTCTAAATTCTTGTATACAATTTTTCTATCCTTATTCTCTAACATCCACAAAATTTTTTAAAAATCAATTCACCCCCTCTTGACAATTTCGGTTTGATTATTTGAGCTAACAAAACCTAAAACCAAGTATTTATAAGGCAAAATTCATATTAAAGAGAAAAAGACAAAAGTGCTCTTAATGAATTGGAGAGATTTTTCAAGTTTTTGGCAGATTTGAGTTGCGAATTTCTTGGGCTTTTTTGGACATCTTCCTGATTTTTTTTTTTTGTCTAAGTCGTCCAATAAGTCTTGTCAGATGTTTTGGTTCCCTTCGAAATGGTATATCATGGGCGCAAGTCGTAGTTCTGTAGCTCAACGTATGACTAAAATATTGAAGTAGTGTAGTTAAAAGTTCAATCCACAAAAAATTGCTAAAACTAATTTTTATGCTCACTTTTCTCCTGTTATTTCATCTAATTCATAAACAATAAAATATGAGACAAAATAAAATAATTAAGGACTTAGATAGCACAATTCAAAAAGGAAAATTATCACAAATAAATTGGAATTTACGCACTTATCACATTGAGTGCTTGTACTTTTTTTGATTTAAAAATCTTTACATTTTCCTACAGTTTTGCAATTATAAAAAAGGCAAAATATATTTTTTAACCTTTAATAGTTATATATATTTTTTCAGTTTGTTCCTTGCTATTTAAAAGTACATAAAATTATAAAAAATTAAAAGTTGTTATATTTTCAATAAAAAAATTCTAAAAGAATTAAAAAGAAAAAAAATTAAAACTTTCCAAAAAAATTATTAAAATAAAACTCTTTAAAATTAAATAAAAACATTTTTTAATTCATAAAATTTTAAAAAGGTTCCCAAAAAAAAAAAAAATAGTTATGTACTCCTTAAATGATAATAAGGTATCTCTAAAGTTTGAGTTATCCATTCAGTAGTATTAAAATTAAATTTGAACAAATATTTTTTATTTAATTTCAAAATTATATTAAAATCCTATTTAATATTGACAAAAAGAATAACTTAAATTTGAAGAGACTTTATTATTATTCAAGACGTAAATAACATAATTCTTTTTAAATTTTAAAACTTTATGTGTTTATAATTTTTGAATTTTTAGATGAATTTTTTAAAATATATATAATTTTTAATTATTAATTATTTTTATTGAAAATATAAAAATGAATTTTTAATTTTTATGTATTTAAAAAGCAAGGACCAAATTGATAAAATTTATAAAATATGAGGGCTAAACAAGTTATTCAATATTTTCTATAGTTGCAAAATTAGATGAAGAGATTAAAAGTTTTAAATAAAAAAAATAGGTGGACTCAATTTCACAAAATTAAAATAAATAGATTAAATTTTAAATTTCAATAGAGTAAAACAAGCTTTAACATATTTAAATCTATTTTTAATTAGTATTGAAAAAGTTTAATTAAGCCAACTTGATGAGATAAATATAGGAGAATGAAATTGTTTGAAATAGAACCCAAACTAAAGGAGGATAACTTGATGATATATATATATATATATATATATTCGATGATTGGGGAAGGCAATAAAATTATTTGAGATTGAATTCAAACACTTATATCTATATTATAATGATATTTAGGAGGATTTTTATCTTAAACCCAACTTTAAAAAACCTCAAAATAATAAAGTGTAAATCTCAAATATTAAAACATAGAAATATTTATGTGGGAGCACAAAAGGGTTGTTTTCTTTTTCTTGGAATCTTCACTGTGATAATAATAAATACCTCGACCGTACTATTCTTGTTGATGAAAGGTCTCTGATAAAAGTCCCAACATATTTATTTATCTTACTGCACCCGAAGTCGATCCTTACCCATAGCAAGGAAAATGCAGTTGGGTATTTAGTAAAATAATCAACCAAACCTGAGCTGAGTTTATGTTTTGCCTGTATTTTCTGACCCACAAACTTGAGGCTTTAATTACTTGAAAACATTATTCTCAACAAGTTCAGCATCCAATGAGTTGAAATTATTGCCAAACCTATGGAAAAAAAAAAAAAAAAAAAAAAAAAAGGAGGCCACCAAAGGCCTACTGCTTCCATTGTAGCCTGCACTAAATAAACAGTTCCTAATAAATGTTTACTGAAAGTGAAGGAAATGGAAATGTAAACATTTGCAAAAAATAGGAATCTTTCCATGGTGATATGGTTCCCATTCAAATTATAAACAGGACCTACTCGATTAAAAGCACATTTTGGAAACTTGGTTACCAACCATGGCCATTTCCAATGAATAAGATAAGAGGGTCCACAGAAGAAAAAAAAATAAAAAGGAAATAATCCCCATACCAAACAAAATTTGCAGATATACAAAACAAGCTTTTCATTGCTGAAATTATTGGTTACCCAAATGCAGTTTTCCTGTAAACTTCAACCGCCCAGAGTTTTAAAACATTAGTTATGCCCCCCCACGAACTCTCCATGATTGTTTACTGCCATACATGTCTTTGTCACTAAAACCATTATCTCCTTCTAACAACCTTGACCACGCTTAAGCTATCACCATTATCATTATTTTCTTTTTGGAGAAACAAAAAAATCAATGTCAAACTCTGAATCTGAAGTTATTTCGTCTTCATCTTCTTGTGATTTGGTTGAGGCATCTCCAGTTAAGGTTCAAGTGGTTTCCAAATCTGTATCCGACCTCCTTCTTGACAAGTTCTTTGATGTGTCTGAATTCAACTTCGATTATTCCAAGAGTGGACTCTGGTCTCCCCCTGTTCCAAGAAGTGCTTTTTTAAGCTCCCCTGGGACAATATTCAATGACCAAGAAATGCTCCAAAGGCTCAAAATTGTCATGGAAAGACGTCGTCGTACTAGAAGATTCAATGTTCGTTTCAACATACGGCTCTCTTTCTTTCATATTTCATTTCACCAAGTGGGATTCCACTAAATTCGGATTCAATTCTAACGCTGCCATGAATCTTTTTTTTTTTTTTTTTTTTTTTTTTTTTTTTGCAGGTATTTTGCTGTTCTTGAAGGAACTGCAGGAACATTGAAAAGGCAAAAACAGAGAATTTATGTAAATTTTACTAATTTTTTTGGAGAAATATATAGTGAATAGTATACATTTGCTAACTCGTTCATCTGCAATTCATCCTCTCTTTTTTTTGTTCTGGTAATTTTTTTGGGAATGTTTGGTTTGTTGGAAATTAGCGAAAACCCAATTTTCTCAGAGGTATATCTTCCAATCTTGAATCTCCAAGGGCTTAAAACAACATTGCAATTTGAATGACAGCTTGTGATTGTTCATCTAATGTTCAAAAACGCCTAATTCTCGTTGTCATAGTCTCCCAAGCTACTGTTGCATTAGATTTAAAATTGACGTAAATTGATTTCAAGATCCTAAATGTGAATATGGTATGCATATCAAGGAAAGAAGATGTGGTTTTGTTTAACATTGTCACATAGGTATAATCATAATTTAATCCCTTAACGTTTGCATATTTGGATAATTTGGCCCGTATTCCATTTTGGGCTAAATTTAATTCCAACTTGAAAAAAAATTAAATTTGAACATTTATTTTTTTAAAAAATTGAATTACTATTTTTTTAACAAAAATATTGGTAAATATTAAAATTTTAAACATAACAATATGGGTACTTGCTATTTTTGAATTTTTTATATTTTTTTTCGTATTTTTGTATTTTTTTAAAATATTTTTATGATTTTTGAATTATTTGTTGATGATATAATATAGTCAAATAGTATTATGACAACGTTGATAGTCATGTGGGTTGTCACGCCAACATCATTAAAAGATTAATGTTTTAGTCAACATTTCTATTAAAAAAATAGTTTGCCTCATTTTGATAGGTTTATGAATTATGATCAAATTTAACTTAAAAATTATTAAATTGACAAAAATATATATATTAAAGGTTAAATTTATCATTATACCATTTAAATAATTTAATATACAATAATACATGAAATAAAAAATTTAAATACCTTTTTAAATAATTAATATAAATCACATGTTAAATTTTATATTAAGTATACAAACTATATTTTACTGAGTATTAATTAATTATTTATGACTACATCAAAAATTCATTAAAGATATTTTTTTCTTTTATTTTGTAAAAATTCATTAAAGATGTTAATATAATAATCATTAATATAACACTTTTCATTGCTCCCAATACCCTAATTTCCCACCAATCATAATTCATAAGTTCAAAGACAAACCAAACTAATATTGGGAATGGTAGCATTGGTTACGAAGAAAGAACAAATGGGAGTGTTTCAATAACTTTATTATAAAATCTTAAAAGCTAAATAATTTATTATTTCAACTTTTCAAGTTCGTAGTTATCTCTCCCAATCAAGGACGAAGCCAGAATACTTTTTTAGAGGCAGAATGAAATTTTAATTTTTAATAGTTTATATATTTATAATTTTTAAAGGATTAAATCAATTTTTTTTATAATTTTAGGGGAGGCCAAAGTACAATTTTACATTTATTTATTTAAAAATTTTAAAGGGCCTAAATAGCAACTTTTCATTTTAAGGGGGATCGGCCCTGCCAACCCCCCTAATTTCGCCTTTACTCCTAATAATGTTACTTCCAAGATTTGAAACCCAATAATCTTAGTTTTAATATTTAAATTTACATTCTCCTCTTAAGAGTGTATCTGATTATTCCACGCGACCATTTGTTAGTATTATAAAACTATTTTAATTTCAAACTCAGTACGTTTAACAATACTTGTATGATGAAAAAGTAAAAGCAGTAGAGAATGAGGTCTAAATATGTAATGTTTTCAAGAGAATTTAAATATAAGTATAATTACAATAAATTCATTTAAATAACTATAATTAAAATTAATTGTTATAATATATAATTAAATTATTAATTAACATATATTTAACCTCAATCAAAATAAATTTAAATAAAATTCATGATACAACTTAAATAAAAAGTAATATCAAGATGTAGTGTTTATTAAACACATCATAGTATCCAAAAGTTTCACATCTAAGTTCTTAAACTCTGTTTGAATCAGGAAAGTACAATAATTTGGGGGTTTTTTCCGTAATAACATGAAAAAGAATTATTTATCAGAATAATATGAAAATTCTTTTAATTACTAGAATAATATGAATTGTGTATGAAAATCTCAAATTGACATGATGGCTAATGATTTGGAGTTACTAGAAAGAAATGGTTGTGTCAAAAAGAAACATAGAATCCTCGTAATTCGAAATTGACAGTCGACATGCTAATTTAAGTTCCTAATGGCTTGTCAAGTTGGAACTTTGGAATTTTTTTATATTTTTAAAATTATTTTTTATATTTTGAAATTTAAAGAGTTTATTTTTATATTTTTTATTTTAAAAATATGATTTTATTTATTTTTTTAAAAAATTATAAATTTTAAAATTTTATGGTTTTTATTTAAAATATGAAAAATTAATTTTAAAAATTTATTAACAATTTTTATGTATTTTTTAAGGGTGAAAACCAAATTAGCAAAAAATTTACAAATAATATCTATTTTAGAAGAAAAAAAATTAAAATGAATTTGGGCTTCCACATGGTGCAAATAGTAATTTAAAGCTTGAATTTCATTGTGTATAAAATTTAATCAAAATAATAATATATTGAAAGTAATCGCTACAAGTGCGAACAATAGTATCCATTTTAGACGGAAAAGATTAAATGAGCTTGGACTTCCAGATGGTGCAAATAGTCTTTTAAAACTCGAATTCCATCTGATATGGTTGCACTTCCATTTTCTAACCTCTAATCTCTATTCAATAAGTACTCATTGCTTGCTTTTAAGTTTTTATGATTTTTTTAATACATTTTTATGCCATTTTTAGCTACTTGATACATTGTTTCATTATTTGGATTTGTATTTGATCCATTATCTAGTGTGTATAATTTATAAGCTGACAAAGATCCTTTTACTCTTTTAAAAATTAAAATTTAGTTATTATACTTTTAATTTTGATACATTGAGTCCTTGTACATTTTTTTTAAAATCCTTGATCCCTCCATTTTTTTTTTTGTTAAAGTTAATGATGTCAAAAATAAAATAACTTTTTAGCCCTCAACATTTACATTTTTTGTCAATTTAGTCTTCACCCTTTAAAAGTACATAAATTTTTTAAATAAAATTTAAAAATTAATTTTTCATATTTTAAATAAAAATCATATTTTTTAAAATAAAAATTATAAAAAATAAACTCTTTAAAATTTAAAAATAATTAATTTTTAAAATATAAAAAAAATTTCTAAAATTCCAACATGACAAGCCATTGATAATTCAAATCGGCATATCAACTGCCGATTTGGGATTACAAGGATTCAATATTTCCTTCTGACACAATCATTGTCTCGTAATTATCCTAAATCGTCAACGGTCATGTTGATTAGAAATTCTCATGCATATTACATATTATTCCGGTAATTAAAAAAATTTTCCAGTAACTTTTTCTCATATTATTCTGGAAAAAAAAGCCAATAAATTGGGTTTCGAGCTAATGAATTTTAAATTAATGTTGACCATCATCCTGCAGTTTCTTAATATTATTAAAAATTTCCCTCCAGGTTCGTTAACGTGTTTCCATTTCTAGTATTTACATTATTATGCAAATTTGCATGAACTTTCAAGATTAAATTAAATAAAAAATGGAATCATTAGGTGGTACCAGTTACATTCTCACTGGATTAATGGAAAGAAAAATAAAAAGATGCTAATTTGGAAACACATGGAAATCACATGCTAATCATGTGGTCATCTGATTTAGATAGGTAACCAATCCCCAAAATCAACAACTCATTCCTTTGCAGAAAAAACCTTTTGTGGGGTCCCATTTGCATGCATTTTACCAAGAGAACAAAAAAAATTTTGGTAGGATAGACAGCCAAAGAAAATCTTGTTTTGCCTTCTGCAATGTCTGAAATACACTCCAGACCCAGGCTGGTCCCCTGTTCTGTTTCTGCTTTGTAACAAAACAATATTTTTTCTTTTGCATAAACAAGATCTACCCTGTTCAATCCTTTATTTGGGAACAATGGTAAAAAATTAAAAGAGAAAGGCATTGAGAAAATTCAAAGGAAAGAGCTTTCAGGGTTTCAAATTTTGGACTTTTACCCCTTCAAGCAGTGAACTTTCATCAAGTCCTATGTAGCTATGGAAGTACCTGCCAAAGATTGAAAAATGTAATGCAATTATGACCTTTGGGGAGACACAATGGGACCCCTGATGATGTGCACCAATGAACATGTCTTTTTTTTTTCCTTTGATTTCTGTTCTGTAATAGTTCATGGAATTATCTTGCAACTGGCAAATGTTCAACAGAGATCCTCCATCCCTTCTTTTAAAATACTATATCTCCATACTTCTTTTCTTCACTTCCTACCATATTCTTTCCTTTAATTTCCCTCCTATAAACATCACATCTTAATTCTCCCTAGCTGTCAAACTTGCTATTAAACCCTCTTTTTATTGTTTGTATTCTGCATTGATTTTTTTATGTTTCACAATTGTTGTATGTTTCAATCCAATATTCGCTAGGTGGCAGGATTAGAAGCTCCTTTTTCGGATAAAATTTGCATCTAAATAGCATTACTTGTTAATATTTACAAAAGGAACTGAACTACATACCATTGCTTAAACAGAATGTACCAAAGTTTAGTTCATAAAAAAGAAGGGAAAAAGATAAAAAAAAAGAAGATAGAAAAAAAAGCAAGAAGTTAGGTCTAGGCAGTGTTTGAGGCATGTATATAATAAGATCTATAAGAAGATGAACTTTCAGGTATCAAACAACTTCTCTAATGGGCATCCATCACACTCATGTATAATTGTTTAAGAGGTATTTCGAAAGGGACATACCCTGCAACATTGCCATCAATATCAGACTGCAATAGCACTTTGTTCCAAACTTTCTTTCCCTGTAATGCCATCTTTTAACGTTTGAAAATAAATATTGTAGTCCTTCTCTGGGGGTGGGTTTTCAGGGTCCACTGTGAATGGCTCACTAAATGGAACCACACTTTTAACCTGTAAAAGAAACAACAATGTAAATGAAGAAATCAAAACAAAATACTGGACATCTAACATTTAACCACAGCTATATGTTCAGCCTAGGTTACAGTAGACAATAACATCAAATCCTCTCCGTCAACACATAATTTGAAGCTTGTCAAACATTCATACTTAACTCCTCAAGCTTTGATTTATGTTCTTTTTAATGTCCATCAATGCTTTCTAGGTTAATGGTAAAATGTATCATTAATTTGTATCAGCAGTAACACAACTCAACCATTTAGGTGAAGTGATTTAAGATCTAGAATGCTGAAACCAAATATGATTTGATATGATTCATCCCAATGCAAAGCTACAGGCATCAGTAGAAGAAAGAAAAATATGATTTAACATAATAGCAAGTAATAGACTAACCTCGAATGTCTTGTCACATGCATATGGGCTTTCCAAGGCAGCAATGCATATGAGAGCAATTTCTTCTCTTGATATCTTTCCCTGTATTGTCAGATAAAGAATTTAGAAAGAAAACAGAGTTCTAGCCACACTAAAAATGTTTATGTTCGGAAAACAAGTTATGAGGTAGAACTGTATCCACCTTATCAGTGGCCCAATGCTCATACTAGCAGAATTATAAGAAAGGAAAATATTTTTTTGGATGTCTAGCATTGATAACCACAGTTAGGAATATTAGACAAGCTTAGTCACAACTAACTGTTCAGTTTAATTCAATGACATACCGTTATATTGTCTCCTTGATCAAAAACGAGATCAGCTCCAGCAGGTTCTTCAGTTAATGCACAAGGCCTTACAATTGTATAAGGAATTCCACTCTCTCGTATCAAATCCTCACCCTGTTATAGAGGGAAAAAAAAGTGTAGGGTAAAACATGGATTCCAGCTTCATAGCTAAAGAACTAATGATAGAGAGAGAGACGCTTCAGCTGAGCATGGAACAGATAATTACAATTAACTTACCAAAACTAGTACTTAAGTAATATCTCATTAATTTAATAGATTTGCTCAAGGTACTCAAATTATGAAATTGAAAAAGAAGGGGTCTCCAAAATCATAAAGGGTAAAAGAAAATGTTGGTTGATGTAGTAGAGCTTCTCATCAATAATTGCCTTCTTGTAGGAAGGTGCTGGAAGCATATCAACTCTAAATCTATTTCTGACACTAGCTTGATGGAAAATGCATCATATATGGGGAAAATAATACCTCAAATATTATACATTCAAGCATTTCTACAGTTCAATAGTGGAAACTTTCTAGTTTTGAAACCAATACCGTGTTCACACGCTCAATGTATTGTATCATTATGGTAAGCATTAAGAAGCTGGTTTTTTTCTGTCCAACAAATATTTAATCCTTACAGCATGATGCATAAATAGAACTACATGCATAGAAAATAACCTTCAACTTGAATGTTAAGACAAAATCCAATTCCTTATTCAAGCGCACAGCAGGAGGTTGTTTGCTCAGGTCAATGCCAGGCCTGTCCGGTCTAGTAACTCCTGCAGAGCTCACGTGTACAAACCTACAAGTGAAGCAACAGATAAATAATCGAATAAGACCCCCATCATCAGCACCTCCCTCCCCGAAAAAAGAACAAGAATAGACCGGATTATAGAGAGAATCTGATAGAATGAAGAGAAAAGAATATGAACCTGGGACTGATAGGATCCTTTATGTATGCTTTTATGGTAGATAGTGGAAGCTCAAAAGGTCCTTCTACAAAAGTGGGATTCAGTTTCCCATCATATTCAAACTTGCTGAACATGAGCTGGAATAATTTGCATTCCTCGTAAACAGTTTGGTAAAATCTCAAAATTCAGAAAGATAAAAAAGCATAGACAAAGTGGCAAACCTGAAATGATACGACATTACTTGGATTGAAGGGTGAAGCGTCAGATACAGTCCGTGCTCGAAATACAGGCCTCAGTGAAGAGAATGGCAAACGAATCTGTAAAGAAACAGGAAGTTACAAGTTGAAAGGAGAAGGTAATTTGTTTGATAATGCTGATGTATAAAATGGTCATGGTGTTACACACAGACTGCCATTGGCCTCCAATGGTGTCAAAGCTTGCTGTATAACCCACCGTATCCCAATCAGTGCTAGTGCGAACAATTAGTTTATACCGACGACCATCACCCTTTAAGCGCAATTCAAAACCATCATATGCTGAAAGATCCACTGGGGAGGAAAAGTTCTGAAAATAAAAACCAATAACCTTTTTACTTTTTTCATAAGAAAATGGAACCAAAGTAAGCTATGCATTCAGAAGTCCTATTGAACACCCAAAGAAAAGCACAAATGTGCACTTGAGAAAGGTATTCAAACCAATATATATCTCGTCAAATGTGATTTCCGGGGAGGTCTGATATGAGTATGGTTATTAGTTAACGGTTATAACTGGATATAGTTTTAATTCTATCAGATTACTATCCTACCTTTAATATGTTTCCCTTAGCTGCAAATCTGAGGAGTTGAAGCCTACAGTGTCAAATACCAGCCTCTTATCAGATTGTGCCAAAAGCAGTCCCTTAACCTTTTATGACTATTACCTAACTCATATTTTCTTACTTTGTTCTTCACCTAAATGAACGCACTTATAATGCTTGCAACATGTCAGACGACAAAATTGCGAAACATGCATGGTGTAAGAACAACAAAAGCTATTCTTGTTTGCGTACCTTTGTTCTGATACTAGTAAACCCACCATTGTTTGCCGTTGAAACAATGCCTTGCAAAGACAATGAATTGGATAAGGGAAAAATGGGAACAAAGAGATGATAGAGCCATAATAGAGGCTCATAGTTAACGTCACGGTTCTAATGCCAGCACGAAGTATGATAGAGAGAAAATCTAATGAAAGGTTCTCAAAAGAACAAACCTTTGAAAAGCCCTGTTGGTTTACCATCTTCACCACCAGTCCGATCAATCTGAAATGTACTTTCACTAACACCTCCCATTACAACATCATCTAAAGCGCCCCAATCAAGTTCTTTTGAAAGCTGATCTGCTTGATGGAAACATGGAATAAAGAAAAAGCAAATAACCATATTTTGTATAAAACCAGAAAACTGTAGATCATAGATTTTACACTAACAATGTATCACAACTTTAGAAATTGAGATATGCTACAGATGTTACTCAAAAATCAATATTCTAAATGGAAACTTAAATCCTCATGTACCGACAAATAATGGAAGTTTGTGTCCTTTGTTTCATTTATAGACAAAGTAAAGCCCTTTGCATTAAATATCCCTTCTCACAATTCATAATTTATAATTATAACCAGTTTAGCTTGTTTAAATCGAAAGAAAACACTTTTCTCAGACAGCTTTGCAGTAGGAAGGGTGTTAATTGCAATTTTCAACTAGCAGGACAATTTCGAGAGAATACCTTCAAATCCAAAAAGCAGTTTCCCTGTTCGTAGTCCGACACTCTCCCTCACAACATTAATCAAGTTTCTCATTCCAATGTACTCAACCATTTCAGGTGAATCACCTTTTATCTGTTTCATCAAACAAACAAACAAATTCTCAAGTATAACTCCCTCAAGAGAATCTGAAGAGGTGAAAGATTGCAATTAGTTTGCTACCTCTGGTTCAAAAAACTTGACTCCCTGAAAGAAATAACATTTGGATGTCAGGGTCCTAAATCAGGAAAAATATTATTTAATATAATCCAATAAAACACTCAATCTTCTCATAGACTAAAAGAAAATTTTGAAACTTAGCCAACTGTTTTATAACCAATAGTTTCATCATTCGGAGAATGCCCGAAATCATACTTGACTGTATTTTGCTCGGTCAGGAGTGTCCCCTTCCTTTGGGCCAATAATGACAGAAGCAGCATTTATGACTTTCTTCACTCCTTTGAAGTACTGAGCAACCAGTGTGCTCTCCTTTGTAATGTCTCCAACAATCTGCAATTTGAAGGAAAGGGCGAATTAGGAAGCATGGAATGGAAGGATTAAAGGATAAACTCTATCAACAATGAAGAAGGATATATTAACATAAGTATAGTTTTGTATCACATGGATCTGCACTATGACAGCACTAAGGCTTTTCTTGGTATGAAGGATGGAAAGGAGTTAGAATGCAAAATTTGTTAATCAAATGGTTAAGATTCGTAACCACTTTCTTACTTTGTAGCTTAAGCATCAGATTAACAAATTTTCCATTCTCATTCATTTCCATCTTTTATACCAAGCAGAGCATAAAAGTTAAGTTTGTATGTTTAAGAATCATGATAAATATAGCAAACAAACATATTTCTTTAATGCAATACCTTAGTACCACCACATTATAAAATCAATGACTTAAAACAAAACTAAATTGAGGACTTAACATGGGAAGGTAGCTCACCAATTCAATATCGGGACCGAGCATCTTTCTTGCCTTCTCTTCATTCCTAACCTAAATGTAGGCACACATGAAAAGAAAAAGTTAAAAGGGCGAAAAAGAAAAGAGGAAAAGAGAATGAGAAAAACAAGTCAAATCTATACTAAGACAGCCCTCTTGAAGCACTTCAAAAGGCATCAATTCATAAATCATACTTCAAGGGAATGCTAGATCAAGGTGTACAAGGTTTAGGACAAATACCAGTGCTTTAACAGGCAACCCTTTCTTCCTTAAGTTGTTAACCACTCTCCTACCTACACCCCCAGTAGCTCCAACTACCAAAACGTAGTCAGAAGTTCCCATTTTCTTCTCTGATTCTTCGGGCGATGAACCGGATAATTTCTCAATTATAAATTCAACAATCTTCAGGGAACAGTAAATTGCATATAAGTGTGTGCACACAAATTTAAGAATCAAGACATTATGATTAAAAGAAGGATAGAAAGTTATGCTACCTTAGCAGGAGAAGGTGGTCCATTGAAAAAGTATAACGTTTTAAAAAATCTCCCCAAATCCCAACCCTGTTTTTCAGCAGATATAGGCTCTTTGTGCGTTGCGGAAGATAAATAAGCGGACCTTCGTTGGTTAAGACGATACTTAGGTCTGCCATTAAGTTGAAGAAATGGTTTAGGAAGTTGACAGGAGAGAAGCTGAGGATGCATACAACTCTTAGAAAATTTTCTACCAACATTTGATGAAGAACCCTGCAGTTTTTTCAGTTGATGAAGTTATGAAATCCAAAATAACCCCATGATTGTATACAAAATGGCAAACACCAAATTTGGCAAAGGAGTTTATAGTTCAAAGATACCGTATCAGAAATCAAAATCTTCTTACTTACACTTCCAGAGTGAACATTCAATATATGAATGTAAATGAAAATATATTCAATATATACAAATAGCTATATAAACAGAACAAATGCATGCAATGATGGTAATTTACTTGCCTGAATACTGAAGATGGAGAAGGGAGATGATGATGATGATGATATTGTTGTAGAAAAACAACTTTCCATTTCTTGACAGTGGGTTACACAGTTAAAACAAAAAAAAAAAAGAATTTACAAGTAGAGACTGGAAGAAGGTTCAAAGATCAAAAGGTTGGCGTTGTGCAAGTGTAGATTGATAGTTTTGATACTTGAAGCAAATCAGTTAATATAGACCACACACCCCAGCTCTGCAACAGTCGCCTTCAGAAAAACTTGGACTTTCGAAGGTAAAAAGCAAAGGGGCTTTCTAGAAGGGGCTCTATTGGGTTTGAAAGTGGGCTTATAAAGCCATTAGGTAGCACCAGCTCCTTGCCTCCCCATTCCGAAAACAAACAAACAAACAAAAAAGGGGTAAATTATTATGAAAGAAGGCAGATTGAAATAAGATCATCATACAAGATGGTTCTGTACTGTATTCAGCGGTGAAGAAGTTGCAAAGAAGAGAAGATGCCGAAACCAGGTTTGGCATTTTAGGTACCTGCACCCTCTTATATATATTACATTACTTGTTAGTATAACCTCGATTGGGCATTTTTACCGTATCTGAAAAGTATAATAGTATCGATTGGGCACCCAAATTGTTATATTAATGCTACATCAAATAATTTCATCTCTATTATGATCAAAATCCCTATACTATTTGTACAGTTATCTCTAGAAACTCATTATGGTATGAGTTGCGATAAAATAAGCTGTGAAAAAAAGCTCTTTTTTTTTAAATTTAAATTTAGTTTTTATAATTTAATTTTAAGACATTAAATCTCTATATTTTTTATTTAAAAATATTAGTTTTTGCCTTAAACTGACAATTAAAATTGTTCATTTAACTATTATAAAAAGGGTAAAATAATTTTTTAGCTCTCATTTTTTATAGTTTTTTTGTCTATTTGATCCTTACTCTTTAAAAATAAGGTAAACTATCAAAATAGTCACTTTTATTTGTCTCAGATTACATCTAGTCACTTATGTTTGAAATGTTACGTTTTAATCACTTACGTTATTGTGTTGTAACATTTGTTATTGAGCGCTAATTGTCGTTAACGGTGTAATGATAAACTGACGTGGCATATTAAATCATCATTTCAAATGACAACTTTAGGTTAAATTATATAATTGGTTCCTGTATTTTTTTAGTTTTGAGCAATTTAAATTTTTTTCTTTTATGTTCTTTAAATTTTCTTTCTTTTTTCTTTATTTTCCATTATCTTATCATTTTCCCTCCGTTTTACTCTTTTCTCCATTTTTTTTAACGTAATTTTCTATATTTTTCATTTGCTAATACTAGCCTCTATACTTTTATTTTTTTGAACAATTTAACTTTTTTCTTTTTATTTCTTTATTTTCCTCTTCTTCTTCCCCTTATTTTTTTCTCTTCTCATATTCTTCACTGCAAAAAAAATAATCTTTGCCCACCAAATAAACCAAGTCCTTATTTCTTTCGCATGATTTCTAAACTGAATTTTACTCAAAACCGAATATCAATCATTCTTAATCAACTCTCAATTTGAAAATAACCTAATTTTGAAACTAAAATTGGATCTAACTATTCAATATACAAAATCATATCCTTAATCAAATCTAAACATAAATTGAATTCTTTACATCCAAAATAATTTTTTTATTTCGAAACTTTTATAGAATTATGTAGATTATTCATTTCATTTTCTTTTATTTTTTGACGAATAAAATTAAGCAAACAATAAAATTGATCTAAACCTTTCCGGATATTCCCAAGCAAGTTTGATTAGAAGCCGAGCATGGATAAATCGAAGAGAGAAAGGGAGCATGGAACCAAACTGGTTTAGGTAAAGTTGAGGGGGTTTCATATGATGATCATTTTAGTCATTGAGAGTGTAAAGCTCATTCGAAGAATCTGTGAAACAACATAGTTTCGAGAGGGTGAGAATGTTGTAGGTAAGATAGATAAGGTGGCCGTGGGGGTTGGTTAGGAGGTTAACTGAATGGGCTCGAGTGTAACAGCCCATTTTTCGGTGAAATCGGAACAGTGGTTTCGGGACCACAAATCCGATCCGAAAATAAAATTTATTTTTATTTTATTATATGGTCTGCATTATGTTAGAAAAGTCATTTGAAAATTTTGATACAAAAATTTTATCGATTATGTGTTTAATTAGGGAAAGGACTAAATCACATAAAATGCAAAAGTTGAATTCTAGTAGCTATAAGGATTAAATAGCTATGGAATTCAAAACTTGAGGTCCTTATATGGTAATTAGACCATTAATGAAAGTATGTAGATATTTTGAGATGACTCATCCATGGAAAAATGAAAAAAGGCTAATGACTAAATTGGAATGATTAAAAGTTATTAGATGACAATTTAATTAAATGAAAAAGAAAATAATCTCATATCATCTTCCCCAAATATTTCCATGAAAACTCTAGGAGAGAGGAAGAAGACTTATCAAGCTTATTTGGGTAAGTAATCAAGCCCAGTTTTTAGTAATTTTTATATTTTTGAAACCGGGATAGTTTAATCTATCTATTTGGGGGATTAATTTGAAAAGTTATCAAATTATGAAATTTGGGTCATGGATGAATATGCTGGAAATATGAAATTTATGCTAGAAAATGAAAAGTTGTTGATAAATAAACAACTTTTACTAAGTGATTTTTGATGAAAACATGATTTAGGGACTAAAATGTAAAGTTGTAAAATTGAAGAAAAATGCTAAATTTTTATGAATACATGTGCTGTAAATTTTGTCATGAAATTTTGGTTAAGCTTGGAATAGGGAGTAAATTGCACAAGTTTCATTTTCCGGGCCTAGGGACAAAATGAGAATTTATCGAAAAGTTGGGGGCAAAATAGTAATTTTTCCTAGGATGAAAATTGAGTCCACATGAATGTGAAACTAAATTGATCCGGATAGACCAAATTCGTAGCTAGAACGAGGAAAGAGGAAAATGTCGGATTAGTAAATTTTACGTACACAAACATTGTTGACGTAAGTTCGTGTAACTAAATTGTATTTATTTACATGCTTGCATTGATTGTGTTTATGTAAATTGTATAAATGTCATGAATATGTGAAATGATTGCATATCTACTACAGCAAAATAGACTTTTAGCGGCGCTTTTAAGCGCCACTAAAACCTTTTGCGGCGCTTTTGAAAACGCCGCTATAGGCGACGCCGCAAAAATTAGTGGCGTTTTATTAAAAGAAACGCCGCTAAAAGTCACGGCTTTTAGCGGCGTTTGAAAAACAAGCGCCGCTAAAGGCCATGGCTTTTAGCGGCGTTTGAAGAAAAAGCGCCGCTAAAGGCCATGGCTTTTAGCGGCGTTTGAAAAAAAAGCGCCGCTAATTTTGGCAGATTTACAATACATTTTTTCCACCAATATTCAGCCCCTCCTGCATTAAAATCCAACCAAATACAACAAATATAACATAAAATGCAGCCAAAAATAACAAATTTATCATAAAAAATACAACCAAAAATATTAATTCTAAATAATACTTAAAATTTAACGAAATATATATAATTTAATTAATAAAGTTTGATTTAAAATATGCTTACAATAATGTTAAATGTGACAAAGTTAAAAATATTCTTACAACGAGAAAACTAATGTCTAAGATGGCATGCTTTTGCATCACTTTGAAACATCTGCATCATCTGCTGAAGCTGTAGCTGGAGGTCATCGTACTTTTTACTCTGCTCTGCTGCCATTGCTGTTGCCTCTGCCTCCCTTGCTGCTGCCGCTGCCTCCCTCGCTGCTGCCGCAGCCTCCCTCTCTGCTGCCTCCGCTCTAAGTTGTTGCTGGAGTTCTTCATATTTTCGTTGAACCTCGGTAATTTGCTCAACCGTCTTCGCTTGCATCTGAGTTATCTGATCTCTTAACCTCTGAACTTCAGCTTTAGCTTGACTTCCTAAGGCATGTATTCTTTGGGAGTTGGATCCAAAATATTGGGTCTGGGTAACACGAGATCCTTGAAATCGAACCCGACCGTACCTTTCAGGACCCAAAACTTCAGTGATAATTCTGTTATCAATGTTCTCAAGATTAACAGAACTATCAGTCGAAGCAGTCGCTTCATATTCCACCTTCTTCTCCTTTAGTTTCTCCTAAAAAATCAATTAAAGAGTTAGAAATGAAATATATAATAAAAATGAATGCAACATAACTTAACATTATTTAAAACTACTAATGATGAATTGAATTAAACAATTATAATTAAACATTATAAATATTTAGAATAGATCAAATATTATTAAGTAAATATACCATAATTTCTCCAGCTTCGGATGTCATAGGAGATCCATCTTTCTTCCTATGCGTAATCTCAAAAAGCTGAAGGCGTCCAACTTTTTGTCTAGATTTGACTTCCTACAAAATAGTAGTAAAAATATTATTTAATATTAGAGAGTTATTAATATTTGAAAGAATTAATAAAATTATAATACCTCGGCTTCAGCTACAGAAGCAAAACTTCTCGACCACTGCCATGTGCGTGAATTTTTGTTTTTGCTCTTTACTTATTCCAACTCAAGCACTCACGGTCCTACATAATGAAATTATTATTACGTATATAGTAAACACTATATATAAGAGTTTGGAAATACGTAATACCTCTCCTTTCTTTGAATTCCAGAATCTAACACATCTTCCCATTGGTACCTCAAAGATTCCGTGGGGACATTTCTCAATTTTCCTCGAGGCTTATGTCTTTCTTAAAATATTATTTTTTTAAAGTGCTTTTATTGTCTCTCTATTTTTTACCCAATGTCTTCTTGATATAATTATCGGAGACCTCTAAAGTAAATCTATCCTAAAAAAACACAAGTTTAGAATGTAAATATAAATAAAACTTAAACCAAAGTATTATAAATTACATTTACAGTTTGTTACCTTAATATTAGCGAGAGCCTGATTTTTGTTGCTATCAGGCATGTGATGCCATGATTTGTAATTGATGGGCAACATATTGGCATTTCGTGCTAAAATGTCCAAATAGCCTGCTAAAAGTCGAGTTTCAGATCCAACAGGCTGGCCATAAGTATTTCTACTTACTTTGACATGCTCGACAAGATCTAAGTTGTATAAATCACTAAGCAGCGTACATCCTCAAACTCTGTGCGTCCCACCATTTTCCGCTGAAAAATGATATACTATTATTATATTAAAATTTACAAATAAATCAATAATAAAAGTCAACACATGGAAAATGAACTTAACATTACTTTGAAATTCTTCAGGCTCGTCAAGTGTCTCCGGCACATTCGAAGATCCAACAACTGTCTGCTGTTCACTATTTGCTTCTTTCGAATTTGGAGTATTCTGGACAATATTTAAATCTCGTAATCTTCTTCTACGCATTTTTCCTACAATACACATAAAATAGTTAAAGTTTTAGTGACAAATTACAACAACAATAGTATATATAAAATAGTTAAATTATATAACATGACCAAGATTAAAATTATAATAGTAAATATAATTAAAAAATCGTAAAATCTTACTACATCATTATTCGTAAATATCTTCATCCACATCATGTCGAACCCATTGATGTTGTGTACTAGTACTAGGAATATTTTCATCTAAGTTTTGTTCTGGAAAATGTAATGTTTCTGATCTTTCGACGATGTCATCTCTACTTCCATTACCCATGTCAAACAAGTCTCTAGGGGTGTTCCGGAGTACAACATACCAACCCTCATCAGTTAGATCTTTCGAATAAAAAACTTGTTTCACTTGAGAGGAAAATACATATGGCTCGTCCATCAATTGTTGTCCAGTGTGAATCAAGCGAGAGAAATTCACCATTGTAAAACCAAATTGATCTTTTTTAATTCCTCGAGCAGTATTAACATCAGCCCAATCACACCGAAATAAGACAACTTTCCATCTGCCATAGTAATCCAACTTAATAATGTTGGTAAGAAGTCCGTAATACTCCACATTACCCTCAACCGGATTGCTGTCCCTAGCACTAGCATAACTTGTAATTGAAGAATTAACAACAACTCCACAATTTTGAGTTCTCCTCATTCTCTCGCGATACTTTGTATGAAATCAGATCCATTGATGAGGAAGGCACTATAACTTTTATTACTCTGTTTGGACCTTGGGAAAGCCATTTAACCGTCATTGACGTTCTTCCCACTCCAAACCTATTGAATTGAAAGTAAATTGAATAATTATAAATGTATTATGTAAAAACATTCTTATTTGATTAACTAAATTTTGCGATTATATGTAACTTATTAACTTTAGTTACATACCGTTTGGCTTAACCATTCATGAAAAGATTCTGTGAATAACTTATTAATCTCTCGATGTTGTAATCTTCGAGAGCGTACACGAGATCTCAAAATTTGTTTGTATTCACTATGTTAAAAACAAGTTTAATTGGTTAGAAGATAAACAAATAAAAAAGACGAAGATGTGAGGAAATTTTAGAACTTACTTGCGTAACGGTTCAACTAAATCATGGTGAAAAAGTACATATCGATGTGCTTGTATCCACGATATATCATCTAATTCTGCAATTTCAACTTTGCCGATTGGTTCTCCATAACTTTGGAATAAATAAGTTTCGGCCAAGTTATGATCATTGAGCCCAGCATTTCTAGTTGTTCTATTTAATCGTGTTTCAACATCTTCTAAGTATCTAGAACAGAAGGTCATGCACTCCTCTGCCAAGTAGCCTTCAGCAATTGATCCTTCTGGATAACGCTTATTGCGACAATAAGATTTCAATTAACTTAGGAACCTAAACACGATATACAATATTTATCAAAAGTTGTAACTAAATGTATAGAGGCGAATGAATAAATACTTGACAAATAAATTAGCACCTTTCTATAGGATACATCCATCGATAAAAAATCGGCCCACCAAGTATTGCTTCGTGAGGGAGTTGGATTACCAAGTGCACCATAATAGTGAAGAAGGAAGGTGGAAAGATCTTCTCCAAATTGCATAAAGTCAAAGCAGCTCGATCCTGTACTTTCTTAAGTTCTTCAACATCCAAAACTTTTCCACAAATAGCTTTCATTATATTGGATAGTTCAATTATACAGGACGTTACATTTTTTGACATGCATCATCGTAAAGCAACTGGGAGTAAATCTTGCATCAAGATGTGGTAATCATGTGATCTTAATGATTATAATCTTCGATCTTTAAGACTCACACATCGAGATATATTTGACGCATACGCATCTGGGACCTTTATATCCTTCAACACCATGCAAAACACCTCTTTCTCTTTCTTTGACATTGAAAAAAAAGAAGGCGACAACCGATATTTCCCATTCGGAAGTACTTGAGGATGAAGATCACGCCGAATTCTCATGTCAACTAAATCAAATCGACTCTGAAGATTGTCTTTTGATTTTCTATTGACATTTAAAATTGTCCAAATTATGTTCTCGCAGACATTCTTCTCAATATGCATGACATCAAGATTGTGGCGTAAAATGTTGTGCTCCCAATAAGGCAACTCAAAAAAAATACTCCTTTTTTTCCACAAGTCCGCCTCATTAGGATCATTCTCTTCGTCAGATTCATCATCAAATTCATTCCTTGATCTTCTCCTTGTTTGCGTGGTAGGTGGTTGATTCATCTTCCCGTAACTAAAGTTGATATCTTTTAACATAAACAAGATTTCAGATCCAACGGTCTGCTCAGAAGCTCCTCTGTACTCTTCAGTACCGTCAAATAGAGTCCTCTGAAATCTAAATTTATGATTTTCATCTAACCACCGACGATGGCCCATGTAAGAGAACTTCTTCCCATTATACAACCACTTCGAACAAGTTTATGCAGCACAACAAGGACAGGCATAACGTCCTTTAGTACTCCAACCCGACAAATTAGTATAAGCCAGGAAATCATTAATTGTCCACAATAAAGCTGCACGTAAATTAAAGTTCTCCTTTCTTAATACATCATATGTCTCAACACCCGAAATATATCATTTTAACTCTTCAATAAGTGGCTACAAATAGATGTCAATATCATTTCCGGGACCTTTCTCTCCAGGGATAATCATTGATAAAATAAATGAAGATTGCTTCATGCAAATCCATGGAGGCAAATTGTAAGGAACAAGCACTACAGGCCAAGTACTGTATGAAGTACTCATGATTTTAAAAGGATTAAAGCCATCAGCTGCTAGCCCAAGCCTCACATTCCGAGGATCACTTGCAAAGCTTGGAAATTTACTGTCAAGCGATTTCCAAGCTAAAGAATCAGCAGGATGCCTTAATAATCCATCATCGGTTCGTTGATCATTATGCCATCTCATAGAATCGGCCGTCTTTGACGACATGAAAAGCCTTTGAAGTCTTGGTATTAAGGGAAAATATCGCATAACCTTGACTGGCTTCTTTCTTAAATGTGCCCCACCTTCATCCCCATTCACATCTTCTGTATTCTCATTCATCCAACGAGACTTACCGCAAACATGAAAGACTGTTGGTTCTTCTGATCACCCCAGTACAACATGCAGTCATTTGGGCAACTATGAATTTTATCGTACCCAAGGCCCAAATCTTTTATTAGTCTCTTCATATCTTGACAAGACTGGGGGATTTTTGCAAACGGAAACATCTTTCTCAGAAACTCTAGCAGCATTGTAAAAGAGTTTCTGGTCCACCCTCCCAAACATTTTAAGTGAAATAGACGAATACAGAAGGACAATTTCGAATATTTTGATCCCTCTTAAAGTTCTTCGTTCATTTCGTTAAGTAAATTGTAGAACTTCGCCGCTTCTTCATTTGGCTCCTCATCAGGTGCACTTGTTCCCGTTTCGCAAAAAATATTCCCACCAATATTACAATCGTCGGATGCAATAAAGTTAGGTGGAAACGATTACTCACCATGACTGTGCATATTAAACGCATCCATAACATACCTTCCATGTCATCTTGTCTAACATCTTGGTGGTGTAATCGATGATCGGGGATAAGTCGGATTAATTGTTGAAGAAGTTCCACTATATGTACACTCTCCATGGAAATTCCATTTTTTATACCCCCGAATAAAGCCATCAACAATTAGATGCTCGTAGACAACTTCACGAAAATGCCAATTGATGTTGCCACACTTCTTACGGGCAAAGAATCATATTCTCTGGCTTGCATTTTGAAATGCAAAATTTAGAAAAGTTTGTACTCCATTTCGATAAGCATTGCTTACCCTTGACAATTTCATCCAACTCCTATCCATTTCGTAGTTCTTGAAATCTAAAGTTGACAATAAAAGGGATTATCTTATGTAAATTATGTAAGATATGATATATATTTATGTATTATGTAGGTTATGTAAATTATGTAAGTTATTTATCTTATGTAAATTATGTAAGATATGATACGTCATTATGTATTATGTAAGATATGTAAATTATGTAAGTTATTTATCTTATGTAAATTATGTAAGATATGATACGTCATTATGTATTATGTAAGTTATGTAAATTATGTAAGTTATTTATCTTATGTAAATTATGTAAGATATGATATATATTTATGTATTGTGATTGTGTTGATGGAAAAATACAAGGGAAGTGAAGAATTGGTTATTGGATTAAATTTACAAGTTTAGGGTTAATTATTTATTTTGAATTAAGTTCATCATATGTGGTCAATAATGATTATTTAATTAGGTAATTTAAAAATAAAATAAAAGTAGACAAAATATTTTTCGTGATTAAAATAAAATAAAATAAAATTTTAAATACAATTTAATTTAATTAGGTAATTTAAAAATAAAATAAAAGTAGACAAAATATTTTTCGTGATTAAAATAAAATAAAATAAAATTTTAAGTACAATTTAATTTAATTAGGTAATTTAAAAATAAAATAAAAGTAGACAAAATATTTTTCGTGATTAAAATAAAATAAAATAAAATTTTAAATACAATTTAATTTAATTATGTAATTTAAAAATAAAATAAAAGTAGACAAAATATTTTTAAATGATTAAAATAAAATAAAATAAAATTTTAAATACAATTTAATTTAATTAGGTAATTTAAAAATAAAATAAAAGTTGACAAAATATTTTTAAGTGATTAAAATAAAATAAAATAAAATTTTAAATACAATTTAATTTAATTAGGTAATTTAAAAATAAAATAAAAGTAGACAAAATATTTTTTGTGATTAAAATAAAATAAAATAAAATTTTAAATACAATTTAATTTAATTAGGTAATTTAAAAATAAAATAAAAGTAGACAAAATATTTTTCGTGATTAAAATAAAATAAAATACAATTTTAAATACAATTTAATTTAATTAGGTAATTTAAAATTAAAATAAAAGTAGACAAAAATTTTATCGTGATTAAATTAAAATAAAATAATATCTTCAAAATAAAACTTTAATTACAATTTAATTTAATTAATAAGGTTAATTAGCCTTTTATACATAGTAAGCGAAATTAAATGTATATAATAATAAGCAAAATCCATTACAGTTGAATATAAAATTATTTAATTTTACAATATTAAAATTTATAAATTTCAATTCAAACACACCTAACTTTGATAGTATGGTTAAATCCAAGCAGTGGGCATAGACATCAAATCACACTGCGACTGCCATTAAAAAACTTGTTTGAATTAGGGGGTCAAATAATAGAGACAGAAAATTAGTCAATTACAAATTAAAAGGTAGAAACGAATGTAGAATTTTTAATGTTATATTAAAAGACATTAATTGTTGGGTTTTAAATATTATGATTTAAAGACATTAATTTTCTACTCGTTCTAGGGGCCATGTCCGGTCATACTGGTTGGGTTTGCCCAAATTTAAAAATAATCAAGTTCACCATCAATTTGAAAAGTGAAAATAGGTTAAAATTACAGGGCAATTGATAGCATTGGATCCTCGAAATTTAATTTGAATGTTAGTGCAAACTTTTCCCCCAAATTTTAAAAAATCCAAATCCACCGTAAAAATGAAAGGCGTAAGGTGGATTCATATTGCTAAGAATTAGACAACTGAAATTACCTTTGATGAAATACTCAGAAGAAGGCCAACCTCGTACGGTGGTGGTGGACAAGGACTCCTCCGGTGTCAAATGATTAGCCAATTTCTCAACAATCTGAGCAAGGCCGTATGATTGCGACGTGGGATGAGGATTTTCCGAAAGAGTAATTCTTCAAAAGAAAATTTCAAGCACAATTAGTGTTGGATGTCATTCATTCTATCCATAGAAAATAAGGAAGAACCCAATTCCAAGAAGACACGCACCTTTGAGGAAACACTTAAAAAATCCCACACTTCATGTTGTTCAGCCACATTGGGTATAGACAACAGATCCTATAAAGAGGTGGCTTAGTTGAAGAAACAGGTTCAAAAGTAACCATCCTAAAAAAATGAAAGACTAGGACATAAATTACTTGCAGATATTTGTCAAGATGAATGCACCGCTGATGAACAAAAGGATCCTATGTGCTTGATGAAAATATCCTTTTGGGGGGCAAATGTAATGAATAATTGGGAATTTCTTTCAGATGTCGATGCAACCGTTCAAAATTTCTTTATCTTCAGTTTAAAAAGAGAGAGAGAAGATTAACTATTAAAGAAGAAAAAAATCAAATTCTCAGAGCTTCATTTTGTTCTCTTGAGATCAATACATTGCGGTTTAAACTTTGGCACATAACAGGGACACTATCCAACAAAGTAGCTTTGGCACATAAAATATCTTAAATATGCAAACATTTCGACCTTTTTCTTTTTTCCTGAAACTTACTTAAACATATACTAAACTTACTTAAATATGCATGTCCTATTTTGTTTTTCTAACTTAGTTATTTACTATATTGATTTATTCTTTTATTCTATAAAAAGGCATGCCAACTTTTATTTTGGAATTTATAAATGAGTGTACAAAATAATAATTCAGCATCAAATCTTCTCACAAAAGAAAGAAAAAACAAAATGCTAATGGTAAAGCCTTAATTCCTTCATGCCTTTTTCTTTAATTATTATACTTAGGGTATAAAAATAATAATTACACTAAAAATCCATTTATACTGATAAGCTAGAGTAGTCCACTTGTACAGAACTATAGGTATATACTATTCATTCAATCTAAAGAAATAAGAATAATATAAGTTTCAAACTTCTACAATCAGTACTCCAAAAAAACTAATGATTCAAGTAAACAAATAACATGATATGAAAGAAGACCAAAAAGACCAGACAAGTAAAAGGGTGAGTATCCAAAATATAAAAATACCGAAAGAAACGACTTCAAGGAAATAAATTACATGCTTTTTTTAAGACACTTGGCCTAAAGGGTAACTTAACATGCAAGAACAATCGAGGAACCAGCAAAAGAATTCACCTTGCTACAAAGTAATAATGAAATTATACTGAGCGAGTTAGCATAATATCCTAATACACTAATTACACGATGAAAGAATTTCCACAAGGAATAATCCAGACACATTTCCAGTGCAATGATACATGCGATCATAACATATGGAACTAACATTCTATCTAATCCTTAGTAATATCACGATTTCTACTATGTCCATCTCAATACAACAACAAATCATATATATATTTAGTCATTTAAGTAGCAAAACAAAAACGAGAACATATACGAAAGATTAACAAAAAAGCAAGTCTTTATGGTACACAAGAAGAAATAATCCAAAAAAGCGTACCCTTAAATCTTTTAAGTTAAATGGTTACATAAAACTGTACATATATATTTTGATTTTTTTATGTTTATTTTGCTTATCCTATATATAATACTTGAATGCTTATGTTTTTTTTCCCGATATTGGAATACTAATGTTTACAGTAAAGAAAAATATTTGTATATGAATACCATATATATTATCAGAGAAATTGAAAATAACCTATATACACGAAAATTTGGGGGAAAAAATTCAAAATGATAATGCAAAAACATATTATTAGCATCATATAACAATACCAAGACAAAATTAACATAACTACCGATATACTATTGATTATCCTAAAGCAATGGTTTTTGTGCATTCATTTATCAAGGATTAAAGAATGAAAATGGCAGACTCTATACATATTCTTCTGAAACTGCTTGATTTTAGCAGGCTAACTGCTTTCTTTGATAATGAAAACGCTAAGAACTTATCCCCCCCCAAAAAAATACTAAATAAAAATTGCAGAGCAATGAAAATCAAGGGGAAAAAACGTGTTTAAAGGAAAGAAAAAGGAATAATGATGAACCAAACTATATTACTTGCCCTTGAATGCTTGATTTCTTGAAACAAGGCGCCTTGCAGTGAGCATATCATCGATTTTAACAGAGCATTGTTAACAGCCCCAAATAGCCCAAAACCCCGAAAAGAGAGAGAAGCACAACAATCTAAGATTACCAATGTCAGCATGCTAAAGTCTAGGGTTCAAAAGAACAAGTAAATGAGAGTACCTTGATTTGATGGACTCGCCAAAGGTAGCCTTCAATCGGGTTTGATTTCAAAATGAAATCCCTTAATCTTTCTGCTTGCTGCAAAAATAAAACAGAAGTGAAATCGAAGTCGAAATGAAATCGAAAATAAACGGCTTGCTTGCTGCAATGAAATCGAAATGAAAGAAGGAGCTTTGGGTTTGATTAGAAAATTATAACACCTGTTGATCGAAAAGAAAGATGGAGACGGCAAATGGGATTTGGGGAAATTTTGGGGTTTAAGGGAAACTATGATTTGGGGGAAAATGAGGGTTTCGGGTTTGCAATGGGGTGAAATGGCTTAGGCTGAGAAAGGCTGAGAAAGAAAAGGGAATTGGGAAAGAAAAGGGAATCGGGGGAGAGACAGGCTGAGAATGGCTGAGAAAAAAAGTGGAATCGGGAAAGAAGGGAATTGGGGGGGAGAGAAATAAAAGCAGTGTCGTTTCAATCAAAACTAAAATTTAGTAGCTATATCAAAAAAGCGGCACCGTTTTATTTAAAATGAATTACTTTTTGCGCGTTTTTGATCAAAAACGCCGCTATTGCTTGTCTTTTTATAATTTTTATATTGAATTATTATATCTTTTATATTAATTTTAAATAATTTTTTTAAAAATTTAAGTAATATTTAAAATAATTAGATAAAATTTGAAATTTTTATATATTTTTATATATCAAATTGTTTAGATTAAATATTTTTAAATATAAAAGCATTAATTGATTACATAAAATTTTATCATTTAACAAATCTCAAGTTAAATCCTAAATATAAATAAAATTTATCTATTATCTCTTAAATAAATTAAACTATAATCATAATTTTAATATCTTAAATTTAATATTATCTCTTTTACGAATATATAAGAAATTATTTAATATATAAATTAAAAAATACTAATTAATCTAAACCTAAACCCCTAACTTTTATCCCTAAACCTAAATCATACAACATAACCCCTAAACCCATAACCCATAACCCCTAACCCCTAACACCTA
This sequence comes from Gossypium anomalum, assembly GCA_025698475.1. Taxonomy (NCBI): domain Eukaryota; kingdom Viridiplantae; phylum Streptophyta; class Magnoliopsida; order Malvales; family Malvaceae; genus Gossypium; species Gossypium anomalum. Next base: position 74,845,870 of record CM046961.1, read on the forward strand.
AACCTTAAACCCCAACCCTTAAACCATAAACTACAAACCATAATCTATAACCCCATAATCCATAATCCATAAACCTTAAAATAGTAACTCTTAAATTTTAAACCCTAAATCATATACCCCAAGCCATAAATCTTAAACTATAATGATAATTAATTCAATATTTTAAAATTAAGACTATCTCTTTTACTATTATATAAGAATTTATTTAATATATAAATTAAAAAACAATAAGTCATATACCCAAAAAACTTTAAAATTATTTTAAATAATAGTATTTTAATTTTTTTCATTTTTAACAAATATTTTTCTATAATAAAAATTCGAAACACAATTAACTTTATGATTATAACCAAAATAACAATTAATTTTTATATAGACTTTTAAATAAATTTTTATATAAACTTTTAATAAATATACGAGTTAAATAATATCTTTTCGCATAGGAGTGTTAAATTTTAAAAAAGAAAAAGTAATTCTCTTAATGTACTTTAACAAATTGAATACTAAACCACTTAATCTGTAAAAGCTAAAATATGAGATAAGTATTTGTACTTTTCGTAAAATTAAAATTTAGTCATTATATTTTTATTCTTAAGAATTTAATTCCTCTATGTTCCAAATTTTTGAATTTAAGTTTAATTGTTAAAATTACTTTATTATTATTATTAAATTCGTTAGGGATTTGGATGTCGAATTTGGGAATGGGTGATAATACTTTAGGGATTTAGGATGAGGAAGAAGGGGGAAATAGAACTGGGGAAAAATGGAGAAAATGTTAAGTGTATCAGGTGTGGGTAAAAAATAAGACAGCTAAACGACGAAGTTTTGAAAAAAATAATTTAATATTTTAGGGGCGTTTAGGGTTTTAGGGGTTATAGTTTAGTGTTTAGGGTTTGTTAGGATTTAAAGGTTTACTATTTTAGGGGCTATAAAGTAGTGTATATGGTTTTTTTGGGGCTTAAGATTTTAAGAGTTATATAACTTTTAGCGACGTTTTGCCAAAAGCACCGCTATTGCTCTGTCTTTTCGCAGCGTTTTGCTAAAAGCGCCGCTATTGCTCTGTTTTTTCATGGCGTTTTGCCAAAAGCGCCGCTATTGCTCTGTCTTTTAGCGGCGTTTTGCCAAAAGCGCCGCTATTGCTCTATCTTTTAGCGGCGTTTTGCCAAAAGCGCCGCTATTGATCTGTCTTTTAGCGGCGTTTTGCCAAAAGCGCCGCTATTGATCTGTCTTTTAGCGGCGTTTTGCCAAAAGCGCCGCTATTGCTCTGTCTTTTAGCGGCGTTTTACCAAAAGCGCCGCTATTGCTCAGTTTTTAGCGGCGTTTTAAAAACGCCGCTATTGCTATGTGTTTTACAATTTTTGCGGCGTTTTTTGATAAAACGCCGCTAAAAACGCCGCTAAAGCCCTATTTTCCTGTAGTGATCCGATCGAGCCCGGTAAATAAAAATGTTTAAATTAAATGATAGCGCCTGATAGATGATAAAGGATAAACGATGAAAATGTTACTTTTATGCTTAAAATGTGATCATTTGAATTATATGGATGTTATAGATGTATGAAATAATCACATACCGGAAAATGCTTGAAAATCTTAAATCCCGTTTGAATAAATGAAAATTGATGGATAAATGTAATTGCCAAAGTGAATGAGGTCTTGCATTTGTTGCAGCATAGATTTAGCTCGGACGAGTAATCCTAATGACTTCATTGCAAAAAGGATTTAGCCCGAATAGGTAATCCTGATATAAGTCCTCTCGAGCATATGTTATGGATTGAATTTAGCCCGGTCAGGTAATCCAGGTCAAGCTCTCTAGAGCATATGTCATAAAAAAGATTTAGCCTGGATTGGTAATCCTGTTGTACATATATATGGCTCGAGAGTATACTTCCTGAAATAATACCTTATGGGTACCATTGAGTATGAATTGATGGATCCTGATTTGTACACCTGGAGTGTACTACTTGTGTATCCATCAATATTTCAGATAAATTCAACGGGTGACAATCCAGACATAATAAGATATGAATAATAAAATGAGTTATTACACGCATCCGTCTGAAATACAAGAAAATGATGATACATGACAAGTGATACATGAAAGTATGCGATGATGATATTTGTACATGGAAATTATTTAATGCGAATGTTCATCCTTGATTATAGACTCGTACACCTTGAGTGTACTACTACTCGTGTGACTTTGATGTTCTGAATGATATGAGTAAAGCTCTAACATGAAATAAACTGAACTCGAGGTGAACTATTATGAAACTATACTTGTAATATAAAGAGATTATTTATACATGTTAAATGAATACATGTTGTGGAAAGCATATGTGCATGAAAACTTGATTGTTGTTGAGCCCATATATGTTTGTAATGTTATTATGGAATATATGACTAACAAGGGCAATAAGGATATCTGTAGGGCTTGAGGGAAAATTGATTGAATATGCCTTACATAGTTACCTCAAAATAGAATGAATGGTAAGTTAAGTACCATGTTATACAAACTTACTAAGCATTATATGCTTACTTTGTTTTATTTCCCTATTTTTAGTGAATCGAAAGCTCGTTGGATTGGAAGCTTGGCGGAGATCACTCACACTATCCATCGGCCCATGTCTATGCAATATGGTAAATCAATTATGGTTGTAATGGCATGTATAGGTTATATTGGCCATATTGGCATGTAAATGTAAATGATGCTTGTAATCTAGCCATTAGAATGGCTAGTAATAAGTTGTATTGATATGCTTGTAATGTCAAACTATGGTAGCTACATATATGTTAAGTAGTTGATTAGAATATGTTTAACACATGGATTGAACCAAGGTAAGATGGTAAATATGTATGTATGCAATGATATGCCATGTTGAATGCTTGGAATGGTTGAATTGTACTTGGTATGTTTTGGTGCAGGAAAATGGTGAATTTGGGTGACAAATGAGGCTAGGAAATGGCTTTATTTTGTCCACACTGGTAGACACAATGGCCAGTGTCTAGGCCGTATGTGACACACGGCTGAGTACATGTGCGTGTAGTTAGGCCGTGTGTCTCCTGCACCTTAGTTTTGAGAAATAGAATGCTTAGAATTGAGCACATGGGCAAAGACATGGGCATGTGTCTCAGCCGTGTGTGCTACGTGGCCTAGAACACGGGCATGTGTCTTGGCCGTGGGAAACCTGCACCTAATTTCAAATTGAATTAATTAGCCACACGGCCTAGCACACGGGCGTGTGGCATGACCGTGTGCACAAGTTAGAGAGTTACACGGGGTCGAACACGACCTACAGCACAGGCGTGTCCCAAGGTCACACGGGCGTGTCCCAGGGTCATACGGGCATGTGAGCCCTGCACCTTGGAAAATTTTTGTAACTTCACGAAAAATTCTTAGAGTTTCCGATTAAGTCCCGACTCGATTCTAATGCTCGTATTGGGCCTCGAAGGTCCATTTAAGGGATGTTACGAATGATCTCGGTTAATGAATAGTAAATTTATTTGAAATATTTAAAAATGTTCTAAAAGTTTCGGTAATGCTCTGAAACCCTGTTCTGGCAACGGATACGGGTTAGGGGTGTTACATCGATAAACTTTGTTGAGGGTGGATTGTCATAAGTCACAATTGGCGAGATATTCAAGTGAGGCGAGATTGTGGACTAGGTCATTAAGAGATCCAAATTGGTTCATTAAAGTGATGATGGGCGATGATTGTTTGTAATTGTGGGGTGAGAATATGCGAAACAAGTTTTATTTTGGTTTCAACTTTCGCCTTTTCTTTTTTCATAAATATAAAAAAGTTTTAACAAATGGAAAATATAGAAAAATTATGTGAAAAGAGATGGAGAAGGGAGGAAAATAGAGTAAGAAGCAGAAGAGAATGTAAAATAAAGAAAAAAAAAGAAAGTTAAAAAAACATAAAAGAAAAAAATTAAATTGCTCAAAAAAAAAAGGGGACCAATTATATAGTTTAACCTAATTTTTCTTTGTTTGAAATGATGATTTAACGTGCCACACCAGCTTGTTGTTACACCGTTAACTACAATTAATGACTTAGTACTAAAATGTTACAACATGTTAACGTAAATGACTAAAAACGTAACATTTCAAATACAAGTGACTAAAATATAACTTGAGGTAAACAAAAGTAATTATTTTAATAGTTTACCCTTAAAAATACATAAACAATTAAAACAATGTTTTTAAATTAGAAGTCTTTTTCATATTTAAAATAAAAATAGAAAAATGACAAATTTTTGAAAAATTAAAACTCTTTAAAATTTTAAAAAACAATAAAAATCATTTTAAATAATTTAAAAATATGAAAAATATAAAAAATTTCTAAAAATTTAAAAATGTGTTATTTACTCCATGATGGTAATAAGATTTATCCAGACTTTGAGTTATCTATTCAATTCATATTAAATCAAATTTGAACAAATTCTTTTTTATTTTTAAATTAGATTAGTTATATATCAAAAATATTTTTATGTAAATTTAATTATATAGTGTATAAAATATTAGCACAAAATAAGTTTTAAATAATAATATGAATTTTGAATTAATTCAGATTAAATTAATATATATATTTTTTGTTAATAACACACTATACTAAAAGAATTTTATATAAAAATGGACCCCATTTTGACAAAATATAAAGGTAATAAATTAAGTCTTGAGATTACTATATAATATATTTATTTAATTCAAATTAATTTAGAGTTTGTATTCTTATTTAAAAATTATTTTACACTAATATTTCATATAAGTTATAAATAAATTTAATTAAAAATATTTTTGATATATAAATGATTTGAATTAAATTTTAAAAAATACTTGTTCAAATATAATTTATTATGGATTGAACGAATAGATCAAACTTTAGAAAGACCTACCGCTAGAGCTATTCATGGGTGAGGCTAGGACAATGTTTGGTTTTAAAAAAAAATTCCAGCTTTGAGTTCATTTTCACCCAAATGGACAATAAAAGGGTCAAGCCGAGTCAGCCTAATGTTAAAAATATAAGCACAAGTGTCACATCCTGAAAATCGGGTTAGAATAAATTGGGTTAGTGGAAACAAGAGTGGTTACATCTTGATTTTGAGCTAGGATTGAGAAAATTTTGAAAAGTGAATTAGTTTGGTTCATTGGTTAAAGATATGTAAGTAGTGTGTGTGAGGTTCTGAGTTAGAATCGGGTTCTTCTAGTATAGCTCTGTGGCTTAAGAAACGGTCTAGAGTAGACAAGCCTTCGCATGTTGAGGCAACAGTGGGTATTGGTTGAGCTCAAATTTGTACAGATTGTGGTAGACGTCATATGAGAGAGTGTTGGAAGAGGATAGGAGCGTGCTTGAGATGTGGGTCTATGGAGCATCGTATTAGGGGTTGTTTGTATCGGGCTGAGCTGATGCAAGCTCTGGTTCAAGATCAGATTCAGCCTCAGAGGGTAGTTCAGCAATCTCTAAGGGGCCATGGTCAGTTTAGGGTTGGTAATAGTGGTGGCCATGGACAGAGGGCATCGGGGCGAGATGCTAATTAAACTGAGGCTAGATAGCTTGCACTGGTATATGTGGTGAGACATCGCAAGGACAGGGATACATCTAATGTTATAGCAGGTATATTTACTATTCATTCTCATCAGTACTTTGCTTTAATTGATATTGGTTCCACATATTCATATGTTGCTAGTTGTGTATGTTGTAAGTTGAGAATATTTGTTGAGGAAACTATTAGTGAGGTCTTGGTAGCTAGCCCGTTAGGGTAGTCTGTATAAGTTAATAAGGTTTATAGGAGGTGTCTATTGGAGATGCAGGGGTTTGTGATTTCAGCTAATTTGATGGAGTTACCATTTGGGGATTTTGACTTGGTTCTGAGAATTGACTAGTTAGTTGAATAACAAGTCAGTCCGGATTGTGCTGCAAAGAGGGTGACACTGAAAGCAACCAAAAGTCAGGAAATTGTTCTGGTTGGTAAGTGTCGAGATTACCTATCTAATGTAATCTCTGCTATGGTAGCTGAGAAACTGGTAAGAAAGGGGTATGAGGTGTACTTAGCCTATGTGCATGAAAAAAGTGTTGTGGGTTCTGTTGTGGAGGGAATTCGAATTGTTAAGGACTTTTCGGATGTTTTTTCGGAAGAATTGCCTGGGTTACCACCAGACCATAAGGTTGAGTTTGGGATTTAGGTTCTATCTGGGACAGCTTCGATGTTCATTGCTCCCTATTGCATGGCATCAGAGGATTTGAAGGAATTGAAAGTCCAACCACAAGAACTTCTTGATAGATGAATCATAAGACCCAATGTCTCGCTTTGGGGAACATCGATGTTATTTATCAAGAAGAAGGATGGTACTATGAGAATGTGTGTTGACTAGCGACAATTGAACAATTTAACGACAAAGAATAAGTATCCGTTGTTGAGGATTGATGACTTGTTTGATCAGTTTCGAGGGGCGTCAGTGTTTTATAAGATCGACTTGAGATTTGGGTACCATCAGTTGAAAGTGAATCAATCTGATGTGTATACGACTGCATTTAGGACTTGTTATGGACATTAGAGTTTCTAGTTATGCCTTTCGGTCTGACTAATGCACCGACTGCATTTGTAGATCTCATGAATAGAGTGTTTCAGCCGTATCTGGATCAGTCTGTCGTAGTGTTTATGTAAACGAAAAAATATATAGGATTTTTCCTATGTAATTTATCACCTTTTTACTTAAATTCGTTGTTAAAACTAAGTAATTGTTTAATAAATTAATGAAATATGTGAGAATATGAAATTAGGACCTAGAAATTATTAAAATGTGATTTTATGCTTTATTATATAGTTTTCATGCAATAAATGGCTTATTTTATATTAATTTGAACATATTATATTTTTAAGTCATAAAGTGGGCCATGCATGATTAAATTAAATAAAATATAAAATTATATTTAATAATTCATTTTAAAATATTTCATTAATAATTTGGGTTTTAATTAATTAATTAAATTAATTAAATTGGATAAATTTTATTCTTTGGTCCTCTAACTTGTTGATTTATTCTGGACAGGTCTGATAGCTTTGCTGGATTACAAAACCGTCAAAATTGGGGACCAAGTCAACCCAAAATTCGGCTACACATGGCTGTCCATAAACCACTGTATGGTTTAATTGCACAAGGTTCTTAAAGAGTTTAAGAAATTAGAGATTTACCTGAAGATTTGCACTTGACCGAGTCTCAGTCCTGAGTTGTTGTGGCACTCAAATTGACCAAAAATCAAGCACAAATCAGCTTAACCTCCTCAATTTATGGCCGACCACCCATGGAAGATGCTTTAAGAGATGAAACTCCTATTTTTTGTAAACTATCCCTCTCTCTTCACCTATAAATAAGACCTCATTCTCACATTTCTATTCATCCCTCATCCCTCATCCCTCATCATTCATCATTCTCTCCTCTCTAAATTCTCTTAGCATTTTTCTTTTCTCCCCACGCCTACCATCATCTTCCCATAAAGATTTTAGCATTTGAGCCTCTTAAAGAACCCTTGGTCGGCCACCTTGGAGAGCCATCAGCAAATGAGCAAAGCAAAGAAGCGAAGGAGCCTAGTCAGTCAGAGTCTTAGGTGACAGCCACTCTGAATTGGGTTTAATCTTTCCTTTCTTTAATTTAATCTAAAAATGTTTTCTATGTGTTCTTTGTTCTTGTTTACAACAATGTTAGCTTAATTTTATTTAAGCTAGGATGATTGCTTTGATTAAATAATATTTATTAGATTCATGCTTGTAATGTTTGTGCCTCAATAAATCATGTTTTCAATTAAAATCAAGTATGTATTTCGTTCATACGTGATTGGAATGCACCTGAATTAGCTGAGCGATCCTAACCAAACGACGGTTAGTGGACTCATAATTGAAATGTGCATACTTAACTTAGATCCTAACCCGATTAAATTGCACGTTGCATAACAACCCTAACCAGGCTCTGTTATCTGCATAGTTTTTAGATTTGTGTGATTAAACTGTTTCAAACCTAACACGTCCCTGTTACCTCGCACGAATACTAAGAAACCCTTAGTAAATAAGGATCAGTAAAATGTGTATTTACTAAGTAAAGGAGTCCGGAAGGACCTAATGTGGTTTTTAAACTCATGAAAGATCGAGTTGCCATGGAATATTTTTCCGAATATTATTAAGCATGTTGATAATAAATTGAGTTTAATTAAAGTAATTGTTCTAGTTTATTTATGTTATAATTGTTGCAAATTGTGTTTAATTTTGCTAAAATCTATTTCATTCATATAGTTTGCATACTAAGGATAATTTGCATTAGGGATCATTGCATTTACTTTCATAAACTTAATTTTTCATCACTTCTCAATTCTATTGTTTTTTTTTTTTATCAAATTGTTAATATAATTTTACAAATTAAGTGACTTAGCACAAATACAACCCCTGTGGAGATGATAACTTGATACTTACTTATTACTTGATAACGACTGTGTACACTTGCACAAACCTACGCATTATAGTTTATCAATGATATTCTATTATATTCTAAGCTCGAGGTCAAGTATGATGAGCATCTTAGAGTGGTTCTGCTGATTATTCGAGAAAATAAGCTCTATGCTAAGTTGAGTAAGTATGAGTTCTAGTTGAAGGAGGTAATGTTTTTTGGACATGTGGTTTCTATTGAGGGTATCCATGTGGACCCGAAAAAGATAAATGCTATTCTTGAGTGGAAACAACTTAAGTGTGTATCAGAGATTTAGAGTTTTCTTGGTCTTGTGGGGTATTATCGGAGATTTGTGGAAGGGTTTTTGTTAATCACAACTCCTTTGACCAAGTTGTTGCATAAGATTGCTTCTTTCAAATGGGCTAATGATTAGCAAGGAAGCTTTGAAAAGCATAAGTCAGTGTTGGCTTAGGCACCCAATTTGATACGACCTGAATTTGGGAATGAGAGTATGTAGTGTACAATGACGCGTCACATACTAGTCTCGATTGTGTTCTGATGCAGGAACGTAAGGTTGCAGTTTATGCTTCTAGACAGTTTAAGCCACATGAGGGAAACTATCCAATGCATTAATTAGAGTTAGCGGCAGAGGTTTTTGCTCTGAAAATCTAGAGGCATTATCTATACGGTGAAAAGTGTATTATTTACATTGATCACAAAAGCCTCAAGTATCTCCTCACTCAGAAGGAGTTGAATCTTAAGCAGCGTAGAAAGATTGAGTTACTTAAGGATTGCGACTGTATTGTTGGGTACCATCCTCATAAGGCCAATATGGTGGTCGATGCTTTGAGTAGGAGGTTGATGACCGAGTTGAGAGTGATGTTTGCTTGATTAAGTCTGTATGAGGATGGTGGATTGTTGGTAGAGTTGCAAGTTAAGTCGACTTAAGTTGACGAGATTAGAAATAAATAGCTTTTGGATGAGCCTTTGGTTCTTCAAGTTAAGCAGATTGAGAAGGGTAAGATGTAACACCCCTAACCTGTATACGTCGCCAGAACAGGGTTACAGAGTATTACCAGAGTTTACAGAATAATTATAGATAAATCGTGTCAAAATACTATTCATATCCGAAATCAACCATAATGTCCCTTGAATGGAGCCTCGAGTCCCAATATGAACAGTAGAAACAAATCGGGACTAATTTAGAATCACTGAGAATTTTTCGCGATATTATAAAATTTTTCCTAAGTGCAGGGCTCGCATGCCTGTGTGGTCTAGGGACACGCCCGTGTGACCCTTAGACATGCCTGTACCTCAGGCCGTGTCTTACCCCCTGTAAGTCTCTGGCTTGTGTCACACGGCTTGCCACACGTCTATGTGCTAGGCCGTGTGGTTAATTTAATTTTCATAAAATAGGTGTAGTTTTCACATAGCCAAGATACATGCTAGTGTTCGAGGCCATGTTTCTCACACGGCTAAGGCACACGCCTGTGTCTCTGCCCATATGTTTAATTCTAAGCATTCTGTTTCTCAATTTTAAGATGCAGGGGACACACAGCCAAACCACATGCCCATGTACCAGGCCATGTGTCACATACGGTCAAGACACACGCCCATTTGTCTACCTGTGTGAACAAAATAAAGCCATATCTGAGCTTTATTTCTCACCCAAACTTTACCATTAACCTACACCAAAACATACCAAGATATATCAACCAATTCAAGAACATAAAAAAGTTAATTCAATCATCATATAAATTATTTTATCACACTCATTCATGTTTATAAACCTGCCTTCATTTAGTTTGCATGCTATGTCAAATTTAAACAATCTTGTTCAACTTGCTTAACACATAAATGATTAACATAGCACATCCTTATAAGTATACCAAAATAAACCATTACTAGCTATTCCAATGGCTAGATTACATCCATAATTTACAACCCATAATATGGTCAATTTAGCCTATACATGCCATTATACTATAACTAGTTTACTATTTATACCAAAATCAATGGATGGATAGTGTGATGATTACTCTGACCAATCTCCAACCTTCACTAGCTTTGAGTACTATAAAACAGGGAAAATAAAACCTAATAAGAATTTTATGCTTTGTAAGTTCGTATAACAAGAAGTGGACTTACCATCCATATTCATTAATATTTATCAATCAATAACATGATTTCCATAATTTTGATAAATTGCTTTATCACATGCACTCAATCAAACAAGTTAGTAATAAATAACCAATAAGCATAGATGAGTTCATCACGCCACAACTTTCTAGCATCTAAAATCATTTTTCTTTCATCTCATAATTTTCCATATAATATCAAATATTTTATCTAGTGAATCATTGGATTTCCGATGGTTACTCAGGTAGTATACACAAAGTGTACAAATCAATATATCCATCAAATCATGTCTAATGGTACACATAAGGTACTATTGCAGATAGTACACTCTTGAGCCTCACATATATACAATAGGATTAACAGTCCAAGCTAAATCCTATCTCCAATATATACTCAATAGAGCTTAGTCAGGATTACTAGTCTAGGCTAAATCCTTTTTATGACATATGCTCTAAAGAGCTTGATTTGGGTTACTCGTCCGGGCTAAATCCAATCTATAACATATGCAGGACCTCATTTAATAAGGGAAATCACCTTTATCCATCGAAATCCAATATTCAATAGGAATACAATTCCTTTTATTCAATTCCAAGCATGTATTCATATCTCAAATAACAACATCCATTCATTTCACATATAGCTCGTTCAATACATTACAACATTTAATGTTAATATATATACATGCTAAATTAAGTTACACGAACTTACCTCGACAATGGTTCGCGTATAACCTACTAATCTGAAACTTTTGTTTTCCTCGATCCGATTCCGTATTTGGTCTTTTCAGATCTATATAAATGAATTTAATCGTCAATTCATCACATTTCACATTCATTTGGATTCAATTTACATTTTAGGCAAAATTACCACTTTGCCCCCATACTTTTCATAAATTTCAATTTCGTCCCTAGGCTCGGAAAATAAAATTCATGCAATTTACTCCCTATTCCAATCCTAGCCAAAATTTCAATATACAATTTACATCACATATATTCTATAAATTTCAAAAATTTTCTTCAATTTTCACAACTTTACAAATTAGTCCCTAAATCATGTTTTCATCAAAAATCACTTTGTAAAAGTTGTTTATCTATCAACAACCTTTCATTTTCTACCATAAATTTCTGATTTTCAGCATATTCATCCATGGATTAGCACGCATACACGAGAGCTAGTGTAAGACCATGTCTGAGACAAGGCAACGGCAACTTACCCCATGTTGAAGGCTCATAGAATATTCGGTGGTCTTTCGAAAGGTTCTACTTTAAAAGTTAAGAAAGTGATTTAACAAAGAAAGTGTAATAACGTCGTGAGTGGTACAGGTACCTATCTGATATGCTTGGGTAATGAGCTTAATTTAGAAAATGTGACTCAAGTAGACGGTAATGTGTAAGTCAAGCTTATTTTTACCTTTGAGCTATGAACATGATGACTAATGATGAATTTGTTGTTGTATATTTATTTATATGCAACTTACTAAGATTTATGCTTACTCTCTTTCCTTTCCCTTTTTTTTCAGTGCCGTTTAATTAGCTCAAGGATCCTTTGAAGTCGGAGATATCGATCACACTATCAATTAAAGCGCTTGGTATAGTATAAATCTTCTTTTGAGTATGGCATGTATAGGGCTAGACTAGGATGGTTGATTTATTGAGAAATTGGTTATGTATTTTGGCTCAAGTCAAAAGCCCTTCGTTTTGTATTAAGCCTAGAATAATGGCTATTATTCATTTTGGTAAATGCATATAATGTTCTTTCTATGGATGAATTAGTGTCTATTTTGGTGAAATTAGTATATTGAAACGATCTCATGCAGGTTGTGTAAATGGGTGACAAGATGGCTTGGGAGAATGGCCTTCTTTTGTCCACATGGGCAAGACACACGGGCATATGCTTAGGTCGTGTGTCACACACGGCTCACTTCCATGGGTGTGTGTGATGGCCGTGCATCCCCTGCACTTAAATTTTAAAGTCAATTTATTATACGGGCAGGCCACACGGGCGTGTGTCCTGACCGTGTTTTAAAGTCAGTATGCATGGTAGTAGTACACGGGCAAAAGACACGGCCATGTGTCTCAGCCCTGTGAAGGACACGGTTATAGGACATGGGTGTGTGCCTTGGCTGTGTGGTTTTGGCATAATGTCCAGGTTTTTGGACACGAGTTCGGGACACCGGCGTGTCCCTAGAACACGGTCTTGTGCTCTATACCCACACGGGCGTGTGGAGCCTTAAAGCATGAAACTTTCCAAGTTTTTCTTAAGTTTTCAGTTTAATCCCGAACCATCTCTAACGCATGTTTTGGACCTCGTAAGTCCACATAAGGAATAGTATGCCTTTGAAATGAAAAGTTTTAAATTGATTAAAATTCTACGACCCAGTTTCTGAGTGATTGGTTGAGTTGAAGTCAAGTAACACCACGAACCCTGCCCTGGAGTCAGATACGGGCGAGAGGTGTTACAGACTCTCTTTATTTCCCCTCACATGTCCCATTGGATGGAGCTTAGCTCACATTCCCTTATCCCTCCAACATGTCCCAGGGCCTCAACACCCAAAACCACTGTACGTATATGTGAATACTCACAATCCTATGACATGCCAACTATATCCAACGATTTAAAGATCACAAGGCCAAAATATCTAAAACAATCGAATAAAATAAAACAAAGTGTAACACCCCTCACCCGTATTCAAGCCAGAATAGGGTTACAGAGTATTACCAAACATATTATACAATTACACATACATTTCACGTACATTTTCATATTTCATATAATCCTCAATCAACAACATTCATATCGTCCCTAATACAAGTCTATGAGGCCCAAAACATGCATTCAGGGTGGTTCGAGACTAAACAATAACTTTAGAAACTTTTCAAACACTTAGAAAATTTTTACTAAAACAAGAGACACACGCCTATGTCACAAGCCGTGTGAACATTTGAAATGGAATCACATGGCCGTGCCCCAACCTGTGTCTGACCCTGTGTAACTCTCTAACTTGGGTCACACCACCAACACACACATCCGTATGGTTAGCCCGTGTGCCCTAAAAATGGCCATACACGCCCGTATACTAGGCCGTATGCTAGGCCGTGCCAAACCTATAGGGTATACTGACTTATGCCATACGACCAATCACATGCTCGTGTGCTAGGCCCTGTAGAGCATACTGACTTGATTTTTAGTTCAACAACAAGGGACACACGGTCGTGTAACCTAACCGTGTATCACACACGGATGAGACACACGTCTTTGTCTCTGCCTGTGTGGACAAAAAGAGGCTATTTACCAAGCCAATTTGCCAACCAAATTTGTATACACCTACACCAAAACAAATGGCACCAAAACATAGCAAATAGGCATTCAAATCAACTAAAACAAACTTAATTCATGCCAACTCAAATCCATTATCCATAATATACACAAGTCACAAAATGGGACATTACATTATACCAAATTCAACTAAGTAAACATTTCCAAACATGCATCATTATGCTCAAATTCACAAGCATATATCTTCTCTAATTTAAACTATTTGACAACCACAATACCTACTATCAATAAGCATCACAAAGCCAACCTCAATCAATAACATAAGCCATATGCACACATATATATATACACAACCAAACCAACCAAATTAAGCCAGCTTTCATGGCTATATATACAAACCAAACCATATACATTTACAAGCCAATTCTAATGGCTAAATTCATCATCAACTTATATACCAAAATGACCAAAGTTCCTATACATGCCATATATTCCAAAAACATAGATTCAAAAGTACCAAAACAATAGCTTGGTTGTGTGATGAAGTCTCCGACGATCCCTGAATCTGAGCTAGCTTTGAAATCACTATTAAACACAAAAAATACACAAAGTAAGCTTTATAGCTTAGTAAGCTCATATAAAATAAGCTCAATTTGATCATAAATACACAATTCAACAAATTGAATATATCAACATGTAATTCATTTTAACTAACAAACCTTTTATATATTCAATCATAAGATTATATGTGAACTTCACAATTTCTTCGATTTAAAACTTATAATGTTCATGTACATACCTGTACCATCTCGCATCAATCTCATACCTATTCGTCTTTGATATAGCCGTTGAACCATTTGGAATAATACAGGATACTCGAGAATCTCACACCCAAATTGCTAATAAATATATATAGCCGAATGTTTTAAGCTCTTTCAATGGAGTTTGTTTTCGGTGGAAGATGACCATTAGAAAGATGATACATTGTTTTTGTTTATTTTAATTTACTTTATTTATTAAATTACACTTTTAACCTTAATTAATAACCTTTGAAAACACATAAATCATGTCAATGAAAGTCCACTTACTATATAAATGGTTTAATAACAACATAAGGACTTAAACTTTAAAATGTTATAGCTATTAGGCACCTTTAGCTAATAGAATACAAGTTTTACACTTTACGCGATTTAGTCCTTTTTATCAAATTAAGCACTTAAATAATAAAATTTCTTAACGAAATTTTCATACAATCATACTATCATGCTGTAGATATTAAAATAATAATAAAATAATTATTTTGACTTTGGATTTGTGGTCCCAAAACCACTATTCTGATTTGACTAAAAACGAGTTGTTACAACTCTCCCCCTTAGGGATTTTCATCCCCGAAAATCTTACCAGAAAATAGGTTAGGGTACTGTTTTCTCACAGCTTCCTCGGGTTCCCACGTGGCTTCTTTGACACCGTGCCATTGCCAAAGTACTTTCATTAAAGCTATGCTTTTGTTTCTTAACTGTTTAACCTCTCGAGCTAATATTCTGATCAGTTCTTCGTTATAGGTCATGTCGGGTTGAATTTTAATCTCTGTTGGAGAAATTACATGTGATGGATCCAATTTATATCGACGCAACATCGACACATGAAACACATTATGGATCTTTTCTAATTCTGACGGTAATGCTAGCCGATATGCCACTGGCCCTATTCTTTCGATGATCTCATACGGCCTGATGAAACGCGGACTCGACTTTGTGACCAAATCGTAGAATTTTCTTCCATAGAGATACTCTCAGAAATACTTTATCTGTAACAACCCATGTTTTAGTGAAATCAGAACAGTGGTTTCGGGACCACAAATTTGATCCGAAAATAAATTTTTTTATTTTATTATATGGTCTGTATTATGTTAGAAAAGTCATGTGAAAATTTTGATACAAAAATTTTATCGATTATGCGTTTAATTAGGTAAAAGACTAAATCATATAAAATGCAAAAGTTGGATTCTAGTAGCTAGAAGGATCAAATAGCTATGAAATTCAAAACTTAATGTCCTTATATGGTAATTAGACCATTAATGAAAAGTATGTAGATATTTTTGGATGATTCATCCATGGAAAATTAGAAAAAGGCTAAGGACTAAATTGGAAATCAAAATTATTAAAGATGATAAATTAATTAAATAGAAATAAATATCATTTTTATCATCTTATTCCCTAAAATATTCCATGGAAACCCTAGAAGAGAGAGAAGAAACTTTCTTTGCCAAATTGGATCTGGATAGATCAAATTCGGAGCTAGAACGAGGAAAAGATGAAAATGTCGGATTAGTAGATTTTACATACACGAACAATTGTCGAGGTAAGTTTGTGTAACTAAATTATGTATATTTATATGCTTGTATTGTATGTGTATATGTGTGAATTATTTGAATGTTATAAATATAAACTTTGTTACATGATCAAGAATACTTAACAAAAGTTAAGTCCTGTAAACATATCTGAGAAATACCAGATAAATGATAATGCCTGATCTAAATGATAAAAAATTTATTCTTATACTTGGTTTGAATATTGAATGCGATTAAAGGATTTATTGTATAGAACTGTGATAAATAGATGAAATAATCACATGAGTAATTATGTTCGGAAAATGTTAAATCCTATTTGAATAAATGAAAATCGATGGATATGTGATTTTCCTGAAATGATTGAGGTCCTGCATTTGTTGCTGACGGGAATTAGCTCAGACGAGTAATCCTATTGACCTCATTTATGAAAGGATTTAGCCTGGACGGGTAATCCAGATCAAGCTCTTTAGAGCATATGTCATAAAAAGGATTTAGCCGGGACTGGTAATCTTGTTGTTTATATATGTGTGACTCAAGAGTGTACTCTTTGAAATAGTACCTTATAGGTACCACTGAATATGAATTTACGGATCCTGATTTGTACACCACGAGTGTACTACCTGTGTATCCATCAATATTTTAGATAAATTCAACGGGTAAAAGTTCTTGACATGAGAAGATATGAATAAGAAATGAGTTATTACACATATCAGCCTGGAATACATGAAAATGATGATACGTGATAATTGATATATGGAAATATGAAATGATGACATTGTACATGGAATTTATTTGATGAGTATGTACATCCTTGATTATAGACTTGTACACTTTGAGTGTACTAATCGTGACCTTGATATTCGAGTAATATGGGTAAAGTTTGATATGAAATGATCTGAACTCGAGATGAACTATTATGAAATTTTACTTATAATATAAAGAGATGATTTATAGATGTTAAATGAATACATGTTGTGGAAAGCATATGTGCATGGAAACTTGATTGTTGTTGAGCCCATACTTGTTTTTGATGTAATCATGGAATATATGACTAACAAGGGTAATGAGGATATGTGTAGGGCTTGAGGTCAAATTGATTGAATGTGCCTTACATAGTTACCTCAAAATAGAATGAATGGTAAGTTAAGTACCATGTTAGACAAACTTACTAAGTATTATATGCTTACTTAGTTTTATTTCCCTATTTTAGAGTAAATCAGCAGCTCGTTGGATTGAAAGCTTGGCGGAGATCAGTTACACTATCCATCGGCCTATGTCGGTACAATATGGTAAATCAATTATGGTTGTAATGACATCTATAGGTTATATTGGCCATATTGGCATGTAAATGTAAATGATTGTTGTAAACTAGCCATTGGAATGGCTAGTGCTGATTATGTTTTGGTATATGTATGTATGTAATAAGTTCATTTTATGGATAACAAAAGTGTTTATTATTGATTGATAGAGAAAGGTTAAATGAGTATGCTATTGAAAGGTAAGATTAAAGGGTTGTGCTAGTGTAAGACATGTCTGGGGCATGCATTAGCACGCATACACGAGAGCTAGTGTAAGACCATGTCTGAGACAAGGCAACGGCAACTTACCCCATGTTGAAGGCTCATAGAATATTCGGTGGTCTTTGGAAAGGTTCTACTTTAAAAGTTAAGAAAGTGATTTAACAAAGAAAGTGTAATAACGTCGTGAGTGAGTACAGTACCTATCCTCGATATGCTTGGGTAATGAGCTTAATTTAGAAAATGTGACTCAAGTGAGACTTCGGTAATGTGTAAGTCAAGCTTATTTTTACCTTTGAGCTATGAACATGATGACTAATGATGAATTTGTTGTTGTATATTTATTTATATGCAACTTACTAAGATTTATGCTTACTCTCTTTCCTTTCCCTTTTTTTTTAGTGCCGTTTAATTAGCTCAAGGATCCTTTGAAGTCGGAGATATCGATCACACTATCAATTAAAGCGCTTGGTATAGTATAAATCTTCTTTTGAGTATGGCATGTATAGGGCTAGACTAGGATGGTTGATTTATTGAGAAATTGGTTATGTATTTTGGCTCAAGTCAAAGCCTTCGTTTTGTATTAAGCCTAGAATAATGGCTATTATTCATTTTGGTAAATGCATATAATGTTCTTTCTATGGATGAATTAGTGTCTATTTTGGTGAAATTAGTATATTGAAACGATCTCATGCAGGTTGTGTAAATGGGTGACAAGATGGCTTGGGAGAATGGCCTTCTTTTGTCCACATGGGCAAGACACACTGGCATATGCTTAGGTCGTGTGTCACACACGCTCACTTCCATGGGTGTGTGTGATGGCGTGCATCCCCGCACTTAAATTTTAAAGTCAATTTATTATGCAGGCGAGCCACACGCGCGTGTGTGTCTGGCAGTGTTTTTTAAGTCGATTATGCATGGTAGTAGTACACGGGCAAAAGACACGGCCATGTGTCTCACCACCATGTGAAGGACACGGTTATAGGACATGGGTGTGTGCCTTGGCCGTGGGTTTGGCATAATGTCCAGTTTTGGACACGAGTTCGGACACCGTGTCCCTAGAACACTGGTCTTGTGCTCTATACCACACCACGGCGCAGGAGCCTTAAAGCATGAAACTTTCCAAGTTTTTCTTAAGTTTTCATTTTAATCCCGAACCATCTCTAACGCATGTTTTGGACCTCGTAAGTCCACATAAGGAATAGTATGCCTTTGAAATGAAAAGTTTTAAATTGATTAAAATTCTCACGACCCGGTTTAGAGTGATTGGTTGAGTTGAAGTCAAGTAACACCACGAACCACCTTGCTCGAGTCGAGATCACGGCGAGAGGTGTTACTGAGACTCTCTTTATTTCCCCTCACATGTCCCATTGGATGGAGCTTAGCTCACATTCCCTTATCCCTCCAACATGTCCCAGGGCCTCAACACCCAAAACCACTGTACGTATATGTGAATACTCACATTCCCTTACCCTTTAACATTGAATTTGTGTTAGATTATTACAAGTAAATCAAATTGATTAAAGGTAAAATAATAAAAACAAAATATTTTATATATGAGGTAAAAGTATTATGAGATTCTTGTACTATAGTCAGATAGCATTTTTGTCTCATTGCTAAAAAAATGAGTAAACTAGTTTTTGCCTATTAAATTAAAGAGTAAAATGTTTCTTTTGTTAATAATTTATGTCTTTTTTTATTGTTAAAAACCGATCCATACATATTAACATGAAGGTGTACATGGCATATCACATATAATTATTTGGTTATTCTGTCGATCATGCTAGTTTTAAACAATAAAAATAGAACGAAAATTTTACAAAATTAATTATCTCTATTTTAAATAAAAAAACAAAATATAATTTAATTTGTAGGAGGTTATTCCTTTTACCAAACTTAAAAAAGAAAAAGTAGTGCAGCCCTTTTTGACTGAAAATGATTTGTATGGTTCTAAATCACGAAAAGGAAATACCCTTATCCAAATGGATTAATACCAAAAAAGTGAAATATTTTGCAATAATAAATAGCCTTTTTATTATAAATTGACAAAGCCGGCCAGATAAAGGCATAAGATCCCAAATCCTAAATAGATGTTTTAAACATGAGAAAAGTAATTAGAAATATGAAATAATATTTATAATTAATTAAGTTGGCAAATATTTTCTTTTTTATTCAATGATTAAAAAAGGGTGTAGTTTGGTTAAGGCAAGGATTGACTAGTTCAATATTTTAAAGCTATATAGGTTGATATATTATATAACCAAATCTATTAAAGAAAGAGAGTAAAAAGATTTTAAATCAACAAATTGATAATATATTATAGTTTATGTTAAACTTAGGTAAGGTCAGATGCAAAGTAACATAAGGAGGGAAATATAAAACAAAACAAAAATGATTCAATATGGCTTGTTGATAAATAAAAATTAATCAAGATATTAAGCTACTTGACTTTTAAAAATTAGCATCATTAAGAAAGGATACTTACATTCGCCAAGATGGTCTTTAACAACAAAAGCTTCAGTCATGGCTTCATGAATGCGACCACCTTGGAAACTCCCTTGTGCAACTTCAGAAGCAACGGTTTTTTTACCTGCACTGCGCGCTCGAGATTCACCATTTGCACCATTAATCCACTTATCCTGTGTTATGCAACATTTTTCCTGTAATACAGTAAGTACATAAAAAACACATCATGGAACAACAAGACAATATAACCCTCAATCACCTTTGCTTTCTTTGACAACTTGAAAGCCACTGAAATGAGTTACAGCATCAGAAATAAATAGTGTAGGCCATGCAGTAACAACAAAGTTCAATGACCATGAACAATACTATTTCAAAGAAAAAGTATCACATGAATCTGTCTATCATCCAAAAGAATCTTGAGAATCTGCTTAAACCCCATGACTGCTGTTCAACTTTATCATTATTGTCATCCCTTTCCCTCCCAGTCAAAATATCATTACCACCCTATTCTAATTCACGACTTTATGAGATTTTAATTCTAAAAAAAAGCACAAGTTCTCTATACAATATGATTATTTAAAAATGATATAGCTAAATTTTTGTCTTTCACTTTTAGTCTCATTTCCAGAATCATTTTAGAATCATAGATAATGATCATCCTGCATTTTTGAGCCAATCACTATCATATTTATTATCAACTAATTTAAAGGCTTCATACACGATAAACATTATATGTCCAAATAAGATTCAGAACAGGGGGACACCACATGACTATTCCAAATTCTCAATGCAACCAGAAAGAAGTTAACCAAGCAGAAAAGGAGACCCACCTATTCTGGCTGCCTTCTAAAAGAAACCACGGAACCTGTCAAATAAGCATATTACACCAAATTAGCTCCAATTCTTAACACTTCCTACCAATAATTTCTGATTCCAAAGTAGAAGCTATAAATACTAGAAACAAAAACGTTAATATAACCAGTTTAGATACCAAAGAGAAAAGACAAAAAGGGCTAAGGTTAACTGGAGTTATGCAACTTAAAATATAAAAAAAAAGATTATCAATGGATGAGATAGGTAATCGCCAGAGCAAGTAAAAGGAGAATGAAAGCAACTCCTTGATCAATGGCAGTACCATCATTGGACGGAAGTGGTGCAGGCGATGAACCCCTGCCTTAACCCTAGAAAAGAAAGCATACCTTTTCTATGACTTTCCTTTCCCTTGTAGGCCTATCACTACTAGGCGTCACTGGCTCTTTCTTCTCAGCCGAATCTCGACCAGATTTCCTAGAACTCCCCTTTCTACTACTACCTTTGACCTTTACCTTTGACCTTTTTAGTCCCTTCATCTTCACTTTCTTCTTCTTCCTCCTCCCCTTTCTTCTCTTCCTCTTCTTCTTCTTTTTCTTCTTCTTCCTCGTTCTCCTTCTCTTCAACATCTATTTGTTTCTCCAAAACCCTAACAGATCGATAGAAAATGAGTAGCTATGGTGGGTGAATTCAAATTTTGAGAGTAAAAGGGAAAAAGAAATAAGTACAAACTTGTATTTGGGGGATTTGGTTAACGAGCGGGTAACCAAAAAAAATTTTTGGGTGAGCGGGATTTTGCCCTTTTTTATAAAAAATAATGGCCTTTTGCGGCGTTTTCTAAAAAAAGGCCAGTAATTCTCAGATTTTTTGCAGCGTTTTCACTAAAAACGCCACTATAGCTTAACATTTTGCGAAGTTTATTCAAAAAACGCCATTATAGCTCAATTTTTTGCGGCGTTTTACCTAAAAACGCCACTATTGATTAATTTTAATTTTTTTTTTATTTTTAACATATTTTTTTTCTATTTTTTTCTTTCAAAATTTTTGTGTTGAGATTATCATTTTTTGGGTTTTTTTTAATTTTGAATATTGAACTTTTTAACTGAAATATGACCTAAAATTTTAAATTTTAAATTTTAAATTTTTAAGTTTTTTATTTTTGATTTAATCATAGAGATTTTAAAAAATAAATACATCAATATATTTTTATATTGAATAAATATAAATATTTATGTATGCAATATATAAATATAAAATGATGTTATATCAATAATTGTGTTAATAATTTATAAGAACTAGATTAAATTAAAGTTCATATATACAATTGCACCCTGATCCCCATATTTATCCCTAAACACTGAAAACTAAACCCTAAACCATAAGTCTTAAACTATAAACCCTAAACTAGAAATATAATTAACTCAATATTTTAAAATTAATACTCTCTTTTATAATTATATAAGAAAATATTTATCATGTAAATTAAAAAATACTAATTAATCTAAACCCTAAACTCTTAATCCCTACTCCCTAAACAATAAATCCTAAAACATAAACCATGAACCATGAACCATGAACCCCTAACCCCTAACCCCTAACCCCTAACACCTAAACCTTAAACCCCAACCCTTAACCACCCTTAAACCAGAATCCCTAAACCTTAAAATAGTAACTCATAAACATGAAACCCTTAACTATATACCGTAAACCCTAAACTATAATGATAATTAATTCAATATTTTAAAATTAATACTATCTCTTTTACAATTATATAAGAAAATATTTAACATATAAATTAAAAAATAATTAGTCATATACCAAAAATAATTACGGGGTATTGACTGGAAGGCCGGTGGGAGGGGTGAATCTTGGGGATTTCAAATCGGGGAAAAATCGTTAGGGATTTGGGATGTCGAATTCAGGAATGGGTGATAATACTTTAGGGATCTAGGATGAGAAAAAAGAGGGAAATAGAAATGGGGAAGAACGGGGAAAATGATAGATGGAATTACGGGATATTGACTGAAAGGTCAGTGGGAGGGGTGAATCTTGGCAGTGGGAGGGTTTAAGGTTTTAGGGGATATAGTTTAGTGTTTAGGGTTTTTTAGGGTTTACTCTTTTAGGGGTTATAGATTAATGTTTATGATTTTTTTAGAGTTTAAGATTTTAAAGGTTATATGACTTTTAGTGGCGTTTTACCAAAAATGCCGCTAATGATCCGGTTTTTAGTGGCGTTTTACAAAAAGCGCCGCTAGTGCTCTGGTTTTTAGCGGCATTTTACAAAAAAGCGCCGTTAATGCTCTGGTTTTTAGCGGATTTTTAAAAAAAGCGCTGCTAATGCTCTGGTTTTTAGCGGCGTTTTACAAAAAGCATCGCTAATGCTCTAGTTTTTAGT
This sequence comes from Gossypium anomalum, assembly GCA_025698475.1. Taxonomy (NCBI): domain Eukaryota; kingdom Viridiplantae; phylum Streptophyta; class Magnoliopsida; order Malvales; family Malvaceae; genus Gossypium; species Gossypium anomalum. The sequence goes on from CM046961.1 coordinate 74,869,259, forward strand.
GGCATTTTACCAAAAGCGCCACTAATGCTCTGGTTTTTAGCGGCGTTTTACCAAAAGCGCCGCTAATGCTCTGGCTTTTAGCGGCGTTTTACCAAAATTTTTTAATAAAACGCCGCTAAAAACACTACTAAAGCCTTATTTTCCTGTAGTGCAGGCACACTACTTTCAACATCATCAACTACAGCTCGATTGGGATGCATTTACTATACGAAAACACAGATAAAAAATTGTCAGGAGTCATCACACTATCACAGATTCTATATGGCATGTATAGTTAGACTCTCACATACGCTACGTTAGTCTTAGAGTCGACTAAAATGTAGCTCTGATACCAATAAATGTAACAACCCTCACTCGTATTCAAGCCAAAATAGGGTTACGGAGCATTACTGAACATATTATACAATTACACATACATTTCACGTACATTTTCATATTTCATATAATCCCCAATCAACAACATTCATATCGTCCCTAATACGAATCTACGAGGCTCAAAGCATGCATTCAGGGTGGTTCGGGACTAAACCGATAACTTTAGAAATGTTTCAAGCACTTAGAAAATATTTACTAAAATAGGGGGTACACGCCCATGTGGCCCGGTCGTGTGAGACATGCTCATGTCACAAGCCGTATGAATATTCGAAATGGAAACACATGGTTGTGTCTCATCCTGTGTCCGATCCCATATAACTCTCTGACTTGGGTCACACGACCAACACACACGCCCGTATGGCTAGCCTATGTGCCCTAAAAATGGCCACACACGCCCGTGTACCAAGCCGTATGCTAGGTCATGCCAAACCTATAGGGTATACTGACTTATGCCATATGGCCAATCACACGCCCGTGTGCTAGGCCGTGTAGAGTATACTGACTTAATTTTTAATTCAACACCAGGGGGCACACGGTCATGTAACCTAACCGTGTATCACACACGGATGAGACATACGCCCGTGTCTCTGCCTGTGTGGACAAAAACAGGCTATTTACCAAGCCAATTTGCCACCCAAATTTTTATACACCAAACCAAACCAAACGGCACCAAAACATAGCATATATAGGCATTCAAACCAACTAAAACAAACTTAATTCATGCCAACTCAAATCCATTATCCATAATATACACAAGTCACAAAATGGGCCATTATATTATACCAAATTCAACTAAGTAAACATTTCCAAACATGCACCATTATGCTCAAATTCACAAGCATATATCTTCTCTAATTTAAACCATTTGACAACCACAATACCTACTATCAATAAGCAACACAAAGCCAACCTCAATCATATAACATAAGCCATATACACACACATATATATACACAATCAAACCAAACAAATTAAGCCAACTTTCATGGCTATATATACAAACCAAACCATAGACATTTACAAGCCAATTCTAATGGCTAAATTCATCATCAACTTATATACCAAAATGACCAAAGTTTCTATACATGCCATATATTCCAAAAACATAGATTCAAAAGTACCAAAATGATAGCTTGATAGTGTGATGAAGTCTCGGGCGATCCCCGAATCTGAGCTAGCTTTGAAATCACTATAAAACATGAAAAATACACAAAGTAAGCTTTATAGCTTAGTAAGCTCATATGAAATAAACTCAATTTGATCATAAATTGTAATAGCCCATTTTTCAGTGAAATCGAATCAGTGGTTTCAGGACCACATATCTGACCCAAAAATAATATTTATTTTTATTTTATTACATGGTCCGTAATATGTTAGAAATGCCATGTGAAAATTCTGATACGAATATTTTATCGATTAGGTGTTTAATTACGAGAAGGACTAAATCACATAAAATGCGAAAGTTGAATTCTAGTAGCTATAAGGATTAAACAGCTATGGAATTAAAAACTTGAGGTCCTTGTATGGTAATTAGAACATTAAATAAAAGTATTAAGATTTTTGGTGACTCATCCATGGAAAAATTAGAAAAGAGTAGGGACTATATTGGAAATCACAAAAATTAAAAGATGATAATTAATTAAAAAGAAATTATCATCTTATTTTCAGGTCTTCTTCCCCAAAATTTCTAGGGAAACCTCAAGAGAGAGTAAGAAAACTTTCCAAGCTTAAAAAGGTATGAAATCAAGTCTCATTTTTAGTAATTTTATATTTTTGGAATCGGGATAGTCTAATCTACCTATTTGGGGGATTAATTTGAAAAGTGATCAAGGTATGAAATTTGGTTAATGGATGAATATACTGAAAATTAGAAATTTATGGTAGAAAATGAAAGGTTTTTGATAGATAAACTTTTACAAAGTAATTTTTGATGAAAACATGATTTAAGGACTAAAATGCAAAGTTGTGAAATTGAAGAAAAATGTTGAAATTTTATGAATACATGTGCTGTAAATTTTGTAATGGGGTTTTGGTTAGGCTTGGAATAGGGAGTAAATTGCACATTTTACGAGCCTAGGGACGAAATTAGAATTTATAGAAAAGTTAGGGGCAAAATGATAATTTTACCTAGGACGTAAATTGAGTCCAAATGAATATGAAATATGAGAAATTGATAATTAAAGCTATTTATATAGATCCAGACAACACAAATTCGAGGTTAGACTGAGGAAAAAAAAGGTTTCGGATTAGTAGATTATATACACGAACAAGTGTCGAGGTAAGTTCGTGTAACTTAATCAAGCTTGTAAATATGTTTAATTGAATGTTGTGTTTGTATGTAATGTGGCTTATATTGATGTGAATTATTTTATTGCTATAATGAAAAATTGAATACATGCTTGGAACGGTGAAAAAGGGTTAAGTTCCGTTTGAATATTGAATTTTGATGAATATATGCGCTTTCCCGAAATGAATAAGGCCCTGCATTTGTTGTGGATGAGATTTAGCTCGGACGAGGAATCCTATTGACCTTGTTATAGAAAAATCTTGATATATTAATAGCCTTACGAAAAGTAATCCGCTGAATAGTTTGGTGAATCCAGAGTATGAATTCCATGAAAATAAAATAAACTAACTCGAATTATAATTGAAAGGAAACCTAAACTAAAAATAGAAAATAGAACTAAGTAGGAAATGAAAAATAAAACTTAGGTAAAAATTGTCCATAAACTAAGCATAGAAATCCTTTTTATGGCTAGAAATCGTTGTTTTGATATACTTGTAATGTCATATTGTGGTAGCTACATGTATATTAAGCAGTTAATCAAATTATGTCTAACATATGAATTAATCCAAGGTAAGATTATAGACATGTATGCATGTAAGGATATGCCTTGTTGAATGATAGAGTTTGCTTAATTTAAATGCTTGAAATGGTTAGTATTGGATGTGAGTTTTGAGTGCAGGCCTTTGGTGTGATTTTGGGTGAGAAATGAAGCTAGAAATAGCTTTTTTTGTCCACACGGGTAGACACAATGGTGTGTGTCTAGATTGTGTGTGACACACGACCGAGTACATGGGTGTGTAGTTAGGCCGTGTGTCTCCTGCACCTTAATTTTGAGAAACAGAATGCTCAGAATTGAGCACACGGGTAAAGCCATGGGCGTGTGTCTCAGCCGTGTGTGCTACACGGCCTAGAACACGGGCGTGTGTCTTGGCCGTGTGAAACCTGTACCTAATTTCAAAATGAATTAATTAACCACACGGCCTAGTACACGGAAAATTTTAAAAGGGGTAGGGACTAAATTGGAATTCAACTAATTAATTAATTAAAAGATGATAAAAAGAAATATCATCTTATTTTTCTCATCTTCTTCCCCAAAAATACATGAAAACCCTAGGAGAGAGAGAAGAAACTTTCATGGCCAAATTGGGTAAGTTTCATTGGCCCGTTTTTAGTAATTTTAATATTTTTGAAACCGGGGTAAATTAATCTATCTATTTTGGGGATCAATTTGTAAAGTTATCAAAGTATGGAAAATGGGTTATGGATGTATATGCTGAAAATTAGAAATTTATGGTAGAAAAGGAAATGTTGTTGATAGATAAACAACTTTTACAAAGTGATTTTTGATGAAAACATGATTTAGGGACTAAAATGCAAAATTGTGAATTTTGATGAAAAATTATGAATTTTTATGAATACATGTGCTGTAAATTTTGTAACCGGGCTTTGGTTAGGCTTGGAATAGGGAGTAATTTGCACAAGTTTCATTTTTTGAGCCTAGGGATGAAAATAGAATTTATGGAAAAGTTAGGGGCAAAATGGTAATTTTACCTAGGATGTAAATTGAGTCCAAATGAATATGAGATGTGTAAATTTGATGTTAAATTTACTCTTATAGATTCGGATAGACCAAATTCAGAGCTAGAACGAAGAAAGAGGAAAATGTCGGATTAGTAGATTTTACGTACACGAACATTATTGAGGTTAGTTCATGTAACTAAATTCTATATGTTTTTATGCTTGAATTAAATGTTGTGTTTGTGAATTGAATAAATGTCATAAATATGTGAAATGTCCACATACTCGTTAAAGCCTGATAAATGAAAATGCCTGATCAATTATAATACCCGACAAATGATAAACGATAAAAACTGTTAATTTTATGCTTGAGTTAAATCTGTATATTTGAATTGAATAAATGCATAAATATATGAGATTGACCACATGCTTGATAATGCTTGAAAGATGCTAAATTCCATTTGAATAAATGGAAAATTCAATAGATATGTGATTTCTCGAAATGAACGAGGTTCGACATTTGTTGCTGACTGGATTTTGCTCGGACGAGTAATCCTATTGACCTCATTTATGAAAGGATTTAGCCCGGATAGGTAATCTTCATTTAAGTCCTCTCAAGCATGTGTTATGTATTAGATTTAGCCCCGATGGGTAATCCAGATTAAGCACTTTAAAGCATATGTCATAAAAAGAATTTAGTCTTGATTGATAATCCTGTTGTATACATGTGTGGCTTGAGAACGTAGTATTTGAAGTAGTACCCTATGGGTACCATTTGGACATGAATTGACAGATCCTGATTTGTACACTATGAGTGTACTACTTGTTTATCCATCGATATTCTGAATAAATTCAACAGGTGAAAATCTTGACATGAAAGGACATGAATAAGAGTTGAGTTATTACACGTAGTTTTCTAAAATCCATGAAAATGACGATACATGAAAATTAACATATGATCTCATGAGATGGTGATATTGGTACATGGAATTTCATTTGATGGGTATGCAGATCCTTGATTATAGACTTGTACACTTTGAGTGTACTAATCGTGACCTTGATATTCCAAGTAATATGGGTAAAGTTCTGACATGAAATTATCAGAACTCGAGATGAACTATTATAAAATTGTACTTGTAATATAAATAGATGATTTATACATGTTAAATGAATACATGTTGTGGAAAACATATGTGCATGGAAACTTGATTGTTGTTGAGCCCATACTTGACGTTATTATAAAATATATGACTAACAAGGGCAATGAGGATACGTGTAGGGCTTGAGGTCAAATTGATTGAATATGCCTTACCTAGTTACCTTAAAATAGAATGAAATGGTAAGTTAAGTACCATGTTATAGGAATTTACTAAGCATTTTATACTTGTTCCATTTTATTTCCCCTGTTTTAGAGTAAATCGGAAGCTCGTTGGATTGGAAGCTTGGCAGATATCACTCACACTATCCATCGGCCTATATCAATATATATGGTAAATCAATTATGGTTGTAATGGCATGTATAAGTTATATTGGCCATATTGGCATTTAAATGTAAATGATACTTGTAATCTAGCCATTGGAGTGGCTAGTAATCGTTTGTTTTAATATACTTGTAATGTCAAACTATGGTAGCTAAATATATGTTAAGTACCTGATCAAATTATGCCCAACATATGGACTAAACCAAGGCAAGATTATGAACATGTATGCATGTAATGGTATGCCATGTTAAATGATAGAATTAACTTGATTAAAATGCTTGGACTGGTTAGGTTATGAATGCAAGATGTGGTGTAGGTTTATGGTAAAGTTTGGGGTAAGAAATGAAGCTAGGAATGGCTTTATTTCGTCCACACAGGCAGACACACGGGCGTGTGTCTAAACCGTGTCTAACACACGACCATGCGCACTGGCATGTGGTACAGCCGTGTGTCCCCTGCACCTTAATTTTGAGAAACAGAATGCTCAGAATTGAGTACACGGGCAGAGACACGGGCATGTGTCTTAGCCGTGTGTGCTACACAGCCTAGAACATGGGCGTGTGTCTTAGCCGTGTGAAACCTGCACCTAATTTCGAATTGAATTAATTAACCACATGGCCTAGCACACAGACGTGTGGCATGGCCTGCACAAGTCAGAGAGTTACACGGGGTCGAACACGACCTGCAGCATAGGCGTGTCCCAGGGTCACACGGGCGTGTGAGCCCTGCACCTTGGAAAAAATTTGGAATTTCAAGAAAAATTCCCTGAGTTGCCGATTTAGTCCCGACTTGATTCTAATGCTTGTATTGGGCCTCGAGGGTCCATTTAAGGGATGTTACGAATGATCTTGGCTAATGAATAGTCATTTAAATAAATTATCTGAAAAGGTTCTAAAAGTTTCGATAATACTCCGTAACTCTGTTTCGGTGACGGAGATAGGTTAGGGGTGTTACACAAGTATAAATTTAATGCCTATGTCTATTTTTAGGAAGCTAGGAATTGGGAAGGCACGACCCACCATAATCACGCTGCAGCTAGCAGATCGCTCCTATGCACATCCGGGAGGTAAGATTGAAGATGTGTTGGTAAGAGTTGATAAATTTATTTTTCCAATAGATTTTTTTATTCTGAAGTATGAATGATAAAGAGGTACCAATTAATCTTGGTAGACCTTTTCTAGCAACAGGTAGAACGCTAATTGATGTGCAGAAATGTGAGTTGAAAATAAGGGTCAATGACTAGCAAATAACCTTTAACGTTTTTGATGCCATGAAGTGTACAGATGAAAATGAAGAATGTCACGGCATTGGATTTCTCGACTCAGTAGTGGAGAAAGAGTTTGCAAAGTTTTGTCACAACAATTTTGATGATGGTGGAAATCCTTTTGAGCTGCCTGAAGTAGAAATGATTAGTGAACTTGGTGAACTTATGGAGACCAAGCAATTTGAGTATCGATAGGGGTAGAGTTTTGAATCTTTATATTTTTCAAATCGTTCCTTCAAGCCTCTTAGACCTTTCATAGAGGACCCTTTTATTTTGGAGTTAAAACCTTTGCCAATACACTTAAAGTATGCCTACTTGGGAGATAACAACACTTTGCCAGTAGTCATATTTACAAAATTGACACCTGATCAGGAGAAGTTATTAGAAGTTTTGAAGAAATCTAAGAAGACACTGGGGTGGAAAATTGCTGTATAAAGGGAATTAGTCCTGCTATTTGCATGCACAAGATTTTATTGGAGGATTGCTGTAACAACCTCTTTTTAGTGAAATTGAAACAGTGGTTTCAGGACCACAAATCCGATGAATAAATTATTATTTGATTATTTTAATGTTTATGAAATGTCAGTAAGGTAGTATAAAAATTTCGTTAAGAAATTTTGACTTTTGCATGTTTAATTACGTGAAAAAGACTAAATTGTAAAAAGTACAAAAGTAGAGTTCTATTAGTTAAAGAGGTCTATTAGCTATGGACTTTTAAAGTGATTTTGGATGAAATTGTCATTTAAGGACTTATTTGTAAAAATGATGAAAGTTCAAAGTAAATTTGTGAAATGATGATTTCTATAGATTGATATCGGTCCCTAGAAAAATCGGCTAGCTTGAGAAAATGATGAAAATGTTTACATTTCAATTTATGAACTTAAGGACTAAATTGTAAAAAAACTTAAAATGTTAGGAGCAAATTAGTAATTTTAAAAAAAATGAAATACGGACTGAATTGAATCATAGAATAATTAAATGGATTGAATTTATCGATTTAGATAAAGATAGACCACGTACAGATCTAGATCGAGGAAATGCTAAAGCCTCAAATTAGTCGATCTCATTTCTATGCCCTTGCCGTCGAGGTAAGTTCGTTTGAATAAGTATTGTTTTTAATGTTAATTTCAGTTATATGTTAATATGTTAGTTGTTATGTAATTGAATGATAAATATCCAATGATGTCATGACAGTTATCGAGTCCCGGTCGAACCTTAGGAATTCGTAGGATACAAATCACATGCCATTAGGGATTTCATGTTTCGGGTGCTGGTCTTGAATGTCCTATCGATGGATGAGGTCATGAATTTGTTGCGAATACTCCACAGCTCGTGTGAGCAGCATCATGTAGCTTACATTTCGACCTACAGTTCGTGTGAGCAAGCCCATTTCATAGCTCATGTGAGCAACGATGTAAAGGAAAGTTTACGGTTATATGTTAAGCACTCTTCGTGTGAGATTTCCTGTGTATCTGATGATATTCTAAATGGTTCAACGGGCATGAAAAAGAAAGGAATTATGAAAAGGGTTGAAATGGTAAGCTTCAATGGAAGTATGCTTAAGTTAATGAAAATGATGAATTCAAATGAAGTATGTTCATTTATAATGGCTTACCTTATGTTAAATTCATGTGAATTATGTTTGAATGCACTAACATGTGTTGTTCATGGTGCTTAGGGTTGTGCCAAGCTTGTGGTTGGATTATATTATGCTTAATCTTAATGTTATGTATATAAATGGTAAGTTATGTTCATGTTTTACGAACTTACTAAGCATTATATGCTTACATAGTTTTCTTTTCTATGCTTTATATATAATCAGAAGCTCGATTGGTTTGGAAGCTCGTCGGAGATCTATCACACTATCTAGCATAAATTTCGATAGTTTTTGGTATTTTAGCTAATCTTATAATGGCATGTATAGGTGAACTTGTTTTGGTAACTAGTTGATGATTTTGGCATGTATAAGTTGTTTGGTACCATTTGATGTTGGTTGAATTGTGTCATTTTGGTACTTGTGATGCATGAATGGTATGGCTCAAATGGTAAGTTTATGTTGAAGTACTAATAGTCAAGATATGGTATGTTTTGGGATGGTATTGAACTAGATGTGAATGAATGAAATGTGGTCAAGTATATATATAACTTTAGGTAAGTTTGTATGTTTGCATTTGAGGTGCCTTCTATGGCATATTGGTCAAATGATTTTGGACTATTGAATTGGTTATTTCATATTGGTTTTGGTCATGTTCTGATGCCTTGATTATGTGCAAAATGCTTTTAGTTGGTTGCATGAGTTGGTGCTGGAAATGGCTTGATTTTGGCCAATTTCATGTCCATATGGCTTGAGACACAGGCGTGTGATTCAGCCGTGTGTTACACACAGCCAGGCAATATGGTCGTGTGTCCCTTATAGGTTTTATTACATGCAAGTTAGACTGTTACATGGCCTAGCACACAGCCTAGCACACAGCCTAGCACACGGGCGTGTATGGCTGTAACGCCCCAAATTTCTATAGTTTCGACTTTTGTGATTGTCGGGCATGGAAGTATCTGAACTCTTGTTTTGTGATATTTTGGCTTAAAAGATTGTTGGTTTAGGTGGTTGTATGCTCTGGGGTGTGTTTGGGAGGCCGCAAGTTCAAGCTTTGACGTGGGCTAAATTTTGGTTTTTATTTGAATAAAGCCTGACTTTAGGTTAGTGGGCTTTTAAGGAATTGTTAGTAAAAACTTAACAGAATGGGCCTACTGGTCTAATGGTTAAGAAGAGTGCCAGTCTGCTCATGGTCCTGAGTTCAAATCCTTGCAGTGGCTTTGGAATTATTTTGCTGCAAGTTTTGGTTAAGAGTCAGAATTCTAAGTTGGGGCTTTAGGGAAAATTAGGGCTTATTTCCTTCTTTTAACAAAAGCTTTTCTCAGTCGTCTTCTCATTTTCCCTAAATCTCCCTTGCTGCCGAAAATTCTCTTCTCTTTTTCTGCCTCTCCTTCGTTTTTCTTCTTTTTCGATAAGCTTAAGCGTATTGCTAGCGGTTCTGTCGATTCAGTAAGTATTGCTTTATAAAGTTGCGTGATTTCCTTTGGAGATCGTTTAAGAGGGTTTTTTTTACTGTTTAGAGGATATTCAAGGTTCTGTGGATCATTAATCGGGGTTCTAAACAGCGAGGAATCACCGTATTCGTTGAAAGTAAGTAGACCTTTCTTTTGAGATTTGGAAGTTCTTAAGGAAGTCGATTTAAGTGATTGATATTGGGCTCGATATTATCGATTTTAGGCTTTGGAATGCTCGTGGTTGGATTAGCAGCGAAAATGAACCAGGTGGGTACTCCGATTACGCAGAAAATGAGTTTCGGCGAAAGCCAAAAAGTGGCATGTCGACGCCACACAAGCGTGTGGTTTGCCCGTGTGGTAACCAGCGCATGAGACACAGGCGTGGCACTGACGAGCCAGGCCATACGCGCACTACACGAGCCCGACGGACATGGGCATTTGAGGCTGGCGAGGCCGTATGTGAGGCACAAGCTTGACCATTTGGGCTGTGTATACCACACGGGCATATGAGACACACGGGTGAACCACACGGGCGTGTAGGATTCTGGGCCAGGCCGTGTGATCCACATGGGCAAAGTTATTTTGGGCCGAGTGGGCTACATGAGCGTGTGGGCCCACACGGGTAGGGCACACGGGCGTGTGAGCCTAATTTGTTTGAAATGTTCTGTAAGGTGACACAGGTCGCCTAAGTCGACTGTGACCTGACTGTAGGGACGGTAAGCGTTACTTAGACCCCATACTCTGTTTGATTACTACATTGTACACGAAAGTATGTTAATACAAGCATATATATCTGTTTGATTTTGTAGATCTGTTATGACATGACGTATGATCTGATAACTACATATAAGCATGGCATACTATTTATGTTGCAGTGCATTGGGGTTGAGATTGTTGTGAAGAGAAGGAAGTCTAAGAGGTGATTAGCCTGTTATCTGGCAGCCATGCTACTTATATTTATTATGTACTGTTTTACGGTACTAGTAGGTGTGTAGGGTTGGATGGGTTGATTATATCCCCATACTTGGTGTGTAGGGTTGGGTGGGTCGATTTTATCCCCACATGGTGTGTTGAGTTGGACGGAGATGGTGTGCTGGGTTGGTGGGCATGATATTTCTGATATCTGATCTGTTATGCATGCGATATCTATATGGCTAAGGCCGAATATCTGTATTTTGTTATCTGTTTGTATGCATGCTGTTTGTGGGGATGTACATACTGAGTTTGGGAAAACTCACCCCTTTGTTTAATTTATGTGTCAGGTAATCATCAGCAGTAGATGGATCGGTGTGACGGAGGACTCGATGGTGACCACTGGCAAACATTTACGGATTTTTGAGTAACACTTTATTTTGTCTGCTTTGTTTAAATATTTATTTTTGGGATTAATATGTATTTGGACTCGAACTATTCTTGGGTTTATTTTGTGAATTTAAATTGTTAAGTTATTAATTTATGAATTAATGATGTTTTAGCTTCCGCGTTAATGAAACGTTTTCACTTAATAATTGGAATAGAGATTTCACAACTTAAGTAAAGATAACAAACGGAACGATTTTTAACTTGCTAAGGTTTTTCTAAAAGCACTGACATGTGACGCCACCAGATTCGGCCATAGCATCTAGGCCAGGTTTGGGGGTGTTACAATGGCTATTTCGAGAGTTACAAGGCCTAGTATACGAACACGTGGCTTGGCCCTGTGACCCTATAGTCTAATTTTTCAAACTTTTTCTTATACTTTCCAATTGTTTCCAATTTGGTCCCGAATTGTTTCTAAGGTATTTCTAGGGCCTCAAGGGCTCGATTAAGGGATGTTATGTATGTGATTGAATGTATTTAGATTATGTTTGCAATGATGTATAAAATGTATGTTTTAATGTTCTGTTTGTATGGTAATGCTTCGTACCCTATTTCAGCGACGGATACGAGTTAAAGGTGTTACAATTACCATGGCAAGCCTATTGAACAACAGAGAAGACTGAACTCTATTATGAAGGAAGTCGTTAAAAAGGAGATTATTAAATGGCTTGATGTTGGAATAATATACCCTATTTCTAATAGTTCGTGGGTGAGCCTTGTTCAATGTGTACCAAAGAAAGGAGCTTTCACCGTAGTTAGCAATGACACAATGAACTCATCCCAACTCGTACTGTCACGGGATAAAGAGTATGCATGGACTATCGTAAGCTTAACAAAGCAACTCGGAAGGACCACTTCCCTTTGCCGTTCATCGATGAAATGCTAGATAGACTAGCGAGGAAAGCCTTCTATTGTTTCTTGGATGGTTATTCAGGGTAGAACCAAATTTCCATAACCTTCTATTGAACCCAAAACCTAGGCTTGACAACCCTAGGAAGTCATTAAGTTGGGACTTAACCCAAATTTGGTATGACCTATCCATGAAAACCTTAACTCTGAACCTGTTTGGACTGTGAGGTCGAGAGATAAGTAGTTCTTGCGACTTGTTATTTTAATAGAAGATCAAAAGATCCTGCTAGGGTATCGACTAGTTGATTGAATAAGAAAACTCAAAACAAAAGTTGGTTATGATTATCGAAGCGAGTTAATTTCCCACTCATATTTGATATATTTTATTATTTGATTTCTCGTGGTTTATTTATTTCTTTTCTTTCTTTTATTATTATTAGTATAGATAAAAAAACCTTTCTTTTTATTTGATCATAATATAATTTATTTAAAGTAATAATTAAATTTATTTATGCTTAGGTTAGAGTTAATTTAGTGCTCGCCTTTCTTGGGTACGATCCTCGAAATACTTATCTAAACCGTTGTAACTATATTACAACCTTACACATATACTTGTGGATATCATCTCTTTATATATTTTGTGCAGGATTTCTACTCTAGACATTGGTACATTCAAAGACGGCCGCTAAATTAGACTAGCCAACCTATTACTAGCCCAGAATGATCTGGAAATAACCAAACCTACTCAGGGTACTGTGAGCATGTCGCAGTACCCCAATTGTGAAACTACCCCAATTGTAATTTTGTGAAATTTTTTTTGATTCAAAACGAGCCCACACTTGGTAGACGTGAGCTTAAGGATAACAGAGAAGACTACTCAGATGAAGCTTTCATCCTAGACAAATCAAAAAGGCAAAATTTTAATTAAGTGTTTATTAATTTAGATAACACAATTAAGTTCTAGTTTTGGAAAAAAATTTACAACTCTATTTTTTTTTTCAAACTTATTTTTCACTATGTTTTCCAAACCTAATTTTTTTTCCAACAACTATTACATACAAAGTTGCAACCTCTTATCACCCTCAGACAAATAGACAGGTAGTACATGCAAATAGGAAGATTAAGAACATTTTGGAAAAAAATAGTTAATCCAAATCACAAAGATTAGTCCTTGAGATTTAATGATGCATTATAGGCTTACCGAACTGCATTCAAAACATCATAGCAATGTTGCAACATGGAGCTCCAATGTCGCAACACAGTGAACAAAGTACTCAAAAGGAGCAAACTGCCTCTTGTGTCGTAACACAGCCCTAAAGACACGCCCAAGACTAGTAAATTGCCATCAGTGTCGCGACACCAATGTTACGAGGCCAATTAATGAGCCAAGGGTGTTTTCGTCCACACAACTATTCAATAGGTATAGTCAGCCAAATTAGGTCAAGGACCGAAGACCAACCCTAGACCTATAAAAAGGATTTCTATGCTTAGTTTATGGACAATATTTACCTAAGTTTTATTTTTCATTTCCTACTTAGTTCTATTTTCTATTTTTAGTTTAGGTTTCCTTTCAATTGTAATTCTAGTTAGTTTATTTTGTTTTCATGGAATCCATACTGTGGATTCACCAAACTATTCAGCGGATTATTTTTCGCACTGCTATTAATATATCAAGATTTTTCTAAACTCTCTTCTTTATTTATTTCTAATGTTTATATTTTTAATCAAGTTTACGATGTTTGTTAAATCCATGAGGAACAAATTCATTAATGGGAGATTAACGATGGGATGTGGGATTAATTAATTTCTATGTAGGGGTTATTAGCGGATCAGCTAGTTGGGATGGGAAGAACTTAAAACCTTAAGCTTGACGACCCTAGGAAGTCATATAGGTGGGAATAAACCCAAAATTGGTATTGCCTATCTGTGAAAACTTTACCCCAATCCAGTCTGGATTGTGAGGTCGAGAGATAAGCAGTTCTTGTCAACTTATTAGGTTACTGGAAGGCCGAGTTAATGACTAGATAATTGGATAGAACCCGAAATAGGAGTTAGTTATGAATACCGATGCGAGTTAGTCTTCTATCAATTACATCTGATAAAATTTGCAATTTGTTTTCTTATTTATTTTATGTTCTTTTGACTATTCTTTAAATTATTAATTTTCACCATCTTAGAATTAATCGTAATATAGTTTAATTAAATTACTAATTAGTAGTTTCATCTCCCTTGGGTACAATCTTCGGAGTACTTCCATACTTCATTGCAAAACTATATTACAACCAGACCTGTATACTTGCAGAAACCGCCTAACGCTTATATTTTTGTTGTAGTATTCACACTCTAAATGATAGTACGTCTAAAGGCGGTCAAGTTGTTGGCGCCATTGTCGGGAAGGCAATGCCAGTGAATTAGTTTTAATTTTTGTGTTTAATAGGATAATTAGGAAAATTTTAATTTATAGATGTGATTTTACGTTTAATGTACTTTTATTTTTATTTACTAACGTTTTTAATTTTCTTTGTGGTTTCAATGTATGACTCAAAGTAGGGGCACACCTAAAGAGCCAGCTTCTAATCCAGAAAGAATTATCCACAGAAATCATCGACAATAACAACAATAGATGCAAATTAATGTCCCTATTATTGTTAATCCACCATGCAATAATTCGCTCTTCGATGAACCTAACTTACACGATCTACCACCACCGCAATTACCAATAGAGCCACAAATGGCTCGAAAGGAATGCATGCTGAAAGACTATGCATTACCAAACCTTGACACAGTACAAGCCAGCATCACATGACCAACTATGACAACAATTTTTTTTTAGATAAAGTTGACAATGACCTAGATGATACAAAAAAACCTACAATTAGAGGGACTATGACAAAGGACCCAAACCAACACCTAAAATAGTTTCTCCAACTTTGTGATACATTCAAATTCAATGGGGTCATCGATGACACTATTCGTCTTCGGCTATTCCCTTTTCCTTAATAGATAATGCTTTCTCTTGGTTAGATTCGTAGGCACCAAGATCTATAACGACATGGGATGAACATGCAGAAAAATTCCTATACAAGTTCTTTCCTATCAGTAATACAATCCAACTAAAGAGAGAGATTGCAACATTTAAACAATTGGAAGGAGAAAGTTTTCATGAAGCTTGGGAGCCTTTTAAGTCGCTCATATGAAGATGCCCTCACCATGGTCTACCTGAATGGTTGTGGTTATAGACGTTCTAGAACGGGTTGGATGCATAGTTTAGATCAAGACTAGATGGAGTTAGAGGAGGAGCCTTGATGAACTCAACATACGAAGATGAGTATGAATTAATAGAAAACATAGTGATGAATTCTTGTTAGTGGCCAAATGAGAGATTCACTTATGGCCAAAGACCATCTATGGTTAAAGCTGTCCACAAAGAAGAAAAATATCAACAAATATTGGATACACTTAACAGGATCGAGTCAACATTTAATAGGCCCATAATACATCATGCAAATAAACTAATCGACCAGTACCTTGAGATTCTAGTCGAGAATGCAAATTACATCGAGAATAAGGGCAGAAAACCTTATTCAAACACTCATAATCTTGGCTAGAGAGACCACCCAAATTTGAGACGGGGCGATAATCAAGAAGAAAGCACATCTCAAGTAATCATCAAGAGTACAAGCCATTTCTTCGAAGACTCTCTATGTTCACTAGCTAGTATTCAGCCTGGCTGGATCATCATCTATTTTTCTTTGAAACTCTTCAGCTCCACACTTTCCAATCTTATCTATCAGAGACCATCGTACACTTTCTGTATTCTAAGGATAAGGGGGTGCCATAGGAGGCACAATAGGGGGTAGAGGTTGCGGGGTCATAGGATTAGTTCTCATAAATTCAGTAAACAACTGATTCATCATCCCAAAGAAAATATTTCTTACCTCATTTTTGGGCGTTTTTGAATGGGAACACTATGACTTTCTCCCTAACCGGAAGCTAGAACATTACTATTTACTTTATCAGGGACAACACAATTTGATTCGATTGATATCTTTATATCTATAAGAAAATAGACTCAGATCAGATTAAAATGCATAACACTATCACAGGTTATGGTGTCATGTATTATCTAGACTCAATACACATTATATTCAGTCCTATAATAAATTAAATCATAGCTCTGATATCACTAAATGTAACACTCCTCACTCGACCAAGTCTTCAGACCCGAGTTAAAGGATTCTACTTCTATTACTGGAACAATTCACATTTAAAACTCAACATAAATCATCCAATCATCAATTCTTAATATAAATACATGCACTGATTAATGTAAAATCAAAACTCAATCGAGCTTGTGAAATAACTTTGACCCAAGCATGAATAAAGACTAAACTGTAAGTTTTTCAAACTTTGAACATAGGTATCGATACCCAGATTAGGTACCAATATCATCTTTAACTTTGAATTTTCAAAAATTATGCCAAAATACCTAAGTATCAATACCAAAATTAAATATCGATATCGTTTTAGCATTCTGCCACTTTAAAAATTTTGGACATAAGTCAATTCGTATTGATACCTTTATAAAGTATCGATCCTTGATGATAAGTATTGATATTGTATACTGGTATCGATACCAAATTGACATTCTATCGATTTAAAATATTATTCATTTGGTAAAGTATCAATACTTTTATCTAAAGTATCAATACTTTTTTGATAAAAAAGCCAAATAAATCACATTTTGGTCCCATTCCATAACAAAACAAAAACTTATATGGTACTTTTGAACACAATACTACCTGTACAAAATCAACTTAAACGATACCAAAATACCACAATTCAACATTTCCTCAATCTAATATTCAAACATGTCTCATTTGGCCTTCAAGCATAACAACTATGCATATATAATTCATACCAATTCAATCCTATTGCACCATCACACATTTAACATTCAAACCCATACATTAGCTCAAACATACCACAATCAAATTTAATCAGTCACCTACTTGAAAAGTAACTTATCACCATGCCATTATATACATTGTATATATCTAGCTTATAACCATTCAAGCCACATAGCCTTTAAGGTTCAAAATCATGGATATTCAAGATAAGCACAATTTCATTATGACTCATTATATACATGTCACATAACTGAGTCTGAAACAAATAAAAGACTACCAAAATGACGGCTTGATAGTGTGAGCTCTAGAGTAATTCGATCATCTCGTTCTGCAAAAGACAACTACAAGAAAGAAACACAATAGAATAAGCATTTCAATGCTTAGTAAATTCACAGGTATTAAAATAGTAAACTCACCTCAATTCATAATAAAAATAACGAATTAGCTAACTATATGAATTTCTTGTCATCACATTTCACGTCAGTAAGGTGAGTTCATCAGTTACAATATTTTAACATTTTAATATTTACAATACATTTCCATTTAATAATAGTCTATCAATATCATTAAACATATTCGTTATTTTCAACATTCCAATAACATATAACCATCTTCTAATGTAGTACATACAATAAATTAGACATTTTCCTTTTTACACTAACCATTTAGCCCGATGAACTATAATAAACAAATAAGGATATACAAGCAACCACCAAAACACACCAAATTGTTCGTCTGAGTGATAACTCCAAAATACACTTGAGCACCGAAGTGCTAAGCTTGTAGGAATCGTCTATCATAAAACAATACATCCCTCTAGAACACACAAGGGTCTTCATAGAGACAATCAGTAATAGTGGTCTCCATAGAGACAATACTTGGTAATTTGCAACAAATGTTGGATTCAGGTTTAAACAGCGAATTCTCCATACATTAGTATCATCTCATATCATATCCCGTACAACGCACAAATAACCTTATTGGCATGCCAATTTTATTCTATCCTATCTTAAGTTCATCCAGGCACATTAAACATATTACTTCATTTCTTTACAATTCAGTCCATTTCTCACCTTTTTGTACCATTTTGAATACAATTCAAAAACACTTTTAAAGTGTATAAATTCAAAATTCAAACACATAAATTACATTTAAATATACAACTATACAATATGAACTTACCTAGGAAAAACGATAGTAAGCAAGGTGTCAAGGACTAATTCGCAATTTCCCTTTTTCGTCGATTATCTATTGTTGATTCAAATCTTGATCTATACGATAATTTATTTCAATTTATCAGTTCACTTACCTTATAACATCTTATTCTATGCATATGACATTTTAATTTCACTTTTCACAATTTTCCTAAAGTTTCACATTTTTATTCAATTTAGTCCCTAAAACTGAAACAAATGTATCTTTCATAATTAAGCCCCATTTTTCAATCTGATTTCAATCACATCCTTCTACGGTCCTCTAATATCTACGTTTATAAAAAATTTATGCTAATTTTGAATTATTTTCATTTTAGTCCCTATTTTCAAAACTAACAACTTTTACTTTACAATTTAGTCATTTTTCATAACTAAGCTTAAAAGCTAACATCTAAACACCAAAATCTTAAAAAATTCATTAATGGAAACATTTTAAAATGTTAACAGTTTCAAAAATTGAGACACGATTTAGCTAAATCAGGTTACAACAATCTAAAAAATATAAAATTTACGAAAAATGGCTCAAAATTCACTCACCATGCAACGAAGAAAGCTTGGTCGAAGCTTCCTTAGCTCAAAAATGGAGAAAAGAGTGATGGAGAATAAGAATGAAATTTCTCTTTCTTTCCACCTTGTTTATTTTCATTAATGTTTTAAATATCATTATTTAACTTTAATTTTTTAATAAACAATGCTAAAAATTAAGCTTCAACCGTCCATACTATTTTATTATGGCCTAATTGCCATTTAAAACCTTGAACAATTTCTATTTAATCCTTTTTACTAATAAAAATCAATAGTGATTAACTATTACAGTTTTTACCATTTAGTCATTGTACCTTAATTATTAAACATTCAATAAAATTATCAGACCTAAAATCAATATAACAATATAATAGACTCGTAAATATTAATAAATAATATTTACGAACTCGATCATAAAAAAGGGGTTTCGAAACCACCATTTCCAGCATCACTAAAAACGAACTATTACACCCATGACCTCAAAAACATAAAAATTAAAAGAAAAGTACTTAACCAAAAGTTTGAACCCTAGGAAGCTTTTCTTTTCTCCTTCAATGGTGGTCAGTTTGATGGTGGAAGAAGAAGAGAATTATTCTCTTTCATTCCACGAAACATGGTTTTTATACCATGATTAAATTTTGAATTAACTTTAATTAAACATACTAATTAGCTTAATTATTGAGTGTTTAATGTTTAATCCACCAACCTCCACTAACATATAATACAAAATGGTTTAATTTTCATTTTGGAACTTTTCTTAATTGCAATTTAAGTCCCTAAATCTTTGGTCAATTAAAAACTTATAGCGATAAAAATTTTACAATTTAGTCCTTGTACCTTAATTAAGCAATTAATAAACAAAATTGAAGGACTAAACTTTAATAAAATTTTATATCAATCTCGTAAATATTTATTTTTTCATTTATGGACCCGGCTTATGGAAATGGGGTTCCGAAACTACCTTTTCCAGTACCACTAAAAATCGGATTGTTACATGTTTATTGGTAAGGGAAATAAATCCAACAAGCTACTCCTTGATTATTGAAACAGTAAGGAGAGATTGGTTTTTAGATGCAATGTCGAGAACTATAACTAGTTTATTAAAGAACACTGAAAATTATCTTTGTATCGATGATCAAACTCAAGAATCAAATGGAGATTTTACCTTTAGTTAGTTTCATCACATTGATTTCCATATAGTTTATTTTACAATCCCTTTTTACATTATTTTAATTTTAATTTTAGTTTTTTTATTTTAAATCCCTTTTTTATTTTTATTTTAATTTTTTATAAAAGAAATAGAATTATCATTATCTCTGTGGATTCGACTCTACTTACTACTATCTACAAAGATAAATTTATTTTTGACTGTCTTGACTGTTGTAGGCCAATTTTGACCCAATTTTAAACCCATTTACAACAACCCAATCCTAAAACCTAACTAAAACCCAAACAGACTCAGCCCAAATCATTAGCCCAATTACCCCTTAAACTAAAACCCAACCTAAATAAAAAAAACCCAATTGCCCATTAAGTCAAACTAGGGTTTCAGAAAAGCTGAAACCCTAGCCACCTGCTCCACCGCCAAGGTCACCTCAGCACCGCCCATGTCAGCCACCGAACTCCAGCAAGTTGCACCTGCAAAAATTGAAATGAAAAGGATAGAAATTAATATAAAAAAAAACCCATGTACATGGCTATAAAAGCCAAATCGAAAATCAGTGTAAGCGGGGTAATTTTTTGATAAATACAAACATGAAATATTCAAAATAGAGATTCACACATAAAAAACATAGAGATTCCATACAAAAGGATCAAATCGGCGTATTAAAAGAGGTGGTTTTATTTTATTTTTTTCATATTTTCGATTCTATTCTTTTCTTCCCTTTTCTTCTTTTTTTTCTTTTCTTTCGAATCTATTATATAAATATATATACTATTAAAAAGAAAAAAAATTAAAAAATTTACCTTTTTTTGAAAATCGCGGTCCGCGACCAGACGGTGACCGGCCTTGTGGCCGGAAATCACCCACCCTCTCCCTCTCTCTTTTTTTTTTCCTTTCAAATGCAGAAATGAATTTTTTTTGAAGAAAAAAGGCCTTTTATAGCCCCCCAAAACGACGTCGTTTTGGGGTTGGCCATTAAACCCCAAAACGACATCGTTTTGAGCCGACTCGCGCCCGGACCCGACACGCTCTAGAGGATCCGCGTGTTTTTGCTCGATGGTCTAATTGCCATACTGGCCCTTCCACTTTTTCTATGTTTTACAATTAAGTTTCTGTATTTTTAAAATCGGCCCCATAATTTTGTTTGGAATTCAAATGAATCCTCGTTGATGCGACGTCGTTTTAAAGGCTTGGGAATATTACGCTTTTGGTCCTCTGCCGTTTTGTGCGTGTTCAAATAAGCCCTTTTCTCTTTATTTCTTTTTAAATCTGCCCCAGAATTCTGTCTTTCATTCAATTTTAGTCCTTTTCGGTTTATTTTCATTTCTTTATTATTAAATTAATTACTTTTAATATTATTTAATATTATTATATTTACTATTATTTATATTATTCTTATTATTTTTATTATTAATATTAGTATATGTTTTATTATATATGTATATATCTTTAATATATATATGTATATATTTATGTAGTATTATTAATAGTTGTTTTGAACACTATTATTATTTATAATATGTAAATATTATGTAAATATTTTAATACTATATTATGTATACATTTTTATATATATTACGTATATATATCTTTTAAAAATTATATTTTTATATATATCATGTATATATTTTTAATACTATATTATTTATATTTTTTTACATATTATCTTATGTATATATTTTTAATAACTATATTATGTATGTATTTTTAACGCTATATTATGTACATATTTTTAATACTATGTATATACTTTTTATTCCTATTATTACGTATATATTTTAATACATATATGTATATATTTATATATCATTATTATTAGTTATTTTTTATATTATTACGGTTTTCAATATATATTGTATATATTTTTAATCTAGTATTATATGTTTTATATATATATGTTCACTACTATTTCATATTTGCATTATTACTATTATTATCATGTTTAATACCATATGCGCTACTATTGTTTTATGACTATTATTATCATATATACATTGTTAATGTTTTATATATTATTTGCTTCGTATATTCTTCACTTTTTATTATTATTTGCCTGTTCCGAATTTAGCCTATTAGATCACATCTTATTTCAACATCGATATTAGTTTTCTTTTTATTTTTATTTAAAAATATTTTCATTCATTTTTTTAATTTCAATAAATAAGGCAACGCACCGATTTAACATTAAGTCGTTGATTTCATCACTATGTTGGGTGAATATCAATCGGCTTGTGTTAAAAACGGAACGTCCTTCTCAAAAGAAATCGAAATTTTAAAAATTCTCGTGTTTTGATCGGATCATGATTAAATGTTACATTGAACTCGAATTTTTGAAAATTAAGACAACACACATTTAACGAGGTACTAATTTTGGGCTTCGCGAGGGTGCTAATACCTTCCTCGTGCGTAACCGACTCCCGAACCCTATTTTTTCTCTGGCTTTTGACGTAGACCTAAACTCGGCCTTCTTTTTGTTTAAAAAACAAGTTTTCTTTTAAAAAAGAGGATTTATTAGGTGTCAGATCACACCTAGGAAAAAGGATCGGTGACGACTCCCTTTTTTAATAAAATCAAAAGTTAATTTTTAAATTTCCAATAAATCACCTCAATTAGCGACCGAAAACAAAATTTTACGTCGCTACATTGACAACCATATATAAGTGCAAATTATATCTTTACTAGGCATGTCTAGGTGAATTAAAAAGGTTTTTGTCAACTAGATAATGTATCACATCATGATTCTTTTAAGAGTTTAACGACAATAAATGGATGAGTGATCAAAACATTACAAATCAATAATATTAGTAACCATTTTATAACTTTTCATTGTTGAGTGACCAAAATTACAACATATTAATAGTTGGATGACCAGTGTTGAAGTTTACCCTTAAAAAAAAAACTTTTAATCAAAACAATATTATGTCTATGTTAATATCGATGTGGGAAAAAAATTGCCTGCTGCATCTTTATTTGTTGAAGGTGCCACAATTTTTTTTTAATGTTCATGTATGAAGTAATAGTTTAGTTATCATTTTGGAAGAAAAAAATTAAAATATCAAAATGAGAAAAAGATATAGATAAGGAGCAAAATTTATATATAAACCTAATTAATAAATAAAATAATGATTGGAATTTCATGTATAGAATTTTTATGTCAAAGAAGTCAAATACCTTTCGTCTACATATTAATGTCTCCATTCCTAGTAACTTTTCCGATTTAGTTCATTAGAGGTACTACATAATTCGTCACTGGACATTTATAGTAGTTTTATATATTAAAAAGAAAATTATGAAGTGTTTTAGTTGCTAAGGATTAAGGGGACTAATGGTATGGTAGTTAAAGCAAAGTCAAGTCACATAATTTCATTGACCTTTTAGATCTTAAGAACCCCTTACTTCTTTAATTTGTTATTGTTGCTGCTCTCCAGTTGTTAATTTAAGGCTAAGCTCAATTATTAAAAAAATAAATTAAAATTGAAAACTATAGGACCTGCTTTGCACTTTGGTTTTTATTTTTAATATATTGGGATTATGTTGCTTGATTTGAGTTTTTTTTAAAATATGGTTGTTAGTAAAAAAAAACTGTAAATGAAATTTAAAAAAGAAAATAAGCCTTCAATAAAACTACTATCTAATTATTAAAGAAGAAAAATTAATAAATCAAACCCATTCGTTAACGTTGTTTAAGTTTATCCATTAAATTTTACTGGTGTGGTTGACAGATTAATCAAATGACAACATGTGGCAGTCATGTGTATATCATATTAACGTCAAAAAATATTTTTAAAAATAAATAATCCTAATAAATAAATAATTTTTTAAAATAATTATTTAAGAAATCTAGAATGAAATTGGACACAAGGATGTCTAGATTCATTTGAACTTGGACAGCCATTTGTCTAGGTTTATCCTAAATGTGATTTTTAAATAGTTTTTAAACCTTTGTTAATATTTAATAATTTTAATATTTTTTATAACTTCATATAATTATTAATAAATTTATTTTTTTTATTTTTTTGTATTTTTTAGTAATTATCTAAAGAACCACATCCAAGATGAACTTGGACAACCATTTCTCTAAATTTATCCTAGATGTGATTTTTTAAATAATTATTTTGAAAAAGTGCTTATTCTTGAAGGATTTTTATTTTTATTTTTTTGAAATACTTGTTTATGTGACATTTTGCCATGTCAGCATAATGTACATGTGGCCGTCATATGTCACCGTTCGATTAGTCTATTAGTCGCATAAGGAAAACTTAAATGTCAAATTTGATCAACATTAATGAAGGGGCTTGATTGATTAATTTTTTATCTTTAAGAGCTTAATTGAATGCCAAATTTTATTAAAGACTTAATTGACTTTTTGATTTTAATAATGCATCAAGATTCTTCAATACACATTGATATCAATAAAAAACGTTAGCGAATATGACTATATCTGTATATATGTTTTAAAGATCTAAATTTGTTCAAGCTAGGTTGAACTTTTCTTACATGACCTAAGTCACGGAACAATGACATTATAACACGAATAAAGGGGAAGAAATTGTCGAGATTTAGATTCATATGAATTTCCATTACTGGTAATGGAATAAACAACAGTCCCCAACGGCAGCTTCTTGTGGGTTACTTGCGAAACAACCATCATTATTAGAAGGGATTTCCAATAGCTAAGCTTCAAAATCCACATCATTGTTCTTTAGTCTTATCTACTTTGGCCTTTCTTGAGATTTTCATTAGTTTTTGCGTCTGCATTAAAAACATTTCCTTTTTCTGATGCTGCTCAAACTTGTAACATGGGACTTTGTTGTCGACCTATCGTTCCTTGTTATTAAATTTTACTTGATGATAGCTTTCTTTAAAAAGAATTAGTTTGGCTTTGTTCCACTAGGGTTGCTTTCCTTGCTTATATATTTAGGCTCTAAATGAATTGAGCTTAAACGAATTGATCTCTATTCATATTCGTTTGTTTATTTTTAAGCTTATTTATATTCGTTAAGAATTTTAATATTTTGTTTCTGTTTGCTTATTTAAAATTATTTGTGTTTATGTTCGTTCGTTAAAGTTAAATAAAAATATTTGTGAACATTAAATGAATATGTTCATAAACATTAAACAAAATATGTTCAATAACATGTTCATAATCATATATACACGAGTTTTAAATAAACATAAATAAGTTTGTTTATCAACATAAATGAACTAAACAAGTTTTGTTTGTATTCGATTTATTTAATAAAAAAAAGCTTAAAATTTTCTTTATATTTATTTAACTTAATAAACGAACAAAAATCAAATTGATAATTTCAAAGCCTCAAAACATGGGAATTTAAAATAATAAAAAACTTCCAATTTTCCAAAGAGTGGAACCTTAACAGATATGAAAATGGATTTATCCTTCTTGACAGCACCTCTAAAAAGCAAGGGCATATGATGCAGGTGCAAGAGACTACTTAAAAGACAATTTCTATTATATCAAACATTCAACAAGTTTTTTGTGACGTAAAAGATCTGCACTTCTCCATTTTTAACATTGCGTAAGGCCATGTATATGTAGATCTTAATCTTATTCTTTTCCTTCACGATTGTGACTCTCGGGAAGTTTGATCTGCCAATCACAGCTTCAATTTCTATTAATCTATTCAATTTTACACCTCGGCTAAAACTAGCTTCCATTTGGCGGTGAGCCGGTGGCTACAACATTTGTTAGATAACAGTCACAGTCTAACAGAGCAATGGATGATGGGACATGGACCAATGGAGGAGTTTTAACTGTTGTGATATAATTATTTCTTGTGATAATTATCTGTCACTTGAGAAGCTTAGTGCATTTGTTTCAAAGAATTGTCCAATGGTGGGACAAGCCTCTAGGCCAAAATCAGATGTTGTTGAAGATTACTACAATTGAAACTCCTGTATTATTATTATTATTATTATTATTATTATCTCCTTAAATAAAGAAAAATAATAAAGAGCTATTACTAGGTCAAAAGCCTTAGTCAAAATTGGTGCACACTTGTTCAGTTAGGCATCATGCCATAGATTCACCAGCATATTGAAGAGGATATGCATGCCACAGTTACTGCTTAAATTTAAGAGTATTAATTTAATGCTTTGTTTGATAAAATAGAAATAAAATTAGATAAATAAAAAAAATTAAGGGTAAAAAATGAAAAATATAAATTTTCTTTTAATCCATTGTTTGGTAGAGTTGAAAAATAAAAGAATTTTTTTTGAAAAATACATAATTTTGAACCAACATATACATCTCTCCCATTTTCTCCCCTCTTATCATCCTAATTTTGAAAGATTGATTTCTTTTACATTAGGGTGGAAAATAATCATCTCTCATATTTTCTTTTCTCCCAATATTCTTCCCTATCTAGGACACTCAAATATTATTTTCTTTCCACTTTTCCACTCCCTCATTTCCTCCTTTCACTTTTTCACTTAATCAAGCACATCTTAAAAGAGCATTCGATACAATGGAAAATTATAACTTTCATCGGAATTTATTTAGTGGGATAATGATTCTTGAGTTTGATATGCTAAAAACTATTAACTTTTCTGGGAATATAACTTTTCTTTGGGAGTTACTTTCCTTCAACCATGAGAATGTTATTTCTTTAAATATTGGTAAGAAAATAAGTTTTGTATGTGTTGCTACCTTAAGTTGCTTGTTTGCTTAAAATGAGAATTGCAATGGAATTGCTAGATTGCAATAGCCACTACAATTTGAAACTGCTAAAATTGTGGAATTCGGTTTGTTTATGCGGTTTGGTTTTCTTACATCTGCGGAGTCTAGCTCAGTGATTGATTCCACTATTTTAATCTACAATACAATAAGTAATTCACACTCTATTACTCCCTAATTATAGAACTCTCACCTTTGTATTTAAAGACTAAAACACTCACCTCCAAATCCCCCATTGAGAACTTGGGCAATAAACACTCAACAATGTTTATAGTATCGGCTCTCATAACATAGTTCCACAACAAACATATTACAAGACACTCAATTAGCTCTCATTCAAAACCTATACAAGTCTCCAAACATATATTGATTTCGGCTTGCTAACAAAAAATCTAAGTGAATACAAAGTAACTTCTTAAAAATAGCTATTATATCAATGACAATCAAATCAAAATCACTCAAAGATATGCTCTCCAAAATCAGTACCACTATCTCGATCACATCTCTACAATTCAAGGAGTTAATTGATTCACACAAATCCAACCCAATCTATAGTTGACATTGCCAAGTGCCACTTTACTGCTCTCAACTTATTTTACCTCAACATTATGTAATCGAAAAGTTAAATTTTATATTTGATACAAAATTATCCTTTTTCTTATTTATTTTCATAATGCAATACTTCATCACCAAAAAATAATAAAATTATTTAATTTTAAATACTATTGAATTACATTTTAATTTAATACATATGAAATGTTTAAATTTTGTTTTCAATTTAATAATATATTAATGAGATAAATATATTAATTATTTTTATTTAAAATATGTAAACAATATTAAAAATAAATAGATTAAATTACTTTCTTTTTTTATAGTAATTACTTATTAGTTAATAATAAACTAACTTTTGTAAATAATAAATATAACTGAAAAATATTAAAATTAATCAAATTTATATTTTATTTAATGGAAACAATTTTGAAATTTACTATCACATTCATGGTAAAGTGTCCAGTTGATCAAATATATCAATGTATTCTGCTTATACCAAACGTTGTAATGTTATATTTATGATAATCACAATCTTAATAATCACATTCCTATAAATCACATTTCATTAGAATCTTATAAAGAGAAAATACCAAATGTCACGAATTCACCAAATTTAAATTCTTACATTTAAAAATAGAATAAATTTGATAACGAAATATGATAGAGACTAAAAATATTAAAATTAAAATATTTAGTTACCAAAGTGTTGTGAGTACGACTTTTGCAATCTTGCAAGAAATGTAAAATTATTTTAACTATTTTGAAATAAAAATAAACTAATAAAAAGACATCCTAAGTAACAATAATTTAAAATATTTAAAAATAAATTGATGTGATGAAATTTTTGACCTAAGGTGCAAATTTAATTTCAGGGTCAGAACTAGAAGTGTGCATGGGCCGGGCAGCCCGCCCAAAAAATGGGAGGGTTTGGGTAAAAATATAGGCCTGAAAAATGGGCTTGGACAAAAAACGAGGCCCCGTTTAGAAAACGGGCTAGGCCTTGGGCAAGATTTTTTGGCCCGGGCCCGGCCCGGCCCGATTTTAATATTAAATTATTTTTATTTTTAATTTTAAGTAACTTTAGTACTTTTACTTTACTCTTTTTGTTGTTTTTAATGTTATTTTGATATTGTAAAACTTTTGTTGTTAATATAATTTGGTTTTTAATTTAGTTCTAATTTGTTTCAAATTTTCAATTTTAATATAATTACTTTTTATTATATTTTTAATTTATATATTATTTTAAGAATTATTTTAGTCTCATTATTTATTTATTTTTTTGTTTTAATATTTGTTTTTATGTTTTTAAATGTATTTGATTTATTATATTTTAAAATTTTTTATTTAATAAAAAAAGAAAAAAATTAATATGGCCGGGCCGGGTCGAGCCAGGCTCCGGCCTTGAAAGAGGGCCAAAATTTTTTTATGGGCCCGGCCCAGCCCATGCACACCTCTAGTCAGAACTGATCATAAATTATAGTTATTTTATTGCTCAATGATAAACCAATTAAAACTATTAAAGAACAACTTCAAAATCATCAATCGTTTTTTAATTTGTAAATTAATTGCGAGAATAACCAAACATTAACCCTTACTAGTTGAAACATTAAGAGGCTCCCCTACGATTTTAATTCGCTAATAGCCTATAGATTAAAAACACCTAACTCTAATTATAATTAATAAAACCAACCATGCAATTCCTTTAAATTCGATCACTCATTATCGTCATATAATTCAAATGCTCTCTCAATCAAACTATGTTAACTTATTCTATTTATTAGAATAAAAGAATAATTATAGATATAAATACTCTAATTAGCTGTATATTATTCTAAATTCTGACCAAAGGCCCCTTTTAGAAAATGATAATAATAATATATTAGAAGGATACTAATAATAATAAGCGACCATCCTATTCTGTAATGAATAAGGGTAGATTTGGATGAACGGTGAGGTGCGATATATTTAACTGAGATAAAACAACATCATTACAGTATCTCATTACTACCATTATTTTTACACTAATTACAGGTAAACGCATTATCCATCCAAATCCACTCTAAAAATGAATTGAATAACACCTACAAATCTCACAATTCCATTAAAACCGAGCTTCTGTCTCAGCTCTCGGTAAAACAGAATGCCGAAAATTATATAGAAAAATAAAGGGAAAAAAACTTCACATTTGCCTTTTTGTCAAGGTCGAAAATATTCTCTTATAGGAGAAGATTTATATTTCAAGTGATCCTATATAAAGATAATACAAAATAAACACATTTAATACAATGAAAATCTTAAAAATAAATTAAAAGATAATATTTATCCTAAATAATTAATGATAATATTTGGTACACTAGTAATATAATTTTTTATTCTACAAGTAGTCTTAAAAAATTGTTATGTGTATTTTTTTAAAATCTTTTATCTTTTTTTTTTTATATCTTTGTATGACATTTGTCAATCCCTTTAACACTATTTGTGAAGTCTAAAAATTTTACTAGTATCACAGATATTATTCTAATAATTAAATCTAATGATAATAAAATATATAGAAAAATCTCAATTCAAAATAACTACAAATTTAGAAGTAATATTAAACTAAAAGTCTTTCTTTTTGCCGCTTATTTATCTTTCTTGCACTAACCACTTGCACTCCACCTTATATAGAGTTTTTCCATGCAAATTCCACGAATTTAGCTCAATTTCTAATATCTTTTTGACACAATTTGTTCTTATTAAAAAATTATCAAAATTAATAATAATCAAACTATTAGAATTAATAACCAAAATAATGCTGTATATTGGGGTAAAATCAGCAAATTTATTAGAGGGCACAATTAAATTATAATTTTTATGATACTAAAAAATGTAAATTTATCATTTTAATAGTTAATATTTTTTTTTAATTTTTAAAGGATTAAAACAAATTTTTATTATTTTTAGGAGGTCAAAATATAATTTTACTTTTACTAATTTAAAATTTTAAAAATTTTAAAAGACTTAAATAAAAAAATTTTCATTTTAAAAGGCCGGAGCTCTTACCAACCCCTTACTACACCCCTGATTGTATTTACACTCTATTAATCTCATAACATTTGCTCTTAGAATTTCCAAAACTAACACCTCACATCCATTTAATCTTTACAATAATTCATGTTAAAAATGTAAAATTAATTGGCCAATTTGGTAAAAGAATTAAAAATTGTCTTAATCGATCACCGAAAGAAAGTCAATAATAGATCAAACTTTAAATTCATATTCTAAAATAGTAAAACAAAGTATGTTTGGATTAATTGAATTGAGTAAATATAAACAACTTGTTATAGTCGGACTTTAACTCAAAGTCATGATATGGAAGTTTAAGAATATTATAACCACTTATTTCACTTTATTTTTACTAACAAGTAATGATTAAAAAAATTTCCATTTCTTTGATATCCTTCTTCATCATACGAATGATAATGGTTTTTTTTTTAAAAAAAAGAGAGGAATTTCAAAGAGTGAAGATTCAAGTCATGACATGTCAAAATCAAACACTTATAGTGCTGCAGTAGTTTGATTGAGCTGCTTCCATGAAACCCAAAGCCTAACCTGGGTCAAAAAAAATTCAGATTTAGGTGATAACTTAACTGTTTGAACCAAAAATTAAGAGTTGGCGGTGGTGCATGAAATTGCCCAAACAATTGCCCGGGGCTATTCTCACTCCCATATGCCTAACTCTTTTTCTTTTTCCTACACTTTCAAGTTTCAAGTTTCAATGTAGCTTCTTAAACACCCATTTTTAGTATCCAAATTCACTAGTAAACACTATTTAACATGCATATATAATTTAATGAAAGTGACTGAAATTTTAACTTCAAATTTCCATATCTTGGTAGTTTGACTTGGCTTCTCCCTCGGCTTCCACCTTCTAACTTGTCTTCCACGCTCTCACTTTCTCTGCCTTGGCTTTTTTCTATATATTTGTATTCCAAGCACTTTGTTCAAGGCATCAAAAACATTACATTAAGATTTTTCTCTCGACCCTTTTTCTTTTCTTACCCAACTTTACCATCAAAATCCACATTTCATTTCTTTATCTGCAATTGTTTCACACATTCATGGCTCGTTTTAGTTCTTTGGTTCTTATTTTGTTGGTGGTCTTTGCAGCTTCATTCATGCCACAAACGGAAAGTAGGAAGCTACTGATGAACACTGCGGAAAGCAATGGAAATCTTCCTCCATTGTTTGCCAGCTTGGTGCTCAATGCCCTTCCCAAGGGTGCAGTGCCATCTGCTTCGGCTCCTAGCAAGAAGGACCACTCCACGACACTCGGTAACGAGAAGCTTTTTGCTCGTCACCTTGCCGGTATTGATCGGATTCTTCAGTCAGTTCCAAGCCCCGGCGCTGGCCATTAGTTTCTCTCTCTGTCTCTCTCTTTTTTATAATTAATTCCTTGTAATATTATTATTTTGACTACTTTATCTTTTTATTCTTTCTGATAAGGTTTAGACTTTCATTGTTCACATATTTAGAAGTGTTTAGTCTCTCAATAAGGCTTTATATTGTTCTTTCTTTCAAATTATATCTATCCATTGGGATTGATTTTGTTATATTCCTTTGATTAATGCCATTGCCATTGATTTTGTAAATACGAGTGTCTCAATTCTTCTTATTAATTAGCTCTGACATTTTCCTGTCTCTGTTTTTTGTTTTATTATTTATTTCGATCCTCGTTGAAATACAGTTCCATGAACAACAATGGAAAGGTCACCATACTTATTAGCAAATAGTCTAATATTTATAAACAAGTTTAAAAAATTAAAAAGAAAAGTTTCAACCTAACATCTGAATAATATGCTATAGTATTATCTTTGTTAGTTTGCTATTGAATCGTAAAGAAGTGTTAGGCAAAAAGTATGGGATGAAATAAAATAAAGATACAAATACGTTGTTAATGTTATGCAAATATGGTAAAAAGAATAAATTATTGTATTAGAAATCCAGGCTAAGTTTAATTTATAGGAAAGATTGAAGGGGTCACAAATGATCCCACTTAAAACCCAACCTCCTAGATATAATCTCCCGACAATTTAATTTAACAGCACAATTTATAACTACAATTATTCCTTACAAAATATTGAAAGATAAATAAAAACAATAAAGAACAACAAAATTTAATGACATTTAGCAAATTATGCCTACGACCTCGAACACTATCAAATATATTTCATTACAAAAGATTTAAGTAAAAAATAAAAAATATGAAGAGGGAAAATTGCCTTATAAAGAAAATGACAAATTTTGGGATGATTCAAATGTGGAGAAACAATCCCTATTTATAATAGTACAAACTCTCCACAACCTTGTAATTTTTAAATGTGAGATTGTGTTATTTCAACAAATTTCCACCTTAGCAAATTTCCACATCCTTAATCTCTTTAGAAAACAACATTTAATAGTGTCTTCAAATTTCAACTTTCAAATTTTCACATTGATAAAGTCCAAACATAGTTGGAACTTGACCGTTGTCACAACCTTAGTCATCATATCGACAGGATTCTTAGTGGTTGAAATTTTCTATATCTTCACTCTACCTTCTTCCAAAATCTCTCGTACAAAATGATATTAGAAATCAATGTGTTTCGTCCTTGCATGATAAACTTGATTCTTTGCTAACTGAATAGCACTATGACTATAGCAATGTACTTTGACATACTTCTACTTAATTTTTAGTTCACCAAGTAACCATTGAAGCCAAATAGCCTCTTTTACAACCTTTGTGATTGTCATATTGACCTGATGTCAAATGCAATAGTTATTTTAGATCATTTCTACACTTATCAAGCTTGTTTTCTTAGTATTATTCAGTATTAGTAGGTTAGGAATGAAATGTCAATAAAATAAGCATTTTTATGCATTTTTTGATGTGTCGATGACCCGTTAGGCTAACTCAAGCTTCAAGAAGTTCTAATAGGTTAATTAAGTGTGCAAGAAGTCATTTTCGGCCCAAGACTTCAAGGAACGAAGGTCGTGGTGCGACACAACGTCGAAAAGCATCCTAGGCTAAAGTAATGCACAAAATCCCGACGTGAGGACCTTCCACATCCCGACCAGCTCTTCCTTGGCGTGGTGATGTTGTAATGCCCTTAACCCTGCCCAATGAATCAGACCCAAATATTGGGTGCTACGCCCTATTACAGATGTAACACAATTCTTTAAGTTTTTGTCTATGCGAAAGTTCTATCTGTGACCATTGTAAATTTTAGTTTCCTATTCAAAGTTCCTATGTATGTATTGCAAATGATTATCAATAAAATTCAAGATACTTAAATTTTTTAGTGACATCTACATTTAACCTCCAACTTGACTTAGTACCTTAGAGTGACGATAAAAACACAAATATGGGTTCAAGATTGAATACACCTATTAGCTCGTTCTGTATGCATAATAGACTTAGCCACCACTCATCGGCATAGCCCTAGAGTCGTCCCTCGGTGCGTACTTCTTTGTAACCTGAAACAGGAAATAACTTTAGTAAGCTCATAAGAACTTAGTGAGAAGATCATTAAATACCTATTTCCTTGCAATACAGTGTGTTAGATTCTTTGCATATCCTTCACATTTTCTTTGATCTTTCTTTCCCTCTGGCGTGTCCTTCACTAAAATTTTCCTTCTTCGAATTGTAATTATCCTTTCTTACCTAAAGCCACCACTTCTCTTTATTCGTCTTTAAGAACTTACCTTTCTTTTACCATCATTAAGCTATCACTTTTTCATGCTCCAAAGTGCGGCCCACACTCGGGTGGTCAATTCCTTCTTTACGAGTGTACCTTATTTACAAACTCGTTACCCTCTATGTCTCTTTAAATCTTATCTTTTTTTGCAAACCTTAACTGTCTCATTCGTCTTATTAATAGTTTCATAATTTTGATTTATACTTATCGACTTTACCATTTGCTTTTAGGGGCGAGATAGACTATGCCAATCACTTAGCACAGAGTTCACCATAAACTATCTTTCAAGGTTCATCTTTAGAGTTTGCCAAGATTTTTATTACTCTCGAGTCCCATCTCCTTTGTTTATACCTTAAGACTAGGTAGGATTCGCCATAACTTTCCACATGAGGTTTTTCCTTTAGTGTTCTTTGTATACCTTATTCTTTCTACTTGCCTCATACATTGTTCTTTCAGAGTTCATTACATTTACCATATCTTTAGAAAACCTTACACGTTGTTTCTCTATTGTTCATCAAAATTCCTTTCCTTTCTTTCATTATTCAGCACACAGGCGTTCCCTTAGATAGATGTCACAATGAAAATTATTTAGATTGCACCATGAAGGCATTCCTTTAACAGAGGTAGCCATGAAATCTTTCCTTTCAAAGATTTGCCACAAAGGAATCATTTTCATTCAGTACTTGCCAAAAAGGCTTTCCTTTTAATGATTTTCCACAAAGGCATCATTTTCATTTAATACTCACCACAAAGGCTTTCTTTGAAGTGATTTTCCACAAAAGGCATCATTTTCATTAAGTACTCGTCACAAAGGCTTTCCTTTAAGAGATTTTCAACAAAGGCGTCCTTTTCATTCAGTACTCGCCATAAAGTTCAAAGGTTTTCTGTAAAGGAATCCTTTTCTTTCAATACTGGCCACAAAGACTTTCCTTTTTACAGGTTTGCCACAAAGACTTCCCTTTTTATAAGTTCACCACAAAGGTTTTCCTTTTCTGACGTGTTTACAATAGGGATTCACCTAGACTCACATTACGTGAAGTTTTCCCCTCATTGCTTGAGATCACACAAAAACCCCACTCGGTAATAAACTTCATTTAGTTCTTCCCATATGGTGCTATAATCCACCAGTTATGGTCTTATACAATATGGTTTTTCCATATACGATCTTACACGATATGGTGCCATAGAATTTTCCTTTCAGAGGATAATGTTTAAAATCCTGATGGACTCTTTTAGACGACTTTAGAGGCAGACATAGACTGATCACTGATACTTACTCATTCATAATAGACACATTCCATAAAATGTTTTAAAACACAGACATTTTAATCTTCATATTCCTATTATAGACTTAGACCATCAGATTTCAAGCAATCTATACATACAAGTCCATAATTCATACATTTCTTATCAGAATCATCACATTATACTTTCATAACCTGAATCTCATGGTTTTATCTTTTTTCACCGAAGTTTCTAGAATGTATAACATACGTGCAAGATTTAACATAATGACTCAACTGATGACTTTAATAGGTAGCCTAACCTCCAGATCTTGCACTTAACAAGATATTGCAGTAATCACTGCCTTGTGCAATAGAAGATCGCCATTAAAACCTATCCATGTAGCTCTTACAATCATTTGAAATCCAAATAACCCATAAACAAAGTCTTAGTTCACTTGAAATTCATGTATACCTACTTTTACAAAGCCATAAAACTCACCTTGTAATGGAAAAAGATCACTTAGTAAATCCCAAAATTCAGATCTAGCTTAAACAAGAAAAATACTTATTGTTTCCTTCAACTATAGATATTAATACCTTAGAGGAAAGAGGGAAGAATATAACTCCCTTTAACCAAACATGATTACTCTTTTAAATTAACTTAAGTCTCTATTGGAACTTGGTAAACGTCACATCCATATTGAGTTGTCTTATCCAAAATCTACCATTTCCAGAAACCCACTCGATTATTTCCTTAACTTTTAGCTTTTCTTAGTTTACGTTTGGTTAATTCCTAACCAACTTTCCCTATAACTTAACTGGCTCGAGCCCAAAATTATTATAGGGCATGCTATACCACAAGCATGAACTTATAACCTAAAAATCATTTTTCATAACCAAAATTCTTATTTCACTAATTATAGTAATCTGTCATGGAATCCTTATCCCCTTATTTTTATGTTGGGGTTTGCTCGTTCAACATGCGAAAATAAGCTTTTGGGCGAGTTCTATTTTGTCAATCATACTTCTTTATGACTATACGCCCACTCTTGTGTCTACCTGAACTAGTGCATTACAGATGCACTTGAAAAGTTCTTACACTTAATCAAATCCTAACATCAAACGCTCAGAACTTATTCCATAAGCCTTACTTCTATTAACAACACTTGAATACTCAGGGCTTTACTAGGTGGGATGTTACAAATGTGGCGACGATGGCTTGTGCGTGGAAAGCAAGTTGGCAACCTTATTTTGCAAGCAGTTAAAGATACAAATTGATATCAAGCATTTATTAGTATCGAGGGCATATCGAGCATAAATTGCACGTATTTTAGCCTATAAATAAGAGCTTCCTGTACAGATTTAGACATAGAAGTGCAGACGTAGACAAAATTTTTCCTATTCAGTTTTTAGTTTTCTTTTCTTTTCATGTTCATGTATTCGGAACTTTTCTGTTCCAATGTGAAGACAATCGCAAGTGAAGATTACTCTAGATTCACACTTCAATATATATATTCATGAGCTTCTTGTATCTCTTATTTTCTATTTTTTTATTTATTTTCTGTTAATTTGGTTAATTTATCATTGTATAAATATTTGAATAGATTATCGTGCTTATTTTATATCTTACATGATTCGATTAATAAACTAATTTATTTGTTAATTGATTATTTACCAGAAAATGGTTTTTTATTCAAGAGTACTTATTATATTAGGGAGTGACACCCTTGATAGAATATTGAGACATGTGAGACCGGAAAGGTATCCTATTGTGTATAAGTTGGGCCGAGCTGAGAACTCAGGAGGATCTGTATGCCTAGGAAGAGACCGGAAGGGTGACTTAGGTGGTAATCCTTAGTGTACATGAGACCAGAAGGGTATTCTTGCTAAGGGTGATAAATAACTCAATTTAGGGTAATTAATTACTTAATTATATAATTAGGGGTTTAATTGATTATAGGCTAGAGGCTCACATTGATGACACTAGGAATAGGAAAGTCTATTAGGTTAATTTAGGTTAGTTAATTTAAATAGTTTAATTAAAATTTTAATTTGGATTCAAACTACTAATTCATGACTCAGTTGGATTAGTAATTATTTTCTATAATTAATTTAATAATAATTTCTCTAATCTGCAATCCCTTGGGTACGATCCCCAGAATACTTACCAGTGTTTCATTGTAAATTTTACTATTTGACAATTTGACCTGTAAGCTTGCGAACACCGCCGATTTAATTTTATATATTTTTTATGAGCTATTTATACTATAAACGATAACTTGTTTATAGGTGGTCACATATAATCCACTTTTATAGAAGATGAAGTAACTATTGACTGTAAAGTAGACTTCCAACTAACTGGTGTCTTTGCAAGGGTAAACACATACCCAATAGTTGATCATCGTTTGTCCAAATCACTAGCATAGTCTGAATCACAATATCCAACCACACCATGATTATCTTCTTGCTAAAAAAACAATCCAATATCCATTGTATTCTAGATATATTGCAAAATCCATTTCATAGCTTTCTAATGTTCCTTTCTTGGATCATGTATATACTTGTTCACGACCCCAACTGCTTGTGAAATATCAGGTCTTGTGCATACCATAGCATATATTAAGCTATCAATAACATTTGCATATGGTATATTTGACATTTATTCTCATTTTGCATTATTCTTTGGTGATATATAAGCATTAAGCTTGAAATGAGGAGCAAGGGGAGTGCTAACAAGTTTTGATTTTTCATTTATGCCAAAACACTTTATCAATTTTATCAAATATTGTTTCAAAGTCAAAGAAAGCCTCTTTAAGCTTTTATCTCGAGTTATCTCTATACTAAGAATCTTCTTTGCTTCTCATAAATCCTTCATCTCAAACTCCTTAAACAATATCTTTAGCTTCTTAATCTCTACTTGACTTTTTGAAGCTATCAACATATCATCTACATAAAGAATAAGATATATGAGAGAACTATTGTAACAGCCCAATTTCGATGAAATAAGAACAGTGGTTTCGGGACCACAAATCCGAGCCAAAAATAGAATTTATTTTTATTTTACTATATGGTCTGTATTATGTTAGAAATGTCGTACGAAAATTTTCATATGAAAATTTTATTGATTATGTGTTTAATTAGGGAAAGGCCTAAATCATATAAAATGCAAAAGTTGAATTCTAGTATCTATAAGGATTAAATAGCTATGAAATTCAAAACTTGAGGTCCTTATATGGTAATTAGACTATTAATAAAAAAGTTGGTTGATATTTTTGGATGATTCATCCATGGAAAATTAGAAAAAGGCTAAGGACTAAATTGGAAATCAACAATAATTAAAGATGATAAATTAATTAAATAGAAATAAAAATCTTTTATATCATCTTCTTCCCAAAAATAATACATGGAAACCCTAGGAAAGAGAAAGTAAGCTTTCTTGGCCAAATTGGTTAAGTTTTCTTATCTTATTTTTAGTAATTTTGATATTTTTGAAACTGGGATAGCTTAATCTATATATTTGGGGGATTAATTTGAAAAGTTATCAATGTATGGAAATTGGGTCATGGATGAATATGCTATAAATTTGAAATTTATGGTAGAAAATAAAAGGTTGTTGATAAATAAACAAGTTTTATAAAGTGATTTTTTGATGAAAACATGATTTAGGGACTAAAATATAAATTTGTAAAAATTGAAGAAAAATTCTGAATTTTGTAGAATATATGTGCTGTAAATTTTATGGTGAAATTTTGGTTAGGCTTGGAATAAGGAGTAAATTGCATGAATTTCATTTTCCGAGTCTAGGGACGAAATGAGAATTTATGGAAAAGTTAGGGGTAAAATGGTAATTTTGCCTAGGATGTAAATTGAGTCCACTTGAATATGAAATGTGATAAATTGATGTAAAATTTACTCGTATAGATCCGGATAGACCAAATTCGGAGCTAGAACGAGGAACGAGGAAAATGTTGGATTAGTAGATTTTACATACACAAACATTTGTCGAGGTAAGTTCGTGTAACTAAATTGTGTATGTTTATATGTTTGAATTAAATTTTGCATTGTGAATTGTATAAATATCATATATATATATATATATGTGACATTGAAAATGTATCTGACAAAGCCTGATCAACAATAATGCCCGAAAAATGATAAATGGTAAAAATGTTACCTTTTTATGCTTGAATTGAATGTCAAATGTGTTTATTTGAATATTGTGAATATTATAAATGTATGAAATAATTGAATACCTGATAATGCTTGAAAAATGTTAAATCCCGTTTGAATAAATGAAAATCGATAAATATGTGATTTCCTGAAATAAATAAGGTCCTGCATTTGTTGTTGAAGGGATTTAGCTCGGACTAGTAATCCTATTGACCTCATTTATGAAAGGATTTAGCCCGGACGGGTAATCTAGATCAAGCTCTTTAGAGCATATGTCATAAAAAGGATTTAGCTTGGACTGGAAATCCTATTGTATTCATGTGAGGCTCGAGAGTGTACTCTCTAAAATAGTACCTTATGGGTACCATTGGACATGAATTGACGGATCCTGATTTGTACACCTCAAGTGTACTACCTGAGTATCTATCGATATCCCGAATAAATTCAACGGGTGACAATCCATACATGACAAGATATGAAAAATAAAATGAGTTATTACACTTATCCGTCTAAAGTATAAGAGAATGATGATACATGACGAGTAATATATGAAAGTATGAGATAATGATATTTGTACATGGAAATTATTTGATGAGAATGTTCATCCTTAATTATAGACTTGTACACCTTGAGTGTACTACTACTCGTGTGACCTTGATATTTCGAATGATATGAGTAAAGTTCTGACATGAAATAATCTGAACTCGAGATGAACTGTTATGAAATTATACTTGTAATATAAATAGATGATTTATACATGTTAAATGAATACATGTTGTGGAAAACATATGTGCATGGAAACTTGATTGTTGTTGAGCCCATATATGTTTTGATGTTATTATGGAATATATGAGTAACAAGGGCAATGAGGATATGTGTAGGGCTTGAGGCCAAATTGATTGAATATGCCTTACCTAGTTACCTCAAAATAGAATGAATGGTAAGTTAAGTACCATATTATACGAACTTACTAAGCATTATATGCTTACTTAGTTTTATTTCCCTATTTTAGAATAAATCAGAAACTCGTTGGATTGGAAGCTTGGCGGAGATCACTCACATTATTCATCGGCCATGTCAGTACAATATAGTAAAGCAATTATGGTTATAATGGCATGTATAGGTTATATTGGTCATATTGGCATGAAAATGTAAATGATTGTTGTAATCTAGCCATTGGAATGGCTAGTGATGATTATGTTTTAGTACAAGTATATATGTATTTAAGTTTATTTTATGGAGATAACATAAGTGTTTATTATTGATTGCTTGAGAAAGGTTAAATGAGTGTGCTTACACTACAACAAAATATAATTTCAGTGGCGTATTTAGTGGCGTTTGGACAAAAAACGCCGCAAGAGTTATACATTAGTGGCGCTTGAATGAAAACGCCGCTAAAGGTCAGAGCTATAGTGGCGATTGTTAAAAAAATGCCGCAAAAGATCACTATTAGCGGCGCTGATGTAACAAACGCAACAAATAATCAAGCATTAGCATCGGTTCCTAAAAAATGCCGCAAAAGTGTTGAGAGAAACGATGATGTATGTTGATGAGCTATAGAGGCATTAGTGGCGTTTTATGTAAAACGCCGTAATATATCAGAATTAGCGGCGCTTCTATAAAAACGCCGCAAAAGTGTTGAGAGAAACGATGACATAGCTATAGAGACATTAGTGGCATTTTACGTAAAACGCCGCAATATATCAAAATTAGCGGGGCTTCTATAAAAATGCCGCAAAAGTGTTAAGAGAAACGACGACGTAGCTATAGAGACATTTGTGGCGTTTTATGTAAAGTGCCGCAATATATCAGAATTAGCAGCGTTTGTTGTAAAACGCCGCAAAAGTGTTGAGGAAAATGACGTCGTCTGTTGTTGAGCTATATAGAGGCATTAGTGGCGTTTTATGTAAAATGCCGCAATATATCAGAATTAGCGGCGTTTGTTCTAAAACGCCGCAAAATATTAATCATTAGTAAAAACGCCGCAAAAAATGTTATTTTAAGGTTTAGGGTTATGAATTTTAGGTTTAATGTTTACAGTTAATTGAGAGTTTTAGGGTTTATGATATAATATTTATTATTTTGGGTTATGGGTTTATGTTTTAGAGTTTGAGTTTTGGGGTTTATTGTTTTAAGGTTTAGGGTTTTAATATTAATGTTCATGGTTTTAGGGGTTAGGCTATTAGGGATTAGGGGTTATGATTAATGATAAGAAATTAATTTATTTTAGGATTTTGGTAAGCATTAAGATTATATTTTAATTACTTTTTTCCCTTGTAATATATATATTAGAACTTGTAATATATATTAAGATTCTATTTAGGCCGTGTAGGTCTAGGTGTAGGGTTCAAGGAAAGGATACTATTAGAATTGAAGAATATTTGGATTTTACTGAGATTCATGCCATTTTGTACTATACCCATATTATTTAATATAAGAATATAAAATATATGTTTTGTACTACACTAACATTGGCCACACGAATTCCCAAAAATATGTCTAGGATTATGGTTTAGGGTTAACGATTTTTAAAGTTTATAGTTTGGGCTTTATGGTGATCTAGGATTTATGGTTGGTTTAGGGGTTATATTGTATATATAGTTTTGGGGTTTAATGTTTGGGGGTTAGGGTTTGGTGTTTGGTGTTCATGGTTTAGGGTTTATGGTTTATAGTTTAAGATTTCGGGTTTAAGTTATAATTTTGGATTTTAATTTAGAAGATAAATATAAATAAGATAAATATATATAAATTATTATTTTAAAGTAATATATATCTGTAACACCCCGTACTCGAGACCGTCGCCGAATTCGAACACGAGGTGTTAACAGACTTAATTCATTACTTAAACCGCTCAAACAATTTTTTTTTTTAAATTTCCAGTCAAGCTAGCAATCTGCGTCACAGTCACTTAAAAATTCATATCTCGAGTTCCAAAACTCAAAATTCAATTCCGTA
The DNA here is from genome assembly GCA_025698475.1 of Gossypium anomalum. NCBI lineage: Eukaryota > Viridiplantae > Streptophyta > Magnoliopsida > Malvales > Malvaceae > Gossypium > Gossypium anomalum. The sequence goes on from CM046961.1 coordinate 74,911,573, forward strand.
AATTTTACCTGAAACTCATATATATATTTACTAATTTTTTTCTAGAATTTTTGGTCAAGCCAATTAGTACAGTTTATTAGTTAAAGTCTCCCCTATTTCAGGGTTCGACTGCTCTGACCTCTGTGTATTACAAATCAGATATATCTCTGTACAGAATTTCAATGTTTATGATGTTTGTTTCTGTTAAAACTAGACTCAATAAGAAACCTGTACATATAAAGCATGACTTCTAATTATTTTTTTACAATTTATTATGAATTTTTAAAGTCAGAATAGGGGATCCAAAAATCACTCTGGCCCTGTTTCACAAAAATTCAAATATATCAAAAAATATAATTCATATACTTGTTTTGTTCAATCCATATGAAAATATACTCATAAATATTAAATTTCATAACTTACTCATCATTTAATTCCATTTCTACTATTTTTAGTGATTTTTCAAATTTACATCATTGCTGCTGCTAGATTCTGTTTTATGGCAAATTTCACTTTACTAAGGATTTTCATGGACTAAATATCATTTTAAACATACATAAAATCAAATATGACTTAGATTGGCCATTCCAATGGCTAATCATTTACAAACCCTTTTCTTGCCAAACCATAGCCATATCATAAGATCATTTACACAAAGTGAGTATTTTGCCATACATGCCACATTCAAAACACACAAGCCATTTTACCAATTTAGGCCTTCGGATAGTATGAACGAGTCTTCGACCTATCCCGATTCTCAAGCCGACTTGTCAAAACTACAATGAAAGAAAAGGAGGGAGTAAGCACAAATGCTTAGTAAGTTCACATGCAAATAGCAAGTAACATAATCACACAATCCCATAAAAACATTATTTGCATAAACAACACCAAGATATTCATGTTTCATTTGTATTTAATATCTTTCTACGATTTCATCATGCCAAGTTCTCAACCCGAGGGTTTAAGCACATACCTGTCAAATTTTCTCATTTACCACACTTACCAACATATCACCTTCATTTTAGGCCTTCTTTTTATTCACTTAAGATTCACCCGTTGAACACATCGGAATATAATTCGAATACGCGGATCTCATGAACATAAGAGCCATACCCGTAGCTAGACAAACTCAATAGCCTGCGGAACTTATGTAGCCAAGCTACCATGTAACCCACCCATAAGTGAACTCGGACTCAACTCAACGAGCTCGGGCGTTCGCATCCATAAGTGAACTCGGACTCAACTCAACGAGCTCGGGCGTTCGCATCCATAAGTGAACTCGGACTCAACTCAACGAGCTCGGATGCCTAGTTACATCTCACGAACTCGAACTCAACTCAACGAGTTCGGAACTCAACCATCCTAGTGACATGTCACTTGTATTCTAATCTATTCCCAAGGTTCAAATGGGCTTTTTCCTCGATCACATATCCTTGCCGTCTTCCATGGAATATCGAAACCGACACTCGGTAGCAATTCATATTTAACAAGTAATAAACATAATTTGCATATTACTCAACAATAACCACAAAGCATAATATTTCATAATAATAATCATCATATCATATAAATATCATTAAGTTAATTAAAATGACAATTATGTTACTACATTTACACATGAACTTACCTCGGTACAAAATTATTAGCAATCGAGCCTATTCTTTGTAAACTTTATTTATCCCTCGATCGCGACTTGAATCTCGTTTCTCTTGATCTATAATGCCAAATTAATCTTATTTAATACATACATTCATCAAAACAGCATTTAATACAAACTTTGGCAAAATTACATTTTTGCCCCTAAACTTTTGCATAATTACACTTTTGCCCCTAGGCTCGGGAATTAAACTTCATCCCTTATTATTATGTTTTATGACATGCTGATCATTTTTCCCTTCTATGGTAACATCAAATTCACACTCTAACATGTACTTATGACTATTAGGTATTTTTACCGATTAAGCCCTTTTACTCGTTTTTGCTTAAAACCGAGTAGTACAAGTTGTCTAACATGATTTAAAACCTCATTTTCTATCATAAAACACCAAAATACACAAATTTCACCTATGGGTATTTTTCCAAATATGAACCCTAGGTTGAATTATTGCTAGCATAAGCTTAATCGAGCTACCGGGATTCCGAAAACGTAAAGAACATTAAAAACGGGGCTTCAAATCACTTACTATGGAGCTTGGAAGCTTGAAACAAACCCTAGCTATGGAGAACCCTTGAAATTTCAGCCTAATGAAGAAGATGGACAAAAATTGGCTTTTAATTTTGTTTTTAATTCATTTTAATAACTAAATGACCAAAATGCCCTTACTACTAAACTTTCCAAAAATTCCATCCATGTCCAATTTTTGTCCATAGACTTAGAAATTGGTCAAATTGCTATTTAAGACCTCCTCATTAATATTCCAAAACAATTTCATACTAAAGACTCCTAGAATGCAAGTTTTACAAATTATTCAATTTAGTCCCTAATTTCAATCTAAGCACTTTAGGCATAGGATTTCATCACGAAATTTTCACACAATCATGAAATCATATCATAAACATCAAAATAATTATAAAATAATTATCTCTATCTCGGATTTGTGGTCACAAAACCACTATTCTGATTAGGCCCTAATTCAGGATATTACAATATCAAAATGGGTTAAATCCCAAAAGCATACATGAAAAGTGGTTTAGTGTGTAATTGTGTACATGAACTGTATTTTGATCTAAATCTTGTAAAATATTAACGCAATTATTGATATAATTAACACCATTTTTTATTTAATTAATTTATATATATATAAAACAATGCTTTTATATTTAAAAATATTTAATATAAACCATTTGATATATTAAAATATTAGATTTTAAAAAAATTTATAAACAAAGAAAGGCACTAAAATGTATTAAAATTTGGACAAACGGCATCGTTTCAGCAAAAAAATTTAGTGGCGCTTAGCCTGAAAATGCCGCTAATTTGTTTTTATTCGACTAAAATGATGCAGTTTTAGTTTATAGTATTAAAAATTTAGTGGCGCTTCTAAAAAACGCCGCAAAAATGCATTACCATTTGGCTTAAACGACGACATTTCAGAACAAGGTATAAATTTTTTAGTGGCGCTTTCACAAACGCCGCAAATTTGCAATACCAATTTGCCTAGGGCGACGCCGTTTCGCGTCAGTGAATTAAGTTTTAGTGGCGTTTTTAGAAAACGCCGCAAAAGTTCAATACCCATTAGCGTTGTACGATGGCATTTCACTGCACGTAATTAAACTTTTAGTGGCATTTGTTATATAAACGCCGCAAATTTGCAACCCCATCGATTTTAACGATGCCGTTTCATTACAAACAAATTAAACTTAAACGTTTTCATTGTTTGCCCCGATTCTGAAATCCCAATTTCCCTAAATTCTAAAATCCCTAATTTCCCCAAATTTTGAAATCCCCAATTTCCCTAAATCGGCAAGTTTTCCCCCAAATCCTTCGCCCCGTGCATTGCAACCCATCTCCTCCATCACCTTCTCCCTGTGTATCGCAACCCATCCCCTCCATCGCCTTTGCCCTGTGCATCGCAACCCATCTCCTCCATCGCCTTCACCCCGTGCATCTACTGCATAACCGTCGAGTGTCCCTTTTGCTGCATCACCGTCCTCTACCACAACCAATCGGTATGTATTTTTCATTGTAACTTCTCTGCTGCATATTTTTTGGCTGAGAAGTTTAATTCGACTGTGATAATAGTAAAATTAGGTATGTTATAAAATGTTTATAATCCCCTCTTGCAAAGTAAAAAAAATATAGTAGGCTGTACTTTAATCCAAAGCTACAACCATCTAAACTGATTTTAGCTTAGTTCACGTGGCTAATCTTTGCTTTCCTTAAAAATCTATGAGTCTAATAGCAATTGCACTACTTCCATTGCTAGTTGACATGCGATTACATTTTATTTGATGACCTTTTCTAACATGTTACAGACTATAATAGGGTAGAATGTGATATAACTTGCACTTTCCTTTTCAGTGGCTAGAATATAGTTTCTAAATTCATTTTCCCTGCTTTGAGATTGTTATATATTTATATAAAATAATCTAGCAGTAAATTAGCCATCAATTGACTCCAATTCTAGCATCTATTTCGTTTACTGTCATCATTGGCTAAGTCCTTTTGTTCGATTAAATATGATCCAGACATGAGCTGCATTATATTTTCTCTTTTTTATCCCCAAAGAAAAGGAAATTGGTTAAAAGTTAAACATTTAAGCATTTCAACTCATTGAAAATGCTCCAAAAAGCCATTTTTTCTGTGGATTTGATTTCATCATTAGGTTGATGGGTCCAACACAAGTCGATGCTGTAATTGAGGTCCATCTTAGAAACAATCATGATTTGAATTACCAACCATCAAAAACAGAATTATTAGTTGTAAATATATATTTTTTTTGACAGCATCATTACTGATTCACTTATTCTGCTTTCAACAACTAGTTTTACTCCCATGCCGAGGCAAAACTGACATGAAGTTTTACTGAGGAAATGTTATTGTCTTTCAATTCTCCATCACTTGATCTTGAACATTGACTGGATTACTCACATTATAACTTATATCAATTTTCAATTTAGATGGTTGTAGTTTGAAGATGATCTATTTTGGTACAAATCAGTTGGATTTTGCTGACATTTAATTTTTAAACTTTTTCAGGGTCATTCTTCTGTATCTGTTTCTGAGACACAAGTAAGTTTTTTACTTAATTACTTTTACATTTATGTTCTGTGTATTGAATCTAATTTGATAAAGCAATGCATTCTAGGGAGCAATTGAAAAAGTTATCAGCCATTCAGATTGATAATTTTTGTATCAGTTTGTTAGCATCCTTATCAAGTATCAAATACCTATCTGTTACTTCTTGTACATTGCAGGTTGGTTATATAATTCCTTCTTGTTTGGGTTATTCTGTCAAGATTTACTTAGAAACTGTTCAATTTTACAATATTAACTAATGTACTAAACTTCATGATACCAATTACCTGTTACCAAATTAATATATCATAGTATTTGAATTAATTTTGTACAAAAATATTTTTTAGACTGCTTTTAACCAAAACCTAAATTTTTCTACCTTATTTTTGTACTATGACGATTTTTAATAAATTTAATTATTAGTATAATAATTATATGAAGTAAAATATATGAACTAAAATTATATTGTATACTAAATATGGTACATATACTTTAATTCCTTATGTTTTGACTTTTAGGATATAGTTCCATGTGTGTTTCCATTTCATCTGCCTAGCTTCTATCTGTGAGTTATCTATCAATTAATGTTGTCTGATATTTATTTTTATTTTTTATTTTTTTATTTATAAATTAAAGTATTAGTGAATTAATGTTGTCTGTATTTCAGTTACTGCTTCCTGCTCCTCCTGCAACTATTGGTTCAACTGAAGCTGCCATTTAATCTTCGAATTAATATTTGATACTGATATAGATAAATTTTTATATTTGCTTAAACTGAAATATATTTGGTGCTACTCTTATAATCTTACATCTGTTCTAGGTACTATCGAGCACCTAAATTAATATTCGGTGCAACTAAATACACCACAGCCATTGACATCTATTCTAGGTACATGTTTCGTTGCTAATTTTTTTTTCCTTATTTCTATGCATTTTCACTTTAAATTACTTAACAAATACTACTTTTTTGACTCCAGCCTCTGTTTGCTGGTGAGAGTGGAGTAGACCAGGTTGTTGAAATTATTAAGGTACATTTTAGTTCAAATTCTAATCAATAATAGTTTTATCATGATGATTTTGGAAAAATTAATATTTTGGGGTTGCGATTTTGTAAAGATTTAATTGCTGGTTTTGTTTGGAGCAGAACTATTTTGTTTCCAAATTAATTTTAAATTTTTGGCTTTTGAAAATATTTTTAAATTAGTTATACTATAATAAGATTTTAATTTGATATGTTTTCTTTTTTAATTGAACTTGAATAATTTCACTCAGTTTTATTCGATACGACTCAAATTTCATTTTACTTAACTTGATAAAATTTTAAATTGAGTTACAATAATAAAATAAAACTTATCAACTCAAATTTTTTTCATTCAAAAAATTACTTATCATAAAATAAAACTCAGTTGATTCAATGGAATACTCGCTGATGATTGCATTAGAAAAGCTGGGAGTATGACAAACTTGCCTATATCATAGCCATTATTAGTAGTAACGATGGTAATTCTATAAAACCATGGACGCTAGGAACAACCCCAAAAATTAAACTTATGCTATCCATCATTGTCTACTCCAAATTTCATAACTTACGTAATACATAACTTACATAATACATGACTTACATAATTTACAGATCAAATTTCATAACTTACATAATTTAAATAACTTACATAATACATGACTTACATAACTTAATTATACTTATAAATAAACAACTTACCCGTGTAATTTATTGTCAACTTTAGACTTCAAGAACAACGAAATGGATAGGAGTTGGATGAATTTGTCAAGGGTAAGCAATGCCTATCGAAATGGAGTACAAACTTTTCTAAATTTTGCATTTCAAAATGCAAGCCAAGAGAATATGATTCTTTGCCCGTGTAAGAAGTGTCGCAACATCAATTGGCATTTTCGTGAAGTTGTCTACGAACATCTAATTATTGATGGCTTTATTCAGCGGTATAAAAAATGAATTTTCCATGGAGAGTGTACATCTAGTGGAACTTTTTCAACGATTAATCCGACTTATCCTAATACTACTTACCATCAGTATGTTAGACAATGTGACATGGAAGGTATGTTGCGGGATGCATTTAATATGCACAGTCACGGTGAGCAATCGTTTCCACTTGACTTTATTGCATCCAATGATTGTAATATTGGTGGAAATGTTTTTTACGAAACGGGAACAAGTACACCTGATGAGGAGCCAAATGAAGAAGCAGCGAAGTTCTACAATTTACTTAATGAAATGAACGAAGAATTTTACGAGGGATCAAAATATTTGAAATTGTCCTTCTGCATTCGTCTGTTTCACTTAAAATGTTTGGGAGGGTGGACCGAAAACTCTTTTACAATGCTGCTTGAGTTTCTGAGAGAGATGTTTCCGTTTGTAAAAATCCCCCTGTCTTGTCAAGATATGAAGAGACTAATAAAAGATTTGGGCCATGGGTACGATAAAATTCATAGTTGCCCAAATGATTGCATGTTGTACTAGGGTAATCAGAAAACCAACAGTCTTGTCATGTTTGCGGTAAGTCTCGTTGGATGAATAGGAATACAGAAGATGTGAATGCAGATGAAGGTGGGGCACGATATTTTCCCCTAATACCAAGACTTCAAAGGCTTTTCATGTTGTCAAAGACAACTGAATTTATGAGGTGGCATAATGATCAACGGACTGATGATGGATTATTAAGACATCCTGTGGATTCTTTAGCTTGGAAATCATTTGACAGTAAATTTCCAAGCTTTGCAAGCGATCCTCAGAATGTGAGGCTTGGGCTAGCAGCTGACGGCTTTAATCCTTTTAAAATCATGAGTACTTCAATGCGATGCTTGGCCCAGTAGTGCTTGTTCCATACAATTTGCCTCCATGGATTTGCATGAAGCAATCTTCATTTATTTTATCGATGATTATCCCTAGAGAGAAAGGTCCTAAAATGATATTGACATCTATTTGCAGCCACTTATTGAAGAGTTAAAACAAGATTATGGTCGGGTGTTGAGACATATGATGTATTGAGAAAGGAGAACTTTAATTTACGTGCGCACTTTGTTGTGGACAATTAATGATTTCCCGCCTTATGCTAATTTGTCGGGTTAGAGTACTAAGAACGTTATGCTTGTCCTTATTAGTTTGCAAACTTGTTCAAGTGGTTGTATAATGGGAAGAAGTTCTCTTACATGGGCCATCGTCGGTGGTTAGATGGAAATCATAAATTTAGATTTCAGAGGACTCTATTTGACGGTACTGAAGAGTACAGAGGAGCTCTTGAGCAGACCACTGGATTTGAAATCTTGTTTATGTTAAAAGATATCAATTTTAGTTATGGGAAGATGAATCAACCACCTAACATGCAAATAAAAAAAAGATCGAGGGATGAATCTGATGATGAATCTGATGAAGAGGACGATCCTAATGAGGTGGACTTATGGAAAAAAAATGAGTTTTTTTTTAAGTTGTCTTATTGGGAGCACAACATTTTACGCCATAATCTTGATGTCATGCATATTGAGAAGAATGTCTGCGAGAACATAATTGGGACAATTTTGAATGTCGATGGAAAATCAAAAGACAATCTTTAGAGTCGACTTGATTTAGTTGACATGAGAATTTGGCGTGATCTTTATCCTCAAGTACTTCCGAATGGGAAATATCGGTTGTCGCCTTCTATTTTTTCAGTGTCAGAGGAAGAGAAAGAAGTGTTCTGCATGGTGTTGAAGGATGTAAAAGTCCCAGATGCGTATACGTCAAATATATCTCGATGTGTGAGTCTTAAAGATCGAAGACTATATTAAAAGTGGTCCATTTGACATGCAAGTCCCCCATGTTAATAATTCGTGCATTATTTGGCACTTTAAAATTTACCTATCACATTTTCAAGTCTTATCACATGAGTCCTATCTTATAAATTTCACATACAAATGACAAAAACAAAGCATGAAACTTTCACACATGCATTTACACATATAATAATCATAGAATATAATAGTTAATTATTTTTATGACTCGATTTTGTGGTCCCGAAACCACTTTTTGAATAGGATCAAACTAGGGCTGTCACAACTCTCCCCCACATAAGGAATTTTCGTCCCCGAAAATCTTACCAGTGAATAAGTTAGGATATCGATCTTTCATAGAGTCTTCAGGTTCCTATGTAGCTTCTTCAACCCCATGTTTAAGCCACAGTACCTTCACTAATGAGATTTTCTTATTTCGTAGTTCTTTTACTTCACGAGCCAGAATACGAACCGGTTCTTTTTTGTAACTCAAATCAGACTGAATCTCAACCTCTGATGGATTAATTATGTGCGATGGATCGGATCTATAACGTCGAAGCATCGAGACATGAAAAACGTTGTGAATCTTTTCAAGTTCAGGGGATAAAATCAATCTATAAGCGACTGGCCCAACTCGTTCGGATATTTCATACGACTCGATGAACCTCAGACTCAATTTTCCCTTACGGCCAAATCTGAGCACTTTTTTCCAAGGTGAAACTTTAAGAAACACTTTGTCTCCGACCTGATATTCAATGTCTTTTCGTTTTAAATCCGCATACGACTTCTGACGATCTGAAGCTGCTTTCAGACTTTCACGGATCACTTTTACTTTCTGCTCAGCATCTTTAATCAAATCAACCCCGAAGATTTTACTTTCACTAAGCTCTGTCCAAAACAACGGTGTACGGCACTTACGACCGTACAAAGCCTCGTAAGGTTCCATTTTAATGCTTGATTGAAAACTATTGTTGTAAGCGAATTCAATCAAAGGCAAATACCGTTCCCATAAACCACTAAACTCAAGGATGCAACATCTCAACATATCCTCGAGTATCTGAATTATCCGCTCAGATTGACCATCAGTCTGGGGATGAAAAGCGGTGCTAAAATGCAACTTGGTACCCAATACTTCTTGCAATTTCTTCCAAAATCGCAATGTGAATCTCGGATCTCTATCCGACACAATAGAAATAGGTACCCCGTGTAACCTTACAATCTGAGAAACATACAATTCGGCTAGCTTGTCAAGTGAATAATCTATATGTACGGGAATAAAATGAGCCGACCTTGTCAATCTATCAATAATAACCCAGATCGCATCTTTGTTGCTTAACGACAATGGCAACCCGGATACAAAATCCATCGTGACTCGATCCCATTTCCATTCGGGTATCATGATCGGCTGAAGTAATCCTGAAGGCACTTGATGTTCCGCTTTCACTTGTTGACATATCAAACACTTTGAAACAAAGTCAGAAATGTCTCGTTTCATACCAGGCCACCAAAACTGACGTTTCAGATCGTTGTACATTTTCGTACTACCCGGGTGGACTGACATTCGGCTACTATGAGCGCTCAAAATCACCGAAATAAGTTCCAAATTTCTTGGAATACATAATAGACTTTTGAACTTTAAACAATCATCGTCGTCAATTTGAAACCCTGATTCCACATTTGAGACACATTCAGCTCGTTTAGCAACCAATTCATCATCGACTTTCTGAGATTCACGTATTTGATGAATCAATAATGGTTTGACCTTTAATTCTGCTACTAACGCATTATCGGATGAAACAGACAAGTGTACATTCATCGCTCGCAAAGTAAACAGTGACTTATGATTCAAGCCACATTAGCCTTTCCCGGGTGATAATCAATGACGAGCTTATAATCTTTTAACAATTCAAGCCAACGTCTTCTTCGCAGATTCAAATCTCTTTGAGTCATCAAATATTTGAGGCTTTTGTGATCCGAATATACATGACACCTCTCTCCAAACAAGTCGTGTCGCCATATTTTCAAAACAAATACGATGGCAGCTAATTCGAGATCATGGGTCGGATAGTTTTTCTCATGCGGCTTCAATTGCCTCGACGCGTAAGCTACAACTCGACCTTCTTGTATCAATACACAACCCAGCCCAAGTAAGGATGCATCACTATAAATGACAAACTCTTTATCGGATTCGGGCTGCACTAGCACTGGAGCTTCAGTCAAATAAGTTTTCAATTGATCGAAACTTTTCTGACATTTTTCTAACCATTCAAACTTAACATCTTTCTGAAGTAGTTTCGTCATTGGTGTGGCTATCATCAAAAAACCCTTTACAAACCGTCTGTAGTAATCGGCAAGTCCCAAAAAGCTCCAAACTTCCGTAACATTTCTCGGAGGCTTCCAATTGAGTATGGCTGAAATTTTGCTCGGATCAACTCGAATACCCAATGCGGATACCACATGCCCCAAAAAGGTAACTTCTCTCAACCAGAACTCACATTTACTGAATTTCGCGTATAACTGTTTGTCTCGTAAAATATGTAATACCAATTTCAGGTGCTCGGCATGTTCAGATTCATCACGTGAATAAATCAAGATGTCATCTATAAACACCACTACAAATAGGTCCAAATACTATCTAAAAATTTGATTCATCAAGTCTATAAATACCGCAGGGGCATTAGTGAGCCCAAACGGCATCACTAAGAACTCGTAGTGACCATATCTCATTCTGAAAGCAGTTTTAGGTATATTTGAGTTTCGAACTCACAATTGGTAATAACCTGACCTTAAGTCTATCTTTGAAAACACTAAGGCTCCTTTCAGCTGATCAAACAAATCGTTGATACGCGGTAACGGATATTTATTCTTTATTGTTACCTTATTTAATTGACGATAGTCAATGCACATTCTCATGGTTCCATCTTTCTTTTTCACGAATAATACTGGTGCACCCCAAGGTGAGAAACTTGGTCGAGCGAAACCTCTATCTGTCAACTCTTGCAACTGAGTTTTCAATTCCTTCAATTCCGTTGGTGCCATACGATACGGAGCTATTGAAATTGGTGTGGTACCAGGTACAAGTTCGATGCCGAATTCTACCTCTCGAACGGGTGGTAATCCCGGTAACTCCTCAGGAAAAACATCTGAATACTCACAAACCACTGGCACTGATTCAAGTTTCTTTTCTGACTCTTTGCTATCAAGTACGTACGCAAGATATGCTTCACACCCCTTTCTCACATATTTCTGAGCCAACATCGAGGATATTATTGCTGGCAATCCGTTCAAGTCAATAGACTCGACTCGAATTATCTCATTATTTGCACACCTCAAATCAATGGTCTTTCTTTTGCTATTCACAACTGCATCATGTACGGTCAACCAATCCATGCCGAGAATAACATCAAATTCATCAAAAGGTAAAAGCATCAAATCGGCCAAAAAACAGGAACCTCGGATTATTAGGGGCATTTCTTACACACTTTGTCGACAAGCACATATCGACCCAAGGGATTCGACACTCGAATTACGAACTCAGTAGACTTAACAGGTAAAGTCTTACTGGATGCTAAAATCTCACATACATATGAATGAATAGAACCAGGGTCAATCAACGCAATCACATTAGTATTAAAGAGAGTGAAAGTACCGGTAATAACATCTGGCAATGAAGCATCCTCGCGTGCGCATATAGCATAAGCTCTAGCAGGAGCACGAGCTTCAGATCTAGTAGTAGCATCTCTAGACCCTCTCTGACCGCCACTAACATTTCCCGTATTTCTAGAAGGTCTACTTCGAGCTGTAGTAGTACCCGGTTTCCCACTCTGATTTACATTCTGTTCAGACAGTCTCGGGCAATCCTTGATAAATTGGTCAGCTGATCCACACTTATAACAGGAGCGGTCATGAAATCTACAACTTCCCGAATGCCATTTCCCACAATACTTGCACTCGGTCCTATCTTGACAATCGTTTCCAACACTGGCAACCAAAGTGACTCGCGTACTCACAGGGGGTCGATCACAGTCTCGTCTGAAAAAGCTCGAAGTGTCTTTAGATCGGCCTAAATCATCTCAAAATTTCTTCGGTGACTGCTGAAAGGGCTTCCCCGAAGATCTCTTACGGAACTCTCTTGCTCCCACTTCAGCTTTTCTTTTCTCTTTCTCGAGCTCTTGGTTTGCAAGCTCGCTTTCGACAAAGTACTACAAATTCTCTGATTTCAAGAATGCCAACATACAGTTTTATATCTTCGTTCAATCCATCTTTGAAACTTTTACACATTATAGCTTCTAAAGAAACTCATTCTCGGGCATACCAGCTAAGCCTCACAAATTTTCGTTCATAATTAGTAACTGGCATGGAACCCTATTTAAGTTCAAGAAATACTTTCCGTTTCTGATCAATGAATCTCTGGATGATATACTTTTTCCGAAACTCAGTTTGGAAGAACTCCCAAGTCACTCGCTCTCTAGGCACAACAGAAATCAACGTATTCCACCAATAGTAGGCAGAATCACGTAGCAAAGATATATCACATTTTAAGCATTCATCGGGTGTGCAGGACAGTTCATCAAACACTCGGATAGTGTTGTCCAACCAAAATTCAGCTTGCTCAGCATCATCACTATCTGTAGCCTTAAATTCAGTAGCTCCGTGCTTTTAAATTCTATCAACCGGGGGCTTATTTAACCTAATCTGATCAATTACCGGAGGTATAGTAGGTGCAAGGGGTGTATTATTTGGGAGTGGGGGTTGTGGAACAGCCGTATTAGTTCGAATGTATTGGTTGAACCAATCATTCATCACACTATAAAAAGCCTGTCTAGCCTCATCGTTCTGACTGCTTGTGATAGGTTGACAGTCCATCGGCGCTATCCCATGCGCGGGAGCAAGCGCTATGCTCTCTACATCATCAGCTACCGCTCGATTGGGATCAGGATCCATTACTATATGAAAACATATTTTTAACTGTCAGAATTCATCATACTATCGTATTAATACTATATGGAATGTATAGCTAGACTCAAACACTCTACGTTAGTCCTAGAATCGACTAAACCGAAGCTCTGATACCAATAAATGTAACACCCCTAGCCCGAATCTGACCGTCGGATTTAAGCTAAGGGGTATTACCAAACTAAACATTAAATTTCTCATCCACATTTATTAACATAAATAGAGGTCGAGCTACATACATACTGATCTTTGAGTTATATATATATGCCATTTTCACATGGCCAAAATATTTACAATTACAAAACATATTTTGTCAATAGCCTAACCTATACATGCCATATCGAGACCAAAATATAACTGTACCAACAAGATCGATAGTATGATGAACTGCTGACAATTCCCGAGTCGGCGGCCAAAATCAACAATCTATAAAACAGAGAAATAAGAAACAGAGTAAGCTTTCGAGGCTTAGTAAGTTTTAAGCATTTCATACAATTAAAGCTTGTCATTTAAATCGAACATTGAGTATCACAAAACTCGAATTCTAATTGTACTTCATTTGGTCGAATATACACAAGTACACTAGTTATAAAGCCTATTGGCCGAATATATATATATGAATACACAAGAAATTTCCAGCACATATTTCACTATACTATATGGCTCATACAATTACTATAAGTCACATACTTTCATATAATGACATACATTGACCGAATAGGTCATTCTCTTATTCTTAAATACCGTATTCATCCATACATATATATATATATATCGTTCTTTGGTACTAATAATTCACTTTGAAATCAATTCACATATGAGTACATAATACGTACCTTAACATGTAAAATATATATAGTACTTACTCGACGATGGTTACCACGGATATTCAATGTCGTAATCTTACTTAACTTACTGGCATCAGTCCTGTCAAGTCTTAAAACTCAAACACATTTCTAGCACAAGCTGCGGTCTCTTTAACCGGATACCATTCCAAAGATAAAGCTGCATGGTCTTTAAGCCCGGATACACACATCAAATATCATGCCTATTTAATCATATACTAACACATCTTATGGAACATTTCATATTAGTAGCCATTTGCTACATTCGGACATAAGCTTCATATGAACACCATTATTTTCATTTTGGTTTAAAAATCATACATAAATATCACATATACCTTTCATCAATCAAGCTTAACCCGAATTGACCATTCAACTATAGGTCATATACTTAGATTATTTACCGCACAACTTAATTCAAATAGAACCAAAAAGATCAAAACTCATCTAGTATATATGTATATATATATATAGGCATCATCAATTTTATACTAAAGGCGATTACTCAAAACTTAGCTCGGATATTTTGAACAGTTGCGGATAGGCTACTCGTCTGCTTTCTCCTTTCCCCTATCTGATTTAGTTCCTCTTTGCTCTTGAGCTTTAAATTTAGACAAATGAATTTGTTTAATTACTTACTCAACTTTAATTCTTTAATAGTCACATTTGACAATCATATAACTTCATTGCATATTATGTTTTATAAAATGTGTCATGACTCGATTTCATGCTTATTATATCAATATCTAATTCGCATACACAAACAAAGATTCACATAACTTACCATGCTTTCATATACACGAATTTAACTATATATAATATATATGTATATCCGAATGTCTCTATGTCACAAGGTACATACATAAGGCATACAAATATATACCTATGTGTGACTATCACAATTTAATCGATTACTCATTTTATGCACAACCACGTATACACATATATATATTTATAGCATGCCTTAATATTTTATATACCCCATGCGTCCTTAACCACTCAAACTTAGCCTTCATATTCAATTTCCATTTCATGATCAAATGTAGCAAATTGCACATAGGTTTCACCCATGCCAAACAATGACCGAATATACATATCAAATAATTAGCTTACTTAATACATAACTCACATAGCCAAAGTACATATAACCCTAATGACCAAATATGTATATCACCAAAAATTCCTATGACTTAACCTTTAACCCTTTTTACCGAATATCCATTAAATATCTAGTTCACATACACAAACACAAACACTTTAAAAATTTTCTTTAACTAAACATATATTCGGCAATGACCACAACAATTTAACAAATCTTAAAAACAATCTTTAACATTTTCAATTCATCTTATTCCCCCCATGACCGAATGTGCATATATATATAAAAACTCAATTAACAACAAAATTTTCTTTCCAAAATGCATATATATACATACGGCAACTTCAATTCATACCTCTCAACAATGAATTCAACTTATTCAACCATGATTTAAGCTACTTTAGCATAAAAATAACATCCTCCCAAAAAAAAAAAAACTTATCAAAATAACACAAATTTAGCACTTGCCGAATGGACATATGTTCATTGATTCATGAATTTAAACCATGGGTTAACTATACTATTTACTTATCAATTTAATTTCATAATCAATTACAAAAAAAAAAAAAAACATTACATACCTTTAAATTGAGATAACCATGGCCGAATGCCTTGGCTTCTTCTTCAATATTTTTCTTTCTCAATTTCAGCAATGAAGAAATAAAGATGAACATCCATTATTTTATCATCTTTTTTTTCTTATTTTACTAATTATTTTTATTTCAAAATAATGCCATTACTTATTATAATACTTAAATAAAACATAAATTATCCATCAACCATCATTATGGCCGGCCACTATATTAAAAGTGGTCCATTTGACATGCAAGTCCCCCATGTCAATAATTCATGCATTATTTGGCACTTTAAAATTTACCTATCACATTTTCAAGTCTTATCACATGAGTCCTATCTTATAAATTTCACATACAAATGACAAAATCAAAGCATGAAACTTTCACACATGCATTTACACATATAATAAACATAGAATATAACGGTTAATTATTTTTATGACTCGATTTTGTGGTCCCGAAACCACTTTTTGACTAGGGTCAAATTAGGGCTGTCACAGGCGTGTCCCTCGGGCCACACGGGTGTGTGAGCCCTGCAACTTGGAAAATTTTTGTAATTTCACGAAAAATTCTTAGAGTTTTCAATTTAGTCCCGATTCAATTCTAATGCTCGTATTGGGCCTCGAGGGTCCATTTAAGGGATGTTATGAATGATTTCAGAAAATGAATAGTAATTAACTTGAAATATCTGTAAATGTTCTAAAAATTTTTGGTAATGCTCCGTAACCCTGTTCCGGCGACGGATACGTGTTAAGGGTGTTACAACTATCTTAAAGCTTGTGAAACTACACATAATGACCATATTTGCTTCTTGTGTACTCCTATTTTTTCATAAACTTGTCAAATTACTTGTAACACTACCTCGAAGATTGCTATATATCGTACAACGATTTTCAAGTTTACACATTAAATTTTCTTTTCCAGCAACCTTGAATCCTTCTGGTTGAGTTATATAGGTTTTCTCTTCCAAGTCCCTATGTAAAAGAAAAAAAAATTTACATCCAACTGAACTAGTTTCAAATCCAACTGTGCCACCAAAGTCAATAAATTCTAATAGAGGAATGTTTCACAACTAGAGAAAATACCTTGTTGTAATCAATTCCCTTTTTCTAAGCATAGCTTTTTGCCACCAATATTTCTTTGTAACAAACATCATCTTGTCTAGGAAATTCTTTTTTCTTTGCAAACATCTGCTTACACCCAATTTTCCTCTGTCCGTTCGACCATCTGGCTAGCTTTTAAGTTTGATTTTTATTAAGGGACTACATTTCTTCATTCATGACAATCATCCACTTTTTTCTTCTGAACTTTGAATTGTTTCATCGTAAGTGGTAGGAATATCATCAACAACAATTGAGAATGCATAAGCCACCATATTAGCAAAGTGAGCAGACTTCTTAATTATTCTCTTTGACTTATTAGCTACAATAGATTCAAGTTGTTGTGGAAGTTCTTGGTTTTGAACCTTCTCTTCACTAAAGGCTCCTTCTTCCATTGAATTCTTCCTACTAGAGTCTCCTTCTATCTTAGGAGAATCATTTACTTTTTCATTTGTTAGAATCACCACTCTTTCAAACTCCACTTGCTTATAAGTATCATCTGACTGCTCTTTTTACACTATTGAAAACATGATAGATTAATCAAATGTGACATCCTTGTGGAAGATAATTTTCTTTGTTTCGGGACTAGGAGAAAACCCTTTATAATAGAAGTGATCCCTAAGAACATTGTTTTCTTTGCTCTTGGATCTAACTTTGATTCCTTAACATGATAGTATGCAATGGAACCAAACACATGTAAGGAATCATAATCTGTAGCAAGATTCCTACTTCATTTCTCTAATGGTGTTTTTCCTTCAATTGTAGTAGATGGTAAATGATTAATGAGATGGAATGCATACGTTATAGCCTTAACCCAAAACTCTCTACCCAATCCAGTATTGGATAGCATACATTGAACTTTCTCCAAAAATGTTCGATTCATTCGTTCTGCCACCTCATTATGTTGTGGTGTAGATTTGACAGTGAAGTGTCTGATGATGCCCTCATAATTACAAATATTTGTAAATGGGTCACTTTTATACTCTCCAATATTGTCTGTGTGAAGGTACTTGATCTTTTTGCCCGTTTGAGTTTCCATAATCTTTTTCCACTTAAGAAAAATTTATAACATTTCATCCTTTATCTTTATTGTATACACCAACGCTCTTCAGGAATAATCATCAACAAAATTTACATAATAATGTTTTCCTCCCAAAGAGATTATTTTAGAGGGACCCCAAATATCTGAGTGAATATAATCCAAGATGCCTTTAGTATTATGGATTGTAGTCTTAAACTTCACCATTGTCTGCTTCCCTTTGATGCAATGCTTATGGAAATCTAGTTTACAAGTTCTTACTCCTTTCAGTAATCTTTATTTATGAGTAAGTTTAAGGATTTTTCACTTGCATACCCCAAACGTATATTCCATATCTTAAGTACTTCTAACTCACAATTTTCAATTGATGTCGTAGTAATTGTGCTATTAACTGTACAACCAAGATAGTGGTACAGGTTATTATTCTTGTGAACCCCTTCATTACCATGCGTGCACCAGAAATAATCTTCATTACACAATCCTTAGCACTCACTTTGAAACCTTTTGATTCTAAGATTCCTATAGTAATAAGATTCTTAATGAAATCCAGCACATAATGAACATTATGTAAAGTTATGATTGATTAATTATGATTTCTCAATTGAACAGAACAAATCCCATATGTGGTAAGAGGAATATTATTTGTTGTATAGACATCTCCACCCTTTAGTGCTTTAAAATCAAAGAACCACTCCAAGTGAGGACATATGTAATAGCTACAAGCTGAATCCAACATCCATACATTAGATTAGTTAGTTACTAATGTAACAAATGAGAGATCTGAATCTTCATCATCACATTCAACTACATTTTATTTTACTACAGCTTTCCCATTATTAGATTTACCCTTATTTTTCAACTTTGGGCAATCTTTCTTGTAATGTACTTTTTTCTCAACAAACACACACTCATATTTGCTTAGTTTCCCCTTTGACTTGGATCTCTCCTTCTGTACTTTACTCTGTGTGTGTGAACGACCTCGGACTACAAAAGCTTCTCCATCTCCAATTAAATTTCCATACTTTTCTTTCATTCTCAGTTCATAATTGTATAAAGCTATATACATTTCACTAAGAGATATATCAGTCTTCCCATAAAGTAGAATAATTTTGAGGAACTCAAACTCCTTAGGAAGTGACCCCAACAACGTCAAAGTCAAATCTTCATCTTTGAAAGTCTCGTCTATATTCATCAGATCAGTGCCTAGTTGATTAAAACTGGTGGTGTGATCATTCATAGTGTTACCCAGAACATAAGTGAAACACAACAACCTTTTCTTCATGTGGAACTTATTCTGATTGTTTTTCTTCAAAAAAAATTCTTCGGGTGCAAACCACAACTTATTTGCAAAAGTCTCATTTAAGAAAGCATACCTCTGCTCTCAAGAAAGGCACAATTTACATGCCAAATGATTGATAGTCTTCCAATCTTTCTCCTTTACGTCATCTGATTTCTTTTCACCAATGGCAACGTCTAAACCTTGTTGAAAAAGAACATCTATAACCTTACTTTGCCACATACTGAAATGGCTCATGCCATAAAGATCTCCACTGCCAATCTCATATTTGTCACTATCGGTCTCGCCCACATAGATGATGTTGGAGCTGTCGATATTGTAAATGTGGATACTCTTGTATTGTCCACCATTTCAAGCATAATCTTTCAGTATGCCCAAGGAAACCTTTTCTACTATGGAATATCAGTTTAAACTACAACCATAGAGCATATTTCGAATAACTTGACTTTGATACCACTTGTTGTTCGAATAGGGTAAAAAAGTAAATTATTGTACTAGAAAACCAAACTAAGCTTAATTCTCAGTAAAAATTGGAGGAGTCACAAACGATCCCACTTAAAACCCAACCTACTAGGCAAAATCTCCCTACAATTCAGTTTAATAGCACAATATATTGTAATAGCCCAAATTTGACCGGGCTGAAAACCAAGATTAAAAATAACAAATGTTTAATTATTTAAAAAGTCCTTTTACAAAGCCCAAGTCTAAATAGCCCAGACTTATCAGATCCATTTCCCCGTTAGTCTTAACCTGTTACATTACAGACCAAGACTCAATTAAAAAGGGGCCCAATAGACCCAAACTCTCAGATGCCCAAAACCTAAAATCATCAGCTAGGGTTTCTAACACTAGCTCTCTCCTACTGATCACAATGCAATTTCTTCGAAGCTTCGGAGCATCGGTTCAACTCCCCAGATCAAGGCCATCAATGCACACTGACGCGCCATCAATGCATTCGTCCCTCTCGCGACCTTCTAGCACCGTGATCTCAGGCCTCCCCTCTAGCCTTGTTACCACTGTTAACGCCAAGATCGTCGGGGTACCTGCAAAATGGAAAAGGAAACACAAAGAGATGCGAACAAATAAAGCAAGAAGCTAAAACAAAGGAATCTCAATGCAGATCATGGTCAAAGATACAGTAGACAAGAAATAGAAAGAAATCGGAGATTTCTTTTCTTATGTAACAAATCAGTGGCTATAAAAAGCCCCTTTGTAACCCTTTTAACATAACACACAGATACAGAAATAAAAAAGCGAATACAAACAGTTTCAAAGGTGATAACCGAGTGACTTGTTCTTTATTTTTTTTAGCGCATATATATGAACTGTTTAGCAAAATACTAAGGGTATTTAAAAAGGAGAAGAACTACCTGTTTTGGATCTGAAAAGACGAGGGTTTTTAAACCCTCCGATCTCTGTATACGGTGGCCCTTAAGGCGGCGCGTGAGCGCGTGAGCCGGAGTGTGGCCTACGAAGGCCAGAGCCTGGAGCTCCCTTCCTCTCTCTCTTTCAGAGAGAATTTTTTAGTTTTTTTTAAAAAAAATCGGGGTTCAAATGAATTTTAAGCTGAGAAGGTAGCTTATATAGCTTGAACAAAACGGCGACATTTTGTGACCCCCAGGATCCGCGCGTTGACCCGATTACCCGGGGAGGATTTGCGTATTTTTAAAATTGGGTTAATTTCCCAATCGGTCCTTCTACCCCTTTTGTATTTACAATTAAATTTTATTTTATTTATGATTTGGCCCTATTATTTTATGTTAGTTTTAATTCGGTCCTGACAGTTGTTAAATTATATTCTGGGAAACGTGGCCGTTTTGGGAATAGGGCAATTTGCCCATGAGTCCTCTAATTTTATGCAGCGTTTTAAATAGGGCCTTAATCCAGCTTTTGTTTCTTTGAAATTACCTGTTATTTTGCTAAATTTTAAATTTAGTCCTATATTTATTCTATATATAAATATATATATATATATATTTATATATATTGATATTTATTTTTATCCTTATTGTTTATATTATATACTATAAGATTATTTTATTGTATATATAAATTATTATTCTTCATATTATCTAATATTTTTCAAATTATTTTACATCATTATTATTTTATATATATTATTATTATATTTTTACTTGTATTATATGTTAATTATTTATACATATCATTTTTTCATATAAACTTTCATTATTCTATATTATATCTATTATATTTCTTGTTTCCTATATATATTTTAAGAATATTTTATTTTATAACATCTATATATTTTCATTTTTATTCTATATTACTTATTATTTTTTATGTATATCATATAATACCTATTACATTATTTATATTATTCATTATATTATTTAAATTCTCAAAATTTATATATCAAACTATTAATTATTTATTATGTATTATTTTATTTTAAATGATATTTTTATATTCTTTTACATACTTCTATTTATATATTTTTTAAAACCAATATATTTTACATATAATTATTATAAATATTTTGTTATTATATTTATATATTATATAGCAAATACTATTTTAAAATTATTTTTTAGGTCTTTACTTGTGTTATATATATTTTGTTAATAATAATTCATTTCATTTCATTTTATTTTGTATATACCATGTGTTAAATGTTATTTTATCTATTATTTGATATTACATTTCATGAACATGTACATTGATATTATATTACTCTTTTTTGTATATCATGCATTATTTGATTATTACTTTGTATGTTTGTATGTTTATTCATTCTTAATACATGCTATATACATCTTTGTATGCATATCATTAATACATGCTATATATGTATTATTTTTATATGTATGTATCTAATGCACGATCTTATATTGTTACCATTACTTTGTTTAAATGTATGTATTATTTACCTACTACAATAATATGTTATTATGTATGATTTATAATGCAATATAATTCCCCACACATCACTTTTAAAAAAAAGGGCACCAAAGTTTTCAAAAATACAAAAAAGGCAATGCTTGATGTTTGGAAACTTCGAGAAGGTAGTGCCCTAACTTATTGGGTTGCGACTCTTCTCGTTGAGTTCGAATAATCAAGTACCCTTCTAAGTTTTTAAAGGTTTTCAAAATGTAAGCGACTGTCTTGGAATTTCAAAGCAATATGTCCTAACTTACTGGATGTGGCGTTTTGTTGTTTCGAGATAGGAATTTCCAAAAGGCTAACTCAGTATCAATATTTTGATACGAGTGAACTCCAATTTTCAAAATCAAAAATATTTCAACGAGGATTGCGTCTTAAAATTTTTAAATTCCGACCTTAAAGACATTTGATAATTCATTAGGTACCAATTATTGGGCGATACGAGGGTGCTAATCCTTCCTCGTACGTAACCGACTCCCGAACCCGTTCTTTTTATTTCCTAGACCAAAACTAATGATTTTAAAACAAAATGTTTTAGAGGCGATCCAATCACACCTAAAAAGATTGGTGGCGACTCTCGTTTTCGTTTTTAAAGTCGATTTCCATTTTCCAAAACCCGATTTAAAAACGGTTTCGATAGCTTGGCGACTCCGCTGGGGATGTTTAAGAGAGTCAAGCCGTGTAATTGATTATCTCTTGTCTTAATGTCAGAAATTAAAATTTTAAAATTTAATCCTCTTTGCATTACATGTGTTTGTATTATTGCATGTGTTGCTATATTCTAATACGCATTGCATTTGCATGACCGTTGTGGTCACACCATTAAGTGGGAATGAGAAGCTACGCCTTCGTGAGGTTTTCGCCTCCGTGCAGGATAGTGGATCACTTTCGGGATACATCCGTACCTATGGTTTCGTGAGATTTTCATCTCCGTGTAGCCATAAGGAAATGCATTCCTCTGAACTGAACTCGATTCAAATGAGCCTATAATGGGTGAGGATCGAGGAATTTGCTGGTTCAGGTACCTCAAACTTTAGAACCAACCTCATATAGAAAAAACCGTAAGAGCCCAACTTAGATAGAGTTAAACTTTATATATTACCCTTATAAATTATTGTTGGGATTTATTGATATCATGTGATACTGACTATATCTTTTCTTTTGTGCATGTCATTTTGTATTTACAAAAGGTATCGATTCACGGTCAGTTTCTAAGTTAGAAAGTTTTGTTATGGAGAACGGACTTCTTGATAAAGTGGAGGGCAACGCCAGCGTCCATAGATGGTCTGAGCAAACTCAATTAGAAAAGGGAGATAGTATAGCTGTGGGATATATGTCAGAGCTATCGGAGTACACTCGTATCAGTGTCACACAGAATAATCTCCAAGAGCTTAAGGAGATTTGGGATCAGTGAGGCAACGAGACCAAACAGTTATTCTATGGTAATTACGGAGACTTACCTTACTTACTCAATGTTCAAGTAGATGAGCACTTGTTTCGAGCCCTCGTGTAGACTTGGTGCCTACCGTAAAGGAGTACACTGCCTAGCTACGTTGTCCCAAGTTTCAGGTTGATAGGATCTATTCTGGAGCTGCTAAATTCCCTACCTTTTGGAAGAAATTGATGACTATTACAGGGATGAGCGAGCAGTGGATCACTGCCAGAATTAAAGCGAAGGGTGAGTGCAAGTACATTTCATGGGACGCTTTGAAGGGTTTGATTGACACACCTCGATGAAACAAAGAAGGTAGATGTTTTTGCCTTAAGTTTGTATGGATTGATAGTGTTTCCTAGAGCTTTAGGATATGTGGATGAGGCAACCACGGATCTTTTCCATCGACTCAGTAAGAGGGTCACTTCTGTCCCTGCGATTTTGGTGGAGACATTCAGGTCCTTAGGCACATGTAGGAAGGCTGGTGCAGGCAGGTTTGTTGGTTGTGCCCAATTACTTCTAGCTTGGTTCTATAGCCATTTTCGATTGATAGATAGGGTCATTTGTCGGGTTTTCTTCGAGGATTATTCACCGCTGAAGGACATAGTCGCTTCAACTAGGAGAGTTGATGTTCCAGAGGAGAATTGGATAGCACTACTTCAGAATCTTTAGTCGAAAGATGTTGAGTGGAGAACTCCGTAGATGATTCCTGGTGAGATTCTTTACCGATGCGGCAGTTCCGATTGGGTCCCTCTATTGGGAATTTGGGGTGCCATTGGTTATGCCCCATTGCTTGTGTTGAGGCAATTCGGTTTGAGGCAATTCGTGCCAGCAACTCATGGGCTGGCTCAAAGTGAGTTCGCATATAGAGGAGCTGAT
Organism: Gossypium anomalum; assembly: GCA_025698475.1. Classification (NCBI taxonomy): domain Eukaryota; kingdom Viridiplantae; phylum Streptophyta; class Magnoliopsida; order Malvales; family Malvaceae; genus Gossypium; species Gossypium anomalum. The sequence continues at coordinate 74,936,196 of CM046961.1, forward strand.
TACAAGAAAAGGGTCGGTGAGATCTCTAGTGCTTGGAACAAGACGTGTCAATTGAAAGGAGTAGCTATTAACCCTGCTACGACTCTAGAGTATGTTGAATGGAGAGGTAGAAGGATCAATGATAATATCCCTGAGCCAAGCATGGAAGGAGCTCGACCGATGGAGTAATATTTTCAAGTGATGCCCTCGGAGTTAGAAATTATGAAGAAATAATTTGAGAGGAAAAATTTGGAGCTTGAGAAAAGGATAGCAAAGCTCGAAGAAGAAAAGATGTACTTGAGTTTAGACGTTGATGTCCAGAAGATGGAGGTCAAAAAAGAAAGAAAAGAAAAGAGGAAAATCGAGAAGGATAGAGATGATTTGAAGGAACACTACAAAAAGGCACAGGTATGCTTGAGGAGAGCAAGAATAGGAGGGTCCTCAGATCAGTTGCAGAAAGAAGTCCAGGAAGGAAAGGCTAAAGCTGAATATTGGGAGAAGAAGTTCCAGGAGATGCAGTTGCAGAATTTGGAATTAGAGGAAGAGAATAAAGGGTTGAAGTCCAAAGTAACTAAGCTTGGAAGAACCCTTTGTTGGCATCGTAGCCATGATTCTACGGTCGAGTTAAAAGAGCTAAAGAGTAAAGTTGAAGATTTGGAAGTAGCATTGCATGAAGGTAAACTTCAGATCAAGCAGCTCGAGACGCAAGAAGATTATCTAAAGGGAGAGCTTCATCAGTCAAGAGGGCAGGTCAAAGAAAGGGATCATGTCATGGGAGAAGCCATAGCCCAGATTCGAGAGGTTGCTTAATATGTGCAGGACTTAGCAGTACGAGCTGATGTATTGAGTCTGATGTATGGGTCGTCGTCAGATATAGGACGAGAGTTAGCCCTTTTATTAGATAGAGTTAAAACTTTGGGCATTAGGGCGAAAGCGTATTTGTAATCCATTTATATGTAAAGATATTCTTTTTCTAAATAAAGTTTTCTAAATGAGATTGAATCGAGATTGATGCCTTTGTTGCATTCATGCATTTGCATTACATCATATCATATGCATTCAAGATTGTAGAAAGACCCTAATTAGTTAAAGTTTCTCTATAAAGGTAGAAAAGAAAATCTGGAAATCACACATCCCTACGGCACTCGCACTAAAACTAAAAACATGGATCAAAGGTTTGAGCAGTTGCAAAAGGATATGCAAGACCAGTTGTAAGAGCAGTTGGCTAAAATACAGAATGAGATGAGGGAGCAAATGATGGAAGCTCAGAAGAATATGATGGCCGAAATGGCTCAGTTATTGAGGGCCACTGATAAGGGAAAGGCTCCTATGGCCATCACTGAAGAGGAAAATGAGGGTCCTCCTCCAGGTTTTACTCCGCCTCATGTACCATTGCAAACTGGGGCACCTCCTAGAAGGCCATCTGTTACTGTGAGACCTCAGCATGGGCCAACTGACGCTGGTATCCATATGAATTTCTTGGCTGGTTCAGGATTTTATTTGGGTGACAATCCTACTAATCCTCTCGTTCCTGATCTAGATATGGTGGAAAAGGAGGATTTGAAAGCTGAGCTGCAAGGCAATTGGATGAACGCTGCAAATGGCTAGAAGAAAAGTTTAAAGCTTTGGAAGGCACTGGCAATCACCATGGGATTGATGCCAAGGATTTAAGTCTAGTCCCAAACCTAGTGCTGCCTCACAAATTCAAAATGCCAGAATTTGAAAAGTACAATGGTACTACTTGCCCAGAGGCCCACATCACAATGTTCTACAGAAGGATGACTGGGTATGTAAACAATGATTAGCTGTTGATCCATTGTTTTCTAGATAGTTTGATAGGTGCGGCAGCCAGATGGTACAATCAGTTGAGCCGGGCTAGAATAAGTTTATGGAGGGATCTTGCACAAGCCTTCATGCAGCAGTACAATCATGTGACGGACATGACCCCTGACAGGATTACTCTGCAAAACATGGAGAAGAAGCCTAATGAGAATTTTAGGTAATATGCGTAGAGGTGGAGAGAGATAGCAATGCAGGTTTAACCACCACTGCTGGAGAAGGAGACTACTATGTTATTCATTAATACTCTGAAAGCCCCATTTATTACTCATATGATTGGAAGTACTACTAAAATTTTTGCGAATATAGTTATGGCAGGAGAGATGATAGAAAATGCCATAAGAGGGGGAAGAATTGAGGGGGAAGTGGCCAAAAGATTAGCCCCAAGAAGAAAAAACAATGAGGTGAACAATACGAGTAGTTTTAATTCAAAAGCAGCCACGGTTAGCCAGCCCAAAGTAGCCACAGTTGGGCAACAGGGCTCTCAAAAGCAGGAATCCAACACCAGGCATGAGAGGATGCAATTTACACCTATACCTGTGACGTATAGGGAGCTCTATCAAAATCTATATGATGCGCATGCTATAGCCCCTTTCCATTTGAAACCATTACAACCTCCGTATCCTAAATGGTATGATGCAAATGCCAGATGTGAGTATCATGCTGGAATATCAGGGCACTAAATTGAGAATTGTACGGGATTCAAGAAAGCCATAAAGAGGTTGATCAAGAATGGGGTTTTAAAATTTGAGAGTACCTCAAATACTGAGAACCCTTTGCCGAACCATGACAATCAAGGAGTGAATGCCATTGTTGAAGCTAGTGGAAGAAGGGGGAAGGAAAATGTTGCTGAGATAAGGATGCCTATGAGGGTGATTTGGGAGGAGATGATGAAGATAGGTATGTTGACCTCTAAAAATACGATAGGAGGAATGAGGGACTACGGTGAGTTCCATGAAGATTGCGAGGAATTCAAGGCCTTGGTGCAAGGCTTTATAGATAATAAATAGCTACAGATTTTTGAAGGTAGCTCTAGTGAAAAGTAAATATGTGCGCTGGAAAATGAACAGCAAAGAACCAGTAGGCCAAGGATCATTATCTCCCTACCAGGGAATAATGAAGTGGGGGCACCAGCAGTGCCCAAGGTCATTATCCATAAACCTACCCCTTTCCTTTACAAGGATAGCAAGAAAGTACCATGGAGTTACGACTGTAGCGTGACAGTGCCAGAAGAAGGAAATATAGCCAGTGCATCTAAAGATGTACAAGTTGAAGGTTCCCATACGCGGAGTGGGAACCGTTATGATACGGGGGGCGTCGGAGTGGAGCCCACAAAATCAAAGAGTGTTGAAAAAGAGAAAAAGATCGAAGTACCCGTTAACAAGCCGGTGAGGGAGGAAGAGGCTAAGGAATTTCTAAAGTTCCTTAAGCATAGTGAGTACAGTGTGGTCGAGCAGTTGCGTAAGCAACTAATACGCATATCGATTTTAGCCTTACTGTTAAGCTCTGAAGGGCATCGAGAAGCATTGTTGAAGGTACTCAACGAGACATATGTCACCCATGACATATCCGTTAACAAGCTGGACCGGTTAGTAAACAACATAAGTGCTGACAATTTCATCTATTTTAATGATGATGAAATTCTACCTGGGGCATAGGGTTAACCAAAGCCCTACACATCACTACTCGGTGCAAAGGATACACACTTCCAAGTGTACTCGTGGATAATGGGTCTGCTTTGAACGTCCTACCACTATCCACCTTGAACAGATTGCCCATTGACAGTTCGCATATGCAAACATGTCATAATGTGGTGAGAGCCTTTGATGGAATTGAAAGGAAAGTAATAGGGCGAATTAACATCCCTCTGGTGATTGGGCCGAATACGTATGAAGTTGATTTCCTGGTGATGGATATCAAACCCTCCTATAATTGTTTGTTGAGGAGACCATGGATACACTCAGCAGGAGTGGTGCCATCCTCACTACACTAAAAATTGAAGTTATTAACAGATGGTCGCTTAATAACCATCAATGCGGAAGAGGACATCATAGCGGCAGTCACCAGCAAGGCCCCTTATGTTGAGGTAAATGAAGAGGCTATTGAATGTTCTTTTCGCTCTTTAGAAGTAATTAATGCCACCTTCATTTTGGAAGGAAGCGAAATGCCGATACCCAAAATGTCTGGAGCCACGAGGATGGCCCTACAAATGATGATGGGGAAAGGGGCATTACCTGGGAAAGGGCTAGGAAGACAGTTGCAAGGAGGGGTTCAAATCCCAAAACTGATTGAGAAGAAGGACCGCTTTGGCTTGGGCTTCAAGCTAGACCATAAGCACAAGAGGCAGGAAATAGAGAAGCGCCAAGCAAGAAGAAAGGCGCGTTTGAATGGAAGAGAAGTGGAGTGGGAACCAATGACATTCCCACCTATATCCAAATCCTTTAAATCAGGAGGATTGCTGATAGAGGAAAGTCATCAAGTTAATGCTGTACACAACGAGGAATCGGAGCAAGGAAACCTTGAGGGTATTCGCCCTTACGAACCGGAGAGCTCTCTGAACAATTGGACTACGGAGGATCTTCCTGTAGTCTTTAGAAATTTTTCAAAGTAATTCTCGAAACATGTCTATTACTCTAGGGCCTAAGAGTAGTAAGATTACATTTGTGAAAATAGGCTTATCTATTATTATTCAAATAAAACATAACTTTTATCAATTTAAAAGAGTATTGTTTCATTTTTATCAACCAATATTCCTTTAAATTCTAACAATTCTTATTCTTTTATTCATAGCACATAAACGATCATTCTTAAATTTATTCATTCTTTGTATATTCTTTCGTACCCCTCACAGGTCTCTAGATATCAATGATATGAGCACTGATATAGCTGCTCCTAATTTCTTTTGCGAGCAAGATATGTGTTTAGAGGAACCTCAGGATTTTGAAGATGTCCAAGATGGTGACGTGTCTCTCGATCTGTTAAGAATGGTAAAACAGGAGGAGAAACAAATCATGCCACATGAGAAAGAGGCAATAGAGAATACAGCCCTAGAGGAAGGGAAGGAAGTGAAAATTGGAACACTGATCACCAAGGACACAAGGCGTGGCTTGATTGAGTTGCTTCAGGAATTCAAGGATATTTTTGCATAGTCTTATCAAGATATGCTCGAATTGAGTACCGACATTGTAGTACATCGTCTCCCTATAAGATAAGATTGCAAACCAGTTCAATAGAAGTTACGGAGAATACGGCCAGATATTGTTCTAAAAATAAAGGATGAGGTCAGGAAGCAGTTTGATGCAGGATTCTTGCAAGAAGTGAAGTACTCCGAATGGGTAGCCAACATTGTACCTGTTTCTAAGAAGGACGGGAAGGTACGAATGTGTGTTGATTACAGAGATCTAAATAGAGCAAGCCCAAAGGATAATTTTCCTCTGCCACACATTGACACTTTAGTAGACAACATAGCGGGATATTCGTTGTTCTCCTTCATGGATGGCTTCTCAGGATACAATCAGATAAAGATGCATCCAGAGGATATGGATAAAACTACTTTCATAACCTTGTGGGGTACCTTTTGTTACAAAGTAATGCCGTTTGGACTGAAGAACGCAGAGGCAACATACCAACGAGCCATGGTAAACTTATTCCATGACATGATGCATAAGGGTATTGAGGTATATGTTGATGATATGATTGCCAAATCAAAAATAGAAAAAGAGCATATTGAGGTCTTAAGAAGATTGTTCTTGAGGTTGAGAAAATTTCAGTTAAAGCTTAATCCAGCAAAGTGCAACTTTGGAGCCAGATTGGGAAAGTTATTAGGCTTCGTAGTCAGTGAAAAAGGAATTGAAGTTGACTTAGACAAGGTCAGAGCCATACGGGAGTTGCCTCCACCACGTACTCAGAAGGAAGTTCAAGGATTCCTAGGAAGGTTGAATTACATCGCTCAGTTCATCTCACAATTGACCGAGAAATGTGATCCTATCTTTCACCTCCTCAGAAAGCACAATCAAGGTACTTGGGATGAAGAATGCCAGAACGCTTTTGAGAAGGTCAAGCAGTATTTGTTGAATGCTCCAGTGTTATCTCCACCTAGCCTGGATAAACCATTAATCTTTGTATTTATCGTTGTTCAAAGAATTCTATGGGATGTGTACTTGGTCAACATGACGAGTCAGGGAAAAGGGAGAAGGCAATTTATTATCTCAATAAAAAAATTACTGACTGTGAAATGAGATATTCACCACTTGAAAAATTGTGTTGTGCGTTAATCTGGACCACCCGGAGATTAAGACAATACATGCTATACCATACCACTTGGCTTATCTCCAAGTTGGATCAATTGAAATACATGATGGAGTCAACTGCTCTAAATGGAAGGATGGCGAGGTGGCAAATTTTACTTTCGAGTTTGATATAGTCTACGTGAGTTAGAAGGCTATAAAAGGAGGTGCGGTAGCTGACTTCTTGGCTAGTAGACCTCTAGATGATTATGAGCCATTGAACTTTGATTTTCCAAATGAGGAATTAATGTGTATAGCAATGACTGAAAATTCTCCATGGAGGTTCAATTTTGATGGGGCTTCTAATGCAGTTGAGAATGGAATTGGGGCAGTCTTGGTATCCTCTAATGGTGATCATTACCCATTCACGTGCAAGTTAGACTTTGATTGCACAAATAATATGGCTGAGTACGAAGCATGCATCATGGGACATCAAGCAGCCATAAAGTGAGGTATAAGAACCCTAAAAGTATATGGAGATTCGGTGTTGGTAATATATCAGTTTAGAGGTGAATGGGAGACTAGGGACCCTAAATTGATCAATTATCGAAAGGTTGTTTTGGGGTTACTTGAAGAGTTTGATGATATCACCTTTAATTATCTCCCGCGAGACAAAAATCAGATGGCAGATGCTCTAGCAACTTTGGCCTCAATGATTAAGGCAAATAAAGAGGAAGAGATGAGACCAATTCAAATAAGTGTCAATGAAACTCCAACTAGCTGTTGTAACCTTGAAGAGGAAGAAAGGGATGATAATCCTTGGTATCAAGATATATTGCGATATGTAAGAGATCGTAAATATCCAGAACAGGCAACCAAAAATGACAAATGAACTTTGAGAAGGTTAGCTTGTGACTATGTCTTAGACGGGGATGTCCTATGCAAGAGAAGGAAAGACCAAGTACTTTTGAGATGTGTCGATGCTGTAGAAGCCAAGCTAATTCTAGAACAGGTTTATGAAGGTATATGTGGTACCCATATAAATGGATTCACGATGGCAAGGCAAATCATGAGGTTCGGCTATTACTGGGCCACTATGGAAGGAGACTGTATCAACTATGCCAAAAAATGCCATAAGTGTCAGATTTATGGGGACAAAATTCACATACCACCTTCACCTTTACATGTCATGACTTCTCCATGGCCCTTTTCCATGTGAGGCATGGATGTTATCGGACCAATATCGCCGAAAGCTTCGAATGGACATAGGTTTATCTTTGTGGTGATTGACTACTTTACAAAATGGGTAGAGGCTGCTTCTTACGCAAATGTTATTAAGTCAGCTGTAAGTCAATTTTTGAAGAAGGAAATCATTTGTTGGTATGGAATGCCTGAGAGGATCATATCCGACAATGCATTGAATTTGAACAACAAAACGATAGCAGAGGTTTGCGACCAGTTCAAGATCAAGCATCACAACTCTTCACCCTATCGTCCAAAGATGAATGGGGCAATGGAGGCTGCCAATAAGAACATTAAGAAATAGTGGGAAAGATGACTGAGACTTATAGGGATTGGCATGAAAAGCTACCGTTTGCACTCTTGGCCTATCGAACATCTGTCAGAACTTCTACTAGAGCAACCCTGTTCTCGTTAGTTTACGGGATGGAAGCAGTGTTACCTATTGAAGTAGAAATACCTTCTCTTCGAATTTTAATAGAGATAAGGTTAGATGAAGCTGAATGGGTTCAGTCCTGATATGACAGCTAAACTTGATTGAGGAAAAGAGGCTGAAAGCTATCCGACATGGTCAGATGTACCAGAAGCGTATGATTCGAGCTTATGATAAAAAGGTTCGTCCAAGGGAATTCCATGAGGGGGACCTTGTGCTAAAGAAAATCCTTCCCATTCAGAAGGACTTTAGAGGAAAATGGATGCCAAATTGGGAGGGGCCATACGTCGTGAAGAAGGCTTTTTCTGGCGGTGCATTGATTTTGACAGAAATTGATGGAAAGAGCCTACCCAATCCAGTGAACTCAGACTCAGTCAAAAAGTACTTTGTCTAAAGGAGAAGAGAATCCAAGGTGAAAACCCGCAAAGGGCGCCTTGAATTTTCACAAAAAAAAATGGAGAGGCTAAGGTGAAAACCCGCAAAGGGCGCCTTGTGACCAAAGGGGTTTTGAGTTGAAAACCCGAAAGGGCAGCTCAAATTTTGAAGGGCATACAACAATCTTGTTATCTCTTACTTAGCAAAGAGTGAGGCACAGTGTACATTGGGGCATCAACAAAGTACTTTGGACCTTTTAGACACATGTTGAACTCGAGAAAGATTTCATGAAACTAATGTATAGACGCTCAAGCGGCGATATTTAGAGCATCTAATTTTATCCTGTTTGCTATCTTTAGATTCTATTTCTTCTTAAAGATATGCTATCAGATTTATTTTCTCTGTATTGTTGACAATTCATTACTCTTAAGGATTTATTCATTTTCCATCGTTCTTTAAGTATGTTGCATTGAAATAATGACAGATGAGCTAAAATATTTTCACAAACAAAGTTTTGCACATTACTTTGGAATTTCTAGATAATGCAAGAAACTAAAACAGGACAATTGTTCATGAAATTCACGTAAGTAAGGGATGAAGGAACTCGAGGAATTTCTTTCTTCCAGTCCAAAAGGAAAACGGACAAAACCAATGATTCAATTCTAGCAGACATCCTCAGTAGATCGTAGCATTAGAGGAAGGCCTACAGGTTGAGCAAAAGTGAAAAGAAAAGACAAATGAAGGAATGAATAGTGGCGCCTAGAATAGGGGTCATATTCACAGCACTTTGCATCATAATTACGGACATTCAATTCGCTTTAAGCATAGCATCCTAATTATCAGGCATAATCATTCTATAGGTGATCAAAGACGGAGTGCTTTAATCCCCAAATGATGAGGTAATAGGTCACAAAGATGGCGATCCGACCTTGAGACGATTAGACTGGAGCAGATCCAAGATGATTTGGCATTCTTGTATTTACAAGAAACAAATCGAGGACATAGCAGATTTGACTCTTAGATGTTCTCAAAAGGATCCAGTGTGATTTGGTATTCTTGTGTTTATAAAGAACAAATCTAGGACATAGCAGATTTAACCCTCAGATGTTCTCAAAACAGATCCAAGATGATTTGTCATCTCTGTATTGTCAGAGAACAAATCGAAGTTTGACATCTCCATTTCGACGGAGAGCAGTCACATAGCAGATCTAACCTTCAGATATTTATACTGAAGCAAGATCCAAGATGATTTGGCATTCTTGTGTTTACCAGGAACAAATCGAGGACATGGCAGATATGACTCTCAAATGTTCTCAAAAAGACTTAAGATGGTTTGGCATCCTTGTGCTTACAAGGGACAAATCGAGGACATGGCAGATATGACTCTCAAATGTTCTCAAACAGACTCAAGATGGTTTGGCATCCTTGTGCTTACAAGGGACAAATCGAGGACATGGCAGATATAACTCTCAAATGTTCTCACATAGATCAAAGATGGTTTGGCATCCTTGTGCTTACAAGGGACAAATCTAGGACATGGCAGATATGGCTCTCAAACGTTCTCAAACAGATTCAAGTTGATTTGGCATCCCTACAAATCGAAGAGGCAAATTCGACATCTCTATGTTCAGCAGTGAGCAGATCAAAGATATCAACATGGCAGTCATAAAAAAATAGAATATCATGATTTGATAGGGCTGGTCAAATTTGGTCTTTTATAAGTCTTTGCTCGATTCCTGTTACACAGCAATAAGCAAAGAGAGGCAGCTGTAATAGCCCAAATTTGACCAGGCTGAAAACCAAGATTAAAAATAACAAATGTTTATTTATTTAAAAAGTCCTTTTACAAAGCCCAAGTCTAAATAGCCCAAACTTATCAGACCCATTACCCCGTTAGTCCTAACTTGTTACATTACAGACCAAGACTCAATTACAAAGGGGCCCAATTGACCCAAACTCTCAGATGCCCAAAACCTAAAATCATCAGCTAGGGTTTCTAACCCTAGCTCTCTCCCTACAGCACCGCAACAGCTTCTGGAAGCTTCGGGGAGCGTCGGTTCAACTCCCCAAATCAAGGCCATCAATGCACACTGACGCGCCATCAATGCGTTCGTCCCTCTCGCGACCGTCTAGCACCGTGATCTCAGGCCTCCCCTCTGGCCTTGTTACCACCGTTAACGCCAAGATCGTCGGGGTACCTGCAAAATGGAAAAGGAAACGCAGCAGATGCGAACAAATAAAGCAAGAAGCTAAAACAAAGGAATCTCAGCAGATCATGGTCAAAGATACAGTAGACAAGAAATAGAAAGAAATTAGAGATTTCTTTCCTTATGTAACAAATCAGTGGCTATAAAAAGCCCCTTTGTAACCCTTGTAACAAAACACACAGATACAGAAATAAAAAAGTGAATACAAACAGTTTCAAAGGTGATAACCGAGTGACTTGTTCTTTATTTTTTTTAGCGCATATATATGAACTGTTTAGCAAAATACTAAGGGTATTTAAAAAGGAGAAGAACTACCTGTTTTGGATCTGAAAAGACGAGGGTTTTTAAACCCTCCAATCTCCATATACGGTGGCCCTTAGGGCGGCGCGTGAGCGCGTGAGCCGGAGTGTGGCCTACGAAGGCCAGAGCCCGGAGCTCCCTTCCTCTCTCTCTTTCAGAGAGAATTTTTTAGTTTTTTTAAAAAAAATTGGGGTTCAAATGAATTTTAAACTGAGAAGGTAGCTTATATAGCTTGAACGAAACGGCGACGTTTTGTTACCCCCAGGATCCGTGCATTTTTAAAATTGGGTTAATTTCACAATCGGTCCTTCTACCCCTTTTGTATTTACAATTAAATTTTATTTTATTTATGATTTAGCCCTATTATTTTATTTTAGTTTTAATTCGGTCCTAACAGTTGTTAAATTATATTCTGGGAAACGTGGCCGCTTTGGGAATAGGGCAATTTGCCCAGTGAGTCCCTCTAATTTTACGCGCGTTTTAAATAGGGCCTTAATCCAGTTTTGTTTCTTTGAAATTCGCCTTGTCATTTTGCTGAATTTTAAATTTAGTCCTATATTTATTCTATATATATATTTTTTTATATATATTGATATTTATTTTTATCCTTATTGTTTATATTATATATACTATAAGATTATTTTATTGTATATATAAATTATTATTCTTCATATTATCTAATATTTTTCAAATTATTTTACATCATTATTTTTTATATATATTATTATTATATTTTTACTTGTATTATATGTTAATTATTTATACATATCATTTTTTCATATAAACTTTCATTATTCTATATTATATCTATTATATTTCTTGTTTCCTATATATATTTTAAGAATATTTTATTTTATAACATCTATATATTGTCATTTTTATTCTATATTACTTATTATTTTTTATGTATATCATATAATACCTATTACATTATTTATATTATTCATTATATTATTTAAATTCTCAAAATTTGTAAATTAAATTATTTTTTTACTCATATTATATATCAAACTATTAATTATTTATTATGTATTATTTTATTTTAAATGATATTTTTATATTCTTTTACATACTTCTATTTATATATTTTTAAAACCCAATATATTTTATATAATTATTATAAATATTTTGTTATTATATTTATATATTATATAGCAAATACTATTTTAAAATTATTTTTTAGGTCTTTACTTGTGTTATATATATTTTGTTAATAATAATTCATTTCATTTTATTTTATTTTGTATATACCATGTGTTAAATGTTATTTTATCTATTATTTGATATTACATTTCATGAACATATACATTGATATTATATTACTCTTTTTTGTATATCATGCATTATTTAATTATTACTTTGTATGTTTGTATGTTTATTCATTCTTAATACATGCTATATACATCTTTGTATGCATATCGTTAATACATGCTATATATGTATTATTTTTATATGTATGTATCTAATGCACGATCTTATATTGTTACCATTACTTTGTTTAAATGTATGTATTATTTACCTACTACAATAATATGTTATTATGTATGATTTATAATGCAATATAATTCCCCACACATCACTTTTAAAAAAAGGGGCACCAAAGTTTTCAAAAATACAAAAAGGCAATGCTTGATGTTTGGAAACTTCGAGAAGGTAGTGCCCTCACTTATTGGGTTGCGACTCTTCTCGTTGAGTTCGAATAATCAAGTACCCTTCTAAGTTTTTAAAGGTTTTCAAAATGTAAGCGACTGCCTTGGAATTTCAAAGCAATATGTCCTAACTTACTGGATGTGGCGTTTTGTTGTTTCGAGATAGGAATTTCCAAAAGGCTAACTCAGTATCAATATTTTGATACGAGTGAACTCCAATTTTCAAAATAAAAAATATTTCAAAGAGGATTGCATCTTAAAATTTCTAAATTCCGACCTTAAAGACATTTGATAATTAATTAGGTACCAATTATTGGGCGATACGAGGGTGCTAATCCTTCCTCGTACGTAACCGACTCCCGAACCCGTTCTTTTTATTTCCTAGACCGAAATAAATGATTTTAAAACAAAATGTTTTAGAGATGATCTAATCGCACCTAAAAAGATTGGTGGCGACTTCCATTTTCTTTTTTAAAGTCGATTCCCATTTTCTAAAACCTGATTTAAAAACGGTTTCGACATATATCACTACAATTGTACCCTACAAAATATTGAAAGACAAATAAAAATAATATAGAACACTAGAAATTTAACGGCATTCGATAAATTATGCCTTCGTCCTTGGGCACTACCAAATATTTTTCATTATAAAAGATACAAGTGAAAAATTACAAATAAAAAGAGAGAAAATTTTCCTTGTGAAAAAAATGACAAATTTTGAGATGATTCAGAGGTGAAGAAACATCCCCTATTTATAATAGTACAAACTCTTCACAACCTTGTATTTTTTAAATGTGAGATTGTGCTATTTCAACAGCTTAACACATTTATTTTTCTTTATTATCATAAATAATACAAAAATGAGATAAAATAAGTCATTATATGAACATAACATGAAAGATAATTAGAATTTTTATAAAAAAAAAAACATAAACTCAAATACGGAAATATGTCAAAAGTTACTTAAACTGAAGTACAAATATGTTAAACTTATACTAATATAATACTATAAATAAAATTAAGTGATAATATAAAAACATGACACTAAAAAAATAACATGAGCATAAATATAACACAATTCTTAATTTTTTTTAAAGAAAAATAAGACTGAAACAAAGTAATAAAAGACACAGGAGAAATATTAACAATCATTTTCACGTCAAATTGCCCTTTATAAAATAATACATGCAAAGTTGAATTAATCCCCGATAAAAGAAATACAGATATTGCTTTTCGGTGTTTGATACAAATTAGCAACTTAATTGTAATGGTATAGATTTAGTTCTTGTTTGACAATACATTGAAAAAAATCAACTCAAAATTAATAAATAGTAAATAATAATTCATAATAAAAAACAAATGATAGAATGTTTTCAATAAAAATTAGAAAATATCATATTTTATATATATATATATATATATATATATATATTTAAATAAGGAGATAAAGAGCTCCTTATCATTTAATATAGAACATTTTCAATTCCTTTTATTTTATTTTTGTTAACATTATCCTTTAAATGCTTTATCTTTATAATTTTAAAAATTACATTTGTATAATTATATTTAATACTTATTTTTTAAAATATATCAAATAAATTTTATAATCTAAATTCAATATTTAAATTTTAATTTATCAAGGACGTTAGTTACTTGATCTATTATAATCTCACTTGTTGTTGTAGAACCTTTAGAAACTGGTTTTTGTACCCTCTAATTGATTTCCAACTGTTGTGGTTGTTGAGGATTTGAATAGAGTCGTTGGGGATGAAAATACCAGATCATTAAATTTACTTGCAACAAAAGGTATCGATACTTTTTCTATGAGTATTGATACTATTAGCATTTAATGCATGATTCAGTGACCGCTAGAATTAGTTTACAACGATACCAATACATTTTATCAATACCTCGAAAAAGGTATCAGTACTTTTTGTGATTGGTTGAAAAATCATCAAGTCAGATTTGGTATTGTTCTTGAAAAAAGGTATCAATAAAAATTGTATGGGTATCGATACATTTTGAAAAAGATCGATACTTTTGGTAGGGAGCAGTTTTTCAATCAATTTAAAAATGCTTTGGACTTCATAATTTTTTTGTTAATGAACAAACTTTATTCAAAAACATTTTTGTTTGCTATATCAAAACAATTTATCAAATAAAACTAGTTTAACATATTCTTATTTATAATTTTTAGTCCAAATACTTAATATTGTTGATTAGTCAGATAAAATTTTTTAAACAAAATAATATTCTAACAAAAATATTTAATTTGGCATGATGATTTGGAATAATTAGTCACATCCCGAAAATCGGGTTAGTGAAACCTAGAGTGGTCACATTTTGATTTTTGAGTTAAGATTGTAAAATTATGTGAAGTGAGTTAATCTGTTTCAGTGGTTAGGTGTTGTGCTTGTGTGTGTGAAGTTCTGGATTTGAATCTTTCTTATAAATTTTTGTTATTTTGTCCTAACCTCTATCATTAAAAATCTAACATAAATAATATTTTCACTCAATTGACAAGAGTGAGTCTGTTGGTTCAGAGGTAAGGTTATAGCTGGTCTTGTATTCAAATCCCCATGTGTGCAAAGTGGAATTATTTTTTAAAAACTTTGAGTAAAATCTTGTAGGTGGTTAGTTAATGTGATTTAGTGGGATGTGGGTAGTTTTAAAATTTACCCAAAAATCTCTCCCCACTCTTCCTACTAACCTGTCGTCCCATTTTTGTTGGCATTATTTTTCTCACTTTCTATTTTTAGCCATTTTTCTTTTGTGTCTGTAAATTCTTTTTACCATTGTTTCTCCCTCTCACGTTCTTGTTTCCTTCCAATTTTGTTGAGATCGAAATACATCAAGGGGGTGAATTGGTGTATTAAAACATTTTTGGGAAATGACAAAAATAAAACGACTCAAGTATTTATAGTGATTCGATCTCAATTGCCTACCTCCACTACCTTAGCTTTCCTCAACTAAGGATTTTTCAAATCCACTAGATTTGAACCTTTAACAACAATGTTTAACCTTATAAATTCCTGTCATTTCAAAGGTAAGATAGAATCACTTCCCGTTAAGGTTTTCTACCCAAAACCTTAAGTAACACCTCATAAATGAGAGAAAATAATGATGAATAAGATGATACCTATAAAAGGTATATAATCAACAATTAAGCACTTTCGCACAGAGTTACAACACTTGAAAGAATGATAGAAAACTTAACCCACAAGTGTGTACAAGAAATATTTAGTAAAAGATTGAAAAAGATCGAAAATTGAGCTCTTGGAATTTAGACACTTGTTTCTATATATTTAGTGAGGAGCCTTGAGCTTATATTTAAATCCTCTAGCAATCTTGTGGACATTTGTAGCCGTTAGAAACAAAACAGAGTCGTTGTAGCCATAAAAACTAGCATTAAATGCAGTTTGCAGCTTCGTTGTAATGGTAGAAGTCCTTCCAAAATATGACCATTGGACTCATTGTATCCGTAGAGGTCCTCTTGTACTGGTAGAACTTTGAGGGTTTCAACTGGTATCGATAGAACACGGCAGAGTATCGGTAGAAGTGAAGGGGAGGCTGAAGTTTGGCTACTGCTTTGACTTGTCTCGGTAGAAGTCTTTAAGGTATCGGTAGAACTCCGGTTGTATCGATAGATCAGACCAGGATACTGGTAGAGATTCTAGGCCAAAACTACCTTGCACACTAGAGTGCGTTCTATCGATAGAAGTCCGGGATGTATCAGTAGAACTCCAAGTTCTACCGGTAGAATTCTGTAGCCTTTTCAAGGTCCTTCCATCTTGAGATCTATTGATACTTGTCCACCTAAGTATTGGTAAAAGTCCTTCAAACTTGAACAACTCGTTAAAAATTAAGTTAATTTAAGGCTTTTTAAATGTTTATCTTGTCCAACACTTTGAAAATAATTTGAAAGACTTATAAACAATTTTTGCAAATTTAAGTAGGGAATTTTTAATATACTTTTTGTTATATCAAAATTCTTAAAAAATTAGAGCTAATAATCTCTCCTTTTTTTTGATATAACAAAAACATTTTGAATCTTAAACATTATTTTCAAAATAAGCTCTTTTTTTAAGAAAATATTTTAGACGTAAATTTCCAACTTAAAGAATCTGACTTTTAAGATTAAGTTGAAAGAAATTGTTTTGATTTCCAAGTAAGGAGAATTTTGCTTTTGAGTTTAAATTGAAAATTATATTATGCAAATTTTGGATTTTCTCCCCTTTTTGTAATATAAAAAAGAATGCATGCTGACCGTTAGCGTCGACTGATAGTGTAGTTCCTGGTAGCGAGTTTTCTCCAAGATTCTGGCGATTTCCTTTCTTGTTTTGTTTGGCTTTGAGTAGCCCGTATTTGATCGTATTGAAGAATCGGGCGGTGGCGTGTGCTGGTCCGCGGTTTGGTGACTATTCTCTAGGTTTCTTGTGTATTATTGTTGTGGGGCATTGGAGTTGCGTTTCGTGTGAGTGGTGGCCTTTTTCGCCTTTTGGCCCTGTAGCGGTGGGATCACGCTGAAGTTTGCAAATTGTGGCCCTGACGATGACTTTGAGCGGTGAATTTTGTCTTTTTTCTATTTTGCATGTTGTTACGTCTTTCTTTAGTATTCTTATGCATGGATTTTACGTTCTTTTATTAATAAAAGTTTTGTTGATTTTTCTTTTGTTTAGATGACCAGTAGGTAGTTTTCGTTTTTAGAATTTGTTATTTTCGTTTGCTTCTATATCCTTTTTTCCGCTGTTTTTCAAGTTTTCAACATTGTTTTGCTAAAACTCAAGCTGTTATTTTTTCAACCTCGCTTTCTTATTTTCTAAACCAATCCTTGAGTTGTGTCTTCTTTTTCCCTTGTATCCCGATCTCTGGTATTTTTTTTTGAATTTTCTTGTGTTTTCTTCTTGTGGCTCCTTTCGTTTTCTTGCTTGTGGATTTTGTCTATGTAGGTTATGGCGGTTTTAGCATTCTCTGCATTTTGTTAAACACTGTGTTTGACAAGTCCAGCTTGGTGGAATAGGATCTTGACCAGGGATTTAAATTGCGGTTGCGGTCGCGTTTTCGGTCGCGTTGCGTTTATCGCGGTTGCGGACATAACGGAAGCTATTGCGGTCACCGCGGGTATCGCGGTCGTGAATTTTTTTTAAATTCACACAACTTATTGTAAAACATAATAATTTTAATGTTAATTATAAAAAGTCACTTTTAATAATTTTTAAAGTGTTTTCTAATACATATTAGAAGGTTAAAAGAATATTAAACTTGAGTAATACAGTTAACATAATTTGACTCAGAAAGCTAAGAATCTAACAATTTAATATCAGTAAAAAAATTAGAACTTGTTGTTAATGTGAAACACTTTACAGAGATATTCATCATGACACAGTAATTTTTAAAAAATGAAGACAATGATACAGTAGGATATGGTAATAAAAAATATTTTTTATTATTTATATATATTTTTATGTAAAATACTCTATGTAAATGAAAATATTGATTTTTTAATTTATAATTGAAATTAATTTTTTAAAATTTTTTAAATCTAATTTATATGAGTCTCAAATATTTTTTTTTGAATAAAATTCATTGATTATATTGAAACAGGGCCAAAACAAAGTTCAAGCCAACACAATACAAAGGCCTAAGCAAAATCAGAAAAACAAAAGTACAAGAACAAACCCAATCACAGAGCAGAATGCTAAACAAATACCACAACAGGCCTAAGGAACAAAACAAGTAAAACAAAAACAAGCCCAAACACGAAGTAAAAACAAAAGTAGCCCAATTCCACTAACCAGCCTTTATTTTCTTCCCCATTTACCCCTTTTTTCACTTCTCATTTACCGTTCTTACCTTTGCTCTGTATTTCTTTCTCTGTAGAATTTTTTCTCATTATTGTAAAATAACGGAATAGCGACTCGTTACGCGCACAATTGGCAGTTACTCGTTAAATGCGCGCGCGATCCACCGCTATTGGTGTGACTCGCTTCACACCGCTATTTTCAACAATATCGGTTTCGGACGGTGCCGCTACCGCTATATAACAGCCGCTATACCGGTAGCGGACCGCTATTTAAATCCCTGATCTTGACATCTCATTGTGAAAGAAGAGGCCAAGTGGGAATTTTTTTATCAATCTTGGAGCACATTATTGGGTTAGTTCTCCCTTGTCTTGCTTCGCATTTCTTGGGAAGTGATACTCCGACGTCGGCTTTGGTGGAGATAGCCTGTAGTTCTTCTTCTTGTTCCTTTTCCTATAGATTTTTGTTTTTTTCCTGTTCAATTCTGTCCTTGTATTTTCTTTAATTTTGTAATTAATCGGGACTGTTTTATATGGTTTGGGGCATTTTTTCACCCCTCTGTGTTTCTTGATTGTTGATTGGCATGTTCGTGATCTATTATTGTATTCATGATTTTAGGATAGTCCTTCTCGGTTGTTTTTTAAGTGTTTCTTTGCTGCTTATTTGTGTTTTGCTTTTATTTTTCCCTAGTTTTTTCTTATTTGGCAAGTGTTTTCTCGTGTTTTTTGTTTTTTCTTGCGGCTGTATTGGGGGCGAAGACTTTGGTCCTTGGTGGCTATTGACTTTGGCTTTGTCGGGGGTGAATAGGGTTGTCTTGTGCGTTTCAAAAAGCTTCAACCTTGGTGGTTGAGAGGCTTGGATCTCTCGAACTGTAAGCTGGATACTTCCTTGATCTCTTTGGGGGAAATCGGTCAAAATAGCCCTTCCCTGGCCGTCCACGCCTATTGGTCTGTGCTGAATCATCACTGGGTTCGGTGGTTTTTACTCGTGGTTTTCCTATTTTCCTTATATCATTTCGCATTTTTCATTTCCCTTTATTTCCCTATATTCATTCCATGTTATGTAATTGCAAGAGACTGTAATGAGGGACTGTTTAATAAGGTTTGGGGTGGTTTTCACTCATTTTTGTTTTGTTTGTTTGTCGTTGAGCATGGTTGCGAACTATTGTTGTTTCATCACTTTAGGATAGTTTTTTCTGCTCGTTGTTTTGTGATGATTTTTGCTGTTTTGTGTTTAGTTCTTTTACCCCTCCATCTAGTTATTTCCCTTTTAGCTTCCTCTGGTGGTTCTCTTGCATCTGGGCTGGTGGGAGGTGGCTTTGGTTCTCGGTGGGTTTGTCTTCTTGGTTCTGTTAGGCGTGCAGGAGGTTTGGTGCTTGTGCGTCGTGCTTGCCTGGTTCTCGGTTTTTTGGGGCTGTGGGGGTGCATTAGGGTGTTCACTATGGCTGATGATTTTAATGAGTTGCTTGCAAATTTAAAATTTTCAGTCTGAAAAAGGAGTGGTGTGCCGGAGGCATGGGTGGTTGGAAAATTTAAGGCTGAAGAAAAAATCAATAGGGAGGCGATATATAGGGGTCTAAAATCTCTATGGTTTACGAAAGAACCGATAAATTTTGTGACAATGATGGGTGGACTGTTCTTAGTGAAATTTGGGTCAAACGAGGATAGAGAAAGGATCTTTAATTTGCCCCCTGGAGCTTTGATCAGTGTTTATTTTCCATGGTTCCTTTTATGAAAAGTCAAGACATTAGCCGCTATAATTTTAACCATGTGCCATTTTGGGTCCGAATTTATAGCATTCGTTTGGAAAGAATGAACCAACAAGTGGCCATTAATGTTGGAGGAGCTATAGGAGAGTTATAGGCTATTGATTGGAGAGACAGGGATGGTTGTTGGATCGAATATACTAGGGTGAGGGTTAAATATGACATTTCCAAACCCTTGAGACAAGTTGTTTATATGGTTGGGACTGATGAAGATGAGATCATGTGGGCCACCAAGTATGAACGGTTACCTACTTTTTTTATACATGCGGTTGTATAGGACATTACACTAAAAAAAGCGAGCAAGCTAAAAGTATCAAAGGCATTGATATTCTGAAATTTCAATATGGTAATTGGCTAAAGGTCAAACTAGGATAGCGAAATCAGGGCACAAGTTTCTAGTGAAATGGAATTGAAACCTTAGGAATTAGGGAAGGGCTAAAAGGAGTGGATGGGAGGTCCGAAAGTATGGTTTAGGAGGAGGGTTTTGTGATGATACAAAAGGGGAAGGAAAAGGTTAAAATAAGGGATGAGGTATTAGACTTGTGCTCACCAACAAGTAAACATGCACATCGGATAATGAATCTTGGAAGAATAAGGATCAAGCGCAAAAAGAATAAAGTTGGGAACGGGGAAGGTTTGGATGAAAGCCCGATAAGAATGGTTTGTAGGAAATTGATAGAGGGAGCTTCTCCTTTCAAGGTGGCGGCTGGCGGTTAGCCTCGCTCGGAGCCATCATAATCCTTTATTGGAACTGTCGTGGGTGTGGGAGCCCTACGACAATTCGTGAGTTGAGACAACTCCTTGCTGTCAAAGATCCAAATATTGTATATTTGAGTGAAACTAAGCTTTGGGCTAACTAGTTTGAACAAATTTGGGTTCGTTGTAAAATGGATGGTAGTTTTGTTGTGGATCTGGATGGTCATAAAAGGGGTCTTACTTATTATAGAGGGATAAGGTTGAAACGACTATTCAGAATTACTCTAAGAATCATGTGGATTTTGTGGTTAAGATAGAGGGGAATGATCATATTCATTTTTCAGGCTTTTATGGTTACTCAGACCCTAATCAGAGATTTTTGTCGTGGAGCACTCTTCGGAGGGTTTAGACTCTTATGAGTGGGGATTGGGTTGCTGGGGGCAATTTCAATGAGGTAATAGATGATGCAGAGAAGTGCAGGGGGAGACGCAAACCTAAAGTGGTCATAGATACACTACAGGAAAATAGGGCTTTTGCGGCGTTTTATCAAAAAAACGCCACAAAAATTGTAAAACACAGAGCAATAGCGGCGCTTTTGGCAAAACGACGCTAAAAGTTATATAACTCTTAAAATCTTAAACCCCAAAAAAATCATATACACTACTTTATAACCCCTAAAATAGTAAACCTCTAAATCCTAACAAACCCTAAACACTAAACTATAACCCCTAAAACCCTAAACGCCCCTAAAATATTAAATTATTTTGTTCAAAACTTCGTCGTTTAGCTGTCTTATTTTTTACCCACACCTGATACACTTAACATTTTCTCCATTTTTCCCCAGTTCTATTTCCCCCTTCTTCCTCATCCTAAATCCCTAAAGTATTATCACCCATTCCCAAATTCGACATCCAAATCCCTAATGAATTTAATAATAATAAAAAATTAATTTTAACAATTAAACTTAAATTCAAAAATTTGAAACATAGAGGAATTAAATTCTTAAGAATAGAAATATAATGACTAAATTTTAATTTTACGAAAAGTACAAATACTTATCTCATATTTTAGCTTTTACAGATTAAGTGGTTTAGTATTCAATTTGTTAAAGTACATTAAGAGAATTATTTTTTCTTTTTTAAAATTTAACACTCCTATGCGAAAAGATATTATTTAACTCGTATATTTATTAAAAGTTTATATAAAAATTAATTTAAAAGTCTATATAAAAATTAATTGTTATTTTGGTTATAATCATAAAGTTAATTGTGTTTCGAATTTTTATTATAGAAAAATATTTGTTAAAAATGAAAAAAATTAAAATACTATTATTTAAAATAATTTTAAAGTTTTTTGGGTATATGACTTATTGTTTTTTAATTTATATATTAAATAAATTCTTATATAATAGTAAAAGAGAGAGTCTTAATTTTAAAATATTGAATTAATTATCATTATAGTTTAAGATTTATGGCTTAGGGTATATGATTTAGGGTTTAAAATTTAAGAGTTACTATTTTAAGGTTTATGGATTATGGATTATGGGGTTATGGATTATGGTTTGTAGTTTATGGTTTAAGGGTTGGGGTTTAAGGTTTAGGTGTTAGGGGTTAGGGGTTATGGGTTATGGGTTTAGGGGTTATGTTGTATGATTTAGGGTTTAGGGGATAAAAGTTAGGGGTTTAGGTTTAGATTAACTAGTATTTTTTAATTTATATATTAAATAATTTCTTATATATTCGTAAAAGAGATAATATTAAATTTAAGATATTAAAATTATGATTATAGTTTAATTTATTTAAGAGATAATAGATAAATTTTATTTATATTTAGGATTTAACTTGAGATTTGTTAAATGATAAAATTTTATGTAATCAATTAATGCTTTTATATTTAAAAATATTTAATCTAAACAATTTGATATATAAAAATATATAAAAAATTTCAAATTTTATCTAATTATTTTAAATATTACTTAAATTTTTAAAAAAAATTATTTAAAAGTAATATAAAAGATATAATAATTCAATATAAAAATTATAAAAAAGACAAGCAATAGCCGCAAAAAAGTAATTCATTTTAAATAAAACGGTGCCGTTTTGATATAGCGGCTAAATTTTAGTTTTGATTGAAACGACGCCGTTTTATTTCTCTCCCCCCCTCCCCCCCAATTCCCTTCTTTCCCAATTCCACTTTCTTTCTCAGCCATTCTCAGCCTGTCTCTCCCCCGATTCCCTTTTCTTTCCCAATTCCCTTTTCTTTCTCAGCCTTTCTCAGCCTAAGCCATTTCACCCCATTACAAACCCGAAACCCTCATTTTTCCCCAAATCATAGTTTCCCTTAAACCCTAAAATTTCCCCAAATCCCATTTGCTGTCTCCGTCTCTCTTTTCAATCGACAGGAATTATAATTTTCTAATCAAACCCAAAGCTCCTTCTTTCATTTCGATTTCATTGTAGCAAGCAAGCTGTTTATTTTCGATTTCATTTCGACTTCGATTTCACTTCTGTTTTATTTTTGCAGCAAGCAGAAAGATTAAGGGATTTCATTTTGAAATCAAACCCGATTGAAGGCTACCTTTGGCGAGTCCATCAAATCAAGGTACTCTCATTTACTTGTTCTTTTGAACCCTAGACTTTAGCATGCTGACATTGGTAATCTTAGATTGTTGTGCTTCTCTCTCTTTTCGGGGTTTTGGGCTGTTTGGGGCTGTTAACAATGCTCTGTTAAAATCGATGATATGCTCACAGCAAGGCGCCTTGTTTCAAGAAATCAAGCATTCAAGGGCAAGTAATATAGTTTGGTTCATCATGATTCCTTTTTCTTTCCTTTAAACACGTTTTTTCCCCTTGATTTTCATTGCTCTGCAATTTTTATTCAGTATTTTTTTTTGGGGGGGATAAGTTCTTAGCGTTTTCATTATCAAAGAAAGCAGTTAGCCTGTTAAAATCAAGCAGTTTCCGAAGAATATGTATAGAGTCTGCCATTTTCATTCTTTAATCCTTGATAAATGAATGCACATAAACCATTGCTTTAGGATAATCAATAGTATATCGGTAGTTATGTTAATTTTGTCTTGGTATTGTTATATGATGCTAATAATATGTTTTTGCATTATCATTTTGAATTTTTTCCCCCAAATTTTCGTGTATATAGGTTATTTTCAATTTCTCTGATAATATATATGGTATTCATATACAAATATTTTTCTTTACTTTAAACATTAGTATTCCAATATCGGGAAAAAAAACATAAGCATTCAAGTATTATATATAGGATAAGCAAAATAAACATAAAAAAATCAAAATATATATGTACAGTTTTATGTAACCATTTAACTTAAAAGATTTAAGGGTACGCTTTTTTGGATTATTTCTTCTTGTGTACCATAAAGACTTGCTTTTTTGTTAATCTTTCGTATATGTTCTCGTTTTTGTTTTGCTACTTAAATGACTAAATATATATATGATTTGTTGTTGTATTGAGATGGACATAGTAGAAATCGTGATATTACTGAGGATTAGATAGAATGTTAGTTCCATATGTTATGATCGCCTGTATCATTGCACTGGAAATGTGTCTGGATTATTCCTTGTTTGGAAATTCTTACTGGTGTAATTAGTGTATTAGGATATTATGCTAACCTGCTCTGTATAATTTCATTATTACTTTGTAGCAAGGTGAATTCTTTTGCTGGTTCCTGATTGTTCTTGCATGTTAAGTTACCCTTTTAGGCCAAGTGTCTTAAAAAGCATGTAATTTATTTCCTTGAAGCTGTTCTTTCTGGTATTTTTTATATTTTGGATACTCACCCTTTTACTTGCTGGTCTTTTTGGTCTTCTTTCATATCATGTTATTTGTTTACTTGAATCATTAGTTTTTTTTTTGGAGTACCTGATTGTAGAAGTTTGAAACTTATATTATTCTTATTTCTTTAGATTGAATGAATAGTATATACCTGTAGTTCTGTACAAGTGGACTACTCTAGCTTATCAGTATAAATGGATTTTTAGTGTAATTATTATTTTTATACCTTAAGTATAATAATTAAAGAAAAAGGCATGAAAGAATTAAGGCTTTACTATTAGCATTTTGTTTTTTCTCTCTTTTGTGAGAAGATTTGATGCTGAATTATTATTTTGTACACTAATTTATAAATTCCAAAATAAAAGTTGGCATGCCTTTTTGTAGAATAAAAGAATAAATCAATATAGTAAATAACTAAGTTAGAAAAACAAAATAGGACATGCATATTTAAGTAAGTTTAGTGTATGTTTAAGTAAGTTTCGGGAAAAAAGAAAAAGGTCGAAATGTTTGCATATTTAAGATATTTTATGTGCCAAAGCTATTTTGTTGGATAGTGTCCCTGTTATGTGCCAAAGTTTAAACCGCAATGTATTGATCTCAAGAGAACAAAATGAAGCTCTGAGAATTTGATTTTTTTCTTCTTTAATAGTTAATCTTCTCTATCTCTTTTTAAACTGCAGATATAGAAATTTTGAACGGTTGCATCGACATCTGAAAGAAATTCCCAATTATTCATTACATTTGCCCCCCAAAAGGATATTTTCATCAAGCACATAGGATCCTTTTGTTCATCAGCGGTGCATTCATCTTGACAAATATCTGCAAGTAATTTATGTCCTAGTCTTTCATTTTTTTAGGATGGTTACTTTTGAACCTGTTTCTTCAACTAAGCCACCTCTTTATAGGATCTGTTGTCTATACCCAATGTGGCTGAACAACATGAAGTGTGGGATTTTTTAAGTGTTTCCTCAAAGGTGCGTGTCTTCTTGGAATTGGGTGCTTCCTTATTTTCTATGGATAGAATGAATGACATCCAACACTAATTGTGCTTGTAATTTTCTTTTGAAGAATTACTCTTTCAGAAAATCCTCATCCCACGTCGCAATCATACGGCTTTGCTCAGATTGTTGAGAAATTGGCTAATCGTTTGACCCCGGAGGAGTCCTTGTCCACCACCACCGTACGAGGTTGGCCTTCTTCCGAGTATTTCATCAAAGGTAATTTCAATTATCTAATTCTTAGCAATATGAATCCACCTTCTGCCTTTCATTTTTAAGGTGGATTTGGATTTTTTAAAATTTGGGGGAAAAGTTTGCACTAACATTCAAATTGAATTTCAAGGATCCAATGCTATCAATTGCCCTGTAATTTTAACCTATTTTCACTTTTCAAATTGATGGTGAACTTGATTATTTTTAAATTTGGGCAAACCCAACCAGTATGACCGGACATGGCCCCTAGAACGAGTAGAAAATTAATGTCTTTAAATCATAATATTTAAAACCCAACAATTAATGTCTTTTAATATAACATTAAAAATTCTACATTCGTTTCTACCTTTTAATTTGTAATTGACTAATTTTCTGTCTCTATTATTTGACCCCCTAATTCAAACAAGTTTTTCAATGGCAGTCGCAGTGTGATTTGATGTCTATGCCCACTGCTTGGATTTAACCATACTATCAAAGTTAGGTGTGCTTGAATTGAAATTTATAAATTTTAATGTTGTAAAATTAAATAATTTTATATTCAACTGTAATGGATTTCGCTTATTATTATATACATTTAATTTCGCTTACTATGTATAAAAGGCTAATTAACCTTATTAATTAAATTAAATTGTAATTAAAGTTTTATTTTGAAGATATTATTTTATTTTAATTTAATCACGATAAAATTTTTGTCTACTTTTATTTTAATTTTAAATTACCTAATTAAATTAAATTGTATTTAAAATTATATTTTATCTTATTTTAATCACGAAAAATATTTTGTCTAATTTTATTTTATTTTTAAATTACCTAATTAAATTAAATTGTATTTAAAATTTTATTTTATTTTATTTTAATCACGAAAAATATTTTGTCTACTTTTATTTTATTTTTAAATTACCTAATTAAATTAAATTGTAGTTAAAATTTTATTTTATTTTATTTTAATCACGAAAAATATTTTGTCAACTTTTATTTTATTTTTAAATTACCTAATTAAATTAAATTGTATTTAAAATTTTATTTTATTTTATTTTAATCACGAAAAATATTTTGTCTACTTTTATTTTATTTTTAAATTACCTAATTAAATTAAATTGTATTTAAAATTTTATTTTATTTTATTTTAATCACGAAAAATATTTTGTCTACTTTTATTTTATTTTTAAATTACCTAATTAAATTAGATTGTACTTAAAATTTTATTTTATTTTATTTTAATCACGAAAAATATTTTGTCAACTTTTATTTTATTTTTAAATTACCTAATTAAATTAAATTGTATTTAAAATTTTATTTTATTTTATTTTAATCACGAAAAATATATTGTCTATTTTAATTTTATTTTTAAATTACCTAATTAAATTAAATTGTACTTAAAATTTTATTTTATTTTATTTTAATCACGAAAAATATTTTGTCAACTTTTATTTTATTTTTAAATTACCTAATTAAATTAAATTGTATTTAAAATTTTATTTTATTTTATTTTAATCACTTAAAAATATTTTGTCTACTTTTATTTTATTTTTAAATTACCTAATTAAATTAAATTGTATTTAAAATTTTATTTTATTTTATTTTAATCACGAAAAATATTTTGTCTACTTTTATTTTATTTTTAAATTACCTAATTAAATTAAATTGTATTTAAAATTTTATTTTATTTTATTTTAATCACAAAAAATATTTTGTCAACTTTTATTTTATTTTTAAATTACCTAATTAAATTAAATTGTATTTAAAATTTTATTTTATTTTATTTTAATCACGAAAAATATTTTGTCTACTTTTATTTTATTTTTAAATTACATAATTAAATTAAATTGTATTTAAAATTTTATTTTATTTTATTTTAATCACGAAAAATATTTTGTCTACTTTTATTTTATTTTTAAATTACCTAATTAAATTAAATTGTACTTAAAATTTTATTTTATTTTATTTTAATCACGAAAAATATTTTGTCTACTTTTATTTTATTTTTAAATTACCTAATTAAATTAAATTGTATTTAAAATTTTATTTTATTTTATTTTAATCACGAAAAATATTTTGTCGACTTTTATTTTATTTTTAAATTACCTAATTAAATAATCATTATTGACCACATATGATGAACTTAATTCAAAATAAATAATTAACCCTAAACTTGTAAATTTAATCCAATAACCAATTCTTCACTTCCCTTGTATTTTTCCATCAACACAATCACAATACATAAATATATATCATATCTTACATAATTTACATAGGATAAATTAATTTACATAGGATAAATAACTTACATAATTTACATAACTTACATAATACATAAATATATATCATATCTTACATAATTTACATAAGATAAATAACTTACATAATTTACATAACTTACATAATACATAATGACGTATCATATCTTACATAATTTACATAAGATAAATAACTTACATAATTTACATATCTTACATAATACATAATGACGTATCATATCTTACATAATTTACATAAGATAAATAACTTACATAATTTACATAACCTACATAATACATAAATATATATCATATCTTACATAATTTACATAAGATAATCCCATTTATTGTCAACTTTAGATTTCAAGAACTACGAAATGGATAGGAGTTGGATGAAATTGTCAAGGGTAAGCAATGCTTATCGAAATGGAGTACAAACTTTTCTAAATTTTGCATTTCAAAATGCAAGCCAAGAGAATATGATTCTTTGCCCGTGTAAGAAGTGTGGCAACATCAATTGGCATTTTCGTGAAGTTGTCTACGAGCATCTAATTGTTGATGGCTTTATTCGGGGGTATAAAAAATGGAATTTCCATGGAGAGTGTACATATAGTGGAACTTCTTCAACAATTAATTCGACTTATCCTGATACTGATTACCACCAGTATGTTAGACAAGATGACATGGAAGGTATGTTGCGGGATGCGTTTAATATGCACAGTCATGGTGAGCAATCGTTTCCACCTAACTTTATTGCATCCGACGATTGTAATATTGGTGGGAATGTTTTTTGCGAAATGGGAACAAGTGCACCTGATGAGGAGCCAAATGAAGAAGCGGCGAAGTTCTACAATTTACTTAACGAAATGAACGAAGAACTTTACGAGGGATCAAAATATTCAAATTGTCCTTCACATATTCGCTCTATTTCACTTAAAATGTTTGGGAGGGTGGACCGAAACTCTTTTACAATGTTTCTAGAGTTTCCGAGAGAGATGTTTCTGCTTGCAAAAATCCCATCTTGTCAAGATATGAAGAGACTAATAAAAGATTTGGGCCTTGGGTACGATAAAATTCATAGTTGCCCAAATGACTGCATCAGAAGAACCAATAGTCTTGTCATGTTTGCAGTAAGTCTCGTTGGATGAATGAGAATACAGAAGATGTGAATGGGGATGAAGGTGGGGCACATTTAAGAAAGAATCCAGTCAAGGTTATGCGATATTTTCCCTTAATACCAAGACTTCAAAGGCTTTTCATGTCGTCAAAGACGGCCGATTCTATGAGATGGCATAATGATCAACGAACCGATGATGGATTATTAAGGCATCCTACTGATTCTTTAGCTTGGAAATTGTTTGACAGTAAATTTCCAAGCTTTGCAAGCGATCCTCAGAATGTGAGGCTTGGGCTAGCAGCTGATGGCTTTAATCCTTTTAAAATCATGAGTACTTCATACAGTACTTGGCCTGTAGTGCTTGTTCCTTACAATTTGCCTCCATGGATTTGCATGAAGCAATCTTCATTTATTTTATCAATGATTATCCCTGGAGAGAAAGGTCCCGGAAATGATATTGACATCTATTTGCAGCCACTTATTAAAGAGTTAAAATAGTTATGGTCGGGTGTTGAGACATATGATGTATTAAAAAAGGAGAACTTTAATTTACGTATAGCTTTATTGTGGACAATTAATGATTTCCCGGCTTATGTTAATTTATTGGGTTGGAGTACTAAAGGACGTTATGCCTGTCCTTGTTGTGCTGCGCAAACTTGTTCGAAGTGGTTGTATAATGGGAAGAAGTTCTCTTACATGGGCCATCGTCGGTGGTTAGATGAAAATCATAAATTTAGATTTGAGAGGACTCTATTTGACTGATGCTTGAAAGAGTACAGAGGAGCTCCCGAGCGAGCACCGTTGGATCTGAAATCTTGTTTATGTTAAAAGATATCAACTTTAGTTACGGGAAGATGAATCAACCACCTACCACGCAAACAAGGAGAAGATCGAGGGATGAATCTGATGATGAATCTGACGAAGAGGATGATCCTAATAAGGCGGACTTGTGGAAAAAAGGAGTATTTTTTTTGAGTTGCCTTATTGGGAGCACAACATTTTACGCCACAATATTGATGTCATGCATATTGAGAAGAATGTCTGCGAGAACATAATTGGGACAATTTTAAATGTCAATAGAAAATCAAAAGACAATCTTCAGAGTCGACTTGATTTAGTTGACATGAGAATTCGGCGTGATCTTCATCCTCAAGTACTTCCGAATGGGAAATATCGGTTGCCGCCTTCTATTTTTTCAATGTCAAAGAAAGAGAAAGAGGTGTTTTGCATGGTGTTGAAGGATATAAAGGTCCCAGATGCGTATGCGTCAAATATATCTCGATGTGTGAGTCTTAAAGATCGAAGATTATATTCATTAAAATCACATGATTACCACATCTTGATGCAAGATTTACTCCCAGTTGCTTTGCGATGCTGCATGTCAAAAAATGTAACGTCCTGTATAATTGAACTATCTAATATAATGAAAGCTATTTGTGGAAAAGTTTTGGATGTTGAAGAACTTAAGAAAGTACAGGATCGAGCTGCTTTGACTTTATGCAATTTGGAGAAGATCTTTCCACCTTCCTTCTTCACTATTATGGTGCACTTGGTAATCCATCTCCCTCACGAAGCAATACTTGGTGGACCGATTTTTTATCGATGGATGTATCCTATAGAAAGGTGCTAATTTATTTGTCAAGTATTTATTCATTCGCCTCTATACATTTAGTTACAACTTTTGATAAATATTGTATATCGTGTTTAGGTTCCTAAGCAAATTGAAATCTTATTGTCGCAATAAGCGTTATCCAGAAGGATCAATTGCTGAAGGCTACTTGGCAGAGGAGTGCATGACCTTCTGTTCTAGATACTTAGAAGATGTTGAAACACGATTAAATAGAACAACTAGAAATGCTGGGCTCAATGATCATAACTTGGCCGAAACTTATTTATTCCAAAGTTATGGAGAACCAATCGGCAAAGTTGAAATTGCAGAATTAGATGATATATCGTGGATACAAGCACATCGATATGTACTTTTTCACCATGATTTAGTTGAACCGTTACGCAAGTAAGTTCTAAAATTTCCTAACATCTTCGTCTTTTTGATTTGTTTATCTTCTAACCAATTAAACTTGTTTTTAACATAGTGAGTACAAACAAATTTTGAGATCTCGTGTACGCTCTCGAAGATTACAACATTGAGAGATTAATAAGTTATTCACAGAATCTTTTCATAAATGGTTAAGCCAAACGGTATGTAACTAAAGTTAATAAGTTACATATAATCGCAAAATTTAGTTAATCAAATAAGAATTTTTTTACATAATACATTTATAATTATTTAATTTACTTTCAATTCAATAGGTTTGGAGTGGGAAGAACGTCAATGACGAAGTTAAATGGCTTTCCCAAGGTCCAAACAGAGTAATAAAAAGATATAGTGCCTTCCTCATCAATGGATACAGATTTCATACAAAGTATCGCGAGAGAATGAGGAGAACTCAAAATTGTGGAGTTGTTGTTAATTCTTCAATTACAAGTTATGCTAGTGCTAGGGACAGCAATCTGGTTGAGGGTAATGTGGAGTATTACGGACTTCTTACCGACATTATTGAGTTGGATTACTATGGCGGATGGAAAGTTGTCTTATTTCGGTGATTGGGCTGATGTTAATCTCGCTCGAGGAATTAAAAGAGATCAATTTGGTTTTACAATGGTGAATTTCTCTCGCTTGATTCACATCGGACAACAATTGATGGACGAGAGCCATATGTATTTTCCTCTCAAGTGAAACAAGTTTTTATTCGAAAGATCCAAGCGATGAGGGTTGGTATGTTGTACTCCTAACACCCCTAGAGACTTGTTTGACATGGGTAATGGAAGTAGAGATGACATCATCGAAAGATCAGAAACATTACATTTTCCAAAACAAAACTTAGATAAAAATATTCCTAGTACTAGTACACAACATCAATGGGTTCGACATGATGTGGATGAAGATATTTACTTAATAATGATATAGTAAGATTTTACGATTTTTAAATATATTTACTATTATAATTTTAATCTTGGTCATGTTATATAATTTAACTATTTTATATATACTATTGTTGTTGTAATTTGTCACTAAAACTTTAACTATTTTATGTGTATTGTAGGAAAAATGCGTAGAAGAAGATTACGAGATTTAAATATTGTCCGAATACTCCAAATTCGAAAGAAGCAAATAGTGAACAATGAGATGCTTGTTGGATCTTCGAATGTACCGGAGACACTTGACGAGCCTGAAGAATTTCAAAGTAATGTTAAGTTCATTTTCCATGTGTTGACTTTTATTATTGATTTATTTGTAAATTTTAATATAATAATAGGATATCATTTTTCAGCGGAAAATGGTGGGACGCGCAGAGTTCAAGGACGTACGCTGCTTAGTGATTTATACAACTTAGATCCTGTCGAGCGTGTCAAAGTAAGTAGAAATACTTATGGCCAGCCTGTTAGATCTGAAGCTCGACTTTTAGCAGGCTATTTGGGCATTTTAGCACGAAATGCCAATATGTTGCCCATCAACTACGAATCATGGCATCACATGCCTGATAGCAACAAAAATCAGGCTCTCGCTAATATTAAGGTAACAAACTGTAAATGTAATTTATAATACTTTGGTTTAAGTTTTATTTATATTTACATTCTAAACTTGTGTTTTTTTAGGATAGATTTACTTTAGAGGTCTCCGATGATTATATCAAGAAGACATTGGGTAAAAAATGGAGAGACAATAAAAGCACTTTAAAAAAACAATATTTTAAGAAAGACATAAGCCTCGAGGAAAAATTGAGAAATGTCCCGCCGGGAATGCTGAGGTACCAATGGGAAGATGTTGTTAGTTCTGGAATTCAAAGAAAGGAGAGGTATTACGTATTTCCAAACTCTTATATATAGTGTTTACTATATACGTAATAATAATTTCATTATGTAGGACCGTGAGCGAGTTGGAATAAGCCGCAGGCAAAAACAAAAATTCACGCACACGGTAGGGTCGAGAAGTTTTGCTTCTGTAGCTGAGGCCGAGGTATTATAATTTTATTAATTCTTTCAAATATTAATAACTTTCTAATATTAAATAATATTTTTACTACTATTTTGTAGGAAGTCAAATCTGGACAAAAAGTTGGACGCCTTCAGCTTTTTGAGATTACGCATATGAAGAAAGGTGGATCTCTTATGACATCCGAAGCTGGAGAAATTATGGTATATTTACTTAATAATATTTGATCTATTCTAAATATTTATAATGTTTAATTATAATTGTTTAATTCAATTCATCATTAGTAGTTTTAAATAATGTTAAGTTATGTTGCATTCATTTTTATTATATATTTCGTTTCTAACTCTTTAATTGATTTTTTAGGAGAAACTAAAGGAGAAGAAGGTGGAATATGAAGCGATTCGCTTGATCGATAGTTCTGTTAATCTTGAGAACATTGATAACGAAATTATCACCGGAGTTTTGGGTCTGAAAAGTGCGGTCGGGTTCGATTTCAAGGATCTAGTGTTACCCCACCCAATATTTTGGATCCAAACTCCCAAAGAATACATGCCTTCCTAAGTCAAGCTAAAGTCAAGTTCGAGAGGTTAAGAGATCGAGATAGCTCGGATGCAAGCGAAGACAGTTGAGCAAATTGCCGAGGTTCAACGAAAATATGAAGAATTCCAGCAACAACTTAGAGCGGAGGCAGCAGAGAGAGGAGGCTGCGGCGAAGAACGAGGGAGGCGGCCCAGTAGCGGCAAGGGAGGCAGAGGCAAGAATGAACAGCGATGCGCGTGAGCAGAGTAAAAAAATACGATGACCTCCAAATACTGACTTCATGAGATGATGCAGATGTTTCAAAGATGCAAAAAGCCGCCATCTTAGACATTAGTTTTCTCGTTGTAAAAATATTTTTAACTTTGTCACATTTAACATTATTGTAAGCATATTTTAAATCATACTTTATTAATTAAATTATATATCTTTCGTTAAATTTTAAGTATTATTTAGAATTAATATTTTTGGTTGTATTTTTTATGATAAATTTGTTATTTTTTGCTGCATTTTATGTTATATTTGTTGTATTTGGTTGGATTTTAATGCAGGAGGGACTGAATATTGGTGGAAAAAACGTATTGTAAATCTGCCAAAATTAGCGGCGTTTTTTTTTTCAAACGCCGCTAAAAGCCATGGCCTTTAGTGGCGCTTTTTCCTCAAACGCCGCTAAAAGCCATGGCCTTTAGCGGCGCTTTTTCTTCAAACACCGCTAAAAGCCATGGCCTTTAGCGGCACTTTTTTTTCAAACACCACTAAAAGCCACGTCCTTTAGCGGCGCTTGTTTTTCAAACGCCGCTAAAAGCCATGGCCTTTAGGGTGCTTGTTTTTCAAATGCCGCTAAAAGCCATGACTTTTAGCGGCATTTCTTTTAATAAAACGCCACTAATTTTTGTGGCGTCGCCTATAGCGGCGTTTTTTGTGGCGTTTTCAAAAGCGCCGCAAAAGGTTTAGTGGCGCTTAAAAGTGCTGCTAAAGGCTAAAAAAAGCGCCGCTAAAAGTCTGTTTTCCTATAGTGATAATTTTTGGATCATTATGGATGATCTTGCCTTGGTTGATGTCAAGCCTGATAAGGGGTGGCTTACTTAGACAAATAATTGCGAGGGGAATAGGGAGGTTAGGGAATGTCTTGGCAGATTCTTGGTTTTGGCTTCTTGGTTAGGCCGTGTCCCATTTTTTTCCTCGAGCGTGCTTCGTCAGACTTGCTCGGACCATGATGTCATCCTGCTTGATACTATGGGTAGGAAGTTGGGGGAGAAAATGAGGGATCCCAAGCTATCTTTCGGTTTAAGGCTTGTTGGGCCAAGGAGAACGAGGCTAAGGATATAATCAAAAGAGTTTGGGATCAGTGTAATGGGGATGTGTTGATTGAAATTGACTGTATCCGCCTTTATTTAGGTAGATGGTAGTTTCGACAGTTTAAAAAGGGGCAAGACCACATTCGGCGTTTAATTGATAGAATTCATAAACTTATGGATGGGCCGATGTTGGAGTCCAATGTTGAGAGGTTGCGTGCCTCTCAGGAAGAGTTGGGGTGCTTCTATAAGGAGGAGGAGAAGGAGAAGGAGCAGTATTGGGTTCAGAGGTCCCAGATTCATTAGCCTAAAGAGGGACCCCAAAACACCCGATTTTTTCATGTTCGGGCTTTTGTAGGAATAAAAAGAAGGATCGAAGGTTTACAAGACTCCAATGGTAATTGGGTTTCTGATCCTGGAGGTGTTCGTTAGATGGCTTGGGATTACTTTCATTCTCCTTTCAAAACTGAGGCTTGTGGTTACCTTGAGAGGATGTTGGATTTAATCCCAAATTGTATCACTTTTAACATGAATGGTGCATTGGGCAGTTGTGTGTTAGATAAGGAGCTCATTGAAGCTTTTAATGAAGTGGATCCTCGCAAGGCTCCAAGTATTAGTTGGCTTTCGGGCCTTTTCTATAAGGAAAATTGGGGGCTAGTTGGTAAGGCTGTTCTCCAACTTTGTCATGAGGTTCTGGATGAGTGTACAGACATCAAGGATATTAATGAAATAGTTATTGTTCTTATCCCCAAAATTGATGATCCTAAGGACATGACTCACTTCCTGCCCATTAGTCTTTGTAGGGTAATCTTCAAGATGATCTCTAAGGTCTTAGCTAATAGATTAAAAATTGTTCTTTTGGCTTGCATTAGTCAGGACCAGAGTACTTTTGTTCCAAGGCGTATGATTCATGATAATTTCCTCATCGCTCATGAGTTTTTGCATTACCTCCAGAGTTCTAAAAATGGGTTGAGTAAAAGGTTTGTTATTAAGCTCGATATGAGTAAAGCTTATGACCGTGTTGAATGGGATTTCTTAGAGAAAGTAATGATTTGCATGGGGTTTTTTACTTCCTGGGTCACTTTGGTTATGTAGTTTTTGCTTCCTGGGTCACTTTGGTTATGCAGTGTGTCCGTACTGTGAGCTACGTTGTTAAATGTAATGCTTCCCTCACTGATGTGATTATTCTTGAAAGAAAGCATCATCAGGGAGAACCACTTTCGCCTTATCTTTTCTTGTTCTGCATGGAAGCACTCTCTAGATTCTTTTGGGGGGCCTAGATGGAGGGGAAGATCCAAGGGATTAGGGCCAATTAGAATGGGCCCAGGATTAATCATCTTTTCTTTGCGAATGATGCTCTTCTTTTTGTTTGTAATAAAAAAAGAGAAGGTTGAGACTGTTAAGGATGTTCTCCACTACTTCGAG
The DNA here is from genome assembly GCA_025698475.1 of Gossypium anomalum. Classification (NCBI taxonomy): domain Eukaryota; kingdom Viridiplantae; phylum Streptophyta; class Magnoliopsida; order Malvales; family Malvaceae; genus Gossypium; species Gossypium anomalum. The sequence goes on from CM046961.1 coordinate 74,972,328, forward strand.
ATCATTTTGGGGCAAAAGGTTAATCCATCCAAGTCCATTATCTATTTCAACCCTAAAACTCCAAGAGATCAAAGGGCACAGTTGAGTGGGATCTTGGGTAAGCGGGTTCTCAAGTCCAGTGGTAACTATTTGGGCCTACCATTGATCATAGGTAATAATAAGATGAGGGTGTTTTAGCACATTATTGATCGATTTTCTCTTAGGATAAAAGGATGGTCTAAAAGTCTTTTATCTTATGGTGGTAAGGACATTTTCATTAAATCAGTTTTGCAATCTTTACCTACTTATGCACTTTTGGCTTTTCTTGTTCCTATGGGCACCCTTGATGTGATGATCTCGAGGATGAGGAGCTTTTGGTGGGCGAAAAAGAACAAAGATCATGGTTGGGAAATGATGGTGTGGGACTCTATATGTACACCTAAGGGTATGGGTGGTCTCAGCTTTAAGGACTTGAGGCTTTTCAACATTGCACTCCTCGAGAGACAAGTGTGGCAGCTCATCAACAGTAAGGATACTTTATGTTATCGTGTTCCTTATTTCAAGTACTTTCTAGATAGGGATGTGCTCCACTCGAAGGCGGTAGATAAGCCCTCCTTCTCTTGGATGAGTATTATGCATGCGGTTAAAACACTTGAGATCGGGTTTGGTTGGCAAATAGGTGATGGCATGATAGCTAAGTTAAGGGTTGATAGATAGGGCTTTGAGGGTCTTGATGGAAATTCATTGAGGACTTCCTTAAATGGCAGTCAGGATGGTTTGGTGAGTGAGTTGTGAAGGCCTAACTCGTGTCTGTAGGATAGAAATTGGGTGGAGGAGCTTTATAGTGATGGGCTTAGTGATCATATTTGTGCCTTACCGATTGTTTAGCATGGTCCAGTGGTTCGGATTGTTTGGTTTCACAACAAGTCTGGGTGCTATTCATCAAAATCTGGCTACTCTTGGCTCATTCTTAAGAAGATGGGTTATGGGTTGCATCATTTATTCTGGAGGACTATTTGGAAACTCCATGTGCTTCCCAAAATCTGAATCTTTGTGTGAAGGGTCTATCATAACTTGCTTCTGACTAATGTCAAAATGGCTTATGTTTTTTAGGGCTCCAAGCGGGTTTACCACTGATGCGGACTTGAGAATGAAACTATTATCCATGCTCTTAGAGATTATCCTAAGGCCTGAGCAGTTCTTTCTTTTGGTGGGCTTGATGGATGTTTACTTGATTATCCTTATGAGAGTTGTATTGATTGGCTCGAAGACGCTACTCGCTTTCTGGATCTTAAGGCATTTGAGAATCTCATCACGGTCTTATGGAATGTTTGGGATGGTCGTAACAATGCATTGTTTTAGGGTGAGGAGGATGATGCTCGGTTGGTGTGGGAGTGGGAAAGAACTTTGGGGGACGATTTCAAGATCTTTAATCTTTCATATGCCTTGATGAGCCCTAGGCATCCTAGGTTTCATAGGTGGATCAAGCCTCTGAATGATGCCATTAAGATTAATGTTGATGCGGTGATTTTGGACTCAGTGGTGGGCATTGGGATTATTTCGAGGGATCATGATGGTTTTGTGTTAGGTTGTCATATGGTCTTTTTGGATTATAAGATGGATGTCAAATGGGCTGAGGCAGAAGCTTTGAGGAAAGGGATTATTTGGGCTCATAACAACAACGTCACAAAGGATTTTCTCGAGACAGATTGTACGGGTTTAGTCAATTGGTTTAGGTCTCATTGTGAGGACGTTTCAATCTTTTGTTTTCAATTGAAGGAAATCTTCAGTTTTTTGGATTCTTTTATCAATTTTAAGATTAAGTGGATCGCTCGTTCGAGGAATAGAGTGGCTAATTGCCTTTGTAATCTTGTTTTTAATAAATGTTGTACCTTTCCCTTTAACATGGAGTATTTGAGCCATATTCATAGGCTTGTACTTGCTCATGCTTGTTAATATGAAGTAGTGGCCTTTAGGCCCATTTTATATATATATATATATATATATATAAAAGAATGGATGCTTGAAAAACTAAGGGAAGAAGTACATATGAAATAAAAAAAATAGAAACAATAGAAAAATGAAACATGTAAACAAGTAAATAGAATAACAAAAAAAAAAAAAATAATGGCAGTACATTTGAAACAAAAGCATTCAAAGGCAATGAAAATAGAAAACATCCCAAAATAACCAAATATGCAACCAATATAAATATCCTAAGTATCTAAAGAAAGACAACTAAACAACCCAAAATAGTGATATAATCCAACCAAAAAGCATATAAAAATCAACTAAGAAGTGAAGTCCTAATCGTCTGATGGCAAGGGAAACCGATAGGCCAACTCATTGATACGCTTATCTAATTGATATGAGAGAGGAATGTACCGTAACGTAAGGTTTTGTTGCTAGACATTGTTAACCTAACAATCTTGAGAAGGTTTAGAAAAATAATAGAGGCTAAATTGAGGTGATGGTTGGTTCTAAAGCAATGCCACATCCATTAACCAATGTGGCAAAAACTGGAATGTTTATTGGTTAGGGCAACAATCCAAGTGAATATAAGATGGAGGATACGATCATAAAGGTCCATGTCATTTCCTACATAATCATTGGACCTTGTTAAGGAAGTATCGTATGGGCTGGTATGATGTTCATCACCCTTATTAGTGATAGAAAGATAAGTGGAGAGGGATTTGACCGAGATAGTAATCTCTTGGCCCATGATGGAAGAAGTAATACATTGAACTAGATGGGTGTTCGGGTTGTGTTTAAGTTTGGCATTGAAGTAAACGCTTGAATAAGGTTGTCATAGTAGGGACCCCTAATTTGGAGACAATCGAGCCAACCCCAATTATAGAGTGAGTCGAGGTATTTGAATTGAAGGGTAGTTGCTAAAAGATTTAGATCAATAGGACGGGAGATTTGAACCACACGAGTTGCAAAATATGTGTTAAAATTTCCGAGGGTATCGCTATCCTTGAAACATTCAATTACTAAAGGGTGATCTAAAGGAGCAGAAGAGGAATCACCTCTAGTGTGTTTAGGTGCGGGACGCTTACGGGATGCACGGAGAGGCATTTTATCTAAAGGATGGGTAGACTAAGGGTTAAGGGGTCGGTTTAAAAAGTGTACTTGTAGAAGAAAACTGTAATATGAACAATTTATATCCCCAATAGCAGCAGATGCAATTTTGAAAAAAAAATGATGCATGTGATGAATTATGAAAAAGAAAAGGGCAAATTGAAAGTAAAAAAAAAAAAATAATTTGGTACATATATATATAAATAGTTTATATATAGTAACGAAAATACTTATATATATAATTTATATATGTTCAGTTTAAAATAGTATATTTATAAAAAATTGTCTTCTAAAGCTAGTATGATTTTGAAAAAAAATGAGATTTTAGGGTTTAGCTTTAGAACGTGGGAAATGTGGAGACTTTTGGTAGAAATCTTGATGAAAATAAAGTAGAAGGCACGTGGGAGACAAGATTAATTAAAAAAATTGAGGAAAAACTGTGGAATGTTAGGTGTTGGACAGGTAGGGACCGAAAATGGGGGTTTGGCTTTAGGAAGAAGACGGAACTATGAAAAAATGTTGTTGGGGTATATATATGCCCGCATCTACTGATACTTGTTCACTTCTATTGGTAGAAGTCGACAAGTTCCTGTAGAAGCCTACTTCTACTTATATCTCATGAACACAAACCCAGAAATACCACTTAGGTAGAATTCTATCGGTACATCACTATGTACTACCAAAACAACTAATCAGAAAATGAAAAAAATACATGGAAAATGGTAAAAGAAAACAAATAGATAACATATGTAATGTAACACCCCAAACCCGGCCTAGACATTATGGCCGTATCTGGCAATGTCACACGATAGTGTTTTTGAAACCTCGTTGTTACGACGAAAAAATTTCATGTTATTATCCTTTGTTAGAACTTAGGAAGTCGTCTTTATTCATTTAAAACATTTGTTTTGAAACATTCCTCGTTGTGGAAGCTTTAATAAAACAATCTAAGTGATTAAGCATTTAGAAAATACTTTAACTTTTTGAAAACTGAATTTCCTACGACTAGCAGGTATAAATCCATAAAGTAAAATAAATAAATACCCAAATTTAAAACCAAAGTCCCAGAGGGTCCTTAAATTACAACCCACATAATCAGTAACAATCAAATTATAAATCGTAAATTGAAAAGCATGAAGTTCAAAAATTACTATGGTCACCACTGAGTCCTCCGTCGCACCGATTCGTCTAAGTTTGGGGATTACCTGTGCACATTAAACAAAAAGGGTGAGTTTACATAAACTTAAGGTGTAATCCCGTAGAAACAAACAAACAATCAGTAATCACAGTGCATAGTTGAGCAGTCTTGGGCTTAAGCCCTTTTCAGTATCAGTGACAATTTGGGCCTTAGCCCATCTCAGTACAATGTAAAAAATGCAGTAGGGCCTTAGCCCATCATAGTATCAGTAGCAGTAACAGTTATGTAGTAGCAAAATCTTACCCAACTAGCCTTTACACACCATCTCCGTCCAACCCTACACTCCATGTGGGGATATAATCAACCCACCTATCCCTACACTCCAAGTAGTACCAAATGCAGCACAAAATAGGAGTTTGCAGCTGGGTTGCCAGTAAATTAGACTTAAAGCCTTTCAGTACACTTCCTCCGCATAACAACCCCCAACCCAATGCAATGCAACATACAATGGATGATATGCTATTAAGAAATTTTAGTAGATATATTCAGTACAGATATTAACATGCTCAGTACAGATATCATTTAGTCAATTTCACACATTTAGGGGTCTAAGTAGCGCTTACCGACCTTATAGTAGGTTCAAAGTCAACTTGGGCGACCCATGCAACCTTAGAAGCATTTCGGTAAAAATGGGCTCACACGCCCATGTGATCTGCCCGTGTGGGCCTGTAACACCCCTAACCCGTATCCGTCGGCAGATTAGGGTTACAAGGCATTACCGAACATAACATATTCACACATTAATAAGCATGCCTCAAAGCCATACATAACATATTTTAAAATATATATATAAACACAAATCATATGCTCATTATTAAAATGGTTTTTGAATACTTAATAAATAATCAAACAATTTAATTCATATTTATACATGTGCACTTAATAGACTAAACAAATCATATCACAAAACTTTATGTCCAATATAAAGCGACATTGGTAATGGTCTTACATTTACATATAATTCATTTAAACAAATATGATTTAAGGCTAATCATACCTCTTTTCTAGTCACAAAACCATGCGCATATGACCATATTAATTTTAACCATTTTGAAAACAAATAACAACTAAGAGTACACTCAATTCACATGCCAATTTACCATACCTAAATTACAAAAGTATAACCAAAACACCAACCAAATTTTAATCATAATCCTCGTCCAACATTAGCCATTAACTATGTACCAAAGTAACAATCAGCTTATCCATTAATTCACATCCATTTTACTATTATACCAATCACCATTTTCGATCACATTTAATAAGTTCATAGTATACTTAGTTTACTAGCATATTATTTTAACATACACGACATTACCAAACATATACATTTATACATATATGATACATATAAAAGGGACTTTAAAACTAAACCAAATATACATCTTTTATTATTACAACTTTATGCATATAAAACCATATCTATTTGAGCCATTTTAGAACTCTTATACTCAAGCAATACATGCCAAAAACTAATTTTGCATACCCGTTAACTTGAACCTAAAACCATTGCCGAATACTCATGTACATATTACCTATCATTTCCAACACATAAATCATGCCATAAAACACTTCTAAAACAACTTACCATCATGGCCAAATATACATTTAATAAGCATTGTTCCTTTACCAAATCAACTAACGACTATCACAAATATAAAACATATTAATATGTCAAACTCAATACGTTACATTTTTAGTCAAGTCGAATATTACAATCATCCACATTTAATCTATACCACTATCCAAAATTTTTTTTAAATGAACTAACCATAATGTCGATTGTATATTATACTTAGCAGTTCTCATTGCCAAATCACAAAATCAAACATCATAAGCATATTCACCATAAAACATACCTCCAAAATGAGTTGAAAACACAACCAAATAAACACAAACATTGACATTATGCTCAAGCCATTTTCGCATGGCTAAATATAAATACATACTTCAAGTTCAAACATACTATCTAGTCTATACATGCCATAAATTCAAAGTTCAAACTTATAGAATACTGAAAAGCGATGATAGTGTGACGGATTTCCTTGACGATCCCTGAGCTCATAAATAGCTTCCAAAATCTATAACAAAAAAAAAAACCAAAGAACATACACACAGAGTAAGCTTGAATAGCTTAGTAAGTCATAAGCAAATAAATCATTTCAATGACATTCGTAATTCAATTTAATTAAATCAAATCATACTAACCATAACCACATTTACAATTATCAAGCTCGCAACTTCATATATCAATACATATACTTTAGCATTATTTTTCCACTTGGCCGAATACATATATATATTCATAAGCATATTTAACTCTCACTTTCATAATGCACATTTCATATATTCATATAAAGTATATACTTACCTTACTGCTCAATCATTTAACTTAGTACATACCTGACTTTTTAACTCGATTTCACATTCGATCTTAACTCGATATTGCCCTTTGAACCATTCGGAATTAATAAGGATACTTAGATAGTCGAAAAGCTCGTACAATGCCAACGCCCCAGACGTGGTCCTACATGTAATCACATATCGATGCCACTGTCCCAGACAGGGTCTTACACGCAAATCACAAATCGATGCCAACGTCCCAGACGTGGTCTTACACAAAATCACATGTCGGAATCCTATGTAATGGCATATGTATCCTAACTATTCCCAAGGTTCGTACGGGGCTTTCGAACGTCGTAACTCAAATGATTCAAGCTCATAAATATTGCTCCCATACTTAATTCAATTTGGCATATACATATACACAAGTAATAATTCAATTCGGCACTATTAAAATATACATACAATCGAATTTAACGACATTTATTTACTTATAAACTTACCTCGGACAAAGACGAACAAACCGGGACGACTATTCGGCAACTTTAGATTTCCCCCGATCCAAATTCGATTTCCTCTTTTCTTGATCTAAATTAATAAAAATTTATCTTGTTTATTAACATATTCATTAAATTTAATCCAAACACACATAAATGGGAAAATTACACATTTGCCCCTAACATTTCACATTTTTCACAATTTAGTCCCTATTTCACAAAACACAAAATATTCATAATTTGACCACACCCATGCTTGGCCGAATTTCACTAAGGTCCCTAGCAGCTCATTTCTTTCATTTATTTCACAGTTTAACCCCTCAATTTGCAAAATTCACAATTTAATCCTAAATAGGCATTTTTATTAAAAATCACTTAACTAAATTTAACAATCTAACAACATATATTTATTTTTCATCATCAAACACCAAATCCATCAAGCTATGAACAATGGCTATTCATGAATATATTATCAAATTCACAAATTCAAGCATGGGCTAGCTAAAACACAAAGCAATGATCTCAAAAACGTAAAAATTATCAAAAACCGAGCTAAATACATACCTTAATCATGGAAAACAATGGTCGAACCTAGCTTATTCTTTTTCTTTCTTTTTCTTTGTTAAATTCGGTCAAAAGATGGACAAATGCAGGGCTATTTTAATTTATGTTTTATTATAATACATATTATTTAATAATTTACCATTATAACCTTTACAAATTAATATAAAAACTTAATAATGGTTGTCTACTTTCGTCCATACTATTATCTATTGGCCTAATTTCATTTTAAGGCCTCCATATTAAAAGAACATAGCTATAAAGCACTTTAACAAATAGCAAGCAAATTTTACAATTTACGCGATTAAGTCCATTTATAAAATTAAACAACCAATCGATAAAATTAATTCACAAAAAGTTCACACATGCATTCTAACATACTGTAAACACATAAAATATAATTAAAATATTTTTCTAACTCGGATTCGTGGTCCCGAAATTACTATTCGACTAGGGTCTAAATCGGGATGTTATAGGGCCCACAAGCTCATATGGCCCACTCGGCCCAAATTGGCCTTGGCCGTGTGATTCATTTTTAATGTAACCCATGCTAGCTAAATATTCATATATGTTTTCACTATTTACTTATATGTTAATTCAAAGCTGTCCACTTGAGTCATTGTCACTAAATTATTTATATCTTGAGCTATAGAATTCCAAATTAAGATATGCTTGATGTTTTTGAAACTAGACTCAAATATCTTTCTACCATAAAATTTTCAGAATTTATACCTTATCAAATAAGTACAGTAAAATATTCAAATTTATCCCTATTCTACTATTTGAGAGCTTCAACCTTTCCTTACAAAAAATATTTATCTCTTAGTACGGAATTTGGATGATGTTTCCATTTGTTTCTATTGAAAATAAACTCATTAAGGATTTAAAAATATAAATTTAAGCCCCTAATTATTTTTTTACGATTTTTGATGATTTTCCAAAGTCAGAACAGGGGAACTAGAAATCATTCTGACCTTGTCTCACAAAATTTATTATATCTTATATTTTACAATTCTATTGCTTACACTATTTCTTCCATGAAAAACTAGACTCAATAAACTTTAATTTCATATTTATTCAACCTCTAACTCAATTTCCACTATTTTTGATGATTTTTCAAAGTTAGACTACTGCTACTGTCCAAAACTATTTTAGTGCAAAATATTGATTTCCAAGTTTATAACACCCTTATTTCCTTTCTCTACAATTTTTTTCGCATCATTTTCTCTTATTTCTCTTATTTCTCAACAGCAAGAAATTTTGACTTTTTGTTGAATCCCATTTTCTGCATTTTGGGTACACACCTGGTATCGTTTCTGATGCGTAAGCACTCCTAAGCCTCCAGAACCTAAAAATCAACCAACATATCTCTAGATTAATCACTTAATTCATTTTTAATCAACCAATTTCGGAAGGAACTCGACTAAAAACTCAACAAAACCCTTACCTCGCTTGAGTAACCACGACTTCGCACAATCACAGCATCGATTCAAAACCACCAGCCTCTTGATTAACTTCTAAACACCAAAAAGGAATCCTCCTTTTAAAGATTAACCAAGAACGATTAACAATAGACAAGATCGTTACTTACCGAACACGCGCAACCAATGATGAACAATTGAATCAATTGGAAAAAAATTTTAACACCCTAACTCGTTTCCATCACTGGACTGAGTTATGAGGTAATATCAGACAGAACATTTATTTCAAATTTTTTTTTATCGGATGTATATACTTGAATACATTTATAAAACATCTTCAAGTTTATAAATATATAATATTATATACACACCTAACATAAAATACACATCAAAACTATTTTATTTTATATTTTTACTTGAACTAACAACTTATAACACTATCTCAAATTAAATATTATGACCAAGTACAATAGCAAAATTTCAAAGAATTACTTATATATGACTAACATGACCGACTCACCCTAATACACATTATCAAATTACTAAACATTTTCAACTCTCAAAACATATATATATATATACCACATGTAACTTTCATCTCTAAACGCATGACATAATAATCTAAAGGAATTTAAACATTGGCCAATAGAAATTTAATCTTACAATCATACTTATGAAAATTTACATACATCATGATAGACTCATTGACTATAGTCAAACCATTTCAAAAACATATACTCACAATCACATATACCATTCATTAACAGCATATAACCTTGTACCCAGAACGAATCTAAACTATAACTAAACATAACTGAATTCAAACTTAGTAGTTAAGCCATGTTCGCATGGCTAAAATTTACATATATAAATTCAAACAAAATACATATTAGCCTATACATGCCATAATGTTCACTTGAGATCAACTAAAAAAAATTTGAAATAAATGTTCTGTCTGATATTACCTCATAACTCAGTCCAGTGATGGAAACGAGTTAGGGTGTTACAAAAAAAGAGAAAGAAATGGAAGGGGGAAAATAATGGAAATTTCAGCAGCAACTAGGGGAAAGAATCGACAGAGGAGAGAAAAAAAGAAAAAGAAGAAAACGTCAGAAAAAGTTTGGGGAATTGGAGAGAAAACCGAAACTCTATTATTATATTTTTTTGCAACAAAATGATAATTAGATTATTTTCTGGTAACCTCTTCCCAATTATCTCCTAAAATCACTCCCTATTAACCCACTAAAACACAACTACTCAGAATTTTTCCCCAACACAACTCTTAGCCGAAATTGGAGCAAAAATACTGTCTCCACGCCATCACAGAGAATTGAACATAAGACCTCCAACACTCCAACACTCCACTTAACCACCAGACTAGTAGGCCCATTCTGATATAAACTTACCAATAATTAAACTTAAGCACTTTGCACAAGGTTAAGGCTTTATTTATAAAAATACCAAAATTTACCCAAGTAAGGCTTGAACTTGGGACCGCACACGCACACCCAGAACACTTAACCACTAAAGCAGATACACACTTGTGTGTCACACATATACGAAATCAAAAATTAAAATTTTGGGGTGTTACATGTAAAATCATATAATACCATGTTTAAACAAATACCTACAAGAAAATCAAGTAAAAAACATGTTTGAAGGCAATCAAAAGGTGGAAAAAAATTTAATAACATACTCAAATTTTGATCTATGACTCAAAATACTATCTAACTTAATTATATCACATAGTAACAACATTTCAAACTTGCAAGAATAAAGAGAAACAAGGAATTTACAACTTTACAAGTATAATCAAGTAATGTACACAAAGTATGTATAAAACAAAACAAGTGTCCAAGATTGTTAAAAAGATTATACAAGAAGCTTATGAAGGCTTGTTCGTTAGTCCTAACTCTCATTTAATTATCCAAAATCCCTCCTTATCTAAAGGCCTTGTAAAAATATCAACTAGTTGATGCAAAGTATCTACAAACTTTAGAACTATGTCTCCTCTTTGCACATGATCTCTAATGAAATGGTGTCTTATCTCTATGTACTTTGTTCTAGAGTGTTGGATGGGATTTTTGGTTAAACAAATAGCACTAGTGTTATCAAACCTTATAGGAATGTGATCCATATCAATTCTATAGTCAACTAATTATTGTTTCATCCAAAGAATTTGAGCACAACAGCTACCTACGGCAACATATTCCACTTTAGTTGTGGACAAAGCTACACTATTTTTTTCTTAGAGAACCAAGAAACAAGCATGTTTCCTAAGAATTGACATGTTCCGAAAGTGTTTTTTCTATTTAACTTGCATCCTCAAAAATCTGCATCAAAGTAAGCATGCCAACTAAATGATGAATCTTTGGGATACCAAAGTCCTAGGTTTGGAGTGTCCTTAAGGTAACTAAAGATTCTCTGAATGGCTTGAAAATGTGACTCCTTAGGAGATAATTGAAATCTAGAGCATAAACAAATGCTAAACATTATATTGGGTCTACTTGCGGTAAGATAAAGCAATGACCCTATCATAGACCTATAAAGTTTAATGTTAACACATTCACATCCTTTATCTTTATCAAGCTTTGTTAAAATGATCATTAGTGTTGATTGAGGCTTCAAGTCCTCCATTTTAAACCTCTTGAGCATTTCCTTGATGTATTTGGCTTGATTGATGAAGATGTCATTTTTAGTTTGCTTGATTTGGAGCCCCAAAAAGAAGTTGAGCTCACCCATCATGCTTATCTCAAATTCACCTTGCATAATCTTAGAAAATTCTTGAGAAAGAAGTTCATTAATAAAACTAAATATAATATTATCAACATAAATTTGTACTGCTAAAATGTCTTTATCTTTAGTTTTTATGAACAATGTGGTGTCTACTTTGTCTCTTCTAAAGCCATTTTCGATTAAAAATTTGGAAAGCCTTTCATACCAAGCTCTAGGAGCTTCCTTCAAACTATATAGAGCTTTGGACAATTTGAAAACATGTTTTTGAAAATTTGAAATTTCAAAACCGTGAGGTCATTCAACATAAACTTCTTCATTTGTGAAACCATTTAAAAAAGCACTTTTGACATCCATTTGAAAAAGTTTGAAATTGTTTGAACATGCAAAAGCTAATAACATCCTAATGGCTTCTAACCTAGTTATCGGTGGATAAGTTTCATCATAGTCTATACCTTCCTCTTGGCTATATTCTTTGGCAACTAATCTAGCCTTGTTTCTAACAATGTTCCATTTTCATCAAGTTTATTTCTAAAGACCCATTTAGTTTCTATAGTTGGATGATTACTAAGTTTATCAACAAATACTCAATTTCTTTCAAATTGATTTAATTCTTCTTGTATAGCCATTATCCAAAATTCATCATTTAAGGCAACATTAATATTTTTAGGTTTTATGCAAAAAAAGAAGCCAACATAATTACAAGTATTTCTAATTAGATGGATCACCAATGATGTGTCCATCCTTAACATATGAAAGCTCTCTTGGTTGGCTAGATTCTCTTTCAACGTGAGTTAGTCTTTAGAGGTCATTAATTTTGTGTTCTTGAACCAACTCACTTAGGTCTTGATCTTTATGTGATGCTTAATTTTGCTCAACTTGATATATTTCTACATCGTCAAAATCAATAGATTTCTTTCTAGAATGAAAGTTAGATTCATTAAAAATAACATGTATAGATTCTTCTACAATAAGGGTTCTCTTGTTAAAAATTCTGTAAGTTTTAGAATTTGCGGAATATCCAAGAAAAATACCTTAATCACTTTTGGCATCAAAATTTTCTAAATTTTCTTTTCCATTATTCAAAACAAAACATTTGCAACCAAAGGGATTAAAGTGGTTGATGTTAGGCTTTCTTCCTTTAAAAAGTTCATAAGGAGTTTTCTTCAAAATAGGCCTAACCGTAGCTCTATTTATAATATAACAAGAATTGTTTATGGCTTCTGCCCAAAAATATCTTGGCAAATTATTTTCACATAACATGGTTCTAGCCATTTCCTCTAAGGTCCTATTTTTCACTCAACAACTTCATTTTGTTAAAGGGTTCTATGTGTCTAAAAATTGTGACTAATACCATGTTCATTACAAAAATTATCAAAGTCAAGGTTTTCAAATTCTTTTCCATGATCACTTCTTACACTTGAAATTGAATGTTCCACTTGGTTTTGAATCATTTTACAAAAGTAATAAATTTTTCTAAAACTTCATCTTTTGAAAGCAAGAAGAAAACCCATGTATATCTAGAATAATCATCAACAACAACAAATCCATATTGTTTACCACCTAAACTCATAGTTCTAGTGGGTCCAAAAAGGTCAATATGAATAATTTAGACTACTCTAGATGTACAAACTATATTTTTAGATTTAAAAGATGATCTCCTATGTTTACCTTTAGCACATGCATCACATGCTTGATCAAAGTCAATAGGAAAGTTAGACATGCCAACAACAAGTTCATTTTTAATAAGCTTTGAAATAACACTCATGCTTGCATGTCCTAATCTTCTATGCCATAGCCAACATACAGTTTCATTATTAGCCATAAAGTAAATATTAGAGGGGGATATGTCACCAAGATGCACCATAAAAATACTACCTACCCTATGTCCTACAAAAAGAATCCTATTATTTATAATATCTACAACTTTGCACCCATTAGACTCAAATATTACTTTGAATCCCTTGTCACAAAGTTGAGTAATGCTAAAGAGGTTATGCTTAAGAACATTTCCATAAAGCACATTTTTAATGAGAGTGGAAGAATTTATACCTATAGGACCAATTCCTTTAATAAGCCCTTTGAAGTTATCTTCAAATGTAGCTTCTCCTCCATTCTTTGGCATTAGTTCCATGAAATGTCTTTTGTCACCGGTCATGTTTCTAAAGCATCCACTATCAAGGTACCATGAGTTCTTCTTAGAGTTTCTTGCCTTGAAGCAATGCTCTTCCTCTTACAAACACAAAGTTAAACTTTGGATTTTGGTACCCAAACTTTCTTGGATCTATTAGCACTAGTCTTAACAATTTTGTCCCCTTAGGAATCCATTTCTTTAAAGCATCCTCATTTTGATATATGTTTAATTCTTTTGGAATCCACACACTCTTAGTGACACTACAGGAAAATTGGGTTTTAGCGGCGTTTTTAGCGGCGTTTTATAAAAAAACGCCGCTAAAAACAGAGCAATAGCGGCGCTTTTGGTAAAACGCCGCTAAAAGTCAGAGTATTAGCGGCGCTTTCGATAAAACGCCGCTAAAAGTCGAGCATTAGCGCGCTTTTGGTAAAACGCCGCTAAAAGTCGAGCATTAGCGCGCTTTGATGTAAACGCCGCTAAAAGTAGGAGCATTAGCGCGCTTTCAGAAACGCCGCTAAAAGTCGAAGCATTAGCAGCGCTTTCGGTAAAACGCCGCTAAAAGTCATATTACTCCTAAAACCCTAAACCCCCAAAAAATCATGAACACTAAACTATAACCTCTAAAAACCTAAACCCCAAAATACTAAACTATAACTTCTAAAACCCTAAACCCCAAAAAACATCACATGGATGTTGATGTGTATATACATATATATTAATGTAAAAGCTTATGTTCATAATAAATTATGGAAGCAATACTTAATATTGATTAAATTTATTTTTTGGTTTACGGTTTAATATTTAAGGTTTAAGGTCTATAGTTTAGGGTTTTATGGTTTAAGGTTTAATGGCCATGGGTATATAGTATGTTAATCTCAAGTGAATCATATTCAATAATTAAATCCTAAACCCTATAATTAATTTAATGGATTGAAGGGATATTTTGTGGAAAACGTTTTAAATGATAAGTTTACCTTTTAAATTTTATTAATAGTTTTTTGTTTATACTATTTTAATATTTATCTAAACTGATTAATTAAAATATTTATTTATTTATACGAACAAAAATTCTCTGCACTCATTTGTGTCTCCACGTTTTTTAATTGTAACTCATTTTCTTTTTAAAATATATATTTGCGTCTCTCAATGCTTTTTTCTTTTCTTTTACACAATTATTGATATAACATCATTTTATATTTATATATTGCATGGATACATAAATATTTATATTTATTCAATATAAAAATATATTGATGCATTTATTTTTTTAAATGTGTATGATTAAATCAAAATTAAAGTTTCAACTAAATCAAAATTAAAGTTTCAACTATACATTTAAACCACAATTATAATTTCACGTCTACAATTACACATTAAACCGAAATAAAAAATAAACTCAAAAAATAAAAAAATTAAAAATTAAAATTTAAAAATAAAAAATTAAAATAAAAAATAAAAAATTTAATATTTTAGTCAATATTTTAATTAAAAAGTTCAATATTTAAAATTAAAAAAATCCAGAAAGATAATAATCTCAGCACAAAAATTTTGAAAGAGAAATATAAAAAAATATGTTAAAAATGAAAAAAAATTAAAATTAATCAACAGTGGCGTTTTTAAGTAAAACGCCACAAAAAATTAAGCTATCAAAATCCCCAATTTTTGATTAGCCGCTCGTTTGTCCCAAAATCCCCCAAATAACTCTCAAAATTTGCCCCCAAATTTCCCATTTCTAGCAACACCAAGTCAATAGACCATAGCTACTCCTTTTCTCTCGATCTGTTAGGGTTTCATTTTGGGAGTATAATCAGTGGATTCGCTCTGCCTTTAAAGGAGGAGCATAAGATCTTCTTGCAGAGGGTTTTGATTCCGCTGCACAAGCCAAAAACTTTGGGAGTTTACTTTCAACAATTGTCTTATTGTGTCACTCAGTTCATCGATAAGGACCCGAAGCTATCTAGTATAGTGATAAAGGGGCTATTGAAGTACTGGCCAATAACAAACAAATGTAAGGAGGTGATCTTTCTCGACGAGTTGAAGGATATTTTGGAAGAAATCGACATGGTGGAATTCCAAAAAGTTATGGTCCCATTGTCTTGGCAGATTGGTCATTGCATTAACAGTTTCCACTTCCAGGTAAATTTCTCTATACCTTAATATGCTCACTTTGCATCTCATTATTGCCTTGATTATACATCTTGTGCCTAGTATGTTCTCATCCTTTTACGATACTGCCTTAAAACACGCATCTATTAACTTGTTAAGAAATGTAATGACTAGATGTTATCTTTGAATCGAATGATATGTTTGTGACACTAATCTACCATACACCATCATGTTTGAGTTTTGACCGTATGAGCATAACTCGGAAAACTCTCGGAGGGCGGTGTGAGGCCTTGATTTAATGAGTTACATAATGTCTAAACTAAGGGTTCGTACCTTTATGGTTGGCTTAAATAAGACTGAGCTTAGTTATATCTCTATGTTTGACCTGTAATGACTAGATGTATCTTCTAGTCTGATGATATGTTTTATGATTTGACACTGATCTACCATACACCACCGCCATATTTGAGTTTTGACCAGAAGTGAGCATAACTCGAGAAAACTCAGGGGTAGGCCCCAATTTAACGAGTTACATAACGTCTAAACTAAGGGTTTGCAGCTTTACGGTTGGCTTAAATAAGACCGAGCTTAGTTACATATGTTTGACCTGAATGTAACATACGTCGGTCAACTCCGTGCCCAGCGATAGTTTTGTGGGGACTTACTGATGTCTTAAAATGAGGGTAGCTATTAAACTTTTCAGTTACATGTCTTTGTTTTACAACAATTGAGATGTCTAGATAATGTCAGGAAGATGTTCATGGATATTGATGATGGGTTTTTCATGTCTTGCCTTATTCATTTAAAGGAAGAAAAAGCAGAGCTAAGCAAATCCTCCGAGAAACGAAAAAAAAGCATGGGAGCGGCTAGAAAACACAGCTAATCACCGGCCACCAACAACTAGAAATACTACTGCTCTGGTAACTCATTCGGCAACCTCAATCTCGTGACGTGCTTGATACTACAATGCATTATTGCTGAATCCCTACATCCTTTAAATGCAATATGTGATGCTTGGAATGAAGCTATTCACAGCTTCAGTTTGTTTTCGTCTTCTAAGAAGGTATTTACTTGTACTTTGCTAAGTTTGTCCATTATGGAAGAGGATAGAAGTTCTTGCATGATTTTGTTGCTCTCCTTGGTCCTTTATGTATATATATTCCTTTATTGTTTTATGTATTTTTGTTGTAGATTTCATAATTATCGCTCAGAATGATCTTTGGGTTCAACTTAATTTGTTGGTTCTTAACAAGTTTTGGTGTTAATTTTGACTTCACATATTTGGAATTCGGTCATGCTGATTTTTTTTTCTTTTTTAATAACACTAGTAGCCAACAGTTAACCTTACTGTGAACATCAATTGCTCTATCCTTTTGGTATTGTTTTTATATTGTTGTGTCAATTTTCCCTTGTAATGTGCAGCCATCTTGAGAGGACTACAATTCTAGTCGTGATGTGAACACTATTTTCCTCTTAAAGGTATTCATCAGCAGATTATGTTTTCTTTGAATATAGAAGATTAGTTAATAGAAAATGCTGTCCTTTCACGCTTCCACCTCTCTTACTGGGGTATTTGGTTTCTATGATATTGTAGAAACTTGATTCTAGTTTCTCCATTTTTTTCCTATTTCACTTGCTTAGCTCTGATCTTCTGTAATAAATTCACAACTGCGTTTTCAAACTCTTCGTCAATGGATTCCTTCCCAAGATCTTTGAATCCCAACAAGCACCTCAGAGAACAGTTAGTTAATCTCTTTTTTTTTTTCTTCTCAAATTTCCCAATTTTTTAAATTTAATCTTCTAATTGCAAATCCTATTGATTAAAATACTATAACCTACAGATTCGTGAGCATTTTGCTTGGATCTTCCATGCTTGAAGTCGCCACTCTTTTGAATAATGTAGCTGTAAGTTTATGGACACTTCAATTTCATTTTTATTTGTTTTATCTCTCAAATAAATGTGTGTTATTTTTAAAATTTCTTTTCAATTTTATATTCAAACTCTAATGCTTTATGCACACACTTTCTGCTTCTTAGACAAAGAATGGTAAAGTTATCGATTTCTTTGTCTCTAATTGAAATGATTTCTTATATTAGATCAAGGTTCTAATGCCCCTGAAGCTTATCATATCGGTTGCTTCTCGGATAACACGTAAGTTCACTCTACTTTCTGTTAACCAAGGTATATTAGCTAAAGCTAGGAAATAGAAAGATCAAATTGATACTAGTGAGTGATGAAAACAAGGTTTCTATATTTACTTACTTTAGGTGATCGAATGAGAATGTTTTAGGACATGTGTATTACATGATGTGATATGCAAATATGCTTATGTGTATGTATGCATGCTAAAAAAAGACATGGATTTAATTATGTTCTGGCATTGATTTTATTTATGCATGCTTAATTTAGTAAAAATGTTGTGTATTCATGGAATTTTTGCAATGATTCTTTTTATATAAAAAGTAAAGGAGCATTCTGGAATTAAGATGAAATGTAAGATTTTTAGAAGCAAATTAATCAATTAATACTTTTAATCACATGTATTAATCTATTACAATTTATTCTTATTTTGTTTTATTTATATACATAGTTTCCACAGGAATGAAATTTGATAACATTAATTCATGAAATATGATAAACCCTGTTTTATATATATTCGAAAGCTCGTAAGAAGGCACTCATCGGATCATGTAAAGTTTTGTTTTGGCTGCTAACAACGAAAAGGTCTTCTAATTCTCTCATCAAATGGAATTAAAAAGATGAAGTGAAGCTCTCTATCAAATAACTTGTTCACTTAAATTCATTTTACTTGCCATTATAGATTTTGAACTACTTTAATCTCTCTCGAATCGTTAAAAAAATTAGCTTGTTTTCTTGCTTGTGTCCGCCATTCCAATCTTATCGTGGATGATGCAATATGTGCCTTCCTATGTGATAATAAATTTGAAACCAAATTCCACAGCTTTAGCTTTCTTTCATGTTTGATGTGCTAGTATCTTTAGGTTATCTTTGAATGAGAGAAATGAAATGATTTGTTTGGTTGGCTTGATATATATCTATATTTAATGGTAATTGGAGATATGTTTTGAGTGATTAGGAATATTATTCCCTCCTGGTGCATACATCTGAGGTTTCTATTAGTAGTAGTAGTTTTAAGTTGGTTAAGTATTTGTGAGGCAATAGTGTAACTTTAAAAAGTCAATCAAATAGTAAAATGCATTAAGGTGAGTTTCATGCATGGCCTCGCTTATTAACATCATATTCCATAAAAGTATAGAAACCAAGAGAGCTGATATTGTTGGTTAGGTGAGTAGGGTCAAGCCTCTCAGACCAAGCTAATAATTTATTTTATTAAAATAATTTCTTTACACCAAATTAATGGTATTAATTTTAATATTCTCAAGTCATACCTGATCTGAATTTGATTATTTGTTTTGGATAATGGAAGCGTTTGCAATTCTGCATGCAAATAATTTTTATATTGTATTATTATCACTGATTTTATAGATTTAGAAATATATATAATATAATTTCTTATTTCTTAATTCATCAATTTTTTTTATTTTAATTTCTCAAACAGATATAAGTCATAATCGTTGTCAAGTCAAGATTTATATTGAATCAAACTAATTTAATTAGATACAATTAATTTATGAAAATTTAATAATTAATTTAAATCTAAAAAATAAAATAAGGAACAATCAAACCAACTGGTTTAACCTGTGGTCTAGTTTCTTTAACATTGGCATTTATGTCCTTTAATGTCAAACTTCTACATTTATGTCTTTCATTTTGAATTTTTAGAGATAGTAGTGTCAATCAATTCTTTGTCCCTTGTTATGCTATTAGTTCCTTTGTTTTGCATTTTCTTTTTTTCTTTTTTTGCCAAAGCCACTCGTCTCAGGTGTCATGTTTTTTTATGCATTTCCTTGGCTATGGGGTTTTGGCTGGGTAGTTATGCACTATTTATTTATTGAAAGTTGAAATCGATGCCTGCTTTATGAATGCTTACATGCATGGCAAGTCGTTGTTAGCCTTTCTTTCTATTATGTTTGTTGCTTTGTATTAGCATTCTCTATGCTACTTGCCCTGCAAAGTTCCAAGTTTCCATTTTTATTAAAGATGGCAATCGGGTATTTGGAAATGTTAATTATCTGATCTTTGGCAATTTTGCCCAGCAGAATTAAGCTAATTTTATGGTTCTATCTTTAATTAATGCATGACTGAGCATTGCTTCCTTTACAGGTCAGTTTCTTGTTTCTTTGTCATGGATGGATGTATTTATTGGAAAATGGGACAAAGTAACTTAATACAAAGAAATTTTACATTTTATTTTCTATGCCTTTTAGATCACCTCTAATTTTAAGATTGATTGCAAATGCCTTTTTTCATTTTTTACAACTTTTTCTGACCAACAATTTATTTGTTACATATATGTTTTATTTTATTTTAATCGTTAATTGTATGTCACTAATGCTTAATTGTTATAATTTTTACATAAATTTTTTTTTTTACTCGAGGCTAAGAAGTTAGCATCACAATATCAAAAGGAAGCGGACAAATGCAATTCAGTATGGAGGCGCATGAAGAAGTAAGGGAGAAAGTCAAAGAAGCACTATCGGCTCAAATGAAATTAACAAAGAATGTGGGAAATAAGAGCTCATCGTAAAGGGTGGAGAGAAAAGGTCGCCAAATCTAATGCATTTCCTTATTTCATTTAAGTAACTTCATTATAATGTCTTATTTTATTGATATTTTTATATTTAATCTAGTTTTTATTATTTACTTTAGTTTTGATTCTAAATTTTTATTTTTATTTTAATATTTAAGATAACTTGAGTTCTAACTTTTAGATTTTAATTGTGTTATTAATTTATTATTTTAAATTCTAAATTTAAATTCATTAATTTTTGTATTTAGTTTTAAAGTTAAAATTTTAATAGGAAATTTTTATATTTATATCATTCAATATTTTGATAATGAATTTTAAATTTTTTATATTTTTCACAACTTTTATAATATTTTTTTTTTTGAATTTCATGACCTTTAGCGGCGTTTGTGGGAAAAGCGCCGCTAAAGGTCATGACCTTTAGTGGCGTTTTGGAATAAGCGCCGCTAAAGGTCATGATCTTTAGCGGTGTTTTTTTCAAATAAACGCCGCAAACTTTAGTGGCGTTGGAAATAACGGCGTTTTTAGCAGCGCTTGGAGAAACGCCGCAAATAGTTTTAGTGGCACTTAAAAGCGCCGCTAAAGGCCTAAAAAAACGCCGCTAAAAGTTAGTTTTGCTGTAGTGTGAGTTTGCTCGTAAATGTGAGCTTCTTTAAAAAACATACTTGTCTATCAGGCCCCTTTTTGTGACAATGTATGCATAAGAGTGAGGCATCATAAACATAGCTTGGTTTCTCAAAGAAATTTTTAAATTTGCTTTCTTTTTTGTAAATTTACAAAACCTAAGTCTCTCTTGTCAAAGAAGGCCCTTTAAGATTCAAACATGTCATTTAGTTTTTGTTACCCCATATGAAACATAGAAAAGGAATTATGGAAGTTCTTATTGTAACAGCCTGATTTAGACCCTAGTCAAAATAGTGGTTTCGGGCCACAAATCTGAGTCAGAAAAATATTTTAATATTATTTTTATGCTTACAATATGTGAATTGATATCTGTGAAAATTCTGTAATTTAATTTTATCGTTTGAGTGCCCGATTTGATAAAAGGACTAAATCACGTAAAGTGTAAAGTTACATGCTATTGTTAAAGTGCTATATTGCTATGGATTTTATAATGTAGGGTCCTTATGTTGATATTAGACCATTAAATACATGGGTGGACATATATGGACAACCATTATATAATTTTAAAGGTTATTCATTAAGGGCAAAATGGGAAATTAGTTAATAAAGGTTAATATAATAAAACAAAATAAGAATTTGGCTTTATTATCATCATGTTTAGCCGAATGTTAGAGAAAAAGAAAAGCCATGGATGTGTTTTAGGGTTCGACCATGTTGAAGCTCAATTAAAGGTCCATTTTTGTTCCGTTTTAGATAAATTCTATATTTTTGAGATCGTTGCTTTGTGTTTTACAAAGCCCATGCTTAAATTTTAGAATTTGATGATGATTTCATGAGATGAAATTGTTGATTTTATGAGCTTTGTGATGTTAGTTGATAGAAAATGAAAGATATGTTTTGGGTTAGTATATTTTGTCTTTGAATTTTTGATGAAATTGAGTAATTTAGACTAAATTGTGAAATTTATAAATTGAAGGACTAAAATGTGAAATAAATGAAATATGTAGGCTTGTATGAGCTATATGAAAATTTGTCTAAGCTTTTGTAAAAGGAAATTTTTCATATTTTGTGATTTTTTGAAATATGAACTAAATTGCGAAAAATGTAAAATGTCAGGGGCAAAAGTGTAATTACCCTATTTATGTGTTTTGAGATGAGTTTGATTGAATATATGATTAAATAAGTTGAATTTTTATTAAATTAGATCAAGAAATAAAAAAATTGAATTTGGATCGGGGAAAGTCAAAAATTATCGAATAGTCGTTTCGGTCCGTTCGTGTCTGTACGAGGTAAGTTCATAAGTAAATAAATGTTGTTAAATTCGATTGTATCTGTATTATATGTGCTGAATTGAATTATAATAAATATATTTGTATATGCTGAAATGAATTAAGGATTGGAGTACTAGCTACGAGTTTGAAATGATAGAATTACAAACCATAGGAATGGTTAGGATACATATGTCATGACATAGGACTCTGATATGTCTTATCGTGTAAGACCACAACTGGGACATTGGCATCAATTTGAGATTTACATGTAAGACCATGTTTGGGACATAGGCATCGTATATGATTTCGTGTAAGATCCTGCAGAGATAGTGGCATCGATATTTGATTACATGTAAGACCACGTCTGGGATGTTTGCATTGTACGAGCTTTCTGAGCTATCCGAGTATCCTTATTGATTCCGAATGGTTCAACGGGCATTCTGAGAAATACGTGATTAAATGAATGAATAATCGATTCAGGTATGTGGAAATGTGTTCAATATTTGTTAATGAGAAGTAAATATAAGTGCAACTGATGATATGTTATATAAGTATGAGAAAACATGTTATATGTACAAATAAATTGGGAATATGTGAAATGTATATTAACTATGAGGTTTGTGATAGTAAGAATTATACCCGATTCATGTACGTGTGATTCGTTTATAAAATTCAAAGATGAAATGTAAGTATGTATCATATGACCATATGTGAGATATATGATAACAAATGATATGAAGGTATACAAATGAATGATGTGATATATACACTCGTTATATGAAATTGTGGTGTTATGTTTAGGACATGAGGATTATGAAACATGAAATATAGCTTGATGTATGATTATTTGTTCATTGATAAATAAGATAATTGGAGTTATCTAATGTGGTTATATGAAATTACGAGTACAATGAATATATTTTTGGTAGAGATTTGTTAAATTTGGTTTAGTAATATTGAATTATAAATGTCATTGAGATGATTTATTTACTTATGGCTTACTAAGCTTTCAAAGCTTACTCTGTGTGTTTTTCCTATGTTTATAGAGTTTCGGAGACGTGCTCGAGTTGGAAGTCGTAGGAGATCTCATCACACTATCTGGTTATCGCTTCGGTAAATAAAAACTTTAATTTTTTGGTTATGTGGCATGTATAGGCTAGAAGGTTATGAATATGTTTTGTAATGTGTATATCTAGCCATGTGATATGGCTTAGTTATAGATGTGAATATGAATGAATTTTGTTATATGTTTTTTGTTCAAAATTGGTATGTTTTGATGCACTCTTGAATGATCAAATGAAATGGTCAATTTTGGTAAGTTTTGGTATGTGCTTATTTGAGGAATTAGTAAAATTATGGTATGAGATTGAATGAAGTATATTAAGGTATGAAACATATGTTTTGGTATGAAATCGACTTATGATTTGGTATGATTATGGTATAGTTATAAGAATGAACATGGTGGTTTATGATATGGCATGAATGATGTACGTTTTGGTATGGAAATTGGCTGAAATTATAGTCCAAATGTGCTTGGTTTGATGCTTGTAGGTTTGACCTAAATTGGATGGCAAATTGGCTTTTCAAATGGCCTATTTTTGTCCACACGGGCAGAGACACGGGGATGTGTCTCAGCCGTGTGCGACACACGGTCATGTTGCACGGCCGTGTATCCCCTGGGATACCCTATTTTCAAATGGCCTATTTTAAGTCAATTTTGACCACGGCCAAGGCACACGGGCGTGTCCTGAGGCCGTGTAAGCAAGTCTGCATGTATGCACTATTTTGACACGGCCTAGACACACGGGCGTGTGTAATGCCATGTGAGATACACGGCCTGTTCACACGGGCGTGTGACCTATACCATTTTGAAAATGTTTAATTTTTTGGAAAACTTTATATGTGTACGGTTTAGTCTCAGCCCCTTTCTAATGTATGTTTAAGGTCTCGATGACCTATGTAAAGGACTTAGTATTAATGTTTGAATTATGATGCTATGATGTTTATGTAAGGAATGTTAATTGTTTTGATTTGTTCGGTAACGCCTTTAACCTTAATCCGATGATAGATACAGGTTAGGGGTGTTACACTTATTCTTTAAAATCAAATCATCAATTTGAGCTTGCATATCATTCAATTTCTTTTATGTTACCTCTTTAGCTATGATTAGAGACTTATTTTCCTCTTTTAATTTTGAAATCATTTTCTTATATTTGGAGTTCATAGTCTCAAAATCTATAGCTTCAAATGTATATTAATTTAATTCACTAGAATTTAGGATTACCTTTGGTTCTTCAATAGCTATAAGACATAGGTTGACAACTTCATTGTCCTCATCACTATCGGATGAATTGCTATCGCTCCAAGTTTCCATAATGGCTTTCATCTTTTGTTTTAATACCCATTTCTTCTTCAATTGTAGGTAATCAAATTTAATATGACCCAAATTTTTGCACTCATAGTAAATGATTAGGTCCTTTTCCTTCTTTCTTGGTTCACCCTTGATGATGTCTCTTCTTGGGAATCTTTTGGCTTTGTTGAACTTCATGAATTTTTTGAATTTCTTAGCAAACATAGCCATCTCCTCCTCATCATCATATTACTAGAGCCTTCATCCTTTTCATAAGTTGTTGATTTGAAGGCAACTTTCACTTTCTTTGGAGCTTTTTTGATTTCTTGTGCATTGTGGTTGATCTTCATTTCATAGGTCAACAAGGAACCCATGAGCTCATCAAGTGAGAGTAAGTTGAGATCCTTTGATTCTTCTATTATTGTCACTTTAGGTTCCCAAGACTTTGGGAGACTATTCAACATCTCCTTCACCATCTCCTTGTTGGGATAGATCTTCCCAAGGGCTTTGAGACCATTGATGATGTGGGTGAAGTGATCGAACATCTCATTGATTCCTTCTTCTGGTTTTGCCTTAAACAACTCATAATCAAGGGTGATAAGGCTTATCTTGGACTCCTTAACTCTACTTGTCCCTTCATGGGTGACTTCAAGCTTGTCCCATATTTCTTTTGCATTATCACATAAGGAGACTCTATTGTACTCATTTGGACCAAGAGCACAAAATATAGTGTGCATGGTTTTTGTATTTAATTGCACCTTCTTGATATCATTATCATCCCATTCACTCACTTCCTTTGGAACAATAACATTTCTGACCCTCTTTATTGGAAAGGATGACCCATTTGTAATTATCTTCCAAACTTCATAGTGGTTAGCTTAGATGAATAAATTCATTCTTATTCTCCAATATGAGTAGCTAGTGCCATTGAATAAAGGAGGCCTCATGGTGGAATGCCCTTCTCCCTTCTCCTAGTATGGTGGAATTTTGCTCTAATGCCATGAAGCAAATTTCTTGACTTGTGGCTTCCACCTTGGATATCTTGAGGATTTTTTTTTTGTGGTAAAATTGTTTCTAGAGTTCTAACTCTAATACCAATTTTTGAGATCGAAATACACCAAGAAGGGGATGAATTGGTGTATTAAAAGGTTTTCAAGAATTGGTAAAAATAAAACAACTCAAGCATTTATAGTGGTTCGGCCTCAATTGCCTACCTCCTCTACCTTAGCTTTCCTCAACTAAGGATTTCCCAAATCCACTAGATTTGAACCTTTAAAGACAAGGTTTAACCTTCCAAATTCCTATCTTTTCAAAGGTAAGATAGAACCACTTCCCCTTAAGGTTTCTACCCAAAACCTTAAGTAACACCTCAGAAATGAGAAAAAATAATGATGAATAAGATGATACCTCGAAAAGGTAGATAATCAACAATTAAGTACTCTCACATAAAGTTACAACACTTGAAAGAATGATAGAAAACTTAACCCATAGGTGTGTATAAGAAATATTTAGTAAAAGATTGAGAAAGATTGAAAATTAAGTTTTTGGAATTTAGGCACTTGTTTGTATTTCTTTAATGAGGAGCCTTGACCTTGTATTTAAATCCTCTAACAACCTTATCGACGTTTGTAGCCGTTAGACACAAAATAGAGTCGTTGCATCAATAAAAACTAGCATTAAAAGTAGTATGCAACTTCATTGTATCTGTAGAAAGGGACTTGTATCGGTAGAAGTCATTCCAAAATATGAAAATTGGGCTTGTTGTATCGGTAGAGGTCCTTTTGCACTGGTAGAACTCTGAGGGTTTCAACTGGTATTTGTAGAAGCCAACAGAGTATCGGTAGAAGTGCAAAGGAGGCTGAACTTTGGCTAGTGCCTTGACTTGTCTCGATAGAACTCTGGTTGTATTGATAGATTGAACCAGGGTATTGGTAGAGATTCTTGGCCAAAACTACATTGCATACTGAAGTGTGTTTTACCGATTGAAGTCAAGGTTGTATCGGTAGAACTCCCAGTTCTATCGATAGAATTCTGTAGACTTTTTAAGGTCTTTCCATCTTGAGTTCTATCGATACTTGTCCACATAAGTATTGGTAGAAATCCTTCATACTTCAAAAACTCGTTAAAAATTAAGTTAATTTAAGGCTTTTTAAATGTTTATCATGTCCAACACTTTGAAAATAATTTTCAAGACTTATAAACAATTTTTGAAAATTTAATTAGGGGATTTTTAATATAGTTTTTTTTCTATCAAAATACTTGAAAAACTAGAGATAACAAATTTATTTTATTTTTGACGATTAAAATTTTTGCTCTATCATTTTTTCTTATTTGATGAATTTTCTTCTTTTGTTTAGATTTTACCCTCCTATTACAACACTTCAATTTTTGTCTTCTGTTTGGTTCATTTCTCTCTTGTTTCATTGTTATCTAAGCCTCGAGTTTTCATTCATTCGTACTCTATTGATCTGTTGTTGGTTTCGTGTGCTTAGGAACATCGATAGCGTAATATATTTGTAACGGCCCGAATTTTGGGCCTAGAAGTTTAGAGATTTGAGCATAAGGGCAGTGAAAAGGCTGTACATAAGTGATTAGTTGTGCACTTTAGTGACAAGAATGGGCCTGCTGGTCTGGTGGTGGAGTGAGTGTTAATTAAGTTCAAGGTTTTGGGTTCGAGTCTTTGGGTGCGCATTTTTTTTATTTTGATTTGTTTTGGTTAATAATTATAATCATTGATAATTATAAATTAATTGTTTTAAGATTTTCTATTATAATTTCTATTCTTTTGTTTTTATTCACGTTCTCCTATTTTTCTCTGGCTCTTATGCTTTTCATTTATTTTTCTTTTTGCTTTTGATAATAACATTCAAAATTCAGTTTGCCTTGTTGGCTTCGAGAATTCCGCTCCTCTGTCGTCACCTCCAATCGCAAAAACAGGTGTGGGATTAGAAACCTTGTCCTTACATTATCGTTTTTGCAAAATTTCTTTTTCAACATATTTTGTTTATGTGTTAACTCGAAGATTTTGGGTTCTAGACATTGGAAGTGAGGAGAAACCGCCACTTTCTGATATATTTTTGATGGGGCAAAGATTAGGGATGATTCCAGTGGCTTAGATGGTGGTTTTGGACTATTTTGAGGGTGGTTTCGTGACCTCCCCGATGGCCACATGGGCGTGTGTCATGGCACATGACTGTGTGGATTTGGGTATTAGGGTTTCTGGTCAATTTTGGGTGCCACACGGCCTGGCCACATAGCCGTGTGGCCGATTTGGGGAATGTTATCGATTTTCACACGGTCGTGTCCCTTGGGCACGCGGGCATGTGGGTTTGGGAATTAGGGATTTTGAGATTCGAAGTCACACAGCTTGGCCACACGCTTGTGTGGCTGATTTGGGGATTTAGGGATCCCACACGAGCGTGTGTTTTAGAACACATTGCCGTGTCTAGTTGGCATACAGGCATGTGAGACCCTCACGCGACTGTGTCTACCCTGCACCTTATTTTAATGAAATTGAATAGTGAGTTACATGGCCTATTTACACAGTCGTGTCCCTACTTCACACGGGCGTGTGCCTTTGTCAAACAGCCATGTGTTACCCTTCACACGGGCGTTTGGACCCCCATACGGCTGGAGCACACGAATGTGTGGCCCTATCTTGCCAAGTTTTGGATTTTAGGTCAATTTAATTGTAATCACAACTCTATGTGTTTCAGCCCTTGGCTGGGCTTTATTGAGGGTAGGTATGACTTGATTTGGGCTTGATATGTGTGCACATGTATGATTTTGTTCTGACTTCAGTTTATGTTTTCATTGTAATTGGATGTGTGATATGTTAGGTACTGAATCTGAGTGTATGGGTGTTCATACTTCTATAACTAATTGATTGGTTGTGAATGACTGTCCGGAATTGCGTTCTGAATTGGTACATCTGAATACGTACATTTGCATACATCTATAAATATGCATAAACTATTTTGGGTGGAATTTTGAAGAGAAGGAAGATTTACGAAACTGGCAACTGATCTGCTGGTGATTGATAGCCCTATTACCCAGAGGGTCGTGGGTGGTCCCAATACCCTGAGGGTTGTGGACAATGCGAATGGTCATCATTGCCAGACAACCCAGGATGACATCATATCGGTATAGCGGATTATCGCATTGCACTGTATTGCATGTATATTAGGTACGCTACGTACCATTGACAGAACTGGCAGTTTGACTGCAACCTATCAGTATAGTGGATTACCGCATTGCACCGTATCATATGTACGTTAGCTACGCTACGTACTACTATCTGATTTGGCAGTTCATACTGCATGTCTGTACTGCAGTTTACCGAATTGCATAGTACAGTTGATATGCTAGCTTTGCTGCATAATATACGAGACTGGCAGTTTATCTGCACAATACCCAGAGGGTCGTGGACAATCCTGATGGCCGTCGTTGCCGGGAAACTCGGGATGACATTAGTTGGAGTGCAGGGTTGGATGGACTTTACGAGGTCCTGAGTGGAGTGATTGGTGGGACGAGCTTAAAGCTCTTATGAGAAGTGATGGGGGGATGGAGAGGTGTGCTGCCTGGATGGGTGGGAATTTTAGAACTCATTTGCATTCATATACATCTGATTGATCTGTTCGACTGAATTGAAACGTGTGAATGGTTGAGAATTATTGATACCGTTACTGAATGTGGTACTGTGAATAAATGTGTTACTATTCGAATGAAAGGCACTTGTGCCTATGGGAATTCTATAGACTCTGAACTGTAACTGTTTGTCTGTTGGAGAATTATGGTTACTGAGATTGAATGGTTTTGCTATTATGCAACTGAGTGTGTTTTTAATAAGCTCTAAGTTCTCATTGCATGCCACAAGACATCCGCTTTCAACGCATTTCAATCGCTTTTACGTATAACTCTGTAAGTGTGTTTCGCTTCTGAACTGCTTCTGGTTTTTTGTATCTAATTCTATAGTTAGATAGTTTTGATCACACATTGAGCTCGAGTAGCTCACCCCCTCTTTTGTTTCTCCTTTCAGGTACAGTTCTGGATTATGTTGATAGGCTCAGTACGCGGAGGTCTCGGATAGCTTCTGCAAATTGGAATACTAGTTTGTGTTTTCTAGTTTTAATCTTACATTTGGTTTTCGAACTGTAAACTTTTATAATACTGTGGTACAAATTCTATTTTGGATTTACATACGTGCAATTATTCTGGTTATTTTCAAACTATACTATAATTCTATTTGAGTTTTGAATTTCACTACAAGGGTTCAGTTTTTACTTAATAAGGTTTGAATGTTCTCAACTTATAAAGGGATTTTTTTTAAATTGCTCACGACCACTTTGGTGGTCAATGTTGTAACACTCCAAACCCGGCCTAGACGTTATGACTAAATCCAACGTGCCACATCGAAGTGTTAAAAACATTTTATATTTTTGATCTAGAAAACTTACTTAGAGTTTTAAAGGATGATTTCATTATAGGTTAAAGTGAATGGAAGCTGTGCACCAGGTAGGATGCCGAAAAAAGAGGAGGTGAGTCCATCGGACTGCTTAAGTACCAAGCTCCCTTCAGATCCAATCCTAGACATGCACACCGCCATTGCCACACCTTAACTTAGGGAATTTTATTAGAAAATCAATTCGTTTAAGTCCATTTAAAAAGGGTATTACTTTTGGAAAACGTTTTTGTTGTGAAAGCTTTGCTTTATTATTGTGATATTTTGAAATCAAGAAACTATTTTTGAAAACGCGCCTAAGGCTATTCAAATTCAATAATTAAAATAATATCATATCTATTCTAGCAAAACATATCAAAACAATTAAAAATAATTAAAGCAGCCTTATTACAACTTAAAACCCAAATCATAAAAGTAAATGAAAAGTTGTCCAAATCACCAGAAGAAAAACTGAATTTGCAAAATGTGTGGCCACTTCGAATCCCTCACAGCTCCAAGTCCACCGATCTAAGGCTCACCTATAAAGATGGGAAAAAGGGGGTGAGTTTGGAAAACTCAGTGTGTAAAATAAACCCCACTAGAGCCTATATCGTTTCAAGCTTTACTGGGCCTGAGCCCTATCCAGAAATTAGTGTTAACTGGGCCTTAGCCCATATCAATATTAACTCGGGCCATAGCCCTCACAAAGATCGTCGAGTATACCGGGCCCGCCCATATCAGTATCAATCTGGGCCATAGCCCTATTACAAGTCGACATATATTGGGCCTTGCCCATATCAACACAGTTGGGCCCATTTCAATACAGTTGGCCCATAACAAAACAGTCTCATATGATTAATGCATGATAAACCCATCCAACCCTGCACTTGCCTCCGTCCATCCCTACACTTCCTGTGGGGAATAAATCACCCACGCCATCCCTACACTTACAGTGTTAGCACTGGTTGCGGCACTAACTATAATCCGCAGCAAAGCTGCTTATATCAGAATATGTGGCACAGCCACTAGAACGAGCTCTTCCTCCATAGCAAAACCCAACCCCATGCAGTATGACATGTATGCAAAATATATCTAATTAACAAGGCATTCTTCAGAAAGGCAGTCAGATTATAGCGTAAGAACAGTTATTTACCCTCGAGGGGCGTAATCGTAAACTTACCCCTTTTAGAGGTATTACTGTAATTCTACCTTACAAAGGTATTTCAGTAATTTTATCAGTCTTTTTAGGGTTTCATGCTCATTACAGTTATTAACGTATTAACAGAAACACTTACCGAGCGTTTTTACCGATTTGGGCCCGTTGGCCTATTAACCTGATTTCGGCCCATTAAGCCCAAATATACCGAAGTGCACGAAATTGCGCACTCTGCAATCTTACTACTTGAGATTACCAAAATTAACAAACAACTATCTCACGAGCGCTCGCACGCTCGCAAGTCCACCAAAATGCCGGCTCTTCGACTTTTTGGCTTTTCGGCTTTTGCTGATCTAGTCTATAAGTGGGTGTCATTTACACACCTGTTTACGACGATATGCTGACGAGTTCCACACACGAGTTGCCTACAGTCAATCACTAATATGTTAACTATGAATCCAATCACAACTTTTATACAGAATCCCTTACCAAAAATTCGGCCATTAACATCTTAGGCACTAGCGATCCTACCTTTGCTGAAATTAGCGACTAGGTCTAGATCCAGTCGTTCCTCTTGTCCAGTCCTTCGATCAGCAACCTCTAAATCGCAGTATCATCATAATAAAACAATTATCACAACCCTTAGAGCCTTAAGCTCCAATCGACAACCTCCCTAAGCCTTTAAGGGTTTCGGCTTTTTTAAATCCTGAAATAAAGAATAGAATCGAAAACTTACCACCGGTTCCTTCGATTGATTATCCCACTTTAATTCCTATTCAATTCTGACGCAGATCTATTCCTCAAACCTTAGTAGGAATCGAACCTTAAATGGTCCAAATATTCGGCTATGCCCCTATGACTATGGGGTTTTTGGCTTTTTGAAACAGTGAAGAAAAGATGATATAGGAGGGTTTTACAATGGTTCTGTCGACAGGACTTTGGGGTTTAGGGGATAAGAGAATTTACCAACAAGATGGAGAAAAATAAGAAAGTTTGGCTAGAAGAAATCAGTACAAAATAAATATAGGCTTTCGGGATTTTGACTTTTATGGCAATCGGCTAAAAGGTTTAGAAACAAATGGTAAGAAAGATATATTAGTAGAAAGGTTTCGGCTAGAGAAGAAAAGAAGAAAACAAGAAGAAGAAAAGAAAAATAGAAGAAGAGAAAATGTAAAAAAAGGAAAATATAAATTTGTAATTTAACAAAACAAGAACCGATTGAAAGGGAAGAAAAATTGGCCAAATTAAAATACCCCAACTAACCAAAAAAGAAAAATGAATCCTAAGGGCCAATGATATATGGCACTTACTAGTTATGGCTGAATGAATTTATTTTGGCATAGTAATTCTTTCTAAATTCCAATTCCCTAATTTGCTCCTTGATTTTTGGCCAAATTCGAAGTTTGAATTTCATTCAAACTCCCAACCGATCAGCAAGCATCCTTATCCGCCCTTGCACCGCTCCAGCACGCTGCCAAGAGTCCTGATTAGACCCCAACTCCTTCCCCACGCGTGCAGCAAAAATCCTAACCTTACGTGTACGAGATGAGGCTCGAACCCGAGACCTCCGTCCGCCTTGCACCCTTGCGCCTTCGCCCGAGCTGCTGGCCACTGCACCACGCTTTCTCCTTTACTAATATATGGTTACAATTAATTGTAAACCTTACCTGCTGAAGCTTCGGTCCGCTTAAAAAATAAAGGAGAATTTTGCCTTCCCTAGAATTGAACCCATAACCTCTCGGCAGGCCTAGCACGCTGCTGCCACTGCACTGAACCTCTTTTCATGATATAATCTTCTCATAATTATTTTTAAACCTTACCTGCTTTAGTTCTGGCCCGTTTAAAAATAAAATAGAGTTCGCCCGTGCAAGGACTCAAACCTGCGCCCTCTCCATGTGCCCAGCATGCTGCTGCCACTGCGTCATAGGCACTCCTTGTGCTGGATTATGGTCGCTACCCTTCTTAAACCCCATGTTAACCCTAACCTAAATAAAAATAGCATGTTGCACACGCTAGGAATCGAACCCCAACCTTCCTTCCTACTGTCCAGCGTGCCTAACCACTGAGCCAGGCGTTCCTTCATGCTAAAACTCAGCCCAATTTATTAATAAGGCCTACGGCCCAGATTTCCTTAAGAGACCAAATTTAAGAATTTTGTGGCCGAACCATGGACTTTTCCCCACACTATAAGCCCTTTGTTATTTATTTAATTACTAAATTTAAACCATGGTGTGTAACTGACACCCTCTTATAGACTAGATCGGCAAAATCTGAAAAGCTGAAATGCCAAAAAGCCTGCATTTCGAGAACTTGCGAGCGTGCGAGCACTTGTGGGATTGTTTGTATCGATAATTTTGGTAACTTCAATGGTAAGATTGCAAAGTGCGCAATTCCGTGCACCTAGGTGAATTTGGGACTAGAAGTTTTGGGCCTTGAGCATGGGAGCGGTTGAAGGCAGCTTATAATATTTTTTTGTGCATGTAAATTTCGTTAATGAAGGCTTGTTTTAGTGGTTAAGTGTGCTGAGAAGTGTTGGAGAAGTCCTAGGTTCAAACCTAGACTCTAGCAAAAATTTTGGTTTAAGGTGTATCAAACCCTGGGTGTAGTAGGCCTTAAGAATATTGTTGGAGAACTTGTGCCACAAAAAGCCTTGTGGTCTAGTGGCAAAGTAGCGCCACATAAGAGGCAGGAAGGTGGCGTCATAGAGTTGGCAAGGAGGTCTAGGGTTCGAAACTCATGGCAATCAAAGAGCATTTATTTTGCTAACAGGGGGCGGCAAGAGTTGGTGTTGAATTTAAACTCTAATGATGGAGGGATCCCACATCGGGAAGCTAACATAAGAGTGGATGTGAAGCTGGCTTTAAATAGAGAGAACCATGAGGAGAGTAAATGTACCTTTCTTGGCTGATCCCTTTCACTTTATGGCATGCTCGTTTGGGTTGGACATCGGCTAAGAGTGCTCCGAGCGCGGATTAACTCCAGTCTCCTATCAGGTGTGTATTTCTCACTATTCTAGTTGTAGGATGGCTACTTCGGGCCGCGATGGGCCGAAAGGGGCCATGTGGGCCCAATGGGCCTACGGGCCCAAGTGGATAAGTTGTTTGATTGTGCAGTAAATATTGGACTAGGCTAGGTGAATCTCATATCTGTGGCTAGATTTGGGCTAAAAGGGCCACACGAGCGTATGGGCCCATTTGGGCCGAGAAGGGGCTTTTGGCCTATTCGTATTATTATCCCTGTTTAGAATACTTTAGTTTACTAAATTACTGAAATACCCTCGATTTGTAAAATAACCAAAATACCCCTGGTTTGTAAAATTACCAAAATACCCTTGGTTTGTAAAATTACCAAAATACCCTTGTAGGGTAGAATTATTGAAATACCCCTGTAGGGTAGAATTATCGAAATACCCCTGTAGGGTAGAATTACCGAGATACCTTTGTGGGGTAAAATTACCATTTTGCTGCTAGGGTGTTAAATGACCATTTTGCCCTTGTGGGCAAGGGACAGAATTGGACTGTGTGGTTGACGGATTTGATTGTGAATATATGTTGGTGATATGCATGACTTGACTGTGGTTGTTTGATTCAAATATGGGCATGATATCCTGACTAAAGGGGTAAGTTTTCGATTACGCCCCTCGAGGGTAAATAACTATTCTTACGCTATAATCTGACTGCCTTTCTGAAGCATGCCTTGTTAATTATGTATATTCTGCATACATGTCATACTTCATGGGGGTTGGGTTTTGTTATGGAGGAAGAACCCATTCTGGTGGCTGTGCCACATATTCTAAAATAAGTAGCTTTGCTGCAGATTATAGCTAGTGCCGCAACCGGGGCTAACACTGTAAGTGTAGGGATGGCGTGGGTGATTTATTTCCCACAGGAAGTGTAGGGATGGACGGAGGCAAGTGCAGGGTTGGATGGGGTTATCATGCATTAATCATATGAGACTGTTTTGTTATGGGTCAACTGTATTGAAATGGACCCAACTGTATTGAAATAGACCTAACTGTGTTGATATGGGCAAGGCCCAATATACCTCGACTTGTTATAGGGCTACAGGCCAGATTGATATTGATTTGGGCTAAGGCCCAGTTAACTCTGATTTTTGTATAGGCCTAAGGCCCATCTGGTACTGTCTGTTATAATGGGATAAGGCCCAATTGATATTGAAACTGTAAGTAGGGCTGGGGCCAGACTTTTAATTCTTTTATATGACTGACTGTCCCTTTTATAAAGTAGGGGATTACACACTGAATTTTCGTAAACTCACCTCGTTTATTAACCTTCCAGGTAATTTCCAGCCTTAGACGGATCGGAGCTACGAAGGGCTCGGAGGGAGCCACACACACTGTTTATGTTACAGTTTTGATTATTGGTTTTAAATTATTTTATGTGGGTTGTAGTAAAGCCGTTGTAATTTTCTGGATTTCTAATTTGGAATTTTATTTATTGTTCTTATAACTACTAGTATTAGAACATGGTTTTCCAAAGTAACTAGTATCTTCAAAACATCACGTATCCGCAATTATTTTTAAATTAAGCTTTCGCCAACGCCAAGATTTTTACAAAGTTGTTAAAAATATTATTTAGCTAAGGTTTTCTAACAAGGTTTAAAAAGGGTATAAGTTTTTAATTATTAAGAAGGGTTTTTAATGGAAACATGGTTTTCGAAAAACACTTCAATGTGACACGCCAGATTCGAGCCAAACTTCTAAGCCGGGTTTGGGGTGTTACATTTAGTGGTATCAGAGCCAAGTTGCAATAACTCGGCTGTGGATTGGGTTTTCAAAGGTTGAATTTCAGAAAACTATTTTCAACCACGTGGTCTGTTTGAAGTATTTCTCTTAAGTGTGGCACACCGAGTCTCCGGCGTCAAATTTGTAAGTCTTCTGAATACTTTTGTCTGTTTAGAAATTGAAATACTGTAGATTCCTTAGATACTGGTCTGAATTTAAATTTGGTATTTGTTTTATATGGATGTGATGTTTAGATATAGAAATTATATATATATGTGTGATAAATATGTGTCTACTTCAGTGAATAAGTGTTGTATGTCTAAGATGTTTCAAGTTCTACTTGAAGTGTGGTAGTGATAGTAGGATCAGAGTGCACAGCGGTAGCATAATGGGGTAGATGTTACACGACTACCCTATTAGATGGAAATTTCGGGGACGATATTTCCTTAAGGGGGTAGAGTTGTAACACCCAGAATTTGGGCCTAGAAGTTTTGGGCCTTGAGCATGGGAGCGGTTGAAGACAGCTTATAATATTTTGTTGTGCATGTAAATTTCGTTAATGAAGGCTTGTTTTAGTGGTTAAGTGTGCTGAGAAGTGTTGGAGAAGTCCTAGGTTCAAACCTGCACTCTAGCAAAAATTTTGGTTTAAGGTGTATCAAACCCTGGGTGTAGTAGGTAGGCCTTAAGAATATTGTTGGAGAAATTGTGCCACAAAAAGCCTTGTGGTCTAGTGGCAAAGTAGCGCCACATAAGAGGCAGGAAGGTGGCGTCATAGAGTTGGCAAGGAGGTCCAGGGTTCAAAACTCATGGCAATCAAAGAGTAGTTATTTTGCTAACAGGGGGCGGCAAGAGTTGGTGTTGAATTTAAACTCTAATGATGGAGGGATCCCACATCGGGAAATAACATAAGAGTGGATG
Organism: Gossypium anomalum; assembly: GCA_025698475.1. NCBI lineage: Eukaryota > Viridiplantae > Streptophyta > Magnoliopsida > Malvales > Malvaceae > Gossypium > Gossypium anomalum. The sequence goes on from CM046961.1 coordinate 75,009,554, forward strand.
TGAAGCTGGCTTTAAATAGAGAGAACCATGAGGAGAATAAATGTACCTTTCTTGGCTGATCCCTTTCGCTTTATGGCATGCTCGTTTGGGTTGGACGTCGGCTAAGAGTGCTCCGAGCGCGGATTAACTCCAGTCTCCTATCAAGTGTGTATTCCTCAATATTCTAGTTGTAGGATGGCTACTTCGGGCCGCGATGGGCCGAAAAGGGCCATGTGGGCCCGATGGGCCTACGAGCCCAAGTGGATAAGTTGTTTGATTGTGCAGTAAATATTGGACTAGGCTAGGTGAATCTCATATCTGTGGCTAGATTTGGGCTAAAAGGGCCACACGAGCGTGTGGGCCCATTTGGGCCGAGAAGGAGCTTTAGGCCCATTCGTATTGTTATCCTTGTTTAGAATACCTTAGTTTACCAAATTACCGAAATTCCCTCGAATTGTAAAATTACCAAAATACCCCTGGTTTGTAAAATTACCAAAATACCCCTAGTTTGTAAAATTATCGAAATACCCCTGTAGGGTAGAATTACCGAAATACTCTTGTAGGGTAGAATTACCGAAATACCGCTATCGGGTAGAATTACTGAAATACCCTTGTAGGGTAAAATTATCGAGATACCCTTGAGGGGTAAAATTACCATTTTGCCCCTAGGGTGTTAAATGACCGTTTTGCCCTTGTGGGCAAATGACTGACTTGGACTGTGTGGTTGACGGATTTGATTGTGAATATATGTTGGTGATATGGATGACTTGACTGTGGTTGTTTGATTCAAATATGGGCATGATATTTTGACTGAAGGGGCAAGTTTTCGATTATGCCCCTCGAGGGTAAATAACTATTCTTACGCTATAATCTGACCGCCTTTCTGAAGCATGCCTTGTTAATTATGTATATTCTGCATACATGTCATACTGCATGGGGGTTGGGTTTTGTTATGGAAGAAGAACCCGTTTTGGTGGCTGTGCCACATATTCTGATATATGCAGCTTTGTTGCGGATTATAGTTAGTGCCGCAAATGGAGCTAACACTGTAAGTGTAGGGATGGCGTGGGTAATTTATTCCCCACAGGAAGTGTAGGGATGGACGGAGGCAAGTGCATGGTTGGATGGGGTTATCATGTATTAATCATATGAGACTGTTTTGTTATGGGTCAACTATATTGAAATAGACCCAACTGTATTGAAATGGACCTAACTGTGTTGATATGGGCAAGGCCCAATATACCTCGACTTGTTATAGGGCTACAGCCCAGATTGGTATTGATATGGGCTAAGGCCCAGTTAACTCTGATTTTTGTATAGCGCTAAGGCCCATCTGGTACTGTCTGTTATAATGGGCTAAGGCTCAATTGATATTGAAACTGTAAGTAGGGCTGGGGCCAGACTTTTTATTCTTTTATATGACTGACTGTCCCTTTTATATAGTAGGGGATTACACACTGAGTTTTCGTAAACTCACCCCGTTTATTAACCTTTCAGGTAATTTCTAGCCTTAGATAGATCGGAGCTACGAGGGGCTCGGAGGGAGCCACACACACTGTTTATGTTACAGTTTTGATTATTGCTTTTAAATTATTTTATGTGGGTTGTAGTAAAGCCGTTGTAATTTTCTGGATTTCTAATTTGGAATTTTATTTATTGTTCTTATAACTACTAGTATTAGAACATGGTTTTCCAAAGTAACTAGTATCTTCAAAACATCACGTATCCGCAATTATTTTTAAATTAAGCTTCCGCCAACGCCAAGATTTTTACAAAGTTGTTAAAAATGTTATTTAGCTAAGGTTTTCTAACAAGGTTTAAAAAGGGTATAAGTTTTTAATTATTAAGAAGGGTTTTTAATGGAAACATGGTTTTCGAAAAACACTTCAATGTGACACGCCAGATTCGAGCCAAACTTCTAAGCCGGGTTTGGGGTGTTACATTTAGTGGTATCAGAGCCAAGTTGTAATAACTCGGCTGTGGATTGAGTTTTCAAAGGTTGAATTTCAGAAAACTATTTTCAACCACGTGGTCTGTTTGAAGTATTTCTCTTAAGTGTGGCATACCGAGTCTCCGGCGTCGAATTTGTAAGTCTTCTGAATACTTTTATCTGTTTAGAAATTGAAATACTGTAGATTCCTTAGATACTGGTCTGAATTTAAATTTGGTATTTGTTTTATATGGATGTAATGTTTAGATATAGAAATTATATATATATGTGTGATAAATATGTGTCTACTTCAGTGAATAAGTGTTGTATGTCTGAGATGTTTCAAGTTCTACTTGAAGTGTGGTAGTGATAGTAGGATCAGAGTGCACAGCGGTAGCATAATGGGGTAGATGTTACACGACTACCCTATTAGATGGAAATTTCGGGGACGATATTTCTTTAAGGGGGTAGAGATGTAACACCCGGAATTTGGGCCTAGAAGTTTTGGGCCTTGAGCATGGAGCGGTTGAAGGCAGCTTATAATATTTTGTTGTGCATGTAAATTTCGTTAATGAAGGCTTGTTTTAGTGGTTAAGTGTGCTGAGAAGTGTTAGAGAAGTCCTAGGTTCAAACCTGGACTCTAGCAAAAATTTTGGTTTAAGGTGTATCAAACCCTGGGTGTAGTAGGTAGGCCTTAAGAATATTGTTGGAGAAATTGTGCCACAAAAAGCCTTGTGGTCTAGTGGCAAAGTAGCACCACATAAGAGGCAGGAAGGTGGCGTCATAGAGTTGGCAAGGAGGTCCAGGGTTCAAAACTCATGGCAATCAAAGAGTATTTATTTTGCTAACAGGGGGCGGCAAGAGTTGGTGTTGAATTTAAACTCTAATGATGGAGGGATCCCACATCGGGAACTAACATAAGAGTGGATGTGAAGCTGGCTTTAAATAGAGAGAACCATGAGGAGAATAAATGTACCTTTCTTGGCTGATCCCTTTCGCTTTATGGCATGCTCGTTTGGGTTGGACGTCGGCTAAGAGTGCTCCGAGCGCGAATTAACTCCAGTCTCCTATCAAGTGTGTATTCCTCAATATTCTAGTTGTAGGATGGCAACTTTGGGCCGCGATGGGCCGAAAGGGGCCATGTGGGCCCGATAGGCCTACGAGCCCAAGTGGATAAGTTGTTTGATTGTACAGTAAATATTGGACTAGGCTAGGTGAATCTCATACCTGTGGCTAGATTTGGGCTAAAAGGGCCACACGAGCGTGTGGGCCCATTTGGGCCGAGAAGGAGCTTTAGGCCCATTCGTATTGTTATCCTTGTTTAGAATACTTTAGTTTACCAAATTACCGAAATACCCTCGAATTGTAAAATTACCAAAATACCCCTGGTTTGTAAAATTACCAAAATACCCCTAGTTTGTAAAATTATCGAAATACCCCTGTAGGGTAGAATTACCGAAATACCCTTGTAGGGTAGAATTACCGAAATACCACTTGTAGGGTAGAATTACCAAAACCCCCTTGTAGCGTAGAATTATCGAGATACCCTTGAGGGGTAAAATTACCATTTTGCCCCTAGGGTGTTAAATGACCATTTTGCCCTTGTGGGCAAATGACTGACTTGGACTGTGTGGTTGACGGATTTGATTGTGAATATATGTTGGAAATATGGATGACTTGACTGTGGTTATTTGATTCAAATATGGGCATGATATTCTGACTGAAGGGGTAAGTTTTCAATTACGCCCCTCGAGGGTAAATAACTATTCTTACGCTATAATCTGACTGCCTTTCTGAAGCATGCCTTGTTAATTATGTATATTCTGCATACATGTCATACTGCATGGGGGTTGGGTTTTGTTATGGAGGAAGAACCGCTTTGGTGGTCAAACCACATATTCGATATATATAGCGACTTTTGTCATGGATTATAGTTAGTGCAAAGATGCTGAGCTAACACTGTAAGTGTAGGGATGGCGTGGGTGATTTATTCCCCACAGGAAGTGTAGGGATGGACGGAGGCAAGTGCATGGTTGGATGGGGTTATCATGCATTAATCATATGAGACTGTTTTGTTATGGGTCAACTATATTGAAATAGACCCAACTGTATTGAAATGGACCTAACTGTGTTGATATGGGCAAGGCCCAATATACTTCAACTTGTTATAGGGCTACAGCCCAGATTGGTATTGATATGGGTTAAGGCCCAGTTAACTCTGATTTTTGTATAGTGCTAAGGCCCATCTGGTACTATCTGTTATAATGGGCTAAGGCCCAATTGATATTGAAACTGTAAGTAGGGCTGGGGCCAGACTTTTTATTCTTTTATATGACTGACTGTCCCTTTTATAGAGTAGGGGATTACACACTCGAGTTTTCGTAAACTCACCCGCTTATTAACCTTTCGTAATTTCTAGCCTTAGACGGATCGTGAGCTACGAGGGGCTTGGAGGGCGCCACACACACTGTTTATGTTACAGTTTTGATTATTGGTTTTAAATTATTTTATGTGGGTTGTAGTAAAGCCGTTGTAATTTCCTGGATTTCTAATTTGGAATTTTATTTATTGTTCTTATAACTACTAGTATTAGAACATGGTTTTCCAAAGTAACTAGTATCTTCAAAACATCACGATCCGCAATTATTTTTAAATTAAGCTTCCGCTAACGCCAAGATTTTTACAAAGTTGTTAAAAATGTTATTTAGCTAAGGTTTTTCTAACAAGGTTTAAAAAGGGTATAAGTTTTAATTATTAAGAAGGGTTTTTAATGGAAACATGGTTTTCGAAAAACACTTCAATGTGACACGCCAGATTCGAGCCAAACTTCTAAGCCAGGTTTGGGGTGTTACATTTAGTGGTATCAGAGCTAAGTTGCAATAACTCGGCTGTGGATTGGGTTTTCAAAGGTTGAATTTCGTAAAAACTATTTTCAACCACGTGGTCCGCTTTGAAGTATTTCTCTTAAGTGTACACACCGAGTCTCCTACCGAATTTGTAAGTCTTCAAATACTTTTGTCTGCTTAGAAATTGAAATACATAGATTCCTTAGATACTGGTCTGAATTTAAATTTGGTATTTGTTTTATATGGATGTGATGTCTTCAGTGAATAAGTGTTGTATGTCCGAGATGTTTCAAGTTCTACTTGAAGTGTGGTAGTGATAGTAGGATCAGAGTGCACAATGGTAGCATATAATGGGGTAGATGTTACACGACTACCTATTAGATGGAAATTTCGGGACGATATTTCTTTAAGGGGGTAGAGTTGTAGCACCTTAATTTGGGCCTAGAAGTTTTGGGCCTTGAGCATGGGAGCGGTTGAAGGCACTTATAATATTTTGTTGTGCATGTAAATTTCGTTAATGAAGGCTTGTTTTAGTGGTTAAGTGTGCTGAGAAGTATTGGAGAAGTCCTAGGTTCAAACCTGGACTCTAGCAAAAATTTTGGTTTAAGGTGTATCAAACCCTTGGTGTAGTAGGTAGGCCTTAAGAATATTGTTGGAGAAATTGTGCCACAAAAAGCCTTGTGGTCTAGTGGCAAAGTAGCGCCACATAAGAGGCAGGAAGGTGGCGTCATAGAGTTGGCAAGGAGGTCCAGGGTTCAAAACTCATGGCAATCAAAGAGTAGTTATTTTGCTAACAGGGGGCGGCAAGAGTTGGTGTTGAATTTAAACTCTAATGATGGAGGGATCCCACATCGGGAACTAACATAAGAGTGGATGTGAAGCTGGCTTTAAATAGAGAGAACCATGAGGACAATAAATGTACCTTTCTTGGCTGATCCCTTTCGCTTTATGGCATGCTCGTTTGGGTTGGACGTCGGCTAAGAGTGCTCCGAGCGCGGATTAACTGCAGTCTCCTATCAAGTGTGTATTCCTCAATATTCTAGTTGTAGGATGGCTACTTCGGGCCGCGATGGACCGAAAGGGGCCATGTGGGCCCGATGGGCCTACGAGCCCAAGTGGATAAGTTGTTTGATTGTGCAGTAAATATTGGACTAGGCTAGGTGAATCTCATATCTGTGGCTAGATTTGGGCTAAAAGGGCCACACGAGCGTGTGGGCCCATTTGGGCCGAGAAGGAGCTTTAGGCCCATTCGTATTGTTATCCTTGTTTAGAATACTTTAGTTTACCAAATTACCGAAATACCCTCGAATTGTAAAATTACCAAAATACCCCTGGTTTGTAAAATTACCAAAATACCCCTAGTTTGTAAAATTATCGAAATACCCCTGTAGGGTAGAATTACCGAAATACCCTTGTAGGGTAGAATTACCGAAATACCGCTGTAGGGTAGAATTACTGAAATACCCTTGTAGCGTAGAATTATCGAGATACCCTTGAGGGGTAAAATTACCATTTTGCCCCTAGGGTGTTAAATGACCATTTTGCCCTTGTGGGCAAATGACTGACTTGGACTGTGTGGTTGACGGATTTGATTGTGAATATATGTTGGAAATATGGATGACTTGACTGTGGTTATTTGATTCAAATATGGGCATGATATTCTGACTGAAGGGGTAAGTTTTCAATTACGCCCCTCGAGGGTAAATAACTATTCTTACGCTATAATCTGACTGCCTTTCTGAAGCATGCCTTGTTAATTATGTATATTCTGCATACATGTCATACTGCATGGGGGTTGGGTTTTGTTATGGAGGAAGAACCTGCTTTGGTGGTCATGCCACATATTCGATATATAGCGACTTTCTTTGCATGGATTATAGTTAGTCAAAAGAATCGGAGCTAACATCGTAAGTGTAGGGATGGCGTGGGTGATTTATTCCCACGTGAAGTGTAGGGATGGACGGAGGCAAGTGCATGGTTGGATGGGGTTATCATGCATTAATCATATGAGACTGTTTTGTTATGGGTCAACTATATTGAAATAGACCCAACTGTATTGAAATGGACCTAACTGTGTTGATATGGGCAAGGCCCAATATACTTCAACTTGTTATAGGGCTACAGCCCAGATTGGTATTGATATGGGTTAAGGCCCAGTTAACTCTGATTTTTGTATAGTGCTAAGGCCCATCTGGTACTATCTGTTATAATGGGCTAAGGCCCAATTGATATTGAAACTGTAAGTAGGGCTGGGGCCAGACTTTTTATTCTTTTATATGACTGACTGTCCCTTTTATAGAGTAGGGGATTACACACTGAGTTTTCGTAAACTCACCCCGTTTATTAACCTTTCAGGTAATTTCTAGCCTTAGACGGATCAGAGCTACGAGGGGCTTGGAGGGAGCCACACACACTGTTTATGTTACAGTTTTGATTATTGGTTTTAAATTATTTTATGTGGGTTGTAGTAAAGCCGTTGTAATTTCCTGGATTTCTAATTTGGAATTTTATTTATTGTTCTTATAACTACTAGTATTAGAACATGGTTTTCCAAAGTAACTAGTATCTTCAAAACATCACGTATCCGCAATTATTTTTAAATTAAGCTTCCGCCAACGCCAAGATTTTTACAAAGTTGTTAAAAATGTTATTTAGCTAAGGTTTTTCTAACAAGGTTTAAAAAGGGTATAAGTTTTTAATTATTAAGAAGGGTTTTTAATGGAAACATGGTTTTCGAAAAACACTTCAATGTGACACGCCAGATTCGAGCCAAACTTCTAAGCCAGGTTTGGGGTGTTACATTTAGTGGTATCAGAGCTAAGTTGCAATAACTCGGCTGTGGATTGGGTTTTCAAAGGTTGAATTTCAGAAAACTATTTTCAACCACGTGGTCTGTTTGAAGTATTTCTCTTAAGTGTGGCACACCGAGTCTCCGGCGTCGAATTTGTAAGTCTTCTGAATACTTTTGTCTGTTTAGAAATTGAAATACTGTAGATTCCTTAGATACTGGTCTGAATTTAAATTTGGTATTTGTTTTATATGGATGTGATGTCTTCAGTGAATAAGTGTTGTATGTCTGAGATGTTTCAAGTTCTACTTGAAGTGTGGTAGTGATAGTAGGATCAGAGTGCACAGCGGTAGCATAATGGGGTAGATGTTACACGACTACCCTATTAGATGGAAATTTCGGGGACGATATTTCTTTAAGGGGGTAGAGTTGTAGCACCCGGAATTTGGGCCTAGAAGTTTTGGGCCTTGAGCATGGGAGCGGTTGAAGGCAGCTTATAATATTTTGTTGTGCATGTAAATTTCGTTAATGAAGGCTTGTTTTAGTGGTTAAGTGTGCTGAGAAGTATTGGAGAAGTCCTAGGTTCAAACCTGGACTCTAGCAAAAATTTTGGTTTAAGGTGTATCAAACCCTTGGTGTAGTAGGTAGGCCTTAAGAATATTGTTGGAGAAATTGTGCCACAAAAAGCCTTGTGGTCTAGTGGCAAAGTAGCGCCACATAAGAGGCAGGAAGGTGGCGTCATAGAGTTGGCAAGGAGGTCCAGGGTTCAAAACTCATGGCAATCAAAGAGTAGTTATTTTGCTAACAGGGGGCGGCAAGAGTTGGTGTTGAATTTAAACTCTAATGATGGAGGGATCCCACATCGGGAACTAACATAAGAGTGGATGTGAAGCTGGCTTTAAATAGAGAGAACCATGAGGACAATAAATGTACCTTTCTTGGTCGATCCTTTCGCTTTATGGCATGCTCGTTTGGGTTGGACGTCGGCTAAGAGTGCTCGAGCGCGGATTAACTGCGATCCTCCTATCAAGTGTGTATTCCTCAATATTCTAGTTGTAGGATGGCTACTTCGTCGCGATGGACCGAAAGGGGCCATGTGGGCCCGATGGGCCTACGAGCCCAAGTGGATAAGTTGTTTGATTGTGCAGTAAATATTGGACTAGGCTAGGTGAATCTCATATCTGTGGCTAGATTTGGGCTAAAAGGGCCACACGAGCGTGTGGGCCCATTTGGGCCGAGAAGGAGCTTTAGGCCCATTCGTATTGTTATCCTTGTTTAGAATACTTTAGTTTACCAAATTACCGAAATACCCTCGATTTGTAAAATGACCAAAATACCCCTGGTTTGTAAAATTACCAAAATACCCCTAGTTTGTAAAATTATCGAAATACCCCTGTCGGGTAGAATTACCGAAATACCCTTGTAGGGTAGAATTACCGAAATACCGCTATTGGGTAGAATTACTGAAATACCCTTGTAGGGTAGAATTATCGAGATACCCTTGAGGGGTAAAATTACCATTTTGCCCCTAGGGTGTTAAATGACCGTTTTGCCCTTGTGGGCAAATGACTGACTTGGACTGTGTGGTTGACGGATTTGATTGTGAATATATGTTGGTGATATGGATGACTTGACTGTGGTTGTTTGATTCAAATATGGGCATGATATTCTGACTGAAGGGGTAAGCTTTCGATTACGCCCCTCGAGGGTAAATAACTATTCTTACGCTATAATCTAACTGCCTTTCTGAAGCATGCCTTGTTAATTATGTATATTCTGCATACATGTCATACTGCATGGGGGTTGGGTTTTGTTATGGAGGAAGAACCCGTTTTGGTGGCTGTGCCACATATTCTGATATAAGCAGCTTTGCTGCAGATTATAGTTAGTGCCGTAACCGGAGCTAACACTGTAAGTGTAGGGATGGCGTGGGTGATTTATTCCCCACGGAAGTGTAGGGATGGACGGAGGCAAGTGCATGGTTGGATAGGGTTATCATGCATTAATCATATGAGACTGTTTTGTTATGGGTCAACTATATTGAAATGGACCCAACTGTATTGAAATGGACCTAACTGTGTTGATATGGGTAAGGCCCAATATACCTCGACTTGTTAGAGGGCTACAGCCCAGATTGGTATTGATATAGGCTAAGGCCCAGTTAACTCTGAATTTTGTATAGGGCTAAGGCCCATCTGGTACTGTCTGTTAGAATGGGCTAAGGCCCAATCGATATTGAAATCGTAAGTAGAAATTCAGGCGACTTTTTATTCTTTTATATGACTGACTGTCCCTTTTATATAGTAGGGGATTACACACTGAGTTTTCGTAAACTCACCCCGTTTATTAACCTTTCAGGTAATTTCCAGCCTTAGACGGATCGGAGCTACAAGGGGCTCGGAGGGAGCCACACACACTGTTTATGTTACAGTTTTGATTATTGCTTTTAAATTATTTTATGTGGGTTGAACTAAAGCCGTTGTAATTTTCTGGATTTTCAATTTGGAATTTTATTTATTATTCTTATAATTGCTAGTATTAGAACATGGTTTTGCAAAGCAACTAGTATCTTCAAAACATCACGTATCCGTAATTGTTTTTAAATTAAGCTTCCGCAAACGCCAAGATTTTTACAAAGTTGTTAAAAAAGTTATTCAGCTGAAGTTTTCTAATAAGGTTTAAAAAGGGTATAAGTTTTTAATTATTAAGAAGGGTTTTTAATGGAAACATGGTTTTCGAAAAACACTTCAATATGATACGCCAAATTCGAGCCAGACTTCTAGGCCAGGTTTGGGATGTTACATTTAGTGGTATCAGAGCCAAGTTACAACAACTTGGCTGTGGATTGGGTTTTCAAAGGTTGAATTTCAGAAAATTATTTTCAACCACGTGGTCTGTTTGAAGTATTTCTCTTAAGTGTGGCACACCGAGTCTCCGACGTCGAATTCGTAAGTCTTCTGAATACTTTTATCTGTTTAGAAATTGAAATACTGTAGATTCCTTAGATACTTGTCTGAATTTAAATTTGGTATTTGTTTTATATGGATGTGATGTTTAGATATAGAAATTGTATATCTGTGTGATAAATATGTGTCTGCTTTCAGTGAATAAGTGTTGTATGTCTGAGATGTTTCAAGTTCTAGTTGAAGTGTGGTAGTGATAGTAGGATCAGAGTGCGCAGCGGTAGCATAATGGGGTAGATGTTATATGACTACCCTGTTAGATGGAAATTTTGGGGACGAAAATTCTTTAAGGGGGTAGAGTTGTAACACCCTGAATTTGGGCCTAGAAGTTTTGGGCCTTGAGTATGGGAGCGATTGAAGGTAGCTTAAAATATTTTGTTGTGCATGTAAATTTCGTTAATGAAGGCTTGTTTTAGTGGTTAAGTGTGCTGAGAAGTGTTGGAGAAGTCCTAGGTTCAAACTTGGACTCTAGCAAAAATTTTGGTTTAAGGTGTATCAAACCTTGGGTGTAGTAGGTAGGCCTTAAGAATATTGTTGGAGAAATTGTGCCACAAAAAGCCTTGTGGTCTACTTGCAAAGTAGCGCCACATAAGAGGCAGGAAGGTGGCGTCATAGAGTTGGCAAGGAGGTCCAGGGTTCAAAACTCATGGCAATCAAAGAGTATTTATTTTGCTAACAGGGAGGCGGCAAGAGTTGGTGTTGAATTTAAACTCTAATGATGGAGGGATCCCACATCGGGAAGCTAACATAAGAGTGGATGTGAAGCTGGCTTTAAATAGAGAGAAACATGAGGAGAGTAAATGTACCTTTCTTGGCAGATCCCTTTCGCTTTATGACATACTCGTTTGGGTTGGACGTCGGCTAAGAGTCCTTCGAGCACGGATTAACTCCAGTCTCCTATCAAGTGTGTATTTCTCACTATTCTAGTTGTAGGATGGCTACTTCGGGCCGCGATGGGCCGAAAGAGGCCATGTGGGCCCAATGGGCCTACGGGCCCAAGTGGATAAGTTGTTTGATTGTGTAGTAAATATTGGACTAGGCTAGGTGAATCTCATATCTGTGGCTAGATTTGGGCTAAAAGGGCCACACGAGCGTGTGGGCCCATTTGGGCCGAGAAGGGGCTTTAGGCCCATTCGTACTGTTATCCTTGTTTAGAATACTTTAGTTTACCAAATTACCGAAATACCCTCGATTTGTAAAATTACCAAAATTTGGTTTGTAAAATTACCAAAATACCCCTGGTTTATAAAATTACCAAAATACTCCTAATTTGTAAAATTACCGAAATACCCCTGTAGGGTAGAATTACTGAAATACCCTCGTAGGGTAGAATTACTGAAATACCACTGTAGGGTAGATTATTGAAATACCCCTGTAGGGTAGAATTATCGAGATACCCTTGTGGGGTAAAATTAACATTTTGCCCCTAGGGTGTTAAATGACCATTTTGCCCTTGTGGGCAAGTGACTGACTTGGACTGTGTGGTTGACGGATTTGATTGTGAATATATGTTGGTGATATGGATGACTTGACTGTGGTTGTTTGATTCAAATATGGGCATGATATTCATTCGAAGGGTAAGTTTTTGATTACGCCTCGAGGGTAAATAACTGTTCTTATGCTATAATCTGACTGCCTTTCTAAAGCATGCCTTGTTAATTATGTATATTCTACATACATGTCATACTGCATGGGGGTTGGGTTTTGTTATGGAGGAACAACTCGTTCTGGTGGCTATGCCATATATTCTAATATAAGCAGCTTTGCTGCGGATTATAGTTAGTGCTGCAACCGGGGCTAACACTGTAAGTGTCGGGATGGACGGAGGCAAGTGCAGGGTTGGATGGGGTTATCATGCATTAATCATATGAGACTGTTTTGTTATGGGTCAACTGTATTGAAATGGACCTAACTGTGTTAATATGGGCGAGGCCCAATATACCTCGACTTGTTATAGGGCTACAGCCCAGATTGGTATTGATATGGGCTAAGGCCCAATTAGCTCTGATTTTTGTATAGTGCTAAGGCCCATCTGGTACTGTTTGTTATAATGGGCTAAGGCCCAATTGATATTGAAACTGTAAGTAGGGCTGGGGCCAGACTTTTAATTCTTTTATATGACTGACTGTCCCTTTTATATAGTAGGGGATTACACACTGAGTTTTCGTAAACTCACCCCGTTTATTAGCCTTTCAGGTAATTTCTAGCCTTAGACGGATCGGAGCTACGAGGGGCTCGGAGGGAGCCACACACACTATTTATGTTACAGTTTTGATTATTGCTTTTAAATTATTTTATGTGGGTTGTACTGAAGCCATTGTAATTTTTTGGATTTTCAATTTGGAATTTTAATTATTGTTCTTATAATTGCTAGTATTAGAACATGGTTTTCCAAAGCAACTAGTATCTTCAAAACATCACGTATCCGCAATTGTTTTTAAATTAAGCTTCCGCAAACGCCAAGATTTTTACAAAGTTGTTAAAAATGTTATTTAGCTGAGGTTTTCTAACAAGGTCTAAAAAGGGTATAAGTTTTTAATTATTAATCAAGGTTTTTAATGGAAACATGGTTTTCGGAAAACACTTCAATGTGATACTCCAGATTCGAGCCAAACTTCTAGGCCGGGTTTAAGTCCATTTAAAAAGGGTATTACTTTTGGAAAACATTTTTGTTGTGAAAGCTTTGCTTTGTTATTGTGATATTTTGAAATCAAGTAACTATTTTTGAAAACGCGCCCTAAGGCTATTCAAATTCAATAATAAGAATAATAAATTATTCGGGCCGTCTTCTACCCAAACCCAGACTCAAGGCCCAATGCTTTCTAGGCCCAATTTTTGGGGCGTTACAACTTTACCCTCCTAAAAAAAATTCGTCCTTGAAATTTCAAACTATCAACTATCCGTATTACTCAAGTCAAACCATTATGCTTCTGCTGCGCACTATGCTTCTGCTGCGCACTCTAGCTCTAGTTATAAACTATGTAAATAATACACCATGAGAGAAGTACGTACCAGCCTCTACTTCTGGAGCGTCTCCATCCTTACTGCGACATGCTGCATAGACCAAAGCTGGCTGTCTCACCTCAGCATGTCCCATACCCCTGTCTGATGCCTCACGACCACGACCCATTCCATTGCTACGCTCTCTTCGTCATTTGCCACCACCCCTGTGGTGTATATTATCCGTAATAGTAGTTTGTCCATAATCTGGTCTCCGAGGACACTCTCTGAAACGATGCTCCATCGATCCGCATCTTAAATAGGCTCCAATCCTTTTCCAGCATTCGCCATAATGGCTTTCCCTGCAATCAACACAAGGTTGCAATCTAACAGTAGCAACAGGGGCTTCAGCTCGGACCGGCCCATCTGCCCTGGCACTTTTCCTATGCCTCTGATCAGAATTAGAGGGCCCTAAATCTATTTTGTTTTTACTCCTTTTCTTTTCCCAACTCTGATGCTCAGCGCGCTTCACATCCTCAGCTATCTTAGCTTTCTCTACCAACGCTGCAAAATCTCGCTCCCTCTGTGGAGCTATTAATACTCGTACACTATCCCGGAGGCCATCCTTGAACTAAGTCACAAAAACTCTGCCTCATACTCAGCCACAGACCGATCCCCTTAAGTTAAGTTTAAGAATTCCTTCCTCCGGGTATCTACATAGCTTGTCCCAACGTACTTCCCTTGAAATGCGGATTTAAAGAATTCCCAGGTAATCCGCTCAAGTTGGGTGCCCTCTTTCACAGTCAACCACCACTGGTAAGCTTCCTCCCTAAGTAGTGATATCGCCCCTTTCAGCTTTTGCTCAGTCGTGAAATCCAAGTCATCCATTATTCTCTCCGTGGCTTCTAACCAGTACTCAGCCAAATTCGGGGCTACACCAGATACGCCCCTAAAGATCTCCGCTCCATTAGCCCGGAGTCGCTCAGAAATAGATCATCGAATTCCATTGCCCGTACTTGCCCCGGAAACCCTTTCCAGAACACGAAGCATTGCCTGAGATAGAGCATCATCCCCAACCGTACGATCATACAGTCCTGTCCCACTATCCGTCGTAGGCGATGCCGGTGTCTCACTAGCGTCCACCACAAGTATAGTATCAGAAGCAAGGGACTCAGCTCGAGCCCCTCTACGGCCTCTATCACGGCCCCTAGTGCCCCGTCTACGAGTACCACGTGTGCTCATCGTATCTATCGAATTGTCTGTATTAAGAGTTTTATGCACATATAGAGTTTCAGAGTTTGCTTTCACAAATCTCAGCCTAGCTACAGTCTCAATCTTATAGTCTCAATATAGCTCTAACTACAATATCATAGCAGAGTCTCAGTAATATAACAAATACTTAGTAAAGTTCAGGAAAGGTACTTACAGACTTAAGCCGGAGATTCGGGGTGCCACCTTCTTGGAATCTAAATTTTGAAAACTGAGTTTTACAATCTTTTTAAATTTTTTTTATCTTTCAAAATTTTTTATTTTTATAAACCCATTCCACAGCCGAGTTGTTGTAACCGGGCTCTGATACCACTAAATGTAACACCCCAAACCCGGCCTAGACGTTATGACTGAATCTGACGTGCCACATCGAAGTGTTAAAAATATTTTATATTTTTGATCTAGAAAACTTACTTAGCGTTTTAAAGGATGATTTTATTATAGGTTAAAGTGAATAAAAGCTGTGCACCAGGTAAGATGCCGGAAAAAGAGGAGGTGAGTCCATCGGACTGCTTAAGTACCAAGCTCCCTTCGGATCCAATCCTAGACATGCACACTGCCATTGCCACACCTTAACTTAGAGAATATTCTTAGAAAATCAATTCGTTTAAGTCCATTTAAAAAGGGTATTACTTTTGGAAAATGTTTTTGTTGTGAAAGCTTTGCTTTGTTATTGTGATATTTTGAAATCAAGTAATTGTTTTTGAAAATGCGCCCTAAGGCTATTCAAATTCAATAATTAAAATAATATCATATCTATTCTAGCAAAACATATCAAAACAATTAAAAATAATTAAAGCAGCCTTATTACAACTTAAAACCCAAATCATAAAAGTAAATGAAAAGTTGTCCAAATCACCAGAAGAAAAATCGAATTTGCAGAACGTGTGGCCATTTCGAATCCCTCACAGCTCCAAGTCCACCGATCTAAGGCTCACCTACAAGGATGGGAAAAAGGGGGTGAGTTTGGAAAACTCAGTGTGTAAAATAAACCCAACTAGAGCCTATATTGTTTCAAGCTTTACTGGGCCTGAGCCCTATCCAGAAATCAGTGTTAACTGGGCCTTAGCCCATATCAATATTAAACTAGGCCATAGCCCCTTATAGTATTAGAGTATACTAGGCTTAGCCCATATCAGTATCAGTCTGGGCCGTAGCCCTATTACAAGTCGAGATATATTGGGCCTTGCCCATATCAACACAGTTGGGCCCATTTCAATATAGTTGGCCCATAACAAAACAGTCTCATATGATTAATGCATGATAACCCCATCCAACCCTGCACTTGCCTCCGTCCATCCCTATACTTCCTGTGGGGAATAAATCACCCACTCCATCCCTACACTTACAGTGTTAGCACCTGTTGCGGCACTAACTATAATCCGCAGCAAAGCTGCTTATATCAGAATATGTGGCACAACCACCAGAACGAGCTCTTCCTCCATAACAAAACCCAACCCCATGCAGTATGACATGTATACAAAATATATCTAATTAACAAAGCATGCTTCAGAAAGGCAGTCAGATTATAGCGTAAGAATAGTTATTTACGCTCGAGGGGCGTAATCGTAAACTTACCCCTTTTAGGGGTATTACAGTAATTCTACCTTACAAAGGTATTTCAGTAATTTTATCAGTCTTTTTAGGGTTTCATGCTCATTATAGTTATTAACGACAATGTAAACACTTACCGAAAGCGCTTTTTTGGTTTGGGCCCGTTGGCCCATTAACCCGATTTCGGCCCATTAAGCCCAAATATACCGAAGTGCACGAAATTGCACACTCTAAAATCTTACTACTTGAGATTACCAAAATTAACAAACAACTATCTCACGAGCGCTCGCACGCTTGCAAGTCCACTAAAATGCCGGCTCTTCGGCTTTTTGGCTTTTCGACTTTTGCCGATCTAGTCTATAAGTGGGTGTCGTTTACACACCTGTTTGCGACGATATGCTGACGAGTTCCACACATGAGTTGCCTACAGTCAATCACTAATATGTTAACTATGAACCCAATCGCAACTTTTATACAAAATCCCTTACCAAAAATTTGGCCATTAACACCTTAGGCACTAGCGATCCTACCTTTGCCGAAATTAGCAACTAGGTCTAGATCCAGTCGTTCCTCTTGTCCAGTCCTTCGATCAGTAACCTCTAGATCACAGTATCATCATAATAAAACAATTGTCACAACCCTTAGAGCCTTAAGCTCCAATCGACAGCCTCCCTAAGCCTTTAGGGGTTTCAGCTTTTCTAAATCCTGAAATAAAGAATAGAATCGAAAACTTACCACCGGTTCCTTTGATTGATTATCCCACTTTAATTCCTATTCAATTCTGATACAGATCTATTCCTTAAACCTTAATAGAAATTGGATCTTTAATGGTCCAAATATTCGGCTATGCCCCTATGACTATGGGGTTTTTAGCTTTTTGAAACAGTGAAGAAAAGATGAGGTAGGAGGGTTTTGCAGTGGTTCCGTCAATAGGACTTTGGGGTTTAGAGGATAAGAGAATCAACCAACAGGATGGAGAAAAATAAGAGGGTTTGGCTAGAAGAAATCAGTACAAAAGAAATATAGGCTTTCGAGATTTCGGCTTTTATGGTAATCGGCTAAAAGGTTTAGAAACAAATGGTAAGAAAGATAGATTGGTAGAAAGGTTTCGTCTAGAGAAGAAAAGAAGAAAACAAGAAGAAGAAAATAAAAATAGAAGAAAAGAAAATGAAAAAAAAGGAAAATATAAATTTGTAATTTAACAAAACAAGAACCGATTGAAAGGGAAGAAAAATTGGCCAAATTAAAATACCCCAACTAACCCAAAAAGAAAAATGAATCCTAAGGGCCAATGATATATGGTACTTACTAGTTATGGCCGAATGAATGTATTTTGGCATAGTAATTCTTTCTAAATTCCAATTCCCTAATTGGCTCCTTGATTTTTGGCCAAATTCGAAGTTTGAATTTCATTCAAACTCCCAACCGATCAGCAGGCATCCTTATCCGCCCTTGCACCGCTCCAACATGCTGCCAAGAGTCCTGATCAGACCCCAACTCCTTCCCCACGTGTACAGCAAAAATCTCAGCCTTACGTGTGCGAGATGAGGCTTGAACCTGAGACCCTTCGTCCGCCTTGCGCCCTTGCGCCTTCGCCCGAGCTGCTGGCCATTGCACCACGCTTTCTCCTTTACTAATATACGGTTACAATTAATTATAAACCTTACCAGCTGAAGCTTCGGTCCGCTTAAAAAATAAAGAAGAATTTTGCCTTCCCTGGAATCGAACCCATAACCTCTCGGCAGGCCTAGCACGCTGCTGCCACTGCACTGAACCTCTTTTCATGATATAATCTTCTCATAATTATTTTTAAACCTTACCTACTTTAGTTCTGGCCCGTTTAAAAATATAACAGAATTCGCCCATGCAAGGACTCGAACCTGTGCCCTCTTCATGTGCCCAGCACACTGCTGCCACTGCGCCATAGGTGCTCCTTGTGCTGGATTATGCTCGCTACCCTTCTTAAACCCTATGTTAACCTTAACCTAAATAAAAACAGCATGTTGCACATGCTAGGAATCGAACCCCAGCCTTCCTTCCTTCCTATCATCCAAATATGTGCCTAACCACCGAGCCAAAGTGCTCCCTTCATGCTAAAACTCAGCCTAATTTATTAATAAGGCCTACTACCCAGATTTCCTTAAGAGACCAAATTTAAGAATTTTATGGGTCGAACCCTGGACTTTTCCCCACATTATAAGCCCTTCGTTATTTATTTAATTATTAAATTTAAACATACTAAATAATAATAAATTATTTGGGCCGTCTTCTACCCGAACCTAGACTCAAGGCCCAATACTTTCTAGGCCCAATTTTTGGGGAGTTACAAATGTAGCATCCTGGATTCGGTCTAGACTTCTAGGCCTGGTTTGGGGTGTTACAATATTTTTTATTTGGGTATTTTGCAATTGTAATTCACTTCTTATTGAAGGATGTTTTGAATTTTGATTTCGTTAGTTGATATCCACAAGATTCGTAGTCTGCTGACAATCTAGTTGTAGTTTAACCACTGATCTTATGAGGTAAGTATAAAATCTACATTATATAGATTTTTAAAAGTGTTTATATCACCTTTTTACTTCAAATTTATGCTAATCCCGAGTATTTGATATTTAAATTGGGTGATTTCTGTTCATATTGAGACAATGAGCACAATTTTAGTAAAGTATGCAATTTTATAATTTTTTGTATTAATTTTGCATAGTTTCATTATTTTATGTTACAAATTACTTTATGTTGTAGTAGGACCATTGAATTAATAAAAGTGAAGCTTATTCAATTCATGCATGAATATGAGTTAAAATCCAGCTTAATTTGTAACAGCCCGATTTAGACCCTAATTGGAACGGTGGTTTCGGGACCACGAATCTGAGTCAAAAAAATATTTTTAAATTACTTTTTGTGTATATTTTGTGTGAATTTATGTTTGTGAAATTTTCATGATTTAATTTTATCGTTTAGGTGTCCGATTAAGTAAAAGGACTTAATCGCGTAAAATAAAAATTTGGTGGTTAAATGTGAAAGTGCTTAATTATTATTGTCTTTATTAGCAGAGATACTTATAATTCAAATATACCTTTTAATTTTTGCATGGACACATTCAATCATTAATAGGTGAATTATAAATAATTTAAACTAAGGTTAAAATTGTAACTTATGTGATAATGTGTTATAATATAAAACATATCATAAAATAATAAAACAAAACATTTAGTGTTCATACTTTCCTATTGCCAAAAATCAAAATAACAAAAGAAAAGAAAAGAAACTTAGGGTTCGACACTTTCAAGCTTGATTCAAGGTAATTTTCAGCTCGGTTTTTGATAATTTCTACGTTTTTGATATCATTGCTTTGAGTACTACAAAACCCAAGCTTTAATTTTTGATTTTGATGAATATTTTGAATTGTGCCATTGTTGATAACTTGTGATTTTTGTTGTTTGATGATGAAAAATGGAAGATATGTTTTAGATTAACATGTTTTGTATTGGAATTTTTGATGATTTTGAGTAATTAGGACTTAATTGCAAAAATAATAATTTGAGGGACTAAAATGTGAAATAAATTGAATATATGGACTTATTTGAGAGTGGGTAAAATTCGGCCCAACATAAGTATAGGGAAATTTTGTGTATTTTGTGTTTTGTGCAATAGGGACTAAATTGTAAAAATTATAAATGTCAGGGGTAAAATGGTAATTTACCTATTTATGTGTTTTTCGACTAAATTGAATGAAAATATGTTTCAATGAGCTTAATTTGAATATGTTTAGATCAAGAACCAAAGAAATCGGATTTGGATCGGGGAAAAACGAAAGTGGCCGACTAGCTGCCCGATTTCGTTTTATATCGTCTGAGGTAAGTTTATAAGCAAATATACGTGTTTATTGGTAATTTAATGTTATATTTATATGCTGTTATGAAATGTTAGAATTTGAATATACTATATCTGAATATGATTAAATGTGGTTACTACACTTTCGAGTTCGATTCGACCGAGATATGACGTCCGAAAGTCCCGTATGAACCTTAGGAATAGCTAAGATACATATGTCATGACATAGGATTCCGATATATGTGTGCGATTAAGTCCATGGCATCGATTTTTGTTTTCGATATGTGTTTACAAGTAAGACCCTGTCTGGGACAGTGGCATCGATATGTGATTACATGTAAGACCACATCTGGGACGTTGGCATTGTACGATTTATATGATTATCCGAGTGTCGTATCCAATTACGAATGGTTCATTGGGCAAAGGTAAATCGAGTTCGAATGTGATAATTGAGCTTTGCACCAGGTATAAATTAATATGTTACTTACTTGAGGTAAGTTACGTAAACACCATGACCTTATGTTATAAATCTTGTATGGTGCAAATAAAGTAGAAAATGTGTATGCTATGTGTATTTGGCTTGCGAAATGAATTGTTAGTATATCATGAATAACTTATATATATATATAAGTGATGAGGTATTTTTGAATATATATTAATGCATGAATATACAATATTATTTTGATATTCGAAATTTTGTATTTGGGTGAGCCTGTATTAAATTTTACTATGACTATTTACCTTTGGAAGTTGTTTACTAACATGATAAATGCCTATATGAGTATTCGGCCAAATGTGGATTTTGTGTACATAATGTCAAATTGTGATTCTTGAACTCGTTTTAATGGTAAACATGCTTGATCATTCGGTGACATTTTGGGATCTGAAATGTTGATTAATGATAATAAAATGGTTTATGTAAGTATTCAACTATGGTAAAATGAAATAGTATATGGAAGTGTACCATTGTATCTTATTTATAGGTTTAAAGATAAGCTTTGGTCATGATAACATAATTTTGGTTAATAAGATAGGTTGAATGTATTATTGAACTGTTTATTTGCTTATAGCTTACTAAGCTATGATAGCTTATTTTGTGTCTTATGTTACTCTATTTTTTAGATTTTGGAGTCAAGCTACAAGCTCGGGGACTGTCAGCCAAGCTCATCACACTATCTACTGTTTTTGGTACCTTATTAGCTAAACTTAAATTATGGCTTTGAAATGTTGGATTTATTTTTGGACGTGTGTATTTTAAGCCATGCGAAAATGGCTAAATTCTTAAGTTTTGTTTTGGTTGTGGCTATTTCCCCACTTGAAATCGGTTATATATGATTATGGTATGAGCTCATTAGGGTTAATATGTTGTGAGTGAATGAAACTTTAGTTAAGCTTATGTGTGTTATGTGCGTTGAAATGGTTGATGATTTGGGTTGTACATGAGGTTGATTCGGTTATGTTCTAGTGTGGTTGGGATTGATTTTGTTACATGTATATTATGCTAAGTTTGGTTGTTTGGTATGGTTTACTAACGACTTATATTATTGACCTATAATTTGGCTTGTGAGTTGGATTAAAAATAGTGTTTAGGTTAGTATGTATTCGGCCTTGATACTTAAATTATTTTGGGAACTATGTTATATGTTTATGGGGTGATTATAATGGATAACGTATATGCATAATCGGTTACAAGACAAGAATGAATGAGATGGTTATAACCAACTTGATAATAGGTATATGTTTATATATCTATTTGTGCATATAATGAATTGACTTGTCTGTGATATGGTACTTGTCCCTGTTAATATATTTTGAGTAAATAATGTGGTTTGAAGTATGCATGTACGTAATTCTATGAAGCATATAAAAGTATTAAGTTGTTTTTAAATTTGTATTTCGATAAGGGGTAATTGTGTTGACTGAATTAAAGAAAGATGGATGTGATTATTTACTGGACTTAAATGGTGCATTAATGTGACATTTTCGTTGGTTTATTTGAATAGTACAAATGTTGGAGCTGGAGGTTGTATTTCAAATATGTATCCATGATTTGTAAATGTTGTAATTAGCGAACAAAATGTTACCATGCAATATTTTATTTTATTTTATGAAATGATGTGTATTTGGTTGCATAGGACATGCGCATGACATTTGCATGATTTAAAGATATATTTTTCATAAGCATTATTTAAAAGTTATAAAAGTTAGAATGTACATATTTGATAAGTTGGTAAATCAATATATGTTCTTGATTAGAAGTTAATGTTTAATATTCACGTGTTCTTATCGGCTTTGTTATATATATAAAACTTTGGGATTATTTGTAATATTGAATCGAAGTATGATAATTATGTTTTACGAATTTTTATTAGATATTTTATAATTGAATTTGATATGAGTTATATTTTAATCGGTAATACCTTGTAACCCTATTCCGGTGACTGAAGTTGGTTAGGGCGTTACACAATTGGATGACAAAGGCAACAAATTGAACATTCAATTTGATCAAGTTTAAGTTGTCTTGATTAAGAAGAGCAAGTTCGATTAATTAGATCACAAAATCATCCAAGTAGGGGGAAAGGAGAGCAAATTCGGCTAAGGCATGAAGAGGATCCCAAAATTAGCTTTGGGATAATTAGTTTGGAGGTCACAATAGTTGTAAACAAATCTAAAATCAACTCTCATCTTTTACCCAAGAAACCGTCCACCTCATTGTGTGATTCATGCATGAAATCAAGCATGAATCAATAAACCATCAACTTCTTCCTCCACAATTTATGGTCGACCAAGTAAAGGAGAAACCTAAGGGATATTCAAGCTATTTTTAGTGAACTCCTTAGCCATCCCTTTTGTAACAGCCCATTTTTAGTGAAATTTGAATAGTGGTTTCGGGACCACAAATTCAACGATTAAATTATTATTATTATTTATTATTTTAATGTCTACGAGATGTTAGTAAGGTCGTATTAAAATTCCATTAATAAATTTTGAATTTACATGCTTAATTAGGTGAAAAAGACTAAATCATAAAAAGAGTAAAAATATAGTTTTATTAGTTAAAGGTGTAAAGGGACTTGGATGGTAAATAGACCAATTGAGTGGTTAGTGGATGTTTATGGACATGGTTTTGTTGAAATTATTAAAGTTTTTAAAGGTTATTTTGGTAATTAAATAAATAAAGGTTAAATTAAATAAAACAAAAATGTCATCTTTATCATTTCTACAAAACCTAATCGATTTTATGCCTTTGGAGAAGAGGAGGATTCGACTGAACTTATTTTTCTTGCATGGTATGAATTTCAACTTTTTTTTTAATGATTTCTATGTTTTTGAGGTCGTTTTAGCTTAACCTAGCTGGCCTAGGGATCAATTTGTAAAATTGTTAAAAATTTAGGGTTATGCCATGAATGCTTTTTTGTAGTTTTTGTATCTCCTAGGGTAGTGGCATGCAATAACGTATCTTGTTGACTTTATGGTTGAAATGTATTTATGATGTTTGAAAGTGATGTTTGATGAATATATATAAAATAACTAAGTGTGTTTGTGTTTTGGTAACATATGTGCATAATAGGCTATAATTCATGTTTTAGAAGGTACTAATAGTCACTTTTGGTAATGGATGAGAATGGTTTATTAGTAACATTGATGGTTTGTGTCATTAAGCTATCTTATGTTGTATGTTTGGTAAGTTTTTGGAACTAGAAGTTGATGAATGATAAGTGGTAAAACTTGCATGTTTAGCTAGGTTTTTATGATTGCAATTGAGATGCCTTGAATGACATATTGGTTAGTTGATTTAGGACTCTTGAATTGGTATTTATATGTTTGTTTTAATAGGTTCTTGTTGCCTTGAATAGATGCACAATTGGCCTAAAGGGTCATGCATGAGTTAGTGTTGGAAATGGCTTGATTTTGGCTAAAATCATGACCACATGGGTGTGTGACTCAGCCGTGTGTGACACACGGCGTAGGGACACGGCTGTGTGTCTCCTGTAGGTTCTATTGCATGCAAGTTAGGAAGTTACACGGCCTAACCCATGGCTTGGCACATGGGCATGCAGGGCTATTTCAAGAGTTACATGGCCTAGCACATGGGTGTGTGACTTAGTCGTGTGACCCTACTCAAAGAGTCAAACAGGTAAAGACAGGGGCTGGGACACAGCCGTGTATCCCTATTTCTTGTGTTATATAGCCTGTGACACGGGCGTGTGTCTCAACCGTGTGACTCCTGCAGTCAAATTTTTTTAACTTTTTCTTAAACTTTCCAAATGTTTCCAATTTAGTCCCGAATTGGTTCTAATGTATTTCTAAGGCCTCGAGGGCTGAATTTAGGGACGATATGTATGAAAATGAATGATTTATGCATTTTCTGTATTAATGTATGAAATGTATGATTAGTGTTCCATTTTTACGGGAATGCACCGTAACCTTATTTCGATGACGAAAATAGGTTAGGGGTGTTACATTTAGTGGTATCAGAGTTACGGTTTAGTCGATTCTAAGACTAACATAGCAAAGTAAAGTTTAGTATATACATGACACATATACCCTTTGATAGTATGATGCTTTTGATTCGTTCTAATATTGTATTTCTTATAGATTCATGATGTAAGCTGAATCGAATCAAGCTATAACTAATAAAGCTGAAAGTAATGTTCAAGCTTTGAATCCCGAAGCCAGTAATAGTGCATCTACTCCACAATCCATTGGTAATGACATGAAAAATGTATTCCTTAGAATGATGAATGAATGGTTCAATGAGTTCAAGCAAGCTAATCATGCAACTCCACCGTCTCCACCCCCTACTATGCTTCTTTTGGCACCCTTGAATACTCCAAACCCTATACCTGTGACGGTTACCCGAGTATATGTTGATAAAATTAAAAAATATGGAGCGAAAGAATTCAAAGGTAAGGTAGATGATGATCCTTCAAAAGTCGAGTATTGGCTAATGAATACAAAGAGAGTTTTTGCGGAATTATTGTGCACTTCTGAAGATTGTTTGAGGTATGTGGTATCCTTATTGAAAGGTAAAACGTATTTATGATGGGATACTTTGAGCACAATGACATCGAATGATTGTGTTAATTGAGAATTATTTTAGGTTGAATTCAGGAAGAAGTATGTAACACCCTAATCAGATTCATAGATGTGACTTTAATTTGACCTCTGGTCGGAAAAGTGGTTTCAGGACCACAAAAATCAAGTCATAAAAACAATTAGATGTTATATTCTGTGCTTACTATATGTGAAGGTGCATGTGTGAAAATTTCATGCTTTAATATTGTTATTTGTGAGTGAAATTGCTTAAATAGGACTTATGTGAAAAATTGTGAAAATATGATAGGTTATTTTTGTAGTGGCCAAATAATTAATGGTATAAAAAAATGGATTTGCATGTCAAATTCCCCATTTTAGTTGTAATGGCCAGCCATGATAATGATGATAAGAAACATATGTATTATATAATAATATTATATAATGGTAATGGCTTAATTTATGAAATAAAAAAATTTAGTAAAATAAGAAAAGATATTAGAAAACAAAAGAAAAAAAACAAAATGTTTGTTTCATCTTTTTCCTTAGTAGCCGATTGTAAAGAAAGAAAAGGGGAGCAAAAAACCATTCAGTCATCTTAGGCATGAATTAAGGTAAGAAATTCATGTTAGTCTTTGAAATTTTAGCTTGTTTTAACTTAGTTACCAAGTTCCTTACCTAGCCCATGTCAAAATTTTGAATTTGGGTGATGATTTGAGCTTTCGGCCATGGTAGATAATGAAGGGGATAGATGATTGTCTTCAAGTTTTAATGAATAATTACAAATGAGTGATGTTTGAGATAGTTTAATGTTCATGTAAGTAGTTTAGGTGATTTGAAAAGAATAGGGTAGATGTTTGAACGTCTAAAGGTTTGGCATTGTACATGAATTCTAATGGTATGATTTTGTAAATGCCGAATGAGCTATAGAAGTTCGAAAATGGCTTAATTTTCATGTTTAAATTCGGTTATATCCGATCATGGTTGGAGTTATTTTGATATGCATAGTATAAAGTATGTATGATTTGTGTTTTGGTTGCATAACTATATTTGGTTAATGATATGAATAAATTATAAATAGCTTTAAGTAAGCTTGATATATGGACAATGGATATATCTGGATTGAGATTATGCTTAAGTGAAATTATAGATATGTGGTGAAATTGATTTGTGATATACATGTTTAAATAATATGAATGTAAAGAGTTGTGAAATAGTAAATTGCAGTAAATATACTTGGGACAGCAGCTGTAATGTGATTTTGGAAAATCACCATAAATTGTGAGAGTGGAGTTAGAAGCTAAATAAATTATGTAATTAAAGTTTAATGAGTATAGTTTCAAATGAAATCAACGAGAACATATTTTGACTTCTGTACAATTAGAAATTTGATTCGTAGTAAAGGGTG
This sequence comes from Gossypium anomalum, assembly GCA_025698475.1. NCBI lineage: Eukaryota > Viridiplantae > Streptophyta > Magnoliopsida > Malvales > Malvaceae > Gossypium > Gossypium anomalum. The sequence continues at coordinate 75,036,102 of CM046961.1, forward strand.
GTTAGATTAGTGAAGTAGTGAAACAGGGGAAACTTTAAGAAAAATCTGGTATTGTTTGGCTAAACTAAAGATTCTGAAAATTTTATGGATAAAAGATATTTGAGTCTATTTTCAGGGAAATTGTACGGCAATTGATTTGGAGTTTTCTAGCTCCAGTTATAAATAATTTAGTGACAGCTGCTCAGGAAGACAGCTTATTGTGAATCTGTGATTATGTGGTCAACATTGATAAAAATTTGTTAATGAGTTGTTTAATGTTTTCTTATAAACTTACTATGATCTATATGTGTTAAATTCGAATATATATATTATATTTCCGAAGTAATGCTTGAATAGTCGAATAATGACTAGTTTAAATTTTTGAATCCAAGCTCAAGAGCAAAGAGGGTCGAAGTTGGATAGGGGAAAAGAGAAAGTAATTGAGTAGCCTTTCCGCAACCGTTCAAGTATATCCGAGGTAAGTTTTGAATAGTCACATTTAGTACGTAATTGATAATATCTTGATATATGTATGATAATTGTACTGAGATCTATTGATGCTATTCGAATATAGTTGTGTGACAAATATCTTATGTTAAAGGCTTAAAGCCGAATAGACATTAGAAGATGAGTTTGGAAAGTAAAATGGACATATATTCTCATGTATGTTATTGAACCAAAGATTATATGAATGGTGCCTATGTTATGTTATTATTTGAATGGAATAAATGAACTATGGTTGTGAGATGTTATGTGAATTGAATTCTCTTGCAAATAAGTATGCAAGACACTCAGTGCTGAATTATATCCGGACTTCAGGTCCGCAGGCTATGTGCTGGAATTATGTCCGGACTTAAGGTCCGCAGGCTATATGCTGGAATTATGTCCAGGCTAAAGTCCCGTATGCTTCGAGCTAGTATTATACCGGGTTTAAATTCCCGCAGGCTTGTGCTAGTATTGATTTCAAATCTTAAGACCTGATAGGCTTAACGCCGGTAAGTTAAGTAAGATTACAAATTGAATGTTCGCAGTAATCCATCGTCAAGTAGGTGTTATACATTTAAGATGTTCAGGTACGTATTACTTACTCATCGGTGAATTGATTTCGAAGTGAAGCTTTAGTATCAAAGAAGAATATATATATATATATATATATGTGATTATGATTGATGGTTATATTTTTGAAAATGAAAATGATTTGATCGGTCATGGTGTATTTGTATATGAGATTACTTGATTTAAATGCATCATATAAAGTTTATGTAGAAGAAGAATATGTGCTGAGAAATCTATGTATACGTTTATGTGTATTCGGCCATGAAACAAATTTGAATTGAGTAATAGTCTGATTAAATGCATGTTTTGATTTTTTATAAGACTTTATTTGTTTGTAATGCTTAAAAACCTTACTAAGCTTTGAAAGCTTACTCTGTTCTTTATTTCTCTATTTTATAGATTGTTGATTTTGGCCACCGACTCGGAGATCGTTATCAGTTCATCACACTATCGATCTTTTTGGTACAGTGGTATTTTGGACTCGATATGGCATGTATAGGTTAGGCTGATGATAACGATGTTTTGAAATTGTAAATATTTTGGCCATACGAAATCGGCATATAACTTAAGTATCAATATGTATTTCAGCTCGATCTCTGTTTATGTTTATTGACAATGTGAATGAGATAATTAAATGTTTAGTTCGGTAATACCTTTGAGCCTTAATCCGGCGATCGGATTTGGGTTTGGGGTGTTACATTTTATTGGTATCAAAGCCAGGTTTAGTCGATTCTAGGACTAACATAGCGTATATGAGTCTAGCCATACATGCCATTATGTGATAATACGATAGTGTGATGATTTTTGACAGTTAAAAATGTGTTTTCGTATAGTAATGGATCCCGATCCCGATCGAGTGGTAGCTGATGATATCGAGAGTGTAGCGCCTGCTCCCGTACACGGGACAGCGCCGGTGGACTCTCAACCTATTGCGAGCAATCAAAATGACGAGGCTAGACAAGCGTTTTATAATGTGATGAATGATTGGTTCAACCAATACATTCGAACTAATACGGCTGCTCCACAACCCCCATTCCCAAATAATACACCCCCTGCACCTACGATACCGCCGGTAATTGATCAGATGAGGTTGAATAAGCCCCCGGTTGACAGAATTCGAAAGCACGGGGCTACTGAATTTAAAGCTATAGACAGTGATGATGCTGAGCAAGCTGAATTTTGGTTGGACAATACTATCCGAGTGTTCGATGAACTGTCTTGCACACCCGATGAATGCCTAAAATGTGCTATATCTTTGCTACGTGATTCTGCCTACTATTGGTGGAATACATTGGTTTCTGTTGTGCCCAGTGAGCAAGTGACTTGGGAGTTCTTCCAAACCGAGTTCCAGAAAAAGTATATCAGCTAGAGATTCATCGATCAGAAACGGAAGGAATTTCTTGAACTTAAACAGGGTTCCATGTCAGTTACTGATTATGAACGAAAATTTGTGAGACTTAACCGGTATGCCCGAGAATGTGTTTCTTCAGAAGCTATTCTGTGTAAACGTTTCAAAGATAGATTGAACGAAGATATAAAACTATTTGTTGGCATTCTTGAAATCAGAGAGTTTGTAGTACTTGTCGAGCGAGCTTGCAAAGCCTAAGAGCTCAGTAAAGAGAAAAGAAAAGCTGAAGATGGAGCTAGAGAGTTCCGTAAAAGATCTTCGGGAAAGCCCTTTCAGCAGTCATCGATGAAATTCTGAGATGATTCGGGCTGATCTAAAAACACTTCAGGCTTTTGCAGACGAGACTGTGATAAACCCCCTATGAATACGCGAGCCACTTCGGTTGCCAGTGTTGGAAATGATTGTCGAGATAGGATCGAGTGCAAGTTTTGTGGAAAATGGCATTCGGGGAGTTATAGATTTCATGACCGCTCTTGTTATAAGTGTGGATCATCTGACCACTTTATCAAGGACTGCCCGAGATTGTCTGAGCAGAATGTGAATTAGAGTGGGAAACCGAGTACTACTACAGCACGAGGTAGACTACCTAGAAATACGGGAAATACTAGCAGCGGTCAGAGAGGATCTAGAGATGCTACGACCAGATCCAAGGCTCGTATCCTGCTAGAGCTTACGCTATACGCGCACGCGAGGATGCTTTTTCGCCTGATGTTATTACCGGTAGTTTCACTCTCATTGATACTATTTTGATTGCATTGATTGACCCTGGTTCTACTCATTCATATGTATGTGAGACTTTAGCATCCAAAGAAGACTCTCACCGTTGAGTCTCATCGAATTAAATGATTCGAGTGTCGAATCCCTTGGGTCGATATGTGCTAGTCGATAAAGTGTGCAGGAAATGTCCCCTAATAATCTGAGGTTCCTGTTTTGCAGCCGATTTGATACTTTTACCTTTTGATGAATTTGATGTTATTCTCGGTATGGATTGGTTGACCATACATGATACAGTTGTGAACTGAAAAAAAAAGACTATTGATTTGAGATGTGAAAATGATAAGATAATACGAGTTGAGTCTACCGGCTTGAACGGGTTACCCGCAGTAATATCCTCGATGTTGGCTCAGAAATATGTAAAAAAAAGGGTATGAAGCATATCTTGCGTACGTACTTGATAGTAAAGAGTTAGAAAAGAAACTTGAATCAGTGCCAGTGGTTTGTGAGTATTCAGATGTTTTTCCTAAAGAGTTACCGGGATTACCACTTGTTCGAGAGGTAGAGTTTGGCATTGAACTTGTACCTGGGACTACACCAATTTTGATAGCTTCCTATCATATGGCACCAACCGAATTGAAGGAATTGAAAGTTCAGTTGCAAGAGTTGACGGATAGAGGTTTCGCTCGACCGAGTTTCTCACCTTGGGGTGCACCAGTATTGTTTGTGGAAAAGAAAGATGGAACCATGAGAATGTGCATCGACTATCGTCAATTAAATAAAGTGACAATAAAGAATAAATATCCGTTACCGCGTATTGATGATTTGTTTGATCAGGTGAAGGGAGCCTCAATGTTTTCAAAGATAGATTTGAGATCGGGATATTATTAGTTGAGAGTTCGAGACTTAGATGTGCCTAATAATGCTTTTAGAACGAGGTACGGTCACTACGAGTTCTTGGTGATGCCGTTTGGGCTCACTAATGCCTCTGCGGTATTTATGGACTTGATGAATCGGATCTTTAGACAGTATTTGGACCGGTTTGTAGTTGTGTTTATTGACGACATTTTGATCTACTCGCGAGATGAAACCGAACATGCCGAGCACCTGAGATTAGTTTTACATATTTTACGGGACAAGTAGTTATATGCTAAGTTCAGTAAATGTGAGTTCTAGTTGAGAGAAATTAGCTTTTTGGGGCATGTGGTATCCACATCGAGTATTCGTGTTGATCCGAGTAAAATATCAACCATACTTGATTGGAAGCCTCCTAGAAATGTTACTGAAGTTCGGAGCTTTTTGGGGCTTGCCAGTTACTACAGATGGTTTGTAAAGGGTTTCTCGATGATAGCCACACCAATTACGAAACTACTTCAGAAAGATGTTAAGTTTGAATGGTCAGAAAAGTGCCAGAAAAGTTTCGACCAACTGAAAACCTATTTGACTGAAGCTCCAGTGTTAGTACAGCCCGAATCCGGTAAAGAGTTTGTCATTTACAGTGATGCGTCCTTATATGGGCTGGGTTGTGTATTGATGCAAGAAGGTCGAGTTGTAGCTTACGCTTCGAGGCAATTGAAGCCACATGAGAAAAACTATCCGACACATGATCTCGAATTAGCTGCCATCGTATTTGCTTTGAAAATATGGCGACACTATTTATTTGGAGAGAGGTGTCATGTATATTCAGATCACAAAAATCTCAAATATTTGATGACTCAAAGAGATTTGAATCTGAGACAAAGTCGTTGGCTTGAATTGTTAAAAGATTATGAGCTTGTCATTGACTATCACCCGAGAAAGGCTAACGTGGTTGCCGATGCTTTAAGTCGCAAGTCGCTGTTTGCTTTGTGAGTGATGAATGTACACTCGTCCGTTTCATCCGATAATGTATTAGTAGCAGAATTAAAAGCCAAACCGTTATTGATTCATCAAATATGTGAAATTTAGAAAGTCGATGATGAATTGGTTGGTAAACGAGCTGAATGTGTTTCAAATGTGGATTTAGAGTTTCAAATTGACGACGATGATTATTTGAAGTTCAGAAGTCGATTGTGTGTTCCAAGAAATTTGAAACTTATTCCGATGATTTTGAGTGAGGCTTATAACAGACGAATGTCAGTTCACCCGGGTAGTACAAAAATGTACAACGATCTGAAACGTCAGTATTGGTGGCATGGTATGAAACGAGACATTTTTGATTTTGTCTCGTAGTGTTTGATATGTCAACAAGTGAAAGCGGAACATCAAGTGCCTTCGGGATTACTTCAGCCGATCATGATACCCGAATGGAAATGGGATCGAGTCACGATGGATTTTGTATCTGGGTTGCCATTGTCACCAAGTAAGAAAGATGCGATCTGGGTTGTTATTGATAGATTGACAAAGTTGACTCATTTTTTCCCCGTACGTACGGATTATTCACTTGACAACTTAGCCGAACTGTATGTTTCTCTGATTGTAAGGTTACACGGGGTACGTACTTCTATTGTGTCGATAGAGATCCGAGATTCACATCGCGATTTTGGAAGAAATTGCAAGAAGCATTGGGTACCAAGTTGCATTTTAGCACCGCTTTTCATCCCCAGACCGATGGTCAATCCGAGCGGATAATTCAGATACTCGAGGATATGTTGAGATGTTGCAATGTTGCATCCTTGAGTTTAGTGGTTCATAGGAACGGTATTTGCCTTTGATTGAATTCACTTACAACAATAGTTTTCAATCAAGCATTAAGATGGCACCTTACGAGGCTTTGTACGGTCGTAAATGCCGTACACCGTTGTTTTGGACCGAGCTCAATGAAAGTAAAATTTTCGGGTTGATTTGATTAAAGATGCTTTGATGAAAGTAAAAGTGATCCGTGAAAGTCCGAAGCGACTTGGATCGCCGTAAGTCGTATGCGGATTTAAAACAAAAAGACATTGAGTATCAGGTCGGAGACAAAGTTTTTCTTAAAGTTTCACCTTGGAAAAAGGTGCTCAGGTTTGGCCGTAAGGGCAAATTGAGTTCGAGGTTCATCGGGCCGTATGAAATATCCGAATGAGTTGGGCCGGTAGCATACAGACTGATTCTGCCCTCTGAACTTGAAAAGATTCACAATGTTTTTCATGTTTCGATGCTTCGACATTATAGATCCGATCCATCGCATGTAATTAGTCCCTCAGAGGATGAGATTCGATCTGATTTGAGTTACGAAGAAGAACCGGTTCGTATTTTGGCTCGTAAAGTAAAAGAACTACGAAATAAGAAAATCTCATTAGTGAAAGTACTGTGGCTCAAACACGGGGTTGAAGAAGTGACTTGGGAGCTAGAAGACTCAATGAAAGAACGTTCTCCTAACCTTTTCGCTGGTAAGATTTTCGGGGCCGAAAATTTCTAAGGGGGGAGAGTTGCGACAACCCTAATTTGACCCCAGTCGAAAAGTGGTTTCGGGACCACAAAACCGAGTCATAAAAATAATTAGATGTTATGTTCTGTGCTTACTATATGTGAAGGTGCATGTGTGAAAATTTCATGCTTTAATATTGTTATTTGTGAGTGAAATTACTTAAATAGGACTTATGTGAAAAATTGTGAAAATATGATAGGTTATTTTTGTAGTGGCCAAATAATTAATGGTGTAAAAAAAATGGATTTGCATGTCAAATTCCCCATTTTAGTTGTAGTGGCCGGCCATGATAATGATGATAAGAAAAATATGTATTATATAATAATATTATATAATGGTAATGGCTTAATTTATGAAATAAAAAAATTTAGTAAAACAAGAAAAGATATTAGAAAACAAAAGAAAAAAAAACAAAATGTTTGCTTCATCTTTTTCCTTAGTAGCCAATTGTAAAGAAAGAAAAGGGGAGCAAAAAACCATTCGGTCATCTTAGGCATGAATTAAGGTAAGAAATTCATGTTAGTCTTTGAAATTTTAGCTTGTTTTAACTTAGTTACCAAGTTCCTTACCTAGCCCATGTCAAAATTTTGAATTTGGGTGATGATTTGAGCTTTCGGCCATGGTAGATAATGAAGGGGATAGATGATTGTCTTCAAGTTTTAATGAATAATTACAAATGAGTGATGTTTGAGATAGTTTAATGTTCATGTAAGTAGTTTAGGTGATTTGAAAAGAATAGGGTAGATGTTTGAACGTCTAAAGGTTCGGTATTGTACATGAATTCTAATGGTATGATTTTGCAAATGCCGAATGAGCTATAGGAGTTCGAAAATGGCTTAATTTTCATGTTTAAATTCGGTTATATCCGATCATGGTTGGAGTTATTTTGATATGCATAGTATAAAGTATGTATGATTTGTGTTTTGGTTGCATAACTATATTTGGTTAATGATATGAATAAATTATAAATAGCTTTAAGTAAGCTTGATATATGGACAATGGATATATTTGGATTGAGATTATGCTTAAGTGAAATTATAGATATGTGATGAAATTGATTTGTGATATACATGTTTAAATAATATGAATGCAAAGAGTTGTGAAATAGTAAATTGTAGTAAATCTACTTGGGACAGCAGCTGTAATGTGATTTTGGAAAATCCCCATAAATTGTGAGAGTGGAGTTAGAAGCTGAATAAATTATGTAATTAAAGCTTAATGAGTATAGTTTCAAATGAAATCAACGAGAACATATTTTGACTTCTGTACAATTAGAAATTTGATTCGTAGTAAAGGGTGGTTAGATTAGTCAAGCAGTGAAACAGGGGAAAATTTAAGAAAAATCTGGTATTGTTGGCTAAACTAAAAATTCTGAAAATTTTATGGATAAAACATATTTGAGTCTATTTTCAGGGAAATTGTACGGCAATTGATTTGGAGTTTTGTAGCTCCAGTTATAAATAATTTAGTGACAGTTGCTCAGAAAGACAGCTTATTGTGAATCTGTGATTATGTGGTCAACATTGATAAAAATTTGTTAATGAGTTGTTTAATGTTTTCTTATGAACTTACTATGATCTATATGTGTGAAAGTCGAATATATATATTATATTTCCGAAGTAATGCTTGAATAGTCGAATAATGACTAGTTTAAATTTTTGAATCCAAGCTCAAGAGCAAAGAGGGTCGAAGTTGGATAGGGGAAAAGAGAAAGTAATTGAGTAGCCTTTCTGCAACCGTTCAAGTATATCCGAGGTAAGTTTTGAATAGTCACATTTAGTACGTAATTGATAATATCTTGATATAAGTATGATAATTGTACTGAGATCTATTGATGCTATTCGAATATAGTTGTGTGACAAATATCTTATGTTAAAGGCTTAAAGCCAAATAAACATTAGAAGATGAGTTTGGAAAGTAAAATGGACATATATTCTCATGTATGTTATTGAACCAAAGATTATATGAATGGTGCCTATGTTATGTTATTATTTGAATGGAATGAATGAACTATGATTGTGAGATGTTATGTGAATTGAATTCTCTTGCAAATAAGTATGCATGACACTCAGTGATGAATTATATCCGGACTTAAGGTCCGCAGGCTATGTGCTGGAATTATGTCCGGACTTAAGGTCCGCAGGCTATATACTGGAATTATGTCCAGGCTAAAGTCCCGCAGGCTTCGAGCTGGTTTTATACCGGGTTTAAATTACCGCAGGCTTGTGCTGGTATTGATTTCAAATCCTAAGACCTGATAGGCTTAACGCCGGTAAGTTAAGTAAGATTACAAATTGAATGTTCGCAGTAATCCATCGTCAAGTAGGTATTATACATTTAAGATGTTCAGGTACGTATTACTTACTCATCGGTGAATTGATTTCGAAGTGAAGCTTTAGTATCAAAGAAGAATATATATATATGATTATGATTGATGGTTATATTTGTGAAAATGAAAATGATTTGATCGGTCATGGAATATTTGTATATGAGATTACTTGATTTAAATGTATCCTATAAACTTTAAGTAGAAGAAGAATATGTGCTGAGAAATCTATGTATACGTTTATGTGTATTCGGCCATGAAACAAATTTGAATTAAGTAATAGTCTGATTAAATGCATGTTTTGATTTTTGATAAGACTTTATTTGTTTGTAATGCTTAAAAACCTTACTAAGCTTTGAAAGCTTACTCTGTTCTTTATTTCTCTGTTTTATAGATTGTTGACTTTGGCCACCGACTCGAGGATCGTCAGCAGTTCATCACACTATCGATCTTTTTGGTACAGTGGTATTTTGGACTCGATATGGCATGTATAGGTTAGGCTGATGATAATGATGTTTTGAAATTGTAAATATTTTGGCCATACGAAAACGGCGTATAACTTAAGTATCAATATGTATTTCAGCTCGATCTCTATTTATGTTTATTGACAATGTGAATGAGATAATTAAATGTTTAGTTCGGTAATACCTCTGAGCCTTAATCCGGCGATCGGATTTGGGTTTGAGGTGTTACATCTGTCACCAGAGCAGGGTTACGAAGTATTACCAAAGCTTTCAGAACATTTACAAATAATTCATATCAATTACTACTCATTTACCGAGATTATTCATAACGTCCCTTAAATGGACCCTCAAGGCCTAATATGAGTATTAGAATCAAGTCGGGACTTAATCGAGAACTATAAGAATTTTTCACGAAAATTTAAAATTTTTCCAAGATGCAGGGCTCACACGCTCGTGTGGTCCAAGGGACACGCCTGTGCTGCAGGTCGTGTTTGAATCTAGGTAGCTCTCTAACTTGTGCCATACGGCCAGCCACACGCCCATGTGCTAGGTCGTGTGGTTAATTAAAATTTTCAAAATCAAGTGTAGGTTTCACATAGCTAAGACACATGCCCGTGTTCTAGGCCATGTAGCACACACGGCTGAGACATACGCTCGTGTCTCTGCCATTGTGCTCAATTTTGAGCATTCTATTTTTTCAATTTAAGATGCAGGGGATACATGACCTAACCACACGCCCATGTACTAGGCCATGTGTCACACACGGTCTAGACACACATTCGTGTGTCTACCGGTGTAGTCAAAAATAACCTGCACCAAAATTATATCCAAATACCAACCAATCCAAGCATTGTTTTCAAGAAAATTCTAACATCTAATATGATATATCATTGCAGACATATTTGTTTATAGTCTTACCTTGTTTTAGTCTATACACTTAACATCATTTGATCATCCATACTTAACACATGTGTTTATCATGATATAATGCTTTATAAGTACCAAAACAAACCATTACTAGTCATTCCAATAGCTAGATTAAAAATAACATATTCAAGCCATCTATGGCCAAGTTAACCTATACATGCCATTATACCAAAATAAGCTTGTGGATAGTGTGATGATGCTCCAACTGTTCACCAACCCTCGCGAGCTTCTGAGCACTATAAAACAGAGAAAATAAACCCTAGTAAGCATTATATGCTTAGTAAGTTCGTATAACAGGAATTAAACTTACCAATTTCATTTATTAAATCTAAGCATGCAATAACATGTTTTCCATCAACTTGGCAAAATTGCCTAGGCACATGCATTCAATCAAACATGTTAGTACATAATTCTCATATACATCAAGTAAACATAGATGAGCTCATCATGTTACAATCTTTCAGGTATTTTGAGATTATTCATAATATAATTCTTTTTATCTCATAATTTCTTATTTCTGGGAATTAACTGTTGAATCATTGAAATAAAATATTATCTTATACTATCCATTTGTGTAATACCCAAAATTTCATTAAATTTACGCTATCTATTTGTTTAATACCAAAAATATTATCTTACATTTTTTCAATACCAACAAATTAAATAAAAGCCAGCTCACTTATCATCCTAAACCCTAACCTCACTAATACCTTTTCAAAGCTCAATCTTTTGCTTGCAGCCTTAAGGGGATTCAAAATTCAAAATTCTTACTTTTATACATAGAAAGAAAATGTGAAACCCTTGAAATCTGAATGAAGAGATAGAGATTTTTAAAATTTCTCAATAAATTAGTTTAATACTAATTACCATGTTCCTTTCCTTTTACCTCCCGAGTCTAAGTCCAAGTCTTCTCATCTTCCCAAATACTATTTTATCTATAACTCATTTTTTTTATAAACATAATTTCATATTACGTTTTTCTTTTACTCACATCATAAGTGTAACAAAATATAATGTTAGATTATGTGATATTCATAAAAGAATAAAATATATAGAACCCAAATTGTAGCCAATTAACCTAGTGTTCACCTTTCTTGGATGCTTAGGTTCAAATACTTTTTATACCAAATATATATATAATAAACACTAATGATTAAACTAGCATTTTGAAAAAAAAATTATTGCAAAAGGTAAATAATCTTTCAAGATATATATTTCTATTTAATTTTTTTATCAATTGAGTTGATTTTCAGTTAATTCCTAATACCAACTCAATCAAACTTTATATAAAAAAGAAATTTTACTTGTGAAATTCACATTATGGATGACAATAAAATTATCTAAAAACTATATTTTTTAAAAAATTAATATAAAAAATAAATGAGATTTTGATTGGAATAGTAAAATAAAAATATTGAAAACTATATGTATTATAGGTTCAATTTTTATCGTGTACACTTTTTTATATTTTTATATGCAAATAATGAAAAAAGGTTAAAGAATTTTTTTTAAATTAATATAATTTATAATCAAATTCAACTAAATTAGTACACCCCAATTATTTTTTATGAATTATTGTTCAATTTAGTCCAAGTTTATAGATCTTGCACCAACTATTTTTTATTAAATAATTGTTAAATTTGTCATTTAGTCCAACTTTATGGAGCTACTCAGTGATTTAATTTTACAGATGAAAATAAGGAGATTTGAACTTATAACCTTAAGTTAGAATAACTAAACTTGACCGTTAAATTGATTCCCTCTTTAATTCATAATTAAATCGTTCTTAAATTTTAAATCATGGTTATAACTTTTGTTAAATATTCATTGAAGCCTCTTATGAGAATCTTCCTTGACATTCAAAAGCTAAAAAACCATGAGGAGCTCGACTTATTTGAATTAAGTTGACTTAGAAATCCGAGAAGAACTGGAGTCTGTGTTGCACTATGAGGCGCTTTTATGGCATCAAAAGGCAAGGTGCGACTGGTTAATTTTTAGGGATCATAATACAAAATTCTTTCACAAGAGAGCTTTACAGAGGAGAAAGCATAATTGCATTGTCGCCTTAAAAAATCAAATGGGGATCGGTTATGGATGAGGAATGTTTGAAGTAGGAAGCAGTTAATTTTTATAAGAAACTTTGTGGAGAGCAACCAGGATGATCGTGTAATCTAGGATATGGTTCATTCTCACCTCTTGATCAAGAAGAGATTCAATTCGTTAGTAAATCAGTATCTGACGAGGAGATTAAGAAGGCCCTTTTTGACATGGTGCCTTTAAAAGCCCTAGACAGTCATGACTTTCACGCTATTTTCAATCAGAGTCAGTGGAAGCATATTGGTCATTCGGTTTGTGAGTGGGTTAAAATGATTTTCTTTGGGGAGAACATTGATCCGGACCTCAATAATTTGCTTACTATGCTTTTACCCAAAGTTAAGCATCCGAAATGCTTCTTGCAGTTTCGCCCTATCAGTCTATTCTTGATCTTATACAAATTAGTGATGAAGGTCATTGCTAATAGATTTAAAGTTGCTTTTCCAAAGATCATTGGTCCTGAACAAGCGAGATTTGTAACAGGGAGGAATATCAACGATAACATCATTATTGTTCAGGAGGTCATACATTTTATTAGAAGTAGTAGAAGAATAATAAATGAATGGCCATTAAAATTAATCTCGAGAAGGCTTATGACTGCGTTTGTTGGGATTTCATAGATGTTTCACTTCAGGCTGCAGGTATTCCTAACATACTTCGTAATATCATTTTGTAAGCTATTTCTAGTACCACTATGAAGATGGTTTGGAATGGAGTGTCATCCCAGAAATTCAAATCGGCAAGAGGAGTTCGTCAAGGATGCCTGCTTTCACCTTACCTTTTCATTCTATGTATGGAGTGGCTAGGACATGGTATTCACGTAGCCATGGAAGATGGTAAATGGTTGCCTATCCGGTTGTCTAAATCATGTCTGCCCCTTTCTCACTTTTTTTTTTTTGCAGATAACTTGACCCTTTTTGGTTAGTCGAAGAAAAATCAAGTGTGGGTGATCAAGGAAATTTTAGACACGTTTTGTGTCTTTTCAGGGCATAATGTTAATTTGCAAAAGTCAAACATGTTCTTCTCAAAAGGAGTAGAGGAAGATATCCAAAGGCATATTAGTAGACTTTTTAGGTTTCAGGTGGTGTAGAATCTTGGAGCGTACCTAGGAGTTCCCCTCTTTCATGAGAAGGTTACGAATAATACTTTACACTTTGTGGTGGATAAGGTTCGAAGTAAACTTTGTAGCTAGGATGCCAGTCAACTTTCTCTTACCGGTAGAATTACCTTAGCTCAATCAGTCTTGTTATCGATCCCGAGTTACTCTACGCAATTGATGATGATTTCTAAAGGCTTGTGTGATAAAATTCAAGCTATGGTCAAATAATTCATTTGGGGATCCACTAGTGGAACTAAAAAGATAGCTTTGGTCAGTTGGGATACAATATGCCAAACTAAACCACATCGTGGCCTTGGTATAAGGTCCTTTTACGTGGTCATAATACTTCCTTCATGATGAAGTTAGGCTTCAATTTAGTGACTAATTCTTCTACTCTATGGGTTAATATGCTCTAATCTAAGTATAGTGTTCAAAGTGGCTTGCTAGAAACCTTATCGATGGGTCAAAGTTTTTTTTTTTGGAGATCTTTATCAAAATTTTGGCCTTTCATACGTGAGAATCTTCTTTATTTAGTTGGAGGTGGAAAAAATATCAACTGTTGAAGGGATCCTTGGGTTCCTAATGTTGGGCCTTTGGGTAAAAAGATAGCTTCTAATTCTAACTTGGATATGGATTATACTTTCAGTGATATGGTCAAGGAAAAATGGGGATTGGAATTAAGAATTCTTTCCTCTTTGGTTCTTTGAAGATATCATTCAATAGATTGTGGGGGTTCTGTCACCTCAACTAAATTCTGGCATGGATAGAATTATTTAGAGGGGTACCACGTCCAGTTCTTTCTCTGATAAAATTATGTATGAGAAACTTTGGGAAGAATCATGGAATGAAAAAGAAGATATTTGAAAGTTATCGTGGAAATATCAGGGACCACAAAAGGTTAGAGTTTTCCTTTGGCTTGCTATTAAGCATCTTTTACTCACTAATGCAGAAAAGATAAGAAGATGAATAGGAGTAGACACTGCTTGTGGAATTTGTGGTCACGATTATAAAAGTGCCCTTCACATTCTTCAGAATTGCACAACAATAAGAGATATATGGATTCGGTTAATCCCAACAGGTAAACAATTTGTTTTTTTTTTCAGTGTCCCTTCAAGATTGGATGGAGCTTAATCTCTGAAATCAACAAGTTGGTACCTTAGTGGGAAGAGTTAATTAGTCTTGTTTGTTCTGGATTATAATCTAGTGCATTTGGAAGAATTGAAATCTACGTATATTTCAAGGTTTTTTGTGGAGTTCTGATGAGGTTATCAAAGTCTCTCTAAGTTAGGCAAAGCAATATGTTTCTGCGTTGAGTTGGCATACCACTAAATCTTCAAGATCAGTTATCGTTCTTGATTCTTCAGATGGTTGGGTTTATTTAAACATAGATGGTTTGGTTAAATCAGTGAACAAGTTTGCAGCAGCCGGAGGGCTTTTATGCAAAAAAAATGGGGGATGGATTGTTGGATTTAACAGGTATTTGGGGAACTGTGAAGTTCTAGATTATGAACTATGGGGCATCTTGGATGGGTTAAAAATTACTCTTGATCGAGGCTTTCAGAAAGTCATCATTTGAACCGATAGTCTGTTAACATCATTCATGAAGTAGTTCTTGGAGACTCTAATTTTACTTTAGTAAGGAGAATACTTATGTTTCTAAAGCTTCTAAGTCACTAGAGTCTTTAGCGTATTCCTAGAGAAGAAAATAAACTCACAGACAGGATTGTCAAGGTACTGCGAGACAAAGAACCAGGTTTATGGTTATTTGATGATAACAATATGATGAATTTTTCTTAACGTTTGATACTTGAGGTGTAATTTCTTTTTCACCAAAAAAAAAAGCAAAAACCTCAAGCCCTAATCTGTACCCAATTCTTCCAAAATTTCCCAATTTGCACCTAAACTCAAACCCACCTCTAAGCTAAAGCCTGAACCCTCATCCAAACACAAGCCTCAAGACTCTACACCCAAGCCCTAACCACCACCTGTAGAAGTAGTTTCCAAAAAGAAAGAAAACGATGAAGAAGATGTCAAGCTGCCAATGGTTGCTGAATCAAAAGGTCGAATAATTGATATCAAATGGTGCGGTGAAGATGGAGATTGATGAGGAAACGAAAGAAGATGAGATCTTGACTGAAGCCAACAAAGAAGAAGATCAAGAAGAAGAAGAAGTTTGCGAAACCGACGTCTTCTTTACTCCTTTAATTGACGCCGATGCTCAGGTGATTGCATTTTTCTTTTTCCATTATTGTTTAATTTTTAGTTTTGCTTATTGTTTTCCCCCTTCTGGAATAAAATTGCAATTATATGTTTTGCAATATCCTCTAAGGCATTGGTGGCGACCATACGAATTGGATGAATGATGAAATGAGGTTCGCCTGTTGTTTCCCCTTCAATTTCTTTTCCTTTTTCTTTGCATGAATCAATCTTACTCTTTAGTTATAAAAAATTTTTGCCATTACCAAAATTAGAGAATCCTAAGCTTGTTGCCTGGTCAGATTCAGTGGTTAATTTGCTTGATTTGGATCCTAAAGAGTAACTATTACTTTACATTGGATTTGAAAACATAGTAGTGAATGAATGATGAATGGTGATGGGCATTAGGGAAATTTGTATTCCGTATTTAGACCTTATAAGTAAGTTCAACTAGTTTTAAATTAAAGAAAAATAAAGCTGAAATGAAAAGATATTTTCTCGGGCATGCCATTCTACTCATTAAACCCTAAAAATAAGTACCATAGTTTAAATTACTTCTAGCCTCATCAAATGGGTATCGACTTTTAGCTCTTGAGGTAATAACTTTGTCTGGCACTGCCTTTGCTCCCAAGGGCATGCTATGACTATACTGAACTTGCATGTGGGAACTTAGGTTGTATTTCATATCTGTTTATCATCAAAATTTTTACATCTAGAATTAAAAAAGAAAAAAAAGAAATTGCATTGGAATGTTCAAATTTCAACATTTGCATGAAATAATTGAAGAAGGGGAAGGGAGAGGGAGACCGGGGATAAATTTGCAAAGCTAACAGTGATCATATGCCAATGATTTATGGAGATGTCATGCTATTTCTATATGTGTTTGTTATTTTGACATTTTGTCTGTACAAACATTGAAGTTCATGTTTTGTTTTAAAGGCTTGTTTTATGTTTGAAATGCCTTCTTATTTTGTGCTATATGTTTAATCATCTCTTGTTTTTTGATAGAAAAATTTGAAAGTGAGATGTATTAATTAGCATATATAGGATACATAATCCTATAGAAGGATTAGATTGGAACTGATTAATTTTGGACCTCAATAAACTTGTTCTGGCTTGTTTTCTAATAAAAGAGTTAACTAGCCTTTAAGCAAACTATTTGGAACTAGTAAAAAATAAAAAATCAAGACAAAAAACTAATTGTTGAACTAATTTTATGAAATTTTGATTATTTATTTAATTATTGTTGGACCATTGATTGAATCATGAATCAATGGTATGACTAATTAGGCTGTTGGTTTGATTATTAAAATAATGGACCTTCATTTTCTGTTCATATAATATTATATGATATTGTTTTTCCATTAAGATTTATTTATCCTTTTTTGGTCTAAAGAATGGAGTACATGAGTGATTATTAGAAACAATGATGGGTTAGTAATGGAAGAATACATTCATTTAAATAAAACTATACTTGATTTATTTGTAGTTAAAGCCTTAATTAGTCTTCATGTAATTCAATTTATGGTTGAAATGGATTTCAAATTTGTCAAAATGGAAGAAGATGCATTGTCGATCATCAACAAATTCACCTCAATAAAAGAAGACAACACATTGCTCAGTGATTATATCTGGGATGCTAAATCATTTCTAATGTATTTTCATGATGTCGATTTTAGTATGTTCAAAGAAAAAGCAACATAGTAGCACACCATCTTTCAAAAGAGGGGTTTTAGAGATCAGAAAGTACTTTTTGGATTGAAGAAATTTCCTCGTCAGTGGTGGAATTTGTGGTGGGTTAACCCCCAGATTGAGCAGCTTCAAGAATGGATAATTTCATCGCCTCGCTTTTTTGTATGTTAATACCTTAAAGTAGATTTATAATTCAACAACTATGCTTGTGTGGTTGTGCAGGTGGTTCATCAGATTTAATTTTGGAACTCAATGAACTTGTTCTAGCTTGTTTGCTGTTAAAGCAACTATTTTTTTTTTTTTTTTGTAAATTCTTTTTACAATGTCTATGGCTTCTTTAGCTAAGTCACGTGTTAGAGTATTTTGATTGTTGGATCGATTTTGTAGTGAATATTCAACCTTTACTTTAATTTTAATTTTATATTCTTAGTTATATTTAAAGCACAATTTCTATCATCATTCACTGTAATTGTTTATGAAAATATATTACTATTGAAATAATAAAAAATAGAAAAACATTTACCTTAGACGTGTCTATCCAACCTTTTTAAGGCTACCTTAGACAGGTCTATCTCAAACTTTTTAAGGTTACCTTAAATGGGTCTATCTCAACCTTTTTAAGATTGCCTCAAACGAGTCTATCCCAACCTTTTTAAGGTTTTCTTAGACGGATCTATCCCAATCTTTTTTAAAGGTTACCTTAGACAAGGTTTATCCCAACCTTTTTAAGGATGTCTTAGACAAGTCTATCCCAACCTTTTTTAAATGTCAACCTTGACTAGGTTTTTGCCAACCCTTCAATAAAGGTCGACTTATGTTGAATTATGCTGAGCTTTTTCAAAAGCGTCGTAGAGCCTATGCCAACTGCACTATAGACGACGGTTTCAAAAGCGTTGGGGAAAACATCGGGATGACCTATGCCAACCTTTTTTGCATCATCATAAAATAAAAAAGTGTTGCGGTAGGCCTGTTTTATTGTAATGTCTGTTCTGTATACAAAAGTTCTTCTGATTCTGTATCTGAACTACAACTATATGCATATCTATATTTTTTTATGTAACTGATCTGTTTGTTGGGTTGAGTTATACACTGAGCTTGTTAGCTTACCCTTATGCTTGTTTATTCTCAAGTAATCAGCAAAGCTAAGATCAGACAGTGCGCGTGAACTCGAAAATGGTTTTTGGTTTAAAACGATTAAACTAAGGGCTTTTTGTTAAGTTTGGAATGTTCGAGACTTTTGGATTGTGTTTTGTTTTTGGACTTTATTTTTCATTTTTAACACTACTTTATTGGGTTTAATAATTACTATATTTCTAACAGCAAAATTATCATTTTAACAAATCAAGTCACAGTTTTCAAAATAACTCAACTTAGAAAATTTCGCTGTAAAATGATACGTTCGCATAAATATTTTTCCGTAATAAAATAAATGGTTTTAACAGGAATTTTTTTTATGAATTGGAAGATGAATTATTGAGGTTAAAACCATTTTATAAGTGAATTCATTTTCAATTTCTGGGTTTTAAATAAGATAACATAATTCTTCACGATTTAGTTATATAGTCTAGGTCGGGTAGAGGGTGTTGCATTTGGTGGTATCAGAACTAGTTCAAAACTCGGGCAGTGATTTTTGGGTTCAAAATTTATATGAAAAGTGCTTTAAATAACTTGTAATTTTTTTATTAATTATGATAATTGGGTCTATAAAAATTGAATCCGAGTCTCCAGCATCGATACTGTAAGTACTTCTGCTTTAGCTATACTTGATAACCAGTAAACACTGTAGTGTTAGAATTACTCTAATTTAACTAAAAATTGTGACAACTTTGTAAAAACTTATGATAAACCTACTAATAAAACTATAGACTTAGGGTTTCTAATAATAAACCTAAGTGTCGAAACCTCTTTTTAAAAGTGAGATTTTTGACAATGGGAGTCGCTACCAACCTTTTTAGGTGTGATTGGATCACCTTATAAATAATTTTGGTCTACGGAAATATGAGAAGATAGGTTCGGGAGTCGATTACATGCAAGGAAGGATTAGCACTCTCGCAACGCCCAAAATTGGTACCAAATTTAATAGTTTTCTGTCTTGATGTCGAAAGTTGGAGGAAGTTAGAAATAAGATCTCTTTTTAAAACCATAATATTTTGAGTTGAAAATCAAGATTCCTTCACTTCAAAAGAGTACGAACATCACATCCAGCATGATTGGCCACGATATTCTTAAACTTTCGTAACTAAAATCATCTTGTGATTTACAAAATTTATTTAGAAGGATATTTTTTAGACATTGAGACAAACGAGAAATCGCAACCCAGCATGTTAGGGCACTACTTCCCAAATTCCTAAATACCAAAAAACATTGCCTTATTTTTAAAATTCTTTTGGATTAAATGAAATATAAACTTTTATAACGATGATGCGTTTGACATATTACAAGATATCAATACTAATCAATATAAACTACATGCTTTAACATTTCATACAACTATAATATAGAAAATGATGAATAACGGCATAAGTTATATAATATACATTAACTTTTCATGCAGATATAAATGACATAAATATACATTCATTAAAATTTCATGCGAAATATACATAACGAATATAACAACATAAATTACATATATAATAATATTGCGTGCAAATATAACTTAAAATAACAACACAAATAATTAATTTTCATGTGAATGTGTAAAAATAATAAATAACATAAAATAAACAAATAATTTATGAAATAAAAATTAACCTACTAAAACAATACTAAATAAATAAAAAAATAAATGAATTATGAACATATATAAAATATAAGTCAAAAATAAAAAATAAAAAATAATAATTTAAAATAGATGAGGTATAAAAATAGTTAAAATAATATAAAAATGATAAAGGAGAAATTTTTTAAAAAACGATTAATATATATATATAAAACATACTATATGATATAATAACTTAATATGCTTATAAAAATAATAATATGTTAAATAGGGACAAAATTTTATAGCAAATTTTAAAACGTTAGATATTAAATATTAAATATTTAATAATGATACATGTATTATTTAATAATAATTTACAAATTTTAAAATTATATGTACTAATAAATAATAAATGATAAAATAGTATATAATAAAATGAAGATAATATAGGGAATAATATATAATAAAATATATAATATATAATAAAAATATAAATACAATATATAAAATATAAATAACATGATAAATAATACATAAATAAAAATATTATATATAATAATTTTTACATGTATAAATAATATTTATAAAAATAAATAATATATACAAAATATTTAAAATAAATAAATTATATATAAAATGTATATGTATATAGAAGGATTAAAATTGAATTGAAATAAAAATATAGGGCTAATTTTAAATAAATAAACTGAGTTTTGCACCCAATTAAACACGCATTAAAAATTAAGGGACTCACTGGGCAATTTAACCCTAATCCCAAAACGACGTCATCCCAAAATAGGCTTTATAATAGTAAATAGGACTAAATTGAAATAAAAATAAAAGGTTAGGGCCAAATTAAAACAAAATAAAATTTGAATCGAACGAAATTATAAATTCTAAAAATGCGAAAGGACCAATTGGGCAATTAGCCCTTTAAAAAAAACACGCGGATCCTTCCCGGGTCACGGGTCAACACGCGGATCCTCGACCGTGAAACTACACTGTTTTGAAGCCTATTATTTTAGGCCAAAATGGCGTCATCCCTATTAGGCTATATAAGCCAAATTTCAGCCTAAAAGAATCATTTTAAACCTAATTTAAAAAAAAAAAACACAAAAAACCTCTGAAAGAGGATTGAGAACCAGCCCTTGGAGCTCTGTCGAGCCTCCGTCCATGGGCTCCCACGCGCCTACGCGCCACCGTTAACTTCGCCACATACGGCGGCTGGAAGTTGGAAAGCTTCGTTTTTTAACGCAAATCCATCGGTGAGTCTTTTCCTTTTTATTTTACGATATTTGTATGTATATATAAAGAGAAAAAAAAAGCAAAATAATCGCCTCTGTTTCTTGGCCAAACAAAAAAAAATCTGTAATCTATTTCTTTATTTTTATATCTCTGATCAATCGTGTCTTTTTACAAATTAGAAAAAGGTTTTTATAACCCTCTGTTACATTTTGGGAAAGAAATCTTTGATTTCTTTCCATGTTTGCTTCTCTTTGCTGCTGTGGTTCTTTCCTTTTTGTAGGTACCAGCGAGAATATCACGACGATGAGTGCGCTGGTGTTGATTCGTGCGCCGATTACGGCGCGATACGGAGCTGGAGTCACAGAGCCGATGAAAGGTCACTGGAACGGCGCGAGACGAAGGGGAGTGACGATTGGAGTGCTTGCGGCGCGAAGCTTCTGGAAACCCTAGGGTTTCCTAACCTCCTAACTGATTTGAGTCTTTTGGGTTGAGGGTGTAATCAGCTAGTGGGTAGTTTAGGTATTTGGGCTACGGTATAGGCTTGAGTGTAATTGGGTTTAAATATTTTTGGGCCTTGTAAAATGGACTTGTTTAAAAACTTTACTTTTTCTTTTATTTAGTTTATTCTGTTTTTTAAACTTTTAATAGCCCGGGCAAATTGGGCCTATTATAGCTGCCCCTCTTTGCTCATTACTGTGTAACAGGAATAGAGCAAAGATTTATAAAAAGACCAAATTTGCCCGGGTCTTTGCCGGATCCCGACTTCATGGTCTTCAATCTGTTTTCCACAAACTTAGAGACGCCATATTGATATCTTTGATTTGCACCCCGTCAATATAGAGACATCAAATCAGCTATCTTTGATCTGTTCTCTGTCAATACAGAGATGCCAGATGTGTTTTCTTCGATCTGCTCTCCGTCAATACAGAGACGCCAAATTTGCTTCTTCGATCTGCTCCCCGTCTAATATAGAGACGCCAAATCTTTGATCTTTGGTCTGCTCCCCATTAGTACAGAGATGCCAAATCAGCTATCTTCGATCTGCTCTCTGTCAATACAGAGATGCCAGGTGTGTTTTCTTCGATTTGTTCTCTGTCAATACAGAGATGCCAAATCTTCGATCTGTTTCGATGTAAACACACGAATGCCAGCTCTGCTATTTTTGATCTGCTCTCTGTCTAATATAGAGACGCCAAATTTGTCATCTTTGATCTGCTCCCCGTCAATACAGAGACGCCAAATCGGCTATCTTCGATCTACTCTCTGTCAATACAGAGATGCCAGATATACTTTCTTTGATCTGCTCTCCGTCAATACAGAGATGCCAAATCTGCTTCTTCGATCTGCTCCCCGTCTAATACAGAGACGCTAAATCAGCTATCTTCGATCTGCTCTCTGTCAATACAGAGACGCCAAATCTTTCATCTTCGATCTACCTTGTCCCTTAAAGGACATAACCTGTAGAATGCGTATGTGCTTATGCCTAATGATTAGGATGCCATGATCGAAATGAGTCAAAAACTCCTAGTTAGACATGTTATGATGCAAAATGTTATGAAAATGACTCCTATTTCGGAAGTCTTGTTCATCCATCAAAGTCTCATCTTTATTTCACTCGAAATATCCATCATACTCTACGCGTATGCGTTGAATCAAATTGGTCCTATTGTGCCATTCTCTGAATATTATGACCTGCTGGAGATGATCCTCTCCTAGAATTGAATCGTTTGAATTGTCCAATCATCCTTTGAACTGAAGAAGAAATTTTCTCGAGTGCTTCCGACCCTTACTTGTGGGAATTCTTCATACAATTGTTCTGTTTTAGTTTCTCATATTTTCCAGAGCAATATACAAAAACTTTGTTTGTAAAAATATTTAGTTCATCAATCACTATTTCAATGCAACACACTTTATGAATAATGGAAATTTGATCTTGAGAATAGTTAGATAAATCATCAAAAATACAAAAAGGAAATTCATCTAAAAACATATCCTTGAGAAGGAAAAAATCCAAAGATAGTAAAAAGGACAAAAATCGGATGCCCTACACATCACAACTTGGGCTTCTATATACAAACTCCATGAAGACTATTTTGAGTTTAACATGTGTTTAAAATATCCAAAGCACTTTATTGATGCCCTGGTATGTAACACACTCCTCTTCTTATTAAATGCGGTATAGCAAGGTCACTGCAGGCTTTTCAAATTTTGAGCTGCCCTTTTCGGGTTTTCAACTCAAAACCTATTTGGTCTCAAGGTGCCCTTTGTAGGTTTTCACCTTAGCCTCTCCATTTTTCTTTTTTCTCTCATTTTTTTTTAGAAGTCTCAAAGTGCTCTTTGCGGGTTTTCACCTTGGATTCCCTTCACTTTTAGACAAAGTACTTCTTAACTGAGTCCAAATTCACTGGATTGGGTAAACTCTTCCCATCCATTTCTGTCAAAATCAGTGCACCACCAGAGAAAGCCTTCTCCACAACATACGGTGCTTCCCAATTTGGCGTCCACTTTCCTCTAAAGTCTTTCTGTATGGGAAGAATCTTTTTCATTACAAGGTCCCCTTCGTGAAATTCTCTTGGACGAACTTTCTTGTCATAAGCTCGCATCATTCGCTTCTGATACATCTGACCATGACAAATAGCCCTTAGCCTCTTTTTTTCAATCAAATTTAATTGATCATACCGCGATTGGATCCATTCTGCTTCATCCAGCTTTGTCTCTGACAAAATTCGAAGAGAAGGTATTTCCACTTCAATGGGTAACACTGCCTCCATCCCATAAACCAATGAGAAAGGAGTTACCCCGGTCGAGGTTCTGATGGACATTTGATAGGCAAAGAGTGCAAATGGTCTTCCACTGCCCCATTCATTTTTGAGCGATATGGAGATGAATTATGATGTTTGATCTTGAATTGGCTGTAAACTTCCGTAATCATGCTGTTATTCAAGTTCAATGCATTGTCCGATATAATCCTCTCAGGCATTCCATACCGACAAATAATCTCCTTTTTCAAGAATCGACTTATTGCCGACTTGGTAACACTAGCATATGAAGCTACCTCTACCCATTTTGTGAAGTAGTCGATGACTACAAAAATGAAACGATGCCTATTCGAAGCTTTTGGTGATATTGGCCCAATGACATCCATGCCCCACATGGAAAAGGGCCATGGAGAAGCCATAACATGTAAGGGTGAAGGTGGTATATAAATCTTGTCCCCATATATCTGGCATTTATGACATTTCTTAGCGTAGCTGATACAATCTCTTTCCATAGTAGACCAATAGTATCCAAACCTCATGATTTGCCTTGCCGTCGTAAAGCCATTAGCATGTGTACCACAAACACCTTCATGTACTTCGTCCAGGATTTGTCTAGCTTCCACAGCATCGACGCATCTCAAAAGTACCTGATCTTTCCTTCTTTTATAAAGGATGTCCCCATCTAATACATATTCGCAGGCTACCCTCCTCAAAGTTCTTTTGTCATTCTCAGTTACCTGCTTAGGATATTCACGATTTTTCACATACCGTAATATATCTTGATACCAATGATGGTCATCCTTTTCCTCTTCTTCGATGTTACAGCAATGAGCTGGAACCTCAAAAATACTCATCTGAATTGGTTTCACACCCTCTTTTTTATTTGCTTTAATCATGGAAGCCAATGTTGCCAAAGCGTCCACCATCTGATTTTTGTCCCGTGGGAGATAACTGAAAGTGATGTTATCAAACTCTTCAAATAACTCCAAAACTACCCTTCGATAATTAATCAATTTGGGGTCCCTTGTCTCGCATTCACCCCTAAGCTGGTAAATTACCAACGCAGAGTCTCCATATACTTCCAAGGTTCTAATTTTTTGCTCTTTGGCTGCTCGAATCCCCATGATGCATGCTTCATACTCGGCCATATTGTTTGTACAGTCAAAATCCAATTTACATGTAAATGGATAATGATCACAATTTGGGGATATCAAGACTGCCCCAATTCCATTTCCTACCGCGTTGGATGCGCCGTCAAAGTTCAGCTTCCATGGATATTCTTCAATAGCTGCCACATACATCAATTCCTCATTAGGGAAATCAAAGCTCAATGGCTCGCAATCTTCAAGAGCTCTGCTAGCCAGAAATTCTACTATCGCGCTTCCTTTTATAGCCTTTTGACTCACATAGACTATATCAAACTCTGAAAGCAATACTTGCCATCTTGCCATTCTTCCACTGTTGACTCCATCATGTACTTTAATGGATCAAGTTTTGAAATTAGCCAAGTCATATGATATAGCATATATTGCCTCAACCTTCGAGTCGTCCAAATCAAAGGACAACACAACTTTTCAATTGGCGAATATCTCATTTCACACTCAGTGAATTTCTTACTGAGGTAATATATCGCTTTCTTTTTTCTTCCTGACTTGTCATGTTGACCAAGCACACATCCCATAGAATTACTAAACACTGATAAGTACAGAATTAATGGTTTGTCTGGATTAGGTGGAGATAGTACTGGAGCATTTAACAAGTATTGCTCGACTTTATCAAAGGCATTCTGGCATTCCTCATCCCAAGTACCTTGGTTGTGTTTTCTAAGGAGGCAAAATATAGGATCACATTTCTCGGTTAATTGTAAAATAAATCGAGCAATATAATTCAACCTTCCAAGAAAACCCCGAACTTCCTTCTGATTACGTGGTGGAGGCAATTCTCGTATGGCTCTAACTTTTTTTGAGTCAACCTCTATTCCCTTTTCACTGACTACAAAGCCCAATAATTTTCCCGACCTAGCTCCAAAGGTGCACTTTACCGGATTAAGCTTCAACTAAAACTTCCTTAATCTCAGAAACAACTTCCTCAAGACTTCAATATGCTCTTTCTCTATTCGAGATTTGACAATCATATCATCAACATACACCTTAATCTCTTTGTGCATCATATCGTGGAATAAGGTCACCATAGCCCTTTGGTATGTTGCTCCTGCATTCTTCAGCCCAAAAGGCATTACCTTGTAACAAAATGTGCCCCACAATGTTATGAAGGTGGTTTTATCCATGTCTTCAGGATACATCTTTATCTGATTGTACCCTGAGAAACCATCCATAAAGGAGAACAACAAATATCTCGCTATATTGTCTACCAAAGTGTTGATGTACGGTAAAGGAAAATTGTCCTTCGGGCTAGCTTTGTTTAAATCTCTGTAATCAACACACATTCGTACCTTCCCATCCTTCTTAGGGACAGGCACAATATTAGCCACCCATTCTGAGTACTTAATTTCTTGTAGGAATCCAGCATCAAACTGCTTCTTGACTTCCTCTTTTATTTTCAGCACAATATCAGGCCTCATCCTTCGCAATTTTTGTTAAACTGGCTTGCAATCTTGTCTTATAGGAAGATGATGAACCACGATATCAGTATTCAATCCCGGCATATCCTGATATGACCATGCAAATATATCTTTGAATTCACATAGCAGCTCAACAAGACCTTGTCTTGTTTTCTTAGTAATATGTGTGCCAATTTTCACCTCTTTCCCTTCCTCTAAAGCTACATTCTCTATTGCCCTTTTCTCATAGGGTAGGATTTGTTTCTCCTCTTGTTTCACCATTCTCAACAAATCTGGAGACATATCACAATCCCTGTCATCTTCAAAATCCTAAAGTTCTTCTAAACACATGTCTTGCTCAATAGAGAATCCAGGATTTGTAGTATCAGTGCTCATAACATTGATATCTAGGGACCTGTGGGGTACGAAAGAATGTACAAAGAATGAATGAATTTTAGGAATGTTTATTTATATGTTATGAATGAAATGGAAAAAATTTGAAAGAATTTAAAGGTCAAAAAAATATTGAACGGTATAAAAGAATATTCACTCAAATTGATAACAAAAGTTGCGTTTTATTTAAATGCAAATATCAGAACATGTGCCTATTTTAAAAATGAAATCTTACTACTCCTAGGCTTTAGAGTAACAAGAGTGTTCTGAAAATTACTCTAAAAAATCTTTAAAAACTACAAGAAGTTCTTCTGCAACCCAATTGTTTAAAGAGCTTCCTGGTTCGTAAGGGCGAATGCCCTCAAGGTTTCCTCGTTCAGACTCTTCATTATGCACAGCATTGATGTGATAACTTCCTTTTTCGAGCAACCCTCTCTTACGGTGAATTATCCCTCCTGATATAAAAGTTTGGGAGATATGAGGGAACGTCATCAATTCCCACTCTACTTCTCTTCCACTTAAACGCGCCATTCTTCTTTTTCGACACTTCTCTACTTCCTTTCTCATTTGCTTGTGATCTGGCCTGTAACCCAAGCCAAAACGGTCTCTCTTCTCCTTTAGTTCTGGAATTCGAATCCCTCCTTGAAGATGTCTTCCCAATCCTTTTCTTGGCAAGGCTCCTTTCCCCATTATCATTTGTAAACCCATTCTTGTAGTTCTGGATATCCTAGGCACCGGCACCTCATTCCCCTCTGAAATGAATGTTGCATTAACGAATTCTAATGAATGAAAAGAGTACTCAATGGCCTCCTCGTTTGCTTCTACATAGGGTGCGTCACTGGTAACTGTCGATATAATGTCTTCCTCAGTATTTATGATGACCAGCCGTCCATCCGCTACTAATTTCAATTTTTGGTGCAAAGATGAGGGCACCGCTCCTGTGGAATGTATCCAAGGCCTCCCCAACAAGCAATTGTAAGAAGGCTTGATGTCCATCACTAAAAAGTCTACCTCATATGTGTTTGGCCCAATCATCAAAGGGATATCAATTTTTCCCATGACCTTTCTTTCCCTGCCATCAAATGCTCTCACTACATTATGGCATGTTTTCATGTGAGAACTGTCTATGGGCAATTTGTTCAATATGGATAATGACAAGAAATTTAAGGCTGATCCGTTATCAATAAGCACACTCGGCAATGTATACCCCTTATAGTGAGTGGTGATGTTTAAAGCTTTAGCTGATCCCATACCACCAGGTGGGATTTCATCATCATTGAAATAAATGAAATTGTCAGCACTTATGTTACTAACCAATCGATCCAACTTATTGACGGATATATCATTAGTAATGTAAGTCCCATTGAGCACCTTCATTAACGCTTCCCGATGTACCTCTGAACTCAGAAGCAAAGCCAACTCTGATATGCGAGCTGGTTGTTTACACAATTGTTCAACCACGCTGTACTCACTGTGTTTTAAGAATTTTAAAAACTCTCTGGCTTCTTCTTCCTTCACTGGCTTATTAACCAGTATTTCAGCCCTTTTCCTTTGTCAAAGGCTTTTGCTTTCGCGGGCTCAACTCT
The DNA here is from genome assembly GCA_025698475.1 of Gossypium anomalum. Taxonomy (NCBI): domain Eukaryota; kingdom Viridiplantae; phylum Streptophyta; class Magnoliopsida; order Malvales; family Malvaceae; genus Gossypium; species Gossypium anomalum. The sequence continues at coordinate 75,064,692 of CM046961.1, forward strand.
GACGCCTTCTATATCATAACGCTTCCCACTACGTGTGTAAGAACCCTCATCTTGAACCTCCTTAGAAGCACTAGCTATATCCTCCTTCTCTGGTATTGTCACATTGCAGTCATAATTCCAGGGTACCCTCTTGTTATCCTTATAAGGAAAGGAAACGGGTTTGTGAATAATGACTTTCGGTGCTGTTTGTGTAATATCCTGATTTTGGGCTTAGTCGGAATAGTAGTTTTGTGACCACAAAATTGAGATAGAAATAATTATTTTATGATTATTTTGAAGTCTATGATATGATTGCATGATTGTGTGAAAATTTCGTGAAGAAATTTTATGCTTAAAGTGTTTAAATTGAAAGTAGGGACTAAATCGAATAAGTTGCAAAATTTGCATTCTAGAAGTTTTTAGTATGAAATTGCATTGAAATATTAATTAGGAGGTCTTAAATAGCAATTTGACCAATTTTAAGTTCATGGACAAAATTAGGACATAGAAGGAATTTTTGAAAGTTTAGTAGTAAGGGCATTTTGGTCATTTAAGGGTAAAATGAATTAAAATACAAAATTAAAAGCCAATTTTGCTCATCTTCTTCATGGAGGCCGAAATTAGCATGGGAGAAGCCATGGCTAGGGTTTTCAAGCTTTCCAAGCTCAATAGTAAGTGATTCCAAGCCCCGTTTTTAATGTTCTTTACGTTTTTGGAATCCGTGAGCTCGATTAAGCTTATTCTAGCAATAATTTAAGCTAGGGTTCATATTTGGAAAAATACCCATAGGTGAAATTTGTTTATTTTGATGTTTTATGGTAGAATATGAAGCTTGAAATTGTGTTAAACAACTTTTGCTAAGTGATTTTATGTAAAACGAGTAAAACAACATAATCGGAAAAATATCTAATGTTCATAAGTACATGTTAGAGTGAGAATTTGATGTTGCTATAGAAGGGAAAAATGATTAGAATGTCATAAAACATAAGAAAATAGGCTGAAGTTTAATTTACGAGCTTTGGGGCAAAAGTGTAAATATGCAAAAGTTTAGGGGCAAAATTGTAATTTTGCTAAAATATGATTTTGGGTCAATTTGAATAATGTGAGCCCTAATTAGACTATATTTTAAATGATAGAGCAAGGAAAACTGAAATTCGGGCTAAAATGGGGAAAATACCAAGTTGTGGACGAAATGGTAAAAGTAGCCATTTTCGCATACGAGGTAAGTTCATGTGTAAATAATGTAGTATAATTGTTATTTTTAAATTATTGATGTTAATTATATGATATGCTGATTTTTATCATGAAATATATGCTTTGTGGTTATTTTCGAATAAAATGCAAATTATTTGTATTATTTGTTAAATATAAAGTGTTACCGAGTATTGACTTTGGTATTTTACGAAAGATGGCAAGGATATAAGTTCGAGGAAAATCCCGTTTGAACCTTAGGAATAGATTAGGATACAAGTGACATGTCACTAGGATGGTTGAGCATCCGAACTCTTTGAGTTGAGTCCGAGTTCGTGAAATGTAACTAGGCATTCGAACTCGTTGAGTTGAGTCCGAGTTCACTTATGGATGCGAATGTTCGAACTTGTTGAGTTGAGTCCGAGTTCGAGAGATGTAACTAGGCATCCGAGCTCGTTGAGTTGAGTCCGAGTCCACTTATGGATGCGAACGCCCGAGCTCGTTGAGTTGAGTCCGAGTTCGCTTATGGGCGGGTTACATGATTGCTTGATTGCATATATGGTACTTATGTGCAAGTTATCCATGTATCCGAATTATATTCCGATGTGTTCAACGGGTAAAGTTCTACTCAAATGGAGGAATACTAGAGATGAAAGGGATATATTGGTAAGTGTTGTGAGATGGATACTTTGAACAGGTATGTACTTAACCCTCGGGTTGAAAACTCGATATATCAACAATGTGGTAAGATGATAAATGAAAATATGACATGAATGTCTTGATGATGATTATGCAAATGATATTTTATGTTTGCTTATATGGTAATGTTACTTGCTATTTGCATGTGAACTTACTAAGCATTTATGCTTACTCCCTCCTTTTCATTCCTTGTAGTTTTGACAAGTCAGCTCGGAAATCGGGAACGGTCGGAGGCTCGCTCACACTATCCGTATACCATCTTGGCATAATGGCTTGTATATTTTGAGTATGGCATGTATAGCATTATAATCATTTTGTATATATGGTCTTATGATATGGTTAGTGAGTGGTATGAAAATTCTTGGTAATGATTAGCCATTGGAATGGCTAATCATGATCATATTTGGTGTTATGTATGTCAAATTGCTAGCTAATCCATGGAAATCATGAAATAGGTAAAATTTACCATAAAATAGATTCAGACAGCAGTAGTGACGTGAATTTGAAAAATCACTAAAAATAGTATAAATGGAATTAAATAATGAATAAGTTATGGAATCGAAGCTTGATGAGTCTATTTTCATATGGAATGAACAAAACAGGCATATAAATTATATTTTATGAGATATTTAAACTTTTGTGAAACAGGGCCAGAGTGATTTCTGGATCCCCTGTTCTGACTTTAAAAATTCATACTAAATTTTAAAAAAATAATTAGAAGTTTTTCTTTATATTACAGATTCCTTATTGAGTCTAGTTTTAAGAGAAACAAACCTCATAGTCATTGAAATTTTTTATAGAGAGATATCTGATTCGTAATACACAGAGGTCAGAGTAGTCAAACCCTAATACAGGGGAGATTTTAACTAATAAACTGTACTATTTGGCTCAACCAAAAATTCTAGAAAAAAAATTATTAGATATAAATATGAGTCTAGTTTTATAGAAAATTTGCGGATCTTAATTTCGAGTTCTTTAACTCGAGATATGAATTTTTAAGCGACTGTGACGCAGATTTTCAGCTTGTCTGAAAATTTTAAAATTAAATTGTTCGAGCTGTTTAAGTAATGAATTAAGTCTGTTAACACCTCGTGTTCGACTCCGGCGACGGTCTTGGGTACGGGGCGTTACAGTTTGTGTTTCAACTTCATTGTTTCTAGGTAGAGAAATAATGATCCTTGGCAGATTGATTCTTTGATTCTTTGGTCCAACTTCTAATGTGCATATATGTTCCTCATCTGAGCCAGCTTCATAAAATTCCAGCTCCTTATTATCCGTAAGGCTTTGTACCAAGGCCTTAAACTCATCATATTCTTGGATCTCGTGTCCTCCTGCATGGAACTCGCAGTAGTCCCTCACTCATCTATTCCCTTCTTTAGAGATTATCATCTCTCTTTTCACCATTTCTTCCCAAATTACCTTCATCGGCGTTCTTACCTCGGCCATGCCCTCTTTAGTCCTTCTCATACTAGTTTTCCCAATTGCGTTTACCCCTTCATTACCATGGTTCGACAACGGGTTCTCATTACTAGGGGTGTCGTCAAATTTCACAATCCCCATCTTGATAAGTCTTTCCACTACTTTTTTAAAGCCAGCGTAATTTTCGATCGAATGCCCTGATATCCCTGCATAGTATTCACATTTGGCGTTTGTATCGTACCATTTGGGATATGGGGGTTGCAGTGGTTTTAAATGAAAAGGAGCTATTGCATGTGCATTAAATAAACTCTGGTAAAGCTCTCGGTACGTCACTGGTATAGGCATAAATGGGACCCTTTCAGAATTTTGTTTCGTACCAGATCCCTGCTTTTGGGGATCCTGTTGCCCTACTATAGTTGTTTTGGGCTGACTAACCATAATCGTTTTTGAGTTATAACTACTCGTATTATTCACCTCACTATCTTTCCTTCTTGGGGCCGATCTTTTAGTAGTTTCCCTTCTATCCTACCACCCCTTATGGCGTTCTCGATCATTTCCCCTACCATAACCATATCAGTAAAGCTCTTGGTGGTACTTCCAATCATATGAGTAATGAATGGGGCCTTCAAGGTGTTAATAAATAGCATGGTAGTTTCTTTCTCCAAGAGCGATAGTTGAACTTGCATGGCAACCTCTCTCCATCTCTGTGCATATTGCCTAAAGCTCTCATTAGGCTTCTTTTCCATGTTCTGCAAAGTGATTCTATCAGGAGTCATGTCAGTCACATGATTATATTGCTACATAAAGGCTTGCACTAAGTCTCTCCAAGAACAGATCCTTGCGCGACTCAATTGATTGTACCACCTAGCCGCTGCCCCAACTAAACTATCCTGAAAACAATGGATCAATAATTGATCATTGTTTACATAGCCAGTCATCCGCCTACAGAACATGGTGATATGGGCCTCAAGACAAGTAGTCCCATTGTACTTTTCAAATTCCGGCATTTTGAACTTATGGGGAAGCACCAAATCTGAGACCAAACTCAAGTCTTTGGCATCAACTCCCTGACGATTATCAACGTTTTCTAATGCCTTAAATTTCTCCTCTAACCATCTACAACGTTCCTCTAATTTCCTTGATGATTCGAGCCTCATATCCTCCCTCTCAGCTACATCTAAATCGAGGATGACTGGATTGGTAGGGTTATCTCCTGGGTTGAATCCCGAGCCAATTTGAAAGTTCATAGGTATTCCAGTATCAACTTGCCCATGTTGAGGCCTTATTGTGATGGACGGCCTTCGAGGATATGCCTCAAGTTAAGTTTGTATATGGGGTGGAGTAAAACCCAGAGAATGATCCTCATTATCCTCTTTAGTGATTATCATAGGGGCTTTTCCTTTATCTGTTGCCCCTTTCAGCAACTGAGCCATTTCAGCCATCATATTCCTTTAGGCCTCCAAATTTGATCTTTCATCTCCTGTTGGATTTTTTTCAATTGTTCCTGCAATTGCTCTTGCATTTCTTTCTGGATCTGCTCAAGTCTTTGATCCATATTCTTTTTCTTGGTGCTTGTGTCGATTCTAGGTTTCCTCTTTCTCTCACTCTCTCTTTCTCTCTATTAATTTTAACTTAATTAGGGTCTTTCTATAAATTGGAAGGCATATGATGCGATGATATGTAAGTGCATGAATGCAAAAAGGTATCGATTTTGATTCAGTTTCTTTTAGAAAACGTTATTTAAAAAACAAAAATCTTTACACAAAGTAGATTACAAATACGCTTTCTCCCTCAGGCCCAGAGTTTTAACCATATCCAATAACAAAGCTAACTCTTGACCTTTATCTGACACTGACTCATACTTTGCACTCAATACATTAGCTTGCGTTTCCAAGTCTTGCAGATGATCAGCAACCTCTCCAATCTAGACTATGGCTTCTCCCATGAGATAGTCCCTATCTCTAACTTGATCCTAAAAATGGTGAAGCTCTCCCTTCCAATGTCCCTCTCTTGCCTCGAGCTGCTCAATCTGAAGTTCACAATTCTGCAATGCTGCTTCCAACCCTCCAATATTGTGCTTCATTTCCTCGATCTTGTTCATACTTGCTTTAACTCGACCGTCCAATTACGACTTCGATGATGATGAAGAGATCGTCCAAGCTCAGTCACCTTAGCTTTTAATCTTTGATTCTCCTTCTCTAGGGCCTGATTCTACACCTGCACCTCTTGGAACTTCTTCTCCCAATACTCGCCCTTGGCTCTTTGTTCTTGAACCTCTTATTGCCACTGCTCTGAAGACTTCCCCAATCTAGCTCTCTTCATTGATAGCTGTGTCTTCTAATATTGGTTTTTAAGTCATCTAGGTCTTTCTCAATCTTCCTCTTTTCTTTCCTCACTTTTTTGACCTCGATTTTCTGAACGTCGACGTCTAAGCTTAGGTACATCTTTTCCTCCTCAAGCCTCTCTATCTTTCTCTCGAGCTCTGAATTCTTCCTTTCGAACTCTTGCTTCATGACCTCTATCTCTGATGGAATCACTCGTAAATTCTCCTCCATCAATCGAGCAGCCCCCAAACTCGGCCTAGGGATGTTATCATTGATCCTCTTACTAAACCACCCTTTGTATTCAAGAGTTGTCGTCGGACCTTTAGTCAGAATCTTTACACAGTAAATCTTCTTCCAGGCCTCAGAAATTTCTCACATCTTCTTCTTATAATGATCCCTCTTATATGAGAAATCACTCTGAGCTAGCCTTCGTGCTACTGGTATAAACTGCTTCGCCTTGTATTGCCTTAGGATGAGTAATGGTGCATAACCAACAACTCCCCAAATTCCCGGAAGAGGTACCTAATCAAAGCTTCCGCAGTGATAAAGGATTTCACTAGGAGTCATCCAAGGGGCTTTCCACATAACATCTTTTTCTCAGAGATTCTAAAGTATTTCCATTCACCTTTCCTCTATAATGTCATCCCTCCTTGGCGTAGCTGCTGCTTCTTTTAAGGGAGAATAATCCTTAAAGAACACTCGGCAAGGAATCTTATCAACCTTCCAAAAGTGACTGTGGAACCATACTAACAACAACTGTGCACATCCAATGAACCTTCCTTCCCTAGGTCTCCGACATGCATTCAAGGATCTAAATGTCTCAGCTAGGATTGCAGGCACATGTGTATTTTGCTTACCCAGTCGATCGAATAAATCCGCAATTGCCTCATCTATGTGTCCTATAGCTTTTGGGAAAATCACCAAACCATAAATACTTAAGGCCAGGACATCAACCCTTCTCTTCACATCTGGGTGTACCAATATTAGATCCCTCAAACTTGCCCACGGAATGGATTTACAATCACCCTTTTGTTGGATTCGAGTTACGACCCACTGTTCACTCATCCCTGTGATCATCGTTAATTTCTTCATGAAATTCAGGAGATTAGTAGCCCTAACATAAGCTTTGTTACCTTGAATTCTCAGACAACGAAGCAAAGTTGTATACTCCTCCAAAGTAGGCATTAAGTCTACCTCTCCAAATGTAAAACAGTTATAAGCAGGGTTCCAAAACTGTACCATAGCTCGAAATAGACGCTTATCCACCTTGATGTCTAAACAAATAAGGAAGATCTCCATAATTTTAGTAGAACAACTGCTTAGTCTCCTCATTCCATTGGGTCTAAATTTCTCTCATCTCCTGAAACTCATTCTGTGTCGAATTAATACGAGTGAAGTCCCACAACTCTGACGTATACCCCTCGGTGGCACTATCTCTTTTCTCTAACTGGGTTTTCTTTGACCAAGTACAGACAGAGGCGTTGTCCTCCACTTTATCAAGATATTCGTTCCTTATTACAAAACTTTCTAATCTAGAAATCAAACTTTGAATCGACACCTTTAAATGTTGAGTGACATGCAATAATAGCAAAATAAAATAGGTCAGTATCATATATAAAAGGTATAATAAACAAGCACTTATAAGGGTAGCTTCCTAAAGGCTATCACCGTACTCCCTAGGGTAAGCACTTAAAGTTCACTATATGTGTTTTAGTTCTAAAGCGAGGGTACCTGAACCGGCAGATTCCTCGATCCTCACCCATTATAGGCTCATATAGACCAAGTTCAGTTCAGGGGGACACATTTCCCTATGGCCATACGGAGATGAAAATCTCACAAATACATAGGTACAGATGTATCCCGGAAGCAGTCCACTAGCCCATGCGAAGGTGAAAACCTTACGAAAGCGTAGCTTTTCACTCCCACTTAAAGGTGCGACCACAACAGTCATGCAAATGCAATGTGTTCGAAAATAACAGACATATGCAACAAACATGTGAAAAAAAGATCGATATTTTTTTAAATCTTTCCAAACTTTTGACATTAAGACAGAAAATAATCAATTTTGGCTTGACTCTCTTATTGTCCCCAGTGGAGTCGCCAATCTGTCAAAACCTCTTTTTAAAAGTGAGATTTTTGAAAACGAGAGTCACCACCAACCTTCTTAGGTGTGATTGGATCACCTTATAAATCATTTTGGTCTACAGAAATATGAGAAGATAGGTTCGGGAGTCAATTACGTGCGAGGAAGGATTAGCACTCTTGCAACGCCCAAAATCGGTACCAAGTTTAATAGTTTTCTATCTTGATGTCGAAAGTTGGAGGAAGTTAGAAATAAGATCTCTTTTTAAAACCGTAATATTTTGAGTTGAAAATCAAGATCCATTCGCTTCAAAAGAGTACGAACATCACATCCAGCATGACTAGACACGATGTTCTTAAACTTTCGTAACTGAAATCATCTTGTGATTTACAAAATTTATTTAAAAGGATATTTTTTAGACATTGAGACAAACGGGAAATCACAACCCAGCATGTTAGGGCACTACTTCCCAAATTCCTAAATACCAAAAAACATTGCCTTATTTTTAAAATTCTTTTGGATTAAATGAAATATAAACTTTTATAACGATGATGCGTTTGACATATTACAAGATATCAATACTAATCAATATATACTACATGTTTTAACATTTCATACAACTATAATATAGAAAATGATGAATAACGACCTAAGTTATATAATACATTGACTTTTCATGCAGATATAAAAGACATAAATATACATGCATTAAAATATCATGCAAAATATACATAACGAATATAACAACATAAATTACATATATAATAATATTGCGTGCAAATATAACTTAAAATAACAACATAAATAATTAATTTTCATGTGAATGTGTAAAAATAATAAATAACATAAAAATAATAAATAATTTATGAAATAAAAATTAACCTACTAAAACAATACTAAATAAAAAAATAAATAAATGAATTATGAACATATATAAAATATAAGTCAAAAATAAAAAATAAAAAAATAATTTAAAATAGATGAGGTATAAAAATAGTTAAAATAATATAAAAATGATAAAGGAGAAATTTTTTAAAAAACGATTAATATATACATAAAACATACTATATGATATAATAACATAATATGCTTATAAAAACAATAATATGTTAAATAGGAACAAAATTTTATAGCAAATTTAAAAACGTTAAATATTAAATATTTAATATTTAATAATGATACATGTATTATTTAATAATAATTTACAAATTTTAAAATTATATGTACTAATAAATAATAAATGATAAAATAGTATATAATAAAATGAATATAATATAGGGAATAATATATAATAAAATATATTATAGACACTCAATTTTGCCCGGGCCCAGAAATAAGTCCAAAAACAAAAATAATAAACCCAAAAAAAACGAAGTCCAAGTTCAGTCCAGATTTACAAATATAATTTGGCCCGATCAGAATGGCCCATTACTTGAAAAGATTTAAGGTCCATCTACAAGCTTGACTCATATGGAAATATAATCTTCAATGATATGCAATCTTAGATGTGATATGCAATCTTAGATATGATACAATCTTAGATATGATTGCAATCTTAGATATGATATGCAATCTTAGAAGATATGATTTTGTAATCTTAGAGATTTAATTTGTATATACTTTTTAATCTTAACTGTTGATGTAATTGATCTGTACCGTTGGATTTGAGGAGGTTCAAGTATAAATAGAGGCCTCTCCCTTCATTGTAAAGAGACTGGAGTTTTAGGAAATGATAAAAATTTTTGAGAGCTTTCACTCAAATTTCTCTCCCTCTTATGTTCTTATTTTCTACGGTTTGTTTTTATTTTATTCTTTGTTCATCTTCGTTTTTCAACCCTCTTTATTTTGATTTAATCTATGTTTCCCTAATTTTTTTATATATTTTTTAATTTTTTAATAATTTTAGTATCATATCAAACTATTTCATTTTTAATAATTTTTTTTAGTATTACTCTTAGTAAATTATTTTTTAAATTTTACTCAACTCATTATTTTAAAAAATATATTTCATTTAATTGTCATATTTTATCCAAAAATTTTTCTAAAATGAGGCAATATTTTTCGTATTTAGGAATTCAGGAAATAGTGCCCTAACATGCTGGGTTGCGATTTCCCGTTCATCTAAATGCCTAAAGTATCCTTTTAAATAGATTTTGTGAATCACGAGATGATTTCAGTTACGAGAGTTTAAGAATACCGTGTCCTATCATGTTGGATGTGATGTTTGTATTCTTTCGGAGCTAAGGAACCTCGATTTTTCAACTTAAATAATTCCTGTTTTAAAAAAGGGATCTTATTTTTAAATCCTTTCAAAATTTTGACATTAAGACAGAAATCTATTCAATTTGGTACCAATTTTGGGCGTTGCGAGGGTGCTAATCCTTCCTCGTACGTAACCGACTCCTGAACCTGTTTTCTAAATTTTCGTAGATCAAAACGTTTTATAAGGTGATCTAATCACACCTAAAAAGGTTGGTGGCGACTCCCGTTTTCATTTTTCAAAAGTCGATTCCCATTTTTCAAACATCCCTTTAAAAATTATTTCGACAGCTTGGCGACTCTACTGGGGAACAATAAGAGAGTCAAGCCGTAAAATTGATTGATTTCTGTCCTTTATCAAAATTTGAAAACTCGATTTGGAAACTATGATCTTTTTTTCATGTGTTTGCTGCATATGTTTGTTATTTTTCTTGCACACATTGCATTTGCATAACCGTTGTTGTCGCACCCTTAAGTGGGAGTGAGAAGCTAAGCTTTCGTGAGGTTTTCACCTCCGCATGAGTTAGTGGATTCTTCCGGGATATATCTGTACCTATGTCTTCGTGAGATTATCATCTCCGCATGGTCATAGGGAATTGTATCCTCCTAAATCGAACTTGGTCCATATGAGCCTATAATGGGTGAGGATCGAGGAATCTGCTGGTTTAGGTACCCTTACTTTATAACTAAACTACATATAGTGAACTTTAAGTGCTTGCTCTAGGTAGTATGGTGATGAATTTTAGTACCTACCTTTATAAGTGCTTGTTTATTACATCTTTTTATATGATACTGCCTTGTTTTTTTATTTTGTCATCATTGCATATCATTCATCATTAAAAGGTGTCGATTCAAGGTTTGATTTCTGAGTTAGGAAGTTTTGTAATAAGGAACAAATATCTTAAAGTGGAGGACAACTCTTCCGTTTGTACGTGGTTAGAGAAAACCCAGTTAAAGAAAGGAGATAGTGTCACCGAGGGATATACATCAGAGTTATGGGACTTTACTCGTATCAGTTCAACACAGAATATTTTCGGGAGATGAAGGACATTTGGGCCCAATGGGATGACGAGGCTAGACAGCTTTTCTTTCAGATTTATGGAGATCTTTCTTATTTGCTAGACATTAGGGTAGATAAACATCTGTTTCGAGCTATGGTACAGTTCTGGAACCCTGCTTATAGTTGCTTTACATTTGGAGAGGCAGATGTAGTGCCTACTTTGGAGGAGAGTACAAACTTGCTTTGTTTTTCGAGAATTCAAGGTAACAAAGCTTATGTTAGGCCTGCTAGTCTCCCAATTTTCGTAAGGAAATTAGTGATGATCATAGGGATGATTGAGCAGTGGGCTGTAGCTCGAGTGCAGCAAAAGGGCGATAGTAAGTGCATTCCGTGGGCTATTTTGAGGGATCTGATATTGACACACCTAGATGTGAAGAAGAAGGTCAACGTTTTGGCCTTAAGTATTTACGGCTTGGTGATTTTTCCGAAGGCGATAGGGCACATAGATGAGGTAGTCGCAGATTTGTTTGATCGTATTGATAAACAGAACACACCGGTGCTAGCAATCCTAGCTGAGACGTTTAGATCCTTGAAGTACATGTCGGAGAGCCAGTGAAGTAGATTCATTGGATGCGCACAGTTGTTGTTAGTGTGGTTCCATAGTAACTTTTGGAAGCTTGAGAAGGTTCCTTGCCGAGTGTTTTTTGAGGGTTATTCCCCCTTAAAGGAAGCAGCAACTACACTAAGGAGAGACGATATTACAGAAGAAAGGTGGATGGATATTCTTTAGAATTTTTGAGAGGAGGAAGTTTTGTGGAAAGCACCTTGGATGACTCCTAATGAAGTCCTTTATCGCTACGGTAGTTTTGATTGGGTACCTCTTCCTGGGATTTAGGAGTCGTTGGCTATGCACCGTTACTCATCCTAAGGCAATATAAAGCGGGGCAGTTCAGATAGAGGTCGAGAGTTAGCTTTGTTATTAGATAGGATTAAAACTCTGGGCCTACGAGCGAAAGTGTATTTGTAATCCGTTTTATGAAAAGACTTTTGTTCCTTAAATAACGTTTTCTAACATGAAACTGAATCGAGATCGATACCTTTTGCATTCATGCATTTGCATTACATGACATCAAAGAAAAGAAGTTGTTGATTCGAAATTCAATTCCTAAATAGAATAGTTTGTCATAAGGAAACGAATTTCTTGATAAAGTGGATTATAGTGCGGTCATCTGAATATAGTCCAAATAAACATGACGAGAGAAAGCTGATAGTCCATGGAGGAAAACATGATGTAATTGTCAGAGATTCAAGCCAACAAAGGTTATCCAAGAGCATGACGAGAGAAAGCCGGAAGTCCACGAAGGAGTACATGACTTGATTTAATTGCCAATGAAGATTATCCAAGAGCCGACACTTTTTGATGAGTATCATGGAGATAAGCGAGCAAGAGATTGAGGCTCAGATTAAGTAGCAAGGAGCTAGAAAAAGCATCTTTTAGAGAATTTACAAGATTCGACCATGAAGAAAAGATTAGCGTTTAGTTGGACTATGAAGGGCAAGACCACATATGTAATCTATTTTCATGTAAAGAAATCTGTTTTCTAGAAAAGTTATTCTAGTGGAATTGAATTCAAGATCAGCATCTCCTTTTCTTTTGCATTCATGCATTTGCATTGCATCACATCACATGCATTTAAATCCATAAAAAGACCCTAATTAAGGTTAAGAAGAGAAAGAAAAAGAGAAAGAGAAAAGAGGGTCACAGCTGAGCGAAAGAATACGCTTCCTTACATATCCTAGACTTTTGTATCAGGAGGGATAGCTTACCTGAGATGGAGGTGTTTGGAAATGAAAATCATTCCATCAATGCCATATATGAAGAAGGGACTGATTAAGGAAACATTGAGGGCATTCGCCCTTACGAAGCGGGAAGCTCTCTGAACAATTGGACTGTGGAGGAACTTCCTGTAGTCTTTAAAAATTTTTCAGAGTAATTCTCGAAACATTCTTGTTACTCTAGAGCCTAGGAGTAATAGAATTACATTTGTGAAATAGGCTTACGATCATCTATTATTTTTTAATAAAACATAAATTTTATCAACTCGAACGAGTATTGTTTCATTTTTATCAATAATATTCCGTTAAATTTTGACCATTCTTATTCTTTCATTCATAGCACATAAATAATCATTCTTAAATTCATTCATTCTTTGTATATTCTTTATACTCCACAGATCCCTAGATATTAATGACATGAGCACTGATATTACAAGTCTTGATTTCTCTCGTGAGCAAAACATATGTTTAGAGGAATCTCAGGATTTTGAAGATGTCCAGGATTGTGATGTGTCTCTGGATCTTTTGAGGATGGTAAAATAGGAATAGAAACAAATCATGCCACATGAGAAAGAGGCAATAGAGAATGTAGCCCTAGAGGAAGGGAAAGAAGTGAAAATTGGCACACATATTGCTGAAGACACAAGGCAAAGACTGATTGAGTGGCTACGTGAGTTCAAGGATATATTCGCATGGTCCTATCAAGATATGCCAGGTTTAAATACTGATATTGTGGTGCATCGTCTCCCAATGAGACAGGATTGTAAGCCAGTCTAATAGAAGTTGCGAAGAATGAGGCTAGATATCGTGTTGAAAATAAAGGACGAAGTCAAGAAGCAGTTCGATGCAAGATTCTTATAAGAGGTGAAGTACTCTGAATGGGTAGCTAACATTGTACCAGTTTCTAAGAAGGATGGGAAGGTACGAATGTGCGTTGACTACAGAGATCTGAACAAAACTAGTCCAAAAGATAATTTCCCTCTGCCGCACATAGATACTTTGGTAGACAACACGGCGGGATATTCGTTGTTCTCCTTCATGGATGGTTTCTCGGGGTACAATCAGATAAAGATACATCCTGAGGACATGGATAAAACCACCTTCATAACTTTGTGGGGGACTTTCTGTTACAAGGTAATGCCCTTTGGGCTAAAGAATGCAGGGGCAACATACCAGAGGGCTATGGTGATTTTATTCCATGATATGATGCACAAGGAAATTGAAGTGTATGTCGATGATATGATTGCCAAATCTTAAACAGAGGAGAACATATTGAAGTTTTGAGAAAACTATTCTTGAGATTAAGGAAGTTTCAGTTAAAGCTTAATCCAGCAAAGTGCACTTTTGGAGCTAGGTCAGGGAAATTACTAGGCTTCGTGGTCAGCGAAAAAGGAATAGAAGTTGACTCAGACAAAGTTAAAGCCATACGAGATTTGCCTCCACCACGTACTCAGAAAGAAGTCCGGGGTTTTCTTGGAAGGTTGAATTATATTACTCGGTTTATTTCACAATTAACTGAGAAATGTGACCCTATATTTCGCCTCCTTAGAAAACACAACCAAGGTACTTGGAATGAGGAATGCCATAATGCCTTTGATAAAGTCAAGCAATATTTGTTAAACGCTCCAGTACTATCTCCACCTTGTCCAGATAAGCTATTAATTCTATACTTGTCAGTGTTTAGTAATTCCATGGGGTGTGTGCTTGGTCAACATGACGAGTCGGGAAGAAAGGAGAAGGCGATATATTACCTCAGTAAGAAATTTACAGAGTGTGAGATAAGATATTCGCCAATTGAGAAATTGTGTTGTGCTTTAATCTGGACTACTCGAAGGTTAAGACAGTACATGCTATATCATACTACTTGGCTTATTTCAAAACTTGATCCTTTGAAGTATATGATGGAGTTAACAGCTTTGAATGGGAGAATGGCGAGGTGGCAAATTCTGCTTTCAGAGTTTGACATAGTCTATGTGAGCTAGAAGGCTATAAAAGGAAGCACTATAGCGGAATTTTTGGCTAGTTGAGCTCTAGAGGACTATGAGCCGTTGGATTTTGATTTCCCAAATGAGGAGTTGATGTGTGTAGCAACTACAGAGGATTTTCCTTGGAAGTTGAGCTTTGATGGGGCATCCAATGCAATGGGAAATGGAATTGGGGCAGTCATATCCCCAAATGGCGATTATTATCCATTCACATGCAAGTTGGATTTTGATTGCACAAACAATATGGCTGAGTATGAAGCATGCATCATGGGACTCCGAGAGGCTATAGAGCAAGGAATAAGAACCTTGGAGGTATATGGAGACTCTGCATTGTAATTTATCAGCTTAGAGGTGAATGGGAGACAAGGGATCCTAAATTGATCAATTATCGAAAGATAGTTTTGGGATTACTTGAGGAGTTCAATGACATTACTTTCAATTATATCCCGCGAGACGAAAACCAAATGGCAGATGCTCTAGCAACTTTGGCTTCAATGATTAGAGTGAATAAAGAGGAGGAGATGAGACCAATTCAGATGAGTATTTTCGAGGCTCCAACTAGCTGTTGTAACATTGAGGAAGAAGGAAAAGATGATAACCCTTGGTATTAGGATATATTGCGATATGTCAGAGATCGTAAATACCCAGAACAGGCAACTGAAAATGATAAGCGAACTTTAAGGAGATTAGCCTGCGATTATGTTTTGGATGGGGACATCTTGTACATAAGAAGAAAGGACCAAGTACTGTTGAGATGTGTTGACGCTGTGGAAGCTAAATTAATCTTGGAAGAAGTTCACGAGGGTGTTTGTGGGATGCACGCTAATGGTTTTACAATGGCTAGACAGATTATGAGGTTTGGATACTATTGGTCTACTATGGAAGGGGATTGTATCAACTACGCCAAGAAATGCCATAAATGTCAGATTTATGGAGACAAGATTCATGTACCACTTTCACCTCTACATGTTATGACTTCTCCATGGCCTTTTTCTATGTGGGGCATGGATGTCATTGGGCCAATATCACCAAAAGCTTCAAATAGGCATCGCTTTATTTTTGTGGTCATTGATTGCTTCATGAAGTGGGTAGAGGCTGCTTCTTATGCGAATGTTACTAAGTCGGCTGTAAGTCGTTTCTTGAAGAAAGAGATCATTTGTCGATATGGGATGCCTGAGAGGATCATATCAGACAATGCATTGAACTTGAACAACAAAACGATAGCAGAAGTTTGTAGTCAGTTCAAGATTAAGCATCATAATTCATCTCCATATCGCCCAAAGATGAATAGGGCAGTGGAAGCTGCTAACAAGACCATCAAGAAGATAGTGGGGAAAATGACTGAAACCTAAAGAGATTGGCATGAGAAGTTACCATTTGCACTCTTAGCCTATAGAACGTCTGTCAGAACCTCTATTGGGGCAACTCCTTTCTCACTAGTTTATGGGATGGAGGTAGTGTCACCTATTGAAGTTGAAATATCTTCGCTTCAAATTTTGTCAGAGATAAAGCTGGATGAGGCAGAGTGGATTCAATCGTGGTATGACCAGTTGAACTTGATCGATGAAAAGAGGCTAAATGCTATTCACCATGGTCAGATGTACCAGAAGCGAATGGTGCGAGCTTACAATAAGAAGGTTCATCCAAGAGAGTTCCATGAGGGGGACCTTGTGCTAAAAAAGATCCTTCCTATTCAGAAGGACTTTAGAGGAAAATGGATGCCAAATTGGGAAGGGCCGTATGTCGTGAAGAAGGATTTCCCTGAAGGTGCATTGATTTTGACAGAAATGGATAGGAAGAGTTTACCCAATCCAGTGAATTCAGACTCAGTCAAAAAGTACTTTGTCTAAAGGAGAGGAGAATCCAAGGTGAAAACCCGCAAAGGGCGTCTTGAGTTTTCAAAAAAAAAAAGAAAAAAAGAAAAAGGGAGAGGCCAAGGTGAAAACCCGTAAAGGGCGCCTTGTGACCAAAGGGGTTTTGAGTTGAAAACCTGAAAAGGGCAGCTCAAATTTTGAAGAACACATGGTAATCTTGCTATATCTGATTCAGTAAAGAGCGAAGGATGCTGCATATCGGGGCATCAACGAAATACTTTGGATCTTTTGAACACATGTTGAACTCAAGAAAGTCTTCATGGAGCTGGTGTATAGACGCTCAAGCAGCGATATCTAGGGCATCTAACTTTTTTCTTGTTTGCTATTTGTAGATTCTATTTCTTCTTAAAGATAGGCTTTCAGATTAATTCCCTTTCTATATTGTAAAAATTCATTCAAATCTAAATATTCTCAAGATTAAATTCATCTTCCATTATTCTTAAAATGTGTTGCATTAAATAATGATAGATGAACTAAATAATTTTCACAAATGAAGTTTTGCTCGTTACTCAGGAAATTTCTAGATAATACAAGAAACTAAAATAGAACAATTGTTCAAGGAATTCACGTAAGTAAGGTTTGAAAGAACTCGAGAAAATTTCTTTTTTGGTCTAAATTGATAATTGGACAAATCAAATGATTCAATCCTAAGAGAGGATTATCCTACAAATATTTTGATGGGTCATAGCATTTGAAGAATGGTACAAACCCTCGAGCTGAGTAAGAATGATATTCTAAGGGAAATAAAGATAAGCTTCAATTAAAGAATGGGTAGTGACGTCTGGAATAGGGGTCATATTCATAAACATTTTGCATTATAATAGGTTTAATTAGGAGCATTTGACTCATTTCGATCATAGCATCCTAATCATTAAACATGAACTCATACACATTATACAGGTCATGTTCTTCAAGAGACAATGAAGATTGATACGCCTTAACCCCCTAAGAAGTAGGGTAACAGGCTAAAGCATAGCAGATCTAACTTTCAAGTGTTTACACTGAAGAAGATCGAAGATGATTTGGCGTCTCTGTATTGTCAGAGAGCAGATCGAAGATATAGCTGATTTAGCTTTCACGTGTTTGCATTGAAGAAAATCTAAGATGATTTGGCATCTCTGTATTGGCAAAGAGCAGATCGAAGATAGTAGATTTGGCATCTCTATATTGTCAGAGAGCAGATTGAAGATGGCAGGTTTGGCATCTCTGTATTATCAGAGAGCAGATCGAAGATAACAGATTTGGCGTCTCTGTATTGTCAGAGAACAGATCGAAGACATAGCTGATTTGGCTTTCATGTGTTTACGTTGAAGCAAATCTAAGATGATTTGGCATCTCTGTATTGGCAGAGAGTAGATCGAAGATAGTAGATTTGGCATCTCTGTATTGTCCGAGAGCAGATCAAAGATAGAAGATTTGGCGTCTCTGTATTGTCAGAGAGCAGATCGAAGATAACAGATTTGGCGTCTCTGTATTGTCAGAGAGTAGATTGAAGACATAGCTGATTTGGCTTTCACGTGTTTACATTGAAGCAAATCTAAGATGATTTGGCATCTTTGTATTGGCAGAGAGCAGATCGAAGATAGTAGATTTGGCATCTCTGTATTGTCAGAGAGCAAATTAAAGATATAGCAGATTTGGCTTTCACGTGTTTACGCTGAAGCGGATCTAAGATGATTTGGCGTCTCTGTATTGTCAGAGAGCAGATCGAAGATAGCAGATTTGGCATCTCTGTATTGTCAGAGAGCAAATCGAAGACATAGCAGATTTGGTTTTCACGTGTTTACACTGAAGCGGATCCAAGATGATTTGGCATCTCTGTATTAGACGGGGAGCAGATCGAAGACACAGCAGATCTAACCTTTATTGAAGCAGATCCAAGATGATTTGGCATCTCTGTATTAGACGGGGAGCAGATCGAAGACATAACAGATTGGGCCTTCATTGAAGCAAATCTAAGATGATTTGGCATCTCTGTATTAGACGGGGAGAAGATCGAAGCCACAGCAGATCTAACCTTCATTGAAGCAGATCCAAGATGATTTGGCATCTCTGTATTAGACGGGAAGCAGATTGAAGACATAACAGATTGGGCCTTCATTGAAGCAGATCCAAGATGATTTGGCATCTATGTATTAGACGGGGAGCAGATCAAAGACATAGTAGATCTGACCATCATGTGTTTACATCGAAGTAGATCCAAGATGACAAATTTGGCATCTTTGTATTAGACAGGGAGCAAATCGGAGATAACAGATTTGGCATCTCCGTATTATACGGGGAGCAGATTGAAGAAGGAAATTTGGCGTCTCTGTATTAGACGGGGAGCAGATCGAAGATAACAGATTTGGCGTCTACGTATTGGCAGCAGAGCGGATAAAAATAGCGCGATATCGCCTTCCTGAGTTGCAGTGAAGCAGATTGAAGCCGTCAAGAGGCCATTTAAAGAAGATTAAGGATCAAGAACTCAAGACTCGGTGAGCCCGGGCAAAATCGATCCTTTTATAGTCTTTGCTCTATTCCTGTTACTCAGCAATGAGCAAAGAGGGGCAGCTGTAGACACTCAATTTTGCCCTGGCCCAGAAATAAGTCCAAAAACAAAAATAATAAACCCAAAAAAAATATGAAGTCCAAGTTCAGTCCAGAATTACAAATATAATTTGGCCAGATCGGAATGGCCCATTACTTGAAAAGATTTAAGGTCCATCTACAAGCTTGACTCATATGGAAATATAATCTTCAATGATATGTAATCTTAAATGTGATATGCAATCTTAGATATGATATGCAATCTTAGAAGATATGATTTTGTAATCTTAGAGATTTAATTTGTAGATACCTTTTAATCTCAACTGTTGATGTAATTGATCTGTACCGTTGGATTTGAGGAGGTTCAACTATAAATGAGGCCTCTCCCTTCATTGTAAAGAGACTGGAGTTTTGGGAAACGATAAAATTTTTTGAGAGCTTTCACTCAAATTTCTCTCCCTCTTATGTTCTTATTTTCTACGGTTTGTTTTTATTTTATTCTTTGTTCATCTTCGTTTTTCAACCCTTTTTATTTTGATTTAATCTATGTTTCCCTGATTTTTTTTTATATATTTTTTAATTTTTTAATAATTTTAGTATCATATCAAACTATTTCATTTTTAATAATTTTTTTTAGTATTACTTTTAGTAAATTATTTTTTAAATTTTACTCAACTCATTATTTTAAAAAATATATTTCATTTAATTGTCATATTTTATCCAAAAGTTTTTCTAAAATGAGGCAATGTTTTTCGTATTTAGGAATTCGGGAAATAGTGCCCTAACATGCTGGGTTGCGATTTTTCGTTTGTCTAAATGCCTAAAGTATCCTTCTAAATAGATTTTGTAAATCACGAGATGATTTCAGTTACGAGAGTTTAAGAATATCGTGTCCTATCATGTTGGATGTGATGTTTGTATTCTTTTGGAGCTAAGGAATCTTGATTTTTCAACTTAAATAATTCCTGTTTTAAAAAAGGGATCTTATTTTTAAATCCTTTCAAATTTTTGACATTAAGACAGAAATCTATTCAATTTGGTGCCAATTTTGGGCGTTACGAGGGTGCTAATCCTTCCTCGTACGTAACCGACTCCCGAACCTGTTTTCTAAATTTTCGTAAACCAAAACGTTTTATAAGGTGATCCAATCACACCTAAAAAGGTTGGTGGCGACTCCCGTTTTCGTTTTTCAAAAGTCGATCCCCGTTTTTCAAACATCCCTTTAAAAAATGGTTTCGACATATATAATAGATAATAAAAATATAAATAAAATATATAAAATATAAATAACATGATAAATAATACATAAATAAAAATATTATATATAATAATTTTTACATGTATAAATAATATTTATAAAAATAAATAATATATACAAAATATTTAAAATAAATAAATTATATATAAAATGTATATGTATACAGAAGGATTAAAATTGAATTTAAATAAAAATATAGGGCTAATTTTAAATAAATAAAATGAGTTTTGCACCCAATTGAAACACGCATTAAAAATTAAGGGACTCACTGGGCAATTTAACCCTAATCCCAAAACGACGTCGTCCCAAAATAGGCTTTATAATAGTAAATAGGACTAAATTGAAATAAAAATCAAAGGTCATGGCCAAATTAAAACAAAATAAAATTTGAATCAAACGAAATTATAAATTCTGAAAATGTGAAAGGACCAATTGGGCAATTAGCCCTTTAAGAAAAAACACGCGGATCCTTCCCGAGTCACGGGTCAACACGCGGATCCTCGGCTGTGAAACTACACTGTTTTGAAGCCTATTATTTTAAACCAAAACGGCGTTGTTCCTATTAGGCTATATAAGCCAAATTTCAGCCTAAAAGAATCATTTTAAACCTGACTTAAAAAAAAAAAACACAAAAAACCTCTGAAAGAGGATTGAGAACCAGCCATCGGAGCTCTATCGAGCCTTCGTCCATGGGCTCCCACGTGCCTACGCGCCACCATCAACTCCGCCACATACAGCGGCTGGAAGCTGGAAAGGTTCGTTTTTTAATGCAAATCCGTCGGTAAATCTTTTCCTTTTTATTTTACAATATTTGTATGTATATATAAAGAGAAAAAAAAGTAAAATAATCACCTCTGTTTCTTGGCCAAGCAAAAAAAATCTGTAATCTATTTCTCTGTTTTTTATATCTCTGATCAATCGTGTCTTTTTACAAATTAGAAAAAGGTTTTTATAACCTTCTATTACATTTTGGGAAAGAAATCTTTGATTTCTTTCCATGTTTGCTTCTCTTTGCTGCTTTGGTTCTTTCCTTTTTGTAGGTACCAGCGAGGATACCACGGCGGTGAGTGCGCTAGCATTGATTCGTGTGCCGATTACGGCGTGATATAGAGCTAGAGTCACGGCACCGATGAAAGGTCACTGGAACGGCGTGAGACAAAGGGGCGTGACGATTGGAGTGCTTGCGGCGCGAAGCTTCTGGAAACCCTAGGGTTTCCTAACCTCCTAACTGGTTTGGGCCTTTTGGCCCCGTATATTTTTTTTGTTGAGGGTGTAATGGGCTAGTGGGTAGTTTAGGTATTTGGGCTACGGTATAGGCTTGAGTGTAATTGGGTTTAAATTAATTTGGGCCTTGTAAAATAGACTTGTTTAAAAACTTTACCTTTTCTTTTATTTAGTTTATTGTATTTTTTAAACTTTTAATAGCCCGGGCAAATTGGGCCTATTACACTAAGCTAATGCATAAAACTCTAAATTGTGGATAATTAAGCATAATGAGTACACAAGGAACTCGTGGACATGGTCTTCGAGGACGTGGTGGGTGTCGTAGGGGGGCTCAAATTGAGCCATCATCTATAGGTAGCATGCCTAATTTAAAGACAAGTAAGATGGTAAAGACACCTACCGCAGAGACTGAGTCCTAGACTCAGAATGTAAGGGATGACGCATTGTCCCAAGCTATGTTAAGGATACTACAAATGGTCGTTGGGGCCTAAACTGGATCTAGGAGCTAAGGGCCGGTAACTGAACGACTCTGCTCTAATGGGGTGGAACTATTTAGGGGTGTCACTGGGATTACCTCGACGGTGGCTGAGTATTGGCTGGAGGCCACCAAGAGGATTATGAACGATCTGGAATGCACCCTACAGCAGAAACTAAAAAGTGCGGTATCTTTGCTTCGCAATGAGGCATACCAGTGGTATCAATCAATTATGCGGGGCACCCAGCCTGAGCGAGTGACTTGGGCTTTCTTTCAAAGCGCTCCAGAAAAAGTATTTGGGGGCGAGATATATCGAGGCCCATAAGCTTGAGTTCATTGGGCTGACTTAGGGCGAGAGATCTGTGGCCTAGTATGAGGCTAAATTCCTGAGACTGAGCAGGTATGTTCATAGTTTTGTAGTGACAGACTATGAGAAGAGTGTCCAATTTGAGGACAGGCTAAGGTATGATAATAAGGTGCTGGTAACTCTACTATAGGAGCGAGTCTTCGAAACATTAATGGGAAAGGCAAAGATAACTAAGGAGAGTTGCAACTAAACATGCAACTAGAAAGTAAATCAATGAACTTTCATAAATTTAATTTACTAAATTAAAAAATTTCATATTTTCTTAATAGGTTTGTTAATTATCAATAATTTGATAAAAGAAAAAACATTGTTACTTTTTTAATGAAATTATTACTTTTACTTTTAAATTAAAAAATTGACCAAATGAAAGGAAAAAAAAAAAGGAAATGGAATTTAAAAAGTAAGTTGTAGCTTTAAAAGAATTAGTGTAAGAAAATTGTTAATTATTTTATGTGATGAGATATATAAATCTATTACTTCAAAACTTATTTTGATCTAAGGGTTAATATTGTGAAAATAATATAATTTTCTTTTTAAGTGAACTTTTTAATAAAACTAGGTTTTCTAAATGTCAAAAACTCAGTTTTATTGGCTCTTCTTGTTTAATTTGCCGGACCATAATTTTAATAGAAAACCAAAATTTGTTTAACTCATTGATATGGCTGTGAAGAAATAAAGTTGTTGATAAACAGTTCATAAATTGTTTGATGTTTGTTAATTTATATTTGTTTATTAAGTTAAATAAAGGAACATGAATAAATTTTTGAGGCTCATTATTAAATAAATTGAACACAAACAATGTTTATTCAATTCATTTATGTTCATGAACAAATTTATTTATGTTCATCTAAATTT
Source organism: Gossypium anomalum (assembly GCA_025698475.1). Lineage (NCBI taxonomy): Eukaryota > Viridiplantae > Streptophyta > Magnoliopsida > Malvales > Malvaceae > Gossypium > Gossypium anomalum. Next base: position 75,088,049 of record CM046961.1, read on the forward strand.
TGTTTAATAAATTATTTGAAATTTGTTTATTGTTCTATTAGTATGTATTAATGAAATTATAATGGTTTGCGTGCTTATTATTTTTTATTTGTGATATATTTATTAATAGTTATATTTGACTGTTTTATATCTAAAAAATAATACATATATATATGTTTATTTGATAATTATTCATGAACATTATTCGTTTAACTTAAACAAACAAATATGAACGCACATTATTTTAAATAAACAAACATGAATTTACATTTTAAATTATTAACGAACACAAAAAAAACACAAATAAACTTAAAAATAAACAAACTAACATAAATAAAAATCCATTTATTCAAACTCGATTAGTAGCAACCCTACTCACTGAACATTGTTTTTATTTTAAAAGTAAGATTTGACTTTAAATGTTTGTATAAAAAAAGATTTAAATGTTGAACCAAGAATTATAGTATATTTTGATTTAGTTTCTACTATGTCTATACAGATTATGCGAATGGTAATTACTTTGATATATTCCATCCAATGAGGGGTATTCGACAAGGATGTCAACTTTCTTCGTACCTTTTTGTTTTGTGCATGGAATGATTGGGGCAGCTTATTCATAAAGAGGTTGTTGATAAAAAGTGGAAACCTTTCTCTCTTGGCAAAAATGGACCGTCGGTGTCACATTTGTTCTTCGTCGATGATTTCTTTTTATTTGCAGAGGCGTAGATTAGGCTATTAAGATCAGGGATGTTTTCAGTCTCTTTGGAGCTACTTCAGGGCATAAAGTAAATGGGCCAAAAATAAACATTTTTTTTCTCAAAAAACACCAATGCCAACTTATCCGCTGAAATTTGTATATATTGGGGTTCAGTATGACTGATGATTTGGGATTCTATTTGGGTATGTCGTTGTTTCATCAATGAGTTACAACAAATACTTTCAAGTTTATTGTTGAGAAGGTTCGAATGAAATTGGATAGCAAGGATGCCAAGCTACTCTCAATGGCTAGTCGAGTCATTTTGGCAAGGTCAATTTTGTTAAATTATTTCAAGCAGTCTGTTAATATCCCTATTTCTATATGCAAAGAGGTTGAAAAGATTGCATGGGGGTTCATTTGGGGGAGATCCCTGGTTAGTCAGAAGTCATCTTTAGTTAAATGGTTCGATTGTTGTCAACAACTTTCTAACCGAGGTCATCGTCTCAAAAGCCTTACGGATCAAAACAATTCTTTTCTTCTCAAATTGGGTTTTAATTTCCTTTCCAATAAACAAGCCTTATTGGTTTGTTTCCTACAAGCTAAATATAAGATAGTTGATGATTTCCCAATAGAGATTTTGAGGAATCGGTGCTCTTTTCTTTGGAGATCACTTGCTAAGATTTGGCCTCTTATGCATCAATATGTTGGCTGGTCAATGGGTGATGGTAATCGTATAAAATTTTGGACTTTCAATGAAATCGGAATAGTGGTTTCGAGACCACTAATCTGACGTTGAAATATTTATTTTATTATTATAATGTCTACAGCATGTTAGTATCACCGTATAAAAATTTGTTAAGAAATTTTATCATTTGCATGTTTAATTCAATAAAAAGGATTAAATTGCAAAAGATGAAAAATTAGAGTTCTATAGGCTAAAAGCACTAAATAGCTATGGAACTTAAATGTTTGAACACTTGGATAGTAAATAGACCATTTTTAATTTTACTGGACATTTATGGACATTATACAAGTGATTTTCAAAGGTTAAATAAGTAAATAAATAAATTAATTAAGTAAAACAAAAAAAAATTGGTATCATCTTTCTCACTTTGTTTCACCGATTTTTGGAGAAAGAAAGCACCATTTTTGGTGCTTTAAAGGTTCCGCTAGGCTACCTAGTGCATGCAAGCAATTTTCATCCCGTTCTTAATGATTTCTATGTTTTTGGTGTCGTTGTAACTTAATCTAGCTAGCTCGGGGACTAATTTGTAAAAACGTTAAAAGGTTAGGGTTTTTCCATGAATGATATTATGTTGTTTTGATGTTTTATGGTAGAAAATGATTAGTTGTTGACAGATAAACAACTTTTGTTAAGTGATTTTTTGATGAAATTGTCAAATAAGGGTTAAATTGAAAAAAATAGAAATTATACAAGGTGAATTTGTGAAATAAATAAAGTATAGGACTTTCTAGGGACCTATATGGAATTCGGCTATAGTGGGCCAAGCATGAATTGCATGAGTTTTCATTTTATGAGCTAAGGACTAAATTGAAAAGAAATCAAAATATAGGGGAAAAATTATAATTTGGCTAAAATGTGAATTTGGGTTAAATTGAATAGAATGATTATTGAAATGAGCTGAATTTATTCATTTAGATCAAGATAAACCACGTACGGCTCTAGATCGAGGCAAAGAAAAAGCTTCAGACTAGTCAACTTCATTTCCTACGTTTATCGTCGAGGTAAGTTTGTAACTCTAAATAGTGTTTTCAATTATGATTTAAATGTTATTATTGCATATTATTAAATTGTGTGTTGACGGGAAAATTCAATCACATAACGGCGATCATGAATCTATGAAAAGGGATAGGTTCGGTTATCAATTATGAAAAGGAGTGGTGACAACCATCGAATAATGAAAAGGGATGTGACGACCATAAAATTATGAAAAGCGATAGCTTTGGCTGTCGAACTATGAAAAAGGATAACTTCGGTTATCGAATTACGAAAAGGGGTGGCTCAACCATCATATTATTACCTCGTGTGAAATTCAGTAAGTAATGTGTGTAACACCTCTAACTCGAATCCGTCGCCGGAATAGGGTTACAAGACATTACCGAATAATTCACAACTTAAAGGAGAAAGAAAAAAATTTTCCTTACTACGAATTTTTTTTAAAAGAAAATAAGTTCAACTAAATAAAACATATATACACCTCTTTTATAATATTCAAATATCAATTTTTATATTACATACTATCATAGCAAATCTCATATACAATTATTAAAACATTTGAACTCTTATACCAAATCATGCTATTAAATCAACCCAACTTATACCAAATCATGCTATTAAATCAACCCAACTTGGCAATCTCAAATATACTATTATAAATTATTATTTGGGCAAAATATATAAATTGAACTACAACTCAGTCACATACCAAATTTATTTATGCATAGATCTTACATAAATTAATTACATATTATCATAATCCATCTAAGTTATTACTTTACAACTGAGAGCTTATACTGAACACTATATACACATATATAATATTCACATTACCAGCTAATGCGTTACACTATTACCGAAACATAAGATTAAAAAATCATAACATATATATATATTTATTTATTTCTTGAGGTCATGTACATGCACATATTATTACTATAATATGTACCAAAATATATTGATGTGGGCAAATACCAAACCTCAAGTCAAGTATTCACCTTAATTAAAGTTTCAGCATATAACCGAACATGTTTTACAACCAAGTTGAACCATTTTTATCCAATTCACATAATATCACCTTTACCAACTTAATAATCAATTTTACATATATATATATCACGTCTAGACATGAATCATGGTGGAGTCAAACAAATACACTTACGAATATATGTATATATCATAGCCGATTTTTAAAACACATAAAAATATACATATATACCGTAATCATCAACCAATTCCAAAGCATACTTCACATGATAGCCATAATCGGTTACCAAAATTAAACATGGCCAAACATATTTACAACCATTAGCATTATACTCAACCGTCATTCACCTAAACATGTAGAAGGATCGAAACACCAACATCACAACCCGGCTCATCAGACATTATAATTAAGCACGCATAAGACTAAGCCTAAGCATAATTAGCAAGCCATTTTTGCATGGCCTTTATACTCAACCAAAGTTCATTATTTCAAAATGTAATCCAGCCTATACATGCCATAATTCAAATTCAACTATGTAAATACTGAAGCAGTAGATAGTGTGATGAATGTTGCTGACGATCTCCGAGCTTGCAACATGAAGCCAAAGTCTATAAAACAAAGTAAACATGTACACACAGAGTAAGCTATCATAGCTTAGTAAGACATAAGCAAATATCAACTCAGCAATATAGCCAACTCATTAAATTTAAACCAATCTACTATATCAATGCCATATTTAATCTCAACTTATACATTCCATAAACCACACATTTTTAACATAACTATCAGTTTGGCCGAATACTTATAAGGTTAAATTTTACAAATTTTCATTCAACTACCAAAGGCAAATGTCATTACACATTCAAATATACTTCCACTCATTTACACAAGCTCACAAAACAAGATTTAACTTCATATACATACATCACTTATTTGGCGGAATATACGAGATCATATATAACATCACATATGTATATTACCTATATGGCCGAATATACATGGTCACACATATGCACATAGTGAAGAATCATTTCATTGATATTCAGATTATTTAGTGACAAGGCCAAATACACATACTCATCTCACATATATTTTTCATTTCTATCATACATGATTTAACACAAATATTCAAATTACTTACTTACCTTATCTCACATAGGTAACAAGTTAATTCATACTTGTCCAATTAGCTCATTTTACTTACTCAAACACAACTTATCCTTTCCCGATGAACCATTCAGAATTTGATAGGACACTCAAATAATCACATATATCGTACAATGCCAACGTCCTAGACGTGGTCTTACATGTAATCACACATCGATGCCACTTTCCCAGACAGGGTCTTACTCGCTCACATGCATCGGAATCCTACGTCATGAAATATGTATCCTAACTATTCCTAAGGTTCACACGGGGCTTTCGGACGTCGTATCTTGGTCGAAACGAACTTAGAAACATAGTAATCAAGCTTAATCACATTCGGCTATTGCATAAATAAAATCACGTATTTCATTTCAGCAAGTATAATTTACATATAATTATAATTAAGTACGTCTATTTGCTTATAAACTTACCTCGGACGCTACAAAATAGAACAAGGCAACTAGTCGACAACTTTCGTTTTCCCCCGATCCAAATCCGATTTCTTTGGTTCTTGATCTAAACATATTCAAATTAAGCTCATTCAAACATTTTCATTCAATTAAGTCCAAAAACACAAAAATGGATAAATTACCATTTTACCCCTGACATTTACACTTTTTACAATTTAGTCCTAATTACTCAAAATCATTAAAAACTCCAATGCAAAACATTTTAATCTAAAACATATCTTTCATATTTCATCATCAAACAACAAAAATCACAAGCTCCCAACAATGGCATAACTCAAAATATTAACCAAAATAAAAAATTTAAGCATGGGTTTTGTAGTACTCGAAGAAACAATCTCAAAAACACAGAAATTATCAAAAACCGAATAAAAACGAACCTTGATTGAGCATGAGTAAGTGCCGAACCCTTAAAAGCTTTCCTTTTCTTTTTTATTTTGAAGTTTTGGTCGGTATAAAAGATGAACATAAAATGGTTTTAATCTTTTTATGTTTTATTGTTATAATGGCTTATTAATTAATTTACCTAAATAACCTTTATTATAAAATATAAAATGTTTATAAGTCATGGTCACTACCATCCAATACAATAATTATGGTCTAATTGCATTAATAATACTTCATATAAGAAAAACAACAACAATTTGGTCTTCACACATTAAACTATCAAATTTCCAATTTACGCAATTAAGTCCTTTTATTTAATCAGACACTCAAATGACAAAATTAAATCACGAAAATTTCACAGATATAAATTCACATAAAATAAACACAAGAAATAATTTTAAAATATTTTTTGACTCAGATTCGTGGTCCCGAAACCACCATTCTGACTAGGGTCTAAATCGGGCTGTTACAACTCTCCCCCTTAGGGATTTTTGTCCCCGAAAATCTTACCGGTGAATAGGTCCGGATAACGTTCTCTCATTGCATCCTCTGGGTCCAACATTGCTTCCTCAACTCCGTGTTTTTGCAACAGTACTTTAACTAACAGAATTTTCTTATTTCGTAACTCTTTAATCTCGCGAGCCAGAATTCGAATCGGTTCTTCCTCGTACGTCATATCGGGCTTAATCTCAACCTCAGCCGGACTAATCACATGTGAAGGATCATACCGATATCTACGAAGTATCGAAACATGGAATACATTGTGGATATTTTCTAACTTAGGTGGCAACAACAGTCTGTACGCAACCGGGCCGATGCGTTTTATGATCTCATACGGTCCAATAAACCTCAGACTTAATTTGCCTTTACGACCGAATCTGAGTACTTTTTTCCATGGTGAGGCTTTCAAGAAGACTTTATCTCCAATCTAAAACTCTATATCTTTTCATTTCAAGTCCGCATATGATTTTTGACGATCTCATGCTGCTTTTAGGCTTTCACGAATCACTTTCGCTTTCTATTCAGTTTCTCTGATTAAATCGACCCCGTGTATCTTATTTTCACTGAGCTCACTCCAGTACAATGGTGTACGACATTTACGACCATACAAAGCCTCATAAGGTGTCAATTTGATACTCGATTGAAAGCTGTTATTGTAAGAAAATTCAATCAGAGGTAGGTACCGTTCCCACATACCTTCGAACTCGAGAATGCAACATCTCAACATATCCTTAAGTATCTGAATGATTCGCTCAGACTGACCATCTGTTTGCGGATGGAAAGCAATGCTGAAATGTAATTTCGTACCTAGTGCTTCTTGCAGTTTCTTCTAAATCGTGATGTAAACCTCGGATCTCTATCTGAAACAATAGATATAGGCACACCATGTAATCTCAAAATTTGAGAAACATACAATTCAGCCAGCTTATCAAGCGAGTAGTCGGTATGTATCGGAATAAAATATGCCGATTTAGTCAATCTATCCACAATAACCTAGATTACATCTTTGTTGTTCAGTGTCAACGGTAAACCAGATACAAAATCCATTGTGACTCTGTCCCATTTCCACTCAGGTATCATAATCGGCTGAAGCAATCTAGAAGGTACCTGATGCCCGGCTTTTACTTGTTGACAGACTAAGCATTTTGAAACAAAGTCAGAAATGTCTCATTTCATACCATGCCACCAGTAAAGTTTTTTCAGATCATTATACATCTTTGTACTACCCGAGTGAATAGATAACTGACTACTGTGAGCTTTATTCAAAATCATCTAAATCAACTCTGAATTCCTCAAGACACATATTCAGTTTCTGAATCTCAAACAATCATCAGCATCAACTCAAAACTCTGAATCAACATTTGAATCACATTGAGCTTATTTTGCTATCAACTCGTTATCAACCTTTTGGGCATTAAAAATTTGTTGAACAAATAACGGTCTTGCTTCCAATTCAGCTATTATCAAACCGTCATCAGACGTAGCCATATGCGCATTCATTGTACGCAAAGCAAATAGTGGTTTCTGGCTTAGAGCATCAGCAACAACATTAGCCTTTCCCGGGTGGTAGTCAATTACAAGCTCGTAGTCTTTTAGTAACTCTAACCATCGACATTGTCTCAAATTTAGATCTTTCTGAGTCATCAAGTATTTCAGGCTTTTGTGATCAGAATAAACATGACATTTTTCACTGAACAGATAGTAACGCCAAAATTTCAACGCAAACACGATAGCTGCCAATTCTAGGTTATGTGTCGGATAGTTCTTTTTATGTGGCTTTAACTATCTCGAGGCATAAGCTATAACTCTGCCTTCCTGCATCAAAACACAATCCAAACCATTTAAAGATGGATCACTATAGATAACAAATTCTTTACCCGATTCTGGCTGAACTAGCACTGAAGCTTCGGTTAAAAGCGCTTTTAATTGATCAAAGCTTTTCTGGCACTTTTTTGACCACTCAAACTTAACATCTTTCTATAATAGCTTTGTCATCGAGGTTGCAATCACAGAGAAGCCTTTCACGAACCGTCGATAGTAACTAGAGAGTCCCAGAAAACTTCAGACTTCAAAAACATTCCTAGGGGGTTTCCAATCAAGTATAGCTGAAATTTTACCCGGATCAACCCGAATACCCGATGCTGATACAACATGACCTAGAAAATTGACTTTTCTTAACCAGAACTCACATTTACTAAACTTCGTATACAACTATTTATCTCGCAAAGTCTATGATACAAGTCTCAGATGTTTGGCATGTTCGGTTTCATCATGGGAGTAGATCAAAATGTCATCTATGAACACAACCACAAATCGATCCAAGTACTGTCTGAAGATCCGACTCATCAAATCCATAAAAACAGCAAGTGCATTAGTAAGTCCAAAAGGCATAACCAAAAACTCATAGTGTCCATACCTCGTTCGGAAAGCAGTTTTTAGCATGTCGGAGTCTTTAACTCGCAACTAATAGTAGCCTGATCTCAAATCTATCTTCGAAAACACTGTAGCCCCTTTCAGTTGATCAAACAGATCATCAATCCTTGGCAACGGATACTTATTCTTTATAGTCACCTTATTGAGCTGTCTATCATCAATGCACATTCTCATAGTTCCATCTTTCTTTTTCAGAGAAACTCGGTCGCGCGAAACCTCTATCTGTCAACTCTTGCAACTGAGCTTTCAATTCTTTTAATTCTGTAGGTGCCATTCTATACGGAGCTATGGATATCAGAGTTGTCCCAGGTATTAACTTAATACCAAATTCTGCCTCCCGGATAGGTGGCAAACTCGGTAATTCTTCAGGAAACACATCCAGATACTCACACACAACAGGTACTGATTCAATGTTTCTTTCGGCCACTTTACTATCAAGCACATATGCAAAGTAAGCTTCGCAGCCATTTCTCACATATTTCTGAGCTAACATTGTTTTCCCCCGATCCAAATCCGATTTCTTTGGTTCTTGATCTAAACATATTAAAATTAAGCTCATTCAACATATTTTCATTCAATTTAGTCCAAAAACACAAAAATGGACAAATTACCATTTTACCCCTGACATTTACACTTTTTACAATTTAGTCCTAATTACTCAAAATCATTAAAAACTCCAATGCAAAACATTTTAATCTAAAACATATCTTTCATATTTCATCATCAAACAACAAAAATCCCAAGCTCCCAACAATGGCATAACTCAAAATATTAACCAAAATAAAAAATTTAAGCATCGGTTTTGTAGTACTCGAAGAAACGATCTCAAAAACATAGAAATTATCAAAAACTGAACAAAAACGAACCTTGATTGAGCTTGAGTAAGTGCCGAACCCTTAAAAGCTTTCCTTTTCTTTCTTATTTTGAATTTTCGATCAGTATAAAAGATGAACATAAAATGGTTTTAATCTTTTTATGTTTTATGTTATAATGGCTTATTAATTAATTTGCCTAAATAACCTTTATTATAAAATATAAAATCTTTATAAGTCATGGTCACTACTGTCCACTACAGTAATTATGGTCTAATTGCATTAACAATGCTTCATATAAGAAAGACAACAACAATTTGGTCTTCACACATTAAACTATCAAATTCCCAATTTACGCGATTAAGTCCTTTTATTTAATCGGACACTCAAACGACAAAATTAAATCATGAAAATTTCACAGATATAAATTCACACAAAATAAACACAAGAAATAATTTTAAAATATTTTTCTGACTAGGATTCATGGTCCCGAAACCACCGTTCTGACTAGGGTCTAAATCGGGCTATTACAATGTGTACCTTGTGAAAGTTAAGAATATGAATGTACTTATATAAGTTTTTGAATTAGTAATTCTCACGTTGAATTGAGTTTACATGATTTGTAGTTGTATATTGTATTGGCAAGATTAGACTGTACGTGTTACGAACTTACTAAGCATGACATGCTTACTTTGTGTTAATTTTTCTGTGTTTTGTAGTTGTCGGAAGCTCGTTTGGTTTGGAAACTCGTTAAAGATCTATCACACTATCTATCTCCTCTTTCGGTACTTACGGATGTTTAATTTTGGTTATAATGGCATGTATAGGTATTTTGGCTAATGTTGGCCATGTGTTTTTGTAACACCCTTAACCCGTATCTGTCGTCGGAACAGTGTTACAGAGTATTACCAGAACTTTCAAAACATTTTTAGATAATTCACATAAATTACTATTCATTAACCGAGATTATTCATATCGTCCCTTAAATGGACCTTCAAGGCCCAATATGAGCATTAGAATTAGAATCGAGTCGGGACCTAATCGAAAACTCTAAGAAATTTTCGTGAAATTTCAAAAAATTTCCAAGTTGTAGGGCTCACACGCCCGTGTGGCCCGAGGGACATGCCCGTGTGACCCCGGGACACGCCCGTGCTACAGGCACGTGTTCGACCCCATGTAACTCTTTGACTTGTGTACATGGCCATGCCACACACTCATGTGCTAGGCCGTGTGGTTAATTTAATTCTTTCGAAATTAGGTCCAGGTTTCACATGGCCAAGACAAATACCCGTGTTTCGGGCCGTGTAGCACACATGATTGAGACACACGCTCGTGCCTCTGCCCGTGTGCTTAATTTTGAGCATTCTGTTTCTCAAAATTATGGTGCAAGGGACACACGACCTAACCATACGCCCATATACCAGGCTGTGTGTCACACATGGTCTAGACACACGCCCGTGTGTCTGTCTGTGTGGACAAGATAAAGTCAATTCTAGCTTCATTTCTCACTCAAAATCACACCATTGACCTGCACTAAAACTCACATCTAAATACCAACCATTTCAAGTATTCAAATTGAACAAATTCCATCATTCAACATGGCATACCATTACATGCATAAATGCTTACAATCTTACCTTGGTTCAATCCATATGTTAGACATAATTTGATCAACTACTTAACATATATGTAGCTACCATAACATGACATTACAATTATATCAAAACAACCATTACTAGCCATTCCAATGGCTAGATTATAAACATCATTATCAAGCCACTAATGGTCAAGTTGTCCTATACATGCCATTATACCAAAATGATTTTTACTACATATACCAAAATAAGCTAGTGGATAGTGTGACGATGCTCCAATGATCTCTAACTTTCGTGATCTTCCGAGCACTATAAAACAGGGGAAAATAAAATAGAGTAAGCATTACATGCTTAGTAAGTTCGTATAACAAAAACTAAACTTATCGATCTTGTTTATTAAATCTAAGCATACATTATCATGTTTTCCGTCCACTTGGCAAAATTGCCTAAACATATGCATTCGATCAAACATGTTAGTCACAACATTTTCATATACATCCAATAAACATAGATGAGCTCATCATGCAATATTCTTTCAAGACCTTATCATTTCATCTCATAATTCTCATATCATATCAAGTATTTTGTCCGTTGAATCATTGAAATTTCGATGGATGTTCAAGTAGTACACTCGAGGTGTATGATTCAATAACCCGTCAATTCTTATTCAAGAGTACCCATTAGGGCACTTAATTAAGGAACACACTTTGGAGCCACATCCAGGCTAAATCCTTTATATAACGTATGCCCAGAAAGGCTCAATTAGGATTACCAGTCCAGTCTAAATCCTAATTGTAACATAAGCTCGAGAAGGATTATATCAGGATTACCTGTCCGGGCTAAATCCTTTCTATAATGAGGTCAAGAGGATTACTCATCTAAGCTAAATCCCGTCAGCAACAAATGCAGGACCTCATTCATTTAGGGAAAGCACATATATTAATCGAAATTTCAATATTCATACGAGACTTAACAATTTTTCACCATTTCAAGCATGTATTCAATTTTTCATTATAGAAATAAAATAATTCACATCAATATAAGTCACATTACATACAAAAATAACATTCAATTAAACATATTTACATGTTCGATTTAGTTACATGAACTTACCTCGACATTTGTTCGTGTTTATAAATCTACTAATCCAAAACCTTTTCTTTTACTCGGTCTAACCTCAAATTTTTATTTTCTGGATCTATATCAATAGCTTTAATCATAAATTTCACACATTTCATATTCATTTGGACTCAATTTACGTCCTAGGAAAAATTACCAATTTGCCCCTAACTTTTCCATGAATTCCAATTTCGTCCCTAAGCCCGAAAAATGAAATTTGTGCAATTTACTCCTTATTCCAAGCCTAACCAAAATTTCAATGTAGAATTTACATAAATTTCAAAATTTTTTCATCAATTTTCACAACTTTACATTTTAGTCCCTAAATCATGTTTTTATCTAAAATCACTTTGTAAAAGTTGTTTATCTATCAACAACCCTTCATTTTCTACCATAATTTTTTAATTTTCAGCATATTCATCCATGACCTAATTTTCATACTTTGATAACTCTTCAAATTGATCCCCCAAATAGATAGATTAAGCTATCCCAGTTTCAAAAATATCAAAATTAATAAAAACGGGACAAGAAAACCTACCCAATTAAGCCATGAAAGTTTCTTCTCTCTCTCCTAGGGTTTCCATGTATTTGTGGGGAAGAATATGAGAAAATAAGATAATATTTTCTTTTTCATCTTTTAATTAATTAAATTATTTCAAATTCTAATTTAGTCCTTGCCCTTTTTCTAAATTTCCATAGACAAGTCACCAAAATATCTACATACTTTTCTTTAATGGTCTAATTACCATATAAGGACCACTAGTTTTTAATTCCATAGCTATTTAATCCTTATAGCTAATAGAATTCAACTTTTGAATTTTATGCGATTTAGTCCTTTCCCTAATTAAACACATAATCGATAAAATTTTCATATCAAAATTTTCACACGATATCTCTAGCATATTACGGATGATGAAATAAAATAAAAATAAATTTTATTTTCAAAACGATTTGTGGTCTCAAAACCACTATTTCGATTTCACTGAAAAATGGGCTGTTACAGTTTTGGTTATTGGAATAGCCATTTGGTTTGGCTTGTGACTTAGCATTTTGATGTTGATATGAGCTTAGTTTATGGCATGCAAATATTAACCTTATTATGGTCAATGTTTGGCTTAACATGTTTGATTTGTGATAAATAAGTATGCATATTGTATAAGCCTTATAACTTGTTGTGGATTGGTATCTTGTTATGAAAGGTATATAAATTTCTATTGATGCTAGTGAATGAATGGCATATTTTGTACCATTTGATAGGCTTTGGTAAGTAAATTCAATGGTTTGAATTGATGCAAGTTTAGTTGAAAGTTAGTTAGTCATTTTGGCCAATTTGAATACATGGTTAACCATGTTTATATATTGTCATTTGAGGTGCCTAAGGGTATATTGGTTGTATAATGTTATAACATATGTATATAACTTGTTTATGCTTGATTTTGGTGCCTTATTAAGGCATGTGCATATGTGCATTTTGGTTATAGGTACATGCTAGTTTGGGTGAGAAAATGACTTGTAAAATGGCCTATTTTTTGGCATCACAGGCAGGGACACAGGCGTGTGTCTCAGCCGTGTATGACACATGTCCAGGTGACATGGCCGTGTGTCCCTTGTAGCTTTTGAAGGGTTGCAAGTTATGCTGTTACACGGCCCAGTACATGGCCTGGCAGACGGGCGTATGGGGTTGTTTTGAAGGGTATACGGCCTGGCATACGGGCATGTGGTTTGGCCATGTAACCCAAGTTAGTAAGTTACATGGGTACGAACACAGGATGGGACACGGCCGTGTGTCCCTATTTCGAATGCCCATATGGCCGTGTGACTCTTGTAGTGTTGAAAATTTTCATCTTTTTCTAACAAATTTCCAAGTTTTCGATTGAGTCCCGACTTATTTCTAGCGTGTTTTTAGGGCCTCGAAGGCTCGAATAGGGGAAATTATGTATGTTATGAATTGGTTTTAATGTGATTATTGATTTGATTTGATAAGTTTAAAATTTATGTTCGTTTGATTTAAAAACTCCGGTAATGCTTTGTAACCCTGTTCCGACGATGGATACGGGTTAGGAGTGTTATAGATAATTGGGTCGCTCAGTTTGGTCCTCTAATTAATTATTTCCATAATGTTTCGCTAATTGATGAGTCCACTTCTCTTACAGAGATGGTGCCGACGAATGGTGACTGGGACTGGCAGTATCTAAGAAGTTTCTTAGATGTTAATATTCTCTCCAACATTGCAGGTATTCCAGTTTTAAACCACCTTGTTGGACCCAATACTATGATATCACAATAGTCTTCTAATAGAAGCTTTTCAGTCAAATCTACCTATAAGATTCTCAGAAAGGATGGCTTAATTCCTCAAGAAGAGAGTTGGAAACTCATATGGTCTTTTTTAGGGCTTCAATGTGGTAGACATTTCCTTTAGTTGGTTTTCAAGGAATGTTTATTAACTAATGAGGAACGATGTAAAAGAGGTATGCCAGATAATTCTTCTTGTAAGCTTTGCAGTTGTGTGAATGAATTTATGCTTCATTCCTTAAGGTATTGTTGTACGATTAGAAATGTTTGGAAAAAGGCCTGCCGTCGAAGTGTTTGTATAGATTTTTCTCTCTATCACTAAAAGACTAGTTAATGCTTAACTTGTGGAATGAGTTCTTTTTAGTATTTCAGGAGTCTGATTGGAGCTCTCTGTTCGGTATTCTCTGCTGGAAGATTTGGAAATAGAGATGTTTGTTTGTCTTCCAAAATGTCTCGTTCAGCATAGATCACATCCTTATCTCCTCTTGGAGTTGGGAAAAAGATCTCAAGATTTCTTTTGGAAGACTCACTGAAAACACCGATGGACGTAAGAGGTGTTGTAAGTAGAGTCCACCCTCATCGAGCTCTATTAAACTGAACATTGATGGTGCCCATAATCCAAGTTCGGGTTTAGCTACTTTGACAACGATGGCAAGAGATGAGTTTAGAAATTGGATAAGAGGGATAGATAGAAATATTTGTAGCTGTAGTGTGGAGCAAGCAGAACATTGGGCAATCTATGATGGTCTTATTGTGGCATGGGATGCTCAATGGAGGGATGTCGTCATTTAAACGAATTGTGCACTTGCTATCAAAGGGATCAATGGCAATGCAAGTGGTACTTTACATAGAGACTTGGTTCTTAGGATCAAGGAGTAATGTCGTCGAGATTGGAATGTTGTTTTCAAACAGATCCCAAGGGAAGTGAATTTTGTCGCTCACTCGTTGGTTGGTTTGATGAAGCTCTTCCCAATTGGCGCCCAAATTTTCGATAGGGCTCTCAATTTAGTTAGTCACTAGTTAAAGATGGATAGTATGGCTATGTCTTTGACTCCTATCATTTCCTGTTAGTTTAATATTCTATTTTTTTAAAAAACAAATAATAGTACACGAGGCCTAACTAAAAACTCATTTATTATTATTGTTGAAACAATTTTAAGTTCAAAGTTGCACTTTATTGTAAATGCAATACTAAATGAATAAAGTAAATTAAGTTTCGTAAACTTAATTAGCTTTCTAATAATATCGTATTATTACAGCAACACAAAGTCCATTATTTAGAGATAGTAGATTTTAACATGCTTAACCATTAAGAAAATTGGAGAAGTTAGGTGTAGTTTAAAGATTGTATAGAAAGATTTTCAAATAATAGATATAATTAAATTATTCCTTTTTTATATATAAAGAAGTGGTGTGGTGAAGATTAAAGACGATTCATCTTACTTGGATAGAGAACCTATTGTGCCAATGGATGGTAAAAGTTACTAAGAGAGATGATAGAAATAAGAGGATTATGTAAGATGAGAGAAAGAGAGTAGGGAGAGATAAGTGAACACGCCCCTCTTTGAGATAGGGAGAATTTATATAGGTGGATTTGGTAGGACACGTGACTACTTTTGGTTGGGTTGTTGGTCTCGCCAAAATTTTCATTATATAGAAATGTAACATCATTTAAGTTGCAAGATTTGCAAAGGATATGCAAGTGATAAGTGGTGACTATTTTGTCAAAATTATCTAACTGCCAAAGATTGTGGCCTTATATGTTCCTCAGGTTCAGGAAATAGTGTTGATGGCAGAGCTAGATCAGTAGAGCTAAGGTGGTGGAGGTTACTATATGTAACAATCCTCATATTTTAAAATTATTTTAAACTCAATTAAAAATATTTTGTAAATTTAAAAGAAATGAACTTTCTCCTAACAAATTTTCATGTCACTTGACATTCTTAAAACAGTTTTTTTCTTTATCATCACTTAATTTAATCCCCTTTTTTGTTTCTTTTTGGATGAACGCTAAAGGAGCCCTTAAAGTAATCAAAGTTGACAGGAATTGAGACCTGAGAGCATGACAGTCCAGATTTGGAGTAGTAAATTCCAAGATAAAGCTTGTTAACTATTGTGCATGTCACTACTAGCTATACATCTTCCCCTGAATTTCCTTGGCATATACAGACTTTTTGACTTGTTTGAACCTTACAATGTCCAACCTCATGTCACGTGGACTTCTAACTCGCCGAAAATTATGGAACTTACCGGTTAGCATCTTTGACATAAATAGTATAAAAGAGGGAGAAATATTAAAATTATACATGATTTAATATAATTTGCAATGTTATATATCAATTTTAATTTGGTGTATTTATATATATCAAAATTTAATATTAATTCAATTTTTAATTTTATTAACTTTGTTATCTATATGACAATTTTTCGTTAAATTATGTATAAAGGGTTGACATAATATTTTATTAGATTAAAAAATAAGAAACCCTTTGTAAGTTTTTTTTTTTTTGACAAAATATAAAAGATTTAGACCAGAATATTTGCCAACCAAACTATTTTTGGGATGAAAATGAATGGGGGCAAATCCAACCCCTCATCTCTCCTATTTTGTTTTTTCCTTTCGTTTTGACTTTTCCCTCCCACATTCAGCCGAAGGCCTCAAATTAGAGTCGGAAGGAGCAGCTTGCATGTGAACAGACACAACCTACTTTAGGGTTTGGATTTGGGACAGGACCACGTTATATCTGTGTATCATTTTCCTTGAAAGGATTTCCAAGATGTTGATGTTTATTGTTACGGAATTCAGTAGGCTCAATGTATGTAGACCATTCATTTTTACGTAGAAAGAACCTAATTGAGAGCTATAGTTACATTAGATATTTTCTGAGTTTTTTTTTTTCATTTTGTTGAAATAAAAACAAATTTAAAACGTTGGTACAATCTAATATATGCATATATGATTTTATTTAGCTATTTATATCTTCGACCTAATTCTCCATACATGCACCTTCCAATTTCCATTGAACACCGATTAAAAACAAATTATTTTTCCATATTATCAATTTAAAATTGGATCAAGATGTATTTATCCGTATGAAAACATAAAAAGGAAAATTGAATATTGTTAACAAGTGAAGTGAATAAGGGAAGAAGATGAAGGAAAGAGAAGGGAGAGAAGGATGCCAATTGGGAAGAGGTCTCTATATTTTTGGGAGAGAGTCTAGAGATTCAAAAGAATAAGTCCTACATGAGCTATTTGCATGACCTTTATAGTGAGAGATAAACTTAGCTACATGTCCTAAGATTGTTGACATGGAAATTTGATTTGATACCCTTAATAGTGACGTGATGTGATGTCCTAGGATGAGACATATTAGGGCGACTATCAATCAATTACTTTAAACCGACAAGTGAACCTCACATAGTCTTAGCGGAGCTATCCGTTTCCAAAGTTCGTCAAGTTGGGATTTGTGAACTAACCTAAGTTCGCATATGTTTAGCCCTCTATTGATACACGGTCAAGTCGCCAGGTACGTAGTAAGGTCTGCGAAGCCCATTACACAAGGCATAACAAACATCAAATTGTTAAATTGGTTTTTCGAAACAATAATCTTTGCTATGCTAGATTTAAGGTTGAGATTGGTTCGGCTCGGTTTGGTTTTTTCAATGTTTTTGAATCGATTGGAATATTCGGTTTTCCACTTTCAAATCGAAACCGAACCAGTAGACATGAGAAACTTATTATTTTCGAATCGTACTAAATTAGTACGGTTCGCTTCGGGTTTTGAGTTTCCATATTATTTTTGGGCTTTGAGCTTTTAAACTTTATTTAGATAAAATTGACTTTGGATTTGGACTTTTCAATTTTAATTAGATAAAATTAATTTTGTTTTATGTGTCTTAGATACTATTTGACAATTTTTTTTTTCAATTATACATAAAATCTCAATTAATATATTTATCTAAAAAATAATTTATAAAATCTATAATGGTAAATGTTTATTAAAGATCTTATTAAACATTGATTTAATCACTCTCAATCTTCATTGAACATAATCAAATGTCAAATTATTTGTATTTTATAACTCTTAATGTATAATGATAGAAAAAAGCACCCAACTTAAAAATGCTAATAACCATAACTAAAATTTTAGAAGTTTTAATCACAATAATAATACAAAAAAGAACATAGTATATGATAAGTAAAAAAAATGAACACTTGAATTCTTGGAAGTTTTAACAACAATAATAAATAAGCAATGAATTCGTGAGAGACTGATGTGGAAATTAGATTTAGGGTTTTTTTTATTTAATTATAGAATATATAAAAGATGAGTGATCCACTTACACCGATGTAAAACTAAAGTGGTTTTACATCCTTACAAAACTTTTTATACGACTAATATTTTAACAATCCAACCGTTGAATTTATCAAGATATTTGTACTTGTCATGCATGTAAAATTTTGAATAGATATGATATCTCTATCATATCAATCTAAAATATTGTCTATATTAATATATATTTAACGTTTAAAAGTTTTTTTTTACATAAAACAAATAGTTAGAAGTTTTTAATTTACGTCAAACTTGACATACATGATTGCATGCATAAAATATGATGGTTGAAATGTTATTATATTAATCATATAAAAAGTTATGGAAGAGTGTAAAACCATTTTAGTTTTACTTAGACCAGTATAAGCGGATCCCTCCTCTATAAAAAAGCATAATAAAAGCCATATTTAGAATTTATAAGTAATGGGTGATGTTTTAGGTTTTAAATGGGTTTATATATTAGGTTTATATGTTTAAAAAAGTATTGAGTTTTTCCTTTTTAAATTTCAAAAAAATTTTCAATGTTCAATGAAATAAACTCAAATCGAACCGAATTGATATGGTTCAATAATATCATCTAACCGAAATAGAACCGAACTATAATAAAACTTCAACTAAACTAAACCGAATAAAATTACTGGTTCTATTCGATTTCTCAATTTCGTCGATTTTTTCTCGGCCTCAGCTAGCTTACAAGTATTAATATTACAACTAAATAACCCGTTATATTAGGTGACTTGGGAAATCAAGAAAAAAGAATGGCAGGTTTGGACCACATATATTCATGGTAATTTTCCTTCAAAGGGAACCTCTCTTTTATCTCCTTTATCTTCATTTTTTTTAATATACTCTTTTTTTTTGGTTGCATTCTTCATTTTTAAACACTTACCCTGATTTAAGCATGAAAATGTGCTTCGACAACCCCTAATTTACCTTCGTCTTGGAGGAACACGAGAGCATCCAATTTCATTCTACAGTCTTAGAAGAGCATCTCTAAGCCCAATATAATTGAAAATATACAAACAAGGTTAAGGCAAAATTATGACTAAATTTTATTTACTTTAACCTTTGTAAAATGTGTTAGAATTTTTCTTCAGTAATTCATGGAACTTTATCGGTCCACCACCACCCATAAAACCGTTGATTTTCAGTCTACATATGGCATCAGTTAGAACAAAGACTGAAAAGCTCCACAAACAAAAATTAAGTGTTGAGATTTGGCTGAATGTTTCAATCATATAATGGGGTTGGACGGTAGGTTCAATATTATGTCTCTTTTTTTCTTTTGTCATGTCCTTTTCTTTCATTACTCTCCTCTGCCAGCATACCAAAGTACAGATAATTGGCAATAAAATCAATCTAACTGAAGTTTACGTAGGATAAATTGGAGCTAATTGAATTAGTGGACATGATTTAGTTTAGTCTATTGGATTAGTTCGATTTCAGTTGGATC
This sequence comes from Gossypium anomalum, assembly GCA_025698475.1. Taxonomy (NCBI): domain Eukaryota; kingdom Viridiplantae; phylum Streptophyta; class Magnoliopsida; order Malvales; family Malvaceae; genus Gossypium; species Gossypium anomalum. The sequence continues at coordinate 75,107,993 of CM046961.1, forward strand.
CAACCAACCGATTTAAGTTGTCTTACAACTTTAGCAATGTTATCTGTCATGGTTACATTTATTGTTGCAACATGGCTTATAATAGTTCAAGTATCAATTTTTAACATTGTTATATTACTCGTAATTTTCACTTGTATCATTTATGATTTGTGATTTATGCAGCAAATATTAGAATTTATTTATAAAAGGAAACAAAATATGAGGTAATTAAAGGATTTGGATATTCGTTAAATCCTCCATTTGTATGAAGGATGTTTTGGAGATGTGTCTAGCTAATTCTGCATGCTTATTATTGTAATGTGTCAAAAAATTTCAAAAAAAAATTAGATACGAAAGTATCATATATAGAGTCCCCGATTTTTGGTAGGTGTGATTAGCACCTATTGAAACTATGATTTATCTAAGTATAAATTAAGGAAACCCTAAAAAGAATCAACTCGAGTCTATGTTATGGAACTCTCCCACCTAGCAATCAAGTTGGACGACAAAGCAAGAAAAAGAGTTGAAATTTTCATTCATTAATCTAAAATCTCTCTTAAATTGATGAAGAAATCAATAAAAATTACTCACCTTTCCTAATTGGACGAATTTGACTCCAAGATAAAATAAAATAAAATAAAAAAGTGTTTGAAGTTAATTTGAGAGAAAAATTTCCTCATCCTTTCATTAGCTTGAGGGTGAGAATGAAAGTGGAAATAACTAACTTACGTCTCTTTTTTTTTCTTCATGGGCTTTTAGCTATTATGCCCTTAGGAAAATTACCTTATAAACCCCAATCTTATTTCCTAAATCATAAGTTTAATTCGTAGATATTTGACAACTAAATTTATCCAATATTACAAAATAGTTCATAGCCCAAAATTACAAATTCCTGATTCCATCTAATTTAAGAAAATTAATCATGGGAATTCACTAATATCAAATTATATAAGTAACTTAATACCTATTCTCGAAAAGCATTGCAGTTTAAATTGTCGAAATGATATGAATTTGCAATACCAAAATTTTAGTGTGTTACGTATCAAAAAATCTATTCTTAGAAATTTTGATCCAAGAACTTGATTCTTGATTTCAGTTGCGCTTAGAAAACCCTCAAGTACAAGGTAAATTGAAGGTTGGAAGTGCCAAAGGTAATGTTCTTAAAGTAAAAAATGATTTCTTTAATTTTGTCTTAACCATTGAGTTTCTTACTCCTTAGATGCACAGGGTAAGTAATGAATGTCGATTGAAGGTAATATTTGAAATCGATTTGAAAGGACTAGATGAGACGCTCGTTGAGTTGAAGACATGATGTATCGAATGGTGTTATCAAGAACTTTTCTTGATATATGTTTTAAAGATTATTTATACTCATCTATTATGACAAAATATTTAAACGTGACGTTCTCTTGACAAAATTTGCACAACCAAACTCCATTTTATTCTTGTAATTATTGGATAATCTAACAAAATGTGCTAAGGTGAGGGTATAATAGGGATCATAATTATTAAATGTATTATAAATTATGTGTTAGAGTTGTGTGACCCAAATTCCTATTAAAGAAATAAACTACAATGGCAAAATAGGGAGATCTTTAAGGGCGAAGGCCCGAAGGTTGCAGTACTGTACAAGTTGTACAAGTGGAATCCGTATAGAAGTACACTTCTTCTATTTGATATTGATTAAAATAAGGTGTTTCAACCTTTCTACATTGCTTCTATTTGGTATTGATTAGAATAAAGTTTTTCAACAAATAAATAGATGTAGTCTAAACTCCTCTTGTATCATTCGACTTTAACATAAGTGATTTTTTCTCCTCTGCCCGTGTTTTTTTTCCCGAAAGGGTTTCCACGTAAAATTTATGTGTTCTTATTTTTCTTTCTTATTACTTTGTGATCATTCTATATAGCCATTATTGGCATTCTGTTTTTACATTATAAATGTCTTAAAGAATATCATATTTATTGTATTTAAATATTTGAATGTGTTTGTTTAATATCAATGATTATACTCTATAATCAATGCTAATCAATATATTAAAAATAATGGATAAGAAAATAATAAAGTAAGCCTTACCCACAATGCAAGGGATATAGGTAGCACTTAGAATCATATGAATATACCTTTGGAATATGCCATTGAAGGTGCAAGGGAAACATGAAGGTTGCTGAATGTTTTTCTCTATCTCCTTTAGGTATTGGTATTTGTATATATATATGATATGAGTATTGTTCACCGACATGACATGCTAGGTAGGCTTCATGCATATAGATACGTATCCTACTCTAGACTCAACATGTGTTTATACGGTCTTATGCACTTGTAACCTCGCAAGAGAGCGAGCTTGGTCTTTGAGCTTGGCCTGTAGCTCATTCTGCGAGCTCATCCCGCGAGCTCATTAAGATTCTTCCCAATCCCATTCAGCTTTTGGGCCAGTGATGGTAATTATCCCAATAATTTGTCCCATATTTGGTTGAGAGGAGAGCCATAAAGTCACTCTGGTTGAAACCCGATTTGGTTAAAATAGGGGTGACATAAATGAAACTTACTAATTACGTTTTACACTTCATCATACACCATATAGCTCGCCACGTGTAGAGAAAAAACAATACACCTGTTTGTAACTAACTATTTTCTTACCCTTGGGCATTTGAACTGTTGAAGCGTGTGGAGAAATGTAACAGCCCAATTTAGACCCTAATCAGAACAGTGGTTTTGGGACCATGAATCTGAGTCAAAAACATATTTAAAAATTATTTATTTTGTTTATTATGTGTGAATTAATATCTGTGAAAAATTAATATCTGTGAAATTTTTGTGATTTAATTTTGTCATTTGAGTGTCGATTTAATAAAAAGGGCCTAATAGTGTAAAATGAAAATTTGAAGTTTTAATGTGTAAGGGCCGAATTCAATGTGTCTTTATAATTTGAGGTATTTATAATGAAATTTGACCATGAAAGCATGTGATGGACGGTTATAACCATAAATTATAATGGTTTTATATTAATTAATAAAGGTTATAAGTGTAAAATGGTTAATAATGTTATATAATATAAAACATAAAATAATTAAAAGCCATGCATGTTTTATTCGATAGCCGACATTAGCTAAAAGAAAAGAAAAAAAGGAAAGAAAGCCATATTCGGCCATTGTTAAGCTTAATCAAGGTATGTAACTAGCTCGGTTTTTTATAATTTTTACGTTTTTGAGATCGTTGCAGTGCGATGTAGAAAGCCTAATTTTGATGAATATTCTGAGTTATGCCATTGATGAATATTTGAGTTTTGTGATGTTAGTTGATGAATTATGAAAGATATGTTTTGGATTAATATGTTTTGTATTGGAATTTTTGATGATTTTGAGTAATTAGGGCTAAATTGCAAAAATAATAAATTGAGGGACTAAAATGTGAAATAAATGAAATGTATGGACTTGTATGAACATGGGTAGTATTTTTCCTAAGCATGGTATATGCGAATTTTGCATGTTTTTTGTTTTGTGCAATTTGGACTAAATTGTAAAAAGTGTAAAATATCAGGGGTAAAATAGTAATTTTCCCATTTATGTGTTTTTGGACTAAATTGAGTAAAAATATGTTTGAATGAGTTTAATTTGAATATTTTTAGATCAATAACCAAAGAAATCGGATTTGGATCGGGGGAAAACCAAAGTTGTCGATTAGTCGTCCCGTTTCGATTTTCGTTGTGCGAGGTAAGTTTATAAGCAAATAGATGTTGTTTATTTTAAATAAATACAAGTTTATTATGCTAAAATTAATTATGTGGAGTGTATATGTTGTTAGCCAAATGTGTATATGCTAGGGAGCCATATTTTTAAATTCGTTTCGACCGAGTTATGACGTCTGAAAGCCCCGTATGAACCTTAGGAATAGCTAGGATACATATGTCATGACATAGGATTCGGATATGTGATGTGCGAGTAAGACCATTGCATTGATATATGTGTGCGAGTAAGACCACGTTTAATACGTTGGCATCAATATGTGATTTCGATAAATGTGTGCGAGTAAGACCACATTTAATACGTTTAAGACCACATTTAATACGTTGGCATCGATATGTGACTCTGATATCTGTGTGCGAGTAAGACCCTATCTAGGACAATGGCATCAATATGTTATTACATGTAAGACCACGTCTGGGACGTTGGCATTGTACAATATATGTGATTATTCGAGTGCCCTATCCAATTCTGAATGGTTCAACAGGCAATGATAAGTTGTGACCAAATTTGTAAAACAAGCTAAAACGATCAGGTATGAGTTACTTGATTACCTATTTGAAAATAAGGTAAGTTTGTTATTTGATATGTAATGCAAATTCTATATATGATAGTAATGTAAATATATGTGCATTTGTGTGGCATATTCGGCCATATGCTATGTATAAGTATGTGATGTTAAAGTTGATTTATGAGTATATGTATATGAGTCTATATACATTCAATTATATAATGATATTATGTCTTTGAAATTGAATGATACTTTGAATATATATATGTATATTCGGTTAATATAAGTTTTATTTATGACAGCATATGTTATATATATGAAATGTTAAGCTTGAGATTATATGTGATTATGATAGTATAATTTGGTTTGGATAAAATGAGTTGATAACGTCTTTGAGTTGTTAATTGCTTATGACTTGCTAAGCTATGATAGCTTATTGTGTGTATGTTTGTCTTTGTTTTATAGATTTTGGAACTAAGTTATGAGCTCGGGGAATGTCAGCAAGGTCTATCACACTATCGATTATTTCAGTACTTTTATAAGTTGAACTTGAACTTATGGCATGTATAGGCTAGCCTTGGAGTTAGTTTATTTTGAAACTATATGTATATAAAGCCATGCGAAAATAGCTTGATTATTATGCTTAAGTTAGGTTTTATATGTTCTTGATTAAAATGGTTGATGTGCTTGGTTTTGGTAATTCGATATTGGTGAATTTGGATGTGGTTTGACTGAATCGGACAGGCTATATACATAAGTATGAATTATTGATTGTCACTTGTGATAAGTTTTAAAATTTATAATTGATCGTACTTGAAACTAACTACTATCACGATGAAGGCAAGCGTACCTATCGAACAGTAGTATAGTTTTAGCAAGACCGGATGTTGAGCCCAAAGGAACTAAAAGTACTAGTATTAACTTTCTTTTTATTATCAAGCCTAAGAATAATTGGGGTTTTTTTATCTAAACTAATTAATTAACCTAAGAATGCACAGAAAGTAAATTGGGGAAATACTTTTGGAAAACTAATTGATTAAGACAATACCCAAGGAAGAATCCACCTAGACTTCACTTGTTATTCGACTCTGAACCAGATGATTTATTCACTTGACTTGATCCGTAGAAATCCCTATGTTATATTATTGTCCCTATTCAAGACTAATAATGTCTAACCCTAGGTTGATTAATTGAAATCTCTTTCTAATTAAAACCCCTAGTTTTGCATTAACTCGATCTATGGATTCCCTTATTAGATTTGACTCTAATCCGGCAGATTTATGTCATCCTATCTCTAGGATTGCATGCAACTCCGCTTAATTATGAATGATCTACTCTTAGACAGGGACTATTCATCCTCCGAATAAGCACATCAATACTTGAATCAATATCCTGGAATATTCAAACAAGAGTTAAAATCATAATTAAGAACAAATCAAGTACTTATCATATAGTTCAGAAAATATTAACAAGATCCGTCTTAGGTTTCATCCCCCTTAGGTATTTAAGGGATTTAGTTCATAACTATAAAAAAAAACATCTCAGAAGAATAATGACAAAACATAAACAAAACCCAAAACCCCTAAAGGAAATTGAAGGGAGATCTTCAGTCCTGAAGGAGAATCCAGCTTCTGAGATGGATCAATCAGCTTTCTTCAAGTATTTCCTTGCTTCCTACTCTGTGCATCTCTTCAATCTTCCTTTAGGGTCTTTTAAATAGGCTTTAGAATGCTTTCAAACCCTCAAAGTTGCCCTTTTCTGAATAGAACTCAACTTGGGCTTGACAGGGCCACGGCCGTGTGCCATGCCTGTGTGCAATTTCTTCAAACCATGTTCAAGGCTGTTAAATAGACACGGGCGTGTGATCTACCCGTGTGAGGAAGTCCAGGCCGTGTTGATTTCCCACGTTGGCCCATTTTCTCTGTTTTTGGCCCGTTTCTCGTTCTTTTTACTTTCCTATGCTCACCTAGGTATAAGACATGAATTTAAAAGATTCGAAGCATCAAAGTCCACAAATCTAATGATAATTCATCCAAAAATGTGCTAAGCATGGAATAAAAATATGTATAAATTACGACTTATCAAATACCCCAACACTTAAGTTTTTGCTTGTCCTCAAGCAAAATCCTCAATTCACAATTAAGAATTCATTTTTCTCAACTTATAATTCCTATCAATAATATCTCAAAATAATCCATAAGCAATCATACATTGAGAATTCAATTAGAAGAACATTAGAGTTTCAAACATTCCAAGTTGAGCATTTTATCATGAAAAACATAGGTGTCTCCCCTCATCTAAGTAATCACCTTTGATTCAAAATATCACAAAGTTTAACATCCTCACTTAAAGATTCACTCAAATCACTCGAGGTGTTTAAGGACAATGAATTTAGCACTCAACAGTCAATATGAAAAGTTATTACCATAGGCTTGCATGAAAATCAAATCTCCAGCACTATATATTGAGGTGATACATCAATCAAAAGGTCTTTAGAGGGTTGTAACGTGGCTTTGGTTAGGGGGTGTGGTCACAAGCTGAAAGAAAAGGTTAGAATCGAGATTGAATTAAAAAATTACTTAACTAGAAAAATACTAAAACTGACAAATTATATTCCTAATTAGAAGTCCTGAATTGAGCTTTTCTTCATGGATAACATCGTTTTAACACGAGCATTATATGATTTCATTTTTTTAAGAACAAATCAGATAACATAGAACTTTGCTAACTATCAAAATAGAACGTAGCTAAGCAATTTATTCAAATCAAATCTCGACAAAAATAGAGACCAAATTAATTTAGGGGATTTCAACAATAATGGGTTATGGGTTAATATTGGGGGTAAATCAATGAATGGCTTGTTAGGCTAAAGGGGGTTCGCTAAGGGTTAATTATGAAGGTAGGCTTTTATAGAGTAAGTGGGTTAAACCTAAGTGCCTTTATCATTTTAATATAACAAATCAATGGTGTGGTCTTGACATGCATAATCGAAGCAAGTTCTAGAATAACAATTCAATATTGACTTACTCATAGCAACAATAAAAGTGAGCATGAAAGAAATAATATATGCTCTAAAGGCTCAAGATTTCATAAGAAATTATGGCTTTTTGGTGTTAACCCTGTGAATTTCAACTCTAAGATAATATCTAAACTTGGGGAAATAACCTGAAATTTTAATACTCAAAAATCAACTTATCATGCTTGATTCTCTAATTACTTCAAGTTTAAACCATCAATGCATAAATACCTATGTTTTAATTCAAGACATATCATAAAAACCATAAATTAATCAAAATTCATTCTAATAGTGATATGAGCGATTCACAAGAGAATAAGATAAAATTCAGGAATTTTTCTGATAGTGATATAATTAACTCCCCACACATAAGATGTACATTGCCCTCAATGTACAAAGATAAGGTTAGTGGAAAATATAGATATAAGATCATAAGAGAGGGAGAAAAGTGAAACTTCCTGAATGTTAAATGGATTCCTTGAATAGTAGTTATGGAACGTGATTAACTAAGGCAAGTAGGAGGATACTCCGGTGGTGGTAGAGGTTGGGTTCCACAACCACAATGTCCAACGAAGAGGTTATTGTAGTGGTTGGGCAGAACATGGAGTCGTGGAGGACCTTTTCTAGTGGAGTTGTAATTTCATAAATAATATTGAGCTTTAGAGCTCTTTATAACTGCGATAAAATCAATAATTCTTTTGGAATATAGAGAAGCAGGATTACTCATAAAGAAATAATAAAAAAATATAAAGTATTTAATAAAAATTATAAAATCCTAAAGATGAAATAAAAATAGTCTTAAAAGAAAATAAAATTAATAGAAAGTTAAACAAATAAATAAAAATAAAAGAAAAAATAATAAATAAAAGTGTATTTAAAAATTGTCGTCGCTAGGTGGTTTGTGAGGTGGGGGTGGCGATGAGATGTGAAAATGCTGACAGATCTGCTGTAGGGTCGCATCAATGTGATGAAAATGCTGAAAACATTACTACTCGAATCGAGTAAGGCACTCAGAAATGTCAGAAAGTGAAGCAGTCACATGAACTGGGCGGTGAGTAGGTGCTGGCTGAGATGGTGGAGGAACATCATCAGTAATGTCCTCAGGGTTCTCCTGCTCGGACTGGGCAAGGCGATACTGAGGAGTGTCAAAGCCGCATTGCCACTCGATTATCCTTATGTGCAGCATACTAGAGATGCCCTGTGGGGGCATCTGATGATTGCGCCGCCGTGTTGAGGAGGCCGAAGTACCTCGCCAGGCGAGTTACATAAGGGCCGATGGAGATGACCCTCTTCCTATGCAGCTCCATCTGATGGCGAATGGCTAAGGCAATGAAGTATGCGAGGTCGAAGACGTGCCCATATGCCATACTCCATAAAAAGTAGGCGTCGTGAGTGTTGACGATGCTGTTGCTCTCTCGCCTTCCTGTCAAAGTGTGGGCTAAGATGGCGTGTAAGTACCTCAATGATGGGGCGAGAGTCGAGGCCTTGGAGCGGCTAGGATCATAGGTGGCCGAGACAGGGACTAGAGCACTCCAGCACCGTGAAGGAGAATAATGGATGTGGCGATGGAGAGTGTGGAGGTCGTTCTCCTCTATGAAGTTCTCCGTGTATAGGCCCAATGCGATATCAAACTCTGAGACGCTCAACTGGCAGACTAAACCACCAAGACAGAACTGGACCATTCCAGGATCATCGAAGTTGGTCGTAACGATCTAAAGATGGAAATTCGAGCAGAGTTCCAATGTGAGTTCGAGATACGTCAGCTCGACGATCTCGAAGAAAAGCCCCTAAGGGTCAGTGGTGAGGCGGGCTCGAATTGCATCAGCAAGTTGTATCTGTTCTAGGGCGGCCCAGTCGATACATCGGCCCACATCTAAGGGTCAGGCCCATAGGATCTGAAATAGTTTCTCCTGATTGCCTTGTGGAAATTAGAGGAAGGGGTTTCGAATTTTTGAAGTGGGACCCGAAGAAGATGATGCTCCTTTCCTCTTCTTCGATGCTGGAATCGAAACCTTCTTGCCTCGTGGGTTGGACATGGTATCTACAATGGCAAGATGAGTTTATAAAATTACTCCCCGAGAATAACATGGAAAATTATGCAAACATGTTAAGATTAAATAAGAATACTTCATGAGGATCACAAGCTAAAAGGAAGATAAGCTAAATCCTATTGGAAAGATATCAAATCATTATTAGCATTAGGAACATGAGAATAGTGCTAAATGGGATACCTAGTGAATGGATATATGATAATATGAAATATGATGTAGGTAAGCATGAACTTCATGGAAACAAGAGAATGAATGAATGTATCATAATGCATTGACTAAAATGGAAAATTTCTAAAGAGCATAAGGATGACTATCATTAGAACTATGAGTATTAATAAAAAATAGTCAAATAAAACAAGAAAAATCATAAAATTAGTAAGAGCAATAGAGAGAAAAGAATGGACAAACGTAATATCTTGGTAGATAGAGGAGGTTGGTCGTTGATGGTGGTGCTTTAGGTCGGCCACGGGCATGGGTAGTGCGGTCGTGTGATGGTAGTGGAAGCGAGAAAAGGAAGGGGAAAGAAAAGAAGAAGAAGAAGGGTGGTAGGAAGGAAGGGAAAAGAGAAAAAGGGAGGAGAAAGTGAAGAGAAAGGGAAGGAAAGAGAGGGGGAAAGTGAAAGGAGATAGGAAAGGAAGTGAAGGAAAGAAGAAAAGGGAAGAAAATAGGGGAACTAGGGTGGCTGGGTGGTCATCCACGGGCGTAGAAAGGGTCTGTGTGACGGTTACGGTTAGGGTTTAAGGAAGGGGATGATGAATAGTGAGGGATTTATATAGATTTTGGGGCACGCCCGTGTGTCCTGAATTCAGCCCGTGTTTTTCGTGATTTTTGAATTTGGGCACGTCTGAAATTCGGCCCACACCAGTGTTCTTTGGGCATGTTGGGGCACACGGCCGTGTCGCATAGCCGTGTGCTGCATCATTCGCTTCTCCCACGTCCGTGTTTATATGGTACGCCCGTGTTAATTTGACAGGATCGACCAAGGGTGTCAGGCACGGGCGTGTTGCATGCCCGTGTTGAATTGACAGGATTGACCACGGCCATGTCGAACGGCCGTGGCAACTTATCGCATCCCGTGTTTTGGGGAAAATTTTTGCTCTATTTTCACACGGCCTAAGGCACACCTGTGTGCTTGGCCGTATGGGTTTGGAAGACCTATATTCAAGAGTTCAGTTAGTGAGTTAGATATTAAACACTAAAATTTAAAGAAGTTAATATCGTTAGCGCTCGGGTTGCCTCCCGAGAAGCACTTATTTATAGTCTAAGCTCGGCCTACCTCAATTTCACGCGGTCATGGTGGTTCGAAGAGTTTACACTCCTCATTCCTGCTATCAGTTTTATCAAAATAAGGTTTTAAACGAGTACTTTTTAGCTTAAACGTGCCAAATTTGGAATGAGTTACCTCAACTGTACCGTATGGGAAAATGTTGAGTACCGTGAGAGGGATTGCTCCATTCGGTTCAGAAGTGGAAATACGAGGGTCTGCTGTATCTAATAGTACCTTGTCTCCAACCTTAAGTTGATTAGGTGAAAAATTGAGTTCGTCATGGCGTAGTTTCGGTTTATCATGTGTTCTTGATTTTTGTGTCTGCCATTCATCAAGTTCCTCGATCTGGAGCCTTCATTCTTCATAGATAGGTCCTTTGCTGCTACGTAAACATGGCTCATTTATACTCTTCGAGAATGTTTCCTGCAAAGAAGTTTGCACCACATGATCAGTATCAGTAGCGTGATTTATACTACCACTCTTGTTACTTGAATTACGAGCTTGAAGAGTGATTGTTTCATCACCCACACGAAATGTGAGTTCACCTGTACCAACATCAATAATGGTTCTAGCAGCCGCTAAAAAGGGCCTTCCTAAAATTAAAGGCACGCCACTATCCCCTTCTATATTTAGAGCAACAAAATCAACTGGGAATATAAATTTGTCGATTTTTACTAGTACATCTTCAATGATACTCCTAGGAAATCAAATGGTTTTATCTGCCAATTGAATGCTTATCCTAGTTTGTTTGGGTTTCCCAAGACCTAGTTGTTTAAATATTTTATAGGGCATGACATTAATACTAGCCCCTAAATCAGCCAAAACATTTTTAACGTTTAAACTACCAATTAAACAAGGAATCGTAAAACTCCCTGGATCTTTCAATTTGTTGGGTAGCTTATTCTATAGAATGACTAAGCAAACTACGTTCAATTCCACATGCGACGCCTCATCCAACTTCCGCTCATTCGCTAAAAGCTCCTTTAAAAACTTCATTGCGTTCGGCATCTACGAAAGAGCTTCAATAAACGGTAAGTTAATATGTAATTTCTTTAGCAGTTTAAGGAATTTACCAAAATTTTCGCCAGTGCAGTCTTTCCTTGTCGCATTAGGGTATGCTACTCGAGGTTTGTATTCTTCACTTACTAGTTTTTACTTACTGTGGTCTACCTCATCCTTACCTTTACTTACCACAATTCCTTGCTTCGATTCTGGTTTAGGCTCAACTAACCTTTCTTTATCTCGCACGTTAATCGCATTGAGCTGTTACCTTGGGTTAGATTCAGTATTACTCGGCAAGCTACCTTGTGATCGTTCAGAAATTAATTTGGTAAGATGACCTATTTGAGTTTCAAGCCCTTGGATCGACGCTTGTTGATTCTTAAGTGCTGTCTCAATATTCTAAAAATGAGTTTCTGACACCGAGATGAATTTTGTTAGCATCTCCTCAAGGTTCGGCTTCTTTTCCTACTGATAAGGTGGTTGTTGAAAACCCGGAGGATTTTGTGGCCTTTGTGGTTCCTCCAACCTGCATTATAAGTATTACTGCATGGGTTATTTTGAGGTCTAGAGTTATTATTACCCATATAGTGGACTTGTTCCTCCTCGGTGCTAGGATTGAAGGATTGATATTCTGTGTGTACGCCTCCTCCACTTGAATCACACCTCATCACTAGATTTACCTGCGTGGAACCAAGTAAGCCGTCAATCTTTTTATTCAAGAGTTCTGATCGTGATTTTCCCGTGATAAGTTTTATAAATTTATAATGAATCGTTCTTGAAACTAACTATTATCACGACGTAGGCAAGTGTACCTATCAAACAATAGTATAGCTTTAGCAAGACCGGATTGTTGAACCCAAAGGACTAGGAGTACTAGTAATGACTGTCTTCTTATTATCTAGCCGAAGAAAAGAGGTTTGTTTTAACTAACTAATTAAACTAAGAACTTGCAGAAAGTAGAATTGGGAAATTACTTTTGGGGAAAGCGATTGATTGAGACGATACCTAAGGAAAAATCCACATAGACTTATACTTGTTATTCTGGCTCTGAACCGGACGATTTATTCGTTTAACTTGTTCCATAGAAATCCTTAATGTATATTATTATCCCTCTCGAGACTAACAACGTCTAATCCCTAAGTTGAATAACCGAGACTTTTCTCTAATTAACACTCTAAGGTTGCATAAACTCGATCTATGGATTCCCTTATTAGGTTTCACCCTAATTCGGCAAAATCTTGTCACCCTATCTCTAGGCACGCAATCAACTCCGCTTAATTATGACAAAGTTACTCTTAGTCAGGGTCTATTCCTCCTCTAATTAAGAGTAGTAACTTGAAGTGATATCCTTAAATACCAAAACAAGAATTAAGAACACATAATTAAGAACAAGTCAAATATTTATCATACGATTCAGAAATAATAACAAGGTTTCATCATAGGTTTCATCCCCCTTAGGTATTTAAGGGTTTAGTTCATAACTAAACAAAAAAACATCTCAGAATAATAATAAATATAAAACATAAAGAAAACCTAAAACTCTTGAAGGGGAAATTGAGGAGAGATCTTCAGTCTTGATAGTGGATCTGGCTTCTAAGATGGATCAATTAGCTTCCTTGGAGTAATTCCTTACTCCCTATTCTTCGTCTCCCTATTCTTCCTCTTTTAGGGTGTATTTATAGGCTTTGGAATGCCTAAGAACCCTCAAAAGTGACCTTTTCCAAATTGGACTCAACTTGGGCTTAGCAGGGACACGCCCGTGTGCGATAAATTTAATCCGTGTCGAGGTTCACGGGTGTGTGTTATACATGTGTGAGTCGTGCTTGAATTCTGCCAAATTGTCTAGGCTGTGTTGATTTCATGCTTTAGCCCATTTTTTCCATTTTTGGCCTGTTTCTCGTTCCTTACGCTGTCCTATGCTTACCTGAGAATAAAGCATGAAATTAAGGCATTAAGAGCATCGAATTCACCAAATCTAAGGAGAAATCATTCATAAAATACGTTAAGCATGGGTTATAAATATGTATAAATTACGGTTTATGAAATACCCCCACACTTAAGCCTTTGCTTGTCCTTAAGCAAAATCCTCGAATCACAATTAAAATTTCCATTTTCTCAACTTATAATTCCTATCAATATTATCTTAAACCATCTCATAAGTAATCATACATTGAGAATTCAACTAAAAGAACATTAAAGCTTCAAACATTCAGAATTGAGTATTTTAATCATGAAAAACTTAGGTATCTCCCCTCCTCTAAGTAGTTATCATTGATTTGGAACCTCACAGAGTTTAACATCCTCACTAAAGATTCACTCAAATCACTCAAAGTGTTTAAGGACAATGAAATTAGCACTCATTAGTCAAAATGAAAAGTTATTGCCATAGGCTTGCATAAAATCCAAATCTCCACCACTATAAATCGAGATGATACATCAATCCAAAGGTCTTTAAAGGGTTGTAACGAGGCTTAGTTAGGGGGTCTGGTCACAAGCTGAAAGAAAGGGTTAGAATCGAGATTGACTTAAAAAATTACTTAACTAGAAAAATATTTAATCATCACTTGTGTACAACAAAGTTTTATTCTTTGACTATGGAAACCTACAAGCAAAAGATAACTATTGATATGTATACATGGTTTTTTTTTTTAAGAACAAGTCAAATAATCATAAATTAACTATTAAAAACAAGACATAGTTAAGCAATTTATTCAAATAAACTCTCGACAAAAATAGGGATCAAATTAATTTAGGGGATTTGAACAATAAGGGGTTAAGGGTTAATATTGAGGGTAGTACAAGGAATGGCTTGTTAGGCTCAAAGGGGTTTACTAAGTGTTAATCGTGGAGGTAGGCTTTTCATGGCATGAGTGGGTTAATCCTAAGTGCCTCTATCATTTTGATATATCAAATCAAATGGTGTGGTCTTGACATGCATAATCAGGCAAGTTCTAGAATAACAATTCAATATTGGCACACTCAAAGCAATAATAAAAGTGAGCGTGAAAGAATTAATAGATGCTCAAAAGGCTCAAAAATCTCACAAAAATTATGGCTTTTTTGATGTTTAAATCTGTGGGATTCAATTCAAGATAATACCTAAATTTGGGGAAACAACCTAAAATTTTAAACTCTTAAAAATCAATTTATCATGCTTGATTTTCTAACGTCTTAAAGTTTAACAATCAATGCATGAATGCCTATGTTTTAATTCAAGATATATCAATCAAAATTATCAGTTAATCAAAATTAAGCTTAAACATGATATGAGAGATTTACAAGAGGACAAAACAATATTCAGGGATTTTCAAATAATGAAATGATTACCCCCCACACTTAAGATGTACATTGCCCTCAATGTACAAGGTTAGATATATAAGAAAATACAAGATCATGAGATAGAGAGAGAATTGAAACTTCCTGAGTGATGAATGAATGCCCTAGTTCAGAGTTATTGAGGTGGAGGAGGATACTCCGATGGTAGTAGAGGTTGGGTGCCACAAGTGCTGTGCCAAAAGTATATTATATCTCCTTATTGAGTAGGGCATGGTAACTGTGGGGAACCTTTTCAATTGGAGTTTGAAGTTCCTAAATGATTGTGAGCTTTGGAGCTCTTTATAACTGTGATAAAAACATGAACTGTTTAGGGGATATTAGGAAGAATAATTACTCGTAACGAAAAAACTGAGAATAAAAATTATTAGATAAAAGTTTTAAATCCTAAAAATAAGATGAAATAAAAATAAAAAGTGGTCTTAATTGTAAATAAAAACAGAAACATAAAATAAGAAAAAAAAATTCTAAACATCTTGATCGCTGGATGGTTCGCGAGGTGGGAGTGGCGATGAGATGTGGAGGTGCTGACAAATCTACTGTAGAGTAGCATCAATGTTGTCAAATCTTTGAAAACACTACTGCACGAATCTATTAAGGCGCTCAGAGATGTCAGCGTATGAAGCCCCCACATGAACTGGCCGAGAAGGTGGTGGTGGTGGATGGGAATGTAGGTCCTCGTGTTGGGTAGGGACATAATCAGTAATGTCCTCAGGAACCTCCTCCTCAGTATATTGAGCGAGACGATATTGGGGAGGGTAGGTTCCTCGACGCATCTCGATCATCCTCATGCTCAGCATACTCGAGATGCCTTGTGGGGACATTTGGCCAATAAGGGTCAACGATGATTCTTGGGCCACAATGTTAAGGAGTCCAAAGTGTCGCGCCAGTCAAGTCACGTAAGGGCCAATAGAGATGACCCCCCTCCGATGTCGCTCTGTCTGGTGACATATGGCAAGGGTGATAAAGTAGGCGAGGTCGATGACGTGCCCGTTGGACATACACCATAAAAAATAGATGTCGTGGGTAGTGACGATGCCGGTACTCTCTCTCCGTCCTGTCAGAGTGTGAGATAAAATAGAATGAAGGTACCTTAGGGATGGAGGGAGAGATGATGCCTTGGTGCGACTGGGGTCGTAGGTGGCGGAACGTGGGATGAGGACGTCCCAACAACGTGAGGGAGAACGATGGATGTGGCGGTCAAGAGCGTGTAAGTCATTCTCCTCTCTGAACTCCTCGGTATAAAGACCCAAGGCAGTACCGAACTCGGGAATGCTTAGTTGGTGGACTAATCCACCTAAGCGAAACTAGACTATGCCGGGATCATCGTAGCTTGTCATCACCATTTGAAGATGAAATGTGGAACATAGTTTCATCGTCAGCTCTAAGTACGTCGGCTCGATGATCCCAAAGAATAACTCCCAAGGGCATAGTTCCATCGTCAACTCTAAGTACGTCGGCTCGATGATCCCAAAGAATAGCTCCCAAGGGTCGGTGGTAAGGAGGGCTCGGATCGCGTCAGCCAACTGGACTTGTTCGACACCAGCCCAGTCGATGCAGCGGCCTATTGTTAAAGGTCGGGCCCGTAGTATCTAAAAGAGTTCCTCTTGAGGTGTAACACCCCTCACCCGTATCCAACACTGGGACAGGGCTCGAGGCATTACCAAACTTAAACGTTCATAAACATACAAAACTGGGTCACTAAATTTCGCCCAAAATTAAAACTTTTAGAGCATAAAATATCGTCCTTTATACAGGCCATCGAGGCCTATAATCTACATTAAGGAGGTTAAGGACAAAACCGAGAACATTCGGTAAACTTTGGGCAACTTAATAAATTTCTAGCTTTGGAGTGCCACAAGCCTGTGTGGCTTGGGACATGCCTATGCCCCCAAGCCATGGGGCTATACTAACTTATGGACACGGCCATGGCACACGCCCGTGGGTTCACCCCATGTCCATAACTTGAGCATCCTGTTAAATTAACATGGCCAAGACACAAGCCCTTGTCTCTAGCCCGTGCTTGACGCTAACTTAAAAATTAGGTGCAGGGGACGCATGACCATACCACACGCCCATGTGAGTGGCTCGTGTGTCACACATGGCCTAGACACACGCCCGTGTGTCCAAACATGTGGACCCTAATAGATTATTTTCCAAGCCTTAAGTCACCCCTTTCTACTCCTTATACCATTATACAATGCTTACTAACTTATAAATTAAACATGCATGTTCAGGGCACTAACAATTTGTTACATATCATGGGTTAATAGGCTTACAAGCTAAAATCATTTTAAGCCACATATCATGGCTACATACAACAAATTATTATAAGCCAATGCATTTGGCTAATCACAACGACATCGATCATAGAAAAACTAAGTCCCTATACATGCCACTCACTTGAACACATTTAACATATACATGTCAATACTGCAAGGGTAAAGACTCGATAGTGTGACGCTACCTCCGACGATCTCCAACCTCCGAGCTGACCCGACAAAACTAAAAGAAATGGAAAGGAGGGAGTAAGCTTTACGCTTAGTAAACTGGCATGAAAATAATAAGCATTATAAAAACATGTTTCCTTAGGTAAAACAACTATAATTATGCTTTTGTTCATATTCTAGTCAAGCTGTCTACTCGAGTCATAGTTGATAAATTATTTATAACTCGAGCTACAGAACTCCAAATTAATATCAATAACTTTTCCCAAAAATTAAATTCATATCTCTTCTTACCAGAAAATTTTCAGAATTTTTGGTCTAACCAATAAGTACAGTTTATTATTCAAAGGCTCCCCTATTTCACTGTTTGACAGCTTCGACCTTTCTTCACTAAAATTTATGCATCTCCTAGTACGAGACTAGAATAATGTTCCCATCTCTTTCTTCTGAAATCAGGATCATTAAGGATTTCATTCATATGAATTTTAACTGATAATTATTTTTGTACAATTTCTAGTTATTTTCCAAATTTGAGACAGGGGAGCCTGGAATCACTCCGACTCTGTCTCACAAGAATTCAAATATCTCACGATACAAAATTCTTTTACTTTCACCATTTCCTTTATGTAAAACTAGACTCATTAAGATTTAATTCCATATTTTATTAAGCTTTTAACTCAATTTTCACTATTTTTAGTGGATTTTCAAAATTGAACCAATGGTGCTGTCCAAATCTGTTTTGGTACAATATAATGATCACTATCATATGATAATTTCCAACTATCATAAACTTACCATTTCATGGATCCCTTACTCATTTTTCACAATGGAGCTCAATGTAAAAGTCATTATTTCTCATGGGCACACATAGTCATACATTCTAAGTATAGGATAAATCCCTATCCCATACACTCAATCATCAAATTAGTCTCATGACAATGCACCATGTAAATTTGTCTTAGAAAAGCTTATCATTAATCATTTCATTGATATACATCAGATTAATCTCGTTGAGTTTCTGGGAAATTCTGATGGATTATCCATTTACCGTCAATTCATAAGAATGATCATTTCATGTATGCAGAACCTCACATCTTACGGCGGGATTACCAGTCCAGGCTAAATCCCTTATAGTGACAAACACCCTTAATGAGCTCGGATCTAAATTACCAGTCCAGGCTAAATTTAGACCCTAATTGGATTACCCGTTCGGGCTAAATCCTCAATGCATATATATTCTTCGGGAGGCTCGATCATTCAAGGAACACCCATCCGGGCTAGATCCTTTTCATAATTGAGATCAACGGGTTACCTGTCCAGGCTAAATCCTTACTGCAACACATGAAGGATCTCATCATTCATGTAAATCATGGTTCATCCATCAAATTCCCCATTCAACCTCAACCGAGACATTTATCAACATATTGTTGTCAAGATTGCATATTATGTATTTCATGCCATCAACAAAATGCAATTATTATGCATTCATAAATCATACAATTTATGCCATATCAATAGAGAATTACAATTCATGCATGTTATTGCATTATTATTAGCACACGAACTTACCTCGGATTCGAGTACGACTATTTATTCTGAGTTTGCGCTTAACCTTGTTCAACCTCGTTCTAAGTCTGAATCTTATTTTCCTTGATCTATAATATCACATTTAGCCTACTAATTAGTCACATTATTCATGGGGGTCCAAAAATTATACTTTTGGAAATTTACATTTTGACCCCTAAACTTTTGCATATTTACACTTTTGCCCCAATGCTCGGAAATTAAATTTCATCCTATTTCTTATGTTTTATAACATGATGATCATTTTTCATAACTATGATAGCCCCCAATTTCCACTAAATCACCCATTTATGACCAATTTTACAACTTTTACAAAACGATCCTTTCGGACGTTTTCATCGAAAACCGCTTAGTAAAAGTCGTTTATTAAACACCCAACACTCATTTTCTACCATTAGACATCCAAATACAAGCATTTCATTTATGGGTCAATTTTTAAACACAAACCCTAGCTCAAAATAAGGGTAGAAATAGCTAGAGCATGTTACCGGGATTTCAAAAATGTAAAGAACATTAAAAACGGGCTCGGAATCACTTACTATTGAGCTTGGAAGCTTGGCAAAACCCTAACCATGGCTGCTCTAGGTAAATTCCACTGAAACAAGAAGAAAGGGATACATCTGGGTCTTAAAATTTGTCTTTTAATGAATTTTACCCCTAAATGACCAAAATGCCCTTTTTGCCTTTCTTTGAAATTTTATCCATCTAAGGACATTTTGTCCAACAAGTTTTACAATGGTCTAATTATCATTTAAGGACCTCCCATTTAAAATTTCATAAAAATTTACACCTTTAACATGTAGAACTCAACTTTTACACTTTTTACAATTTAGTCCTTTTGACCAAATTGAGTGCCCAAACGTCAAAATTTTTAAACGAAATTTTCACAAAATCATTTCGTGAAATTGTAGACCATAAAAATATGATAAAAAATAAATTTTATTACATCGAATTTGTGGTCTCGAAACCACTGTTCCGACTAGGCCCTAATTCGGGATGTTACATTTCTCCCCCTTTTAGGATTTTCGTCCTCGAAAATCTTACCAGAAGAGTGGTTTAGTTCATCATAATCTTTACTATCTCATAATTAGTGCTAAAGAAATTTTTACTTTAGCCTTCATTAAAATCTGGGGTTTTATTTAGCTTTCCCAATAACTCATGATATATGAAAGTCTGTATCTCAATCCAATTAACCAGGACCAGTTTCCCAAGAAATCTGATACTCTTATCAATACATGATTCCATTAACCCGTTGAGCAGATCTAACATTTACCAAGACGATTTGTGAATTGCATTATGTGTCAACCAAAAATCCATACATCCTTTTTCTCTTTCAAATATAAGAATAATCCTGACAAGAAATCCATAATCATCTCGTCCTCATTTCCATTCTAATATTATTTCTGACGAAGATCGTCCTGATATCACCTGATATTCAGCAGTAGTCCTGATAACCTTTAATGTATTCAATTACAAAGATTAGAAATGTCAAGTTCTAAACTAGATCATCAATTAATGACATTTTTAAAAGATCCTCTTTTCAATTGATGGGACAATCTGACATGAAACCATTCAAACTCACTTATCATATTAACCAAGGTCCATTTCAAATGCATTAACTCAAGATAACAAAAATACCTCAATTGAATGCATTAACTTGGGTTAACTTACTCGAGGAAAGGAACCCATCATACAGATTGAGACTATAATTTTCATCATGTATCCCTTTATTGATATCAGTCCTTTACACGAAGATTTAGAGAAATCCAGATATGGAGGTCATCATGTTACTATAATCAAACCAGGAACACATTTATAATCGACATAACCATCATAGGTTGAAGAACATACCTTGAATACAAGTGATCATCGGAAATTTTATGAGATGAAGATAACAAGAAAACCAGAATAAAGAAATCCATGACAGAGGAATCCAAGATAAAGATATCCAAGGTACAGAAATCCAAGATACCATATCATAATGAAAGACCCAGAAAAATGTTCATAAGAAAGAAGTGAAGGATCTTGATACTTCTTTAGAGAAAAGAAGTCCAGGAGAATACATCAATCCAACCCACTGGGATTAAATACAATAAGGATAATTTATCTTCCCATATATGTATATTGAACAGATCATAAATTTGGAGAAACAAATTTATATCATCATGCATATTATTTCATAAAGTCCCATTAGATGGAATGTAATGATATGTCAGAGAGACACAGAGTAATACAGATTATGTACCATTCAGACTATTAATATTTTCATCTATACTTTATGATTAGGAAACACTCCCATAAATCAAGGATTTTATCAATAGGGCAATAACTGTAAAAATATTTTCGAGAACAGTTAAACATACAGAATACCTCAGAAAAGACTACAATAATCTGGTATCTTACCTTTCAACATTATTCCTTCATTTATTTCTACCATCGTAAATTTCACAATATGCTTTTCATTAAAGAAATTCAGTCCTGAAGAAATTTCCAGTTAATACATTTCCCAACATCTTACCTTACTAGTCCTGTCATTACTTATCAACCCGGTTTAATCTCTGATCATGTTCATAACCATTTTATAGCTGAACCCTTTGGTATCATATTTGTGGACTTATTCAATACAATTCTTGTGAAATTCCTTCACAAAACACCACTCTGTTAAGGGGGTGGGGTTGTAAGATCCCTAACTCGTTTCTCATACTCATATACATATATCACTAGTTCACCATTAAAATAACATTTTCATAAACATATCATTCACTTCAGACAAACTTTTATTCATACTATTCAAATTTTAAGCTCATCATAACTATACTTTACCCGAATGCCTTAGCTTCTTTTCAAACATAGTCGGTATAGCTCGGTTAGAGGGCACCATTGTCTAAACAAAATGACTCTCATGCACGTCAGAGGCATCACACTATCACAGATCAGTGGCATTGTATAGCTAAACTCTCATACATATGCTAGGTTAGTCCAAGAACCGACTAAACCATAGCTCTGATAGCACTAAATGTAACACCCCTCAACCGTATCCAACACCAGGACAGGGCTCAAGGCATTACCAGACTTAAACGTTCATAAACATATAAAACCGGGTCACTAAATTTCTCCCAAAATTAAAACTTTTAGAGCATAAACTATCATCCTTTATACAGGCCATCAGGCCTATAATCTACATTAAGGCAGTTCGGGACAAAATCGAGAACATTTAGTAAACTTTGGGCAACTTAATAAATTTCTAGCTTTGGAGTGCCACACGCCTGTGTGGCTTGGGACACGTCCATGCCCCCAAGCTGTGGGGCTATACTGACTTATAGACACGGCCATGGCCCACGCTCATGGGTTCACCCCGTGTCTCTAGCCCGTGCTTGATGCTAACTTAAAAATTAGGTGCAGGGGATGCACGGCCATACCACACGCCCATGTGAGTGGCCCGTGTGTCACACACGGCCTAGACACACGCCTGTGTGTCCAACCATGTGGACCCTAATAAACTATTTTCCAAGCCTTAAGTCACCCCTTTCTACTCTTTATACCATTATACTATACTTACTAACTTATAAATTAAACATCCATGTTCAGGGCACTAACAATTTATTACATATCATGGATGAATAGGCTTACAAGCCAAAATCATTTTAAGCCACATCTCATGGCTACATACAACAAATTATTATAAGCCAATACATTTGGCTAATCACAACGACATCGATCATAGAAAAACTAAGTCCCTATACATGCCACTCACTTGAACACATTTAACATATACATGTCAATACTGCAAGGGTAAAGACTCGATAGTGTGACGCTACCTCTGACGATCTCCAACCTCCGAGCTGACCTGACAAAACTGAAAGAAATGGAAAGGAGGGAGTAAGCTTTACGCTTAGTAAGCTCGCATGAAAATAATAAGCATTATAAAAACATCTTTCCTTAAGTAAAACAACTATAATTATTCTTTTGTTCATATTCTGGTCAAGTTATCTACTCGAGTCATAGTTGATAAATTATTTATAACTCAAGCTACGGAGCTCTAAATTAATATCCATAACTTTTCCCAGAAACTAAACTCATATCTCTTCTTACTAGAAAATTTTCAGAATTTTTGGTCTAGCCAATAAGTACAGTTTATTATTCAAAGGCTCCCTTGTTTCACTGTTTGACAACTTCGACCTTTCTTCAGTAAAATTTATTTGTCTCCTAGTACGAGACTAGAATAATTTTCCTGTCTCTTTTTCCTGAAAGTAAACTCATTAAGGATTTCATTATTATGAATTTTAACTCATAATTATTTTTGTAAAATTTCTAGTGATTTTCAAAATTTGAGACAGGGGAGTCTAGAATCACTCCAACTCTGTCTCACAAGAATTCAAATATCTCATGATAAAGAATTCTTTTGCTTTCACCGTTTCCTTTATGTGAAACTAGACTCATTAAGATTTAATTCCATATTTTATTAAGCTTCTAACTCAATTTCCACTATTTTTAGTGGATTTTCAAAATTGAACCAATGCTGCTGTTCAAATCTGTTTTGGTACAATATAATGATCACTATCATAAGATCATTTCCAGCTATCATAAACTTACCATTTCTTGGATCCCTTACTCATTTTTCACAATGGAGCTCAATATAAAAGTCATTATTTCTCATGATCACACTTACTCGTACATTCTAAGTATAGGATAAATCCCTATCCCATGCACTCAATCATTAAATTAGTCTCATGACAATGCACCATGTAAATTTGTCTTAGAAAAGCTCATCATTCATCATTTCATTGATATACATCATTTTAATCTCGTTTAGTTTGTGGGAAATTCCAATGGATTATCCATTTATTGTCAATTCATAAGAATGATCATTTCATGTATGCACCCCCGCGAACCTCACATCTTACGGCAGGATTACCAGTCTAGGCTAAATCCCCCGTATCATAAACTCATAAGGTGATGTCGGGATTACTAGTCCAGGCTAAATCCCTTATAGCGACAAACACCCTTAATGAGCTTGGATCTGAATTACTAGTCTAGGCTAAATTTAGACCCTAATCGGATTACCTATCTGGGCTAAATCCTCAACGCACATATATTCTTCGGGAGGCTCGATTATTCAAGGAACACCAATCCGTGCTAGATCCTTTTCATAATTGAGATCAACGGATTACCCGTCTGAGATAAATCCTTACTGCAACACATGCATGATCTCATCATTCATGTAAATCATGGTTCATCCATCAAATTCCCCATTCAACCTCAACCGAGACATTTATCAACATATCGTTGTCAAGATTGCATATTATGTATTTCATGCCATCAACAAAATGCAATTATTATGCATTCATAAATCGTACAATTTATGCCATATCAATAGAGAATTACAATTCATGCATGTTATTGCATTATTATTAGCACACGAACTTACCTCAGATTCGAGTACGACTATTTATTTCGAGTTTGCGCTTAACCTTGTTCAACCTCATTCTAAGTTCGAATCTTGTTTTCCTTGATCTATAATATCACATTTAGCCTACTAATTAGTCACATTATTCATGGGGGTCCAAAAATTATACTTTTACAAATTTGTATTTTGACCCCTAAACTTTTGCATATTTGTACTTTTGCCCCAATGCTCGGAAATTAAATTTCATCCTATTTTATTATGTTTTATAACATGCTGATCATTTTTCATAACTATGATAGCCCCCAATTTCCACAAATCACCCATTTATGACCAATTTTACAACTTTTACAAAACGGTCCTTTCGGATATTTTCATCGAAAACCGCTTAGTAAAAGTCATTTATTAAACACCCAACACTCACTTTCTACCATTAGACATCCAAACACAAGAATTTCATTTATGGGTCAATTTTTAAACACAAACCCTAGCTCAAAATAAGGGTAGAAATAGCTAGAGCATGTTACCGGGATTTTAAAAATGTAAAAAAAACATTAAAAATGGGGTCGGAATCACTTACTATTGAGCTTGGAAGCTTGGCCAAACCCTAACCATGGTTGCTCTAGGTAAATTCTACTGAAACAAGAAGAAAGGGATACATCTGGGTTTTAAAATTTGTCTTTTAATGAATTTTACCCCTAAATGACCAAAATGCCCTGTTTGCCTTTCTTTGAAATTTTATCCATCCAAGGACATTTTGTCCATCAAGTTATACAATGGTCTAATTTGAGGACCTCCCATTTAAAATTTCATAACAATTTGACACCTCTAACATGTGGAACTCAACTTTTACACTTTTTACAATTTAGTCCTTTTGACCAAATTGAGTGCGCAAACGTCAAAATTTTTAAACGACATTTTCACGAAATCATTTCATGAAATCATAGACCATAAAAATATGATAAAAAAATAAATTTTATTACGTCAGATTTGTAGTCCCGAAACCACTGTTCCAACTAGGCCCTAATTCGGGATGTTACATGAGGCCCGTTGGGAAACTGTAAGAACGGGTGGCGAATTTCAACAGTAGGACCCGAAGAGGATGATGCTCCTTTCCTTTTCTTGGAAGCAGGAACGGCAGATTTCTTTCCTCGTGAAGATGACATTGTGAACCTCTAATTAGAAACATTGAATCGTCTTAAAGAGTAAACATGGAAAAATGAAACTAAATTATAAGAGAAAAAAGACATAGATGTTTTCAACCATAAAAATTAAAATGTGTTCATTAACATACACTTGTGGCATTGTGGTATGAACAAATGACAAAAAAAAAATGTGAAGTAGTGTATTAAATAGATGAGAAAATAGCACACAAAATGCATGGAAAATTTCAACTACCCTTGTTATGAAAATTTTCACTTCTAATTTGAACAAATGGAGTAAGGAATGCATGCAATGGCTAAAATGAAATGATGGGTATCCTATTTTGTGATAGTTAAATGATGAAAATATAGAAATAAAATAAAAAAGTTGCATATCATTATGATAAATAGGCCTAAAAATCAATAAAATAGAAAAGGAAGAAGTAAACAAATGCTAGGAAGAGGAGAAATGCATCAAAAACGAAGTTGGAGGTGGCGCACGGGCATGGCGTAGAGGCCGTGTGGACTTGCAGTGGCTAGGGTTAGGGTTTTTAAGTGGGAAAGACAATGAATAGTGCAGCATATTTATAGATTTTAGGGCACACGGCCAGGGGATATGCCTATGTGTCCCAATTTTAGGCCGTGTGTTTCGTGTTTTTCCTATTTTGGCACGTCTGAAATTCGACACACGCCCGTGTCACTCGAGCCTGTTTGTGAACACGACCATGTCGCACGACCGTGTTTTGCTTCGTTCGCTTCTCCCACGCCCGTGTATTTAATCCCCACGCCTGTGTTAATTTAACAGGTTCGCCCATGGGTGTTAGGCACGGATGTGTCACAAGCCCGTGCTAGCTTCTCGTTTTGACCACAGTCCTAAGGCACGGGCGTGTAGTATGTCCATGTTGTTTTGGCAGGTTCGCCCACGGCCATGTCTCACGGCCGTGGCATTTTATCGTTGCCCATGTTTTGGGAAAATCTTGCCCTGTTTCCACACGGTCTTACACACGCCCGTGTGCTTGGCCGTGTCCCTATGGTAAACCTGTTTTCAAGAGCTGCATTAGTATGGCAGGTGTTAAACACTAAAATTTAAAGAAGTTAGAATAATTAGTGCTCGGGTTGCCTCCCGAGAAGTGCTTGTTTATAGTCTAAGCTCGACTTACCTCTTCTTTGAATGGTCATGGTGGTTTAAGCAGTTCGTACTCCTCATTCCTGCTATCAATCTTATCAGAATAAAGCTTTAGCTGGGTATTGTTTACCTTAAAAGTGCCGAACTTGGGATGACTGACCTCTACTGTTCCGAATGGAAAAATACAAAGTACTATAAGAAGGGTTTCTTCGCTCAGGTTGGTAGTGATAATGTGAGGGTTTGCGGCATCTAGTATGACTTTATCTCTAACCCTAAGTAAATTTGGGAAGGTATCGAGCTTATTTCGGCGTAGTTTTGGTTTATCGTGTGTTCTATGGGTTCACCATTCGTCTAGCTCCTCTATCTATAGTCTTCGTTCTTCATGAATGATTCCTATGTTGTTACTGGAACATGGCTCGTGAACTTCTTTCAAACCTAATTTCTGCAAAGTAGGTTGTGTCATATCGTCAGTTTTAGCAGACTGGTGTGGACAATTACCTTCAATTTTCAATGTGTTGCCAGAATTACGAGCTTGAAGGGTGATCGTCTCGTCTCTTACACGAAAGGTGAGCTCACCTGTGCCAACATCAATATTTGTTTTAGCAGTTGCTAAAAAGGGTCCCTAAAATCAAAGGGGTGTTGTTATCCTCTTCTATGTCTAAAACAACGAAGTCTACGGGAAATATGAACTTATCTATTTTCACTAATACATATTCAATAATACCCTTAGGAAATCTTATAGTTTTATCTGCCAGTTGAATCTCATTCTAGTTTGTTTGGGTTTCCCAAGACCTAGTTGTTTAAACATTTTGTAAGGCATGGCGTTAATACTTGCCCCTAAATCAACTAATGCATGATTCACATCCAAACTACCAATTAAGCAAGGAATTGTAAAACTCACTGGATCTTTCAATTTATTGGGTAGCTTATTCTATAGAATAGCTGAGCAAATTGCGTTTAGCTCCACATGCGATGCTTCATCCAACTTCCGCTTGTTTGCTAGAAGCTCTCTTAAAAATTTCATTGCATTTGGCATTTGTGACAGAGCTTCGATAAACGGTAAGTTAATATGTAATTTTTTAAAAACTTTAAGGAATTTACCGAATTGTTCATCTGAGCAGTCTTTCCTTGTCACATTAGGATATGGCACACGAGGTTTGTATTCTGCATTCACCGTTTTACTATGATTTACCTCACCATCACCTTTGCTTGCCACATTTTCTTGCCTTGATTCTGGCTCAGGCTCAACGCATCCTGCTTGAACATTAATCGCGTTGAGCTGTTCCCTTGGGTTTGGTTCAGTATTGCTTGGCAGGCTACCTTGTGGTCGTTCAAATATTAGCTTGGACAACTAACCTATCTGGGTCTCGAGCCCCTGGATCGATGCTTTTTGATTTTTAACTGCTGTCTCGGTATTCTAGAAATGAGTTTCTGACACCGAGATAAATTTGGATAGCATCTCTTCAAGGTTCGATTTCTTTTCCTGTTGATAAGCTGGCTGTTGAAAACCCTGAGGATTCTGTGGCCTTTGATTTCTTTGACCACCCCAAAAGAAATTTGGGTGGTTCTTCCAACCTGCATTATAAGTATTACTATATGGGTTATTTTGAGATCTAAATTTATTGTTACCCATATAGTTGACTTGTTCCTCTTCGGTTGTAGGATTGAATGGTGGGTATTCTGTATGCACACCTCCTCCACTTGGATCACACCTCATCATTGGGTGTACCTACGTAGAACCAAGTAAGACATCAATTTTCTTATTCAGAAGTTCTACCTGATTTGACAGCATAATAACCAAATTGATGTTATAAATGCCCGTTGTTTTCGTTGGCTTAGTCCTCATGACTTGCCACTGATAGTTATTCAGTGACATCTCTTCAATAAATTCAGAAGCCTCTTCAATTTTTTTGTTATTGATGGTTCCACCAGCAGCTGCATCAATCGTTTCTCTTGTCGAAGGGTTCACACCATTGTAGAACGTTTGAACTTGCAGCCATAGAGGTAACCCATGGTATGGGCACCTTCGCAAAAGGACCTTGTATCTCTCCCATGCATCGTAGAGTGTTTCTAAGTCCATCTGTACAAAAGAAGATATATCATTATGCAACTTAGCTATTTTTGCCGGTGGAAAATATTTTAATAAAAAATTTTCGGCCATTTGTTCCCAAGTGGTAATGGACCCTTGTGGTAGTGAGTTCAACCACTGTTTACTTTGTTCCTCAGTGAAAAAGGGAATAACCGAAGGCGAATGGCATCATCAGAAACACCATTAATTTTGAAAGTGTTGCACAGTTCTAGGAAATTCGCCAAGTAAGTGTTGGGGTTCTCATCCTACAAACCATCAAATTGAACAAATTGTTGTATCATCTGAATCGTGTTAGGTTTCAGTTCAAAATTATTTGCAGCAATAGCAGGCCTAACTATACTTGACTCAGTTCCTATAAAATTAGGTTTAGCATAATCATACATAGTACGAGGAGCAGGATTTTGATTTGCTAATTCAGCGGTATGGTTGGACGTAGCGGATTGTCTTGATTTTTAGCCATCTCCTCAGTTATAGTTGAGATATCGTCCTCTTGCTCTTCCTCTGTGTATCTTAAGTCATACTTTGATTTCTCGCTTCGGTTTCTACGAGTCAGATGATCAATTTTCTCATCAAAAAGCAGTGGTCCCGATGGGTTTCTTCTAGTCATAAACTACAAGAACCTGCCAGGAGAAAGAGAAAGAAAATTAGTAAAATAAAAATTAAAGTTAAACTGCAAGAAAATAAATGGCTAAAGTAATAAAAATTGAGCGTTCTTAATATCTTAGTCCCCAGCAACGGCGCCAAAAACTTGATCATGATTTTCCCGTGATAAGTTTTATAAATTTATAATAAATCGTTCTTGAAACTAAATATTATCACGATGTAGGCAAGTGTACCTATCGAACAGTAGTATAGCTTTAGCAAGACCGGATTTTTGAACCCAAAGGACTAGGAGTACTAGTAATGACTGTCTTCTTATTATCTAGTCGAAGAAAAGAGGTTTGTTTTAACTAACTAATTAAACTAAGAACTCGTAGAAAATAAAATTGGGAAATTACTTTGGGGGAAAGCGATTGATTGAGACAATACCTAAGGAAAAATCCACCTAGACTTATACTTGTTATTCTGGCTCCGAACCATACGATTTATTCATTTAACTTGTTCGATAGAAATCCCTAATATATATTATTATCCCTCTCGAGACTAACAACGTCTAATCCCTAGGTTGAATAACCGAGACTTTTCTCTAATTAACACCCTAAGGTTGCATTAACTCGATTTATGGATTCCCTTATTAGGTTTCACCCTAATCCGGCAAAATCTTGTCACCCTATCTCTAGGCGCGCAATCAACTCTGCTTAATTATGACAAAGTTACTCTTAGTTAAGGTCTATTCCTCATCCAACTAAGAGTAGTAACTTGAAGTGATATCCTGAAATACCAAAATAAGAATTAAGAACACATAATTAAGAACAAGTCAAATATTTATCATACGATTTAGAAATAATAACAAGGTTTCGTCATAGGTTTCATCCCCCTTAGGTATTTAGGGGTTTAGCTCATAACTAAACAAGAAAATATCTCTGAATAATAATAAATACAAAACATAAAGAAAACCCAAGACTCCTGAAGGGGAAATTGAGGAGAGATCTTCAGTATTAATAGTGGATCCGGCTTCTGAGAAGGATCAATCGGCTTCTTTGGAGTAATTCCTTACTCCCTATTCTCCGTCTCCCTTTTCTTCCTCTTTTAGGGTGTATTTATAGGCTTTGGAATGCCTAAGAACCCTCAAAAGTGGCCTTTTCTGAATTGCACTCAACTTGGGCTCGGGTGTGACACGCCTGTGTGCGATAACTTCAGGCAGTGTTCGAGGTACACGTGCGTGTGTTATACCCGTGTGAATCGTGGTTCAATTCTGCCAAATTGACACGACCATGTGATCTGCCCGTGTGAGGAGGTCCAGGCTGTGTTAATTTCGTGCTTTGGCTCATTTTCTCCATTTTTGGCTCGTTTCTCATTCCTTTTGCTCTCCTATGCTTACCTAAGAATAAAACATGAAATTAAGACATTAGGAGCATTGAATTCTCCAAATATAAGGAGAAATCATTCATAAAATGCGTTAAGCATGGGTTATAAAAATGTATAAATTACGGTTTATCAAATTCCACCTGATTTTTCAGCATATTAACTGAGTCGACGTTATAAACTCCTATTGTTTTCATTGGCTTAGTCCTCATGACTTGCCACTAATAGTTATTCAGTGACATTTCTTCAATAAATTCGTAAGCCTATTCAGGTGTTTTGTTGTTGATGGTTCCACCAGTGGCTACATCAATTATCTATCTCGTGTAGGGGTTCACACCATTGTAAAATATTTGAACTTGTAAACACAGGGGTAATTCATGGTGAGGGCACCTTCGTAGTAGGTCCTTGTATCTCTCCCACACATCGTAGAGTGTTTCTAAATCCATCTGCACAAAAGAAGAAATATCATTCCTTAGTTTAGCTATTTTAGTAGGTGAAAAATATTTGAGTAGAAACTTTTCGGTCATTTGTTCCCATGTAGTGATTAACCCTCATGGTAATGAGTTCAACCACTATTTAGCCTTGTTCATCAGTGAAAAGAGAAATAATTGAAGGTGAATGGCATCATCAGAAATGCCATTGATCTTAAATATGTCGCCGAGTTCTAGAAAATTTGCCAAATGAGTATTTGGGTTATCATCCTGCAAACCATCAAACTGAACAAACTGTTGTATCATTTAAATTATGTTAGGTTTAGTTCAAAGTTATTTGCAGCAATAGCAGGCCTAACTATACTTGTAACGGCCCTAGATTGACCCTAGTCGGGAAGTGGTTTCGGGACCACGAAACCAAGTATTAAGTAATTAAAATTTACTTATTTTGGTGTTTACAATGTGAGTAGATACGGGAGTGAAAGTTTCATGCATTAATTTGATCATCTTTAAGTGAATTTAGAAAGAAAGGACTTATATGAAACATTGTAAAATGGACTAGGTTAATCTTATAATGGTCTATTAGTGCATGCATGAAAATGAGTGGTTTTGCATGTCAATTTTCCCAAATTCCATTAAGTGGCCGGCCAAGTTATGATGGCTCTCCACTAAGCCTAATTTTTTTATAATTTTTGATTATAAATTAATAATAAAAAATAGTAAAACAAAAGACTAAAGAAAATAATTTAGAAAAGAAAAAGATGTTCATCTTCTTCTACCTCCAAGAACTGAAACTAAGAGAGGAAAATAGGAAATTTTCACTAAGAAAATTCGGCTTTGGCTACTTGCTAAGAGGAGGTGAGTTTTGAATTATTAGTTATACCTTCTCACAAGTTTAAATTAAATTGCAATGTATCTTAGAAATGTTAAGGAAATTATAATTTTTTTTTGTAGTGATTGGGCACTAAGCCGTATGCAAATGGCTATGATTTGTGAATGTTTTCTTACATTGTTGAAGAATTAGATGATAGGATGATATGAAATTGTTGAATTTATACTTGGATGATATTTGGGTATTCGGTTATATGGAGTTTTAATTGAATGCTTATGTGATTTAAATTGTCATTTTAGGAAAGAAATGGTATTTTGGTACAACCGAATGCTCTTGTTGGATTAATTGAAATGCAAAAAGATTAAGTTTAGTGTACTTACTTAGGTCTAAATATTGTGGAGAATTCGGCTAAGAGAGTTGAAACATGTGTGTGTTTGTCAATCTCTAAACTTAGACCATGAGGGTTGTAATGAACAATATAAGTGTTGAACTTATGGAATTAGAAGTAGATGAGCTAGATAATGTCTATAAGAAGGTGCGAATAAATGGTTGTGAAGTGAAACTAGGTATTAAAATGATGAATTGCATTTGGCCTTGAGACCTTATATAGGCATAAATTGAAGGTTTAAAATAATGAACAAGGATAATTGTAAGATGATGTGGAAAATTATTAAATTTGTAAAGGTGAGTACTTAGCCAAGTGTGGTTGCCGAATAGATATATGCATATGTATATAAATGTATTCCAAGGGAATACTGATTGGTTATCGATAGTAACTAAATAATAGGTGGTCAATAGCCGAATGGCTTGGTTTTGATAAAAGCATAAGGAGGATAAAAATCAAATTGATGTCGTGTGATTCTTGTTATGTGAAACTAATTATAGTATGGGATAATTAACTAACAAGGTGATTAATATATTAAATTTATTTATTCTAGCTCAAGAATCCAAAGGAGGGGAATTGAACAAAGGCAAAGCAAAGGAGATTGAGTAATTAATCGGGAATCATTTCTTCCGACATAATGTAAGTCCATAAGTTTCTTTTATATGAGAGTGATTATAAACTCATGTATAAATATATATATGTACTTAAATTCGTGGCCATGTATGCTAATGTAGTTAATTAAGTTGTCTTCTTGCAAGTATTCAATACTACCACTACGTGTGCAAAATCGAAGGGCACTATGTGTGCTGAATTGAATGCCAATTCGTGAGTGAGTTTTGAGGCACTAAGTGTGCGATGTATCTTGGCACTATGTGTGCGGGAAAATCCTTGTGCACTATGTGTGCGACTGTGATGAATGATCTAAGTAGTATACGGAAGAGACATAGTGTTGTATTGTTATTCGAGGTATCAAGTTGAGATATAAAATGAATATGTGTGTACGTGATAAGGTTGACATTGTTGTATGCGATATTGAGTGATGCTTTAAAGTTATTTGGTTGGTTGATAGATGATTTTTAATTGTCCCGGGCATGTGGATAGTTTATTTAA
Source organism: Gossypium anomalum (assembly GCA_025698475.1). Classification (NCBI taxonomy): domain Eukaryota; kingdom Viridiplantae; phylum Streptophyta; class Magnoliopsida; order Malvales; family Malvaceae; genus Gossypium; species Gossypium anomalum. The sequence continues at coordinate 75,141,411 of CM046961.1, forward strand.
TTATATGATTGTAAAATGATTCGGCATGACCTAAACAGGTGAATTCTATACATTTTCTCTCCTTATATCAATGATATGTGTGAAAATTACTTATGACTTACTGGGTTGTATACTCATTCTATCTTTCTTTGTGTTTTTGTTGCTATCCACATAGATTTCCTGAATCAATTGTGTGTTTGGATCATCGTCAAAGCCATCACGCCCGTGTGCCACATTTTGGTATCTTTTCTTAGTTACTTAGGTGAACATTATGGCATGTATAGGCTTGAATATGTGTTTTGAAGTTTATATTTTGTTTATGTACCCGAAGCTATGTGAAAATGGCTGGATATGTATATATTTAGATTCGGTTTTGGCATGGAATCAAATGTGAAGTGTTATATTTTTGTAACTATTGTTTAGTGAACATGTCTAGGGTATGATAATACGAAATCATAAAGATAGTCTTAGAAGTATAATTAAGTATTTATGTAAGTGATTATGAAGTTGTGGTTCGGCCGATTGAGTATCGAAATGGATTCATATATATGTGTATATGTAATGTACCGTGCTAGTAAATTTTTAAATGAATTCTCTTTCTTATTTAGCTCACTCGTGGACAAGAAACTTATACGAGGGTCTGTATGATTGTAAAAATTTTCGCATGCTACACGGGTGTTACAATTTTATTGGTATCAGAGCTACCGTAGAGCGTACGAGTCTAGCTATACATGCCTTAATGTTAGTATATGATAGTGTGATGGCTTTTGACGGTTGAAATTATTGTTTTGATTAGTAAATGGAACCTAATCCTGAGAGAGCCTTGGCGGATGATGTTGAAAGTGTAGCGGCTGCTCCTGCACAAGGAACCCCGCCTGCTGAACCTCAATCCTCTACAAATAATCAAGATGATGGGGCAAAACAAGCCTTCTTTTCTATGATGAACGAATGGGTCGCACAATACGCCCGGACTAACCCGGCTGCTCAACCGTTTCTGAACTTAAATAATCCGCCTCAGGTTCCTATCATACCAACGACTATTGATCCTTTGAGGCTGAGTAAGTCTCCTGTAGATTTAGTGAGAAAGCACGGAGCGGAGGAATTTCGAGCTACAGCTACTGATGATGCTGAAAGGGCCGAGTTTTGGCTTGATAACACCATTTGCGTTTTTGAAGAGCTTTTGTGTACACCAGAAGAGTGTTTAAAGTGTGCTATATCCTTAATGCGAGACTCGGCCTACTATTGGTGGAGGACTCGATTTCTCATTGTTCAAGGAACGTGTTATTTGGGATTTCTTTCGCATGAATTCAAAGAAGTATATTAGTCAACGATTCACCGACCAAAAGCGTAAAGAATTTTTGGAGCTCAAACAGGTCGTTTGACAAGATCTCGAATCTGGCGCGAGTTTGTAAGACTCGATCGATATGCTCGGGAGTGTGTAGCTGATGAAGTCGCTATGTGTAAAAGATTTGAGGAAGGATTGAATGAAGATTTAAAACTACTGTGGGTATTTTAGAAATAAAGGAATTTGTAACATCGGTTGAACGAGCATGCAAGGTGAAGAGCTCGGAAAGGAGAAAAGAAAGTCAATCTGAAGCCGAGATTTTCGTAAAAGAATGGCGGGTAAAACTACTTTCTCGACTCCAAAGAAATTCGGGGACGATACTAACAAATCAAAGGCGCTCTGAGAATTTCTATTAGGGAGCGACATCATCTGATTCTCGAGTTACTTCGGTTGCTAGTGTTGGTAACAAACCGACAAGAGAAAACCTCGAATGCACCCAATGTGGAATACGACATGTAGGTAAATGTTGGGGTAAGTCTACTAACCGAGCCTGTTATAGATGCGGATCGCGGGATCATTTTATTCGAGATTGTACGGAACCTGATGAGAAAAATAAGGTACAAGGTACAAGATCGACCGGCGCAGCAGTTAGAGGTAGACCATCAAGAAATACCGGGGGTAGAAGTGGGGGACAGAGAGGGATTTCTGATACGGCTGACCGATCTGAGATTCGTGCTCCTGCCAGAGCTTATGCCATCCGTGCACGAGAGGAAGCATCTTCTCCTGATGTTATTACTGGTACATTTACTCTCTTTAATACTGATGTCATTGCTTTGATTGACCCTGGTTCTACTCATTCATATATATGTGAGACTTTAGTATCTAGTAAGACCCTACCTGTCGAGTCTACTGAGTTCGTAATCCGAGTGTCAAATCCCTTGGGTCGTTATGTACTTGTGGACAAAGTGTGTAAGGAATGTCCTCTAGTAGTCAGAGGCTCTCGCTTCCAAATGATTTGATGCTCTTACCGTTTGATGAATTTGATGTTATCCTTGGTATGGATTGGTTGACTGCTCATGATGCAAATGAGTGAATTGCAAAAGAAAGACTATTGATTTGAGATGTGCAAACGGTGAGATAATCCGAGTCAAGTCTTCTGATAGGATCAGTTACCAAAGATTTATATCCTCGATGATGGCTCAAAAACATGTGGGAAAGGGGTGTGAGGTATACCTGGCATACGTGTTTGACGACAAAGAGTTAGAAAAGAAGCTTGAATCAGTGCCAGTGGTCTGTGATTATCCAGATGTTTTTCCCGAGGAACTACCGGGGTTACCACCTGTTCGGGAGGTAGAGTTTGGCATTGAACTTGTACCTAGGACTACACCGATTTCTACAGCTCCGTATCGTATGGCACCAACGAAATTGAAAGAATTGAAAACTCAGTTGCAAGAGTTGATGGATAGAGGTTTCGCTCGTCCCAGTTCTTCACCTTGGGGTGCACCAGTGTTGTTTGTGAAAAAGAAGGATGGAACCATGCGATTATGCATCGACTATCGTCAACTGAATAAAGTGACAATAAAGAATAAATATCCATTACCACGTATTGATGATTTATTCGATCAACTGAAAGGGGCCTCTGTATTTTCGAAGATAGATTTGAGATCGGGATATTATCAGTTACGAGTTAGAGACTCAGATATACCCAAAACTGCTTTCAGAACGAGATATGGACACTATGAGTTCTTGGTAATGCCGTTTGGGCTTACTAATACCCCTGCAGTATTCATGGATTTGATGAATCAGATTTTCAGACCATATCTGGATCGGTTTGTAGTTGTGTTTATCGATGACATTTTGGTCTATTCGAGAAACGAAACTAAACATGCTGAGCACCTGAGATTAGTGTTACGGATTTTGTGGGATAAGCAATTGTATGCTAAGTTCGATAAATGTGAGTTCGGTTGAGAGAAGTTAGTTTTCTGGTCATGTGGTGTCCGTGATCGGGTATTCGAGTTGATCCGAGAAAAATTACAGCCATACTTAATTGGAAGTCTCCGAGGAATATTACTGAAGTTCGAGCTTTTTGGGACTTGCCGGTTATTACAGACGTTTTGTAAAGGGTTTTTCAACGATAGCCACACCAATGACAAGATTACTTCAGAAAGATGTTAAGTTTGTTTGGTCAGAAAAATGTCAGAGAAGTTTCGATCAACTGAAAACTTATCTAACTGAAGCTCCAGTGCTAGTGCAACCCGAATCCGATAAAGAGTTTGTCATCTACAGTGATGCGTCTTTGCTTGGGCTGGGTTGTGTGTTGATGCAAGAAGGTCGAGTGGTAGCATATGCATCAAGACAGTTGAAGCCACATGAGAAGAACTATCCGACTCATGATCTCGAGTTAGTTTGCAATTGTTTTCGCTTTGAAAATATGGCGACATTACTTGTTTGGCGAGAAGTGTCATGTATACTCGGATCATAAAAGCCTCAAATATTTGATGACTCGTAGAGAATTGAATTTGCGACAAAGACGTTGGCTCGAGTTGTTGAAAGATTATGAACTGGTCATTGACTATCACCCGAAAGGCTAACGTAGTTGCTGATGCGTTAAGTCGCAAATCACTGTTTGCTTTACGAGCAATGAACGTACACTTGTCCACTCTATCCGATAGTGCATTAGTAACAGAATTAAAGGCTAGACCATTGTGGATTCATCAAATTAGTGAAGCTTAAAAAGTCGATGGTGAGTTGGTTGCTAAACGAAATTTTAATGTGCCACGGTATGGAATCGAAATTTCAAATTGATGACGACGATCGCTTAAGATTCAAAAACCGATTGTGTGTTCCAAGAAATTCGTAACTTATTTCGATGATTTTAAATGAAGCTCATAATAGCCGAATGTCGATCCATCCCGGTAGCACGAAAATGTACAACGACCTAAAATGTCGGGCTTTAGGTAGTGCGTATGAAACGAGACATTTCCGATTTTGTTTCAAGTGTTTGGTATGTCAACAAGTGAAAGCGGAACATCAAGTACCTTCAGGGTTACTTCAGCCGATCACGATACCCGAGTGGAAATGGGATCGAATAACGATGGATTTTGTAGCTGGATTGCCGTTGTCGTCAAGCAGGAAAGATGCGATTTGGGTTATTGTAGATAGGTTGACAAAGTCGGCTCATTTTATTTCCGTGCGCATGGATTATTCACTTGATAAATTAGCCGAGTTATATATTTCTCAGATTGTGAAATTACATGGAGTACCTATTTCTATTGTGTCAGATAGAGATCCAAGATTCACATCGCGATTCTGGAAAAAGCTACAAGAAGCTTTGGGTACTAAGTTGCATTTTAGCACCGCTTTTCATCCCCAGACTGATGGTCAATCGGAACGGATTATTCAAATACTCGAGGATATGTTGAGATGTTGCATCCTTGAATTTGGTGGTTCGTGGGAACGATATTTACCTTTGATTGAATTTGCTTATAATAATAGTTTTCAATCGAGCATTAAAATGGCACCATACGAGGCCTTATATGGTCGAAAATGCCGTACTCCATTGTTTTGGACCAACTTAGCGAAAGTAAAATCTTCGGGTTGATTTGATCAAGACGCCTTGAGCGAAAGTAAAGATAATCATTGAAAGTTTGAAGGCAGCTTCAGATCGACAGAAGTCATACGCAGATTTGAAAAGAAAGGACATTGAATATCGGATCGGAGACAAGGTATTTCTTAAAGTCTCGCGTTGGAAGAAAGTACTCAGATTTGGCCGTAAAGGCAAATTAAGTCCGAGGTTTATCGGGCCTTATGAGATATCCGAACGAATTGGACCGGTCGCATACAGATTGATTTTACCCCCTAAACTTGAAAAGATTCACAACATTTTTCATGTTTCGATGCTTCGACGTTATAGATCCGATCCATCACACATTATTAGTCCAGTAGAGATTCAAATTAAATCCGACTTGAGTTATGAAGAAGAACCGATCCGTATTCTAGCTCGCGAAGTGAAAGAGTTGCGAAATAAAAAGGTGCCGTTAGTAAAGGTACTATGGCTCAAACATGGGATTGAAGAAGCTACTTGGGAAACCGAGAACTCTATGAAAGAGAGATACCCAAACCTTTTCACTGGTAAGATTTTCTGAACGAAAACTCTTTAAGTGGGGAGAATTATAACGACCTAGATTGACCTAGTCGGGAGTGGTTTCGGGACCACGAAACCGAGTATTAAGTAATTAAAATTTACTTATTTTGGTGTTTACAATGTGAGTAGATACGGGAGTGAAAGTTTCATGCATTAATTTGATCATCTCTAAGTGAATTTAGAAAGAAAGGACTTATATGAAACATTGTAAAATGGACTAGGTTAATCTTATAATGGTCTATTAGTGCATGCATGAAAATGAGTGGTTTTGCATGTCAATTTTCCCAAATTCCATTAAGTGGCTTCACTGTTATGATGGCTCTCCACTAAGCCTAATTTTTTTTTATAATTTTTGATTATAAATTAATAATAAAAAATAGTAAAACAAAAGACTAAAGAAAATAATTTAGAAAAAAAAAGATGTTCATCTTCTTCTACCTCTAAGAACCGAAACTAAGAGAGGAAAATAGGAAATTTTCACTAAGAAAATTCGGCTTTGGCTACTTGCTAAGAGGAGGTGAGTTTTGAATTATTAGTTATACTTTTTTAAATTAAATTGCAATGTATCTTAGAAATGTTAAGGAAATTATAATTTTTTTTGTAGTGATTGGGCACTAAGCCGTGTGCAAATGGCTATGATTTGTGAATGTTTTCTTGCATTGTTGAAGAATTAGATGATAGGATGATATGAAATTGTTGAATTTATACTTGGATGATATTTGGGTATTCGGTTATATGGAGTTTTAATTGAATGCTTATGTGATTTAAATTGTCATTTTAGGAAAGAAATGGTATTTTGGTACAACCGAATGCTCTTGTTGGATTAATTGAAATGCAAAAAGATTAAGTTTAGTGTACTTACTTAGGTCTAAATATTGTGGAGAATTCGGCTAAGAGAGTTGAAACATGTGTGTGTTTGTCAATCTCTAAACTTAGACCATGAGGGTTGTAATGAACAATATAAGTGTTGACCTTATGGAATTAGAAGTAGATGAGCTAGATAATGTCTACAAGAAGGTGCGAATAAATGGTTGTGAAGTGAAACTAGGTATTAAAATGATGAATTGCATTCGGCCTTGAGACCTTATATAGGCATAAATTGAAGGTTTAAAATAATAAACAAGGATAATTGTAAGATGATGTGGAAAATTATTAAATTTGTAAAGGTGAGTACTTAGCCAAGTGTGGTTGCTGAATAGATATATGCATATGTATATAAATGTATTCCAAGGGAATACTAATTGGTTATCGATAGTAATTGAATAATAGGTGGTCAATAGCCGAATGGCTTGGTTTTGATAAAAGCATAAGGAGGATAAAAATCAAATTGATGTCGTGTGATTCTTGTTATGTGAAACTAATTATAGTATGGGATAATTAACTAACAAGGTGATTAATATATTAAATTTATTTATTCTAGCTCAAGAATCCAAAGGAGGGGAATTGAACAAAGGCAAAGCAAAGGAGATTGAGTAATTGATCGGGAATCATTTCTTCCGACATAATGTAAGTCCATAAGTTTCTTTTATATGAGAGTGATTATAGACTCATGTATAAATATATATATGTACTTAAATTCGTGGCCATGTATGCTAATGTAGTTAATTAAGTTGTCTTCTTGCAAGTATTCAATACTACCACTACGTGTGCAAAATCGAAGGGCACTATGTGTGCTGAATTGAATGCCAATTCGTGAGTGAGTTTTGAGGCCCTAAGTGTGCGATGTATCGAGGCACTAAGTGTGCGGGAAAATCCTTGTGCACTATGTGTGCAACTGTGATGAATGATCTAAGTAGTATACGGAAGAGACATAGTGTTGTATTGTTATTCGAGGTATCAAGTTGAGATATAAAATGAATATGTGTGTACGTATAAGGTTGACATTGTTGTACGTATATTGAGTGATGCTTTAAAGTTATTTGGTTGGTTGATAGATGATTTTTAATTGTCCCGGGCATGTGGATAGTTTATTTAATTATATGATTGTAAAATGATTCGGCATGACCTAAACAGGTGAATTCTATACATTTTCTCTCCTTATATCAATGATATGTGTGAAAATTACTTATGACTTACTGGGTTGTATACTCATTCTATCTTTCTTTGTGTTTTTGTTGCTATCCACATAGATTTCCTGAATCAATTGTGTGTTCGGATCATCGTCAAAGCCATCACGCCCGTGTGCCACATTTTGGTATCTTTTCTTAGTTACTTAGGTGAACATTACGGCATGTATAGGCTTGAATATGTGTTTTGAAGTTTATATTTTGTTTATATACCCGAAGCTATGTGAAAATGGCTGGATATGTATATATTTAGATTCGGTTTTGGCATGGAATCAAATGTGAAGTGTTATATTTTTGTAACTATTGTTTAGTGAACATGTCTAGGGTATGATAATACGAAATCATAAAGATAGTCTTAGAAGTATAATTAAGTATTTATGTAAGTGATTATGAAGTTGTGGTTCGGCCGATTGAGTATCGAAATGGATTCATATATATGTGTATATGTAATGTACCGTGCTAGTAAATTTTTAAATGAATTCTCTTTCTTATTTAGCTCACTCGTGGACAAGAAACTTATACGAGGGTCTGTATGATTGTAAAAATTTTCGCATGCTACACAGGTGTTACAATACTCGATTCAGTTCCTGTTAAAGTAGGTTTAGCATAATCATACATAATACGATGAGTAGGATTCTGATTTACTGGGTCAACAGCAATCGTAGGAGGTAGCGGATTTTCCTGATTTTTAGCCATCTCCTCAATTGTAGTTGGAATATTGTCCTCTTGCTCTTCTTCTATGTATTGTAAGCTTCTCCTAATTTCTCTTCGGTTTCTGCAAACTATGCTTTCAATCTCTCTATCAAAAAGTAAAGGTCCCGACGGGTTTATTCTAGTCATAAACTATGAAAACCTGCCAGAAGAAAATAGAAGAAAATTTAGTAAAATTAAAAATAAAACAAAATAAAATAAAATAAGAAAATAATGGATAAAGTAATAAAAATTGAGTGTTCCTAATATCTTAGTTCCCCGACAACGGCGCCAAAAAATTGATTGTCACTCGCGATAAGTTTTAAAATTTATAAATGATCGTACTTGAAACTAACTATTATCACGATGAAGGCAAGGGTACCTATCGAACAGTAGTATAGTTTTAGCAAGACCGGATGTCGAACCCAAAGGAACTAAAAGTACTAGTATTAACTTTCTTTTTATCATCTAGCCTAAGAATAATGAGGAAACTAATTAATTAACCTAAGAATGCACAGAAAGTAAATTGGGGAAATACTTTTGGAAAACTGATTGATTTAGACAATACCCAAGGAAGAATCCACCTAGACTTCACTTGTTACTCGACTCTGAACCAGACGATTTATTCACTTGATTTGATCCGTAGAAATCCCTAAGTTATATTATTATCGCTATTCAAGACTAATAACGTCTAACCCTAGGTTGATTAATTGAAATCTTTTTCTAATTAAAACCCCTAGTTTTGCATTAACTCAATCTATGGATTCCCTTATTAGATTTGACTCTAATCCGGCAGATTTATGTCATCCTATCTCCAGGATTGCATGCAACTCCGCTTAATTATGAATGATCTACTCTTAGATAGAGACTATTCATCCTCCGAATAAGCACATCAATACTTGAATCAATATCCTGGAATATTCAAACAAGAGTTAAAATCATAATTAAGAACAAATCAAGTATTTATCATATAGTTCAGAAAATATTAGCAAGATCCATCTTAGGTTTCATCCCCATTAGGTATTTAGGGGATTTAGTTTATAACTATAAAAGAAAACATCTCAGAAGAATAATGACAAAACATAAACAAAACCCAAAACACCTGAAGGAAATTGAGGGGAGATCTTCAGTCTTGAAGGAGAATCTAGCTTCTGACATGGATCAATTGGCTTTCTTCGAGTAATTCCTCGCTTCCTACTCTGTGCGTCTCTTCAATCCTCCTTTAAGGTCTTTTAAATAGGCTTTTGAATCCTTTCAAACCCTCAAAGTTGCCCTTTTTTTAATAGAACTCAACTTAGGCTTGACAGGGCCACGGCTGTGTGCCACGTCTGTGTGCGATTTCTTCAAACCCTGTTCAAGGCTGTTAAATAGACACGGGCGCGTGATCTACCCGTGTGAGGAAGTCCAGGCCGTGTTAATTTCCCACGTTGGCCCATTTGCTCCGTTTTTGGCCCGTTTCTCATTCTTTTTACTTTCCTATGCTCACCTAGGTATAAGACATGAATTTAAAAGATTAAGAGCATCAAATTCCACAAATCTAATGATAATTCATCCAAAAATGTCTCAGCATGGGATAAAAATATGTATAAATTATGACTTATCAAATACCCCTACACTTAAGCGTTTGCTTGTCCTCAAGCAAAATCTTCAATTCACAATTAAGAATTCATTTTTCTCAACTTATAATTCCTATCAATAATATCTCAAAATAATCCATAAGCAATCATACATTGAGAATTCAACTAGAAGAACATTAAAGTTTCAAACAATCCAAGTTGAGCATTTTATCATGAAAAACATAAGTGTCTCCCCTCATCTAAGTAATCACCTTTGATTCAAAATATCACAGAGTTTAACATCCTCACTTAAAGATTCACTCAAATCACTCGAGGTGTTTAAGGACAATGAATTTAGCACTCAAAAGTCAATATGAAAAGTTATTACCATCGGCTTGCATGAAAATCAAATCTCCACCCCTATATATTAAGATGATACATCAATCAAAAGGTCTTTAGAGGGTTGTAATGTGGCTTTGGTTAGGGGGTGTAGTCTTAAGCTGAAAGAAAAGGTTAGAATCGAGATTAAATTGAAAAATTACTTAACTAGAAAAATACTAAAACTGACAAATTATATTCCTAATTAGAAGTCCTAGAATTGAGCTTTTCTTCATAGAGAACATCGTTTTAACATGAGCATTATATGATTTCATTTTTTTTAAGAACAAATCAGGTAACATAGAACTTTGCTAAGTATCAAAATAGAACATAGCTAAGCAATTTATTCAAATCAAATCTCGACAAAAATAGGGACTAAATTAATTTAGGGATTTCAACAATAATGGGTTATGGGTTAATATTGGGGGTAAATCAATGAATGGTTTATTAGGCTAAAGGTGGTTCACTAAGGGTTAATTATGAAGATAGGATTTTATGAAGTAAGTGGGTTAAACATAAGTGCCTTTATCATTTTGATATAACAAATCAATGGTGTGGTCTTGACATGCATAATCGAAGCAAGTTCTAGAATAACAATTCAATATTGACTTACTCATAGCAGCAATAAAAGTGAGCATGAAAGAAATAATATATGCTTTAAAGGCTCAAGATCTCACAAGAATTTATGGCTTTTTTATGCTAACCCTGTGAATTTCAACTTTAAGATAATACCTAAACTTGGGGAAATAACTTGAAATTTTAATACTCAAAAATCAATTTATCATGCTTGATTCTCTAATTACTTCAAGTTTAAACCATCAATGCATAAATACCTATGTTTTAATTCAAGACATATCAATAAAAATTATAAATTAATCAAAATTCATTCTAATAGTGATATGAGTGATTCACAAGAGAATAAGATAAAATTCAGGAATTTTTCTAATAGTGATATAATTGACCCCCCACGCTTAAGATGTACATTGCCCTCAATGTACAAAGATAAGGTTAGTGGAAAATATAGATATAAGATCATAAGAGAGGGAGAGAAGTGAAACTTCCTGAATGTTAAATGAATTCGTTGAATAGTAGTTATGGAAAGTGATCGGCTAAGGCAAGGAGGAGGATACTTCGGTGGTGGTAGAGGTTGGGTTCTGCAACCACAGTGTCCAGCGAAGAGGTTATCGTGGCGGTCGGGTAGGACATGGTAGTCGTGGAGGACCTTTTCCAGTGGAGTTGTAATATCTTAAATAATATTTAGCTTTGGAGCTCTTTATAACTGCGATAAAATCAATAATTCTTTAAGAATATAGAGAAGCAGGATTACTCATAAAGAAATAATCAAAAACATAAAGTATTTAATAAAAATTATAAAATCCTAAAGATGAAATAAAAATAGTCTTAAAGGAAAATAAAATTAAAAGAAAGTTAAACAAATAAATAAAAATAAAAGTAAAAATAATAAATAAAAGTGTCTTTAAAAATCGTCATCGCCAGATGGTTCATGAGGTGGGCGTGGTGATGAGATGTGAAAATGCTAACAGATCTGCTGTAGGGTCGCATCAATGTGATCAAAACGCTAAAAACATTACTACTCGAATCGAGTAAGGCACTCAGAAATGTCAGAAAGTGAAGCAACCGCATGAATTGGGAGGTGAGTAGGTGCTGGCAGAGATGGTGAAGGAACATCATCAATAATGTTCTTGGGGTTCTCCTGCTCGGACTGTGCAAGGCGGTAGTGAGGAGGGTCAAAGCTGCATCGTCGCTCGATCATCCTCATGTGCAGCATACTAGAGATGCCCTATGGGGACATCTGACCAATGAGAGTGAGGGAGGATTATTACGCCGTCCTGTTGAGGAGGCCGAAGTACCTCACCAGGCGAGTTACATAAGGGCCGATGGAGATGACCCCCTTCCTATACCGCTCTGTCTGATGGCGAGTGGCTAAGGCAATGAAGTATGCGAGGTCGACAATGTGCCCATGTGCCATACTCCATAAAAAGTAGGCGTCGTGAGTGTTGATGACGCCGGTGCTCTCTCACCTTCTTGTCAAATTATGGGGTAAGATGGCGTGTAAGTACCTCAATGATGGGGCGAGAGCCAAGGCCTTAGAGTGGCTAGGATCATAGGTGGCCGAGACAGGGACTAGAGCACTCCAGCAACGTGAAGGAGAATAATGGATGTGGCTATGTTACTAAATTATTTTAGAAGTGTTTTTATGGTATATTTTATGTGATGGATTAGTCTGATTCTTGTGTAAATACATTTGATTTTTGAAATTATGACCATTCGAATAGTAGAAAGAAATGTTAAGTAAATATCTATAATCGAATAGCCATAAGTAAAATAAGTGTATTCACCAATGGTATGAGCATGTGTACTTGGTTATGTGAATATTAATTATGTATGATAATTTGCATGCGAATGGGGTGTACTATAGGTTGTATTCTGTGCTCATTTAATGGTTCATAGTGGTATGCTAAAATGTGCAATATATATATTGCTTTAAATTTATGTTCGGCCATATAGTAATAGTATTGAGGTTGCATATATGTTTGGACATGAATTGGCATGTAATGGTATGTTTGGCTTTTACCATGCGCACATGTAAAGTTATTTAAATGATATGTTTGATATTTATTAAATTAAATAAATATAATAGCATGTATTTGATATTTGTGTTTGAATGTTTTAAGGTATGCGCATGAAATTTGTTCCGCATTAAGATTTGATGTAATTAAATCATTCGAATACTATAAAGGAAATGTACATATGATTCATATAATTGAGTTTGTATTACCTTAAACATGAATAGTATGTGTACGGTTTAGTAATACCTCATAACCCTAATCCAGCGATGGATATGGATTAGGGGTGTTACATTTTATTAGTATCAGAGCTATGGTTTAGTCGATTCTAAGACTAACATAGTACGTGTGAGTCTAGCTATACATGCCATATTATATAGTGCGATAGTGTGATGACTTCTGAGATTTGAAAATGTGTTTTCGTATAGTAAATGGATCTCGATCGAGCCATAACGGATGACATAGAAGATAATGCACTCGCTCATACTCAAGGGGCGGCGCCGGCTAATTCTAGGTCGATTTCGAGTAGTATAGAGGGAGAGGCTAAGCAAGCCTTCTTCCAGCTAATGAATGAATGGTTCACGAAGTTTGTTTGAATGAATCTGGCTGCTCAACAACCTCCACCCCCTCAAGTTCTTGTAACTTCCCAAGTTATACAAAATAAAAGAAAAGAAAAACTAATTTTGAAGCGGAGATTCCCATGAGAGATCATCAGGTAAATCATTTCAGTCTGCATTAAAGAAATTCTGAAATGATTATAACCGTTCAATTGCTGATGTGGGACACTCGAGTAAGGATCGCGCCGGATCATATTTGAGCTTCAGAGCTTCAACTAATTCTATTGCTAGTGTTGAAAATGTCAGATCTGATCGACCTGAGTGTAAACATTATGGTAAAAGACATTCGGGTATTTGTAGATTGAATAATCAAGCTTGTTTCAAATGTGGATCCTTAGATCACTTTATTCGAGATTGTCTCGAGTTGGTTGAGCAAGAGATTGTGCAAAATTCGAGATCGAATAACATTTCAGTCGAGGGTAGGTCTTCTAGAATGCGGAAATATAAGTAGCAGTCGAAGAGGAACTAAAGACACAACAGTTCGATCTGAGGCTCGCTAACCTGCCAGAGCTATTCCATTCGCGTACGCGAGGAGGCTTCTTCCCCTGATGTTATTAATGGTACATTCACTCTTTATGATACTAGTGTAATTGCATTGATTGATTCTGGTTCGACTCATTCTTATGCATGTGAGACCTTAGCATCCAGTAAGACTTTGCCTGTAGAGTCTGCTGAGTTTGTGATTAGAATATCGAACCCCTTGAGTCGGTGTATTCTGGTTAATAAAATGTGTAAGAATTGTCCATTGATGATTCGAGATTTATGTCTTCTGGTTGTTTTGATGTTGTTATCATTCAACAAGTTCGTTATAATTCTGAGTATGGATTGGTTGACTTTGTGCAATGCTGTCGTAAATTGCAAAAGAAAGATTGAATCAGTACCAGTTGTGTGCAAGTATCCGGATGTATTTCCTAAAGAATTGCCGAGTTTACCACCTATTCTAGAAGTAGAGTTTGGAATTGAGTTAGTACCGAGGACGACTCTGATATCGATAGCTCCGTACAAAATGGCACCTACTGAATTAAAAGAATTGAAAGTTCAGTTAGATGAGTTGATAGATAGAAGTTTCGTACGATTGAGTTTCTCTCCTTAGGGTGCACTAGTTGGACGGAACTATGAGAATGTGTATTCATTATAGACAGTTCAACAAGGTGATTATAAAGAATAAATATCTATTGCCACAGATTGATGACCTGTTCGATCAATTGAAAAGGGCTACAGTATTTTCAAATATAGATTTGAGATCAGGTTATTATCAGTTGCGAGTTAAAGACTCTCATGTGCCAAAGACTGCTTTTCAAACGAGATATAGATATTATGATTTTTTGGTTATGCCTTTCGGACTTACTAATGCACCTGTTGTTTTTATGGATTTGATGAACCGGATCTTCAGACAGTATCTGGATCGATTTGTGGTTGTGTTCATAGATGACATTTTGATCTATTTCCGTGATGAAATTGAGCATACTGAATATCTGAGACTTGTGTTATAGACTTTGCGAGATAAACAGTTGTATGCAAAGTTCAGTAAATGTGAGTTTTGGTTACGTGAAGTCAGTTTTCTGGGACATGTTGTATCAGCATCGGGTATTTAGGTTGATCCGAGTAAAATTTTAGTTATACTTGATTGGAAACCTCCGAGAAATATTTCTTATGTCCGAAGTTTTCTGGGCCTTACCGGTTACTATAGACGATTCATGAAAGGTTTCTCTATGATTGCAACCTCGATGACGAAGCTATTACAGAAAGATGCTAAGTTTGAATAGTCAGAAAAGTGCTAGAAAAGTTTTGATCAGTTGAAAGCCCTTTTGACCAAAGCTTCAGTGTTAGTTCAGCCTGAATCGGGTAGTAAAAATATGTACAATGATCTGAAATAGTTTTACTTTTAGTAAAAGTACTGTGGCATAAACACATAGTTGAAGAGGCAACATGGGAGCCAGAAAATGCAATGAACGAACATTATTCGAACTTATTCATCGGTAAGATTTTCGGGGACGAAAATCCCTAAGGGGGGAGAGTTGTAACAACCCGATTTAGACCCTAACCGAAACGTGGTTTTGGGACCACGAATCCAAGTCAAAAAAATATTTAAAAATTATTTATTGTGTTTATTATGTGTGAATTAATATCTGTAAAATTTTCGTGATTTAATTTTGTCGTTTGAGTGTCGATTTAATAAAAAAGGCATAATCGCGTAAAATAAAAATTTGATGGTTTAATGTGTAAGGGCCAAGTTGAATGTGTCTTTATAATTTGAGGTATTTATAATGCAATTTGACCATGAAAGCATGTGATGGACGGTTATAACCATAAATTATAATTGTTTTATATTAATTAATAAAGGTTATAAGTGTAAAATGGTTAATAATGTTATATAATATAAAACATAAAATAATTAAAAGCCATGCATGTTTTATTTGATAGCTAAAATTAGCTAAAAGAAAAGAAAAAAAAAGGAAAGAAAGCCATATTTGGCCATTGTTAAGCTTAATTAAGGTATGCAACTAACTCGATTTTTAATAATTTTTACGTTTTTGAAATCGTTACAGTGTAATGTACAAGCCTGATTTTGATGAATATTTTAAGTTATGCCATTGATGAATATTTGAATTTTGCGATGTTAGTTGATGAATTATGAAAGATATGTTTTGGATTGATATGTTTTGTATTGGAATTTTTGATGATTTTAAGTAATTAGGGCTAAATTGCAAAAATAATAAATTGAGGGACTAAAATATAGAATAAATGAAATGTATGGACTTGTATGAACATGGGTAGTATTCAGCCTAAGCATGGTATGTGCAAATTTTGCATGTTTTGTGTTTTGTGCAATTTGGACTAAATTGTAAAAAGTGTAAAATGTTAGGGGTAAAATGGTAATTTGCCAATTTATGTGTTTTTGGACTAAATTTAGTAAAAATATGTTTGAATGAGTTTAATTTGAATATGTTTAGATCAAGAACCAAAGAAATTGGATTTGTATTGGGGGAAAGCCAAAGTTGTCGATTAGTCGTCCCGTTCTAATTTTCGTTGTCCGAGGTAAGTTTATAAGCAAATAGATGTTGTTTATTTTAAATAAATACGAGTTTATTATGTTGAAATTAATTATGTGGAGTATATATGTTGTTAGCCGAATGTGTATATGCTAGGGAGCTATATTTTCAAATTCGTTTCGACTGAGTTATGACGTCCAAAAGCCCCGTATGAACCTTAGAAATAGCTAGGATACATATGTCATGACATAGGATTCTGATATGTGATGTGTGAGTGAGACCATGGAATCGATATATGTGTGCGAGTAAGACCACGTTTAATACGTTGGCATTAATATGTGACTCTAATATATGTGTGCGAATAAGACCCTGTTTGGGACAGTGACATCGATATGTGATTACATGTAAGACCACGTCTGAGGCGTTGGCATTGTACAATATATGTGATTATCCTAGTGTCCTATCCCATTCCAAATGGTTCAACGGGTAATGATAAGTTGTGACCAAATTTGTAAAACAAGCTAAAACGATCAGGTATGAGTTATTTGATTACCTATTTGAAAATAAGGTAAGTTTGTTATTTGATATGTAATGCAAATTCTATATATAATAGTAATGTAAATATATGTGCATTTGTGTGGTATATTCGGCCATATGCTATGTATAAGTATGTGATGTTAAAGTTGATTTATGAGTATATGTATATGAGTCTATATACATTCGGTTATATAATGATATTATGTCTTTGAAATTGAATGATACTTTGAATATATATATATATATATGTATATTCAGTTAAGATAAGGTTTATTTAGGAAAGCATATGTTATATATATGAAATGTTAAGCTTGAGATTATATGTGATTATGATAGTATAATTTGGTTTGGATAAAATGAGTTGATAACGTCTTTGAGTTGTTAGTTGCTTATGACTTACTAAGCTATGATAGCTTATTGTGTGTATGTTTTGTCGTTGTTTTATAGATTTCAGAACCAAGTTACGAGCTCGGGGATCATCAGCAAAGTCTATCACACTATCGACTATTTCGGTTATAAGTTGAACTTGAACTTATGGCTTGTATAGGCTAGCCTTGGAGTTAGCTTATTTTGAAACTATATGTATATAAAGCCATGCGAAAATGGCTTGATTATTATGCTTAAGTTAGGTTTTATATGTTCTTGATTAAAATGTTTGATGTGCTTGGTTTTGGTAATTCAGTATTGGTGAATTTGGATGTAGTTTGATTGAATCGGCCATGGTATATACATAAGTATGAATTATGCTTGTTATATTACTTTTGGTTAAAATGATTTGATTGTGTCTTGTATTTAATAGTAATGGTTAAATTGGGTTGACGAGAATAATTGGCTAAATGTGAAATTTAGGTAATGAATATATTTGATTGATGATTCGACATTTGCATATATATAAATAATGGATGCTTATTGAGTTATAATATGTAATATATTACCTAAGTAAAATGCATTTCATATATATGTGGTGTGCTTGGTATATGTTTACAGGTTAAAGTAATGATATGTATAGCTTATGATCATTCTTTATGGTAAGTTTGTCAAATTGATATGTTTTGTTTTAGTTGAATTTTATGATTTAGTTTAATCGAGGTAAACATAGTTGATGGATATGTAAAAAAATATATTTTTAGTTGTGATTAAATATTGGTATATTAGAAATGTATTTGTATCATGAATAGTTCAAGTTAATAAAATCAATATAAAGTATATATGTTTGTGATGTTGTTATATGATTCGGTAAAAGAGTAATGTTAAGCATATTGTATATTCGGCCATGTTACTAAATTATTTTAGAAGTGTTTTTATGGTATATTTTATGTGATGGATTAGTATGATTCTTATGTAAATATATTTGATTTTTGAAATTATGACTATTTGAATAGTATAAAGAAATGTTAAGTAAATATCTATAATCGGATAGTCATAAGTAAAATAAGTGTATTCACCAATGGTTAGAGCATGTGTACTTGGTTATGTGAATATTAATTATGTATGATAATTTGCATGCGAATGGGGTGTACTATGGGTTGTATTCTGTGCTCATTTAATGGTTCATAGTGGTATGCTAAAATGTGCAATATATATATTGCTTTAAATTTATGTTCGTTCATATAGTAATAATATTGAGGTTGCATATATGTTTGGACATGAATTGGCATGTAATGGTATGTTTGGCTTTTACCATGCGCACATGTAAAGTTATTTAAATGATATGTTTGATATTTATTAAATTAAATAAATATAATAGCATGTATTTGATATTTGTGTGTGAATGTTTTAAGGTATGCGCATGAAATTTGTTATGTATTAAGATTTTATGTAATTCAATCATTCGAATGCTATAAAGGAAATGTACATATGATTCATATAATTGAGTTAGTATTACCTTAAACATGAATAGTAACGTTTGACTCTCTTAAGCTGTGTACGGTTCGGTAACACCTCATAACCTTAATCCAACGATGGATATGGGATAGTGGTGTTACAAGAAATCCTTTTAAAAAGGGGTTAATTGAACCCTAAAAATCATATTACCCCAATTCAAAATTTTGAAGAAGAGTCACAGTCAAGAAGGATAAATTTAGAGATAACCTTTCTAAAATTTTCTTCATGCTCCCAACTTTCTTCTATTTTCACTAGTAAAGCATGCATAGAACCACGGGTAGTGGCCATCAAATCGTGAGCAATCCTTTACGACGCTAAGATACAGGGGACATTGTGAAAGCCAAAGTTTATGTTTGCACAACAAAAGTAGAAGAGATGAATTGAATCATAGCTATGTGAGGGATTCAAATTCCCAAATTTGCGTATGATTTTTAAATTCCTGAAGGATCACACCAGTTGAGCGACGCCAACAAAAATAATTTCTTACTTCCACTACACGTGTTAGAAGTATGTTTTTAGTTACCCCTTCATCCCTTCTTTCACAATCTCCTTGATGATTATATGATAGCTCCCGACCAATTATCTGGTTTTTCTTGGTGGTTAGCTCTAGCATATTTTATCAAATGTGGTCGATGCAATAAAGTGTTGTTGTTCACCAAATTTCAAGGTTTATACCAACTAAAGACTCACAACCGAGGGGGCTCGATAGGCATGTTCTACTTTATTCCTTGCGAATGTGTGAAATCCATCATCACCAACAAGTGTACTAATCTTTGTCTCAATTGCTGCAAATATATACAAGTCAAATATAAGCTTAACAGTGGTTTTGATTTCCTAACTAAGTTGTCATTTCCAGACAAAAATATATGCATAAGAATGTGAGATATAATATCGAAAGAAGGTTGGGGACAATATTATAGGCTTTACCAAGGTGGTGTGCTTGATTTGGAAGAAATATTCAATGTTAAAAATGTTTTTCAATATTGCCTGTTAAACTTGAGTCCTAATGGATGGGGGCAAGTTGGTGCAGATACTGGGGGAGACACCATTAATCTTGTTCTTACACTATTTGAATGGCCTAACGAGGCAACTGATGAATTGGCTCTTATACTACAGGGGAATAAGGATGAGTCTACGAATTATTTTTTATACTCTTTGTAAACAAAAGCCTCGTTCATAGTCTTTTCAATCTTCAACAAATATTGAGTGTGATATGAATCTCCTTATGCTAACTGCTAGTGCTGATATAAGAATTATTGGTGATGCGGGTAGAACTCAAGGTATCAAAGATAACTTTGAGGAGTCCACCAACCTATTAAGAGAAATTGAAAAATACATGGACGTACGCATATATATGCAAAGTGTACGAGGTGGTCCATCTAGTACCAATGTTAGCAAAGGTAGTCTGAACACTAGGAAAAAAACAGAGAATTGTCGTAGAAGCTGAAAATATTATTCTAAGTGGTGAGGACGAAGGTAGTCCAAGGGACGAACTTCCTATAAAGAAAAGAGGGGATCACACTAACACATTTGATATTGTTGCTCTTGTTAGCAGAGCCCTCGCTGTAAGTTCATCTACTGTGACCTCTCCTATTAGCAGTCCATCACCACCAAGTCCAACCAATGTTGGTAACTTTGGAATCGTTGTTGATCATGGCCACTTGGTGGTTCTCTGAAATTCAATATTCCTAGTGGTGAGACAAGGACCTTTTTCCCTTGGCATGAGTGAATCACAGTAGATAAGCTTCCTTCTAGCCCTGTAGAAGTAATGAAGCAATGGGATAGCCTCTTGCCTGAGGAAATAAACAAACTTTTTTATCCAAGCGAATCCTCTAGTAACGTAAGGAAACCATCACTGTAAGAGTTAGGAGTTTCTTTACAACTGATGTTGAATGAAGCTTGTATGGCTAGCCTTGGACTCATTGAAGGTGTCAACAAGGTAGAAATTAGAAGGATAGAAAATGAAAATATGTACTAATCCACAATGGGAGTGTTAAGACAAGCACACGAGCACTACGCTACTTTGGCTGTAGAGAATGAGAGACTATTGGGAAAAAACAGAAATCTGGGGTAACATTTTTCAATTGCTGAGAAAGATGTTGAAAAGTTGCATGGAGAGATTGCGAATGAGCAAGCAGATAAATTGGTATTGAAGGTGAGCTTAAAGAAAATGGATATGGAACATAAAGCTACTGTAGTTAATTTAACAAAGGCCAATGAATAAGCTCTAGATAAATAAAAAAAGGAAACTATGCAAAGCCTAGATGAATATTTGTGTACCTTGAAGGCTAACTTTCTATTACACGCTCAAGTAGCTGGTGGTCCTTTTGATGTTCGTAGAGTAAATTTGGATGCTCTGAAAGAGCTAACTGGCACTCAACTAGATTTTGATGTATGTTTTCCTTCTGGAACAGCTTGGGAGGAATTTGCAGGAAAATAGAAGAGTTCAACTAATTTTTACCTTCATAAATATCCTATTGAGAAAAGCTTTGTTCCTAAAGATCCCATTGTCAATAGTGTTGCTCCTGAAGGCGAAGGCTAAGGTTGTAACAACCCATTTTTCAGTGTTGTCTAAAAAAGTGGTTTCAGGACCACAAATTTGACGAGTCAAATATAGTGTTATAATAAATTTTGATTTGATAATTTATGTTATTTGAACGAATAATTAGGTTTAAGTGGTATATCTCTAAAGTCAAGTAATTTAAAAAAAAGAGGTATCGGGACCTCGTTTATATAAACTGAGCTCGTAAATATTTAAATATTATGGAGTGTTATTAGGGTCATATTAAAATTTGGTTAAGAAATTTTAATGTTTAAGTTGTTAATTAGGTAAAAACAACTAAATCGTAAAAGCTACAAAAATTAATCGCTATAGACTTATTTGCATCAAATAGGTGAAAAAGCATGAAATAAGGGCCTTAAGTAGTAGTTCTACCTATATTATATATAATGGATGGTCATGGCTTGACATTTGATGAAATTTGGTTTAATTTTAAAGGGTAATTTGGTAATTAGGCAAATTAAAAATAAAATAAAAGATGATAAAAGAAATAACATCATCTTTAACCTTTTACTTTTATTTCTAAAACCAAAGGAAAGACATAGCTAGGTGAAGGATTCGGCCAAGATTACTTCCTATTGCATGGTATGTAATTTTGCTATGTCTTTTTGTGATTTTTATGTTTTTGAGCTCGTTTTAGCTTAATCTAGCTAAACCCGGGGTCAACTTGTAAAACTATTAAAAGTATAGGGACTTTCCATGAATGAGTTTGAGGTTTTTTTATTTTAATGGATAGATTATTTAACTTGGTAATTAAACATTAGAATTTTGTTAACTAAAATTTGAAGATTTTAATGTTTAAGGATTAATTTGTTAAAAGAGTAAAATGCATGGGATTTAATGTGAAATTTTTATGAATATAGGCTATTTAGGAATCCTATGAAATCGGTTGACATGAATTTTAGCAAAAAAAATGTTAAATTTGCAAGTTTTGTGTTTAGGGACTAAATTGCATAAAAGGTAAAAATGTTGGGGCAATTTTTTAAAATAAAGATGGAAAGACTTAATTGAATAAAATTTCTTATTTAGGTGTTGGAATCGTATTAATTGAATGAAAGTTATTATTTAGATCAAGAAATACAACAATCGAATTTAAATTTAGGAAAAACGAAAGTATTGAATTAGTAATCAATTTTGTTTTTGCAACCACGGTAGTTGAGGTAAGTTTACACAAGGATTTAATTCATTAATTAATGATTGAATGTGGTTTTGGTAAATATTATATCATATATGGATTAGATTATTAATTACTTGATATTTTGGAAATTTGGATTAAATCGTAATATTGCTAAATTGGAAGTTATTAATTGAAAAAAATGTACAATTCATGTAAGTATGATTGAAAGGTTGTAATGAAATGGAAATAAAGATTTAGAAATTTAAAATTCCCATTTGAACCTTGTGAACACTTGGGATACGAATGACAAGTAATTAGGGGTTATACAGTCTCGGATGTTGGTCTTGGATTTTGTATTGATGGCTGAGGTCCTACATTTTTTGTGGATTCTCCATAGCTTGTGTGAGCAGCATTGTGTAGCAAACATCCTGACCCACAGCTCGTGTGAGCAGGCCTATTTCACAGCTCATATGAGCATTACAGTTACAATTACAATTACAAGTATAGGCACACTTTGTGTAAGCATTCCTGAGTATCCGATACTATTCTAATGGTTCAGTGGGTAAATAAAGCTTTAATAAGTATATGAATACATGAAATGAACCATGATTTGGATTATAAAGGCATGTGATATTGCAAGGAAAAGATGATTCATTATCTATGTATGAGAATGAATTATGAAATGAAATACTTGATATGTTACATGCCATGCTTCGATTTGAATTACATGTGTATTCTACACTTTCTAACTCTGTGAGGTTGTGATTATAGGGAATGAAATTTGGAATATGTTATTTTGAAAGTATCTATGGTTGTTTTGTAACAGCCCATTTTCGGTGAGATCGAAACAGTGGTTTCGGGGCCACAAATCATAGCCCAAAAATAAAAATTTATGTTATTTTATTTTATTTTATGATTTGCATTATTATAGGAAAGTCACATGAAAATTTTGATAAGAAAATTTTATCGATTGTGTGTTTAATTAGGAAAAGGACTAAATTGCATAAAATGCAAAAGTTGCCTTCTAGTAGCTATAGGTATTAAATAACTATAGAATTTAAAACTAGAGGTCCTTATATGGTAACTAAACCATTGAAGGAGAGTTAGTAGAGATTTTTATGACTCATCCATGGAAAAATTAGAAATGGCTAGGGACTAAATTGTAAATCAACAAAATTAAAAAGATGATAGAAAATAAAAAGAAATTATCATCTTTTCTATTCATCTTCTACCCCAAAATTTCTATGGAAACCCTAGGAGAGAGGAAGAGAACTTTTCAAGCTCAATAAGGTATGAAATCAAGTCCCATTTTTAATGATTTTTATATTTTTTGAATCGGGATAACCTAGTCTTTCTATTTATAGGATTTATTTGAAAAGATAACAAAGTGTAGAAACTTTTTCATGGATGTAAATGCTAAAAATTTGAAATTTATAGTAGAAAATGAAATATAGTTGATAGATAAACAACTTTTACAAAGTAATTTTTCATGGAAACCTAGTTAGGGACTAAAATGAAAAATGGGTAAAACCCATGGAAAATGCTGAAATTTGTAGAATGTGTGTGCTGTAAAAATTGTTATTTAATTTTGGCTAGGCTTGAAAGGAGGACTAGATTGCATGAATTTTATTTTCTGAGCCTAGGGACAAAATCAAAATTTTTGAAAAGTGTAGGGGTAAAATGGTAATTTTGCCTAGGATGTAGTAAAATGCAAATGTATGCGAAATGTGATAAATTAATAATTAAATTTATTCATATAGACCCGAAAACACCAACCACGGAAGTAGATCGAGGGAAACAAAAGGTTTTGGATTAGTTGAATTTCAAACCCGAACCATCGTCAAAGTAAGTTCGTGTAACTTAAATATGTATGTAAATATGCTTGAATTAATTTGTATAATTGAGATGATATGTATGAGATGATGTTTGTAGTAAAATAATTACAATTTATGATATGCTAAATATAATGTCATGCTCCGGTTGAGCATTGAAATTCAATGGATTTTAGTGATTTCTTGTAATGAGTATGATATGGGAAAGGTACAAATAGGATTTAGCCCGGATGGGTAATCCTGAAATAAGCCTCTCGAGCATATGTTATAGATTGGGTTTGGCCCGGACGGGTAATGTAACACCCCACACCCGTACTCGAGACCGGGACTAGGTATGAGGCATTATCGTACACAAACAGGGTAGTTCCAGAAAATACGGGTTATAAAATTTCATTCCAAATTAAAAACTAATCAAACAAAGGCATATTGTTCTTAATAAGGACCTACGAGGTCCAAAACATACATTAAAACAATCCAGGACTAAATCGAGAACTTAAGAAAATCTTTGGAAAATTTCTAGGTTCAAACCTCACACGCCTGTGTGGAGGCAATTCACACGCTCGTGTGCTTTGGGACATGCCTGTGTCCCTTGCCTGTGTGGAACTATTTGGATTTATTTTCCATTTCGAACCTACAGAGGCTTTCACACGGCCAAGCACACGCCCGTGTCTTGCACACAGCCTAGACAGGCTTGTGTTGTCGCCCATGTCCAAAAACTTGGACATTCTGTTTATGAAGTCATCATGCATTTAGGGGCACATGGTTGAGACACACGTCCGTGTCTCTACCCATGTGTTTACTACCATGCATACTGACCTAAAAATTTTAGGTGCAGGGAACACACGGCTGTACCACATGCCCATAGGGCTGACTATGTGTCACACACGGCCTAGACACGTGCCCGTGTGTCTACCCATGTGGACCATTTTAAGGGATATTTTCCAAGCCTTTGGTCACCCTCAACCAACCATGCATACCAATATGGGCCTTAAACTTCTAACATGGTCTAATTGTACCCTTAAAACTACCTTAGCCAAGGTCATGCATGTTGTTTCATGTCTTTTCTAATTCTATAATTGACATTTCCCTCTTTATGTTAGGGTTACCATTCTACAATCATTTTATCATTTGTCTCATTTTACAACTTATGCCAATTATGACCTAAGTCATCCCCAAGTGATTTGGCCACACTTCATATGTCTATTCAGAGTATATCACAATAGGCATTCACGTGGAACATTTAAAACATAACCATGCTCATTCAGTAGGTTTACCACCTACATCAAAAGGAGCCATATCTCATGGCCAAATACAAAATGATTAAACATATCATTTGAGCCCTTACATTGGCTAGCCAAATGACACATATAACAAAATGACCAAAAATTCTATACATGCCATTATAACAAAATAAAAGTTTCTATATACCAAGGTAAGATAAGCTGATAGTGTTGACAATGCTCCAACTGTCTTTCAATCTTCTCAAGTCCGCGAGCTCTATAAGACATGGGAAATAAAAGGGGGTAAGCATTAACATGCTTAGTAAGTCCGGATAATGGGAAGGTAAACTTATTGATTATTTAACATACAACCATAAAAGATATTCATGCCAAACATGCATAGTATAAATTCCCTATCACATACACTTAACATCAAGTTAGTCTCAAGCCAAAACATTATAATAGTAGTCTTAGATGAGCTCATCAATTCAAATATTTCCATTCTCGTTTCTCATTATAGTCCCATTGGATTTCTCAGATTCTCGATGGATATCTCATTTACCGTCAAATCATGCCAGTGACCATTTTAAATACATACTCCCATGAACCTCACTCTTACGGCGGGATTACCAGTCCAGGCTAAATCCCCCGTAACATAAGCTCACAGAGTAATGTTGGGATTACCAGTCCAGGCTAAATCCCTTATAATGACACATACTTCTATGAGTTCGGATCTGAATTACCAGTCCAGGCTAAATTTAGATCCTAATCAAATTACTCGTCTGGGCTTAATCCATTACAACACACATATTCTTCGGGAGGCTAGATCACTATAGGATCACCCGTCCGGGCTAGATCCTTTCTACCATTAATTCATTTTCGTGAAATCCATCAGATATCCTTTTTATTCAACAGGGACATTTCATCATAACATCAATTTTTTCATGAAATATCATACTTTGAATATCACTATTATAATTTATACATGATCATACATTTCTAATGTATTTAAAATAGTTTACATTCGAGTTATACGAACTTACATGGTAATCATCTCGGACTTGAATTTCGGTTACTCCAAAACCTTCCGTTTTCCACAGTCAACCTCCGAAATTGGTTCCTCGGGGTATATATAAACAATAATGACTTATTAATACATTACATTATTCATTTCCGGCCTAAAACTCATCCTAGGACAAAATGACCATTTTGCCCCTAACATTTCACTCTTTTACAAATTAGTCCCTGGGCTCATATAATGAAATGCATGTAGTTTCTTGGTTACCCATGCCTAGCCGAAAGTATCCTAAGCTCATACCAGCCCACATTTTCCTCTATTTCACATTTCTACCATACATTTTATACTTTTTACAAAATGGTCCTTTAAGCTATTTTCATGAAAATCTACTTAGTAAAAGTTGTTTACCATCCTTTAAACTCTCATATTCCTCCGTAAATCATCAAAACACAAGTATCTCATGCATGGGTAAATTTCCAAACATGAACCCTAGCTTGAAATATGGGTAGAAATGGATAGGGCATGTTACAATGATCTCAAAAATAAATAGAACATAAAAAACGGGGCTAGGGGTCACTTACTATCAAGCTTGAAATGTTGAACCAAAACCCTAGCTTTGGCTATGGAGAATTTTGGCAGCCACAAGGAAGATGATGGCTGATTTTAGCTTGGTTTTTTCCCTTTTTATTTCATTTAATACCAAATGACCAAAATGCCTTTCCTTACTAAACTTCCAAAATTTTCCATCCATGCCTATTTCTGGCCATCCTAGAAGACTCTTGTGAGTGTCGGTTGAAAAATAGGATTTAGCCTGGACTAGTAATCCTGTTGTATAATATGTGGCTCGAGGGTATGCTCTTGAACTTATGCCAAATATGTAATAATGAATATGAAATAACGAATAAATGATATGTATACTTTATGTACATCACCTGAATGTCCATCAAATTTTCAATAGTTCAATGGAAGAGACTTTTGAATTATGTAAAGGTGAAATTAAATGGAAGTTTGTATATGATGAGCTCATCCAAATTTAATTGATGTTTATAAAAGATTATGTGGCTAACTTGTATTGATTAAGTGTATGTGCTAGGTAACTTACCATAATTGATGGATTGTATGATTATGAATGCTTGTGTTATTAAATATGACCAGTAAGTTTATTTTCCTGTTATACGAACTTACTAAGCATGAAAATGCTTACCCCATTTTATTTTCCCTTATTTTATATTGCTCGTAAGCTCGCGAAGGTTGGAGGATTCGGTCGGAGCATCAATCACACTATCCACTATCTCGTTTTTGGTATAAATAGATGTCACTTTTGGTATAATGGCATGTATTAGCTTATTTGGCCAAATGATGGCTTGTAAATGATAATTTGTAATCTAGCCATTGGAATGGCTTGTAATGTTTTACTTAGTATGTTTATAAAGTTACTTTATGTTCATTGCTAATGTTTTAATTGGGGTTGATTAGATTATGTTTAGTTTGAATGTGCACTAAAAGTATGGTTATGAACTTGATATGCATGTGAGTTATCTATGATAATCATTGGAATTGGATTGGTCTTAATTCTTGAATTGGCTAGTATATACATATCAGTGTTGGTGTAGGTTATTGGCATAATTGGGTGAGAAACTGAAGCTAGGAAATGGCTTCATTTTGTCAACACAGGTAGACACACGGGCGTGTCTCTAAGCCGTCTGTGACACACGGCTTGCCCCCATGGGCATATGGTCTGCCTTTGTGTCCCTTGTACCTAAAAATTGAGAAACAGAATGCTCAAAATTAAGCACACAGGTAGAGACACGGACGTGTGTCTCAGCCGTGTGAGGGACACGGCCTTGAGCATGGACGTATGACATGGCCGTGTGAAAATTGCACCTAAATTTTGAAAATTAAATTCGCCACACGGCCTAGCACATGAGCGTGTGACTTGGCCATGTGACTTCAATTTCTTCATGCTTACAAAACAGAGAGTTACACGGGCTAGGGACACGGGCGTGTGTAGCCACACAGCCTAGAACATGGGCATACCTTATCGCCGTGTGAGCCACACGACCTGACCACACGGGTGTGTCCCTAGACCACACGGGCATGTGGGTACTGTTCACAAGAGAAATTTTGAAATTTTGTGAAAGATTTTATAAGATCTCGATTTGGTCCCGAATCAATTCTACTATTCATGTTGTGCCTCGAGGGTCCATTTAAGGGACAATATGGTTGATGTTGTATATGATTAGTATTTTTAACTCGATTTATCTGTAAATGTTCTATGAGCTCTGACAATACTCCATAACCCTGTTCCTGCGATGAATACGGGTTAGGGGTGTTACATGTTTAACTTAATATGTTTGGTAAGTTTAAGTTTCTTTATATGAGCTTACTAAGCACTAATTTCCTACGTGTTTTTCTATATTTTCTAGATCATCCGAAAGCTTGAACTTTTGGAGTCAACATTGGAGTACAATCACACTATTCATCGATCCATTTTGGCAAATTTTGAATATATTGGTTAATGGTTATAAGTGGCATGTATAGGGTTGTATGTTAATTTGATATGTTTTGGGTTATGTCAAGCTTTTGTGTACCCTATTACTTTTAATTAATAGTTGTGCATTGTCTTTTGGAAGTTAGAAAAGAAATGGTGGAGTGATATGTTTTTGGATGGTTGAATTGGTATGTTTTGAATGTATTAGGATTGTTTTTCTAACTTGACCATGTGAAATTTTTTGAGCTTATACTTTACCTATTTAAATATGTATATGCCTTGGCATTAGTTGGTATGTGCTTATGTTAATAGGTGAAATTGGTCACTTATGTATGACTTGCAAAGGAGCATGGCTAAAAGGTATGATTTGAGAATGGAGTAATTAAATAGTGTGTGTGTGATGTATGTTTTGGTCATGGACTTATGATGTTGAGATTGATGGGTTTAAGGTGAATGAGTTATGGTGTCTAATGAACCAACATTGGTTAAGTTTATATTAAATGATTTTTAACATGTTTTAGGTGACCTTGAATGTGATTTATGCATGTGAAAGTAACTATAGATGGTATGGCTTGGTAGGTAAGAAATGGTAATTGAGATGACTTATTTTAGAGGTTACTAAAGGAGCACATGACCTGGGATATGGGCTGTCACACGGCCATGTGCCACACACAGCCACCCTATATGGTTGTGTGTCAATTTCATTTCAAATGCAGGTTTCCCTACAGTCTAGCGTACAGCCTTTGACACGGTCCTGTGACCCAAGTTAGTAAGCAACATGGGTGAACACATAGGCTGGGACACGGTCGTGTGTTCCATATTTCAAATGCACACATGGCTAGGGTTATGTCGCACGGTCGTGTTACTCCTTTTTCTCAAATTTTCAAAATTTTCCTAATTTTTTTTTGTTTTGTGTCCAAATGGTCCTTAAGTGTTCTTAAGCTATTTTTAGGGCCTCTTAGGCTCGGTTTAAATCCTTAAGTGTATTTTTATCTTTCTTAGAAAAAAATATTGTTTTTTTTTTTTTTAGTTTGCATAATTGTTAATGTTACATTTAGTGGTACCAAAGTTACGGTTTAATCGGTTCTCGGATTAGACGTAGCATGTATGGAGTCTCGAAATACATGTCATTTTATAACCTCCGATAGAGTGATGGCTCCTAACTCAAGTGGATTTTGTTTTTCACATAGATAATAGATGTCTTCCAACTGAGCTAGTTCCGATGAAGTTGAGAGCAATACTCAAGTCTCCAATCATGGGATAACTTATAATGTGCTAAAATTTAAGAAGTCTAGAGAAAAGGTTCACAGTATTTTTTTAATAATGAATAATATTTTTATTGTGTATATGAAAATCAATTTTTTTGGATCTATGACCTCCACCCCATCGTCTTCAAAGTCCTACGATAGAATATTCATAGGGTTTCTATTGATAAAGTTTAAAAGTGAGGAGCCAAAGAGTTTAGAGGTAAAGTGAGTAATAATTCAACCAGAGTCGAGTATTGGTTAGCAAATGCATATAGTTTTAGATGAAATGTTATGTCTTCTTGAAGATTTACGAAGATGTGTCGTGTTATTATTAAAAGAAGCAAATTTTTCACTGGTAAAACTGCTTTGGTATCGAAAGAACAGATTAACCAGGATTTCTTCTGAATTGATTTTCGAAAGAATTATGTCTGTAAATGATATTTAGACAAGAAGAAAAATGAATTTCTTGTGTTGAAGCTGGGAATCATATCAGTTACAGAATACGGGTGAGAGTTTGTTCAGCTTAGTAAATATGATTATATGATAATGTCGATTGGAATGGAATTGTATATTCATTTTGAAGATGGATTGAATAATGAGATTAAAATGCTTGTAAGTGCAATGGAATTTTGTGAATTGTAATTTTATTTGATTGGGCTAAAAAAAGGGAAGAAATTTGTTATCACAAGAAATAGAGTGAGACCACCGATGACTTTAGTAGACTTTGCGATAGTATTCAAAATGTAAATAGATCTTAATGCAGACATTGTGGCTGAAATTATTCTGGAGTGTGTAATTTGAAAGACAGATTGTATTTTATTTATGAATTTCCTTATCATTTTAAGAATGATTGTCGAGCTAAATTGAGTTAAATAGATATTAGAATACAAAAGTTGTTGTTACTTTTTCTAGAGGTAGATGATCAAGGAATTGTAGTATCGTAGAAGTCTATAGAAATGAGACCAAAGATATACCAATTTGATCTAAAGCTCAAGCTCTTGCCAGAACTTATGCAATCCGTATACGTGAGGAGGTCTCAGCTCCTGATGATATTGTTGGTATCTTTTCTATCTTGATATTACAATATATGTATTAATTGATTCTGGGTTGAGATATTTCTATATATTTATGCATTATGTTAGTAAAAGAAAAGAGTTTACTAGTTGAATCAATTGATAGATGACTTGAATTGCAACAGTGCCTACTCAAGATTTAGAATTATGATTTTCCTACTAAATTTATGTTACTGCCATTTAACGGATTTGTTGTTACACTAAGAATAGATCGGTTGACCGTTCATGATGTTGTAGTGAATTGTCAATAGAAAAGGATTTGTTTGAAATGTTAAAATAGTGAATTAATTTTCACTAAATCTGCTAAGTCTGATTGAGTTTCGAATATAACTTCAACAATATCCATATAGAATTTGATCTGAAAAGGCTGAGATCCTTTTTCATTGCATATGTCCTGAATTCCAGAGTATCAGAAATGGAAATTGATCAGTTATTGACAATTGGCAAGCTTACATGTGTTCTTCTTGCAGAATCACTAGGTTTATGCCAGAGTGAGAAATGGAGTTGTCAATAAACTAATACTAGAAACTGCTCTGATCTTAATTTTTTTTTTGTACAAAATGTCCTTAACCAAATTAAAAGAATTAAAAATTCAGTTGCAATGACTAACCAACAGATGATTCATTAGGAATTTCTCGATAATTGTGCGACTGATGATGAAACTATTACCAGAAAATGTCAAATTTGTTTTGTTAAGTCAAGTAACTACTTCAGCCTAAGCTTAGATGATAAAGGATGAGAAGGATGAATGCGAAAGTGGATCCTAAAGTTTGTTAAAGTCACGGATTTGACTTAGGGCTCTAGACGTTCAGAAAGAAACTTGAATTTTGACGCAACCTAAAACAAAATTGAATCCAAATCAGATAAAACAATTAAATAAATAACTAAAATAAAATAATAAATCAAAGATTAAGGAAGCTCATAAAGAAGATAAATGAAAGATAGAACGTGGCGTGTAGAAGTCCTAATAAGCTTTGGAA
This sequence comes from Gossypium anomalum, assembly GCA_025698475.1. Taxonomy (NCBI): domain Eukaryota; kingdom Viridiplantae; phylum Streptophyta; class Magnoliopsida; order Malvales; family Malvaceae; genus Gossypium; species Gossypium anomalum. The sequence continues at coordinate 75,173,666 of CM046961.1, forward strand.
ACAAGAAGAATCCACAACCCCTTTCAAGCGGCTCTAATTTCCCCTCCAAGATAGAAACCTTGCCAAGAAAAAGTTTGAAGATGATCCCCACAATCTAAAAATATTGTTAAAACTCTTCTAAACGAAACTCAAGAGAAATTCTGAGAAAAATCCAGAGAGAATTTATTAACTCAAAAGAGAAATAGAATAATAATGAATTGAATGAATTGTGTACAATGCAAAGGCCTATATATAGTCTAGCTAAATAAATCTAAATAAAACTCTTAAGTATACTAGAACTCTAATTTAATCTAAACAAGAAGTAGTTTTAAACTAAATTTTCTTTTTAACATAAAACTCCTAAATAACTTAAAATACTTAATAATTATAAAAAATTTGAAATAAAATAATAAAAAATAATAATATTTGAAAAATATAATATTGGGCTCATATATAATAAAAATTAAGTCTAAAACCCGAACCCAATATGATTTAAACTTGAATTAAAAGCCCAAAATTTGTAATTCCCGTCATAATCCCGTTCAGAAATTCTGCTCGTGTAGTCGTCACTAAAATGATCATAACTTAAACTCCCAAACTTAAAATCAAGTGATTCAAAATGTGTTTCGAAGCTAAGAGATAGACATTCAAAGCCATGAGACATCTCAACCCAAAAATGCCAAGATCCCATCCAAAAAGTCATTGCAAATCTTCTGATTTCCCAAGCCTGAAAATTAACAGTTTTGATGATTGGAATCTAATAAATTTCACCCCATTCGTGCATGTATCATTCGAGAAGAATTCATTATTTACCGTAATTTTTTAGATGACTTTGAATTATGATGGTTTGATTATTATGTGGTCGAGTTTCAACCATTAATTATTCAAAGAATATGTGAAATGCAATGAAAATACTTGAATTTGTTAGTTAAAAGAGAACAAATTTAGAATCATCAGATCACTAATTTTAGTCTGGATTGAGATAATACTCTATATTTTTTAAAGCAAACATTTGTGTTGAACAGTTCTGAGATTGTACAAGACATTTTACATAGCGCCTGTTTGTTTTAAATCAGGTAGCGATAAAATGTGTAATGATTGGAGATATAATTCCTAATGGTTGGAAATAAAACATGAAATTTCAGAGTTTATACCGAGATACATGGTATGTCAACAAATCAAAGTTGAATATCAAGCTCTGTTTGGGTTATTATGACTTATTTTGATTTTCGATTGAATATGAAGACATGTCATAACGAACTTCGTAACTTGACTATCTTTTACATTTGGAAAGAAAGATTCGATCTAGATTATTATTGATAGCTTGAAGAAATTGGCTCATTTTGTTACGGTCAGAACAAATTACTCTCTTAAAAAAAGCTAGTTAAGTTGTATGCATTGAGATTATCAGATTGCACAGAGTATCATTGTCTATCATTTACGATTAAGATCTGAGAGCACCTCTAGAATTTTGGAGTAAAATTCACAAAGTTTTGGATATTAAACTTAACTTCAATACAACATTTCCAATCACAGTTAGACAAGTAGTCGGAACGGGTAACAGAGATTCTAGAAGACATATCATTGGTATCAATTGCGCGAGAACAAGCTATTTGGAACAAATTTACTTTGGAAAATCCAAGAGTCCTTAAAAACACGATAACTGAAACTTATTCCAGGTGAAAAATTTTGAGGACGAAATTTTCTAAAGGGGAGAGTTGTAACAACCTGTTTTTCAATGGTTTTGGGACCACAAATCCGACGAGTGAGTATGTAAATATTATTATTTACTATTTATGAGTCAAATACAGTGTTATAATAAATTTTGATTTGATAATTTATGCTATTTGAAAGAATAATTAGGTTCAAGTGGTATATCTCTAAAGTCAAGTGGTTGTAGAAAAATAGGTATTGGGACCTCGTTTCTATAAATCGAGCCCGTAAATATTTAATAATATATTTATAGAGTGTTATTAAGGTCATATTAAAATTTGTTTCAGAAATTTTAATGTTTCAATAGTTAATTAGGTAAAAGGAACTAAATCATAAAAGCTACAAAAGTTAATCGCTACAGACTTATTTGCATCAAATAGGTGATGTAACACTCCTACCCCGTCTCCGTCACCGGATTAGTGTTGTAAAGTATTATCGAACAATCGAAACAACATTTTACATCAAAAAATTTTTAAAAAAATCATTTAAAATTAATAAATAAATCTAATTGAAAACCTATCGAACATATGCATTTGGGCCTTAACTCGAGTTTTTGAGGCCCTAAAAATAGTATAGAAGCAATTCGACACTAATTTGAAATAAATCAAAAGATTTGGGAAAATGTTACAAAATTTGAAAACAAGAATCACATGGCTATGTGGCCAGGCCGTGTGGCATAGAAAAGGCCATGTAACAATCAAACAAAGGGACACAAGACCATGTCTCAACTCGTGGCTCTAACTGCGTAACTCATTAAGTTAGGTCACATAGTTGTGTCACAAGTCATGTGCCAAACCGTGTAATTCTCTGACTTGTGACACACGACCGTGTCGCAGGCCATGTGCTAGGTTGTGTAACATACTAACTTGATACACATGAAATAAACAAGTGGCACACGACTGTGTAACCAAGCCGGTGTGTCACACGGCTGTGTGATAACCCGTATCCTAGGCCGTGTGCTACATATTTTGACCCTAAAATCATGCCATTTCAAGGCCAAAACATACCTAATCAACCAATCCATTTGTGCACACATTTAATAAACTTAAGCATCCTTCAAACACATCGAAACAGACAATTTCAAACATCATAATTTATCTAACCACTATACCATTCAAAGGCATCACATTTATACCAAAACATCATTAACTAAAACAAATCAATAAAGCCATATTTCAAGAACAAAACCTAGTTCCTTTAACTACCAAATGATATCACATATAACCATTTACATACCATCAGAAAAATACCAAAAAGGATCTTATATACAAGCACTTAAGAGTAGCCAAAATGACGTAACTTTTCAAGGCATTAAAGTCCATCAAACCAAACAATGTCCAAAAGCATACACATACCAAATTGACCATTAACACTTTCAAGAACTATCATTATAAAAGGTCCTATACATGCCATTTATAACTTTGTCCACAACAACTTAAAAACAACTGAAATGGTTGTTGGATAGTGTGATAGATCCCCGTCAAGCTTCCAACCAGTCGAGCTTTCGATAATCTACCAAACAAAGGAAAGTAACTACATAAGCAACTAGTTCTTAGTAAGCTCGTATAAACTCAAACATAACTTATCAGTTATTTAGCACAACTTATAGAATAAGTATAATATCAATACCAAGACCATAAGCTTAGTAAAATCCTATACAAGCACCATCAAACTCACAAGTTGGTAAGTTCATCCATGATACATATAAGTTCAATCATATCATAAGTAGATTTCATATACACATCATTTAACTTATCAACCTTTTTATAAGTTTATGAACTATTTCAATTGTATACATACCATGCCATTCCTTTATTTACCCGTTAAACCATCTAGAATTGAATTGGATACTCAGGCATGCTCACACATAGTGTGTCTTTCCATATAACTGTAACCTTTCCTTTCAATAGTGCTCACACGAGCTATGCAGAATCTACAAAAAATGTAGCCATCCATAGTGTAACACCAAGATTTTGGGCCTAGTTGAAACAGTGGTTTCGGGACCAAAAATACGATGATGAAAATTTTATTTTTTTATTATATTTTTATGGTCTACAATTTCACAGAATAATTTTGTGAAAATTTCGTTCAAAAATTTTGACATTCGAGCACTTAATTTAGTCAAAAGGACTAAATCGTAAAAAGTGCAAAAGTTGAATTCTACATGTTAGAAGTGTCAAATTGTTATGAGTTTTTAAATTAAAGGTCCTTAAATGGTAATTAGACCATTGGTTAATTGTTGGACAAAAATGGACATGAAATGGGTGTAATAAAATATTTTTAAGTTAGGGGTATTTTGGTAAACTAATAATTAAAAGAATTAAAAAGGGAAATAAGCCAAATTAGCTATCATCTTCTTCATTCAACCATTTCTACCAGCAGAAGTCATGGTTAAGGTTTGTTCAAACTCCCAAGCTCAATTGTAAGTGCTCCCTAGCCCCGTTTTTAAAGTTCTTTACGTTTTTAAAATCCCGGTAACTTGGTCAAGCTTATTCTAGCAATAATTTAACCTAGGGTTTATATTTGGAAAAATACCCATAGGTGAAATGTGTTTATTTTGATGTTTTATGGTAGAATATGAAGCTTGAAACTGTGTTAAACAACTTTTGCTAAGTGATTTTACGTGAAAACGAGTAAAACGACATAATAGGTAAAAACACCTAATGTTCATAAGTACATGTTAGAGTGCGAATTTGATGTTGCTATAGAAGGGGAAAATGATCAGCATGTCATAAAACATAAGGAAATAGGATGAAGTTTAATTTACGAGCCTAGGGGCAAAAATGTAATTTTGACAAAGTTTAGGGGCAAAATTGTAATTTTGCCAGAATATGATTTTGGATTAATTTGAATAATTTGAGTCCTAATTAGGTTATATTTGAAATGATAGAGTAAGGAAAATCAAAATTCTAGCTAAAATCAGAAAATATCAGGTTGTGGATAAAATGGTAAAAATGGCCATTTTCACATACGAAGTAAGTTCATATGATTTTTAATAATGAATTGTGTAATTTAATGTTATTTACTTGTTATTAAATTAGATGTAAGTTCATGTGTAAATGTGGTAACATAATTGTCATTTTAAGTAATTTAATGTTATTTATATGATATGATGATTATTATCATGAAATATTATGCTTTGTGGTTATTGTTGAGTAATATGCAAAATTATGTGAATTACTTGATAAATATGAAATGCTACCAAGTATCGACTCCGGTATCCGGTGGAAGATGGCAGAGACTTATGATCGAGGAAATCCCGTTTGAACGTTAGGAATAGATTAGGATACAAGTGACATGTCGCTAGGATATTTGAGTTCCGAACTCGTTGAGTTGAGTCCAAGTTCGTGAGATGTAACTAGGCATCCAAGCTCTTTGAGTTGAGTCCGAGTTCGCTTATAGGCGGGTTACATGGTAGCTTGGCTACATAATTTCCGCAGGCTATTGAGTTTGTCTAGCTGCGGGTATGGCACTTATGTGCATGCATTTCGTGTATCCGATTATATTTCGAGTGTTCAATGGGTAATTTGGCGAAGTATTCATTGATGATCCCAATGAGATAAGCCATTGGTGAGTATATCTTTGAGTTATGTTACAAGTTGTACAGGTATGTACACTAAACTTATGTGTGATGCCTTGACATGTGGTGATCTATGATGTATATAGTATTTGGTGAATACTATAAAAATGACATGATTTGGAATAAGTCCTTAATACTTGATGACATTGAGATTATGGATTTATGCTTATGAAGCATAATTATGTGTTCTTACCATTATGAATGAAATGATATTGTATGGATTTGGTGAATAATAGTAGTGAATGAGTAAATTTAGCCTTGGCAGTTTTGGGTTACTGCAGTGGTACAACTTTGGAAATTCACCATAAATTGTGAAAATTGAATTAGGGGCTAAATAAAATATTAGGTTATATGTTTAAAGTGAATGACATGTTATTGCATGATTATGGATGTGTAAGTGCTCATTTATGCCATGGTATATGTCTTTAAATATGAGTCTATGCATGTGTTCGAAAAGTTTTGAATTAAATGAAATTTTATGACCCAGTTTTCGTCTATGTGTATGGTTAAGTCTGGTAATGCCTCGTACCCTGTTTCGGCCTTGGATACGGGTAAGGGGTGTTACACATAGGACATTCAAGACTAGCACCCGAAACATGAAATCCCTAATGAAATGTCATTTGTATCCTAAGAATTCTTAAGGTTCAAACGGGATCATTTATCTGTCAATTAGTCAAAGCATCGATACATGTATATTCAAGTCCATTTATAACTAACACTATATAACAAATAATCAATTTAACTAACATTAATACAATTATAATTCATACGAACTTACCTCGATAACTATAGTCGGAGAATTAGAGTTGGAAGCTAATCCAAAGCGTTTGCCTTTCCTCGATTTAAATATGATTGTTGTTTATCTTGATCTAAATAGATAATTTCATACAATTAAGTACTTCAAATAACTTCAAGTATTCAATTTAATCAATAATTCATATTATCGTAAAATTACAATTTACCCCTTTTATTTTAACTTTTTTATAATTTAGTCTTTAAGACCAGAACTAGAAATTTAACCATTTTAACCCTCTATACAAGCTAGCCTAATTTCTTAGGGACTCATATCAACCCATTTAAATCATCATTTCAAAATGTTACCATGAAATTTTACTATTTTCATAAGTCTTTAAACCCTAAATTCACTAAAACTCCTTTAACAAAACATGTTTGTTTAACAACCAAGAGTAATAATCTATCAAATAACATCCAAACACATTCAAAACCAATCATGGAAAGTCCCTCGACCTTGAACATTTTTGCAAAATAACCCCCAGGCTAAGTAGATTAAGCTAAAACAAGCTCAAAGACATAAAAATCACTAAAACTAACCTTAAAAGCACAAGCATGCAAGAAATATGTTTGGCCGAACCTTCAATGCTCTCACATGGAATTTTTGGTACTCATTTTACTCAATCAATAAGATGACCACATTTGTTTTCTATTAATTTATGTTATTAATTTTCTAAATTTCTATTTTGTCCTTCAAAAGCTAACCAAATTTGGTGCATTTACTCATCAAAGCCATCCATTATAAAACCAATTGGTATAATTACCATCTACTTCCATTAGCCTTCCTTTCCATAACTGCTTAATCCTTTTAACTATTAGAAACCCACTTTTGCAAACTTTACGATTTAGTCCTATTTACCTAATTAACCATGTAAATTTCAAAATTTCTTAAAAAAATTTTAATACGACCTTAATATAACCCCATAGAATTTAAATAAATAATAAAATATTTATTTTCTCGTCAAAATCATGGTTCCAAAACCACAGTTTTTTACAACACTGAAAACGAGCTATTAAAGGTGAAAAAGCACGAAATAAGGGCCTTAAGTAATAATTCTACCTATTTTAAAAATAGTGGATGGTTAAGAAATGCAACAATCAGATTTGAATTGAGGAAAAACAAAAGTATCAGATTAGTCATCAGCTTTGTTTTTGCAACCGCGGTAGTTGAGGTAAGTTCGTACAAGGATTTAAATTCATTAATTAATGACTGAATGTGGTTTTGGTAAATATTATATCATTTATGGATTAGAGTGTTAGTTACTCGATATTTTGGAGCTTTGGATTAAATCGTAATGTTGCTAAATTGGAAGTTATAATTTAAAAAAAATGTACAATTCATGTAGGTATGATTGAAAGGTTATAATGAAAAAGAAATAAAGATTTGGAAATGTAAAAGTCCCATTTGAACCTCATCAATACTTAGGATACGAATGACATGTCATTATGGGTTATATAGTTTCGGGTACTGGTCTTGGATGTCCTACCGATACTGAGGTTCTACATTTGTTGTGAATTCTCCACAGCTTGTCTAAGCAGCATCGTGTAGCTAACATTTAGACCCACAGCTCGTGTGAGAAAACCCATTTCACAACTCGAGTGTGCGTTGAAGATACGGTTACAATTACATGTACAGGCGCACTTTTTGTGAGCATTCTCGAGTACTCGATGCTATTTTAATGGTTCAACGGGTAAATAAAGCTTTAATAAGTATATGGATACATGAAACGAACCATGATTTGGATTAATGATATGGATTATAAAGGTATGTGATATTGCAAGGAAAAGATGATTCATTATGTAACACCCCTAACCTGTGTACGTCGTCGGGACTAGGGTTTCGGAGCATTACCGTACAAACGAAAACTTTTACCTTTATACCATTAAATAACTTAAATATATAATAAAACATTCAATCATCTGCATTTTCCCTAAATCGAGCCTTTAAGGCCCTAAAAATAGCTTAGGAGTAATTCGGGACTAAATTGAAAGAAAATAGAAGCTTTTAGGAAAGGTGAAAAAATTGGAAAACAGGGGTCACACAGCCGTGTGCCTCACACGACTGAGACACAAGCCTGTGTCACAGGCCGTGTAATTTTCGAACTAGGGACACACGGCTATGTCCCAGCTCGCGTTCTCTATGCATACACAATCAATCCATTTGTGCATATTATAGAGGAACTTAAACATCAACCAAATGCACATCAAAATGTCATTTCGAATCCTAATTCAACTAACCAATATGTCATTCAAACGCACCACAATATACCAAGTCATGAAACATCATTTACCAAAACAAGATAACATTGCTTCATTTCATGCATATAGCCCTAGTTCAAATATGTACTAAGCATATCACTATTGAATATTTCAAGCCATCACGACATACCAAAAAGGATCATATTACAAGTATCTAAATGTGGTCAAAATGACTTAACTTGTCAAAATATTAAAGTCCAACAACAAAACATAATCTCAAAAAAAAGATATACATAGTAAACACCCTATTTACATGCCACACTTAACCAGCCTCCAAAATTAACAAAAAATATCTACCAAAAGTGTGGATGATAGTGTGAATGTAACACCCCTTACCCGTGTCTGACGCCGGGACAGGATACGAGGCATTACCGAACTTAAACTCAAACAACACACAAAATCTGGCTATAAAATTTTGCCCATATTAAATTCATTCATTAAAATGCATATTGTCCCTTATATGGGCTCACAAGGCCCAAAACATACATTGGGACTAGTTCGGGACTAAACTAAGAACTTTTGGAACTTTTGAGAAACTTAGAAAATTTTCATGTTTTGGAGAGTCACACGCCCGTGCGGGTAGGCCATGTGGTCACACACGCCCATGTGGCTTGGGACACGCCCGTGTAGCTCTCTGACAATGACATCATCAATAAAATAGGATCACACGGCCATGTCACACGCCCATGTGCTTAGGCCGTGTGGTAAATTAAATTCAAAGAAAATCAGGTACAGACTTCACACGGCATGGGCACACGCCCATGTCCTGAGGCTGTGTTCTTCACACGGCTGAGACACACGACCGTGTCTCTGCCCATGTGTTTACTACTTGGCAATCTGTTTTGCATTAACTAGGTTGCAGGGGACACACGGCCAGACCACATGCCCATGGAGTAGACCGTGTGTCACACACGGCTTAGACACATGCCCTTGTGTCTACCCGTGTGGACAACTTTGAGGCTATTTTCCAAGCCTTTTCTCACCCTCAATAACACATGCACACATATAAATCTCTATGGTATCCAACATGGCAGAAATGAGCACTTACACATTCATAACATGATTCATGCATGGAAATTCCTTATCAATTTATACTTCTATTTTACTCATTCATGCCTTAGTTGTTATCAAGCCCTTTACTCATAATCTATCATCAAACATCCATGATCATATCTACAATTTAGACATGCCAAAACATTTAACCACATAATGAGTAACCTTAGCACATGCATGCATATATGAATAGGATTTACATCCCCATAATCAATATGAGCCATATCTCATGGCCATATGCAAAATGAATCGTCAAATCATTAGAACCTAACACACTTGGCTAAACTAATATGACATATAATGTAATGCCCAAAATTTAGGCCTAGAAGTACTAGGCCTTGAGCAAGAGAACGATTAGGAAATGGTACATAAAATAATTGTCTACTTTGATGGTTAGGTGATTTGGGAGTGTCTGGGAGTATTGGAGAAGTCCTGGGTGCAAACCTGGGCTTTAGCAGAATTTAATTTTATGTGAATAAAACCCTGAATGCTTGGAAGTAGGTCTTTTAAATTATTGTGTTAAACAATGACACAAGGAAGCATGAGGTCTAGTGATTGTAGGACTAACTGTAAGCCTTGAATGGATGTAGGCTTTGGCACGGTAGACTGTTTACTCGGCTTCGTAAATAGGTGTGTATTCACACCTCTCTTTACTGTGAATCGGCAAAAGCTGAAAAGTCAAAAATTCGGCATTTGAGGCCTGACAAGCATGTGATCACTCGTGTGGTCATCCGAGCCTACAAATCATGGGTGATAGGCTGTAGAGGCCACCACGAGCGTTCTCGTGGACTTGGGCCGTTATAGGCCACGTTGGGTCAAAATTGGTCGTGTGGGCCCAATGGGCTCGCAGCCCGCACACGGATTAAATCCATGGTAAGTGACAAATATTGGACTGGCCTATGTAGATCACATAGCTGTAACTGAATTTGGACCAAATGGGCCACACGAGCGTGTGGGCCCACTTGGGCCGAGTAATGGGCCTTGGGTCTATTTACATGTTTTGGCCATATGGGTTATTTGAGTCGTTCGAGACGATTGTAGACCTTTTGGAGGGTCGTCATCTATACCGAGACCCCAAAGTTGGTTAAATGACCAAAATATCCTTGAGGGGGAAAATTACTGTTTTACCCCTAACTGATGAAATGACCATTATACCCCTAGTGGTAGGTTGACTGATGTATGTATGATAGTTATATGATTGATACCGAGCATGACATCCTACATTCACGTATGTTACTGTGACATGTCATCCTGTATGGGGTTAGGTTAATATTGATAGAGGAAGTGTACGTCCACTAGTCGTTCTGTACAAGGCTTTCAGCCTTTCTGCGATACTTATGGCTTATAGTCGTTCTGTTGACTTAGTGCTGCAACCTGTACTAAGCTTGGTGTGTTGGCTAGGTAGGTCTATTTTATCTCCACATGGTGTGTTGGTTGGTATGGGTGGTGTATTGGTTGGACTGGGCTGGATATCTGTCTGCATATCTGCATCTGATACTGATTATGTATTGGGCTTAGGCCCACCTGATTTTGTTAATGGGCTAAGGCCACCTGACACTGTTACTGTATGGGGCTAAGGCCACCTAACGCTGTTACTGTATGGGGCTAAGGCCTAGACTGTACTGATACTGTATAGGGCTAAGGCCTAGACTATTTTGCATATTCTGATTTCTGTTGTCTGTTAGGGGATTACACTCGTAAACTCACCCTTTTTTTTAACTGTACAGGTAATCCTCAGGCTTAGACGGTTTGGAGCTGCGAGGGACTCGGAGGTGGCCACACGATTGCTGATGTTATACATTTGTCTTTATTTATTTAAATGTCATATTGGGTTATTGGTTATGTAATAAGGCCATTTGTGGCTTTAATTTTTAATTAGGCTTTGGGTTATATATTTTTTTAACTGCTAGTCTAGGTAAAGACGAGTTTTTAAAACAATTACTATATTCTAAAACACACGTTTTAAACTTCATCGACTCAAAGAAAGCTTCTGCGTTTTTAAATCAATTTAATATAACACCGATGGTTAATAAGGCAAACGTTTTAAAGAGAACTTTTGTTAAATAAAGATGAAATGATTTAAATTCAGTAACAGATTTTTACCGAAAGGATCAATTGTCAAAAAATACTTTGATGTGACACACCAGATTCGGCCATAACGTCTAGGCCCGGTTTGGGTGTTACATATAACAAAATGACCAAGTCCCCATACATGCCATACTCAAAATGTTAAGACTACCTATACCCAAAAGGTCCAATTGATAGTGTGATCGAGTCTCCAACATCTTACGATCCTCGAGCTTGCTTGGCGATACTATAAGAAAATGGAAAGGAAAGGGAGTAAGCTTTAAGCTTAGTAAGTTGCATGTAAACAATTAACAACATTAATCATACATTCTAGTACACATAACACAATATAATTTAACACAATGTCATCAAGTATCATAGCATTTACATAGTAACCAATAAACTCATGATCATAATTCATTCATTCACTTCTTATCGAAGTCTCATCGATCTATTATCTCAATATTTATGAGCTTCATGTACATACCTGTACCCTTTCAACATGATCATACCTTGTCACCTCTTTGACAAAATCTTTGCATTACCCATTGAACCGTTCGGAATACTAAAGGATACCCGGTAAATCTCTTACACATAGTAAGATGCCAATGCCATATCCCAGGTATGGTCTTACACAGGGATCATAAATCGAAGCCGATGGCCCAGCTATGGTCTTACACGATGTCTCAGATCGATGCCAATGCCATGTCCCAAACATGGTCTTACATGGGATCACGTGACGATGCCAATGCCATGTCCCAGACATGGTTTTACATGGAATCACTTATAACCCTAATGTCATGACATTTGTATCCTCACTATTCCTAAAGTTTAATCGGGATTTCAAGGTACCAAACCTTAGTCGTATCGTCATCGAGTCATCATTCACCAAGTCTATAGAGACAAATATACATTTCATGCAATATCAAAGCTTTAAATACATAATAGCACAATGTTGAATTACTTACACACGAACTTATCTCAATACAAAATATGGACAATTAACTCGATTTAATCCAAGATCTTGCTCTTTCCCCGGTCTAGGCTCAGACTCCATTTTTCACGATCTATAAGAGTAAATTTCACTTATTTAATCATCACATTGTTCAAATCAGTCCAAAACCCATACTTTGGAAAATTATAGTTTTGCCCCTAAACTTTCACATATTTACAAATTAGTCTCTAGGCTCGTAAAATGAAATTTATGCAATTTTCTCCCTTTACAAGCCTAGCTGAACCTTATATAAACCGATAGCAACTCATACATTTCACAATTTCATACATTTAACTTATAAATTTCACATTTCTCCATCTAGCCCCTATTTGATAATTTCATCAAAAGTCCTTTAACAAAAGTTGTTTAATACCCACCAAGGTTTCATTTTTCTTTCATTAAACTTCACAAATAACTATCATGCTATCATGGCATAACCCTAGCTTTTCAATCATATTACAAATTAGTCCCCTATTTAACTAGTTTAAGCTTCAAGGGTCCAAAAACATAAAAATCAATAAAAACTAACACCAAAATGACTTACATGTAAAGGGTTTCTCTTTGTGAAAATTTAAAGCTCCCAAATGGCTGCTCTTGTTGAAATTTTTGGTGCATGAGAGAATGAAAAAGATGACCATTTTTATTCTATTTTATTTAATCTATTTTAAGTCTTCAAAATACCAAACCCTACCAACTTTGACTTTTCATTTATTACACTCTATGTACATCCACTCACACATATAGGGGTCTAATTACTCAATAAGGACCTCAAATTTTAAGTTCTATAGTTATTTAACACATTTAGTTAATAGAACACAACTTTAGCACTTTACGCTATTTAGTCCTTTTTCACAAATTAAGCATTCAAATGATAAAATTTCTTAACAAAATTTTACACAATCATATTATCATGTTGTAGACCTCAAAATAATACTATAATAAATTTTATAACCTCAGATTTGTGGTCCTGAAACCACAGTTCTGACTAGGCCCAAAATTGGGATGTTACAGTGAACTCTCTAATTAATCCAACTAATGCCAAGATTTCAGAGACTTACATGCTTGAAAACCAATAATATAAGTTTGATGTAACTTAGTAAGTTTGATGAGCAACTTAACGAACATAACTCAATGAACACTTTATGATGTAATTTTAAGAGTCAATTAAACAATCTTGTTAAACCCTGGCATACAGCCTGCTAGGTGTAACACCCTTAACCAGTAACCGTCACCGGAATAGGTTAAAAGGCATTACCGGACTTGTAACTTAGTTCAGACAATCATTTATCAAATATCATATCATTTTAGTAAATATCATTCATTCACATTCAATATGTACTTAAATCCAACATATAAAGCTTAAATCATGCATTCAGGACCAAATCAGTAACATATTAAAATTTTGGAAACTTAGATAAATTTCAACATTTCAAGTGTCACACACCCGTGTGAACAGGCCATGTGCCTCACACGGCTGATAGGCACGCCCATTTCTTAGACCATGTGAAAACAGGGCATATATACTGACTTGTGTCACACGGCCGAGGACACGCCTGTGTGCCAGGCCGTGTGAAAACTGGAGAGAATACTGACTTGGGTCACACGGCCAACCACACGCCCGTGTGTTTAGCCTGTGTGCCCTTTGAAATGGCCACTCACACTCATGTATCAGGCTGTGCCAAAACTATAGGGTATACTGACTTATTAACACGGCCAAGTCACACGCTCGTGTGTTAGGCCGTGTGCCATTTAGGGGGCTATACTGACTTGTAGCACATAGCCAAGTCACACGCCCGTGTGAGGCCTTGTGGAGCATACTGACTTCAATTCCATTTCAACACCAGGGGACACACGGTCGTGTAACATGACTGTGTGTCACACACAGCTGAGACACACACCTGTGTCCCTACCCGTATGGGCAAAAAATAGGCTATTCTCAAAGCCATTTTGCCACCCTATTATCAAAAGCAAACACAAGCATAAATGGTAACATTACATAACCCAATAGGCAACCATTCCATAACATTTCATGCACATAATATACCAATTCAACTTGGTACTCAATTATCTAATTAATAGCATGCATAATTCATTCATACATCAACTACATATCAAGACATCACTTGCACATTTTCATTCCATCCATTCCTTGACAAAACATACCATAATTGAACACTTAAACTCAACCAAAACATAGTACCAAAATAAGCCAAATCACATGGCTTAACTTATACACAAAAACATACCAAAATCATGATATCAAGTAATCATAACTATCACCATTTAAACTAGCCTATTGTCCAACTCTAACTAGTCCAAAATGAGCAAGCTAACGAACCTCTATAAAACATAGAAGAAAAAACATAGTAAGCTTTATAGCTTAGTAAGCCCGTATAATCTAGAATTAAACTTACCATTTATACATAATCAAGGAAAATAACTAAAGTAAACTCCATACAATTTCCAAATGCCTATGGATAAACCGTAATATATACATATTTTTATCCCATGCTTGGCATAATTATGGATGATTTTTCCTTGATTTTATTGAATTTGATGCTATTAATCCTTTAAATTCATGTTCTATACTTAGGAAGCTTAGGATAGCAAAAAGAGCGAGAAATGCACCAAATGACCCTAAAACAGTGTTTCACACAGCCTAAGCACTTCGACACAGGTGATGCACACGCTCGTGTGTGACACACTGTGACACACGAGTATACCACACACCCTTGTGTAATATCCGTGTTGACATTAATCCAAGTCAGAATTGCACACGGCCTGAGCACCATCACACGGGCGTGGCACACGGCCATGTCCCTGTCAAGCCCAAGTCTAGTTCTACTCAGAAAAGGCTAATTTTGGGCTATTTTGGGCATTCGAAAGCCTATATAAAGACCCTAGAAGAGGATTTAAGGGATACGAAGAGTAGAAGGCAGTAAATACTGAAGGAAACCCATCAGAATCACCTTGGAGGCAGGATCTACATTAAGACTGAAGATTTCCATCCAATTTCCTAGAAGTTTTTTGGGTTTCTTTATGTTTTGTTGTTTTCCAAACTTTGAGATGTTTTCCATTATTATCATGAACTAAACTCCCTGAATACCTAAGGGAGATAAAACCTAAGACGAATCTTATTATTATTTGAGTTATATGATAAATACTTGTTCTTATTCTTAATTGTGAATTTAACCTTTGCTTTAATATTCCAGGATACTAATTCAGGTTTTTGATGTGTTTATTCAGTAGAGCAAAAGTCCCTGTTTAAGAGTAGATCATTCATAATTAAGTAGAGTTGCATGCAATCCTAGAGATAGGACGACATAAATCTGCCGGATTAGAGTCAAATCTAATAAAAGAATCTATAGATCGAGTTAATACGACAATAGAGGTTTTAATTAGAAAGAGATTTCAATTAATCAACCTAAAGTTAGTTGTTTCTAGTCTCGAGAGAGATATTACCATAAATTAGGGATTTCTACGGATTAAGTCAGGTGAATAAATCAGCTAATTCAAAGGTAATAAGTGAAGTCTAGGTGGGCTCTCCCTTGGGTATTGTCTTCTCCATCGGTTTTTTTTAAAATGTATTTTCCAACTTCAATTTTTTTCGTAATCTTAGTTAAATTGATAATTAGTTTTAGTTTAAAAACACCCTTTAATTCGTAGGCTAGATAATAAAAAGATAGTAATTACTAGTACTTTTAGTCTTCGTGGATATGATATTTCTGGTCTCACCAGAACTATACTACTATTCGATAGGTGCGCTTGCGTTAGTCGAATTTTTAGTTAGTTTCACGACCATCAAGTTCTTGGCACCGTTGTCAGGGACTAAGATATTAGGAACGCTTAATTTTTATTACTTTAGCCATTTTTTATTTTTATTGCAATTTAATTTAATTTTTTCTTTTTAATTACTAAATTTTTTTTGTTTCTATTTCTGGCAGGTTTTTATAGTTTATGACTAGAAGAAACCCGTCGGGACCATTACTTTTTGACAGTGAGATTGAAAGCACAACTCAGAGAAATAAGGCGAAGCCTACAATACATAGAGGAAGGGCAAGAGGATGATATTCATACCACAACTGAGGAGATGACTGATAATCAGAATAATTCGCTACCTCCTGTGGTTGCTGTAAATCCAGTAGAGTAGAATCCTGCTCCTCATACTATGTATGATTATGCTAAACCTACTTTAACAGGAACTAAATCAAGTATAGTTAGACCTGTTGTTGCTGCAAATAATTTTGAACTAAAACCTAACACGATTCAAATGATACAACAGTTTGTTCATTTTGATAGTTTGCAGCACGAGGATCCAAACACTCATTTAGCAAAATTTTTGGAATTCTGCGACACCTTTAAGATCAATGGCGTTTCGGATGATGCCATTCACTTTTGGTTATTTCCCTTTTCATTGAGGAATAAGGCTAAAAAGTGGTTGAACTCGTTACCACGAGGGTCAATCACTACTTGGGAACAAATGACCGAAAAATTTCTGCTTAAATATTTTCCACTGGCTAAAACGGCTAAATTAAGGAATGATATCTCTTCTTTTATGCAGATGGATTTAGAAACACTGTATGATGCATGGGAGAGATACAATGACTTATTGAGAAGGTGCCCTCACCATGGGTTACCCCTCTGGCTACAGGTTTAAACTTTCCATAACGGTTTGAATCTCTCGACTAGATAAATGATTGATGTAGCCACTGGTGGAGCCATCAATAATAAGACACCTGAAGATGCTTATGAGTTTATAGAAGAGATGTCACTTAATAATTATCAGTGGCAAGTTATGAGAATAAGCCAACCAAGGCAGCAGTCATTTTTAACGTCGACTCGGTTGCTATGCTATCAAATTAGGTAGAACTCTTGAATAAAAAGATTGATGGTTTACTCGATTCTATGCAGGTACATCCAGTAATGTAGTGCGATGCAAGTGGAGGTGGAATGAACAATCCAAAATATCCATCCTACGACCACAACATGGAGAACGAGCAATTGAATTATGTGGGTAACAACTCTAGGCCTCAAAATAATCCTTATAGTAACATTTACAATGCAAGTTGGAGGAACCACCCAAATTTCTCATGGGGAGGCCAAGGGAATCAGAGGCCACCACCCCCTCCAGGCTTCTAACAATAACCTTACCAGGAAGAGAAAAAGTCAAACCTTGATGAGACGATGACAAAATTTATTTCAGTAGCAGAAACCCGCTTTCAAAACACTAAAACTGCACTTAAAAATCAGCAAGCATCAATCCAAGGGCTCGAAAATCAAATGGGCAGCTGGCTAAGATGAGTTCAGAGAGACTATTAGGAAGTCTGCCGAGTACCACCAAACCCAATCCAAAAGAGCATGTGAAAGTAGTTACACTAAGGAGTGGGAAAGTGTTAGCTGAATCTGAAAAGAAGCCACCACAAGAAGCTGACAAAAATGAAGGAGAGGAGGTAAAACCCAAAAACAATGACAATTCAGTGCCAAGGGAATATAAACCACCAATCCTATATCCAGCAAAGTTAAAGAAAGACTACATGGATGCACAATTCAATAAATTTCTTAAACTTTTTAAACAATTGCATATTCACTTACCTTCTGTTGAAGCTATCTCGCAGATGCCCACATACACAAAATTTTTGAAGGAGCTTCTAACTAACAAGAGGAATTTCAAAGAATTATCCACATTAGAACTCAACGAGGAATGCTCGCCCATACTCCAAAATAAACTGCCAACCAAATTGAAAGATCTAGGAAGTTTTACTATTCCCTACTTAATCGGTAATTTAAATGTTGAGAAAGCACTAGCTGATTTAGGCGCTAGTATTAATTTGATACCTTATAAAATGTTCAAGCAACTTAGTCTTGGGGAACCAAAACCCACTAGGATGAGTATTCAAGTAGCCGATAGATCTGTTAAATATCCTAGGGGGATTATTGAGGATGTGCTTGTTAAAGTGGATAAATTTATATTCCCTGTTGATTTTGTTGTGCTTGACATGGATGAGGATGTTGAGGTGCCTTAATATTAGGTCGCCCATTTTTAGCTACTGCTAGGGTCGTTATTGATGTGGGTGATGGTAAACTTGTGCTTACAGTAGGTGACGAAGAGATTATTTTTAAAATTTATGATGCCATGAGATTTTCTAGGGAACAGGATAATTCATGTTATTTTATTGACTCTATTGATCATGCTACTCAAGATTCTTTACAGGAAATCTTATATAATGACACGTTGGAACTGTGCCTTGCTCAAAGAGAGGAGGTAGATGATGATGATTCTATGATAGGTAAGATAAAAGTTGAACTAAATTCCAATGAACCGTTACTGAGACAGAAGAGCTACGAGGGTATTGAGGTAAATAATGAATTGAAATTAAAACCCTCTGTTGAAGAACCACCTAAATTGGAAGTAAAACAACTACCAGAGCATTTAGAATATGCGTTTCTTGGAAATAACTCCACATTACCAGTGATTATTGTTTTAGATTTACAGCCACTAGAAAAAAACGAAGTACTGCAAGTACTGAAGGAGCACAAAAGAGCCATAGCTTGGAAGATTTCTGGCATAAGAGGGATCAACCCTTCTTTTTGTACTCATAAAATTTTAATGGAAGATGAATACAAACCCTGTGTGCAAGCTCAAAGATGATTAAATCCTAATATGAAAGAAGTCGTAAAAGCCGAGGTAATTAAGCTCCTAGATGCTGGAATTATTTATCCTATTTCTAACAGTCCTTGGGTAAGTCCTATGCAGGTTGTTCCTAAGAAAGGAGGCATCACTGTTGTAGCCAATGAGAAGAACGAAGTAATTCCAATGCGAACAGTCATGGGATGGAGAATTTGCATTGACTATAGAAAATTGAACGATGCCACAAGAAAAGATCACTTTCCTTTACCATTCATTGCTCAGATGTTGGAAAGATTATCTAGACATATGTATTATTTCTTCCTAGATGGACTCTCTGGTTATTTCCAAATCCCAATAGCTCCTGAGGACCAAAAGAAAATGACATTTACATGTCCATACGGTACGTTTTCTTATCGACGAATGCCGTTTGGTTTATGTAATGCTCCAGCTATTTTTCAGCAATGCATTTCAGCCATTTTTTGATGAACTCGTGGAAGACATTATGGAAGTATTCATGGATGACTTCTTGGTATTCAGTAACGCTTTCCATCTTTGCCTTAAAAATTTAAAACGATTTCAAATGAGATGTGAGGAAATAAATCTTCTACTAAATTGGGAAAAATGTCACTTCATGGTTCGTGAGGGGATTGTGTTAGGTCACAAAATCTCTAATAAGGGAATTGAGGTTGATAAAGCAAAAGTTAAAACTATCGAGAAATTACCTCCCTAATTTAGTAAAGGCTATTCGAAGATTTTTAGGTCATGCGGGATTTTACAGAAGATTCATTAAAGATTTCTCTTGTAACACCCCTAACCCGGCCTAGACGTTATGGCCAAATCTGACGTGCCACATAGAAACATTTAAAAATAAAACAAAATATCGCTACTTACCAGACTCGAACTTCTACCCTTCAGCTACACCACCCGTACCTTACCACCACGCCACTTGCTCGACTGTGTCACCTTTCCTCCCTAGATAATTATAAGGCCTCCTTGAGGCAATCCCTGGTTGTAAAATAAAACAACCATTTGCGCACGCCGTGCCTTGAACCCAGGCACCTCCCACGGCTTCCTAGCATGCTTAGCCACTGGGCCAGGTGCTCCTTTTATGCTAAAACTTAGCCCAAATTATTAATAAGGCCTACTGCCCAGATTCTCTTAAGAGGCAAAAATTAAGAATTTTGCTAAAGCTATGGGCCGAGCCAGGACTTTTTCCCACACTATAAGCCCTTCATATTTTATTTAATTACTAAACCAAACTAACCATAATATTAATAATAATAATAATTAATTAGAACATCCAAACTATTCGGGCTGTCTTCTACCCAAACCCAGACTCAAGGCCCAATACTTTCTAGGCCCAATTTTTGGGGTGTTACAACTCTATCCCCCTTAAAAAAAATTTTGTCCTCGAAATTTCAAGCTATCAACTATCCGTATTGAAAACAATCTACGTACTTATCCCCCTACCATATTCAGCCAACAAAGCCTTAGACCCTAGAGTTCTTACCTTTTTCTAAAATATGGATTAGATCTGGAGAGCCAACTGAATTAGTCTTCAAGCCCTTTGCTGTACGTCCCCTTGTCCACGCTAACTCTTACACAGCCAAACAACAAGAAAGAGGCACAAGAGCCCTTAGTCCAAACGTTAGCCACCCTTAAGGGTTTCGGCTTTTTCCTAAAAGCAATGATAGTAACGAAAGTTTGTTCGAAAGACTTACCTATTGTCATTCGGCCCAGAAGAGTGTTCCTATCTATGATCTTATCTCTAATCCACCGAAGTCACGAGAAGAAGCAGATTCAAACAGTCAAAGGTTCGGCCTCCTTCACCACATGTATGTAGGTTTTGGTTTTTAAAGAAGAAAAAGAAAAATATTCGGCTACAACAAGATTTGGCTATTGAGGAATAGTGAAAATAGGAAAAATAAGGGAAGAGACAGAGAAAGAAGACTATGGGTTCGGCTATTAGCAAAGATGAAAGTTGACAAGAGAAGAAAAAAGAAAAGAAGATAGGTTCGGTTCTTGATGAAGAAGAGATGGAAAAAAAAGGATGGTCGATCTAAAAAATACTAGTAGATGTGAATGGCCCCAACCTAAATCGACTAATCACTTAAAAATACCCAAAACTAAACAAAAACAGAAAAATAACCCATACACCAAAATTTAAAGAGTTTTTCGGCATTTAATTGCCTATAGTTGAATTGATACTACCATGAATCTTATTTCGGCATAAAATACTTCCCAAGTTCAAATTCCATATTTTTCTCCTTAATTTCAACCACCACCAATTTAAATCCCATCCAAATTCCCTGTACCATTAGTAGCAGTCCACCACTTGACTGACTCAAGCCACTGCTACGAGAGTTTCGATCAAACTCTAACTCTCCCCCACGTGAGCAGCAAAATTGGTCCTTCGCGCGCATAGCAGCTCAAACTCCAGACCTCCTCCTGTCCCTGCGCTCTACATCCTGCTGCTGGCCACTGCACCAAACTTTCCTCTACACAATAATAGGGTCATAATTAATCTTAATCTATCCCTGCTGAAGCCTCGGTTACTTGCGAAATAAAAAGGAAATTTCGCCTGCTATACATCTCAAACCTGAGACCTTCTAAACCCACACATACACTGCTTGCCACTGCACCAAAGTTCGTTTCATGACACAATCCTCTTATAATTAATTATAAACCTTACCTGCTTTAGCTCAGGCCCGTTTCAAAATAAAATAGAATTCGCCTTCCCCTGAAATCGAACCCATAACCTCTTGACAGGCCTAGCATGCTGCTGCCACTGCACTGAAGCTCTTCTCATGATATAATCTACTCACAATTAATTTTACGACTTATCTGCTGCAGTCCCGGTTCGTTTAAAAATAAAACAAAATATCGCTACTTACCAGACTCGAACTTCTACCCTTCAGCTACACCACTCGTACTTTACCACCACGCCACTTGCTCGGCTGTGTCACCTTTCCTCCCTAGATAATTATAAGGCCTCCTTGTGGCAATCCCTGGTTGTAAAATAAAACAACCATTTGCGCACACCATGCCTTGAACCTAGGCACCTCCCACGCTTTCCTAGCATGCTTAGCCACTGGGCCAGGTGCTCCTTTTATGCTAAAACTCAGCCCAAATTATTAATAAGGCCTACTGCCCAGATTCTCTTAAGAGGCAAAAATTAAGAATTTTGCTAAAGCTATGGGCCAAGCCAGGACTTTTTCCCACACTATAAGCCCTTCGTATTTTATTTAATTACTAAACTAAACTAAACATAATATTAATAATAATAATTAATTAGAGCATCCAAACTATTCGGGCTGTCTTCTACCCGAACCCAGACTCAAGGCCCAATACTTTCTAGGCGCAATTTTTAGGGCGTTACAACTCTATCCCCCTTAAAAAAACTTTTGTCCTCAAAATTTCAAGCTATCAACTATCCGTATTACTCAAGTCAAACCACTATGCTTTCATTGCGCACTCTGATTAAAAACAATTCTTCGTACGACCCAGAACATCTTATTACCAAAGTAAAGAGACATTTACCAAGCACGCATACAACTCGTAACCCACACTTAAATAAAATAAGCTTGGCAATCCTGAGCTCGATGCTCCTTGGACCCACATCTAAAGCATGCTCCTGTCTTACAATGGCATTCACCCGGATGACGCCCGTTGCAGTTCTTGCAGGTTAGAAAGTTTGGTCATGTCTTAACATGTTTCACAGAATGAGGCTTGGTCGTCCGAGAACTAGAATCCTTTCTCTTCTTACACCCCAAGCACCCTATTTGAAGCGTTTCCCTAATTTCCTTAACCTTGGTCTCCAATACTTCTTCTACCACTTTTCTTCCTATCTCGGCCAATGCCTCAGTCCCAAGCTCTGAGTTACCGCTACTCGAAGTTGGCAGACTTCGCTCACCCTCAGAATCCATATCAACACTCTATATTATCAGCATGCATAACAATAACTACCAAGATCTCAATTCAAAAATTTCAGTACTTATTCATATGTTTTATGCAGAGATAGTATTTTAAAGTTTCTATTTTCACAGAATCATAGCCTAGCTATAGTCTCAGTGTTCTAGGGTTTTCAGTATTGCCTTAGCTATAATGTCATGATGTGGTCTCAGTTTTCCTACAGTCTCAGTCTTACAGTTTTCAGTACTACCATATCTACAGTATTATAATAGGGTCTCGGTTCTATCTACTATGATTTTTTAGTATAGTACAGTGTAAGGTAACGAAATACTTACAGACTTGGGTAGGAGATTCGGGTGCCACATTTTTAAGGATCCAAATTTGAAAACTGAGTTTTACAATCTTTGTAAAAATTTTTATTTTCGAAAATCTTTGTTTTTATAGACCCATTCCACAGTTGAATTATTGCAATCGGGCTCTGATACCACTAAATGTAATACCCCAAACCCGGCCTAGACGTTATGGCCGAATCCGACGTGCCACATAGAAGCGATTAAAACATTTTTATCCTTTCTATCTAAAAAAAACTTACTTAGGTTTAAAAGATAACTTCATTACGGGTTAAAGTGAATGGAAGCTGTGCACCAGGTAAGATGCCAGAAAAGAGGAGCTGAGTCCATTAGACTGCTTAAGTACCAAGCTCCCTTCGGATCCAATCTTAGACATGCACACAACCATTGCCACACCTTAACTTAGTGGATACTCTTAGAAAACCCATTTGTTTAGATTCATTTAAAAAGGTTATTAATTTTGGAAACGTTTTCGTTGCGGAAGCTTTGCTTTGTTATCGTGATCTTTCGAAATCAAGTAACTATTTTTTAAAAACGCGCCCACAAGCTATTCAAATTCAACGTTTAAAATCGTATCATATCTACCCTAACTAAACATATTAAAACCATTAAACTAATTAAAGCGGCCTTATTACAATTTAAAACCCGAAACATTTAAGTAAACGGAAAACTGTCCAAATCTCCAGAAGAAAACCAAAATTTGCAGAACGTGTGGCCACTCCGAATCCCTCGCAGCACCAAGCCCACTATGGTTGAGGATTACCTGCATGGATGAAAATAAGGGGTGAGTTTGGAAAGTCAGTGTGTAAAATAACCAAAACATAGTCTAAGTCAGCTCAAACCACAGAGACAAATTAAGTTGGCTTTAGCCCAAAACAGATTACAGAATGAAGCCCATAGGCCCATAACAGAAGTAGAACAGATATCATTTATATTTGCAGAACCAACCCATATCCAACCATATGCACCCCTATACCAACCTTATTCCATGTAGGGAGACTACACGACCCATCCAACCGCTACACGCCACAAATTTTACAGCATGGCTGCTAGAAACAAATAATGTGACAGAGTCACCAAATATAGATAATCGTGGTAGAGCCACCAGAACAGATAATTGTGGCAGAGCCACCAGATCAGATAATTGTGGCATAGCCACCAGGACGCTTCCTCCATAAATATATCCCATGTCCCCATGCAACAGATATACATATCATGGCATACATCATACAGAATCAAATCATCATGCTTTTCAGTCAAAATTAACCCTAGGGGTATAATGGTCATTTTGCATCTAAGGGTATAATGGTCATTTTTCATACTTAGGGTATTCTAGTAATTTAACTATTTTAGGGTTTTCATTCATATTTCTACCATTTACGTGTTAACAGAAACACTTACCGAGCGTCCTTACCGTATTGGGCCCATTGGCCCATTAACCTGATTTTGGCCCATTAAGCCTAAATATATCTAAGTGCACGAAATCATGCGCACTACAGTCTTATCACTTCAGATTACCGAATATGTTACTCAATCTATCTTACGAGCATTCACACACTCGTAAGTTCACAAAATATCGATTTTTCGACATTTAGGCTTTTCGGCTTTTGCCGATCTAGTCTATGAGAGGGTGTTAGTTACACAGCTAATTGGTAGCGGTTCGATGGCGAGATCCACACACTAGCTACCTACAATTGGATTACTAACACGTCAATCTAAATATTGAAAACAATCTACGTATTTATCCCTCTACCATATTCGGCCAACAAAACCTTAGACCCTAGAGTTCTTACCTTTTTTCGAAATATGGATTAGATCTGGAGAGCCAACCGAATTAGTCTTCAAGCCCTTTGCTGTAGATCCCCTTGTCCACGCTAACACTTACACAACCAAATAGAAAGAAAGAGGCATAAGAGCCCTTAGTCCAAATGTTAGACACCCTTAAGGGTTTCGACGTTTTCCAAAAAGCAATGATACTAACGAAAGTTTGTTCGAAAGACTTACCTATCGCCGTTCGGCCCAGAAGAGTGTTCCTATCAATGATCTTATCTCCAATCCATAGTAGTCACGAGAAGAAGTAGATTCAAATAGTCAAAGGTTCAGACTTCTTCACCACAGGTATGTAGGTTTCGGTTTTTAAAGAAGAAAAAGAAAAAGATTCGGCTACAACATGATTCGATTACTGAGAAATAGTAAAGATAGGAAAATAAAGGAAGAGACAGAGAAAGAAGAGTATGGGTTCGGCTATTAGCAAAGACGAAAGTCGACAAGAGAAGAAAAGAGAAAAGAAGATAGGTTCGGTTCTTGATGAAGAAGATATGGAAAAAAAACGAAGGTCGATCTCAAAAATACTAGTAAATGTGAATGGCCCTAGCCTAAATCGACTAATCACTTAAAAATACCCAAAACTAAACAAAAAAGAAAAATAACCCACACACCAAAATTTAAAGAGTTTTTCGGCATTTAATTACCTATAGCCGAATTGTTGCTACCATGCGTCAATCTAAATATTGAAAACAATCTACGTATTTATCCCCCTACCATATTCGGCCAACAAAACCTTAGACCCTAGAGTTCTTACCATTTTCTGAAATATGGATTAGATCTGGAGAGCCAACCGAATTAGTCTTCAAGCCCTTTGCTGTATGTCCCCTTGTCCATGCTAACACTTACACAACCAAATAGAAAGAAAGAGGCATAAGAGCCCTTAGTCCAACTGTTAGACACCCTTAAGGGTTTCGACATTTTCCTAAAAGCAATGATACTAACGAAAGTTTGTTCGAAAGACTTACCTATCGCCGTTCGGCCCAAAAGAGTGTTCCTATCAATGATCTTATCTCCAATCCACAGTAGTCACGAGAAGAAGCAGATTCAAATAGTCAAAGGTTCAGCCTCCTTCACCACAAGTATGTAGGTTTCGGTTTTTAAAGAAGAAAAAGAAAAAGATTCGGCTACAACATGATTCGGTTACTGAGAAATAGTAAAGATAGGAAAATAAAGGAAGAGACAGAGAAAGAAGAGTATGGGTTTGGCTATTAGCAAAGACGAAAGTCGACAAGAGAAGAAAAGAGAAAAGAAGATAGGTTCGGTCCTTGATGAAGAAGATATGGAAAAAAAAGGAAGGTCGATCTCAAAAATACTAGTAAATGTGAATGGCCCCAGCCTAAATCGACTAATCACTTAAAAATACCCAAAACTAAACAAAAAAGAAAAATAACCCACACACCAAAATTTAAAGAGTTTTTCGGCATTTAATTGCCTATAGCCGAATTGGTACTACCATGATTCCTATTTCGGCATAAAATCCTTCCCAAGTTCAAATTCCATATTTTTCTCCTTAATTTCAGCTACCACCAAATTAAATCCCATCCAAATTCCTTGTACCATCAGCAGCAGTCCACCACTTGACTGACTCAAGCCACTGCTAGGAGAGTTTCGGTCAAAACTCTGACTCTCCCCCACGTGACCAGCAAAATTGGTCCTTCGCGCGCATAGCAGCTCGAACTCCAGACCTCCTCCTGGCCCTGCGCTCTACATCCTGCTGCTGGCCACTGCACCGAGCTTTCCACTACACCATAATAGGGTCATAATTAATCTTAATCTATTCCTGCTGAAGCCTCGGTTACTTGCGAAATAAAAAGGAAAATTCACCTACTATACATCTCGAATCGGTGACCTTCTAAACCCACACATACGCTGCTTGCCACTGCACCGAAGTTCCTTTCATGATACAATCCTCTCATAATTAATTATAAACCTTACCTGCTTCAGTTCAGGCCCGTTTCAAAATAAAACCGAATTCGCCTTCCCCTGAAATCGAACCCATAACCTCTCGACAGGCCTAGCACGCTGCTGCCACTACACTGAAGCTCTTCTCATGATATAATCTACTCACAATTAATTTTACAACTTATCTGCTGCAGTTCCGGTTTGTTTAAAAATAAAACAAAATATCGCTACTTACCAGACTCGAACTTCTACCTTCAGCTACACCACCTGTACCTTACCACCACGCCACTTGCTCGATTGTGTCACCTTTCCTCCCGACATAATTATAAGGCCTCCTTGTGCCAATCCCTGGTTGTAAAATAAAACAACCATTTGCGCACGGCGTGCCTTGAACCCAGGCACCTCCCACGCCTTCCTAGCATGCTTAGCCACTGGACCAGGTGCTCCTTTTATCCTAAAACTCAGCCCAAATTATTAATAAGGCCTACTGCCCAGATTCTCTTAAGAGGCAAAAATTAAGAATTTTGCTAAAGCTATGTGCCGAGCCCAGACTTTTTCCCACACTATAAGCCCTTCGTATTTTATTTAATTACTAAACTAAACTAAACATAATATTATTAATAATAGTAATTAATTAGAACATCCAAACTATTCGAGCCGTATTCTACCCGAACCCAGACTCAAGGCCCAATACTTTCTAGGCCCAATTTTTGGGGCGTTACAACTCTATTCCCCTTAAAAAAATTTTGTCCTCAAAATTTCAAGCTATCAATTATCCGTATTACTCAAGTCAAACCACTATGCTTTCACTGCGCACTCTGATTAAAAACAATTTTTCGTATGACCCAGAACATCTTATTACCAAAGTAAAGAGGCATTTACCAAGCACGCACACAACTCGTAACGCACACTTAAATAGAATAAGCTTGGCAATCCTGAGCTCGATGCTCCTTGGACCCACATCTAAAGCATGCTCCTATCTTCCTATGGCATTCACCCGGATGACGCCCGTTGCAGTTCTTGCAGGTTGGAAAGTTTGGTCATGTCTTAACATGTTTCACAGAACGAGGCTTAGTCGTCTGAGAACTAGAATCCTTTCTCTTCTTACACCCCAAGCACCCTATTTGAATCGTTTCCCTAATTTTCTTAACCTTGGCCTCCAATACTTCTTCTACCACTTTTCTTACTAACTCGGCCAATGCCTCAGTCCCAAGCTCCGAGTTACCGCTACCCGAAGTTGGCAGACTTCGCTCACCCTCAGAATCCATATCAACACTCTACATTATCAGCATGCATAATAATAACTACCAAGATCTCAATTCAAAAATTTCAGTACTTATTCATATGTTTTATGCAGAGATAGTATTAAAAAGTTTCTATTTTCACAGAATCATAGTATAGCTATAGTCTCAGTATTTTAGGGTTTTCAGTATTGCCCTAGCTATAATGTCATGATGTGGTCTCAGTTTTCCTACAGTCCCAGTCTTACAGTTTTCAGTACTACCATATCTACAGCATTGTAATAGGGTCTCGGTTCTATCTTCTGTGATTTTTCAGTATAGTAAAGTGTAAAGTACAGAAATACTTACAAACTTGGGCCGGAGATTCAGGTGCAACCTTTTTAAGGATCCAAATTTGAAAATCGAGTTTTGCAATCTTTGTAAAAAAATTTATTTTTGAAAATCTTTATTTTTATAGACCCATTCCACAGCTGAGTTGTTGCAATCAGGCTCTGATACCACTAAATGTAACACCCCAAACTCGGCCTAGACGTTATGGCTGAATCTGACGTGCCACATAGAAGCGTTTAAAACATTTTTATCCTTTCTATCTAAAAAAAATTACTTAGTGTTTAAAAGATAACTGCATTACGGGTTAAAGTGAATGGAAGCTGTGCACCAGATAAGATGCAAGAAAAGAGGAGGTGAGTCCATTAGGCTGTTTAAGTACCAAGCTCCCTTCGGATCCAATCCTAGACATGCACACAACCATTGCCACACCTTAACTTAGTGGATACTCTTAGAAAACCCATTTGTTTAGATTCATTTAAAAAGGTTATTAATTTTGGAAATGTTTTTGTTGCGGAAGCTTTGCTTTGTTATCGTGATCTTTCGAAATCAAGTAACTATTTTTTAAAAACGTGCCCACAAGCTATTCAAATTCAACGTTTAAAATCATATCATATCTACCCTAACTAAACATATTAAAACCATTAAAATAATTAAAGCGGCCTTATTACAATTTAAAACCTGAAACATTTAAGTAAATGAAAAGCCGTCCAAATCACCAGAAGAAAATCGAAATTTGCAGAATGTGTGGCGACTCCGAATCCCTCGCAGCACCAAGCCCACTATGGTTGGGGATTTCCTGCATGGATGAAAATAAGGGGTGAGTTTGGAAACTCAGTGTGTAAAATAACCCAACCATAGTCTAAGTCAGCTCAAACCACAGAGACAGATTAAGTTGGCTTTAGCCCAAAACAAATTACAGAATGAAGCCCATAGGCCCATAATAGAAGCAGAATAGATATCATATATATATGCAGAACCCAATCCATATCCAACCATATGCACACCCACACCAACCTTACGCCATGTGGGGAGACTACTCGACCCACCCAACCACTACACACCACAGAATTTGCAGCACGACTGCCAGAAATAGATAATGTGACAGAGTCATCAGATACAGATAATCGTGGCAGAGCCACCAAAACAGATAATTGTGGCAGAGCCACCAGATCAGATAATTGTGGTATAGCCACCAGGACGCGTCCTCCATAAATATAACCCATGTCCCCATGCAAAAGATATACATATCATGGCATACATTATACAAAATCAAATCATCATGCTTTTCAGTCAAAATTAACCCTAGGGGTATAATGGTCATTTTGCACCTAGGGGTATAATGGTAATTTTTCATACTTAGGGTATTCTAGTAATTTAACTGTTTTAGGGTTTTCATGCATATTTCTACCATTTACGTGTTAACAGAAACACTTACCGAGCGTTCTTGCCGTATTGGGCCCGTTGGCCCATTAACCCGATTTTGGTCTATTAAGCCCAAATATATCGAAGTGCCCGAAATCGGGCGCACTACAGTCTTATCACTTTATATTAACGAATATGTTACTCAGTCTATCTCACGAGCATTCGCACACTCGTAAGTTCACAAAATACCAGTTTTTCGGCATTTCGACTTTTCGACTTTTGCCGATCTTGTCTATGAGAGGGTGTCAGTTACACACCTGATTGGTAGCGATTCGATGGCGAGATCTAGACTTTTTCCTACACTATAATCCCTTCATATTTTTTTTAGTTACTAAACTAAACTAAACATAATATTAATAATAATAATAATAATTAATTAGAACATCCAAACTATTCGGGCTGTCTTCTACCCGAACCCAGACTCAAGGCCCAATACTTTCTAGGCCCAATTTTTGGGGCGTTACATCTCTAAAATAGCTAAGCCTTTAACGAATTTACTAGAAAAAGATGTACCTTTCAATATCAGTTAAGGATGTTTAGAAGCTTTTAACACTGTTAAAGATAAATTGATTAATGCTCCGATTGTAGTTGCACCTGATTGGAATTTACCCTTTGAAGTAATGTGTGATGCAAGTGATTTTGCAGTAGTTGCAGTTCTTGGACAACGGAACGACAAGCACTTTCAACCGATTTATGATGCTAGCAAAACATTGGCAGCTGCACAAGAAAATTATACGACGACTAAGAAAGAATTGTTGGCTGTGGTTTTTGCATTCGATAAATTTAGACCATATTTAATATTATCTAAAGTTGTCGTTTACACTGATCATTAAGCTCTTCGATATCTACTACAAAAGCAGATGCAAAACCTCGACTAATAAGATAGATTTTATTGTTGCTGGAATTTGATTTAGAAATTCAAGATAAGGAAGGAGCAGAAAATCTTGCAGCAGATCATCTATCCAGATTAGAAAACCCACATCTCAATAGACTGAATGAATAGGAGATAAATGACTCATTCCCTGAAGAACAACTTTTTTCTATCTCCGAATCTGAAGTACCTTGGTTTACGAACATCGCGAATTATTTAGCTACTAATGTTACACCAAAAGGGTTGACACATCAGCAAAAGAAGCGATTCTTCACTGATGTGAAAAACTACTTTTGGGAAGATCCTTTTCTATTTCTTATATGTACATATCAAGTTATTAACATATGCGTCATGAAGTCAGAAGCAAGTAAGAGTTGGAACATTGCCACTCAGGACCAACTGGAGGACATTACAATGGGACTAGGACTGCAGGTATGTTTCTACTTGTGATAAATGCCAACGGATAGGTAATATCTCTAAACGTGATGAAATGCCCCAAACATACATGCTTTCATGTGAAATATTTGATGTATGGGGTATTGATTTCATTGATCCATTCCCTAGCTCATTTGGAAATAAATACATATTAGTAGCCATTGATTATATGTCTAAATGGGTGAAAGCCCAAGCCTTACCTACAAATGATGCTAGAGTAGTGGTGAAGTTCCTAAAGAAACTTTTCTCACAATTTGGAGCACCTAGAGCAATTATCAGAGATAGGGGAACCCATTTCTGTAATGCCCAACTTGATAAAACCCTTAAAAAATATAGAGTTTACATTAGAACAGATACCCCTTACCATCCTCAAACTAGTGGACAAGTTTAAGTCGTTAACCGAGAGATTAAACAGATTCTAGAAAAGAATGTAGAGTCAAATAGGAAGGCTTGGGCAAAGAAACTAGATGATCCTTTATGGGCCTATAGAACAGCCTTTAAGACTCCCAGAGGAACATCTCCTTACCGACTCGTTTATGGGAAGAGTTATCATTTACCGTTTGAATTAGAACATAAAGCATTCTGGGCTATAAAATTTCTAAACTTTGATCCCAAACTCACAGGTGAAAAGAGATTGATGCAGCTAAACGAGTTAGATGAATGGCGAGCTAATGCCTATGAGAACTCACGATTATACAAGTAACGAAGCCCCACCACGATGCTTGTTTAAGGCAAAACAAGAAATCTAAAGTTGGAGATCTTATCTTGTTATACAACTCAAGGCTGAAATTGTTTCCTGGGAAGCTTAAATCACGATGGTCAGGTCCTTTCGTAGTCCAAATAGTATTTACATATGGCACAGTAGAGGTAAGTCACCTATCGCAAGGCACTTTCAAGGTAAATGGACATTGTCTCAAACTTTATAATGGTGAGAATTTTAAAGACGATAGAGAGAAGCTACGGCTCCATGAACTTTCCTAAATATACCCCCAAGGTAGAGTCGAGCTTAGACTCTAAATAAGCACTTCTCGGGAGGCAACCCGAGCACTAACCCCACTAAATAACGTAGTTTGTTTTTCTTTTTTGTTTTACAATCTAACTGCAGGTATACTTGGCACAATAGCCTACAACACGGCCGTGCTTGAGACCGTGGTCACACCACGGGCAGGAGACATGTACGTGGCTATGGCCGTGCTAAAACAAGACAAATATTTTCCCCAAGACAGGATGACACACGGGTTACGATAAATAGCCACGGCCGTGTGAACCACACGGTTACGAGACACGGGCGTGTTCCAGACCGTGGTAAAATTACACCTTAATTTCCAAAAATATCAGCAGAGACACGGCCTATGATAAATCCCCACAACCGTGCGAGGTGGCCGTGGGAGAACACGGCTTCTAACATGGGCGTGCTTGAGACCATGCGTGAACCTGTCCAAAGATCAAAACGTTCAACGAAAACAGAATAGAACACGGTCTTATGCCACGACCGTGCTCTAAGGCCGTATGCAGTCTTGATAGATTAACACGGGTGTGTTGGATCTCCTACGACCGTGGGAGAAATGAAGGGAGCACCACATGGCCGTACGACGCAGCCGTGTGGGACACACGACCTATACACACAAGCGTGTCCATAGGCCATGTGCAATACTGACTTAAAACATCAGACCACGAGCATAAGTCATGAACACGGGCGTGTGGGACGTACCACAGGCATGGGAGAAGTGAATAAACGTACACACGACCGTGTGACGTGGCCATGCGCACCACACGGCCTCGACACACGGGCGTGTCTAAAGGCCTATGTACGAACCTGACTACGATTTCATGAAAAACACGTGTGGCCCAAAAGGGGCTTACACGACCGTGGCCCCCTTTTAATTACCCCTAACCATAACTTTTTTTTATCCCCTTTTACCATTCATCATCTTCTTCCTCCAGCCACCCTTTTTTCCCCCTTTCTTTTTCGTCATTTTTCTTTCCCTTTCCCCCCTTTCACTATTTAAACCCCTTCCCTTCACCCACAACTTCCCTTCTCCTTTCTTTCTTTCTCTCCCCTTTCTTTACCTTTCCTCCTCTCTTTCTTACAACCCCTACCCTCCGACCACCAAGTACCGCCGACAGCCACCTCCCCCTCTACTTCCCCCTTCTTCCTCACACCAATCACCCTCCATCACGCACCACTCCGACGGCCATGCCTATCTCCGCTCACCACCGTTGATTACATCTCTTCCACCCTTTTTTTATTTTATTATTATTTTTATTTTGATAGTTATTATTAATACTACTTATTCCTTTATTATTATGTTTATTATTATTTTATTCCTGATAAACCATAATTTATACATATTATTTTCCCATGCTTAACACATTTATGAATGATTTTTCCTTAGATTAGGTGAATTTGATGCTCCTAATTCTTTAATTTCATGTTTTATACTTAGGCGAGCATAAGAAAGCAAAAAGAACAAGAAACGGGCCAAAAACGGAGAAAATGAGTCGACGTGGGATAACAACACGGCCTAGACTTCCTCACACGGGTAGCACAAACACCCGTGCCATTCTAGCAGGCTCAAACACGGCCTAAAACAACCTCAACACAGGTGTGTTTATCTCTCAGCCTTGACCACGGCATGAAGTAATCGCACACGGGCGTGTCCCTGTCGAGCCCAAGTTGAGTTCTATTCGAAAAAGGGTAATTTTGAGGGTTAGAAAGCATCCTAAAGCTTATTTAAAAGACCCAAAAGGAGAAGAAGAGGGGGCACAGAGAGTTGGAAGGAAGGAATTACTCGAAGGAAGTCGATTGATCCATCTCGGAAACTGGATTCACCTCCAAGACTGAAGATCTCCCTTCAATTTCCTTCAAGAGTTTTTGGGTTTTCTTTATTTTTTTTATCATTCCTCTGAGATGTTTTCTTTTATAGTTATGAACTAATTCCCTAAATACTTAAGGGGGATGAAACCTAAGACGGATCTTGTTAATATTTTCTGAACTATATGATAAACATTTGATTTGTTCTTAATTATGACTTTAACTCTTGTTTCAATATTCTAGGATATTGATTCAAGTATTGATGTGCTTATTCGGAGGATGAATAGTCCCTGTCTAAGAGTAGATCATTCATAATTAAGCAGAGTTGCATGCAATCCTAGAGATAGGATGACATAAATCTGTCGGATTAGAGTCAAATCTAATAAGGGAATCCATAGATCGAGTTAATGCAAAACTAGGGGTTTTAATTAGAAATAGATTTCAATTAGTCCACCTAGGGTTAGACATTATTAGTCTTGATTAGGGATAAGAACATAACTTAGGGATTTCTACGGATCAATTCAAGTGAATAAATCGTCTGGTTCAGAGTCAATTAACAAGAGAAGTCTAGGTGGATTCTTCCTTGGGTGTTGTCTAAATCAACCAGTTCTCCCAAAAGTATTTCCCCAATTTACTTTCTGTGCATTCTTAGATTAGTTATTTAGTTAGATAAAACAACCTTCATTATTCTTAGGCTAGATAATAAGAAGAAAGTTAATACTAGTACTTTTAGTTCCTTTGGGTTCGATATCCAGTCTTGCTAAAACTATACTACTGTTCGATAGATGCGCTTGCCTTCATCGTGATAATAGTTAGTTTAAGTACGATCAATTATAAATTTTAAAACTTATCACGAGTGACAATCAAGTTTTTGGCACCGTTTCCGGGGAACTAAGATATTAGGAACACTCGATTTTTATTATTTTAGCCATTTACTTTTATTACAATTTAATTTTTTATATTTTCGTTACTAAATTCTCCTTTCTTGTAGGTTCTCATAGTTTATGACTAGAAGAAACTCATCTAGACTATTACTTTTTGACAGTGAGATTGATCGCACAGCTTACAGAAACCAAAGAGAAATAAGGCAAAGCTTAAGATACACAGAGGAAGAGCAAGAGGAAGATACTCCAACTACAAATGAGGAGATGGCTGAAAATTAGGAAAATTCGCTGCCTCCTGCGATTGCTGCTGACCCAGTAAATCAGAACCCTGCTCCTCGTACTATGTATGATTATGCTAAACCTACTTTAATAGGAACTGAATCGAGTATAGTTATGCCTGCTATTGCTGCAAATAATTTTGAACTGAAACCTAACACAATTCAAATGATACAACAGTTTGTTCAGTTTGATGGTTTGCAGGACGAAAACCCAAATACTCATTTAGCAATTTTTCTGGAGCTTTGCGACACATTCAAAATCAATGGCATTTCTGACGATGCCATTTGCCTTCGGATATTCTCCTTTTCACTGAGAAATAAAGCTAAACAGTGGTTGAACTCGTTACCATGAGGATCAATCACTACTTGGGAACAAATGACCGAAAAGTTCTTACTTAAATACTTTCCACCTGCTAAAATAGCTAAACTAAGGAATGATATTTCTTCTTTTATGCAGATGGATTTAGAAACACTTTATGATGCATGGGAGAGATACAAAGACCTACTACGAAGGTGCCCTCACCATGGGTTACCTCTATGGCTATAAGTTCAAACATTTTACAATGGTGTGAACCCTTCGACAAGACAGATGATTGATACAGCCGCTGGTGTAACCATCAACAACAAAACACCTAAAGTCGCTTATGAATTTATTGAGGAGATGTCACTGAATAACTATCAATGGCAAGTCATGAGGATTAAGCCAACCAAAATAGCAGGCGTTTATAACGTCGACGTGGTTAATATGTTATCAAATCAGGTGGAACTTCTAAATAAAAAGATTGATGGTTTACTTGGTTCTACGCAGGTACATCCAGTGATGAGGTGTGATTCAAATGGAGGAGGCGTGCATACAAAATATCAACCCTTCAATCCTACAGCCGAGGAGGAACAAGTCCACTACATGGGTAATAATAACTCTAGATCTCAAAATAACCCATACAGTAATACTTATAATACAGGTTGGAGGAACCACCCAAATTTCTTATGGGGTGGTCAAGGAAATCAAAGGCCACAAAGTCCTCTGGGTTTTCAACAACCACCCTATCATCAGGAGAAAAAACTGAACCTTGAGGAGATGCTAACAAAATTTATCTCGGTGTCAGAAACTCATTTCCAGAATACCGAGACAGCACTTAAAAATCAACAAGCGTCGATCCAAGGACTCGAAACTCAGATAAGCCAGCTGTCCAAATTAATTTCTAAATGACCATAAGGTAGCTTGCCAAGGATTTCTGAACCTAACCCAAGGGAACAACTCAATGCAATTAATGTTAGAAGTGAGGAAGGGTTAGTTACATCTGAATCAGAACCAAAGCAAGAAACTATGGAAAACAAAGGTAAACGTGAGGTAGGCCACAATCAGCAGAAATCGGTAACTGTAGAATATAAACCTTGTGTGCCATACCCCAATGCAACAAGGAAAGACCGCTCAAACTAACAATTTGGAAAATTCCTTAAGCTTTTAAAGAAATTACATATCAACTTACAGTTTATTGAAGCTCTCTCACATATGCCAAACGCAATGAAGTTTTTAAAGGAGCTTTTAGCAAATAAGCGGAAGTTGGATGAGGCATCACATGTGGCTTTAAACATATTTTGCTCATTCATTCTACAAAATAAGCTACCCAATAAATTAAAAGATCTAGGGAGTTTTACAATTCCTTGTTTAATTGGTAGTTTAGATGTGAACAATGCGTTGGCCGATTTAGGGGCTAGTATCAATGTCATGCCTCACAAAATGTTTAAGCAACTAGGTCTTGGGAAACCTAAACAAACTAGGATGAGCATTCAATTAGCAAATAAAACTATCAGATTTCTTAGGGGTATTGTTGAAGATGTACTCGCTAAAATTGTCAAATTTATATTTCCAGTGGATTTCGTTGTTCTAGACATAGAGGAGGATAGTAACGTTCCTTTAATTTTAGGGAGGCCCTTTTTAACAACTACTAGAACAATTATTGATGTTAGCACAGGTGAACTCACACTTCGTGTGGGAGATGAAAGAATAACCCTTCAAGCTCGCAATTCGAGCAACACATTGAAAATTGAAGGTGGTTGTATTAAACATTCTACTAAAACTGACCATATGTTGCAACCTACTTTGTAGGAAATAAGTTCGAAGGACATACATGAGCCATGTTCAAACAACAACAAAGGACCTATCCATGAAGAACGAAGGCTACAAATTGAGGAGCTAGATGAATACGGACAGATAAACTGAAAACACGCCATGATAAGCTAACTTATTCCCCAAATCAAATTAAGGTTTGAGACAAAGTACTATTAGATGCAACAGATCCTCGTATTACCACTACTAAACTGAATGGAGCAATCCCTCTTACGGTACTTAACATCTTCCCATATGATACAGTCGAGGTAACTCATTCCAAATTTAGCACGTTTAAGGTAAATATTACTCGTTTAAAACCTTATTTTGATAAAACTGATAGTAGGAATGAGGAGTGTAAACTCCTCGAACCACCATGACGCGTGAAACCTAGGTAAGTCGAGCTTAGACTATAAATAAGTGCTTCTCGGGGGGTAACCCGAGCACTAAACGGTATTAACTTCTGTAAATTCTAGTGTTTAACACCTAACTTACTAACTGAACTCTTGAATATAGGTTTTCCACAATCCACACGACCAGGCACACGGGCATGCTTTAGACCGTGTAAAAATAGGGCAAAGATTTTTCCCCAACACGGGATGCGACAAGTTACCACGGCCGTGCGAAATGGTCGTGGGTGATCCTGCCAAAACAAAACGCGCATGCGACACGCCCGTGGCTTAGAACCGTGGTTGAACCTGAGAAAGTAACACAGGCGTACGACACGCCCGTGCCTAGCACCTGTGGTCGAACCCGTCAAACTAACACGGGTGTGGACCTACACACACAGGCGTGGGAGAAGCAAACGAAGTAGGAAACGGCCGTGTGCACTAACACACCCAAGGAACATGGGCATGGACTGAATGTCAAATGCGCCAAAATTTGAAAAACGCGAAACATACGGGCAAAAATTAGGGCACATGGGCATGTCCCACGGTCGTGTGCCCTAAAATCTATAAAAACCCCTCACTATTTATCATTCCCTTCCCCCAAAATCCCTCACCCTAGTCACTGCAATTCCACACCCTTTCTGCCACGCCCGTGCGCGACCCTCAAACTCATTTTTCACGCCCAAGCTCTTCCCTTTTGCGTTTGTTTACTCTTTTCTCTTCTATTTTACTTACTTTTGATGCTTATTATCATATTAATCTCCATTTTTTTCATATTATTTCCATTTTGCTAATTATTCTATCATTTAAATTTCATTCTTAGGATATTTATCATCTATTTCATGTTGAATTAAGATATTAAGAAGCCTCATGCTATTATCATGCTCATACCCATGCCATTATCATACCCACACTCATTACCATGCTAATTGCCACAAAATCTATGCTATCAAATTGATTGTTTTTGGTTGAGTTTTGTTAAGAGTTAGTAGTTTTGGTTGAATTTGTTAGTTTAAATTCATGGTTTATTCATTTTTGAACCAGTTTACCTATTATTTTTTCCATTCATTAAGACGAAATAGTGATTCTTCTTGTAGGGATATAATGTCGACTTTATGTGGTAAAAAGGCCACAGTCCCCGCTACGAAGAAAAAGAAAGGAGCAACGTCATCCTCGGGTCCTACCGTAGAGATTCGCCACCCCTTCAGTTTCCCGTGGGACCCCAAGAAGAACTTTTCCAGATACTTCAGGCCCGACCCTTAAGTGTGGGCTGTTACATTGACTGGGCTGCACTTGAACAGGTCTAACTGGCTGACGCGACTAGAGCTCTTCTGTCAACCAATCCATGGGAACTCTTTTTTTGTGATTATCGAGCCAATGTACCTTGAGCTTACACTCGAACTTTGCTCGACTTTCCATCTTCAAGACGTCATGACCAATTTTGATGATCCTGACACAGTTCAATTTTGCCTCGGTAGTTTAGTTTGCCAGTTGAGCGTCCCAGAGTTCGGTGTTGCACTCGTCCTATACACGGAGGAGTTCATGCAGGAGAACGACCTCAACACTCTCAACTGCCATATCCATCATTATCCTTCACGATGTTGGAACGCATTAGTACCCGTTTCGGCCACCTACGACCCTAGCCACTCCAAGGCATCAGCTCTCGCCCCATCCTTGAGGTACCTACATGCTATTTTAGCTCAATCTTTGATAGGACGGTGAGAGAGCATTGGTATCGTCAACACTCACGATACTTTCTATGGTGTATGCCGCATGGGCACGTCTTTAACCTCGCCTATTTTTTCGCTGTCACCATTCGCCATCAGACGGAGCGGCATCAGAAGGGGGTCATCTTCATTGGCCCCTATGTGACTCGGACCGCTCTCGGCACTTCGCTCCTCAACACAATGCAAGACAAGCATCTTCCCTTACTCTCATTGGCCAGATGTCTCCACAAGGTATCTCGAGCATGCTAAGTATGAGGATGATCGAAAAACACCGTGGAACTTACCCTCTTCAATATCGCCTCACCCAATCAACTGAGGAGGAGGCCGCCGAGGACATTACGGATGATATCCCTTCACGACAAGAGGACCCACTGTCTCAACTACCACCGATCCATAGTCCAGTTCATGCGGTGACTTCATACTCTGACATCTCTGAGTGCCTCACTCAATTTGAGTAGTAGTGTTTTTAGCGCTTTGATAACATTGAAGCTACTCTACAGCAGATCTGTCAGCACCTCCACATTTCATCGCCACCACCACCTCGCGAACCATCCGGTGGTGATAATGTTTAAAGATTTTCTTCTTATTTTATTTTATTTTTATTTTTATATTTCTTATTGTTCTTATTACCTTTTGATACTATTTTATTTTTAGGATTTATAAGATACTATTTTATTTTTAGGATTTATAAACAATCTTTAATTTCGGCTATTTCATTACAAGCAATTATTCTTCTTCATATTCCCTAAAGAGTTCCTATTTTTTATCACAGTTATAAAGAACTCCAAAGCTTACAATTACTTAGGAACTTGAAACTCCACTGGAAAGGGTCCTCCACGACTACCATGCCCTGCTCAACCACGACCATAGCTGCCACGAGATATAATATTCCTGTGGCGCAGCACTTGTGGAACCCAACCTCTACCACCACTGGAGTATTCTCCTCCACTCTACATAACTCCAACTTAAGGAGCTCATTCATTTAACATTCAGGAAGTTTAAATTCTCTCCCTATCTTATGATCTTATATCTATATTTTCCACTAACTTTAACTTTGTACATTGAGGGCAATGTACATCTTAAATGTGGAGGTGTAACGCCCTAATTTTTTAGACTTCTGTGAATTTTGGCGAATTTTAGAATTTCTGTGTTTTGACTGCTTGGTATAGGTCTGAGTATGTTAGTGGGCCTCTAGAAGGCCCAAGTCTAAGTTAAAATCTAGTAGTTTTAACTAATTTTAATTCTAAAGGGAAAATGAATTCTAGTATATTGGGCTTTTAAAATTTCATGGGTGAAATAAGCCACAAGAAGGCCTGTGAGAAAGTGGCATGTGACGCCACTAGGGTGCTAAAAAAGTGGCGTGTGGATGATTAGCGGGAGCTAAGGTTCAAGTCACAAGGTAAGCAAATTATAGTATTATTTTTGTGAACAGAAAGGGGATGTGATGAAACTCAAGTGAAACTCTGTTAGGAAGAGTTTGAGCTGTTCAGGAGATTGAGTAAGGAGGGGATAAGGGAGAAGATTTAGGAGCTGATTAAGGAGTGTGGTATCGGCCGGCCAAGGGTTTCTAGTATAGGGAAAATTCAACTAGGAAGGGGGAATTTCGGCATTTGGGTAGTGTGGTTCCTGACAATTCTTTTCTTTCTTCTCTTCTCCTCTCTTCTTCTATTTTCTCTTCTTCTTCTTTTTCCTCTCTACCTGAACCATCCCTACCATTCTACTCATCCATTCCCAATCTCTCTAAACCTCTATAACCGATTGCCATAAAAGCCGAATTCCCGAAAACTTATTTTTTGTCGATTTCTTTTAGCTAAACCCTCCTATCTTCTTCATCTTTTTGGCTGATTCTCTCATCCTCTAAACCCCAACTTCTTTTGACAAAATCATTGCTAAACCCCCATATCTAATCATCTTTTTCTTGACAGTTTCAAAAAGCTGAAAACACCATAGTCTTAGGGGCATATAGCCGAATCTTTAGATCTCTAAGATTCAATTTCTGCTAGTGTTTGAGGGTTAGATATGCATCAGAACTGAATAGGAATTGAAGTGGAATCGTGTTGGCTGAAAGAATCGATGGCCAGTTCTCAGATCTATTCTTTTCGGGATTTAGAAAAGCCAAAATCCTTAAAGGCATAGGGAGGCTGTCGATTGGAGCTTAAGGCTCTAAAGGGTTGTAACAATTGATTTGTTTTGGTCTTAGTGTGATCTAGAGGCTGTTGATCAAAGGCTTGGACAAGCGGAACGACTAGATCTAAACATAGTCGCTAGTTTCGGTAAAGGTAGGATCGCTAGTGCCTAAAGTATTAATGGCCGATCTTTGGTAAGGGGTTTTTATATATAAGTTGCTATTGGATTCATAGTTAACTTATTAGTAATTGACTGTAAGCCACTCATGTGTGGAACTCACAATCGCTTTCGTCAAAACAGTGTGTGTAACTCGACACCCTCATAGAGAGTAGATCTAAGAAAATCGAAAAGCCAAAATGCCAAATAGTCGGTATTTTGTGAACTTGCGAGTGTGCAAATGCTCGTGAGATAGATTGATTAACAATTACGGTAATCAAAGTGATAAGACTGCTGTACACGCGATTTCGTGCACTTCGATATATTTGGGCTTAATGGGCCAAAATTAGGATAATAGGCCAACGGGCCCAATTCGGTAAGAACACTCAGTAAGTGTTTCTGTTAGTATGTAAATGGCTGAAATATGCATGAAAACCCTAAAATAGTTAAATTACTAGAATACCCCTAAGTATGAAAATTACCATTATACCCCTAGGTGCAAAATGACCATTATACCCCTAGGGTTAATTTTTGACTAAAATGCATGATGATCTGATTCTGTGTGTTGTAAGCCATGGCTTGTATATCTGTTGCATGGGGACATGGGTTATATTTATGGAGGAAGCGTCTGGTGGCTATGCCACAATTATCTGATCTGGTGGCTCTGCCACAATTATCTGTTCTGGTAGCTCTGCCACGATTATCTGTATCTGGTGACTCTGTCACATTATCTATTTCTGGCAGCCATGCTACAAATTCTATGGCGTGTAGTGATTGGGTGGGTTGAGTAGTCTCCCCACATGGTGTAAGGTTGGTACGGGGGTGCATATGGTTGGATATGGGTTGGGTTCTGCATATATATATGAAATATCCATTCTGCTTCATTCATGCCCCTATGGGCTTCATTCTGAACTCTGTTTTGGGTTAAGGCCCAACTTGATCTATTTCCGTGGTTTGAGCTGAATTAGACTATGGTTGGGTTATTTTACACACCGAGTTTCCAGACTCACCCCTTATTTTCATCCACGCAAGTAATCTCCAACCATCGAGGGCTTGGTGCTGTGAGGGATTCGGAGTGGCCACACGTTCTGCATATTTGATTTTCTTCTAGTGAATTGGACATCTTTTCATTTACTTTTATGGTTTGGGTTTTAAGTTGTAATAAGGCCGCTTGAATTATTTTTAATTGTTTTAATATGATTTGCTAGAATAGATATGATATTATCTTAATCGTTGAAATTGAATGGCTTAAAGGCGCGTTTTCAAAAATAGTACTTGATTTCAAAATATCACGACAACAAAGCAAAACTTTCACAACGGAAACATTTTCTAAAATTAATAACCTTTTAAATGGACTTAAACGAAATGGTTTTCTAAGAACATTCACTAAGTTAAGGTGTGGCAATGGTGGTGTGCATGTCTAGGATTGGATCTGAAAGGAGCTTGGTACTTAAGCAGTCTGATGGACTCACCTCCTCTTTTCTGGCATC
This sequence comes from Gossypium anomalum, assembly GCA_025698475.1. Lineage (NCBI taxonomy): Eukaryota > Viridiplantae > Streptophyta > Magnoliopsida > Malvales > Malvaceae > Gossypium > Gossypium anomalum. The sequence continues at coordinate 75,216,997 of CM046961.1, forward strand.
CTACCTGGTGCACAGCTTCCATTCACTTTTAACCTATGATGAAGTTATCCTTTAAACAATAAGAAAGTTTTTGATTAAAAATATAGAAATATTTTTAATGCTTCGATGTGGCACGTCAGATTCGGTCATAACGTCTTGGCCGGGTTTGAGGTGTTACGTTTAGTGGTATCAGAGCCCGGTTGCAACAACTCGGCTGTGGATCGAGTTCGAAAGCTTTTCGAAAAATTTTGTTAAACTTAGGCCCAAAAAGGGTATTTTGGAAACGATGTTGGAAAGCTCTTTTCAAAGATTTTTTACAAGGTATACATGTTTTAAGGTTAAATCTTAAAATGGTTTAAGTTTTTCTAGGTTTCTAAAATTTGATAACTGAAAAAGTGGCATACTGAATCTCCGGCCCAAGTCTGCAAGTATCATTCTAAACTTTTCCGAATGTTTTTCTGAATTATCTGTCTGTACTAAAACCCTATTAGGATAATCTAGTAGGATGGTATTGAAACTATAGGAAATTTTGGTAATAGACTGAGACTGTAGCTAGACTTCAATTCTGGGGAAAACAAACTCTGAATTACTGTCTATTCATAAAACATCTGTAATAAACACTGAAATATTTAATTGATGCATAAAATTCGTAATCAGATAATACGATATGAGTGCAAGAGCAGCTCGTGGGAGAGGCCGGGGACATGACCGAGGTAGTGCTCGAGCAGGAACTTCGTCTTCAGGGCATATGCCGATGGTAGATGCACCGGTACCACCGACAACGAAAGTGGAGTCTCATGATCGTGGTGCCGGGGATGACGCCTTGTCTCAGGCAGTGCTTCGTGTTTTGGAAAGGGTTTCCGGGGCGAGTAGGGGTAATAGAATTTGAGGATCTATTTCTAAGCGACTCTGGGCTAACGGAGCGGAGATCTTTAGGGGTGTATCTGGTGTAGCCCTGAATGTGGCATAATATTGGTTGGAGGCCACGGAACAAATTATGGATGACTTAGACTGCTCCGTGGAGTAGAAGCTGAAGGGAGCCGTATCGTTGCTACGAGATGAGGCTTATCAGTGGTGGCTCACTGTGAGAGATGGGACCCCAGCTGACAGGGTAACTTGGGAGCTGTTTAAGACAGTCTTCAAAGGGAAATATGTTGGGGCGAGTTATGTGGACGCCCGCAGGAAGGAATTCTTGAATCTGGTGCAAGGGGGTAAAATAGTTGCTGAATACGAGGCTGAGTTTTTGAGGCTGAGCCGGTATGCTGTGGGAATAGTCGCTACAGAGTATGAGCGTAGTGTGTGCTTTGAGGATGGTCTTAAAGATGAACTTAGGGTGTTGATTGCTCTGCAGAGGGAGCGTGACTTTGTGGTTTTGGTGGAGAAAGCTAAGATAGCTGAAGAAGTGAAGCGTGCTGAGAGGCAGAATCATGAGAAGGGTCGGAACCATTTTCGGAGGGATTCAAGACCTTCGGGTGGTGCAAATAGGAATGTCAAGAGAGCAAGAGTGGAGGAGCCAGTTCGAGCAGTTCCGATGAACATTGTTAAACCACCAATCTGTAGAGACTGTAGTAAGGTACATCTGGACGAGTGTAGGAAACGTTCCAGTGTTTGTTTTCAGTGCGGATCTATGGAGCATAGAGTCAGAGACTGTCCTCAGAAAACAGATCTAGTTCAAATTGCTGAACAGAGGGTTGCTCAACCAGTGAGAGGTGGACCACAACCATCGAGAGGACGTGGACAAGGTAGGGGCGGTAATGGAAATGGTCGAGGTCGAGGGGCACCTGGCAGGGGTACCGAAAATGCTGAGGCTCGACAGCCAGCGTTGGTGTATGCATCTCGTCATCGAGAGGAGGGCGATGCACCCGACATCATAACTTGTACGTTCTTGGTTTCTAGCATGCCGTATACTACCTTGGTTGATATTGGATCTACTAATTCGTATGTTGCATGTGCCATATCTGGGTCGGTGGGTGTGCACTCTGAGAAGATTGTGACTGGGGTATCTGTACTAAGTCCTTTGGGTCACTCGGTTAGGGTAGATAAACTGTATAGGGATGTGCCCTTAGAAACTCAAGGTAGTATTTTCTCGGAGAGACTTGATAGAGTTACCGTTTGGAGAATTCGACCTCATTCTGGGAATGGACTGGCTTGTTAAGCATAGGGTGACTCTGGATTGTGCTGCTAAACGAATGGTGTTGAGGACCACGTAGGGAGAGGAGGTTAGGGTGATAGGTGAGCGAAGGGATTATTTGTCCAATGTGGTGTCGGTATTGAGAGCCAAAAAGTGGATTCGTAAAGTTTGTGAGGTCTATTTGGCATTCGTAAGTCAGTTGAAAGCTGAAGGACTGACAGCGGATAAGGTTAGGACCATTAAGGAGTTCCAAGATGCTTTTCCTGAGGAGCTTCCAGGATTAACTTCGAATTGAGAAGTCGAGTTTGGAATTGACTTGGTGCCTGGAACGACACCAGTGTCCATCGCACCGTATAGGATGGCACATAAGGAGTTAGTGGAGTTAAAAGCACAAATTCAAGAGTTGTTGGAAGGGGGCTTTATTAGGCCAAGTGTGTCTCCATGGGGAGCACCGGTGCTGTTCGTGAAAAAGAAGGATGGGACGATGCGGATGTGTATTGATTATCGGCAGTTGAACAAACTAACGAAGAATAAGTACCCTCTACCAAGAATTGATGATCTGTTTGACCAATTTAGAGGAGCTTCTATATTTTCCAAGATCGATCTTCGATCTGGATATCATCAGTTAAGGGTCAAAGAGGCAGATATTCATAAGACGGTATTCAGGACTCGTTATGGTCATTATGAGTTTTTAGTTATGCCATTTGGACTGACGAATGCTCCTGCAGCATTCACGGATCTAATGAATCGGGTATTCCAGCCATTTTTGGATCGATTCGTAGTCGTCTTTATTGACGATATTCTGGTATATTCTGAAACTGAAACGAAACATGATGAGCATCTCTGCATTGTACTGCAAGTGTTAAGGGGGAAGGAAATTTATGCAAAATTCAGCAAGTGTGAATCCTGGTTGAGGGAGGTAACCTTCTTAGGACATGTTGTCTCTGCTGAGGGGATTAAGGTGGACCCTCGAAAGATTGAAGCAATTTTGGAATGGACGCCACCTAGGTCGGTGTCAGAAATTCAGAGTTTCCTAGGGTTGGCGAGATACTACAAAAGGTTTGTGGAAGGTTTTCTGTGATGGCAGCACCTTTGACAAAACTTATAAGAAAAGGAGTACCGTTTGTTTAGACTGAGAAGCAGCAGGAAGCTTTTGAGAAGTTTAAGAAAGTTCTTACTGAAGCACCTGTATTAATTCAACTGGAGTCTGGGAAGGATTTTACTGTGTATAGTGACACATCACATGTGGGTTTGGGCTGTGTGTTGATGCAAGAGGGTAAGGTGGTTACTTATGCATCCCGACAGCTTAAGCCTCACGAAGGAAACTATCCTACTCACGATTTGGAATTGGCAGGGGTAATCTTTGCACTTAAGATTTGGAGACACTACTTTTATAGAGAGAAGTGTGTTATATACACAGACCATAAGAGTCTCAAGTATTTGCTGACTCAGAAGGAGCTGAATCTTAGGCAAAGGAGATTGATAGAGTTGCTTAAGGATTATGACTGTTCGATTGAGTATCACCCATGCAAGGCTAATATGGTAGCCGATGCTCGAGCCAGAGTCAGATTCGATCTGAGCAATGTTTGCTCGTCTGAATCTGTATGAAGATGGCAGTCTGTTGGCTGAGTTGCAAGTAAGGCCAACCTGGCTGGATCAGATTAAGGAAAAGCAGTTGAGGGATGAGTCTTTGGTTGCTCGTTTCCAGCAAGTTAAGAAAGGGTAAACTTCTAAGTTTGGGTTGAATAGTGATGGAGTTCTGTGTTTCCAAGGGAGAATTTGCATTCCGAAGGACTTTGACTTAAGGCAGTCAATATTGAAGGATGCTCATGGTGTAACGCCCCAAGCCCGAGACCGTTACCGGGGTTGAAAACGAGGTATTTACGGACTTACTTCATTGACTTACACGGTTCATTTTTAAAGTTTCAGACATGCTGGCTAACTGCATCACGGCCACTTTAAAAATCATATCTCGAGTTCCGAAGCTTGAAAACTGAATCCGTAAATTTTCCCTGAAACTAGACTCATATATCTATCTACACATTTTTTTCTACAATTTTTGATCAGGCCAAACGGTACAGTTTATTAGATTAAGTCTCCCCTGTTACAGGGTTCGACCACACAGACCTTCATGCATTGTAACTTAGGTATCTTCCTATACAGGGCTTCAAATCTTATGCCGTTTGTTTCTAAAGAAACTAGACTCAACAAGGAATCTGTACATATGGGGCATGACTTCTAATTATCTCTGGTTAATTTATAGCAAATTTTCAAAGTCAGAACAGGGGATCCAGAAATCGCTCTGGCCCTGTTTCATGAAAACCTAAATATCTCTTAACATCTGACTCATTTGGCTGTTTCGTTTCTTCCATATGAAAGTAGATTCATCAAGGTTCGATTACATAATTTATTCACTAATTAACTCCATTCTTACAAATTTTAGCGATTTTTCAAATTTACCCCATTGATGCTGTCAACATCTGACTTTAGGGTAGACTTTACCTATTGCCTAGTTTCCATGATTTAATTAATCCTATAGCATACATAGCACAATTTATGATTGTGATTAACCATCCCAATGGTCAATCATTGCCAAACATATCCGTACTTCTCGATAACCATATACATACACGATGATTATAATATTATGATTCAAATATAAACACAAGCCATTTTTGCATGGCTAACCAAATTTATACAATTCCAAAAGGTGCATGACCATTATCAAAAAGGTAGTCCTATACATGCCATTTCAAAGTTCAACCAAAAAATGTACCAAAAGGAGCGTTGATAGTGTGGGTGACTTCGATCACGATAATCCCGAATTCGATAACTCGACGAACCAAAATCTATAAAACAAAAATCAAAGAAACGGAGTAAGCGTTTAATGCTTAGTAAGATTGAGTAGTGAAATTGTGCATAATCAAAACATAGCATTCATATGACTAAACAAATAATCTCATACTCACATATCCTCAAAATCATACCTACTTCACATTTCTATTCCTTATATTCATGCATAAGAAAATCAAATTAACTAAAAGCCTAAGTCGATTAATTGATGGAGCGAATCTTTGTTTTTTTTTTTTTTAACTAATTAACTATTTCGATGCATATTCAAAACATACCTCATCCATTGGGACTTTTCGAGTGTATTAATTGAACTATTACAGCAAAACCATTCATTCCTCAAACCAAGTACCTTCGGATTTGACTCGACATAGCTACGTTGCTCAAATGCCTTCGGACTTAACCAGCTTATGGTAACTCGCACAAATGCCTTCTGGACTCAAATGGATATGGTAACTCTTACAAAATGTCGCTGATTTAGCCCGGATGTGGTAGCTCGCATAAATGCCTTCTGGACTCAGCCCGATATGGTATCTCGCACAATTGCCTTCGGGCTCAAATTTGTTATCATCGAATATCCATGCACATAGAAATAAATCATGACATATCTATATTTCGATTTCATAATTAGAATTCCAACACAAATCGCTTATCAAGCAATATCATTTTCGGTTCCTTAACTATATACTAGAGCATGACTTTGATTTACTTAAAACATGATCTAACTGAATCGTAACCTAAGCTCCATTACTCAAAGACTTACCTCGGATGTTGTCGAACGACTTCGATGGCTATTCGACCACCTTTTCTTTTCCTTTATCTGGATTTAGCTCCCTTTGCTCTTGAGCTTAATTTAAAACAAATAAATTTATTTAATTATTTTTCGTTTGGGTAATCCCATTCAATATATATATGTCATACAATTTAAGTACAATGATCTTACTCAATACTATATAAACATCATGCATTATCGAATTTCATCATCACTATCTAACTTCATATAGAAACTCATGTCATCCTAGGTTGGTACACAAGTCAAATGCATCATTTAAATTGTCAAGGTCCACAATTTAGTTATATTTCTCTATCATAGTTTCTTCACTTAAATCAATTTAGCAAGCCCATAGTCTTTGGCCGAATGCTTACATGGTTAAGTTAATAACTTAATGTTCCATTTTCAAAAGCTAATATGTCATTATAAAACCTAATACACATGCATACATATCCATAAGCTCATGAATCAAAATATAATTTCATATACATATACAAACTATGTGGCCGAATAAACAATGTCATATATATACATTACTACATCTCTACCGGTCACGTTTACTTCTACCTAAATCGAATAACTTGCACCTAAGGTCCTTGGTCGAACCTCACTAAAACAAGTCATCCAAAGACTTAGTGTTTATCTTGTGTATCAGCTCATTTACCTTCCAAAAAATCACAAAAAACATCAAACCCTTAGTGCTCATGTACAAGGCCGAATCTTAACATGATCCAACCCCCAACCCATTCCTTTCAATCATTCATACGGCATTAGTTTTATTCTTTGGACAATTCAAAGCTTGGCCATTGTACTCTCAAACATTAAAATGATAAATTGACTACTTAAACCTTTCTCTCTTCAACAAATTTTTTTTTTCTTTAAACATGTAAATTACTCAACCCAATCACATTCAAATTCGGCTTTAGTACAATAAATAGGTAATCGTTTCTTTTCCTATGGTACCCAATGCTCATATATGATCTTTTGCATAAATCAAACACTCCTCTACCATTATTGATCTAAATTTAACATGAATAACCACCATTTCACCTATTAGGCATCATAGCCGAAAGTCATTATCAATTTCCACAATCAAAATTCAACATGGTTCCCTAATATAACTTAGCATTTCATTCAAGCTTAACCTTAACTTTAAAGAAAAAAATAAACTAAATTCTTACCTTAATTTAGCTTAGCACAACCGAATGCTCTTCTCCCCCCTTTTCTTCTTCACATTCGGCCAACAAGGAAGAACACACCACTTTGTTTTTTTCACCCTTCAATTTCCTTATTACCCAATATCTCTTTTTTTTTTTTCATTATTATTTTATAATATAGAAAGCTACTAGCTAGTAAATAAATACATATTATATGCATATAATCCATCATGGCCGGCCACTACTCACAATAGTGGAAATTTGACATGCAAAGCCTTTGTTTTTTTGTAACTTGAACTAATAGGTCCTTTTAGATTAACCTAGCATATTTCAAAAGTGTCACTCAATAGTCCTATTAACTAAATTCACATTCAATTGACTAAATCGAAACTTAAACTTTCACACATTCAAAATTCACATATTTTAGATAGTAAATATTATATTCAAATAATTCGGTGATTTCGGTTTAGCGGTCCCAAACCGCTTCCGACTAGGGTCACTTTAGGTCATCACAACTCTTCCCCACTTAAGAAATTTTCGTCCCCAAAATCTTACCTGAAAATAGGTTTGGGTATCGCTCTTTCATAGAGTTCTCTGGTTCCCAAGTAGCTTCTTCCATCCCGTGTTTGAGCCATAACACTTTTACTAACGGAACCCTTTTGTTTCGCAACTCACTACTTCACGAGCTAGGATACGAATCGGTTCTTCTTCATAACTCATATCGGATTGAATTTCAACCTCGATGTATTAATTACTTGTGATGGATCGGATCTATAACGTCAAGCATCGAAACATGAAAGACGCGTTGTGAATCTTTTCAAGTTCGGGAGGCAAAATCAATCTATACGCAATCGACCAATTAGTTCGGATACTTCATATGGCCCTATGAACCTCGGACTCGGTTTGCCTTTACGGCCAAATCTAAGTATCTTTTTCCAAGGTGAAACTTTAAGAAACACTTTGTCTCCCACCGATACTCAATGTGTTTTCGTTTCAAATCCGCTGCACGACTTTTGCGATCCCAGGCGGCCTTTAGACTTTCACGGATTACTTTTACTTTCTGTTCAAAGATCTTTAATCAAGTCAACTCCAAAATTTTTCTTTCACCGAAGTTCATCCAAAACAATGGCGCATTTACATTTACGCGCGTATAAAGCCTCGTAAGGTGCCATTTTAATACTCGATTGAAAACTATTGTTATAAGCGAATTCAATCAAAGGTAAATACCGCTCCCATGAACCACTAAACTCGAGGATGCAACATCTCAACATATCCTCAAGAATCTGAATTATCCACTCAGATTGACTATCAGTTTGTGGATGAAAAGCGGTGCTGAAATGCAACTTGGTACCCAAAGCTTCTTGTAATTTCTTCCAAAATCGCGAGGTGAATCTCGGATCTCTATCCGACACAATAGAAATCGGTACCCCATGTAATCTCACAATCTGAGAAACGTACAATTCAGCTAATTTATTCAATGAAAAATTCGTACGTACGGGGATAAAATGAGCCGATTTAGTCCGTCTATCAACAACAACCCAAATTGCATCTTTCTTACTTGTAGACAATGGCAACCCAGACACAAAATCCATCGTGACTCGATCCCACTTCCATTCGTATCATGATCGGTCAAGTAAACCCAGAGGCACTTGATGTTCCGCCTTCACTTGCCGACATACTAAACACTTCAAACAAAATCGAAATGTCTCGTTTCATACCATGCCACCAAAACGACGCCTCGGATCGTTGTACATTTTCAGACGCCCGTGAATTGACATTCGGCTACAATGAGCTTCGTTCGTAATCATCGAAATAAGTTCTAAATTTCTTGGAACACATAACCGACTTCGAACCTCAAACAATCGCATCATCAATTTGAAACTCGATTCCATATTCGAACACATTCATTTCGCTTTTGCAACCAATTCTTCATCGACTTTCTAAGCTTCACGAATTTGATGCATCAACACCGGTTGGCCTTTAATTCCGCCACTAACACATTGTCGGATAGAATGCATAAGTGTACATTCATCGCTCATAAAGCAAATAGTGATTTACGACTTAAAGCATCCGCAACTACATTAGCCTTTCCCGTGATAGTCAATGACAAGTTCATAATCTTTTAACAACTCGAGCCAACGCTTTTGTCGTAGATTTAAGTCTCTTTGGGTCATCAAATATTTGAGACTTTTATGATCCGAAAACACATAGCACTTCTCACCAAATAAGTAATGTCGCCATATTTTCAAAGCAAATACAATGGCAAATAATTCGAGATCGTGGGTCGGATAATTTTTTCATGTGGCTTTAATTGTCTCGATGCATACGCCACAACTCGACCTTCTTGCATCAATACACAACCCAACCCAAGTAGGCGAGCATCACTATAAATGACAAATTCTTTGCCTGATTCTCGCCGCACTAAAATTGAGCTTCACCAAATAAGTTTTCATTGATCAAAACTTTTCTCGACATTTTTCCGTCCATTCGAACTTAACATCCTTTTGAAGTAGCTTCATTGGCGTGGCTATCATCGAGAAACCTTTTACAAATCTTCTAGAGTAACCTGCAAGTCCCAAAAAGCTCCAACCTCGCAATATTTCTCGAGGTTTCCAGCTAAGTATGGCTGAAATTTTGTTCTGATCAACTCGAATACCGATCACGAATACCACATGACCCAAAAAGCTAACCTCTCTTAACTGAACTCACACTTACCGAACTTAGCATATAACCGCTTATCCCGTAAAATTCGCAACACTAATCTCGTGTGCTCGGTGATGTTCGGTCTCATCTCTTGAATAGACCAAGATATCATCAATAAACATGACTACAAACCGGTCCAAATATTGTCTGAAGATTCGATTCATCAAATCCATAAATACCGCAGGGGCATTAGTGAGCCCAAACGGCATCACTAAGAACTCATAGTGGCCGATCTCGCTCCGGCGCGCTTTTAGGTATATCTGAATCTTGAACTCGCAGCTGATAATAACCCGATCTCAAATCTATCTTTGAAAACACCGAGGCTCCCTTCAGTTGATCAAACAAATCATCAATACGCGGTAACGGATATTTATTCTTTATCGTCACTTTATTCAGCTGACGATAGTCAATGCACAACCTCATGGTTCTGTCCTTCTTTTTCACAAACAAAACTGGCGCACCCCAAGGTGAGAAACTTGGTCGAGCGAAACCCTTATCCGTGAACTCTTGCAACTAAGCTTTCAATTCCTTTAATTCCGTTGGTGCTATACGATATGGAGCTATCGAGATCGGTGTAGTCTCAGGTACAAGCTCGATGCCAAACTCTACCTCCCGAATAGGTGGTAAACCGTAATTCTTCGGAAAAACATCGTGGTATTCACAAACCACCGTACAGATTCAGCTTCTTCTAACACTTTGTCCTCCAAGACATACGCAAGGTATGTTTCACACCCTTTCTTACACATTTCGAGCCAAAGATCGACGATATTACATTGGCAACCTATTCGAGCCGGTGAGACTCGACTCGGATTATCTCGTTATTTACACATCTCAAATCGATGGTTTTTCTTTTGCAATTTACAATTGCATCATGTACTGATCAACCAATCCATACCGAGGATAACATCAAATTCGTCAAACGGTAAAAGCATCAAATCACCTTAAAATAGAAACTTGATTACTAGAGGACATTTCTTGCACACTTTGTCGACAAGCACGTAACGACCCAAGGGATTTGACACCCAAATTACAAACTCGTGAGACTCAACGGTAGAGTCTTATCGATGCTAAGGTTTCACATACATATGAATGAGTAGAACCAGTGGTCTATCAAAGCAATCACATCAAGTATCAAAGAGAGTAAAAGTACCCGTAATAACATCCGCGAAGAGGCATCCTCGCGTGCGCCAGTATAGCATAAGCTCTAGCCGAGCACGAGCCTCGATCTGGTTGTAACATCTCTAGATCCTCTCTCGACCTCCGCTAGCATTCCCGCATTTCTAGATGGTCTACCTCGGCGATGAGTAGCACCTGTTTCCCACTCGATTTACATTCTGCTTCGATACGCTCTGGACAATCCTTGATAAAGTGGTCACCGATCCACACTTATAGCAGAGAGTGGTCATGGAATCTACAACTCCCCGAATGCCATTTACCACAATGCTGACACTCTGACCTGTCCCGTCGATCATTTCCTACACTGGCAACCGAAGTGACTCGTGTACTCACAGGAGGTCGATCGCGATCTCGCCTTGAAAAACCCGAAGTGTCTTTGGATCGGCCGAATCATCTCTAAATTTCTTCGATGATCATGAAAGGAAAGGGCTTCCGATGATCTCTTACGAAACTCTTTGGCTCCCATTTCAGCTTTTTCTTTTCTCCTTACGAGCTCTTCGGCTTTGCAAGCTCGCTCGGCAAGTACTACAAACTCTCTAATCTCTAAAATGCCAACATACAATTTTATATCTTCATTCAAACCATCTTCAAAGCGTTTGCACATTATAGCTTCTAAAGAAACGCATTCTCGAGCGCATCTGGCTAAGCCTCACAAACTTTCGCTCATAATCGATGAACTGTCATGGAACCTTGTTTAAGTTCAAGAAATTCCTTCGTTTTTGATCAATAAATCTCTGGTGATATACTTTTTCCAAACTCGGTTTGAAAAAACTCCCAAGTTACCCGCTCTTTAGGCACAACAGAATCAACGTATTCCACCAATAGTAGGCGTAATCACGTAACAAAGAGATAGTACACTTGGGCATTCCTCGGGTGTGCAAGATAGCTCATCAAGTACCGGATAGTGTTGTTTAACCAAAATTCAGCTTGCTCGGCATCATCATTGTCCGTAGCTTTAAATTCGTAGCCCGTGCTTTGGATTCTCATCAACTAGGGGCTTGTTTAACCTCATCTGGTCAATTACCGGAGGTACCGCAGGTGCAGGAGAGGTATTAGTCGGGAGTGGGGGTTGTGGAACAGCCGTATTAGTTCGAATGTATTGGTTAAACCAATCATTCATCACATTATAAAAGGCTTGTCTAGCCTCATCGTTTTGATTGCTCGCAACAGGTTGAGAGTCCATCGGCGTTGTCCTATGCGCGGGAGCAGGCGCTACACTCTCCACATCGTCAGCTACCGCTCGATTGGGATCGGGATCAATTACTAACATAAACACACATTTAAACTGTCAGAAATCACCACACTATCAAATAATCACATAATGGCATGTATAGCTAGACCCAAACGTATCACGATAGTCCTAGAATCGGCTAAACCATAGCTCTGATACCAATATAATTATAACGCCCCAAGCCCGAGACCGTTACCGGGGTTGAAAACGAGGTATTTACGGACTTACTTCATTGGCTTACACTTGTTCATTTTTAAAGTTTCGGACATGTTTGCAGCTAATCGCATCACGGCCACTTTAAAAATCATATCTCGAGTTCCGAAGCTTGAAAACTTAATCCATAAATTTTCCCTGAAACTAGACTCATATATCTATCTACACATTTTTTTCTAGAATTTTTGATCAGGCCAAACGGTACAGGTTATTGGAATAAGTCTCCCCTGTTACAGGGTTTGACCACACAGACCTTCATGAATTGCAACTTAGGTATCTTCCTATACAGGGCTTCAACTCTTATGCCTTTTGTTTCTAAAGAAACTAGACTCAACAAGGAATCTGTACATATGAAGCATGACTTCTAATTATCTCTGGTTAATTTATAGCAAATTTTCAAAGTCAGAACAGGGGATCCAGAAATCGCTCTGCCCCTGTTTCATGAAAACCTAAATATCTCTTAACATCTGACTCATTTGGCCGTTTCGTTTCTTCCATATGAAAGTAGATTCATCAAGGTTCGATTACATAATTTATTCACTAATTAACTCCATTCTTACAAATTTTAGCGATTTTTCAAATTTACCCCATTGATGCTGTCAACATCTGACTTTAGGGTAGACTTTACCTATTGCCTAGTTTCCATGATTTAACTAATCCTATAGCATACATAGCACAATTTATGATTGTGATTAACCATCCCAATGGTCAATCATTACCAAACATATCTGTACTTCTCGATAACCATATACATACACGATGATTATAATATTATGATTCAAATATAAACACAAGCCATTTTCGCATGGCTAACCAAATTTATACAATTCCAAAAGGTGCATGACCATTATCAAAAGGGTAGTCCTATACATGCCATTTCAAAGTTCAACCAAAAAATGTACCAAAAAGGAGCATTGATAGTGTGGGTGACTTCGATCACGATAATCCCGAATTCAATAATCGACGAACCAAAATCTATAAAACAAAAATCAAAGAAACGGAGTAAGCGTTTAATGCTTAGTAAGATTGAGTAGTGAAATTGTGCATAATCAAAACATAGCATTCATATGACTAAACAAATAATCTCATACTCACATATCCTCAAAATCATACCTACTTCACATTTCTATTCCTTATATTCATGCATAAGAAAATCAAATTAACTAAAAGCCGGAAGCTGATTAATTGATGGAGCGAATCGTTGTTTTTTTTTTTTGACTGGAATTAACTATTTCGATGCATATTCAAAACATACCTCATCCATTGGGACTTTTCGAGTGTATTAATTGAACTATTACAGCAAAACCATTCATTCCTCAAACCAAGTACCTTCGGGATTTGACCGGACATAGCTACGTGCTCAAATGCCTTCGGGACTTAACCCAGCTTATGGTAACTCGCACAAATGCCTTCGGACTCAAAATGATATGGTAACTCTTACAAAATGTCGCTTGATTTAGCCCGGATGTGGTAGCTCGCATAAATGCCTTCGGGACTCAGCCCGGATATGGTATCTCGCACAATTGCCTTCTGTGGCTCAAATTCGGTTATCATCGAAATATCCATGCACATAGAAATAAATCACGACATATCTATATTTCGATTTCATAATTAGAATTCCAACACAAATCGCTTATCAAGCAATATCATTTTCGGTTCCTTAACTATATACTAGAGCATGACTTTGCTTTACTTAAAACATGATCTAATTGAATCGTAACCTAAGCTCCATTACTCAAAGACTTACCTCGGATGTTGTCGAACGACTTCGATGGCTATTCGACCACCTTTTCTTTTCCTTTATCTGGATTTAGCTCCCTTTGCTCTTGAGCTTAATTTAAAACAAATAAATTTATTTAATTATTTTTCGTTTGGGTAATCCCATTCAATATATATATGTCATACAATTTAAGTACAATGATCTTACTCAATACTATATAAACATCATGCATTATCGAATTTCATCATCACTATCTAACTTCATATAGAAACTCATATCATCCTAGGTTGGTACACAAGTCAAATGCATCATTTAAATTGTCAAGGTCCACAATTTAGTTATATTTCTCTATCATAGTTTCTTCACTTAAATCAATTTAGCAAGCCCATAGTCTTTGGCCGAATGCTTACATGGTTAAGTTAATAACTTAATGTTCCATTTTCAAAAGCTAATATGTCATTATAAAACCTAATACACATGCATACATATCCATAAGCTCATGAATCAAAATATAATTTCATATACATATACAAACTATGTGGCCGAATAAACAATGTCATATATATACATTACTACATCTCTACCGGTCACGTTTACTTCTACCTAAACCGAATAACTTGCACCTAAGGTCCTTGGTTGAACCTCACTAAAACAAGTCATCCAAAGACTTAGTGTTTATCTTGTGTATCACCTCATTTACCTTCCAAAAAATCACAAAAAACATCAAACCCCCAACCCATTCCTTTCAATCATTCATACGGCATTAGTTTTATTCTTTGGACAATTCAAAGCTTGGCCATTGTACTCTCAAACATTAAAATGATAAATTGACTACTTAAACCTTTCTCTCTTCAACAATTTTTTTTTTCTTTAAACATGTAAATTACTCAACCCAATCACATTCAAATTCGGCTTTAGTACACTAAATAGGTAATCGTTTCTTTTCCTATGGTACCCAATGCTCATATATGATCTTTTGCATAAATCAAACACTCCTCTACCATTATTGATCTAAATTTAACATGAATAACCACCATTTCACCTATTAGGCATCATAGCCAAAAGTCATTATCAATTTCCACAATCAAAATTCAACATGGTTCCCTAATATAACTTAGCATTTCATTCAAGCTTAACCTTAACTTTAAAGAAAAAAATAAACTAAATTCTTACCTTAATTTAGCTTAGCACAACCGAATGCTCTTCTCCCCCCTTTTCTTCTCACATTCGGCCAACAAGGAAGAACACACCACTTTGTTTTTTTCGCCCTTCAATTTCCTTATTACCCAATATCTCTTTTTTTTTTTCATTATTATTTTATAATATAGAAAGCCACTAACTAATAAATAAATACATATTATATGCATATAATCCATCATGGCCGGCCACTACTCACAATAGTGGAAATTTGACATGCAAATCCTTTGTTTTTTTATAACTTGAACTAATAGGTCCTTTTAGATTAACCTAGCATATTTCAAAAGTGTCACTTAATAGTCCTATTAACTAAATTCACATTCAATTGACTAAATCGAAACTTAAACTTTCACACATTCAAAATTCACATATTTTAGATAGTAAATATTATATTCAAATAATTCGGTGACTCGGTTTAGCGGTCCCGAAACCGCTTTCCGACTAGGGTCACTTTAGGCTGTCACACATGGAGGACTTTGTGCTATGCATCCTGGAGGGAATAAGTTGTATCACGACTTGCGAGAATTGTATTGGTGGCCTGGGCTTAAACGAGAAGTAATGGAGTTTGTGGGGAAATGTCTGACATGTCAGCAAGTGAAAGCTGAGTATCAATTACCTTTTAGACTTTTGCAACCAGTGAAGATACCACTTTGGAAGTGGGAGAGGGTAACCATGGACTTTGTGTACCCTTGACACCAACAAAGAAAGACTCAGTTTGGGTGATTGTGGATAGGTTGACCAAATTGGCTCATTTCATACCTGTCCGCACTGACTTTTCACTCCAAAAGTTAGCAAAGTTGTATGTGGCGGAGATCGTGCTACTTCATGGTGTCCCAGTTTCAATTATTTCTGACTGGGATCCTGATTCACATCTCAGTTTTTGCAAAAGTTGCATAAGGCGTTGGGAACGCGATTGAACTTTAGTACGGCTTTCCATCCCCAGACTGATGGTCAGTCAGAAAGGGTTATTCAGATTCTGGAGGACATGTTGAAGGGATGCATTATCGACTTCCGAGGTAGTTGGGAGGATTACTTGCCGTTGGCAGAGTTTACATACAACAACAGTTATCAGGTGAGTATTCAAATGGCACCGTATGAAGCGCTGTATGAATGAAGGTGTCATACCCCTAGTTGTTGGATCGAACTAGGAGAGCGACAGGTTCTTGGACCTGAGTTGGTAGCTGATACTGAAGATAAAGGTCAGAATAATCAGAGATCAGTTAAAAGAAGCATCTGATAAAAAAAAGTCGTATGCAAATTTGAAGCGTAAAGAGATTGAGTACTCAGTAGGTGATATGGACTTCTTGAAAATTTCTCCTTTGAAGAAGATATTAAGGTTTGGTAAGAAGGGAAAGTTGAGTCCGCGGTTCATTGGGCCTTATTGGGTTTTGAAGCGAGTAGGACCAGTGGCGTATAAATTGGAATTACCTCCAGAGTTAGACAGGATTCACGATGTTTTTCACGTCTCCATGTTAAGGCGTTATCGTTCTAACCCTACTCATGTCGTGCCGGTTGCAAAGATTGAGGTGCAGCCTGATTTGACTTTTGAGGAAGAGCTTGTGTAGATACTGGACCGAAATGTCAAGGTGTTAAGAAGGAAATCTGTTCCATTAGTAAAAGTGCTTGGGCGTAATCATGGCAGAGAGGAAGCTACTTGGGAGCCTGAAGAGGCGATGCATCAACAATACCCTCACTTGTTTGAACCAGGTAAATTTCGAGGACGAAATTTCTTTAAGAAGGGTAGAGTTGTAATGCCCCAATTTTTGGGACTTCTGTGAATTTTGGCAAATTTTAGAATTTCTGTGTTTTGACTGCTTGGTGTAGGTCTGAGTATGTTAGTGGGCCTCTAGAAGGCTCAAGTCTAAGTTAAAATCTAGTAGTTTTAACTAATTTTAATTCTAAATGGAAAAGGAATTCTGGTATATTGGGCTTTTAAAATTCCATGGGTGAAATAAGCCACAAGAAGGCCTGTGGCAAAGTGGCATGTAACGCCACTAGGGTGCTAAAAAAGTGGCATGTGGATGATTAGGGGGAGCTAAGTTTCAAGTCACAAGGTAAGCAAATTATAGTATCATTTTTGTGAACAAAAAGGGGATGTGATGGAACTCAAGTGGAACTCTGCTAAGAAGAGTTTGAGATGTTCAGGAGATTGAGTAAGTAGGGGATAAGGGAGAATATTTAGGAGCTAATTAAGGAGTGTGGTATTGGCCGAATGGTGGACTCTTGAGGAGCAAGAGTTGGCTGGCCAAGGGTTTCTAGTATAGGGAAAATTTGGCTAGGAAAGGGGGGAATTTCGGCATTTGGGTAGTGTGGTTCCTGACAATTCTTTTCCTTCTTCTCTTCTCCTCTCTTCTTCTATTTTCTCTTCTTCTTCTTTTTCCTCTCTAGCCGAACCATCCCTACCATTGTACTAATCCATTCCCAATCTTTCTAAACCTCCATAACCGATTGCCATAAAAGCTGAATTCCTGAAAACCTGTTTTGTGTCAACTTCTTCTAGCCAAACCCTCTTATCTTTTTCATATTTTTGGCTGATTCTCTCATCCTCTAAACCCCAACTTCTGTCAACAAAATCATTGCAAAACCCCTATATCTAATCATCTTTTTCTTCACAGTTTCAAAAAGCCGAAAACACCATAGTCTTAGGGACATATAGCCGAATCTTTAAATCTCTAAGATTCAATTTTTGCTAGTGTTTGAGGGTTAGATCTGCATCAGAACTGAATAGAAACTAAAGTGGAATCGTGCTGGCTAAAAGAATCGGTGGTAAGTACTCAGATCTATTCTTTTCGGGATTTAGACAAGCCGAAATCCCTAAAGGCATAGAGAGGCTGTCGATTGGAGCTTAAGGCTCTAAAGGGTTGTAACAATTGATTGGTTTTTGTGTTAGTGTGATCTAGAGGCTGCTGATCGAAGGCTTGGACAAGCGGAACGACTAGATCTAAACCTAGTCGTTAGTTTCGGCAAAAGTAGGATCGCTAGAGCCTAAAGTATTAATGGCTGATTTTTGGTAAGGGGTTTTTGCATATAAGTTGCTAGTGGATTCATAGTTAACATATTAGTAATTGACTGTAGGCAACTCGTGTGTGGAACTCACAATCACATTTAAATGCATAAGCAGTGTGTAATCGACACCCTCTCATAGACTAGATCGGCAAAAGCCGAAAAACCAAAATACCGAATAGCTGGTATTTTGTGAACTTGCGAGTGTGAGAATGCTCGTGAGATAGATTGATTAACAATTACAGTAATTAAAGTGATAAGACTACAGTACGCGCGATTTCGTGCACTTCAATATATTTGGGCTTAATGGGCCAAAATCGGGATAATGGGCTAACGGGCCCAATTCGGTAAATGTTTCTGTTAGTACGTAAATGGATGAAATATGCATGAAAACCCCAAAATAGTTAAATTACTAGCATACCCCTAAGTATGGAAATTACCATTATACCTCTAGGTGCAAAATGACCATTATACCCCTAGGGTTAATTTTTGACTGAAATGCATGATGATCTGATTCTGTATGTTGTAAGCCATGACTTGTAAATCTGTTGCATGGGGACATGGGTTATATTTATGGAGGAAGTGTCCTGGTGCTATGCCACAATTATCCGATCCGTGGTTCCGCCACAATTATCTGCTTCCGTGGCTCGCCACGATTATTTGTATCTGGTGACTCTGTCACATTATCTATTTTTGGCAGCCATGCTACAAATTTTGTGGCGTGTAGTAGTTGGGTGGGTCGAGTAGTCTCCCCACAAATTCTGTTATGGGCCTATGGGCTTCATTCTGAACTCTGTTTTAGGTTAAGGCCCAACTTGATCTGTTTCTATGGTTTGAGCTGAATAAGACTATGGTTGGGTTATTTTACACACTGAGTTTCCAAACTCACCCCTTATTTTCATCCACGCAGGTAATCCCCAACCATAGTGGGCTTGGAGCTGTGAGGGATTCTTGAGTGGCCACACGCTCGCAAATTCGCTTTTCTTACGTGAATTGGACATCTTTTCATTTACTTTTATGGTTTGGGTTTTAAGTTGTAATAAGGCCGCTTTAATTTTTTTTAATTGTTTTAATATGGTTTGCTAGAATAGATATGATATTATCTTAATCGTTGAAATTGAATGGCTTAAAGGCGCGTTTTCAAAAATAGTACTTGATTTCAAAATATCACGACAACAAAGCAAAACTTTCGCAACGGAAACGTTTTCCAAAATTAATAACCTTTTTAAATGGACTTAAACGAAGTGATTTTCTAAGAACATTCACTAAGTTAAGGTGTGGCAATAGTGGTGTGCATGTCTAGGATTGGATCCGAAGGGAGCTTGGTACTTAAGCAGTCTAATAGACTCACCTTCTTTTTTCTGGCATCCTACCTGGTGCACAGCTTCCATCGCTTTAACCTATGATAAAGTTATCCTTTAAACAATAAGAAAGTTTTTGATTAAAAATATAGAAATATTTTTAATGCTTCGATATGGCACGTCGAATTTGGTCATAACGTTTAGGCCGGGTTTGGGGTGTTACAGGGGGGTCAATTATATCACTATTAGAAAAATCCCTGAATTTTGTCTTGTTCTCTTGTAAATCCCTAATATCATTATTAGAATGAATTTTGATTAATTTATGATTTTTATTGATATGTCTTGAATTAAAACATAAGCATTCATGCATTTATTATTTAAACTTCAAGACATTAGAGAATCAAGCATGATAAGTTGATTCTTGAGAATTTAGAATTTTAGGTTGTTTTCCTCAAGTTTAGGTATTATCTTGAATTGAAATCCACAGGTTTAAACATCAAAAAGCCATAATTCTTGTGAGATTTTGAGCCTTTGGAGCATCTATTATTTCTTTCATGCTCACTTTTATTGTTGCTTTGAGTGCGTCAATATCGAATTGTTATTTTAGAACTTGCTTGATTATGCATGTCAAAACCACACCATTTGATTTTATATGTCAAGATAATAAAGGCACTTAGGTTTAACCCACTCACTCCATAAAAGCCTACCTTCACAATTAACCCCTAGTGAACCCCTTTGAAGCCTAACATCCCATTCATTGATTTACCCTCAATATTAACCCATCACTCATTGTTGTTGAAATCCCCTCAATTAATTTTATCCCTATTTTTTTCGAGATTTGAGTTGAATAAATTGCTTAGCTATGTTTTATTTTTTTATAGTTAGTCCATGTACTTGATTTGTTCTTAAAAAAAACATACATACATATCTATTTACTAGCAGTAAGTCGTATTTTTGAAGTTTGAGTGTTTAATTCCATATTCTGAGAAGAAGCTCTTTTGTATGTAATTGATGATTAAATATTTTTCTAGTTAAATAATTCTTCAATTCAATCTCGATTCTAACTTTCTATTTCAGCTTGTGACCACACCCATAACCAAAGCCTCGTTACAACCCTCTAAAGACCTTCTGATTGATATATCATCTCAATTTATGGTGGTGGAGATTTGATTTTCATGCAAGCATATGGTAATAACTTTTCATATTGACTGTTGAGTGCTAAATTCATTATCCTTAAACACTTCGATTGATTTGAGTGAATCTTTAGTGAGGATGTTAAACTCTGTGAAATTTTGAACAATGGTGATTACTTAGATAAGGGGAGATGCCTATGTTTTTCGTGATAAAATGCTCAACTTGAAATGTTTGGAACTTTAATGTTCTTCTAGTTGAATTCCCAACGTATGATTACTTATGGAGTAGTTTGAGATATTATTGATAGGAATTATAAGTTGAGAAAAAGGAATTCTTAATTAGGAATTAAGGATTTTGCTTGAGGATAAGCAAACGCTTAAGTGTGGGGGTATTTGATAAACCGTAATTTATACATATTATTGTCCCATGCTTAACACATTTATGAATGATTTTTCCTTAGATTTGGTGAATTTGATGCTCCTAATCCTTTAATTTCATGTTTTATACTTAGGTGAGCATAGGAGAGCAAAAAGAATAAGAAACGGGACAAAAACGGAGAAAATGGGCCAACGTGGGATAACAACAAGGCCTGGGCTTCTTCACACGAGTAGCACACACGCCCGTGCCATTCTAGCAGGCTCGAACATGGCCTAAAACAACATCAACATGGGCGTGTTTATCTCTCAGTCTTGACCACAGCCTAAAGTAATTGCACATGGGCGTGTCCTTGTCGAGCCCAAGTTGAGTTCTATTCGGAAAAGGGCAATTTTGAGGGTTAGAAAGCATCCTAAAGCCTATTTAAAAGACCCAAAAGGAGGAGAAGAAGGGACACGGAGAGTAGGAAGGAAGGAATTACTCGAAGGAAGCCGATTGATCCATCTCGGAAGCCGGATTCACCTCCAAGACTGAAGATCTCCCTTCAATTTTCTTCAGGAGTTTTTAGGTTTTCTTTATGTTTAGTTATCATTCTTCTGAGATGTTTTCTTTTATAGTTATGAACTAATCCCCTAAATACCTAAGGGGGATGAAACCTAAGACGGATATTGTTAATATTTTCTGAACTGTATGATAAATATTTGATTTGTTCTTAATTATGACTTTAACTCTTATTTGAATATTCCAAGATATTGATTCAAGTATTGTTGTGCTTATTCGGAGGATGAATAGTCCCTGTCTAAGAGTAGATCATTCATAATTAAGCAGAGTTGCATGCAATCCTAGAGATAGGATGACATAAATCTATCAGATTAGAGTCAAATCTAATAAGGGAATCCATAGATCGAGTTAATGCAAAACTAGGGGTTTTAATTAGAAAGAGATTTCAATTAATCAACCTAGGGTTAGACGTTATTAGTCTTGAATAGGGGTAATAACATAACTTAGGGATTTCTACGGATCAAGTCAAGTGAATAAATCGTCTTGTTCAGAGTCAATTAACAAGAGAAGTCTATGTGGATTCTTCCTTGGGTGTTGCCTAAATCAATCAGTTTTCCCAAAAGTATTTCCCCAATTTACTTTCTGTGCATTTTCAGATTAGTTAATTAGTTAGATAAAACAACCTTCATTATTCTTAGGCTAGATAATAAGAAGAAAGTTAATAATAGTACTTTTAGTTCTTTTGGGTTCGACATCCGGTCTTGCTAAAACTATACTACTGTTCTTTAGGTGCGCTTGCCTTCATCGTGATAATAGTTAGTTCAAGTACGATCAATTATAAATTTTAAAACTTATCACGAGTGACAATCAATTCCTTTAATTGCTTCTAAATTTTTTTTGAATCTGGAAATTGCTGATTTGGATTTGGTTTGATGTTATTCTCTTTGGATATTTCTTTTCAGTTATTCCATTTTTTTTACTTATCCATGAACATTATTAATTTTAATTAAGTTTATTAGGTAGTGGCATATTGCTTAAATTCTTTAAATTGTCCGAGTTGTTGAGCCAAATCAACTTAATAGACTAGCCTATTCTGTTGATACGTAAAAATTTATTAATATAAATTTATTAATATACTCCCTTTATCGCAGGCATACTATGACAAACACTAAAGGCAAGAAAACTTCCATCCCTGCCTCTAAGAAGTGGAAAGGAGCAACATCTTCCTCGGGTCCCACCACTGAAATACGACATCCATTCCTCTAATTTCCACCAGGACACCAGGAGGAATTATTTCAGATTCTACGTGCCTGACCTCTTGGTGTGGGTCGTTGTATCGATTGGGCCGCACTAGAGCAGGTCCACTTAGTTGATTCGGTACGGGCCCTCCTCACCACTACTGATTCTTTGACATCATCGAGCACACGTATTTAGAGTTCACTTTGGAACTCTGCTTGACGTTTTAGATGCAAACAGTGATGGCAGAGCACGACGATCCAGGAACAGTCAAATTTTGCCTCGGTGGTCGGGTACGGTAGTTGAGTGTCCCAGAATTTGGCGTTGCTTTGGGACTTTACACAGATGAGTTCATGGACGCCGACATCTTTCCCAAATTCTAGAGAGACTTCGATCGAATGGGGCTGAGATCTTTAAGGGCATGGCTAGCGTGGCTTCTAACGTGGCTGAATATTGGTTGGAGGCCACTGAAAGGATAATAGAGGACCTGGACTATTTACCTGAACAAAATTTAAAAGGAGCCATGTCACTATTTAGGGAAGAAGCCTACCAGTGATGGCTGACGGTGAAAGAGGGCACCCAACCGGAGTGAGTCACTTAGGAGTTTTTCAAAGCTACATTCTAAGGGAAGTATGTGGGTGCAAGCTATGTGGATGCTAGAAGGAAGGAGTTCCTGAACTTAACCCAAGGAAATAAATCGATGGTGGAGTATGAGGCGGAGTTTCTATGCCTTAGTAGGTATGCAAGAGTTATGGTAGCAACGGACTATAAGCGTTGAGTTAAGTTTGAGGATGGACTTAGAGATAGCCTCAGAGTATTGATAGCCCTGAAAAGGGAGCGAGTTTTCTCCGAGTTGGTAGAGAAAGCAAATATAGCGGAAGAGGTAAAGCGCACTGAGCACCTAAATCGGGAGAAAGAAAGGGGTAAGAACAAGAGAGAGGTTAAGACTCCTGGTATTGAATAGAGGCCTAGGGCTAGGGCCAGAGTTAATGAGCCAGTTAGAGCAGGGCCCCCTCTTATTAATCCAGGGGTGCCACCTTGTGCTGATTATGGGAAAGGTCATATAGGTGAGTGTTGGAAGAGGACGGGAGCTTGTTTAGCTTGTGGCTCTAAGGAGCATAGGATCAGGAATTGCCCTAGAATTCCGACACAATTGCCAGACGTGGGTCAAGGTGGTGCTCAGCCACCGAGGGGTGGTCAGCAACCGCCAAGAGGCCGTGATCAGGCTAGGGGTGGAAATGGTTTGGGTCGTGGAGCACCAGGCAGAGGTGCTGGTCATGCTGAGGCGAGGCAGCCAGTTTTGGTCTATGCAGCACGTTGTCAAGAGGATGGAGACGCTTTAGAGGCGAATAATGGTACATACTTACCCATAGTGTGCTATTTACCTAAGTTGGAATTAGAGTGCGCAGCGGAAGTGTGGTGTGGTAGTCTGTGTTAGTAGTTGGGAATTTCAATGAAGAAATTTCTTTTAGGGGGTAGAGTTGTAACGCCCCCAAAATCTCGAAACCCAAAAATCTCGAAACTCAAAAATCCTAAAATCGTGAATTTTTCTTTTCATGCTTAGTAATCCCAGTTAAGTGTTAATTACGCGTTGGTAGGTTTTGGTCAAGGTTTGAGTTCGAATCTAGGGGTAGAAGAAATTAAAGTTTAATAATTAAAAGGGCTTTGTTGGCAAGTAGTTGGGCTTTTAAATAAAGATAAGGGAAAATGGCATCAAAAAGCCTTGTGGTTGAGTGGCTAAGTGACGCCACTTAGAGTGTAGGGAGGTGGTGTTAGTGGCTAGCAAGGAGATCCTAGGTTCAAATCCTAGCTTAGTATTTTTAAGAGTTTAATTTTGGCCTTATAGAAGGTTGGAAGTGGCATGATGATGGACTCTAAGGGGAGTGTTCAGGAGAGAAAATTAAGGAAAGGATCAAGGGGTTATCAGGAAGAAAAATAAAGAGATGAAAGGGGGAAGTGATGGAGCCGAAGGAGGAATTGAGGGCCAGGCAATTCGGCTGTAGGGTTATAAATAAGTGCCAAATGCAGGGTTGCCAGGTTAGTGCCGAATTTCCTTCACCCTGTTATTGGCAACCCTTTTGTTTTCTTCCTTTTCTTTTTGTCGATTTCTCTAAAAGCTGAAAACCCTTGTTCTCCTTTTATTTTTCTTGTGCCGATTTCTTTGTTTCACTTTTGGGTTTAGCCGATTCTTCTTCCTGTCTCCCTTAGTGCCGAATAAATAATTGTGCCATTCAGATCTCTAGAGCCGAATACTCTTTGACCAAATCTAGTGTAAGTGTTACTCTTCTAATCAGTTTTCTTTGCTAAGTATCGAATATTGTTCCTTACTCTTTCTAATCGACTGTGGTAGGGAATTAGTATCAGATCTCGGATTTTAGCTCTCTGCCGAAATTACTCTTTAGGTGTTTGCGATCTTGGTAAGTATTCCTCTCCCATTGGCTAAACTGGCCAATTGTTCATAGTTAAGGAAAGGGGACTTATGTTGGATACGAGTCACTTATTATTCTATTTTAATAGTTAAGATTGATACAGATCTGGGAGTTGGTCGTGGTTAGGGATTTAAGAAGGGGTTGTTATACTTATCGCGCAAGGTTTGAGGCTAAGAAGATCGCATCACGCTTGCTTACCAGGTGTGTACATACATTGCACACATACTATGAATCGACAAAAGCTGAAATGCCGAAAGTATGGGTATGGTAGTCTTGCGAGTGCGCGAATATTCGTAAGGAGGAGACCGATAGGTTACCTGAGGCCCATGGGCTATTCCATGGACTTGGGTTGTGAATAGGCCAAGTGGGTCGGAATGGGCTAAATGGGCCCGATGAGCTGTTGGGCCCATAACAGGCAAAATTTGATAAGCGATGCTATGTGATAGAAATTTGTATGTGAGCATGAATATAATATGGTTTGGGCCTGATGGGCAATATGAATGTGCATTGGACCTGATAGGCCATATGTATGAGATTGGGCCAAAAGGGCCATATGCATGTATGTAGGGATTTTGGGCCTAGTATATGATAATCACATAAAACTTAATTAATATATTGCGGCCGTGGACAAGTCATTGGGTTAAGATGTGGCAACAGGTATATGCATGTCTAGGATTGGATCTAGAGAGAGCTTGGTACTTAAGTAGTCTTAATGACTCACCTCCTCTTCTCTGGAATCCTACCTGGTGCATAGTATTTGTTCATCCTAGCTTACGGGATTTGTTAACGGGCCAAGGTAAGTAAAAACCCGTAATAAAAGAAAGTTACCAAAATGCCCCTAAGGGCAAAAATGACTAAAATACCCCCATGTGTTGACTGTAAGATTTATGATTGCTACATGCATCCATATGCATTCATATGATATCCTGTTTAGGTTGCATATGGGTTGGGATTTATGGAATGGAGGGAGTATATGAGGGTCGCATGGTTGCTTGACAACCGCGGATCAACTGACGGCTTTTAAACCCAATATGTGATTGGCAGCTTGTTGCAAATTGGGTAGTTCCGCAACCGGGCTACCATTGATGTGTATCGGTTGGATGGGTCGATATTTATATCCCCACAGGTTGTGGAAAGGGGGACAGAGCAGAAGTGTACCGATTGGATTACTGGGGTAGGTTGCACTGCATTGCATTGCATATTTGATGTATGATGACTTTTGAATGCTTGTTTTCGTCGAGGGTTGTATGCACTGAGTTTGCGAAAACTCACCCCCTCTTTTGTTTTATTTTCAGGTGATGCTCAGTAGAAGGTTCTATGTTTGGAGAGTCTCTAGATGGCCAGCTAGCAAGATAATTTGGACTTGTTTTTCTTTCTAAAGCTTATCAGTTTCTATGTTATTAAGTACTTTTCAAATCAGATTATAATAGGGCTTCCACTTTATTATTATTTGGATTATTATTTTTATGTGATGCAATTATAAGAAGTTGAACATGGTTTCTTAAACTTTAGTATGACTTTTCTACGTTTTCTCAACTACATTTTAAAATGACATGTTTTCATAAAATCATATATTTTAAACAGGGGATTGAAAGGAGTTCTTTTAAGGATAGTTAAGGTTTCTTTTGTTTTACGAAGGGTTTTCAATGAAAACACAGTTTTCGTTAAAACACTTCAATGTGATGCGCCAGATTCGACCATAACGTCCAGGCCGGGTTTGGGGTGTTACATATATATTATCAAATTCAATATATTCAGCATTTAATCTATTCAATTTAGTCCATAATTCATATTTTAGCAAATTTTCACATTTGCCCCTATACTTTTCAATTTTTTTTACAATTTAGTCCTTATCACATAAAATTGCAATTTCATGCAATTTAGTACCTACCCATGCCTAACCAAATTTATTATATACTACTAGCAGCCCATATCTTTTGTTATTTAACACTTTTAACCACCACATTTTACTATTTCACAATTTAATCCCTATTTTGCATTTTCGTCAAAAATCACTTTACAAAACTAGTTTAACTATTAACAAATATTCAAAATCCATCATCAATCATTTAAAAGCTCAAGCATTCAATAATGGCACTTCATGAAATCATTAACAAATTCAAAAATTAGGGCACGGGCTAGCTAGAATACGAAGTAACAAAAACGTAGAAATTATTAAAAATCGGGTCAAAAATCACTTACTAATTAATCATGCAATTGCCAAAACTTGAAGAGCTTTCATGGCTATATTCTTTCCTTAATATTTTGTAACACCCTAACCCATATCCGTAGCCGAAATAAGGTTACGAGGCATTACCAATCAATCACAACATAAATCATACATTTTCAGATAAACATCAATCAAATATAATCTCAATGTCCCTTATAAGGCTCTACGATACCCTAGAACATTCTTGGAAGAGGTTCAGGACTAAACCGATAACATTTGCAAACTTTAGGAATCACTTAAAGTTTTCAAACACTCAAGGGGTTACACGCCTATGTGAATAAGCCGTGTGCCTCACACGGCCACTAGACACGCCCGTGTCACAAGCCTTGTGAAAACAGGGCATACATACTAACTTGCACCACAAGGCTGGGGACACGCCCATGTGCCATGGCCGTGGGAAAATTAGAGGGGTTACTGACTTAGGTTACATGGCCAGCCACATGCCCATGTGCCAGCCCGTGTGTCACACATGGCTAGTAGACACTTCCGTGTTCTAGGCTATGCCAAACCTGTAGGGTATACTGACTTAATTTGAAGGGCTACCGCAGGGGACACATGGCCGTGTAGCATGACCGTATGTTACACACGACTGAGACACACGCCTGTGTGGACAAAAGTAGGCTATTTGCAAAGCCAAATTGCTATCCTTTTCTTATACACACCTAGCAAATACACTTATAGACAGCCAAAACATGCAAATTCATGCCATTCTATCTTCAACCATTTCACTACTCCATTCATATCCATAAACATACCGAAACAATATATCATTATCAACATTTTCACCTATCTTTCTATGCATTTTTTACATAATTTTAATTACTATTTCTTGTCACAAAACATACCATTTCATCATCTCAAAATCAAGCCACAACATGCCATCTTCAAAACATTAGCTCACCAAATGACAACAAGCTACATGAGTAACCATTTAACCATACCAAACATACTAAAACATAAGGCAACTTATACATCATATATTACTTGTCAAACACCTAATTCAAACCAACTTAAATGGCCTTAAACACCAACATCACATCATTTCACAAGCTAACACACATGGCTAATATCATAACTCAAAACTTATCAAGATGACACTAGCCTATACATGCCATATACCATATATACAAAGCTTGAAAAGTACCAACAAGATGATTGATAGTGTGATGATGTTTCATGATGATCCCCGAGTCCGAGCTAGCTTCGATTATCTATAAAACAGGGAAAGAACACATAAAGTAAGCTTTAAAAGCTTAGTAAGCCATATACAAATAAAATTACCACATGAATTAACACCATTTCCATCAAATAGGCAAACTATGAATAAGCACATTTAAATTCACAAACCTTTCTCATTTTATACATATTCAATATCATAATTGAATTAATCAAAATCTTCCCTTTTTAATACTCATATGAATCACATATGTACCTGAGTCACTTAATTCATTCACACATTCTTTCTCGACTTGACTTTGCCCATTGAACTGTTCGAAATTGTTAAGGATACTCAGAAATCACATAAAGCTCGTACAATGCCATATCCCAAATATAGTCTTACATGTTATCACATATCGATGCCACTGTCCTAGACAGGGTCTTACACAAAATCATATAACGATGCCAATGTCCCAGACATGGTCTTACACGTAATCACAAGACAATTCCAATGTCCCAGACATGGTTTTACATGTAATCACATCTCGATAACTTAATGTCATGACATTTGTATCCTATACTATTCCTAAGGTTCGTACGGGACTTTCGGATGTCGTAACTCTATCAACTCTTGCTCGTATCTGCTCGTTCAATAGTCACAGCAATTCAATGACTAATAAACATTTAGAAATCAATTTAAAGGCATTCATTTGTATATGAACTTACCTTGTAGTCGAAATAGAGGGACTGGATTGACTATTTGTTAACCTTCGATTTTCCACGATCTAAATCCGATTTCTTTCTTTCTTGATCTATATACATTCAAAATTAACTCTTTTATTCATCAACACATTCAATTTAGTCCACAAACACATATTTGAGCATTTTACACTTTAGCCCCTAAAGTTCCACATTTTTACAATTTAGTCCCTATTTCAAAAATACACAAAATTCATACAATTTCATTAAACCCAAGCCTAGCCGAATTTCATGTAAACCCCTAGTAGCTCAAAAATTTCATTTATTTCACAATTTAACCCTCAATTTACACTTTTCACAATTTAATCCTATTTAGGCATTTTCATCAAAAAATCCCTTTGCCAAACATGTAAAACTATCAAAAAGTATTCATTTTTCAACATCAAACCATCAAAAGCTCAAGCATTCATCAATGGCACTTCACAAAATCATCAACACTTTCAAAAATTAAAACATGAGCTAACTAGAACACAAAGCAACGATCTCAAAAACATAAAAATCATCAAAAATCGAGCAAAAATCACATGCCTAATAAGCTATCAAAGTGCCGAATTTAAACAAGCTTCATGCCCTAGTTTTTCTTCCCCAATTTTGATTGTACACAAAGATAAATGAGTCAATTTTAACTTTTGTTTTTATTTAATTTAACTTAATTACAAAATGACATAATTACCCTTAATGATTAAACATTAAAATTCCACTAACTAAAGGCATAATTGTCCATCCATTATTCAAATGGTTTAATAACATCATAAGGACTTCATATTTAATAAACCATAGCTAAAAAACACTTTTAACTTATAGCATGCCACTTTTGTATTTTACGCGATTTAATCATTTTCTCAAATTAAGCATCCATATGATAAAATTATTTCACGAAACTTTCACACATATATAATCACATGTTGTAAACACCAAAAATAATATTAAAATATTTTTTTGGCCTCGAATTTGTGGTTCCAAAACCACTATTCTAATTTAGCTAAAATCGGGCTATTACAACTCTCCACCCTTAGGGATTTTTGTCCCCGAAAATCTTACTAGTAAATAGGTTTGGATATTTCTTTCTCATAGCATCCTCGGGTTTCCACGTAGCTTCTTCAACCCCATGTCGATGCCATAATACTTTCACTAATGCTATTCTTTTATTTCTCAGTTCTTTGATCTCACGAGCTAAAATTCGAATCGGTTCTTCAGCATATGACATATCAGACTGAATTTCAACCTCAGTCGCAGAAATGACATATGAAGGGTCGGATCTGTATCGCCGAAGCATTGACACATGAAATACATTATGTATTTTCTCTAACTTAGACGGTAAAGATAGTTGAAAAGTAACTGGTCCTATTCGCTCGATAATTTCATACAGTCCGAAGAATTGTGGACTCAATTTCCCTTTTCGACCAAACCCTAATATCTTTTTCCACAACGACACTTTTAGAAACACTCTATCTCTGATCTGAAACTCAATATCTTTTCGTTTCAAGACTGCGTAAGATTTTTGTTGATCCAAATCTTCTTTCAAACTATCGCGAATTACTTTCACTTTTTGTTCTGTCTCTTTAATCAGATCAACCCCGTGAATCTTATTCTTGCTTAGCTCAGTCCAGTACAACAGTGTTCGAAATTTACGACCATATAGAGCTTCGTATGGTGCCATCTTTATACTTGATTGAAAGCTATTATTATAAGCAAATTCAATCAGCTCTGCTTTCAAACTCAATATGCAACATCGTAGCATATCCTCGAGTATCTATATAACTCGCTCAGATTGACTATCCATCTGCCAGTGAAATGTAATACTAAAATGTAACTTTGTACCCAGTACATATTACAATTTCTTCCAAAACTGCGATGTGAACCTCGGATCTCTATTCGAACAATAGAAATAGGTACTCCGTGCAATCTTACCACCTCAGAGATATGTAACGCAACTAATTTATCAAGTGAGAAATCCGTACGCACCGGAATGAAATAAGTTGACTTCGTCAATCGGTCAGCAACAACCCAAATTACATCTTTCTTTCTCAGAGATAGGGGTAAACCCGATACAAAATCCATAGTCACTCTATCCCATTTCCACTCGAGAATGATGATAGGCTATAATAAACCTGAGGGTACTTGACATTCAGCTTTGAGTTGCTCACAAATCAAACATTTCGAAACAAATTTCAAAATATCACGTTTCATGCCATGCCACCAAAAAAGCTATTTCAAATCATTATACATTTTCATACTTCCCAGATGAACAGATAAACGACTACTATGTACTTCATTCAAAATCATCTGAATCAACTCTGAATTTCTCGGAACACATATTCGACCTTTGAATCTTAAACAATCATCGAAATCAACTTGAAATTCTGAATCAAGGTTCGAATACATTGAGTTTGTTTTGCTAACATTTCATTATCGACTTTCTGAGCTTCGTAAATCTGCTGTAAAAATAATGGTCTCGCTTTCATCTCGGCCACAATTGTACCATCATTACACAAAGCTATTTGAGTGTTCATCACACGTAAAGTGAATAGGGATTTTCGGCTCAAAGCATCAGCAACAACATTAGTTTTTCCCGGATGATAATAGATCGCTAACTCATAATCTTTTAGCAATTCAAGCCACCTAGATTGTCGCAATGCTGATCTTTCTAAGTCATCAAATATTTCAAACACTTGTGATCGGTATAGATGTGGCATTTCTCACCTAACAAATAGTGACGCCAAATTTTCAACGCAAACATAATAGCTGCTAACTATAAATCATGCGTCGGGTAATTCTTTTCATGCGGTTTCAAATGTCTCGAGGCATAAGCAATAACTTTGCCTTCTTGCATCAAAACACAACCCAAACCATTCAACGACGCATCACTGAACACTATGAACTCTTACTCGATTCAAGCTGAACCAACATTGGTGCCTTTGTCAATAAAGCTTTTAACTGATCAAAACTTTTCTGACATTTATCTGACCACTCGAACTTAACATCTTTTTGAAGCAAGCTTGTCATCAGAGTTGCAATCATCGAAAAGCCTTTGACAAGTCATCTATAGTATCCTGCTAGTCCCAGAAAATTGCGAACCTCAGAAACATTTCTCAGAGGCTTCCAATCTATAATCGCAGATATCTTACTCGGGTCAACTCGAATACCCAATGCTGGCACAATATGCCCCAGAAAACCAAACTCGCGTAACCAGAATTCACATTTACCGAACTTTACATATAATTGTTTATCACGCACAGTCTGTAATACAATTCTCAAATGCTCGACATGCTCAGTTTCATCTCGTGAATATATCAATATGTCATCAAAAAATACAACAACAAATCGATCTACGTACAGTCTAAAAATTAAGTTCATTAAATCTATAAAGACAGCAGGTGCATTCGTTAGTCCGAAAGGCATAACTAAAAATTCGTAGTGACCATACCTCATTCTAAAAGCTATTTTTGGCATATCAGAGTCTCTAAGTCGCAATTGGTAATAACCTGATCTCAAATCTATCTCTGAAAACACTGTAACCCCTTTCAGCTGATCCAACAAATCATCTATTCTAGGCAGAGGATATTTGTTCTTGATTGTCACTTTGTTGAGCTATTGGTAGTCTAAACACAATCTTATCATGCCATCTTTCTTTTTCACAAACAACATGGGAGCACCTCAAGGGGAGAAACCCGGTTTAGTAAAACTTCTATCTATCAATTCTTGCAACTGGGCTTTCAATTCTTTTAACTCTATTGGAGCCATTTTGTACGGAGCTATCGATATCGGCGTAGTTCCTGGCACTAACTCAATGCAAAACTCAACCTCTCGGATCTATCGTAAACCAGGTAATTCTTCAGGAAACACATCCGGATACTCACACACAATTGGCACTGATTCAATCTTCTTTTCAGTCACTTTTATATCAAACACATAAGCAAAATAAGCTTCATAAACTTTTCTCACATATTTTTGAGCTAACATCGATGGAATTACTGCTGGTAAACCATTCAAACCATCTGGCTCAATCCGGATAATCTCATTATTCTGACATCTCAGATCAATTATCTTTCGTTTATAGTTTAATATCGTATCATGTAGCGTTAGCCAATCCATACCCAGAATTTTATCAAATTCATCAAATGGTAACAACATCAGATTGGCCAGAAAACAGAAATCTTAAATCATCAACGGATAGTTCTTGCACACTTTATCAACCAACACACACTTGCCTAAGGGGTTCGATACTTTAAATACAAATTCAGTAGACCCTATAGGAAAAGTCTTACTAGATACTAAATTCATACATATATACGAAGGAGTTGATCCTGGATCTATCAAAGCAATAAATTTAGTATCATAAAGAGTAAAAGTACCAGTAATAACATCTAGAGATGACGACTCTTCACGAGAGCGAATAGCATAGGCTCGTGTAGGTGCTCTGGCTTCAGATCTCACAATACAGTATTTTTCCGTTTTCTGACTACCACTCACATTATCAGCATTTCTGGGTGGTCTCCCCTAACTACACTAGGCCTCGTGTTTTGTACTGTCTCTTGCTTAGCCAACTCAGGACAGTTACGAATGAAATGATCTAATGATCCACATTTAAAATAGGCTCGATCATTCAATCTACAATCACCGATATGTCATTTTCCACAATGTTTACACTCGGGTCAGTTTGGTTTCGCACTCCCGACACTAGCTATTGAGATAGCCGAAGCTTTAAAGCTTGAATGTTTCCTTTCACGATCTCTATTTGAATGTCCCACTGATGCATTAGAATGATTAAACGAGTCTCAAAATTTTTTTGATGAAGATTGATATGGCTTACTCATTGATCTCTTTCTCGAGTCTCTAGCTTCTAAGTCTGCTTTTCTCTTTTCTTTGATGAGATCCTCGACTTTACAAGCCCTCTTAACCAGAACAAAAAATTCCTTCAATTCAAGAATCCCGACTAACAGTTTTATATCTTCATTCAACTCGTCAACGAATCGTTTACACATTATCTCCTTAGTAGACACATACTCTCGAGCATATTTGCTTAAACATATGAATTCTCTTTCATATTCTGTCACCGTCATTCGACCTTGTTTCAACTCTAGAAACTCTTTATGTTTTTTATCATGGAATCGCTGACTCATATACTTCTTTCAAAATTCAGATTGAAAGAACTCCCAAGTAACCCATTTTTTAGGAACCACTGATATCAACATTTTCCACCAATAGTACGCATTATCTCTCAGCAAAGATACAACACATTTGATACAATCATCAAGAGTACAAGATAATTCATCGAATACTCAGATCGGGTTCTCGAGCCAGAACTCAACTCTTTCAGCATCATCATTAACGGTAGCCCGAAACTCTTCAGCCACATGTTTTTGAATCTTATCAAAAGGTGGCCTATTTAATCACAGAGGATCAATACCTTGAGGAACTACAGGGGTTTGTTGAGGAACAGGTGGGGGTGGAGGTTGTTGAGCAGCCGAATTCGTACGAATATATTGCGAAAACCAGTCGGCAATAACGTTCAGGCCGGGTTTGGGGTGTTAAATTTAGTAGTATCAGAGTCAAGTTGCAAAACTCGGCTGTGGATTTAGTTTCTTCTAAAACTTGAAAACTCTAAAAGAACCATTTAAAATAATTTAAAGTATTTTTGAAATATTTTACTAAATGTGTGGTACACCGAGTCTTCGCGTCGATCTTGTAAGTTCTCTCTAAAATTGTATTTTGATTTTGACTGAAACTGCCATAGGTAGGATTACTGAAACTACTATAGGTAGTGCTACAAACTCTTAGGTAGAGTATACTAAAATTGTAGTGGTGTAGTCTGTGTTATGCGACTGATCTGATAGTTGGAAATTTCGGGGACGAAATTTCTTTAAGGAGGGGTGAATTGTAATGCCCTAAATTTTGGGCCTAGAAGTATTAGTTCTTGAGTATAGGAATAGTTAGGAAGCAACTCATAAATATTTAGTTGTGTAACAAAGTGACACAAATCTGTATCTATTTCAGTGGTTAAGTGTTCTGGAAAGTGTCTGAGAAGTCTTGGGTTCAAACCTGAGCAAGTGGAAAAAGTTTTGTTTTTAAAGGAATAAGCAATGTCTGTAAGCAGTAGGCTTTTAAGTAAATAGGGGAAGAACATGACAGAATGGGCCTGCTGGTCTAGTGGTTAAGGGGAGTGCAGTTGAGCAGGAGGTCTAGGGTTCGAGTGCCTGCGCCAACATTGGACTTATTTTTATTGTTTGGTCGTGGAAGAGTTGTGTTTCACTAAACTTCTGAGTGGTTGAGTTGTAAGAGGATGGTTGTGGCCGAATTTTAAGGGATTGTTAAGGGGATTTCAGTTGTTAAGGTGATTTGAAGAGTGGATTAAAGAGTAGGATGAGGTAGAACTAAAATTGAACTCTGCTTTTCGAAAATTTTAGACTCTGTTCCCAAACTCCCAAAGGTCTGACAATAAAGAAAACCTTTCCCCTTAGCTGAAATCTTTTCTTTTACAATTCGGCTTTACCTTGTTTTCCCTTCTTCTCTCTGAAATTTTCGGTAACTGTGTTTTTCTTTACCGTTTGAAATTTCGCTCTTTCCTCTGCACTTTGCTATTTGTTTCTTCTTCTCTTTCAAACTCTTTTCATGTGTCGTGTGTATGTTAGTTGTTCTCTAGCTGAACTTTTTCTCAATTTCGGCTTTGAGTTATCGGTTTCTCAAACCTCAGTTGATTATTCCACCCTATTGATTCTGGTAATGATTTTCGGTTCCTTGATCTTCTGTTTTTCAATTTAGTTTGACCTTTTTTTATGAAAACTCTCTCCTCCATTGATAGTAGGTTGGTTCTTCTTCTTTTACCCTTTCTACGTCAACTCTGTCTGTACGACTCTGCCTATTTTGGGTGTTGGTTTATTTTACGGCTTGGTGTTCGATAAGTGGTGATTCATTTTGTTTCAACTTAGTCATGCGGTAGTGGTTAATGAGTGCTTCGGTTGGATTGCAAGAATTAACAGTTATTCAGTTGCAACAATTTAAGTGGGCAGGTTACGGTTGTTCAAACTTGGTAAGTGAATGCGGTAGAGAGACTAAGTATTTAGTGTAGAGTAGGTTCAAATTCGTTAGACATTTAGTTAATCATTTGTTATGATTGAACTCAGATTTGGAGGGCTTGAAGACTAGGTATGCGGTTTATAACCAGGTGTGTAACCACATTGCTATAAACGTAGATCAGCAAAAGTCGAAAAAATATGACTATTGACGCTACACGAGTGTGCACCCGCTCGTGTGGTAATCCGAACGCGTAAAACGTAGGCGTTCGATCGTAGAGGCCTCCATGAGCGTTTTTATGGACTTAGGCCGTTTTGGGCCACGTTGGGCCGAAATGGACCGTATAGGCCCCACGAGCTTATGGGCCCCACATGGGTAAATCGCACAGATGTGTGGAAATTATTGGGCCAGGCTGTGTAATTCACACGGCTAAGGCTATTTTAGGGCTTTATGGGCCACACGGGCGTGTGGGCCCAAATGGGCCTATTTTTACTATTTGACTATTAAGGTTGCACGGGTCGCCTGAGACAACTATCTACCTTCTGTTGGATCGGTAAGCGTACCTAGACCTTTAATTGATAAAATGACTGTTTTGCCCCTAAGTGATATATGTTTATATTTTAGCATGGTATTGTAATTGTGTTGAGTACATGTTTAATATTATGCTGTGACATGACATGTGGCATGATGTATTGCATGGGGGTGGATTTTAATATGATTGGAGGAAGTATACTGTACTGGTAGCTCTACTGCAAATCACTGATGGCTCTAAGCCTTTTATACTGGCAGCTCTACTGTAAATACTGTTTAATGCCGCAACCGGTGCTAATTATGGTGTGTAGGGATGGGTGGGTTGATTATATCCCCACATAGAGTGTAGGGTTGGACGGAGAAGGTGTGTAGAGGCTGGATGGGTAGGACTTGCATACCGCTTCTTATCACATCGCATTGTTTATCGCATCGCATTTCTTATCATTATTCGTAATGGGCCAAGGTCCGAATATATGACTCTTTTACATTGAGATGGGCTAAAGCCCAAACTGATGTTGCCACTGTTACTAAAAAGGGCTTAGGCCCAAACTGTATTTGCTCACTGTATGTTTGACTGTCTATTTAGTAAGGGATTACATACTGAGTTTTCATAAACTCACCCTTCTATTTAACTGTACAGTTAATCCCCAGCCTTAGGCAGATCGGTGCTGCGAGGGAATCAAAGGTGGTCACACAACCATGTTTACTATCAGAATGGCTTTATTTTTACAAGTAGTTTAATTTGGGTATATTTATGTAATAAGGCCTCTCTGGATTTTATTTTTAATTTGGGGATTTATATTTATTTTGCTTTAATACTACTAGCAGTAGGACATGCGGGTTTTCAAAAAGATAAATTTTTTTTTCAAAAATACCACGAATACGTAATCAATTTAAGAGTTTCTGCTACTAACGAGATTTTGGAATTAATAACGTTTTAAAGTAAATATCTTTGATAGTGACGCAATTTTTAAAACCTTCTTTTAGATCACACAAAGAGGCTTAATAAAGATTAGGCTTTTCAAACGATATCATGCTTTACGAAAAACACTTTAATGTGGCATCGCCAGATTCGGCCATAACTTCCAGGCCAAGTTTGGGGTGTTACAGCGATAGTGTTCGCATTGAAAATTTAGCATCATTACTTGTTTGGTGAGAAAAGCCATATTTATACTGACCACAAAAGTTTGAGATATCTAATGACTCAGAAAGATTTGAATTTGTGACAGCGAAGATGGTTGGAATTGCTAAAAGACTATGAATTAGTGATTGACTATCATCCGGGGAAAGCGAACGTAGTTGCTGATGCTTTGAGTCGAAAGTCTTTATTCACTTTACGAGCTTTGAACACACAATTAGCTTTGCCTGATGATGGTTCAATAGTAGCTGAGTTGAAAGTGAGACCACTATTTTTACAGCAGATTTATGAGGCTAAAAAATTTGATAATGAGTTGCAAGAAAAACGAGATCAGTGTGAGTCGACTCCTAATTTTGAGTTTCAATTAGGGCCTGATGACTGTCAGAAGATTCTAAACGAAGCACACAGTAGTTGTTTATCAATACATCCAAGAAGTACAAAAATGTATAATGATTTGAAATAGTTTTAATGGTGGCATGGCATGAAAAGGGATATCTCAGAATTTGTTTCAAAATGTTTGATTTGTCAGCAAGTCAAAGCTGAACATCAAATGCCATTAGGTTTATTACAGCCTATTATAATTCTTGAGTGGAAGTAAGATAGAGTAAAAATAGATTTTGGATCGGGTTTGCCCTTATCTTCGAAAAAGAAAGATGTGATCTGGGTTGTTGTTGACAGATTGACAAAATCAGCTTATTTCATTCTGGTACGCACAGATTTCTCAGAGATTGTTCGATTTCACAGAGTGCCACTATCTATTGTTTCGGATAGAGGTCCTAGATTTACTTCATGATTTTGGAAGAAATTGCAAGAAGCTTTAGGTACAAAGCTGCATTTTAGCATTGCATTTCACCCTCAAATGAATGGTCAATCTGAACGAGTTATTCAGATACTTGAGGAGATGTTGCGTTGTTGCATTCTTGAGTTTGAAGGTAGCTGGGAGAAATATCTACTGTTAATTGAATTTGCTTACAATAATAATTTTTTGACATCAAATTTGTGGTTTCAAAACCACTGTTATGATTTAGCTAAAATCGGGCTGTTACAACTCTCCCCCCTTAGGGATTTTAATCCCCGAAAATCTTACCAGTGAATAGGTTTGGGTATTGTTTTCTTATAGGTCCTTGGGTTCCCATGTAGCTTCTTTAACCCTGTGTCGATGCCATAATACTTTCACTAATGCGATTTTCTTATTTCTCAGCTCTTTGATCTCACAGGTTGAAATTCAATCTGATATGACATATGCTGAAGAACCGATTAGAATTTTAGCTGAGATCAAAGAGCTGAGAAATAAGAAAATTGAATTAGTGAAAGTATTATGGCAACAACACGGGGTTGAAGAAGCTATGTGGGAACCTGACGATGCTATGAGAAAAAAATACTCAAACCTATTCACTGGTAAGATTTTTGGGGACGAAAATCCCTAAGGGGGAAAGTTGTAACAGCTCGGTTTTAGCTAAATTGAAATATTGGTTTTGAAACCTCAAATCTGATGTCAAAAAATTATTTTAATATTATTGTTGGTGTTTGCAGCATGTTATTTGATATGTGTGAAAATTTCGTGAGTTAATTTTATCGACTGGTTGGTTATTTTGATAAATAGGACTAAATCGCGTAAAATGTAAAAGTTACATTCTATTTGTTAAAGGTATCTAATAGCCATGTTTTATTAAATTAAACCTTATGATGATATTAGACCATTGGTAGTGCTAATGGACATTTATGGACATTTAATGGATGTTACTTAATGGTTTAATGATAAGGTTAATTTGGTAATTGCTAAACAAGTTAATCAAAATAAAACAAACATAAAATCTAAGGCTATCATCTTTATCATAGCCAAAAATTTGAAGAAAAGAAAAGAAACTAGGGCTTTAAACATTCAGCACTTGTGAGCTTTAATTGGTAAGTGTTTTTAGCTTGGTTTTTAATAATTTCTACATTTTTAAGATTGTTGCTTCGTATTCTAGCTTTAATTGGTATATGTAATTCGGCTAAACTAGGGTTTAATGAAATTATGTGAATTTTTGTATTTTGTGAAATAAGGACTAAATTGTTAAAAGTGTGAAAGTTTAGGGGCTAAAGTACAAAGATGCCTAAATGTAATTTTTGGACTAAATTGACAGAATATGTGATTGAATAAGTCAATTTTGAATTCATATAGATCAAGAAAGAAAGAATTCAGATTTAGATCGAGGGAAAAGTAAGATTATCAAGTAGTCGACCCGATACGTCAATTCCGAATACAAGGTAAGTTC
Source organism: Gossypium anomalum (assembly GCA_025698475.1). NCBI lineage: Eukaryota > Viridiplantae > Streptophyta > Magnoliopsida > Malvales > Malvaceae > Gossypium > Gossypium anomalum. Next base: position 75,257,193 of record CM046961.1, read on the forward strand.
ATATAATTGAACTTAAATGCGTATATATTTGTTTGATGGATGAAATTGAGATAGTAATTATTCTATTGGATAAATGTTGAAATATTAAATGAAATGTATGAATTGAATAAGGCAAGTTGTCGAATAAGACCATAGCTGGGCTATGGCAATCGAATAATAAGACCAGAATCATGTGATGGCATATGAATGAAAGACCACAGCAGGGCCTTGGTAATGTATATGTAAGACCATAGTTGGACTATGGCATCAAAAAATCGATGAATTTGTATCGTAAGTATTTGTAAACCGGAGTGGTTTGCGAAAAGTAGTGATGAGAAATAAAAATGTATCAGTACAAGTATGTACAGAAAAACTATTCGAGTGTCGAATTAATGGAGGTTGAGAATTTCATGCTTATTTAGTGATTGATGTTTTAAGTGTTAATGATATTATCTATTTTGAATTGCTATATGAATGTTGTGATTATTTCATGTTCACATACGAACTTACTAAGTTGTAAAGCTTACTTTGTTTAAACTTTCAATGTTTTATAGTTCTACGGAACTTGCTTGGATCCAGGGATCGTTATAGACTTCATCATACTATCGATCATCTATTTTGGTACTTTTGAATCATGTATATATGGTATATGGCATGTATAGGCTTGTGTCATTTTGGTATGTTTGATGAATATGTATTTTGGCCATTTGATTTGGCTTGTGATGGTGAACTTGATAATGTTTCTAAATATGCAAATAGTATTATTTCAGTTGGTAATTGATCTATATTGAATGAATGGAGTTGAAGTGATTATATATGTTTCGACTGGTTTTGCTAAATGAATTATACATGTGAATTATGCTTAGTAAAGCAAACTAAACTGATTTCTATTTGAATAGGTAAATGGTATGGAATTGATTGTTAAATCTAGTTGAAATGGATATGGTATGATTATGTATTGGTTGATGAACTTTAGCTGCATATTTGTGACTTAAAATGATACCATATGAGCTTGTGTAGGTATGTGCAAGAAAGGGTGGCAAATTGGTCTTGCAAATGGCCTATTTTTGTCCACATGGGCAGAGACACGGGCGTGTGTCTTAGCCGTGGGTGACACACAGTCATGCTACACGGCCATGTGTCCCCTAGTGTTGAAATTGAATTAAAGTCAGTATGCTCCACATGGTCTCACTCATGGGCGTGTGACTAGCCGTGTGGTATAAGTCAGTATACACCCTAAATGGCACACAGCCTAGCACATGGGCCTGTGGTTGACCGTGCGACCCAAGTTAATATACTCTCCAGTTTTCACACGGCCTGGCACATGGACATGTCCTCGGCCATGTGATGCAAGTTAGTATATATGCCCTGTTTCCACACAGCCTAAGACATGGGCGTGTCTACTAGCCATGTGAGGCACACGGCCTGTTCACATGGGCGTGTGACCCTTATATGATTGAAAAGTTCATAAGTTTTCTGAAATTTTTGTATGTTATCGGTTTAGTCCTGAACCATTTCTAAAGCATGTTTAAGGCCTCGTAGGCCCTTATAAGGGACAATATGATTGTATTGAATGATGTGTGACAATGAATGCTATATGTTGTGTATTGAACAGTAATACCTCGTAACCCTATTTTATTGACGGATACAGGTTAGGGGTTTTACATTTTATTGGTATCAGAGCTATGGTTTAGTCAATTCTAGGACTAATGTAGCGTGTGTGTGAGTCTAGCTATACATGACATATATACTGCGCGATAGTGTGATGATTCCTAATAGCTTAAATTGTGTTTTCGTATAGTAATAGATCTCGAACGAGATATAGCAGATGATGTAGAGAGTAATGCGCCAGCTCCTGCTTAAGGGACAGCTCCTACTGAATCTAAACCTGTGTTGAGTAGTCACGGAGGTGAGGCTAGAAAAGCCATTTTCCAAATAATGAATGAATGGTTTACTCAATGCATTCGTACTAATCATGCTGCTCAACAACCTCTACCCCCACCTATACCTCAACAAATCCCTGTTGTTCCTCAAGTTGCATATCTGATATGATTGAACAAGCCGCCAGTGAATCAAATTTGTAAACATGGGGCTGAAGAGTTTCGGGCTACTATTGATGATGATGCTGAAAGAGCTGAGTTCTAGCTCGAAAATAAGATTCGAGTATTCGACGAATTGTCTTGTACTACTGAGGAATGTATTAAATGTGTTGTATCTTTGCTGAGAGACACTGCATCTCAATGGGGGAATACCTTGGTGTCTGTAGTACCGAGAGAACGAGTGACCTGGGAATTTTTTCAGATAGAGTTCTGAAAGAAATACATAAGTCAGTGATTTCTTGATCAAAAGTATAAAGAGTTCTTAAAGTTAAAACAAGGTTGCATGACTATCATCGAGTATGAAAGAGAGTCGTACGGTTAAGTAAGTATGCTCAAGAGTATGTGTCTACTGAGGAGATTATGTGTAAACGGTTCATTGACGGGTTGAATGAAGATATAAAACTACTAGTTGGAATTCTAGAGTTGAAAGAATTTGTAGTTTTAGTTGAAAGGGCTTGTAAAGCAGAAGATCTTAGCAAAGAAAAGAGAAAAGAAAAATCAGAAGCTAGAGACTCGAGAAAAAGATCAATGAATAATTCGTATCATTCTTCATCAAAGAAATCTCGAGATTTGTTTAGCCAATCAAATACACCAATGGAATACTCTAATAGAGATCATGGGAAGCAAATTACGAGTTCAAAAACTCCAGCTGTGTTAGTGGTAAGTGTGGGTAATGTTAGATCAAATAAACCTGAATGTGGACGATATGGAAAACAACATTTTGGAGAGTGTAGATTGAATGATAAAGCCTGTTTTCGATGTGGCTCTCATGAACATTTCATTTGAGTTTGTCCTGAGCTGGATGAGAAATATATGTCTCAAAATGTAAGATCAAGCAACCCTATGGTGAGAGGAAGACCATTTCGTAATGTTGGAAATGTGAGTGGTGGTAGAGGTGCGACACGAGATACTGCTGTGAGATCCGATGCTAGAGCACCTGCCAGAGCTTACACGATTCGCGCTCGCGAAGAAGCATTATATCCAAATGTTATCATCGGAACTTTCACTCTCTATGATACGAATGAGATTCCATTGATAGATCCAGGATCAACTCGTTCTTATATATGTATGAATTTCGTATCCAGTAAGACTTTGCCTATAGAGTCTACTGAATTTGTGACTAGAGTAACAAAACCCTTAAGCAAATGTGTTTTGGTTGATAAAGTATGCAAGAATTGTCCATTAATGCATCGGGATTTCTATTTTCCAGCTAATCTGATGTTGTTGCCGTTCGATGAATTTACTGTGATTTTGGGTATGGATTGGCTAACGATGCTTGATGCTATAGTGAATTATAGACAAAAGACAATAAAAATGAAATGCCAGAATAATGAGACTATTAGAATTGAATCTGATGATATGAACAGTTTGCTAGTTGTGATCTCGTCTATGTTAGCTCAGAGATTTGTGAGAAAGGGGTGTGAAGCTTATCTTGCTTATGTACTTGATACGAAAGTGATAGAAAGAAAGATTGAATCAATACCAGTCATGTGTGAATATCTAGATGTATTTCTCGAAGATTTACAGGGTTTACCACCTATCAGAGAGGTTAAGTTTGGTAGTGAATTAGTACCGGGAACAACGCCGATATCAATAGCTCCATACAGAATGGCACCGATAGAGTTAAAAGAATTGAAAGCTCAGTTACAAGAACTAACAGATAGAGGTTTTGCTAGACTGAGTTTCTCTCCCTAGGGTGCACCGGTGTTATTTGTGAGAAAGAAAGATGGCACATTGAGAATGTGTATAGACTATCGGTATCTCAACAAAGTAACGATCAAGAATAAATACCCTTTGCCGCGGATAGATGATTTGTTTGATCAGCTAAAAAGGGTAACCTTGTTTTTAAAAATTGATATGAGATTAGGTTATTACCAGTTGCGAGTTAAAGACTCAGATGTGCCAAAGAGTGCATTTAGAACAAGGTATGGACACTAGGAATTTCTTGTTATGCCTTTCGGACTAACAAATGCACCTGCTATTTTTATAGACCTGATGAACCAGATTTTCAGGCCGGATTTAGATTAATTAGTAGTTGTGTTTATTGATGATATTTTGATTTACTCTCATGATGAATCTGAGCATGCCGAACATTTGAGAATCTTGTTACAAACTTTGAGAGATAAAAAATTGTTTCCAAAGTTTAGCAAATGTGAATTTTGGCTACAAGAGGTTAATTTTCTTGGACATATAGTTTCAGCTGCGGGTATCCGAGTTGATCTGAGCAAAATATTTGTGATTATAGATTCGAAGCCTCTGAGAAATGTATCTGAAGTCTGTAGTTTTCTGGGACTAGCTAACTATTATAGACAATTTCTTAAAGGCTTCTTGATGATTGAGACTCTGATGACACGATTACTTCAAAAAAATGTTAAATTTGAGCGGTCAGAAAAGTGTCAGCAGAGCTTTGAACAATTGAAAGCATTATTGACAGAGGCACCAGTGTTAGTTCAGCATGAGTTGGGTAAAGAATTCGTAATATTCAGTGATGCATTATTAAATGGTCTGGGTTGTGTTTTGATGCAGGAAGGAAAAGTTGTAGCGTATGCTTCCAGACAATTGAAGTCGCGTGAAAATAACTATCTGACGCATGATCTAGAGTTGGTCACGATAGTGTTCGCATTGAAAATTTGGCATCATTACTTGTTTGGTGAGAAATGTCATATTTATACCGACCACAAAAGTTTGAAATATCTAATGACTTCGAAAGATTTTAATTTGCGACAGAGGAGATGGTTGGAATTGCTAAAAGACTATGAATTAATGATTGACTATCATCGGGGGAAAGCGAACGAAGTTGTTAATGCTTTGAGCCGAAAGTCTTTATTCGCTTTACGAGCTTTAAACACACAATTACCTTTGTCTGACGATGGTTCGATAGTAGCTGAGTTAAAAGCGTGATCGTTATTTTTACAGCAGATTTGTGAGGCTCAAAAATTTCATAATGAGTTGCAAGCAAAACGAGATCAGTTTGAGTCGACTCCTAATTCAAAGTTTTGATTAGGGCCTGATGATTGTTTGATGTTTCGTAATAGAATATGTGTACCAAGAAATCCTGAGCTCATTCAGAAGATTTTAAACAAAGCACACGGTAATTGTTTATCAGTACATCTAAGAAGCACGGAAATGTATAATGATTTGAAACAGTTTTATTGGTGGCATGGCATGAAAAGAGATATCTTAGTACTTGTTTTAAAATGTTTGATTTCTCAGCAAGTCAAAGCTAAACATCAAATGCCGTCCGATTTATTACAGCCTATTATGATTCCTGAGTGGAAGCAAGATAGAGTAACAATGAATTTTGTATCGGGTTTGCCCTTATCTCCAAAAAAGAAAGATGAGATCTAGGTTGTTGTTGACAGATTGACAAAATCAACTCATTTTATTCCGGTACGTATAGATTTCTCGCTTGATAAGTTGGCTGAGTTGTATATCTCAGAGATTGTTTGCTTGCACAAAGTGCCACTATCTATTTTTCGAATAGAGGTCTGAGATTCACTTCACGATTTTGGAGGAAATTGCAAGAAGCTTTAGGTACAAAGCTGCATTTTAGCACTGCATTCCACACTCAAACAGATGATCAATCCGAATGAGTTATTCAGATACCTGAGGACATGTTGTGTTTTTGCATTCTTGAGTTTGAAGATAGCTGGGAGAAATATCTACCGTTGATTGAATTTGCTTACAATAATAATTTTCTGACATCAGATTTTTTGTTTCAAAACCACTGTTCCGATTTAGCTAAAATCGGGCTGTTACAACTCCCCCCTTAGGAATTTTCGTCCCCGAAAATCTTAACAGTGAATAGGTTTGGGTATTATTTTCTCATAGCATCCTTAGGTTCCCATGTAGTTTATTCAACCCCATGTCGCTGCCATAATACTTTCACTAATGCGATTTTCTTATTTCTCAACTCTTTGATCTCACAGGTTGAAATTCAATCTGATATATCATATGCTGAAGAACTGATTAGAATTTTAGCCCATAAGATCAAAGAGCTGAGAAATAAGAAAATTGCATTAGTGAAAGTATTATGGCACTGACAAGGGGTTGAAGAAGATACGTGGGAACCCGAGGATGCTATGAGAAAATAATACCCAAACCTATTCACTGGTAAGATTTTTGGGGACAAAAATCTCTAAGGGGGAGAGTTGTAACAGCCCGGTTTTAGACTAAATTCGGCTAAACTAGATTTTAATAGAATTATGTGAATTTTTGTGTTTTGTGAAATAACGACTAAATTGCTAAAAGTGTGAATGTTTGGGACTAAAGTGCAAATATGCCTAAATGTAATTTTTGGACTAAATTGAAAGAATACGTGATTGAATAAGTCAATTTTGAATTCATATATATCAAGAAAGAAAGAATTTAGAATTAGATCGAGGGAAAATCAAGATTATCGAGTAGTCGATCGATACGTCAATTCCGAATACAAGGTAAGTTTGTATTATTGAACTTAAATGTGTATCTATTTGTTTGATGGATGAAATTGAGGTAGCAATTATTCTATTGGATAAATGTTGAAATATTAAATGAAATGTAGGAATTGGATAAGGCAAGTTGTCGAATAAGACCATAGCTGGGCTATGGCAATCGAATAATAAGACCAGAATCGGGTGATGGCATATGAATGAAAGACAACAGCAAGGCCTTGGTAATGTATGTGTAAGACCGTAGTTGGACTATGGCATCAAAAAACTGATGAATTTGTATCGTAAGTATTTGTAAACTGGAGTGGTTTGCGAAAAGTAGTGATGAGAAATAAAAATGTATCGGTACAAGTATGTACAGAAAACCTATTCGAGTGTTGAATTAATGGAGGTTGAGAATTTCATGCTTATTTAGTGATTGATGTTTTAAATGTTAATGATATTATCTATTTTGAATTGCTATATGAATGTTGTGATTATTTCATGTTCACATATGAACTTACTAAGTTGTAAAGCTTACTTCATTTAAATTTTCGATGTTTTATAGTTCTACGAAACTTGCTTGGATCCAAGGATCGTTATAGACTTCATCATACTATCGATCATCTATTTTGGTACTTTTGAATCATGTATATATGGTATATCGCATGTATAGCCTTGTGTCATTTTGGTATGTTTGATGAATATGTATTTTGGCCATTTGAGTTGGCTTGTGATGGTGAACTTGATAATGTTTCTAACTATGCAAATAGTATTATTTTAGCTGGTAATTGATCTATATTGAATGAATGGATTTGAAGTGATTATGTATGTTTGGACTGGTTTTGCTAAATGAATTATACATGTGAATTATACTTAGTAAAGCAAGCTAAATTGATTTCTATTTGAATAGGTAAATGGTATAGAATTGATTATTAATTTTAGTTGAAATGGATATGGTATGATTATGTATTGGTTGATGAATTTTAGCTGCATGTTTGTAACTTAAAATGATACCATATGAGCTTGTGTAGTTATGTGCAAGAAAGGGTGGCAAATTGGTCTTGCAAATGTCCTATTTTTGTCTACACGGGCAGAGACACGGGCGTGTGTCTCAGCCGTGTGTGACACACGATCATGCTACACGGTCGTGTGCACAGTCGTGTGACTGGTCATGTGGTATAAGTCAGTATACCCCCTCAATGGCCTACGGGCGTGTGTGGCCATTTTGAAGGGCACACGGGCGTGTGGTTGGACGTGTGCCCCAAGTTAGTATAGTTTCCAATTTTCACGCAGCCCGGCACACAGGCATGTCCTTAGCCATGTGATACATGTTAGTATGTATGCTCTATTTCCACACGGCCAAAGACACGGGCATGCCACTAGTCGTGTGAGGTACATGCCTGTTCACATGGGCATGTGACCCTTATATGATTGAAAAATTTATAAGTTTTTCAAAATTTTTATATGTCATTGGCCCATATAAGGGACAATATGATTATATTGAATGATGTATAAGAATGAATGCTATATGTTACGTATTGATCGGTAATACCTCGTAACCATATTCTGGTGACGGATACGGGTTAGGGGTTTTATAAGAGGCATTAAGAACTAAACTGAATTTTAGCACGGCATTTCACTCGTAAACCGACGGTCAGTCAGAAGTGATTCATATTTTAGAAGACATGTTGCAGTGTTGTGTTCTTGAGTTTCAAGGTAGTTGGGAAAGGTACTTACTGTTGGCTGAATTCGCCTACAATAATAGTTATCAGTTAAGTCTGAAGATGGCACCTTTTGAGGCTTTGTGTAGGCGACAGTTTCGATCGCCCCTATATTGGACTGAGCTCAAAGAGAGTCAGATTCACGGGGTCGATTTAGTCAAAGAAACTAAAAAAAACGTTAGGGTGATTCTTGATTGTTTAAAGGTTGCCTCGGACAGATAGAAATCCTACGCAGTTTTGAAGCGAAAAGAGATTGAATTTCAAGTCGGGGATAAAGTGTTTCTGAAAGTATCCCCGTGGAAGAAAGTTCTTCTATTCAGTAGGAAAGGCAAATTAAGTCCATAGTTTATTGGACCTTATGAGGTTACCGAGAGAGTAGGGCCTATTGCCTATCGATTGGCTTTGCCACCAAAATGGGAAAAGATTCACAATGTGTTGCATGTGTCCATGTTACGTTGATATAGATCAGACCCTTTGCATGTGATTACGCCAACAGAGGTCGAGATTTATCCGGACATGACTTATAGAGAAGAGCCGATCAAGATTTTGGCTCGAGAAGTCAAATAGTTGAGGAATAAGAGTATAGTGCTCGTGAAAGTTTTGTGGCATAGAAATGGAGTTGAGGAAGCCACATGGGAACCTGAGGAGACTATGAGAGATAAATACCCAAACTTATTCACCGGTAAAATTTTTGGGGACGAAAATCCCTAAGGAGGGGAGAATTGTAACAGCTCGATTTTGGGCCTAGTCGAAACAGTAGTTTCAGAACCACTAACCTGAGGTCAGAGATATTATTTTAAATATTATTTTATGGGTTATAGCATGACCATGAAGATGCATAAAAATTTTGGTGAATTCATTTTAGCGTTTGTGAGCTCAGTTACGAGAAAGGACTAAATTGCATAAAGTGCAAAAGTCCTAATTTGATAGTCAAAGGTGTTAAATTACCCATGAATCATAAATTGAGGGTCTTTAAAGGGCAATTAGACCCTACTAGGAGAGGTGGCCGGCCATAGTGACAAACAGATGAGAAAAGTCAAAATTACGTGATATTTAGTGGCTTAATTGAATAGAATATAACAAAAAGAAAAAGTTTTCATTTTTCATTTCTTTCTCATCTCTTTCCTACCAAAAATATCATCCATTAGATTGGTTTTGAAGGTTGAAATTTTCAGCCATTTAGCCTCTCTACAAGTAAGTGGTTTTAATGAGTTTTCTTGATAATTTTTACATTTTTGGACCCCTTGAAGCATGAGCTTTCAAATGAGGGGACCATTTTGCAAAATGGTTGGAAGTCTAGGGTTTTAACATGAGAGTGTCATGTAGTTTTCTAAAATTTTATGGAATAATATGAGTCTTGGTTGTGTAATAAACAACATTTGTGAAAGGACTTCTCATGAAAGCCCTAATAGGACCATTTTGTAAAGTTTGTAAAATAGATAGTAATGTTGTGAAATATGGGAAATTTGGGGTTGTCATACTAGTGATAATTGGTCGGTTAGGTTTGATTAATAAGGAAATTTAATAAAAATTGATTTTCGGGTCTAGGGGTAAAATGGTCATTTTGCAAGAGTCTAGGGGCAAAATGGTCATTTTGCCCAATTATGGAATATTGAGTACCTAAATCGATAAAATGATTAAATTTGTGAATTTTTGTTATCTTAGATCAAGAAATACAATATCCGAACCTAGACTGGGGGAAGGCGAAGCAAGTTGATTAAACCGACCAATCGCTTACATTTTGTAATCCGAGTTAAGTTGTGTGTAAATAATACAACTACATTATTATTATATGTCATTGTATTCATATAGTATGAAATGCTTGATTGTGGAAATGAGAATGCATGATGATAATTAAAATAGTAGAATTCTCGTTTGAACCTTAGGAAATAAATCGGATATTCATGCCATGACATTTAGGTTATTTGTGAGCCAGTGTAAGACCATGTCTAGGACATGGCATCGGTGTTGAGACGAGAGCTACTGTAAGACATGCCTAGGACATGCATCAGCCTCGAGCTGTAATCCAGTATAAGACATGTGTGGGACATGCATTGGCTACGAGATGTGTCAGTGTAAGACCATGTCTGGGACATGGCATCGGCACGGATATGCGAGAGCTAGTGTAAGACCATGTCTGGGACATGGCGTTGGCCTCGATTATGATAGTCAGTGTAAGACCATGTCTGGGACATGGCATCAACTTGAGATATGAGCCAGTGTAAGACCATGCCTGGGACATGGAATCGGCGTTCTACCCCATGTTTGAGGCTTATCGAATATCTGGTAGTGTTCCAAATGGTTCAACGGTGAGAGTTATGGTTTAAGTTAATGAGAAAATTATAACCTTGTTGTGAGTGGTACAAGTACCTATTTGGTACGTATGAGATGTGAGCTCAATATATGCTATATGATTTGTATTGGATAGTGATGAGTAAGTGGTGTTTATGCCTTCTTTTGCATTACATGTTGATGAATGGTAGAGTTGTTGTTATATTTATTTGCATGCAGCTTACTGAGCTTTATGCTTATTCCCTCTTCTTTCCATTTTCTTATAGTGCCGCCTAAACAGCGCGTGGACCAACCGACATCAGAGGCAACAATCACACTATCAACCGAAGCACTAGGTATAGTTAGACTACTTACTTTTAAGTATGGCATGTATAGGGCTTAGACTTTAATGTTTTGTGTCATTGAGAAATTAGCCAAATGTGTTGGCTTGGGATAAATCCCTTTATTTCGTATAAGGCCATGGATAATGGTCAATATTCATTTTGATATTTATAGAAGATGTTATTTTCATGGATGAGTAAATTGCACAAATGAAATGTTGTCCATTGTGGTTGTTCTGGCTATATGATGTGTCTTTGTATTGGTATAGAGTGATCTTATGTAGGTTGTGTGATTAAGGGTGGCAAATAGGCTTGGTAAATAGTCTTATTTTGTCCACATGGGTAGGCACACAGGCGTGTGTCTAGGCCGTGTATGACACACGACCAGTCCCATGGGCGTGTTGTCCAGTCATGTGTCCCCTGCACATAAAAATTTCAAGTCAGTATGCATGGTAGTAAACACGCAGGCAGAGACACAGCCTTGTATCTTAGCAGTGTGAAGGGCACGGCCTAGCACATTGGCGTGTGCCTTGGCCGTGTGGCCCTTAAGGATTACTGATGCCAAAAATAGAATGTCCAGGTTTTTTACATGCGGGGTAAGACACGAGCGTGTCCTGGTCATGTGAGGGACACGGACATGTGCTAGGCCATGTAAAAACCCCTGTAGGTTCAAATTTGAAATTAATTCCACACAGGTGGAGGACAAGGGCGTGTCCTTAAGTGCTTAGGCCGTGTGGACCACACGGGCCATCAGCACGACCATGTTGGAATGGACACACGGGCGTCTTTCCCTTCCACATGTTTGTATGCCCCTATGTCAAATGTTATTTTTCAAAGTTCTTTAAAAGACCCGAACCATTCACATATGGTTTTAAATGAATGTTTGGAGCCTCGTAGGCCTATATTAAGGAGTTTTTGATAAAGATTGGAATAGTTTTAAATTTGACCAAATTTTGGTGACTCGAAAACGTGTGAATGTATGTGCTCAAGTTAGGTAATGCCTCGTATTGCGTCCCAATGTAGGGTACGGGTATGGGGTGTTACAACTAGCCATTTTTATCACATTTCTTCCATCCTTTTTTCCTTCATTACGACCACTTTGGATCGCTAGAAATTTTGGAAGTGAATTATATCTCTGACATAAGTATTATAACGACTAATTGCTATCAACTCAGGATCACCCCTTGCTTTAGAAGTGAATCACGACAACGAAATTAATCGTAATATCATCTATGATTGTTTTAGTTAAATCAAAGTGTAGGTGTTTGAAGTAGTCTAGTGTTGCGTTGGATCTTCTACGTCAGGTGTGGGTCTAATCTCAAATAAAAATAGATATACGTTAATTCTAGTATTTAAATAAGTATCACAATTTATATTGTGTTTTATATGAATACTTAAAGTATTCCAATAAAATAGGAGATTCAACCCATTGATGTGTATTATACCAAGGAAGTGACCCAAACCAACTAGCTTTTGAAAAGTATGTTGTGTGGTTATGATTTTCACTATTTGAAAAGTATGTTATTCTCATTCCCATGTTAAGTGATATTATTGCATACTTGATTTTAGATGAAAAATAAATTGTGATATGTTGATATCTTGAAACAATACGTTAAACACATGTTAAACATGCCCTGCATGATATTATATATGGAGAAATTCGATTTGCATGTTTCAACATATCCAATGTGATAAGTGATATCTTGAAATGAAAAATATGTTTATATATATGTTCATTATGGCCATATCACATGCATGGGGTGGGAAATTGTAAGGAGGAAGAATTGGTGGCTTCATTCACAACCTACATAGCAGCTTGTTTGCAAAATTGATGGTTTATCCACAACCTATATGGCAGCTTGTCTGCGGATATTGGTGGTTTCGACCACAACCTACATGCAAACTTTTCTGTGAATATTTGTGGCTTCGTCCATGTAACGCCTCGAATTTTGGGCCTAGAGGAATTGGGCTTTGGGCTTTAGGTCTCATAAAATTTTTAAGTGAGCAAGAAAATGACAAATGATATGTTGGCTTTAAGGGTTTAATGAATTTGGAGTGTCTAGGTGTGTTAGAGAAGTTCTGGGTTCGAGTTTTGTGGTGAAGGAATTTTAATTTAATTATTAAAAGAACCAGGGTTGTGAGTAGTTGGGCTTATAAATAAAAATAGGGGGAAAATGGCATCAAAAAGCCTTGTGGTAGAGTGGCTAAGTGACGCCACTTAGGGTGTGGGGAGGTGGCATTAGTGGCTAGCAAGGAGATCCTAGGTTCGAATCCTAGCTTAGTATTTTTAGGAGTTTAATTTTGGCCTTCTAGAAGGTTGGAAGTGGCATGAAGATGGACTCTAAGGGGAGTGTTCAGGAGAGAAAATTTAGGAATTAGATTGGGGAGTTATCAGGGAGAAAAACAAGGAGATGAGAAGGGGAAGTGATGGAGCTGCATTGGGAATTGAGGGTCAGGCAATTTGGCTATAGGCTATAAATATGTGCTGAGTTTGGGATCCTAGGCTAATGCCAAATTCTTCATCTCTTTTTTAAGTGGCGATTTGCTTTTCCATCTTTGTTAGTTGATTATTTTTCCATTCTTTTTCTCCTCAATTCTCTTTTGATTTACCTTTTAGGTTAGCCGATTCCCTCTTCTACTCTTCTTCTTTAATTTGTGCCAAATAAACCTTATTCACCGTATTAGTTTAAAAGCCGAAAAACTGAATCTCCCTTGGGCCGATTGCTCTTTTGGTGTAAGTTTCTTATCTCTTTTTCGGCTAGTATTGTTAATACCGATTACTCCTCTCCCTAACTCTTTCTAATCAACTTCGGTAGGGAATTAGTATCAGATCTCGGGTTTTAGCTCTCTGCCGAATTGCTCCTTAGGTGTTTTGCAATTTTGGTAAGTATTTCTCTCTTATTGGCTAGGGATGGCTGAATGGTCTTAGGTGAGATAAAGGGGTGAATTATGTTGGATGCAAGTCCCCTAGTATTTGGTTTTAATGAGTAAGAGTAATGCAGATCTAGGGAGTACGTGATCAAGGAAAAGGTGTTAGGTTTTGGTATTCAAGGTAAGGTTAAGCTGAGGTTTCGATTTTTGGGTAAAATGTGTATTAAGCATACGATTAATTGAAGGGTGATATCGTTTGTAGGTCAGTGACTAAGAGGATCACAGCACACTCTATTACCAGGTGTGTACACACACTTCGCACACACAGTAGATCGGCAAATTCCAAAATGTCGAAAAGTCGAAATGTCAAAAAGCTAAAAGTTTGGATACAGTAGTCTTGCGAGTGCGCGAACACTCATAAGAGGGTATTTGATATGATACCAGAGACCCCATGAGAGATCTCATGGACTTGGGTCACATTTTGGCCAACTAGGCCAAATTGGGCCAAATGGGCCCGACAGGCCTGTAAGCCTAAATAAGCAAAAGTTGATAATTTGATAATATGTGATTAGCTAATTAAGTTTGTTAAATGGTTTGGATTGGATTCGGGCCTGATGGGCCATATAAGTGTGGTTGAGCCTAATGGGCCATATAAATGTGATTGGGCCTGATGGGCCATACGAATGTATGGAAGCCTGTAGACTTGCTAGGGTTTTGTCATGGACTTGTAGCCCTAGTTTTCAATAAATCCTTAAGCAGCATAAAACTTAACTAATTTATCAAATTCGTCTGTGGACAAGTCATAAGGGTAAAGTGTGGCAATGGGCACATGCATGTCTAGGATTGGATCAAGGGAGAGCCTGGTTGTAACACCCCAAACCCGGCCTAGACGTTGCGACCGGATCCGACGCGCCACATCGAAGTGTTCAAAACATCCCGTATTGCTTAATTTGGAAAACGTAGTTGGTGTTGTAGAAGATACCTTTAAAATAGGTTAAAGTAAATGGAAGCTGTGCACATGGTAGGAAACCGAAAAAGAAGAGGTGAGTCCGTCAGACTGCTTAAGTACCAAGCTCCCTCCGGATCCAATCCTAGACATGCACACTGCCATTGCCACACTCTAACATCTCGTATAATTGTGGAAAAAAACCAGTTGATTAAGTCTATCTTAAGAAAATGATTAAGTTTGAAAACCTTTGCTTAGCAGAAGCCTTACTTGTAGTCGTGTTATTTTGAAATCACTTAATGTTTTTGAAAACGCGTCCTAGAGCTAATCCATTTCAATAGTTATCATAGTTCATTTTTATCATAATCAGAATAAAATAATAAAAACCATAAAAATAATTAAACGGCCTTATTACACTTAAAAACCCAAAATCATAATTGAAAATAAAAGGACGTCTAGTTCACCAGAAAGAAACCAAGTTTGCAAAAACATGTGGCCACTCTGAATCCCTCACAGCTCCAAGCCCACTATGGTTGGGGATCACCTGCATGGATGAGAAATAAAGGGGTGAGTTTTGGGAAACTCAGTGTGTAATTTAACCCAACCATAGCCTAAATCAGTTCAAACCACAGAAGCAGAATAAGTTAGCCTTAGCCCAGAACAGATATCGGAATAAAGCCCATAGGCCCATAACAGATCAGAACAATTATTACATGCTGGTGCAAAAACCCAACCCATATCCAACCATGTACACCCCTTTACCATCCTTTCACCATGTGGGGAGACTACTCGACCCACCCAACCGCTACACGCCACAGAAATATGCAGCATGGCTACCAGAACAGATAACGTGACCGAGTCACCAGAAACAGATAATTGTGGGTGAGCCACTAGAACAGATATATATATATATATGTGGAAGAGCCACCAGGACGGTTCCTCCATAATATAACCCATGTCCCCATGCAACAGATATTCATTCATGTCATCCATCATACAAATTTAAACCATCATACTTTTCAGACAAAATTAACACTAGGGGTATAAAGGTCATTTTACACCTAGGGGTATAACGGTAATTTTCATACATAGGGGTACTCTAGTAAATTAACTATCTTAGAGTTTTCATGCATATTCTACCATTACGTACTATCAAAAACACTTACCGTGCGTACTTACCGAATTAGGCCCATTGGCCCATTTTCCCGATTTAGGCCCACTAAACCCAAAAATGTCGAAACGCATGGCATAGTGCACTTTGCAGTCTTATCACCACGGATTACCAGAATTATTAACCCACTTATCTTACGAGCATTCGCACGCTCATAAGTTCCTAAAATACTGGTTTTTCGGTATTTCAGCTTTTCAGCTTTTACCGATCTAGTCTACAGGAGGGTGTCAGTTACACACCTGTTTTACGACGATTCGATGTGGAGATCCACGCACGAACTGCCTACAATTAAATTACTAGCTTATTACTCTAAATATCGAATTAACACAGAGTAAATAGCCCCTTACCATATTCGGCCAAACATGCTTAGAACCTTCTTGCTGTTACCTTGTTGCCGAACTATGTCTTAAATCCAAAGATCTGATCGTTCCACTTGTCCAAGCCCTTGATCAGCAGCCTCTAAATCACACCATTTACCAAAGCAGAACAGTTATCACAACCCCTTAGGGCTACAAGTCCAAATCGACTACCTCCCTAACATTTAGGGATTTCGGCTTTTCCTACAATATAAAGAAAGACTAAGTTTTGAAACTACTTACCATCGATTCCTTCGATCAATGTTTCCAATTGATGCCTACTTAAATCTGATGCTTCTCTACCCTCAAACAATCACCAAAGTCAAGCCTTCAATGTTTTCAATATTCGGCTAAGTCCCTATGAAATTGAGGTTTTCGGCTTTTTTGCTACTGTGTAGAAAAAGATGAATTAATAGGGTTTTACTGTGGTCTTGTCGACAAAAGCTTGAGGTTTAAAGGAGGAAAGAATCGGCCAAAGATGATAAGAAAAATAAGAGAATATTGCTAGGAGAAATCGGCACAGAAGAAAATGTAGCTTCCGGGATTTCGGCTTTTTATGGCAAAAGGCTATGAAGGTTTTGAAACGTCTGAAGGGAAGGATGGAGATGAACAAGAGGTTTAGAAGGGTTCGGCTATGAAGGAAAAAGGAGAATAAGAAAAAGGTTGATAAAGAGAGGGGAGAAGAATGAAGAGGGGAATGGTCAGCAAACGGCACAACTTCCCCTTAATGCCGAATTTATACTGACCTTAACCCTAGCCGAATTTTGCCTCCCTAAAGCTCCCCTTGGCCGGCCAACTCTTGCTCCTCAAGAGTCCATTATTCGGCTCCTAAATTCTCTCCCTTATCCCCTCCTTACTCAATCTCCTGAGCAACTCCAACTCTTCCTAACAGTCTTTCACTTCAGTTCCATTACTTACCTTTTCCGGTCATAAAAATTAATCCTTTAACTTGCTGTCATTGTGAATTGAACCTGGGTCCTCCCAATCATCCACATGCCACTTATAGCATTTCCAGTGGCGTCACTTAGCCACTTTACCACATCTTTCCTTGTGATTTATTTTACATAATTAATACCTAAAAGCCCAATTAACCAGAACCCCCCTTTTTCTTATGGAATTAAAATTAACTAAAACTACCGGGTTTTAACTTAAGCTTGGGCCTTCTAGAGGCCCACTAACATAATTAATCCTACGCCAAGCAGACAGAACACAAAATTTTAAATTTTGCCAACATTTTTAAAATTCCTAAAAATTGAGGCGTTACAACTCTACCCTCCTTAAAGAAATTTCGTCCTCGAAATTTACCTGGTCCGAACAGATGAGGGTATTGTTGCTGCATCGCCTCCTCTGGCTCCCAAGTAGCTTCCTCTCTGCCATGATTACGCCAAAGCACCGGCTCCTCCTCAAAGGTCAAATCGGTTTGCACCTCAATCTCTGCAACCGGCACGACATGAGTAGGGTCATAATGATAACGCCTTAACATGGAAAACATTATGAATCCTGTCTAACGCTGGAGGCAATTCCAACTGATAAGCCACTGAGCCTACTCGCTTCAAAACCCGATAAGGCCCAATGAACTGCGGACTCAACTTGCCCTTCTTACCAAACCTTAATATCTTCTTCCAGGGAGAGACCTTCAAGAAGACCATATCATCCACTGAGTATTCAATCTCTTTACGCTTCAAATCTGCATACGACTTTTGCCTATCAGACACTTCTTTTAATCGATCTCTAATTATTCTGACCTTTTCCTTAGTATCAGCTATCAACTCTGGTCCAAGAACTTGTCGCTCTCCTAGTTCGGTCCAGCAACTAGGTGTTTGACACCTTCGCCCATACAGTGCTTCATATGGTGCCATTCGAATACTCGCCTGATAACTCTTATTGTACACAAATTCTGCCAATGGCAAGTAATCCTCCCAACTACCTCGGAAGTCGATAACACATCCCCTCAACATGTCTTCCGGAATCTAAATAACACTTTCTGACTAACCATCAGTTTGGGGATAGAAGGCCATACTAAAGTTCAGTCGCGTTCCCAACGCCTCATGCAGCTTTTGCCAAAATTGAGATGTGAATCTTGGATCTCGATCAGAGATAATCGAAACTGAAACTCCATAAAGTCGCACAATCTCTGCCATATACAACTTGGCTAACTTCTGAAGTGAAAAGCCAGTGCGACCTGGTATAAAATGAGCCGATTTGGTCAACCTATCCATAATCACCCATATTGAGTCTTTCTTCAATGGTGTCAAGGGTAGCCCACTCACAAAGTCCATGGTTACCCTCTCCTACTTCCAAAGTGGTATTTTCACTGGCTGCAACAATCCAGAAGGTAATTGCTACTCAGCTTTCACTTGCTGACATGTCAGACATTTCCCCACAAATTCTGTTACTTAGCGTTTCAGCCCAGGCCACCAATACAGTTCTCGCAAGTCGTGAAACAACTTATTCCCTCCAGGATGCATGGCACAAAGTCCCCCATGAGCTTCCTTAAGTATTGACTGTCTCAAGTCAGACTCCTTCGGAACACAAATTCTTCCTCGGAAGCATAGAACTCCTTCGTTATTTAACCCAAACTCAGAAGTTCCTCCTTCCTTAACTTGTTGAAAATGAGCGACCAAGGACTCATCTCTCAACTGCTTTTCCTTAATCTGACCTACCCAGGTTGGCCTTACTTGCAATTTAGCCAACAGACTTCCATCACCATACAGACTTAGACGGGCAAACATTCCTCTCAGATCAGATACAGCTCTACGACTTAGAGCGTCGGCTACCACATTAGCCTTACCTGGGTGATATTCGATAGAACAATCATAATCCTTAAGCAACTCGATCCACATCCTTTGCCTCAGGTTCAATTCCTTCTAAGTCAGCAAATACTTAAGACTCTTATGATCTGTGTATATAATACACCTTTCTCCACACAAATAATGTCCCCAAATCTTAAGTACGAAAATCACTGCTGCTAACTCCAAATCATGAGTAGGATAGTTCCCTTTATGAGGCTTAAGTTGTCGTGATGCATAAGCAACCACCTTACCCTCTTGCATCAACACACAACCCAAACCTACATGTGATGCATCACTGTACACAGAAAAATCCTTTCCAGATTCTGGTTGAATTAATACAGGTGCTTCCATCAGAACTTTCTTCAACTTCTCAAAGGCTTCTTGTTGCTTCTCAGTCCATACAAACGGTACTCCTTTCCTTATGAGTTTTGTCAGAGGTGCTGCCATCACTGAAAAACCTTCCACAAACCTCCTATAGTATCCTGCCAAGCCTAGGAAACTTCAAATTTCTGACACTGACCTAGGTGGCTTCCATTCCAGAATTGCTTCAATCTTTCAAGGGTCCACCTTAATCCCCTCAGCAGAGACAACATGTCCTAAGAAAGTTACCTCTCTCAACTAGAATTCACACTTGCTGAACTTCGCATACAATTCCTTCTCCCTTAGCACTTGCAACACAGTGCGAAGATGCTCATCATGTTTCGCTTCCGTTTCAGAATACACTAGGATATTGTCAATAAAGACGACTACGAACCGATCCAAAAATGGTTGGAACACACGATTCATCAGATCCATAAATGATGCAGGAGCATTTGTCAGCCCAAATGGCATAACCAAAAACTCGTAATGACCATACCGAGTCCTGAATACCGTCTTATGGATATCTACCTCCTTGACCCTTAACTGATGATATCTAGATCGAAGATCGATCTTGGAAAATACAGAAGCTCCTCTAAGCTGGTCGAACATATCGTCAATCCTCGATAGTGGATACTTATTCTTAATCGTCAGTTTGTTCAACTGGTGATAATCAATGCACATGCGCATCGTCCCATCCTTCTTCTTCACGAATAGCACCGGTGCTCCCCATGGAGACACACTTCGCCTAATAAATCCCCTATCTAACAACTCTTGAATTTGTGCCTTTAACTCCACTAACTCTTTCGGTGCCATCCTATACGGTGAAATGGACACTGGTGCTATCCCAGGCAACAGATTGATTCCAAACTCGACTTCTCGGTTTGGAGGCAATCCCGGAAGCTCCTCCTAAAAAACATCTTGGAACTCTTTAACGGTCCTGACTTTACCTACTGTCAATCCCTCAGCTTCCTTTTGACTCACAAATGCCAAATAGGCCTCACAACCTTTCCGAATCCACTTTTCAGCCCTCAATGCTGATACCACATTAGATAAATAGTCCCTTCGTTCACCTATCATCATAACCTCATCCCCTTCCGTGGTCCTTAGCACCATCTGCTTAGCAGCACAATCCAAGGTTGCCTTATGCTTAACAAGCCAATCCATTCCCAGAATAAGATCAAACTCTCCAAACGGTAACTCCATTAGATCTCCAGGAAAGATCCTACTTTGAGTTTCTAAGGGTACATCCCTATACACTTTGTCTACCCTAACCGAGTGGCCTAAAGGACTTAACATAGATACCCCACTCGCTATCTTCTCAGAATGCACTCCCAATGACCCAGATATCGCACATGCAACATAAGAATAAGTAGATCCAATATCCACCAAAGCAGCATACGACATGCTAGAAACCAAAAACGTACCAGTTATGATGTTAGGTGCGTCGCCCTCCTCTCGACGACAAGCCGCATACACCAACGCTGGCTGTCGAGCCTCAACATTTTTGGCACCCCTGCCAGGCGCCCCTCGACCTCGACTATTTCCATTTCCATTTCCGCCCCTACCTTGTCCACGTCCTCTCGGTGGTTGTGGTCCACCTCTCGCGGGTTGAGCCACCCTCTGTTCAGCAACCTGAACCTGATCAGCTCTTTGAGGACAGTCCTTAACTCTGTGCTCCATAGATCCGCATCGGAAACAAGCACCAGAACGTTTCCTACACTCACCCAAGTGTACCTTACTACAGTCTCCACAAATTAGCGGTCTAACCATATTCACCGGAGCTGCTCGAACTGGCTCCTCCACTCTCGCCCTTTTGACATTCTTATTTGCTCCACCCGAAGGTCTAGAATCCCTCCAAAACCGGTTCCAATCCTTCTCACGGCTCTGCCGCTCAGTACGCTTTACCTCTTCAGCTATCTTAGCTTTTTTCACCAGAACCGCAAAATCCCGCTCCCTCTGTGGAGCAATTAGCACCTTAAGGTCATCTCTGAGTCCATCCTCAAAGTGAACACCACGCTCATACTCCGTAGCGACTATCCCTACAGCATACTGGCTCTGCCTCATACTCAGCAACAGTTTTACCTCATTGGACCAGATTCAGGAATTCCTTCCTGCGGGCATCCACATAACTTGCCCCGATGTACTTCCCTTTAAAGGCTGTCTTAAACAGCTCCCAAGTAACCCTATCAGCTGGGGTTCCATCCCTCACGATGAGCCACCACTGATAAGCCTCATCTCGCAGCAGCGATACGGCCCCCTTCAGCTTCTGCTCCACCGAGCAGTCCAAGTTATCCATAATTTGTTCTGTGGCCTCCAACCAATATTCTGCCACATTCGGGGCTACACCAGATACGTCCCTAAAGATCTCCACTCCGTTAGCCCAGAGTCGTTCAGAAATCGATCCTCAAATTCTGTTGCCCGAACTTACCCCGGCAACCCTTTCCAGAACTCGAAGCATAGCCTGCGACAGAGCGTCATCCCCAGCACCACAATCATGAGACTCTACTTCAGTTGCCGATGGTACCGGTCCCTCTGCTGTCGGTATATGCCTAGAAGACGCAGTTCCTACCCGAGCACTACCTCAGCCTCGTC
Organism: Gossypium anomalum; assembly: GCA_025698475.1. Classification (NCBI taxonomy): domain Eukaryota; kingdom Viridiplantae; phylum Streptophyta; class Magnoliopsida; order Malvales; family Malvaceae; genus Gossypium; species Gossypium anomalum. The sequence goes on from CM046961.1 coordinate 75,279,104, forward strand.
CACGGCCTCTTCCACGAGCTGCTCGCGTACTCATATCATATTATCTGTTTTACGAATTTTATGCATTAATTTTAGCATTCCAGTGATTATTACAGATGTTTTATGATTCAGACAGTAATTCAGAGTTGGTTTTCGAAGAATCGATATCTAGGTACAGTTTCAGTCTTTTAGCAAGCCTTTCTAGGGTTTCAGTAGCATCATTTCTAGAGTATTCTAGTAAAGTTTCAGTACAGACAGATAATTCAGAATATATTCAGAAAAATTTAGAATACTTACAGACTTGGGCCGGAGATTCGGATTGCCACCTTCTAAAGATCTAACTTTCGAAAACTGAGTTTTGTAACCTTATAAAATCTTGTTTTTGAAAATCCTTGTTTTTGCAAACCTATTCCACAGCCAAGTTGTTGCAACTTGGCTCTGGTACCACTAAATGTAACACCCCAAACCTGGCCTAGACGTTGCGACCGGATCTGACGTGCCACATCGAAGTGTTCAAAACATCCCGTATTGCTTAATTTGGAAAACGTAGTTAGTGTTGTAGAAGATACCTTTAAAATAGGTTAAAGTGAATGGAAGCTGTGCACCAGGTAGGAAACCGAAAAAGATAAGGTGAGTCCATCGGACTGCTTAAGTACCAAGCTCCCTCCGGATCCAATCCTAGACATGCACACCGCCATTGTCACACTCTAACATCTCGTATAATTATGGAAAAAAAACCAGTTGATTAAGTCTATCTTAACAAAATGATTAAGTTTGAAAACGTTTGCTTAGCGGAAGCCTTACTTGTAGTCATGTTATTTTGAAATCACTTAATGTTTTTTGAAAACGCGTCCTAGAGCTAATCCATTTCAATAGTTATCATAGTTCATTTTTATCATAATTAGAATAAAATAATAAAAACCATAAAAATAATTAAACGGCCTTATTACACTTAAAAACCCAAAACCGTAATTGAAAATAAAAAGACGTCCAGTTCACCAGAAAGAAACCAAGTTTGCAGAAACATGTGGCCACTCCGAATCCCTCACAGCTCCAAGCCCACTATGGTTGGGGATCACCTGCGTGGATGAGAAATAAAGGGGTGAGTTTTGGGAAACTCAGTGTGTAATTTAACCTAACCATAGCCTAAATCAGTTCAAACCACAGAAGCAGAATAAGTTGGCCTTAGCCCAGAACAGATATTGGAATAAAGCCCATAGGCCCATAACAGATCAGAACAATTATTACATGCTGATGCAAAAACCCAACCCATATCCAACCATGTACACCCCCTTACCATCCTTTCACCATGTGGGGAGACTACTCGACCCACCCAACCGCTACATGCCATAGAAATATGCAGCATGGCTGCCAGAACAGATAACGTGACCGAGTCACCAGAAACAGATAATTGTGGGTGAGCCACCAGAACAGATATATATATATATGTGGCAGAGCCACCAGGACGCTTCCACCATAACATAACCCATGTCCCCATGCAACAGATATTCATTCATGTCATACATCATACAAATTTAAACCATCATACTTTTCAGACAAAATTAACACTAGGGGTATAAAGACCATTTTACACATAGGGGTATAATAGTAATTTTCATACATAGGGGTACTATAGTAAATTAACTGTCTTAGAGTTTTCATGCATATTCTACCATTACGTACTATCAAAAAAAACTTCACCGCAGATTACTTACGAATTGGGCCCATTGGCCCATTTTCTCGATTTAGGCCCACTAAGCCCAAAAATGTCGAAACGCACGGCATAGTGCACTTTGCAGTCTTATCACCATGGATTACCAGAATTATTAACCCACTTATCTTACGAGCATTTGCACGCTCATAAGTTCCCAAAATATCGATTTTTCGGTATTTCAGCTTTTCAGCTTTTGCCGATCTAGTCTATAGGAGGGTGTCAGTTACACACCTATTTTACGACGATTCGATGTCGAGATCCACGCACGAACTTCCTACAATTAAATTAGTAACACATTACTCTAGATATTGAATTAACACTGAGTAAATAGCCCCTTACCATATTCGGCCAAACATGCTTAAAACCTTCTTGCTCTTACCTTGTTGCCGAACTATGTCTTAAATCCAAAGATCTGATCGTTCCACTTGTCCAAGCCCTTGATCAGAAGCCTCTAAATCACACCATTTACCAAAGCAGAATAGTTATCACAACCCCTTAGGGGTACAAGTCCAAATCGACAGCCTCCCTAACATTTAGGGATTTTGGCTTTTCCTAAAATACGAAAGAAAGACTAAGTTTTAAAACTACTTACCACCGATTCCTTCGATCAATGTTTCCAATTGATACCTACTTAAATCTGATGCCGCTCTACCCTCAAACGATCACCAAAGTCAAGCCTTCAATGTTTTCAATATTTGACTAAGTCCCTATAAAACTGGGGTTTTCGGCTTTTTTGCTACTGTGTAGAAAAAGATGAATTAATAGGGTTTTACTGTGGTCTTATCGAAAAAAGCTTGAGATTTAAAGGAGGAAAAAATCGGCCAAAGATGATAAGAAAAATAAGAGAATATTGCTAGGAGAAATCGACACAGAAGAAAGTGTAGCTTTCGGGATTTCGGCTTTTTATGGCCAAAGGCTATGAAGGTTTTGAAACGTCTGAAGGGAAGGATAGAGATGAACAAGAGGTTTAGAAGGGTTCGACTATGAAGGAAAAAGGAGAATAAGAAAAATGTTGATAAAGAGAGGGGAGAAGAATGAAGAGGGGAATGGTCAGCAAACGGTACAACTTCCCCTTAATGCTGAATTTATACTGACCTTAACCCTAGCCGAATTTTGCCTCCCTAAAGCTCCCCTTGGCTGGCCAACTCTTGCTCCTCAAGAGTCCATTATTCGGCCAACACAGCTCTCCCTAATCAGCTCTTAAATTCTCTCCCTTATCACCTCCTTACTCAATCTCCTGAGCAACTCCAACTCTTCCTAACAGTCTTTCACTTCAGTTCCGTTACTTACCTTTTCCGTTCATAAAAATTAATCCTTTAACTTGCTGTCATTGTGACTTAAACCTGGGTCCTCCTAATCATCCACACGCCACTTATAGCATTCCCAGTGGCATCACTTAGCCACTTTACCACATGCTTCCTTGTGATTTATTTTACACAATTAATACCTAAAAGCCCAATTAACCAGAACCCCCTTTTTTCTCGTGGAATTAAAATTAACTAAAACTACCGGGTTTTAACTTAAGCTTGGGCCTTCTAGAGGCCCACTAACATAATTAATCCTATGCCAAGCAGACAAAACACAGAATATTAAATTTTGCCAACATTTTTAAAATTCTCGAAAATTGGGGCGTTACATTGGTACTTAAGCAGTCTTAATGACCCACCTCCTCTTCTCTGGAATCCTACCTGGTGCATAGTGTCTATTCACTTTAGCCAACGAGGACTTGTTAATGGGCCACAGTTTGTAATTAAGACCCATACTACTAAGAAATTACCAAAATACCCCTGTAGGGTTGAAATTACTGAAATACTCCTATGTGTTATGAGAATGATCTATGTATGATATATGCTGCATCCATACATTATTATGTTGCACATGGGCCAGGTTTATGATTGGAGGAAGTGTATAAGGATCGCATGGTTGCTCAACGATTGTGGATCCACCGAAGGCGTTTTAGCCACCGAGCAGCTTTGCTGCACCGTTAAATAGTGTCGTAACCGGTGCTACACTATTTATAAGCAGCTATGCTGCATTGTTAAGTGGGGCCGCACTGATTCCACACTGGGTTGTAATAAGGATGGGTGGGTCGAGTATCTCCCCACAGTAAGCGTTGGTTGGAAAGGGGGTGTACAGGTTGGATAGGGATATAAGCATTTGCATACATACGTCATGATTTGATTATGAAAAGGGCTTGGCCCAGTTAAATGTGATATGTGAAAATTGACATGGGTTCAGGTCCTACTGAGGCCAAAATGGGCTAAGGCCCAAAGGCCACAGTATTTGAATTGGGCTTAGGCCCAAAATGATTTATCTGTTGCATGTTTGTTTGATGAGGGTTGTACATACTGAGTTTTTGAAAACTCACCCCTCTTTTATTTTCTCAGGTGATGCTCAATAGGAGGTTCGATGTTTGGAGGAACTTAGGGTGGCCAGCTAGCAGGACAACTTGAATTTGTTTAAAAAGCATTTAAGTTTCTAGTTTATTAATAATTTCCTTTTCTTTAGTCTGGATTGTAATAAGGCCTCCCCTCTTTGCTATTATTTGGTTTATTATTTTTATGTGATGTAATCATGGAAAGTTGAACATGATTTCCTAAATCATAGAATGTTTTCCACGTTTCCACAACTAAATTCTAAAATGACAGTTTTTCTTATATCAAATGTTTTGAACAAACTTTCGCAACTGAAAAGAGATTTTACGAAGTAATTGAGATGTATTGTTCTAAGGAAGGGTTTTTAATGAAAACAAGGTTTTCGCTAAAACACTTCAATGTGACACGCTAGATTTGGCCATAACGTCATTGGATGGATGAGTTCTAGGGAACTCTTTTTGTTGTGTAGCGGTGATGGGTAGGATTTTAAAAAAAAATTGCATAATGGTTTTACAAAAAATTGCACTGCCATGATCATGTGCATCAAATTGATTATGTTCTATGACAAGTATGTGCTTATTGTTATTTATCTTATTGTTATTTAATTTGTTATAAGACTCATACTAAGCTTAAAAGCTCACCCTTTTAGTTTCATAACCTTTTTAGGTGATTCATGGACATGGGGCTTGGATTCAGCTTACGGAGGAGCCTCTTGGATCGATTTTAATAAATGGTTTATGAACTATTCGGTTGTTATATTGGACTTTTATTGGGTTATTTTTACTTTAAAATTTTAAACCGTCATGCATGCATGTTTGATGAGCTTACAAATAATTTGAATTGTGGTTATTTAAAATACTTTTTATTTTCACTTAATTTTAATTAAACTTTTAAATTTATGATTTTCTAAGTAATTTCAAATTTCCGCTGTGAAAGATATTTACCAAAAGCATTTTTAAGAATGTATTTAAAAATATTGCAAAGTACTTGTTTCAATGACTTAAGACGATATCTCAATAAACAAATGACCTTTCAAAATATTTGTGCTTTAAAGTGTTATTCAAAACTAAATTACTCAGTATTTAAATTTTAGAGTTTTCGTAAAAAAAACTAGAACCTAGTTGCTTTTAAACAAGTAAATGTTTTCAACAAATTTAATGTGGCTTTCAAAATTTGGCCATAATGTTTAGGCCAGGTTTGGGGGTTACATGGCACACGGCTTATAACACGACCATGTGACACAAGTCAGTAAGCAGCACAGGCAGACACACGAGCTAGGACATGGCTGTATATCCCATGTTTCGAATGCATTCATGGTTTGGGCTATGCCACACGGTCGTGTGACCCCTATTTCTCAAATTTTCAAATTTTTTCCTAAAATTTTATGTTTTGTTTCAAAATGGTTCTTGAGTGTTGTCAAGCTATTTTTAGGGCCCCTTATGCTTGGTTTAAAGTTGTAACTGTATGTTTATCCTAATTAGAATGAAATATTATATGTTTTCTTTTAGTTTGCATAATTTTTAAAGTTTGAAATTAAATTTTCTAATTTGTATAGTAATGCTTTGTAACCCTAATCTGGCAATAGAAATGGGTTAGGGGTGTTACAAAGGTAATGGACATGAAGGGAATAGTAAAAAGGAAGAAGAAGTATTGGTTGATTTTTTAAAGACACATAGCAACTAATGGGTTGTTTATCTTTATTGTACTCGTTTTCAAGTTATAAATGAAAATTTTTGTTTGATTTTCGTTGATCTGGCAATGTACTTGGTGGCAAACTTATCTAGGCATATTGTTTAGGTGCAATGGTTAATGGCTTCAAATAAAGGTGTTAGGGTGGTGATTGAAGGAGTTAAGGGCTGTGACATTAAGGGTTAAAGGAGATGCACTATGGAGCTACTTGGGAGTAGTGGTGGAGCAAGGTAAGGGCTACATGGTTGTGTGAAAGAGCGTTGAATATTTTTCTAACACCCCTAACCCATATCCGTCGCCGAACTAGGGTTATAGAGCATTATCGGAGTTTTTAATTCAAACAAACCCAACTTACAAATAATTTGAATAATAATAATCATATTAAATCCAATCCAAAATATACATATCATCCCTTATACGACCCTCGAGGCCTTAAAAACTCATTAGAAACAAATCAGGACTAAATCAGAAACTCAAAGAATTTTTTAGAAAATAGTGAAAAGTTTCAACACTACAAGGGTCACACAACCGTGTGGCCAGGCAATGTGACTCACACAACCAAGAGACACGCCTATGTCAGAGGCCGTGTGTGCATTTGAAGTAGGGACACATGGCCATGTCCCAGCTCGTGTTTGTCCCTATGTAACTCAATCACTTGGGTCACACGGCCAAGCCACACGCTCGTGTGCTAGGCCGTGTACCCTTCAAAATAACCTCACATGCCCATGTGCCAAGCCGTGTGCTAGGCCGTGTAACAGCCTGACTTGCAAACCTTTGAAAGCTACAGGGGACACACGGCTGTGTCGTTTGGCCGTATGTCACACACGACTGAGACACACGCCCATGTCTCTGCCTGTATGGACAAAAATAGGTCATTTTACAAGTCATTTTTCTCACCCATATCCACAAGTACCTACAACCACTTTTTCCCCGATATACAAGCCTTCAAAAGGCATTAAAATCATGCATAATCAAGCTATATACATATGGTATAATAACGTACAACCAACAAAATTGACAACATTTAAAGATGTGTACTCACATTTTCAATTTAACTAAAATGTTCAACTAAACTTACAACATTAACCAACCATTATATTCAACTACCAAAACATACCAAATAGTACCAAAATTACCATTCAACAACTAGCACCAAAATATACATGTGTCATGTATAACATAGTACCAAACCACCACATTTCCAACACATCAAAAGACATTTACAACATCCATTTTAGACTACCATTTTATCTTTAAACATTCAAGCATCATGCTCAAAGGTATATATCGCTTTAAGCCTAAAGATTTACATATCAAACAAAATTCACATCATCACTCAAAAATCCTAAATACAAGCCAAAGAAAATGGCAATTTCAACAACCAAAAATCCTATACATGCCATTATAACCAAATTTAACAACATCCATAGGTACCAATAAAGCCCATGGATAGTGTAATAGATCCCCGACGACTTTCCAACTCGATCGAGCTTCCGATTAACTACAAAACACATGAAAATAAACACAACATAAGTGTGCCATGCTTAGTAAGTTCGTAATAAATATGAATTAAACTTGTCAATAGATTATAAAATTTCAAAGCATATATAAACCACTAAAATATGATATTAATAAATTCATAAGCTTAGACATATGGATTCAAGCTCTTCATCACCACAAAAATCTACATTTCTTACCTTTCATCATAATAATGAAATTTACATTGAAAGCACTTGTTGAAGCTTACTCAAGGTAATAACACGATGGTTGACTCGTCTCTTTTCATAATTTGATAGCCGAAGCTATCCCTTTTCATAATTTGATAGCCGAAGTTATCCCTTTTCATAATTTCATTGTCGTCACATCCCTTTTCATAATTCGATGGTCATCACCATCCCTTTTCATAATTCGATGGTCGTCACTATCCCTTTTCATAATTCAATGCCCGAAGCCATCCCTTTTCATAGTTCGATGGTCGTCACTATCCCTTTTCATAGTTTGATGGTCGTCACCATCCTTTTTCCTGATCGATAGCCAATGCTATCCCTTTTCGTATTTGATAGCCGAAGATATCCCTTTTCGCTGTTGGATTTTTCTATCAAACACAATTTGATATTATACAATAATAACATTTTAATTACAATTGAAAACACTATTTAACGTACGAACTTACCTCAATGATAAACGTAGAAAATGAGGTCAACTAATCTAAAGCTTTTTCTTTGCCTCGATCTAGAACCGTACGTGATTTATCTTGATCTAAAATAAATTCAAATCAATTAAATATGTAATTTATTCAATTTAACACAAAATCATCTTTTGGAAAAAATTACCATTTTGCCTCTATACTTTTAATTTCTATTCAATTTAGTCCCTAGCTCATAAAAATGGAAGTTCATGCAATTTAATCACCACCCACCATAGCCGAATATCAATTAGGTCCCTCGAATGCCTTATATTTCATTTATTTCATAATTTCACCATGTATATTTTTCTATTTTTCAATTTAATCCCTATTCGACAATTTCATCAAAAATCACTTAACAAAAGTTGTTTACCTAACAACAACTAATCATTTTCTTTCATAAATCATCAAAAATCATACATATTCATTAACGGAAAAACCTTAATAGTTTAACAGTTTCTCAAATTAGTCCCTAGGCTAGCTAAATTAAGCTACAATGATCTCGAAAACATAGAAATCAATAAAAACGAAACAAAAACACATACCAAATTAAGAAAATATATATTTTCAAATGCAAAAGCTCAAATATGGCTTCCCAAACCCTAAAATTCAGTTGGCGATGATGAATAAAAGATGATAGCCTTATTTTATTTCGTTAGTTTTATCATTATTTAACTATTTACTTAAATAACTTTTAAAAACATTAGAATTTTCACAATTGCCAATCCATCACATTCCACTATTAGCATTAAAGGTCTAATTACGATATAAGGAGTCAAACTTTAAAGTTCCATAGCTATTTAATACCTTTAGTTACTAGAACTCAACTTTTGTACTTTACGCGATTTAGTCCTTTTTATCAAATTAAGCATGTAAACGGTAAAATTTCTTAACAAAATTTTTATACGGTATTATCATCATGCTGTAGAAAATAAAATAATAATAAAATAAATATTTTGATGTCATATTTATGGTCTCGAAACCACTATTCTGATTTCACTAAAAACGGGTTGTTACAACTCTCCCCCTAAAGAATTTTCGTCTCTGAAAATCTTACCAAAAAAGAGGTTTGGATATTGTTTTCTTATAGCTTCCTCGGGTTCCCAGGTGGCTTCCTTTATCCCTTGATGTTGCCAAAAAACTTTTACTAAAGCTATGTTCTTATTTCTCAATTCTTTAACCTCTCGAGCCGAAATTCTGATTGGTTCTTCGTTGTATGACATATTAGGCTAAATGTCGACATCTGTCGGTGAAATAACTTACGAAGGATTAGATCGATACTGTCGTAACATCGATATGTGAAACATGTTATGAATCTTTTCTAATTCCAACAGCAAAGCTAATCGATACGCTACTGGTCTGATCCTTTCAATAATCTCATACGGCCTGATAAATCACGGGCTTAGTTTTCCTTTGCGACCGAAACGAAGAATTTTCTTCTAGGGCAATACGTTCAGGAATACTTTGTCACCAATTAAAACTTCAATTTCTTTACATTTCAAATCCGCATACAACTTCTGACGATCTGAAACAGCTTTCAAACTATCTCGAATCACTTTTACATTTTCTTCAGTCTCTCGAATCAAATCAACCCCGTGAATATTTTTTTCACTAAGCTCAATCCAATATAATGAAGTTCGACATTTTCGACCATATAGAGCTTCATACAATGCCATTTTTATGCTCGCCTAATAACCGTTATTATAGGCAAATTCAACCAACAGTAAATATTTCTCCCAGTTGCCTTCAAACTCTAATATGCAACAACGAAACATATCCTCGAGTATCTGAATTACTCTCTCGGAATAACCATTCGTCTGATGGTGAAATGCAATGCTAAAATGCAATCGCGTACCTAAAGCTTCCTGTAATGTTTTCCAAAATTGCGACGTAAACCGTAGATTTCTATCCGAAATGATATACACTGGTACCCCATGCAATCTAACAATCTCAAAGGAGTAATCTGTACGTACCGAAATAAAATGTGTAGATGTTGTTAGAAAACCAACGACACCCAAATTACATCTTTCTTTCTCGAAGATAGAGGTAAACCCGATACAAAGTTAGAAATCTCATGTGTAATTCCCAGCCACCAGTACATCTATTTCAAATCATTGTACATTTTATTACTTCCTGAAGGAATGGACAAGCTAAAACTATGAGCTTCTTGTAAAATTTCTGAATGAGTTCTGGATTTTTTGGTACATAAATTTTTCCTCTAAATAATAAGCAATCATCGAGTTCAATCTGAAATTCTGAATCAGAAGTTGACTCGCTCTGTGCCCGTTTAGCTATTAACTCGTCATCATACTTCTGAGCCTCACGGATCTGCTGTAAAAACATCGGTCTAGATTTCAACTCAATTAAAATCAAACCATCATTAGATAATGTCAGTCGAGTATTCATTGCTTGCAAAGCAAATAAAGACTTTCTACACAGAGCATCAGCAACCACATTCGCTTTACCTGGATGATAATCAATAATCAAATCATAGCCTTTCAATAGCTCGAGCCATATGTGTTGTCTTACATTCAAATTTTTCTGTATCATCAGCTACATCAAACTCTTATGATCATTAAAGATATGACATTTTTCACCGTACAAATGGTGACACCAAATCTTCCATGGCAACACAATAGCTACCAATTCTAAATCATGTGCCAGATAATTCTTTTTGTGTGACTTTAACTATCTAGAAGCATAAGCTATTACTTTACATTCCTGTATCAAAACACAGCATAAATCATTCAAAGATGCATCGCTAAAAATCACAAATTCTTTACCTGATTCAGGCTAAATTAATACTGGTGCCTCGGTCAACAGTACTTTCAACTGATTGAAACTTTGCTGACATTTTTTGGACCATTCAAATTTTAGATCTTTCTGTAATAGTTGCCTCATAGGTTTAGTTATATTCGAGAATCTTTTGACAAATCTTCTATAATTACCAGCCAATCCCAAAAAACTTCTAACTTCATATACGTTTCTTGGTGGTTTCTAATCAACAACTGCTGAAATTTTACTCGGATCAACTCTGATGCCTTTAGTCCTAAAAAACCAACTTCTCGGAGCCAAAACTCACATTTATTAAATTTGGCAAATAAGTATTTATCACGCAGGGTTTGCAACACATTTTTCAAGTGCTCGGCATACTCAGACTCATCTCGTGAATAAATCAGAATATCGTTAATGAATACCACAACAAATCTATCTAAATACGGTCTGAAAATTCTGTTCATTCAATCCATAAATATTGCAAGTGCATTAGTTAAACTAAATAGTATCACAAAAAATTCGCAGTGTCTATACCTGGTTTTGAATGCAGTTTTCAACAGATCCGAATCTTTAACTAGTAGTTGATAGTAACCAGAGTGAAGATCAATCTTTAAGAACACTATTACACCTTTCAACTAGTCAAACAGATCGTCAATCCAAGACAATGGATACTTGTTCTTGATTGTAACTTTGTTGAGCTGACAGTAATCAATACACAATCTCATCGATCCATCCTTTTTTTAACGAACAGAACTGGTGCACCCCAAGGTGAGAAACTAGGTTGAGCAAAACCCCTATCTGTCAATTCTTGCAATTGTGCTTTCAACTCTATCAACTCAATAGGAGCCATTCTGTACTGTGCTATCGAGATCGATGATGTTCTTGGTACCAATTCAATAGCAAAGTCAACTTCTCTGATTGGCGGTAGTCTAGGTAACTCTTCTGGAAACACATCAGAATATTCAATAACCACTAGCACTGATACAAGCTTCAACTCAGATACTTTAGAATCCAGTACTTAAGCCAGGTAAGCATCGTAACCTTTTCTCACACATTTCTACGCTGACATAGCTGAAATAACAATAGGTAATCCACTCGAACTATCTAATTCAATTTGAAGTGTCTCTCCATTCTGACATTTCAATACAATAGACTTTCATCTATAGTTCACAACAACATCGTGAAGAGTCAACCAATCCATTCCCAAAATCACATCAAATTCATTAAACGATAATTACATCAAATCAGCCAAAAAATTGTAACCCCAAATCATCAACGGATAGTTCTTGCAAACTTTATCAACTAATATATGTTGACCTAAGGGGTTCGACACTTTAACAAGCTTCCTCTCGCGTGCGAATAGCATAAGCCATAGCTAGTGCTCGTGCTTCAGATCTTTTAGCAGAATCTTTTGTTCCACCACAGCTACTACTCACATTTCCAAGGTTACGAGATGGTCTACCCCTCGAGGCAGTGTTACTGGGTCGAACATTCTGAACCTTTTCTTTCTCAAATATTTCTAGGCAATCACGAATGAAATGCTTAAATGAACCACATTTGAAACATGCCTCATCTTTCGCTTTGCCCTAACCAAAATGTCAAAATCAGGTTTATTATCTTTGACGCTACCTATGCTAGCTGCAAACGTAGCTTGCACTTGGGAACCTACAAAGTGTTTGCCTCAGTCTCTATCAGGGTAACCTACTGAAGCAATCGAACGATTATGGTATTCTTTTGATCTCTTCGACTTGAATGATACGACTTTTCAGTCGACCTTTTTCTTGAATCTCTAGCTTCAAAATCAGCTTTTCTCTTTTCTTTGCTAAGCTCCTCGGCTTTATGTGCTCTGTCAACTAAAACAACAAATTCTTTCAGCTCAAGAATTGCAACAAAAAGTTTAATATCCTCATTTAGTCTGTCTTCAAATCGTTTACACATTAAAGTCTCGATCGAAATGCACTCCCGAGCATATTTAGTCAATCGAACAAACTCTGTTTCATACTTTGACACTGTTATACGACCCTACTTGAGTTCAAGAAATTCTTTACATTTTTTATCCAGAAATCTCTGACTAATGTATTTTTTTTTGGAACTCGATTTGAAAGAATTCCTATATGATCCGCTCTCTTGGCACTACAGAAATCTAATCTACAAAATTGATGTGGTGCCTGAGATGGTGGGCAGTCCTTCAAGCACTACATGGAAAACAATAAGCATACAAGACATAAGAAGATGTTTACATAGTTCAATTTCCCTACGTCTACGAAGCCTATGTTAGTGAGAATTATGCACTCTCTTTAACAATTACAAAGTGAATCTACTCAATCACGCACATTGTGATAATTTCCCTCACCTTTTTACTTTGAAGATACAATACTTTCATTACTGTATTCACCACTTGTGAACACAACAAGCAAAACCGCAACACAAGGTTTTACTTATCAAAATAACACTCTTAATAAAATTCTCACTAGAATAGATTAACTGCCTAATTGATCTACCATGAGTTATCATGCTTAGTTGATATCTATTTACACTTATTTTAGCATGTTTGAAAGTAAAATTGAGTATTTTTAGTGATAATGTATGTTTTTAGAGATTAAGTATCAAAAGTATGATTTTTAATAGTTTTATGTTATTTTACATTTAAACAAGATTATGTGGTAGATGGAACGGGAGATAAAGATGCAACTTTTGGGATGAAACTACAACTGATGCGGTGACAACAGGCCATGGATGTCACGACATGAGTTTTAGGTATTAAGCCTCAGAGTATTTGAAATTTTGTGACATGATTTATCGGTAATATTTTTTACTATGGATTTTAGACAATTAAATCAATTTTTCAAAAAGAGTTTTAAAGACCTTCAATTTTGAAAATTGGATTGATTTGTAAAAGAGTCAGAATTGTGAGTTTTAAAAGGCAATTATACCAAATTTTAAAAATCACCCTAATATCATCCCCAACCTATAAATTTCACGTTCGTCTTCTCCATCTTCATCCTTTAGCAGTCTCTTGCTCCCAAAGCTCTTCTCTTCCACTTTTTTTTTCTCCAACCTTAATTCTTTTTATTTCTATCATCACCCAAGCCAAATATCTCCATGAAATCCAAGAAAAACACCTAAAAACACCATTGATTTCTCCATTGTTAAGCTTTTGAGTTTTTTGGGTTTTTGATCAAATGCTTGATTTTTTGTCATCTAAGGTAATGATTCAACTTCTAATTAGTTTTAAATGTTAATTAGTCTTTTAAACTAAATTATTAGCCATTAATCGCATGTTTTGAATAAAGGCCAAAAATTGGCTCGTTAATGGTGGATTTTAGGATTTTCTGTAAAAACATGGTTTCAAAGTGTTTTTCAATTTGTTTTAACACGATTAGAAGGTTTCTATACTTACTTTAAAGTTTCATTAAGGATTGCTAATGTTTTAATGAATTTTTATTAAAATAGCCAAAAACATGTCAAATAAGTTGATACCATGAATTGAGTAGTTTAGCATAGTTTAAGGGTTGGGAATTAGTCATAGATGAATAATTAGAAGAATGAAACTCACTTCAGGTGAAAATATTAAGTGTAGATTGAGATATTTGGATTTCAAGTTGGTTATGCTAAAGGTTTCGGTTACATGAGAACTTAGTTTAGGCTTCTGTTTTTTATTGCTTATGGTGGGTCTTTGGCTGATTTATGAATGTATTGTTGTGTGAATTTGTTGCGTTCAAGTTTTGAATTTGATAGGAATTTCTACGAGTAGAGATTAAGGCAAGGAAAAGCTAATTTGAGCTTTCAACTTTTAAGCAAAAGTGTAAGTGTTTCAAATAATATCTTGTAGACATGATTCAATGTACTATTTGGGAATCTAGTAGTAGCCTAAGCCCCTGCTCCAAATTCCTAGTGTAAGCTTTCTTATACATATATTATCTGGTGAACTATGTGCTTATGTGTTTATGAATATGTGAATTGAGATGAGATGCCATAACATGCGATATGTGGTTATGATAACTGTTGTGAAAGTGCAAATGTGTACATGTTATGTATATGTTAAATGTTAGTGACAGTGTTTTGCAAAAAATAAAAATATTCAGTGACAATGCACAGATAATCGGTAAGTGATATGTGTTTCATTTCGGATACTTTGGCCTTGTGATCTTGAAATCGTTAGATATAGTTGGCATGCCGTAGGATTATGAGTACTTACCTATATGTACAGTGATTTTGGGCGTTAAGTCCCTAGGACATGTTGGAGGGATTAGGGAATGTGAGCTAAGCTCCATTCAACGGAACATGTAAGGGGAAATAAGGAGAGTGTTAGCTTTATGCTTCACTTTTGGGACATGTTTGACTCTATGAGTCTATGCGGTGTGTTGGAGATTCGTGTATCCATGAGTGATGATAGAGCTCACTTTTATGTTTCATAGCTCAAGTGCAAAACTATCTTAAATTATGAATGTGTGTGTATTCTAATATGTGTTTATACAATTGTGGTCATTATGCAATTTATCTAAAAACATGTTTTTGAGTATTGCGATATATGCTTGAATGTTATGTGATTATATGAGTATTGTGATATGTAACAGCCCAGTTTAGACCCTAATCGAAACAGTGGTTTTGGGACCACAAATCCGAGTCAGAAAAAAATTTTAATATTATTTGTGGTGTCTACAGCATGTTCATTTATATGTGTGAAAATTCCATGTGAAAATTTTATCGTTTGTGTGCTCGACTTAATTAAAAGGACTTAATCGCGTAAAATGTAAAAGTGGCTAGATAATTGTTAATGTGCTACATTGCTATTGTTTTTATAACATGAAGTCCTTAAGGTGAAATTTCACCCTTGAAATCGTTCATGGGCGGTATTAGACATTAAATATATAGTATGGTTATTAATTTTATAAGGTTAATATGGTAAAAATGCTAATTAATAATGTTATAATAAAACAAAAATTAACAAGGCCATGCAATTCTTCATCTTTTGGTAGACTATAACAAAGAAAAAGAAAAGAAAAGAGTTTTGAAGGTTTGGCCCTTCTGTTCTTCAAATTAGGTATGTAATTTTTTAGGTTTTTGATAATTTTTACGTTTTTGGGATCGTTGTTACGAGTACTAGCAAGCCCATGCTTGAATTTTTGAATTTCATGATGTATTCATGAATTTCCATTATTGATAGCTTCATGATTTTTGTGGTTGATGATGAAAAATAAATATATGTTGTTAGATTGTCAACTTTAATTAAGTGATTTTTGATAAAAATGTCTATTTAGGATTAAATTGTGAATTTTGTAAATTGAGGGGTCAAAATGTGAAATAAATGAAACATATATGCTTGTATGGACTAGGGGTAAATTCGGCCTAACATGAGTGTAGTCGAATTTTGAATATTTTGTATTTTGTGAAATAAGGACTAAATTGTGAAAAATGTGAAATGTCAAGCGCAAAAGTATAATTTTCCTATTTATGTATTTTTGGATGAATTTGATTGAATATTTGATTAAATAAGTTTAATTTATATTGATTTAGATCAAGAAAAGAGAAAATTGAATTTAGATCGGGGGAAATCTAAAGTAGTTGAATAGTTGACTCAGTCTATTCGTCTTCATACGAGGTAAGTACATAAGTAAATAAATGTCATTAAATTCGATTGTATATACATATCTTATTTGTGCCGAATTGAATTATCACTTGTGTATGTATGTTTAACCCAAATTTGTATAAGTATGGGAGAAGTATTTATGAGCCTGAATTGATAGAGTTACGACGTCCGAAAGTCCCGTACAAACCTTAGGAATAGTTAACATACATATGTCATGACATAGGATTCTGATATATGATTCGTGTAAAACCACGTCTAGGACGTTGGCATCGATTTGTGATTTACGTGTAAGACCCTGTCTGGGACAGTGGCATCGATATGTGATTACATGTAAGACCACGTCTGGGACGTTGGCATTGTATGAGCTTTTCGACTATCCAAGTATCCTTATTAAATCCGAATGGTTCCATGGGTAATATTAAGTAAAGATCGAATGTGAAATTGAGCTAAAAGGGTCAGGTATGTGCTAAGTTAAAATGAATGAAAAATTAAGGTAAGTGTGTACTTATGATTTAAATATGAAATATGCATTATAAGTGAGAATTGTTTATCTTATAAACATATGCACATTCGGCCATTGATATTATGTGATTAATTTTTATGAGTTAATGATTGAGTTGATAAGCATAATTCGTGTATACAAGGATAAATTTTGTTTGGTTCGATTTGGTTTAAATTGAATTATGTATATTATTGAAATGTTTTATTTGCTTATGACTTACTAAGCTATTTAAGCTTACTGTGTCTGTGCTCGTTTGCTTTTTTATAGATTTTGGAAGTTAGTTACGAGCTTAAGATCGTCAAGGAAATTCGTCACACTATCGATCGTCTTTTCGGTATTTAAAAAGTTTGAACTTTGAACTTATGGCATGTATAGGCTGGTATTTGTTTTAGTTGGTTTTGAAGTTTGAATATATATTTAGCCATGCGAAAATGGCTTGGTATTAATGCTAATGATCTACTGTTTAAGTAATTTTGATCATGATATATGTGTGTGTGTGCTTAGTATATGAATGCTATATGATGTAATGATATATATATGGCTTATGATTAGTTGATTTTGGTAAGCTTGGTAGATGGATGATAGATGTGTTTTGGTTGTGGTTTGCTAATGATGGTTATATTCGGTCATGCATTAACTGAATTTGTAAGTATGATTTACGGTATAAATTGTGTAATGGAATGGTCTTGAGGTTTGGCTTGATTAAATCATGTGCTTAAGTGTTTAGTTATATACATATTTATTAATAATTAATCTAGTTGTATTTGATATTGAGAATTATACAATGCTAGAGGTTTTTGATTTATAGATATAGTTATTTTGAATTAGTTTGGAAATGATGGATAATATGTATATGAATATTCGGTTAGGTCATTAGGTTCATAATGATAAGTATGCAATATAGGTATTTGGTCTATATATATATCTATATTGGTGATGTCGTATGCATTGGTTATTTCTTTGGATTTGTAATGCTATAAATAAATATGTATCACTTTATATTTTATATATATACGTGGTTGTATGTTCGGCTATGGTAATTGGCTATCTAGGTTTGGCTTATAACGGCAAGAATGTGTATATTTTTTTTGGTTGTTGTTTGTGCTCAAAATGGTTTGATTCTTTAAGATCTTATGCGCATAAATGGTGATAAAAAATTAGGTAAAATTAGTCATTTGGTAATTAATTTTAGTTATAGTTTATTTCTATTAGTAAATATACACGTGTAGTATAAACAACTATGGTCATGATGTAATATTGCTATGGTACTTATGTTTTATTTGGTTCAATATGCGCATGCTCTAGTGACTAGAAAGAGGTATGTTTAGTCTTAAATGATATTTATTTAAGTGAAGTATATTTAAATGTTTGATTATTGCCATGTGGATGTTTTTATTTAAAAAATAATGTATAAAGCTTGTTTGTTCATAGTGACTAATATCCATGTCGCATATGTGAGTGATAATTAAGTTGAGTATTATGGCTCATTTAGTTTTAAAATGTGCATATGTATTGATTATGAAATGTTATGTTTGATACTCAACTTATGAAAAATGGATACAATATATCTGGTAAATGTCGTGTAATGATTTATGTATATACTTGAATAATTTTTTTTAAATATACCAATGATAGTAATATAGTAGTTTTGAGTTCGAGATTGAATAAGATAAGTGTTTTGATGAGTTTAAATTCCGAATGCAAGAATTGTAGTAAATGTCTATTTTGAACTGTGATATGTCCGGTAATGCCTCGTAACCCTAATTTGGCGACGGATACGGGTTAGGGGTGTTACATGATATGTGCCTAAACGTTATGTACTTATATGAGTATTGTGATATATGCTTAAATGTTATGTGATTATATGTGTAATGTGATATATGCTTAAAAGTGAATATGTTTACCATGTAAAAGAACTAGTAATAATGCATGAGTAAGTATAATATGACACTAGAGTTGGAACTATTAAGGTTATGCTATATAGTTGTTTCATTGATAATTGATGAATTGTTTGCATTGTGGTTGTTCTGAGCATTCACTGAACTTGTTAAGCTCACCCACTCCTTTTAAACCATTGCAAATTAGTAGTGTCTGGTGTGAACGGTGTGGTTTTCAAGAGGTGATCCTGTAACAGCCCGATTTAGGGCCTAGTCAGAACAATGGTCTCGGGACCACAAATTTGAAGTTAGAAGAATTATTTTTATTATTTTTATGAGGTTATAGTACGATTATATTGGTGCATGAAAAATTTGGTAAGTAAATTATGTTGATTTTGAGCCCAATTAAGAAAAAAGGCTGAATCGCATAAAAGGCAAAAGTTGCATTTTAGTACCTAAATGTATTAAATAGCTAGAGAATTAAATTTGAGGGATTTTCAAGGGCAATTAAACCCTTTTTAATAGTGTTGGCCGGCCATGTGATGGATTTTAAACAAATAGTCAAAGTATTAGGTGGATGATGTCATGATTTGGTGATAAAATAATGCCTAAAAGCCTAGCTATCATTTCCTTCTTCTCCATCTCCTTTCTTCACCGAAAATATCAGCCAAAAATGAAGCTTTGAAAGCTGAAAATTTGTAGCAACTTATTTCTCTCATAATGTAAGTAATCTTAATGATTTCCCTGATGATTTTTACATTTTTGGCATACTTGTTTCATGGGCTTTCAAATGAGGGGTCTATTTTACAAAATGATTGAAAGTTTAGGGTGTTGCCATGAAAGGATTTGTGATGTTTTCTGACTTTTTATGGAAGAAAATAAGTTAGGGTTGTATAATGAAAAACTTTGGTGAAGGAGTTTTCATGGAAAACACCTAAAGGGCTATTTTGCATAAGTTGTAAAATATTTGATAAAAATGTGAAATAGTTAGTATTTGAAGTTGCTATAAGAGTAAACATAGTTCGGTTAGGCCTAAGACATGAAGAAATTCGATAAAAATTGACTTTCGAGCATAGGGGTAAAATCGTCATTTTGTCAAAGTTTAGGGGCATTTTACCAAAGATGTAAATTGATGATTGCCAAATTAAAAATTAGTGACTAAATGAGTGCATATTGTCATTATAGATCAAGATCTACAAAATCTGAACCTAGATCGGGGGAAAGCCAAGCAAACCTATTAAGCCGACTAGTCAAGTACGTTTTGAAATCCAAGGTAAGTTGTATGTAAATAATACAACTACATTGTTAATACATGTATTCATATTTTCATTGAATTGATATTGTATGAGTTGCTAAGTTATAAATTGAGAATGCTTAGTAGTATTTGAAATAGTAGAAAGATCCCGTTGAAACCTTAGGATACGAACTGGATATTCGTGCCAAGACATTGGGTAATTTGTGTGCCAGTGTAAGACATGTCTGGGACATGCTTCGGCCACATTATGAGAGCTAGTATAAGACCATGTCTGGGACATGGCATCGGCATCTAGATGAGTGCCAGTGTAAGACATGTCAGGGACATGCATCAACCTCGACAGAGATAGCCAGTGTAAGACGAGTCTGGGACACGCATTGGCTAAGAGTTGTGCTAGTGTAAGACATGTTTGGGATATGCATCAACACGCATATATGAGAGCTAGTGTAAGACCATGTCTGGGACATGGCATCAGCAGCTTATCCCATGATGAGGGCTCATAGAATATCCAGTAGTATTCCAAACGGTTCAACGGTGAGAGTTACAGTTTAATTTCTATAAGGAAAGTATAATCATGTTGTGAGTGGTACAGGTACCTATTCGATAAGCATGAGTAATGAGCTTAATTTTAGAAAATGTGACTTAGGTAGACAATAATGATAAGTTAAATTATGCTTACCTTTGAGCTATAAACATGATAACAAATGATGAAATTGTTGTTGTATATTTATTTATATGCAACTTACTAAGCTTTATGCTTACTCTCTATTCTTTCCCTTTTCTTTCAGTGTCAGCAAGTTATCTCAAGGACCCCTTAAAATCAGAGCTATCGATCACACTATCAGCCATAATATTCGGTATAGTTGGATTTATATTATTTATGGTGGCATGTATAGGGCTAGACTAGGATGTTGTGTTACGAGAATTGTTCATGTATTTTGGCTTAAGTCAAAAGCCCTTCGTTTTCTATAAAGCCAAGAATAATGGCTGTTATTCATTTTGATGAATGCATATAATGTTCTTTCTATGGATGAACTGGTGTCTATTGTGGTAAAATTAGTATATTGAATGATCTTGTGTAGGTTGTGTAAAATGGGTGACAAATTGGCTTGGAAAATAGCCTAGATTTGTCCACACAGGTAAGGCACACGGGCGTGCGTCTGGACCGTGTGAGACATACGGCTCACTCACATGGGCATGTACTATGACCGTGTGTCTCTTGCACTTAAATTTAAGGTCAATTTGGAACACGGGTAGGCCACACGGGCGTGTGTCATAACAGTGTCACAAAGTCAATTTTGAACACAGACAAGACACACGGGCGTGCATGGGCATGGATCATGACCGTGCGGATAGTCAGTGTTGCACACGGGTTAAGGGCATGGGCTTGTCCCAAGCCATACCACACGGGCGTATGGAGCCATAAAGCATGAATTTTCTAAGTTTTTCTAAGTTCTTGGTGTAATTCCGATCCGATTCTAAGGTATGTTTGGGGCCTCATAAGCTTGTTTAAGGGATAAATTGTATGTGAAATGAAAAGTTTGAAATGATCAAAATTTTACGACCCGATTCATATAGTTGGTTGAGTTTTAGTCAGGTGGCACCTTGAACCCTATCTCGGCGTTGGATACGGGCGAGGGGTGTTACAGATCCAAGCAAGTCTATTTGTTATTTCATAAGTGTTCTATATTTAATTATGTTTTGGGGAATAAGGCAAAGTGGAAGACTTGTTTATAGCCATGTTAATTTCTAGACATTTTGTTGGTTTTTGGTTCAGTTTACAAGGATTACACGTTATTGTTATCCTTGGGTTCATAAACATGAGGATGGATTGACGTTACTCTGTCGAACACGATTTTTCGATATTTAACTATTAATTAGGCCGTTGAATGGTTATTTGTCAAAGTAATTGATGCATGATGTTTAGGAAAAAAATTGGAATGGATTAATTGCTTATGTATGTTGCATTTTTTAGGTTTAGAGTAGAGGTATCGATAATCGGGTTTTGAAACGTGCAGGGAGTCAGAATAGAGATTGAATGCAAGTTTGGTATCATTTTTCCAGGTGGTATCGATACCATTAAAGAAAATATCGATACCCTAGTGCCAATATCGATACCTACATGACAGTTTTGAGATTTTGTTAAATGGACCTTATGCATGTTTAATGATTGTTATAAGACTATTTGATGTGTGGTTAGCATGTAACATTGACAACTAACAAGTATAATTGACTTAAAACCTATACGAATACTCTAATGCAAGATGCTTCATTTAATTTAAACCTTTACTTGTTCTAAATGACATAAGATGGTGGTGTGGCATCCCGTATTCGGGCATGGTGACCAGGCTAGGTATAAGGTGTTACGCCACACCATGACGAGGAAGTTCCCAATGCCATGGCGTTGCGACGAATTCCTACACGTGTTGACTTCGATTTTAAGGGAAACTCAAGGTCATTTTTCGACTTTCAACCCTAATTGTTGTATTAAACGGAGAGGCACTTTGGTCTTTGGATTCCTCACTATATAACCAACATTTTATTCATAATTAAAAGGGACGTTTAGTAGCTATTCAGTAGTTAGTCAATAGCTTAGTTTTAGGTTAGGTTTTCTCTTAGAATAATTTTGTATTAGTTTCTTTTTCTTTTTATATTTTATGTTATTTTTGTCTTTGTATTGAAGTTATATTTTCTCAAGTAACCTTTGCATTTGGAGATGATTCAAGACTTTACAATCAACCGAATTTTATCAATCAGAATTCTAATATTTATTTTTTCATTTTATTTTTTTATTTATTTGATTTAATATTTGTATGTTAATGAGATTGATCTTTGGGTTATTATGAATATTTTTGGAATGAATTAATTATTTAATTGATTATTAGTTGAGTGTTTAATTCACGTTGATTGAATTGTTATTTGATTTCGCCGAATTGCTAGAATACAAGAATTGACTCCTCTAGTAGAATATCTAAACAAATGAGACCAAAAGGATTTGTAGTGTATCGATTTGGTGAATATGCCTTTAAGTGAGACGAAAAGGGTATCTTAGGTAGTAATCCTTAAGTAGGAAGAGAACAAAAAGGTATTTCTAGGTAAGGATAGTTAACCAATCAATCGGGTTAGGATTTTAGCTTAATTAGTAATTAGTTAATTAATTAATTTTGGCATTGTTTAATTGATAAATACTAATTTCTTTAGTACATGGTAAATTAGGATTAGTTTTAGTTCAATTAATTTTAATTCAGTTTGATCTTGGATTCTCACTACAATTTGTAATTTGATTAGATTAACACTTGTTCTTGAATATTTAATTTAGTAACAACATTTAAATATTTTGAAAATCCCTTGGGTACAATCTTCGAAATACTTTCGTATTTCATTGTAAATTAAAATTATATTACAATTTGACTTGTATGTTTGAAGTTTATCGCACTTCCATATCTTTAATTACTTTGTTTATCTAGCCTTGGTGCATGCACACTAGGGCAAGGTCACTAACTCTCAGTGCATTTCCTAAGAAAGTCTTTCAAATATATAGACCTTAATTTCGAGACTTGCTTACAAATTAATATCTAATACAATCTCATTGAAACAAAAATACCATAATTACAACAGCTTGTTTTTCAGTAGTACTGGGAATGGTGATTTTGAAACCCCGATTTTCAAGGATTGAGTCAGTAAATATTATTTTATAATAGTTATGATATTATTAGGGTTTTGATCTTTAGTTCATCAATTTGGTGAGTTTTTCAAATCATTTTCTTATCCTTTTTTATGTTTTTGGAATTTTGGGAGCTTGATTTGACTACCCAGGGACCATTTCGTGAAACTATTAAACTTTAAAAAATTTATCATTAAATAATTCATGAATTTTTTGGTGTTATTAGTTAGTATGTTAAGTTTAATTGTTAGTAGAATTAAATCGTAAGTGAAATTTTGATAGTTTTGTCATTAAGGACTAACTTGTGAAAATTACAAATAGAGGGGTGAAAAGTATATGTTATATGCTGTTGGTATATTAGTTAAGGATGTGTTTAAGATCGGTTTCGACATTGGGATAAATGCAAAAGTTGAGGAATTATTGTATATATGAAATTGAGCTATGGTATGACTCTATATGTTGTTAATTGTTAATTAGAATCATTAATTGAGTTAAATTATGATCTAGATAAAAAATTTCAACAACAGGAGGACAAAGGAGGAAAAGAGGAAATTATCAACTAGTCTATCTTAGTTAAACTAATACAATTTTGTCAGGTAAGTTCATACGGTATAATATAATTGCTACTGCTAATATATTATATTTGATTTGGTAATGGTGATTGTTGGTGACTATGAATTGTGTTATAATGTGAGATAAATCTGATGAAATTATAAAAGTCTCATATACGAGGTTACGGGTTATTGCCCGCAGGTTCCAAGCTCCAACATGTGTTGCAGACTTGAGATGTAACACCCCTCACTCGTATTCAATGCTGGAATAGGGTTACAGAGTATTACCAAACTTATAACACTTACAAGTGTACTTTTCTCATACAATCGATCAATTCATACAATCGTTATTCAAACTCAAACAATCTGTCCTCTATAATAGCCTATGAGGCCTTAAACATGCTTTAGAAGTGGTTCGAGACTAAACCGATAGCATATGAAAATTTTGGAAACTTAGGAAAATTTCAAACATACAGAGGTCACACGCTCGTGTGAACAGGCCATGCGCCTCACACGGCTCCAGACACGCCCGTGTCTCAGGCCGTGTAGAAACAGGGCATACATACTGACTTGGGTCACACGGCCGACCACACGCCCGTGTGTCTAGCCAGTGTGCCCTTCGAATTGGCCACACATGCCCGTGTGCCAGGCCGTGTGCTAGGCCGTGTTCTAGTCCGTGCCAAAACTATAGGGTATACTGACTTATACAACACGGCCAAGTTGCGCGCCCATGTGCTAGGCCGTGTGCCAAATTAGGGGTTATACTGACTTGTACCACATGGCCGGTCATATGCCCGTGTGTAAGACAGTGTAGAGCATACTGACTACATTTAAATTTCAACACCAAAGGACACACGGCCATGTAAAATAACCATGTGTCACACACTGTCAAGTCGCATGCCTGTGTCTCTGCTCGTGTGGATAAAAATAGGCTATTTGCAAAGCCATTTTGTCACCCTAATTTCACATGCATGAACAAGCATAAATTGCAACATTTTATAACCCAATAGGCAGTCATTCCATAAAATTTTATATACATATAATACCAATTCAACATAATATTCAATACCTAATTAATATCATACATTTTCCATTCATATGCCTACCATATAACAAGACATCATTTGCATAATTTTCATTCCATCTACTACTTGCCAAAACAAACCATATAGGAATGCTTATACACAACCAAACATTATACTAAGTTAAGCCAAATCACATGGCTTAAACTTATACCACAACATGTACCAAAATAACTATTTCAAATAGCCATAACTATAACACCCCAAACCTGGCCCGGACGTTATGGCCAGATCTAGCGTGTCACATTGAAGTGTTTTATCGAAAACCTTGTTTTCATTGAAAACCCTTCTTTAAATAAAAACTATTCCTTCTTGTATGATAATAATTACTTTGTAAAATCACTTTTCAGTTGCGGAAGCTTTATTTACAACAGATGATCTACGAAAACTTGTCATTTAAAAATTGAGTTGCGGAAACGTAGTATTTAAAAATAGTTGTGGATTAGGAAAACCATGTTCTACTTCTAATAAATACAAAGCATGAAAATAATAATAATCCTAATTTTAAATAATAACCTGAGGAAAGGCCTTATTACAATCCAGACTGAAATAACTTAAAATACTGGAAATTATAGGCTTAAGAAAACCAGTCCAAGCCGTCTTGCTAGCTGGCCACCTCGGAGTCCCTCCAACCATCGAACTTACTGAGGATCACCTGAGAAAAATAAAAGAGGGGGTGAGTTTTTTAAAACTCAGTGTGTACAACCCTCGACAAATAGAGAACCATGCAATAGCAAGTCATTTCGGGCCTGAGCCCAATTCAATATCAGGACAGAAGTAAGGCAATCAAATATGCATGGATCCCACCCATCCAACCGCTACACACCATCCCCATCCCCCAATACACACCATGTGGGGATATAAATATTGACCCACCCATCCGATACACTCTAATGGTAGCCCGGTTACGGTACTACCTAACGTTGCAGCAAAGCTGCTAATCATATATTGGGCTTAAAAAGCCACCGGTGGATCCACGGTCGTCAAGCAACCATACGATCCTCATATACTTCCTCGGTTCCATAACTCCCAACCCATATGCAACCTAAACAGAATATCATATAAATGCAGCATGTATACGTGTAACATCCATAAATCTTACATTCAACACATAGGGGTATTTTAGTCATTTTCGCCCTTATGGGCTTTTCGGTAATTTCTCTTTATTATGGGTTATTACTTACCTTGGCCCATTAACAAGTCCCCATTGGCTAAAGCGAACAGATACTATGCACCAAGTAGGAATCCAGAGAAGAGGAGGTGGGTCATTAAGACCGCTTAAGTACCAAGCTCTCCCTAGATCCACTCCTAAACATGCAAATACCCATTGCCACACCTTAACCTTATGACTTGTCCACAGTCGCGATTAATTAATTATTTAAGTTTTATATCTGTTTAAGCAGTTATCAGATACTAGGCCCAAAACCCCTTACAAAGCCTAAACGAGTCTACATACATGCATATGGCTCTCCAGGCCCAATCTCATTCATATGGCCCATTAGGCCCAAATCACATTCATATGGCCCATTAGGCCCAAATCACATTCATATGACCTGTCAGGTCCAATCACATTCATAGTCATGCAATCATATGATTTTTCATCACTTAGTAACAAATTGCCAATTTTGCCTATTATGGGCCCTACAGCCCATCGGGCCCATTTAGCCCATTCTGGCTCGATTGGCGAATACACGGCCCAAGTCTACAGAATCGCACATAGGGCCTCTTATAACCTATCGATTTCCCCTTACGAGTGTTCGCACAGTCGCAAGTCTATTGTAGCCAAACTTTTAGCTTTTCGGCATTTCGGCTTTTCGGCATTTCGAGATTTGCCGATCTACTGTGTGTGCAGTGTATGTACACACCTGGTACTAAAATGTGTTGCGATCTTTTTAGCCACGAACCTACAAATGATATCACTCAATGATTAATCACACACTTATCAAATACGATCACCAAAAGCCAAAAATCTCACCTTTGCCTTACCTTGAACGACAAGCCTCAACAGCCCTTCCTTAATTACTAATCACGAGTATTTCTTTAATCTGCATCAATCTTAATCATTAAAACTAAACAACAAGTGACTCACAATCATCTTAAGTCACTCTCAAATCCTCCATGGCCATTCGGCCAACCTTAACAAATAAAAGAGGAATACTTACCCAAAACCTCAAAACACCTAGGAGCAATTCGGCAGAGATCTAGGATCCGAGATTCGATACTAATCCCACAAGAATTGGTTGAAGTAGAGGGAGTAGCGGCAGCACAGAGGGTCTTCAGCCAAAGAGGTATTCGACTTTTGAGATTTGTATGGTGAAAGGGTTATTCGGCACAAATAAGAAGAAGAGAAGAAGGAATCGACTAAAACCAAAGGTGAATCAAAAGAGAATTTGAGAAGAGAAAGAATGGAAAATCAGCAAGCACGGAACAAGGAATTTGACTTCTGAGCACTTAGAGAGAAAAGTGTTTCGGCAACACAAAAAAAATGAGAAATTCGGCTAAAGGAAGAGAAGCAATTTCGGTATTACCTAGAATCCCCAAAATCGGCACCTATATATGCTATAGCCGAATTTACCTATCCCCATATTCCCTATTTGGCTCCACTTCTCTACACCCCTCATCTCCTAACTTTTCTCCCTGATAACTCCTTAGTCCCTTCCTTAAATTTCCCTGATAACTCCTTAGTCCCTTCCTTAAATTTCTCCTCTGATCACTCCCTTCAGAGTTCACTTCCAACGCCACTACTGGCCATTTATTGAGCAAAAATAAATCCTTCTTTTGAGCAAGGAGGGATTTGAACCCCAAACCTCCTTCCCATGCATGTGACGCCACCTCTGAGCCCTGCATGTGACGCTACTTGCCACTCCAACACAAGGCTCCTTGTGTTCAATTCCTCCTTCATTTATTTAAAAACCAAACTACTTGCCATCAAGGTTCTTTTAATTATTAAACTATAATTTTCTTTACCCCAAAGTTTGAACTCAAAACTTAACCAGGCCTATTATCACATAAATAACACTCGACTAGGAATAGTAAGCACACCTTTTATCAAAACTGAAAAATAGAAAGTTCAGGATTTTTAGGGCGTTACAATAACTATTACCTTTATAACTAGCCTATACATTCCATATTTACAAAAATCCATAAGTTCAAAAGTACCAATTGGCAACTAGATAGTCTGATGCGTAACTCTGACTTATCCGAATCGAGCGAGCTAACGTACCTCTATAAAACATGGAAACGAAACAGAGTAAGTTTTATAGCTTAGTAAGCCCGTATAATTCAGAATTAAACTTACCATTTATACAATTAAAGCAATAAATAAGGTATACTCAATTCAATTTCCAAATGCCTAAACACAAGCATTCATTAACAAGTTAGTCATATAAGTACATGAAATCATTCATTATTTCAATTCAATACTCAATACATTGCATTATACCAAATTCATATAGCATGTACAACATTAGTAACATTTCATTCTCAATCATATAAACAATAATCCGTTCAAAACAGTAATTCATCCATATAAACAGAATTTATGCGCGTTGAACCTATTAGAATCTCGAGGGATACTCGGGTGATATATAGTACGTATAAATCAGTAATCCGCCAATTCATTATCATTTTCACTCTTTCAAGCTATGAACAGTAAGCTCCTCCTGAGCTGATGGACAGTAAGCTCTCTTAAGCTGAAACGGTAAGCTCTAACGAGCTAAAAACAGTAAGCTCTTACGAGCTGATATATCGGTAAGCTCTTACGAGCGCGGTGAGTCCGCAACACATGCAGGATCTCAACCAAAATGGTAACCCTAGTGACATGTCACTCGTATCCTATGAATTCATATGGTCCAAACGGGGCTCGGTAACCAATAGAATATATCAATAAGGCATTTGTATTCCACATGTATCAATCACTCAATTATATACATTCATTTCAAATAATTACAAGTATTTAAAAGTTTGATCCTAATTATACGAACTTACCTCGTATCGCTCGGAGAGCAAATATCGACTATTCGTCCACTTTTCTTTTTCCCAGATCTAATTTTATTCTCGGCTTATTTTGATCTATATATTATCAAATTTAGCTCATTTAGTATTCAATGTATTCAATTTAGCCTTTAATTCATATTTTGACAAATTTACACATTTGCCTCTAAATCTTCACATTTTTACAATTCAGTCCTTATCACATACAATTGCAAATTCATGAAATTTAATACAATCTATGCTTAGACGAATTTACTATATGTTACTAGCAGCCCATATTTTCAATTTATTCACACTTTTACCCACATAATTTTACATTTTCACAAATTATCCCTTTTTGTCATTTTTGTCAAAAATCACTTTACAAAACTAGTTTAACTATCAACAATTATTCAAAATCTCATCAACCATCAAATTTTTCAAACATTCAACAATGGCAACATGATAAATCTTTAACAATTTCAAAATCTAAGATACGGGCTAGCTAGAATACGAAGCAACGATCCCAAAAACATAAAAATAATTAAAAATCGAGTCAAAATCACACCTAATTGAAGAATTCAAGGTTTCCGAATGTTAAAAACTAAGTTAGCTTCTTCTTCTTCTAATTCTCAGTGCATGAAGATGATAATAATGCTTTAAATTAACTTTGTTTTATTTATTATAAGTTAAATTACTAAATTACCATTATAACCTTAATAAATAATCATTTAAATCATCAATTCTATGCCCATAAATGTCCACTTATACTTTTAATGGTCTAATTTCAACATAAGGACCTTTTATTTAGGGTTCTATAGCTATTAGTACTTTTAGCTAATAGAACTCCACTTTTACACTTTACGCGATTTAGTCTTTTTTACCGAATTAAGCATTTAAACAATAAAATTTCTTCACAAAACTTTCACACAATAATTATATCATAATGTAAACTTTAATAAAATAATAAAATAAATATTTTAACTTCAGATTTTTGGTCCCGAAACTACTATTCTGATTTGACTCAAAAGCGGGCTGTTACACGAAAATACAGGTATATTAGGCTCTAGCAAGGCTATTTGTTGTGTAGGTTCAACCCTAACGGTGATCAGGCACTATTATTCAATTTGTGTAGGTTTAACCCTGACGGGTAACCAGGCACTATGATTCATTATTCGTGTAGGTTTAACCCAAACAGGTAACCAAACACTATCACTTTCACCTGTGTACCAAGTTCTATTACAAGGTTTCATCGGGTAATACTGTGAATGGAAATAAGTTGATATGCCATTAAATGTTTGCAAAGTAATGTATATGATTTGGATACAAAATATAACTTGATTTGAAATGAAAATGTGAGTAATTGAGGCTGTATATATGTGAATGAGCTCAAAACCTTATATATTAATGAAGTTGTTTGAATCTTGATAGGTATATTTGTATTACATAATGATTTTGTATGTGATAATAAATTGAGGTAAGTAATTATTACACTGTATGAGCTTTCTAAGTATTTTAAATACTTACTCATGTTATTAATTTTATGTAGATTTTGGACATCGAAACGTGTCGAGTGAATCAGCGAGAATCTCACTATTATCGTCTCTCGATTCGGTAGACTTTTGATGTTTTATTTTGGGTACTTGTGGCATTTACATAGGTTGGATTAACTTATATAAGAAAGTGTGAACTTTGATGTAAAACCCTTGTATATAAGCTTATGGTTGTGGTTTGATGTTTGATGTTTGGTAAATGTCAAGTTTGGTATATTTTGAATGGCATTATGCATATGTTTTAGATGCTGGCATGAAATGGCTTTAGACTTTGGTTTATGAAAAGTAAATGTTATATTTGGCATTGTTGAAGTTGTGATTTGAAGTGTGTTACACTAAGATTTATTTGATAAAGGATTTAGATATAACAAATTAAAAGTGTTTTTGAATGAAAACTAAAATTGATAACATATTTTTAAATTTTGAATTCTAAGAAATAAAACTTTGAATATTTACAATAAACTCATATAAAATTTTGAAACAATTTTAAAATCAAGTGAAAATTATTTTAACCAAGTCAAAATGATCTCAATTAAGTTAAAATTATTTTAACACATTAAAATGGTTTTCAAACATGTCAGAATTGCTCCAGGCGAAAAAGTATCGATACCATTTGGCCAAGTATTGATAATTTTTGAAATATCGATAGCCTTAGAAAAATTGAGACCAAAAAGGCATTATGTTAAAACCCTAGAAATTATTGATACCATGTTTTTTTTGTATCGATACTTTTCAAAAATAACTGATACCCTACGATAATCTTTAAATACCTTAGAGATACTCCAAATTTAGATCTTTGGTACTCTAGAGAGTCATCCTTTAGCTTGTATGCTTACTCGAATGCGAATTTTGGAGGTTGCAAATTAGATAGGAAAAGAACCTCCAGTATTTGTCAATTTTTAGGCAACATGCTAATTTCATGGTTTTCAAAGAAACAAAATAGTGTTGCATTATCCACCACTGAAACGGAATATATTTCTGCCAGTAGTTGTTGTGCTCAAATTTTATGGATGAAACAACAACTTAAGAACTATGGAATTGATATAGATACTGTTTCTATCAAGTGTGACAATACTAGTGCTATTTGTCTCACTAAAAATCTAATCCAACATGCTAGAACTAAACACATTGAAATTAGAAATCATTTTATTAGAGATCATGTCCAAAAGGGTGAAATAGTTCTAGAGTATATAGACACCTTAAACCAATTAGCTGACATTTTCACAAAGCCTCTAGACAAAGAAAGATTTTGGACACTTAGAGGAGAACTAGGTTTAACAACCTTGCCTTGACTTTGTGTTACAATCTTCTTGTACCTTATTTGATTATTTTTATTGCAAAAAGCTTGTTGAGTATGGATTTCATGACTTTTATATGCAAAAAGGTAGGGGAGTTTCATGTGAAAAACGGTTCTATTTTGTTCACTTCCTTTTACATTTTAGAGAAGTGGTATTAACTTAGTTATTTTTTTTTAACATATTTTTGCTTCTGAATTTTAATCACACTACATATCTTTATGTATATGAAATGTTTAGGAACGGTTTTGGAGTCATTTTAGGACCCTTAGAAAAGAATACAACCTAAAAATCTCGTTTTTGTTGTCTTACTGCACTTGGAAAACAGAATGGTAATTTGGTATCGATACCAACTTAAAAATATTGATACTTTTATAAAAATATTGATACTCGTGTAAAAATATTGATAACACTGGGGGTTTAAAGGTATCTGCTGTTGTTTTAAAACAAAAATCCCTAAAACTAGTTTTTCCCTTTACCAAAAGTCCTCTCATCTTCGCTAAAGTTTTTGAAATTTCTTCATTTTTTTCAACAAATATTGGCTCTTTTACATTTTCAAACATCCTTTTCACAAGATTTGCTCATCCTTGCTTGAAGATTTTTGCTATTTCAACATTTTTGAGGTAAATAACTAAAACTTTCAATTTGTTGATTTTGACAAATGTAGGTTGAAATAGTGTTTGTTGATGGTTATTAGGATATTTTCGAACAATATATATCAAGTTTTATTGCAGGAGGTCACCTATTCCTAAAGATCTTTGTTAATTTTTTTTTCAAACCTTAACCCACCAAGTGTTCGACAAAATTTCTCAAAGAGATTTTTTTTTTTTTTTGGTTTTAGTGTTTTTCTAAGTGGTTAATAGCTAGCATGGCCCCAAAGAAGCATTTTAGGACTAGTGCATCTTCTTCTAATCCATCTAGTGAGTTGGAGTCATCATTTAGCACTTGTCTTCAAGACTCACACACTCGGTATATTTTTAACTCGTATTTTGCATCAAAACGTGTATATGAGGCTAGGAAAATTGATATAGCCATGTTAGAAGCTATTAGCTTTGCTTATCTCCCTATTTTACAAAATTGGGGGTGGATGGACTTTTTAAATATTTCTTCGCCAACTTATTTAAATATTGTTTGAGCTTTCTTTTCAAATGCAAAACTCAAACATGATGAGTTCACTGATACTGTTACTGCCATTACCTTGTTTTTAATTGGAACTCCTATTCCCCTCACTCTCAAAGAGTTTGGTGATTATCTTCACTTACCTTCCGGAGGTTCCTCTGATGAAAAAGGGCATTTTGATCCCACCCTTTTTATCTAGTCTGGATCAGCATCCGAACTCAATCTCCATGATCGTGTTCTCTATTTAATTCTCACTTAGAATCTAAAACCTATCAAAAAGCATGCCAAGCTTCGAAACACCGATTATTGGTGGCTTGATGGTTTTAAATCTGATAGGCGCCCTGACCTTGCACTTATCTTGTTTAATGATATTACGAGAGCTATTGGAAGGGGACGATTTTTCATGCGTTTTTAGGCAATTAGGCATTAGCACCTATGGAGGCACCCTCATTTTTTCTAATCAACCTATTAGTTACGAAGCCCTACATCATGCGGGATATCATTTTGATGCAGCCACCAACACTTGGATGAAAAATTAACCATCCGGAAGATAATAAAGATGACGACATCGTTGCTACTTTTGACGATATTCTAATACCCGAGCCTGTTGCTCCATCGACTTCTTCTTCGTATGTTGTTTCAACCCTCCTCCAAGGTTAATAGTGTTATCCTCGATGCTATCCATTCTTTGGGTAACAACATTTGAGGTTTTAGGGAAGATGTTAACTCTCGTCTCTCGACTTTGGAGACGCAAATGGCATCTCTCTTAGCTTGTTTCCCTTCAACACCTCCTTTCTCCCCTTATCATGATGATTAGACCAACTTTAGATCATACATTTCATTTTCATACATTTGCACCTTTATTTTTATTTTTATGTTTATGCCTATATCCTTCCATTTCACTTTATTGCTTTCTTTGTATTTTGAGATACTTTTTTTTTAATGTTCTTTCAACTTTATCTCTCTCTTTTTTAGCTGACTTCTTTTCTCCTTAAGTTTTATTAGTCTTTTGATATAACAAAAAGGGGGAGAAGAAAAAGGTAAATTGATTTATTAATCTTTGATGATAACTAAATGCAAATTTGGGTGACCAATTTTTTTTAAAGTAAAAATGAATGTCAACTTGAATGAAAAATTTTATTTTGGCCTCAAAATTTAAAATGTCTTTTATTAAGGGGAGCAATTATTAAAAAACAAATTTACCAAATGTTTTGTTATATCAAAAAAGGGGAGATTGTTAAACTAAGCTTTATTTGATAAAGGATTTTGATATAACAAATTAAACGTGTTTTTAAATGTAAGCTAAAATTGATAATATATTTTTCAATTTGAATTATAAGAAATAAAACTTTGAATCTTTACAATAAACTCTTAGAAAATTTTGAATCAATTTTAAAATTAAGTGAAAATGATTTTCAAACAAGTCAGAATTGCTCCAAGCCAAAAACTATCGATACCATTTGGCCAAGTATCGATAATTTTTGAAATATCGATACCCTTAGAAAAATCGAGGCTAAAAAGGCATTCTGTCAAAACCCTAAAAATTATCGATACCATGTTTTTTTTTTGTATCGATAATTTTTGAAAATAATCTATACCTTTCTTAAAAACAATACCAAAATTGTATTATATTTCTCATAAACCCTACAAAGTATTGATCCGGTATCGATAACTATTTCAGGAAGTATCGATAAAATATTTTTGAAGTACCGATTATTTCATTCCAACAGTCACTGGATTAGCATTTATGACGAAAAATATCGATACCCTTTTTGGAGGTATCAATACTGGCAATTGCAGGTGAAATAAATACTCAGGTTTTACATCCTCAACGGTCATATTAGCTTCACCAACAACCTCAATCGTTGTCTATTAGGGGTATAAATACAATCTTTTAAAGTCCTACAACATCCAAAAAAGTACTTTTAAGCAAAAGTCATCAATCAAACACTTTTAGAGCTTAAATTTTCATATTCTTCTTACATACATTTCTGAGCCTTATCTCTTTTCTTTTGCTCAAGTGTATCTCATTGTATTTGTGCTTCAATTTGCAAACAATTTTATCTTGTAAGGATTGTTTCTTTCTTTTCACATTTGTATCTCTTTGAGAGGTTTTGAAACTTAAGATTTGGGGTAGAAATCTTAAGGATTTGTAAGGTTAAACTTTGTCTTCAAAGGTAGAACAAATTAGTGAATTTGGGAAAATCCTTAGTGGTGAAAAGCTAAGGTAGTGGAGTAGGCAATTGGGGTCGAACCACTCTAAATTCTTTGTGTTCTTTGTTTTAGTATTGCCTTTGCTTTCAGCAATTTTTTTAAAGGCCAATTCACCCCCTCTTGGCATTTTCAGTTTGCTTCATCGAGCTATGAAAATGATTAAAACATAATTGGTTGTTGATTTGAGTTTATAGAATTGTTGGTGTCAATGAGGGCATATTGGTTGTATGTGTAACACCCTATACCTGGCTCGGTCGTCGAGCCCGAATATCAAGGTGCCACACCACCATCTCACATCATACATAGTACAAATAAGCTTATTACTAAAGAAATTTTTCCATTTTAACATACGCACAAGTTATGAATCAATCTTACTCTAATCATACTTAATACATACTAAATATACATCAAATAGTCTTATAAATATAATTAAACATGCATAGGTTTTATTTAGAAAATTTTCAAAACAAGTCACGTAGGCATCGATACTAAAACAAAGGTATCGATATTTGCCTTAAATGGTATCGATACTGTTTGAAAAATCAGTACCAAATTGTCTAAAAATTAAATCCCAAAAAATATCAATACATTTATTAAACTATCAATTATTTTACACCAAGTATCGATACTCGTGATAAGGTATCGATAACAAATTAAAATATTAACTTCATGCACAACGTAATATCACAGAGGAATCATTTTTAAAACCCGAATATTGATACATTTGCTCCAAAAACCAAAAATATAGCATAATAAGGCAAATAATCCATCCCGATCATAAATCATTCAACATATAACTAATACCTCGTCAAATAAACTTCAAAATGACCATAATAATAGTTCAATCATCAAAAACATGTCTGAGTAACCAAGCGACATAACAAGAACAATATCCATAAATCCCAAGAATTAATAAGCTAAGACAATAACCAAAACATCATGGCAACATTTATGCAATAGTTCTACCACATTGCCTTTGTAACACCCCAAACCTGGCCTAGACATTATGGCCAAATCTGGTGGCGTCACATGAGAGTACTTTTAGAAAACCTTTTAGGAAACCTTATCAAGTGAAAAATCGTTCAATTTATTATCTTTACTTAAGTCGTGAAATCTTTCTTCCCATTATTACGTGAAAACATTTCATTAACGCGGAAGCTAAAACATCATTTGGAAAAGCATTTATACAAACCCATAAGTTAAGTTTTCAAAATGTATTTATTGTGTCGCCGTTTATAAATCAATAAACTTAACAATTTAAAATCCCAAAGTAAACCAAAAAAAGAATAGTTCGAGTCCGAATACATAATCAATCCCAAAAACAAATATTAAAGTAAAATAAATGTTACTCATAAAACCAATAAGTGTCTACCAGTGATCACTATCGAGCACTCCGTCACACCGATCCATCTACTGCTGAGGATTACCTGATAGATAAAATAAACAAAAAGGGTAAGTTTTCGCAAACTCAGTGTGTACGTCCCCACTATCAGCATGCATACAAACAGATATCAGAATACAAATATTTCGGCCTTAGCCATATAGATATCGCATGCATAACAGATCAGATCTACAGAGAAACATGCCCACTAACCCCGCACACCATTTTCGTCCAACCCAATACATCATGTGGGTATAGAATCGACCCACCCAACCCTACACACCAAGTATGGGGATTTAATCAACCCATCCAACCCTACACACCAACTGGTACCATAAAACAGTACATAGCAGATATATATATACAGCATCACTGCCAAATAATAGGCTAATCGCCTCTCAGACTTCCTTCTCTTCACAACAATCCCAACCCGATGCAATGCATCATAAATATCATGGCATACTATTATGCAGATATCAGATCATATCAACATCATGTCAGAGCAGATATACAAAATCGGACAGATACACATGCTTATATTAACATAATTTTGCTTACAATTTAGTAACCAATTAAAGTATGGGGACTAGTAACGCTTACCGCCCCTACAGTCAGGTCATAGTCGACTTAGGCGACCCATGCAACCTTACAGAACATTTCATCAAAATTGAGCTCACACGCTCATGTGCCTTGCCCATGTGGATCACACGGCCTGGCCCAGAATCCCACACGCCTGTGTGGCCTACACGGCCCAAATGGTGAAGCCCGTGCCTCGTACACGGCCTCGCCAGCCTCACACGGTCGTGTCTATCGCGTCCGTGTGGCGCGCGCACTGTCTAGCTCGTCAGTCACATGCCTATGTCTCGCGACGCAAGCTACCACATGGGCAGACCACACACCCGTGTGGCGTCGATAGACTGTATTTCGGCTTTCGCCAAAACTCGTTTTCTACGTAATCAGAGTACACACCTGGTTCGATTTCAACACGAAATCACTCCCGAGCACTCCAGAACCTATATTTGTCAATTCAACACCACAATCAGTCTTACTTCGTGATAAATCAAAATCCCAAAACCAAGGTACTCATCCCTAAAACAGTGAACACTTACCGTCGGACTTTGAATCGATTCACAACGAAACGGTTACGAAGAGAGCCCTAATACTCGTTACGTGCCGTTGTCAAAACATCAATATAACCCCAGTTAGCATTCTCGAAAATCCATCTTACAAAATACAACAACTTCGCTTATAGTTATTGCACAACGAAACGCCAATGAAGAAGAACGATATGACTTCAGTGGAAAGTAAGTAAAAGAAAATTCAGCAAAGGGGAAGACAAGGGAAATTTTGGCAAAAAGTAAAAAGGAAAAAGGGGAAAACGGAGAGGAGATGAACAGTTTTTCTCTACAAAGAAAATTTGGGAAGACTGATCACCCAAATCCCTCTGCCCACTCTATGTCAACCACCCACTACTCAGATTTCCAGCGAAACTCAAACACTTAGTCGAAACTCGTGATAAAAATAATTCCCTTACTATCACGGTGATTTGAACTTTAAACCTCCAGGCACTTAACACTTCACTTAACTTAATACTTCACTTAACCACTAGACCAGCAAGCCCATTCTGATATAGTCTTGTTAACATTTAAACTTAAGCCCACTGAACAAGAGTAAGGCTTTATTCATCAAAAACCCAAATTTTTCCCAAGCTAAGGCTTGAACCTAGGACCTCACACATACACTCAGAACACTTAACCACTGAAGTAGATACACAGTTGTGTCATATTCAAGCAGAGTCAAAAACGTAAATTTCGGGGCATTACAGCCTTTATTTCCCAAATCATAAACAAATAATAAATCGCCTATGAAGTATTACTAGAGACTCACTTGGATCAATCCCTTAGAATCACACTTCTCACACCGAAACGCTGCTAATCTACAATAGATTAAAAGGACTAAGTAAGCTAACAAGCTTAGTGAATGCCTAGAACAACTACCATGCAAACATGTCATCAAGCATTAATGGAACTCATACATAACACAATTAGGATAGTCTCAACTTTAATGTCATATTTCACTTACTCATGCGCGTTTAATAGTTTATTTACGAAGTCATCACATACACTTTCATGCATACATCTTAATACATACAAACATATTTATATATGATTTGGCACTTGAGCTATGAAACGTAAAAGTTGGCATTATCACCACTCATCGGATACACGGATCTCCAACACACCACATAGATTCATAGAGTCAAACATGTCCCAGAAGTGAAGCATAAAGCTAACACTCTCCAACACACCAAACATGTCCTGTTGAATGAAGCTTAGCTCATATTCCCTTATCTCATCAAACATGTCTCAAGGCCTCAACACCCAAATTACATATACATATAAGTGAGTACTCACAATCCTATGGCATGCCAACTATATCCAACAGCCTCAAGAATCACAAGACCAAAATATCTGTATTTAAACACACATATTACTTATTGATTTTCGTTTACTGTCACAGCACATTTGCATCATTTGCACATTATTTTCATTGTCACTTAGCATATATGACATGCTTACCTATACTCTTTCACAACAATAATCATGAGCTTATAACACATATGTAGCATTTTATTTCAGTTCACACTTTCACATTAACATAAGCACATATTTCATGAGATAAACATGAGTACTAGGAAGCTTACACTCAGAATTTAAAGTAAGGGTTTAGGCTACTACTAAAATCTCAATTAACACGTTGAATCGTGTCCACAAGCAATTATTCCAAACATTCACCAATATGCTTTCGTCAAAATGCTAAAAGCCCAACTAACATTTCCTTGACTTGTAGATGGTCTTAATGAATCCGAAGCTTTAAAACAACAAATCACACAACGACACATTCAAAAATTAGCTAAGGACTCAACTCAAGCAATCAAAAACATAAGCCTAAGTTAAGCTCTCAAGTAACCAAAACCTTCGACATAGCAACCTTAAATTCCAAATATCTCGGTCTATACTTAATATTTTCGTCTAAAACTAATTTTTTTTCATCTAATTATTCACCTACGAGTAATTCTCAACCTTTAAACTACGCAAAACTACTCAATTCATGGTATCAAAATTTTTGACATATTCATGGAAATTTTAATAAAAATTCATTAAAACGTTGGAAATCTTCAATGAAACTTTAAGGTAAGTTTATAAGCCTTCTAATCATGTCAAAACTAATTTAAAAACACTTTGAAACTATGTTTTTACCCAAAATTCTAAAATTCACCATTAACGACCCAATTTTTGACTTTTATTTAAAACATGAAATTTAATGCCTAAAAACTCAATTTAAAGAATCAAATCACATTAAAAACTAATACAGAATTGAATCATTACCTTAGTTGATGAAAAAATGAACGTTTGATTAAAAACTCGAAAAACTTGAAAGTTAAGCAATGGAGAAGTCTATGATGTTTTTAGGTGTTTTTCTTAAGATTCTATGGAGGTTTATTGATTGGTAGATGATGGAAATCAAAAGAATGAAGTTTGAGAATCAAAATTAGAGAAATAGAGCTTAGGTAACTCGAGGGACTCCTAGTTTTAACTCCCATTTTAAAACAATCTTTATTTTAAAATTGAAAGTCTTTTCAGCATCTTTTTTAAAAAATTGGTTTAATTTTCTAAAAACCATAATCGAAAACATTACCAATGTACCATATCACAAAATTTTGAACACTCTAAGGCTAAACTTCCTAAAATACCCCTAAAACTCCTGTACCCAATTTTGGGGTATTACAG
Organism: Gossypium anomalum; assembly: GCA_025698475.1. Taxonomy (NCBI): domain Eukaryota; kingdom Viridiplantae; phylum Streptophyta; class Magnoliopsida; order Malvales; family Malvaceae; genus Gossypium; species Gossypium anomalum. Next base: position 75,319,667 of record CM046961.1, read on the forward strand.
TATGTTTAAATGATTATGTGAATTAGTGTTTTGGCTTTGAAATATATATGTTTTAGTGTAGGATTGAATGGCATAATTTGGCACTTTAGGTCACTTTGCTTGAATGGTATATAACTTGTTCAAATAGGTCATTTATGCTGCACATGGGCTACCACACGCCGTGTGTCTCACATGGGTGGTTGACACGGCTGATAAACCGTAATTTATACATATTTTTACCCCATGCTTAACTCATTTATTGGATGATTTTTCTTTAGAATTAGTGAATTCGATGCTCCTAATGCCTTAATTTCATGCTTTATACTTAGGTAAGCATAGGAAAGCGAAAGGAACGAGAAACGGGCCAAAAACAGAGAAAATAGGCCAAAGTACGAAATCAACACGGCCTGGACCTCCTCACACGGGCAGCTAACACGGTTGTGTCAATTTGGCAGTATCGAAGCACGACTCACACGGGTAGAACACACGCTCGTGCCAATCTAATAGGCTCGAACACGGCCTGAAGTAATCACACACGGGCGTGTCCCTGCCGAGCCTAAGTTGAGTCCAATTCAGAAAAGGCCACTTTTGAGGGTTCTTAGGCATTCCAAAGCCTATAAATACACCCCAGAGGAGGAAGAAAAGGGGGACGGAGAATAAGGAGTAAGGAATTACTCCAAGAAAGCCGATTGATCCATCTCAGAAGTTGGATTCACCATCAAGACTGAAGATCTCTCCTCAATTTCCCTTCAAGAGTTTTGGGTTTTCTTTATGTTTTGTATTCTTTATTATTCTGAGATGTTTTCTTATTTAGTTAACTAAAACCCCTAAATACCTAAGGGGAATGAAACCTAAGACGAATCTTGTTATTAATTTCGAATCGTATGATAAATATTTGGCTTGTTCTTAATTATGTGTTCTTAATTCTTGTTTTGGTATTTTAGGATATCACTTCAAGTTAATGCTCTTAGTTGGAGGAGGAATAGACCCTGGCTAAGAGTGACTTTGTCATAATTAAGTGGAGTTGATTGCGCGCCTAGAGATAGGGTGACAAGATTTTACCGGATTAAGGTGAAACCTAATAAAGAAGTCCATAGATCGAGTTAATGCAACCCTAGGGTGTTAATTAGAGAAAATTCTCGGTTATTAAACCTAGGGATTAGACGTTAATAGTCTTGAATAGGGATAATAACATAACGTAAGCATTTCTACAGAACAAGTTAAATGAATAAATCGTCCGGTTCGGAGCCAGAATAGCAAATAAAAGTCTAGGTGAATTTTTCCTTAGGTATTGTCCTAAATCAATCGTCTTTCCCAAAAGTAATTTCTCAATTCTATTTTCTGCAACTTCTTAGCTTAATTAATTAGTTAGTTAAAACAAACCCCTTTATTCCTTAAGCTAGATAATAAAAAGACAGTCATTACTAGTACTTTTAGTCCTTTGGGTTCGACAATCTGGTCTTGCTAAAGCTATACTACTGTTCGATGGGTACACTTGCCTACATTGTGATAATAGTTAGTTTCAAGAACGATTAATTATAAATTTATAAAACTTATCACGGAAAATCACGATCAACGGCTGTGTGTGTTACACGTTCAGGTTGTTTTTAGTTCACATAGGCATAGCTAGTTACACGACCTGGCGACATGGTCAAGTGACCCTAGATTACACGGCATCAATCTATTGCACAATTTGGGGACACAATTGTGTGATAGCACCACATAGCCTCAACATTATCACACAGCCTAGTCACATGGCCTTGTGACCCCTGTTTTAGCTTTTTACCTATCTTTTTGTAAATATTTCAAAATGATCCCGATTTGGTTCCGAGCCAGTTTAAAGACTTTCTTAAGCTCGATTGAGACTTATTTTTTTTTGTAATGCATGTTAAATATAGGCTTAACTTGTATTTATTGATTTAATGAATACTATTGAGTAAATTGCATATGAATGTTCCTATTTCTTTTTGTAGATCTTATAGCTCAGGTCCGACGACTGGACTGGATATTGTGTGTTACAATAGTAATAAATTATAAAAATAACATATAAAGTAAATATAGACTCTTGGCAGCTCATCTAATAGAATCATGATCCAAGGGAGTGTCTTGGGAAATTTTGATTCAATCCAATCCCTAAACATCATGCTTCCAAGAAATTTAATCTTTCAAAAAAGGCTAAAAATCAACCAAATAATCAGGAAAGCCAAAATTCAAGGTTCAATAAATTTTCAACACCTTAATTTAGAAACTATCTCCATACATATTTGGTGTATAAGGGAGTAGGCACTCCTTTTGACACCAAAGTGTAAGTTTTATTTTTTCAAGAGATGGTTTGAAAGAATTGATAAAGAAATATCATTGATTTCTAGTTGGAGGGAATGTTTATCGAATCTAGACCTTTAGGGTTTCCAGTGCAAAAAACACATACAAAATCATCAACAATATTAATATGCTAAAATTGAGATATAACATTTTTGTGCAGTCTATGAATATTGCACATAATTCTATTAAATTTCATAAGTTTGAGTTTATTGATTTCATGTCATTATATCTAGATTGGATAACAACACCATCTTAACAGGTAAAATTCATTTTAGATTCATATCAATTCAATAAATATACATCAATGGTTTTTTGTTTTTTTTTTTTTTTACTTATAACTTATCATTCTTTAGCCTGTAGATTTTATTGGAGTGTTATCTAAGATTAGCATTGTTGTTCCAAAAGTTATTAAAAGGGAAAACCATTTTGAAGTGCATGTTAGAGATTAGAGATGCTGAGTATGTCATACAAACTTTAGTTTTCAATTCTTTACACTTATAACGTTTACCTTGTTAACTTAATGTATAACTCTAATTTGTAGCGGGACCTCAATAAACATCATCTATGGGACTCAATTATGTTCTATACAAAAGACGATATCTTAAATCAACAATTCATGTTGTCGTTATCCTTATTACTTCACAACTGTTAAAAAATTCAATGATTTGTTCATTAACCTTAATTTCTTAACAATTCAATACTAATATTAGGTTGCACATCACCACACAATACTTTCAGTTCAATATAGGTAAATATAACATGTTGTCTATATGTGCCATGAAACTTTTCAAGAATCTAGATATCCTTGAGGCTTCCATTTTGTTAAATAAGTAAAATATAGTCATTAATTAACTTCTTTCTTTCTAAAATTCAAATTAATAAGACATTTCAAAAAACAAAAAAAAAATTAACATTTATATTCACATGTTTCATCGAAGGTATACTATTAATGTTCCAAACCATGAAGTTAGAGAATACATCACACCTACCAAGATTAGGCCAACTTTGTATGATATCATTTTCGAAAATAGGAGAAATATGTCAGACATATTCTGTACAATGTCAAATATTTCATACAATGTATGTATTCCTATCTCTTACTTTTTCATATTTATGAACTCATACAAATTCAAGTTTACACCAAAGATTTAAAATTGCACGGAGGATGGAAAGTACAACCAACTAGCATGAGAAATAAAAGAGTGTTAAATAATGTAATAGAAGCAAAGAAAGTTAAAACAAATGAATATTTAAGACTTAAGATCAAAGAAAATTAATTTTTTTCTTGAAATTATGAAATAAATTAAAATTTCCATTTGAGGTGTTCCAATGAATTAAAATTACAAAAAAAAATACGAGATACATCCACAAATGGTGAAAATCAAATCTAGAAATTTTGGATCCATTTATTTGATCTTATTAACTATAATCTCAATACTGTAAGAAATATTTGTCGTTGCATGTATAAAGATGTAGTGTACTGTAACAAATCTATTTATTTTGATTAACAGTATCAAGGATATATTACACTAGAACACTCTTAAACATTATCACAAATTTCTCAATAATTCAAACCTTATACATATTTTTTTTCATTCTTTATCTTAGTAGAAAAGTTCTTCACAAATATGATCAACCATCCCAATGCAACTATTGAATTGGGTGTAACTGAAACTGAGTTTGATACACCTGCTAAACAAATTTGCACCCGAAACAATTAAATATCACATACACATAACTAATTGAATTACATTTAAATTTCTACTTTGGTCTTCCTATTTATACATTTTATAATTTTGTATGACTATTTTTTTTTTATTTGCCAATGAATGTTAGAACGATGTACTGATCTGGAAATTACTTCATTATCTATCCCTAAAGCCAAAGGGGGGGGAGTTGGATCAGAACTTGGAGTAGGGAGTGGTTGGGGAAAGTGGGCTAATTTGGGTCCAAAAAGCTACTAATGAAACCAATACAATTTGATTTGAGGCTTCACATTCATTATATCTGAAAATGATTTGAATGGGAAAAGAAAGGGAATAATAGAAAAGATGCAATCGTTGTCGTTGGAAATACTTCAGATCCTACAATGTAAAACCCTCATCTCACTTTAAGGTAAAAGCTTTTGAAAGAAGTGTGGTAAAAAACCCAGAATCCAGTTTTGCTTCATTCAACCCTTCTTTACTCAATCACTTCAAAATTTTCTTTCTTTTTGACACTTGAAAATTTATGTTTCAACTTTGAATCCCAGTGAGTAAGGAAAAAACAAAAAGCTATTATGTCATTAAAACACCCTTAAGAAATGCAAATAAAAAAATCAATTAAACCCTTGTATTAAATTCGCACCAAATTAAACTCTTGTCGTTAACTAAAAAATCAATTAAGTTCATTCGTTAATAATTTTCGCCATTGACCATATTAATCGTTAAAATAAATTGACGAATCAATCATATAATGACAAGTGACAACTTCTAGTTTAATATAATATTTTTCCATAAAATAATTAAAAATCATAAAGAATAAGAAAAAAATTTATGAAAAAGTGTTAAAAATTATTAAATATTAAAAAATAAAAATTAATATAAACTTATAAATATTATCAAAAATATAAAAGAAATCTAATAAATTATAAAAAAAATTATCAAATCAATAAAGCATGTAAAATATTTAAAAACAATAAATACATAAAAAAATATAATGATAAAATTACATTTTAACTCTTACAAAAATATGTATTTTAATTTTGAACCATTAAAATTTTTTTGTTTGGCCGCTGACCAAAATATAATTAACAAATTTATCTACACTTGAATTAAGGAAATCTAAGGATTTATATATATGATTCAATTATATGTCAGAACAAGAGGAAGGGAGAAGGGAGGAGGAGATAAAGGAGAAAATGAAGATTGGAGGAAGTGGGATAATGAGCAGCGAGTCATTTGAGTTGTCAGAAATGGATTTTCAGTATATGAACCAGGTATTTTTTTAGTTGAATTATTTGCTGTTTACTTCAATACCACTGCAACCCTTGAAATATAGTGGAACTTTTTCTAAAAGGCGTAGTTGGATTCAACTGTAGGCCAATATCTGGATTGCATAGCATCCATCCATTGTTCTGTCATTGGATTCGACACTAATGTTTGATGATGTCATTGTCAATTTTATAGCTTTTGCCTTTTGGGGCTATACACTAAGCTGATGTTAGAAGTATACAGTGTTTCATTTTTTTAAAGTTCAATTTCGCTAACATTTACAATTATATTAATATAAGATTTTTTTTATTAGATAAGTAATTTTCAAAATTTGTCATGTATTTTTTTATAGGACACTTAATTTATATTATATAAAATTTAAATCTATTATTATATTTTTTTGAAAAATTTTACTTTTATATATTATTATTTCTTGTCAATTTTTTATTTTTATATATTTTTAAATTTATTATTATATTTTTTAAAATATTTGTGTATTTTTATATATTTCTTTGAGTTTTTTTTACAATTAAGATCAAATTGAGATCATTTGTAAATTTTAAGAGTTAATTTTTTGAAATTATAACAAATTTGATATAATATGTAAAAATTCATAGCTAAATTATTGTTATACCAATTTTTTTAATTGACATGCTAACTTCCTATTTGTGATTTTAACTAAAGTAATTAAAATAACCGAATTACTTAACATGAGGGCTTAAATTGTAAAATTATTTTCTTTTAAATACCTAAAATATTTTTTTTATAATTAAGTGAATAGTAATTTTGATTACCCTAAGTAAAATTAATGATGGCATTAATATAAAATTATTTAAATAATACGAATGCAAATTCTTAAAATTTGACAATACAAACTTGTTTATCGAATTAAAATAGCAAAATAAATGTTTTTTTTTTTTTTGAAAATATGCTTCGTTAAATGTTAGATTTCGAAAGTTCATACAATAATATATTTTTTTTGTCAATAATTATACTAGCGGCACCACTATCGAATATATAGAATTTAAATTACTCAAATTTTATAGAAATTATTATTTTTTATTATAACATGAAAGGTTTTATCAGTATAAAAAGCTCTTAAAAAATAAAAAATTAAATTAAATCCTTTCACTTAATTTGTACTCAATTGAATTTTTGTCATTAATTAAAAAAATTAATTAAATTCCTCCATTAATGGTTTCCGCTTTGATAATGTTGATCATTAAAATTAATCAACAAACCAATCAAATGACGACACTTGGCAGCTTTTGATTTAATTTTTTATTTTTCTAATAAAAATTATAAAATTTTTAAAATTTTTAAAAAAAATTTATATAAACTTATAAAAATTATAAAACTTATAAATACTATAAAAATTACAAAAAGAAATTATAAAAAGGTCTTTTATTGCTTTCTCATTTTAAAAATTAAACCCTAAAATCAAAATAAACACATGACATCAAATCATCTGTTAGATAAACGAGAATAGCCTTCAGATCGTTGAGGTTATTTTCATGTTGAATCAAATATTCGCAACCTTCCACAAATAAAATAACAATTTTATCTTTAATTTATTTTTTTATCTTTTATTTTTTATCTTTAATTTTTATAAACCTTGCTAAATATTCTACGTTATAAAGTACTTTTCGAAGTTTAATTAATTAATAAATGCCTGAGGGTGAAAACTCTGGGAATGGAGCCAACGTTTAATTAATAAGCCTAAGGAGTCGGTAAACGATGAGCGGCAACGGCAGCCATGGGCAAAGGGCAAGGGCACAAAGTCAAAGGTAAGCAATTGAAATGACCAACCATAAGAACCTAATTTAATACACTTTTTCGAGTGACTGAAAAGAAACTCTATTTTTTCAATCATTAACCCCTGTATTTTACTCTAACTTATGCATTTTAATTTAGTTTAAGGGTCCGCTTACCAAAAAAATAAAAATTTTAATTGAATCTTACCTAAAAACAATTAACTTAGTCTTTTCCTTAATAAAAACCATTAATTGATGGATTCGTACTAACGTAATTCACGACAGTTACCAAAAGATAATGACACGTGACATGTCATGTGGAAGGATGATAACGTGACATGCCATGTTGTACACATAAATTTCAAACCAGATATTAACTTTATAGATAATTTAAAAAAAAATAGTTACAATCTCTCAAGTTTCTTAAAAACAAATAAATCGTTTATTTCCTCTTTTTGTTTGGGCTTCAATTTAAGTCATCTAAACTTGATATTAGATGGATGTGAGTTATTTCAAATGTCGTGTTGAATTGTTCTTAAAATTGGTTTGGATCTCATTTCTTTAGTTGAATTGGATTGAAAGATGACTTTCTTTAATAATACTTTTTAACTCCTTCTCCATAATTGAACTAGATCAAAAGATAAATTTTCTTCAAAACGAGTATGGTGTTTGTCAAAATTTCTACAAAGATTTCTATAAAGAGCCTTTAGACTTCTTGAACTTGTATATGTATAAAATGGCTTGAGGTGATCTCCTTTATCGTGTCATACACTTGAATAAAAGAGACTTTCTGTAGTGTTTAACTTCTTCATTTGAATGTTCTATAAGAAATAGAGACAAAATAATCATTTCATATCATCAATTAATTGTTTTATTTTTTAATTAATGATAATTTATTATTTATCTCTTAATTAATTTAAATTAATTAGATAAAAATAATTATGAAACAGTATATGATATTATCACTTTCACTGATGATAATTTTGACATGACCCACAATAATTTTGACTTGACACATGGCGCTTTGTGATTAGTTCAAAAATTTCTTCGTCTACACATGTTAGCAAAAATGAAATTTAAAGTTTTTTTTTAAAAATTAATAAATAATTAATAAATTTTTACATCTAGAATAAACTTGGACTAATGGTTGTCCAGGTTCATTTGAATGTGGACAATTAATTTATCCAAATTGATTCTAGATGAGTGCAAAAATATTAAAAAATTAAAAATTATAGAAAGGTTAATAATTATTTAACAATTATAAAATATTAAAATATTAAAAAAGTATTATAATTTATAAAAGTGTTCAATATAAAATTGGTACCTAAACTTGTCCACTTCTCCCAATTTGATACTTAAGATTTTTTTTTGTCCCAGATTGGTAGGGGCGAAGCCGGGGGGGGCGGCATGGGCCCTGGCCCCCCCTAAAATGTAAATTTACTATTTTGGCCCTTAAAATTTTTAAAAAATTTTAAATTAGTAAAGATAAAATTGCACTTTGACCCCCTAAAATTATAAAATTTTGATTTAATCCTTTACAAATTATAAAGATATAAACTATAAAAAATTAAAATTTTATCCGGCCTCCCTAAATATTTATTCTGGCTTCGCCCCTACAGATTGGTACCCGAACTTTTTCTCCGTCAACTAGTTTAATACTTTTTTTAACGCCGTTAAATATGATATAGGTGGCAGAACAAAATTGTGACACGTGGCATAATGGCATCATCATGATGTCATAATTTATTTTTTATCACTTTTTCTTTTTTTTCTTGTTCCCTTTTCTTTTATTCTTTCCTTTCCCTTTCCCGTTCCAGTTTCTAATTTCTTTTATTTTTTCTTTTCTTCTTATTCTCCTCCTCTTTTTCCAAACCCTAGTCGCCACCAGCATGCACCATAGCCACACTCTGACGCTGTCACTAGAGTTCATTCTCTGATCCAAATCATGGCACTGATAAAAATTTTTATCTTGCTCTTCATTTCTGATGTGTTTTCACAGAGAACTCTTTGGAATCCCGTTGGGATTCTCCTTTGCCGATCATCTTGCTCCGGTGTCGTCACCACTTGTTTCAGTGTCCTCACCAATCGGAGAAGTACCGAACGACTTTCATTTCTCTCTATTGCTTCTACTCTTTTTTTTTTCTACTTTATTTTTGCTTTCAAAGCATCTGGTCATCGCTTCACTGTCGCTGCTCTTCGACGTCAAATCGAGTCACCACCGTTGAATAATCATGGAATTTTGATCGTGGCTTCTTCTCACCGTGTCCAATGTCTTGACCATTTGGATTTATCGACCGTGGCCTAAATCTTAAGAACCCAAAAACTTGAAATGGGTCTTGATTTTGATTTGTTTCTCATCATTTTCTTTTTTGTTTGGGTGTGTTCTTATAAATTGATGGATTTTTGTTTGATATGTTAATTTTTTGATGGATTTTGTTTGTGATGTTAATTTTCTTGATTTTTTAAATGGACTGATGTGTGTACTAATGTGTTTGTGATGTTATGGGTTTTGTGTTTTAATAGATTGATGAGTTTTGTAATTTTTCTTTTTAATGCGAGAAGTGTTAAATGAACCCAAATTTTTTTTTATTACAAATTTTTATTGTTTTAATGTTTTGGCCTATAAATGTTGAATGAAACACCCCCGCCAAAAAAAAAAAAAGGAAAAGTGACAAGAGGAATAAGGAAGAAGAAAGGAATTATCAAAAAAAAAGAAGGGATAAGAAAAAAAAATGAGCCAGTGTTCTTAAATTTCTTTTCAAAGCAATCCAAAACTGTTGAAAGTGTAACGCCCCGTACCCGTGACCATCGCTGGAGTCAAATACGAGGTGTTAACAGACTTAATTCATTACTTAAACAGCTCAAACAATTTAATTTTAAAATTTTCAGACAAGCTGAAAATCTGCGTCACAGTCGCTTAAAAATTCATATCTCGAGTTTCGTAACTCTAAATGTAACACCCTTCACCCGTATCCGACTCCGGGACAGGGTTCGAGGCGTTACCAGACTTAAACATTCACAAACATATAAAATCGGGTCACCAAGTTCTGCCCAAAATTTAAAACTTACAAACCACAATGAATAAAGACCACATCTCATGGCCATATACAAAAGCTCAATGTAGGCCAATACATAAACCAAATCATAATAATAATACATGTCATGAAACAAACTTGCTATACATGCCACTCACATGAAAATATTTAACATATACTAGCCAATACTCCAAGGATAATGGCTTGATAGTGTGATGCTGCCTCCGACGATCTCCAAAATCCCGAGCTGGCTTAATAATTCTATAAAACAAAAAAAAGAAAAGATGGTAAGCATATAGCTTAGTAAGTAAGTACTAAATTGATATATAATTTATCAAAGTAAAACAATCATACTAGTATATGGTTACATATATTGATGACAGGCTGTTTTCTAGAGTCCCGGTTAAAAGAAAAATCATATATTGAGCTACATATCTCAAAATTCAATTCCGTAAATTTTCCTTGAAACTAGACTCATAAGTCTATTTACTAATTTTTTTCTAGAATTTTTTCTCAGGCAAATTAGTACATTTTATTAGTTAAAGTCTCTCCTATTTCAGGGTATGACTACTCTGACACCTGTGCATTATGAACAAAATTTCTCCCTGTACAAGATTCCAACGACCAAGGCGTTTATTTCCCTTAAAAATAGACTCAATAAGGAATCCATGCATGTATGGTATGACTCTTAATAATTTTTGTACAATTTATGGTGAATTTCTAAAGTCAGAACAGGGGATCTTAATTTCATTCAGAACCTGTTTCACAAGAATTCAATTATCACATAATATAGAAGTATTTTGTTTCCCCTGTTTCTTTTATATGAAATTAGACCCATTAACCTTTAATTCCATAATTTATTTGAGATTTAATTCTACTTCCATGATTTTTGGTGAATTTTCAAAATTATGCAACTGCTGCTGTCCAACATTGTTTTACTACAAAAATTCACTCTTACATATTTCGCTCAATCCTTTACATTTTACTGAGGTTCACTCACTTATCGAGCATATTGCTCATAAATTCAAATACACATATACTTGCACTTATTCATCACATAATCACTTTCACATGTATCTTCATTTAAATCAATTTCTCGTTGAACTCATCGGAATAACATCAGATACACCACTACTTGAACATTTTCCCATTTCCACACGTGTAGCCGAAGCTATATGATACGCATAGTAGCCTGCACTTAGTGCTACACATGCGACCAATAATCTGGTACACGTAGTAGCCTGCACTTAATACTACACACGTGACCACAGTTTTCGAGTACGCATAGTAGCCTGCACTTAGTACTACACATGAGACCAATAATCTGGTACACGTAGTAGCCTACACTTAGTACTACACACGTGACCACAGTTTTCGGGTACGCATAGTAGCCTGCACTTAGTACTACACATGCGACCAATAATCTGGTACACGTAGTAGCCTGCACTTAGTACTACACACGTGACCACACAATAGTTCATTTGTATCGTTTTTATTCCGAAGGTTCAACAGGAAATTTCTCACTTTTCCAACATTTTACCAAATTGTCCGAAATCAATTTAAATTCATAGCTTACATCAAATAACCATTTGATAGGCAGCCATATTCCACATGTTATCAAAATACAATAACATAAAAGAAATCGATGATTTATTTATGTACAAACTTACCTCGGTGCAAAATATAGAAATTTTGCAATTTAATCCAAAACATTTTCCTTCCCCCGTTCGAGATCGATTCCACGCCTTTCTTGATTATTGAGCTTAGAAGTTGAAGAAATCCTAGCTATGGTAGCAAGTAAAATTCAGCAGCAACATGAAGAAGATGAATGGATTTTTGCTTTATTTTTCCCATTTTATTTCATTTAATATCCAAATGACCAAAATGCCCTTACTTACTAAACTTTCAAAAATTCCATCCATGTCCAATTTTTGTCCATAACTTAGAAATTGGTCAAATTGCTATTTAAGACCTCCTAATTAATATTTTAAAGCAATTTCATACTAGAAACTTCTAGAATGCAAGTTTTGCAACTTATTCAATTTAGTCCCTAACTTCAAATTAAGCACTTTATGCATAGAATTTCTTCACGAAATTTTCACACAATCATGCAATCATATCATAGACCTCAAAATAATCATAAAATAATTATTTCTATCTCGAATTTGTGGTCCCGATATCACTATTCCGACTAGGCCCAAAATCAGGGTGTTTCAGAAAGAACCCTGGAAAAAAAAAAGACAAAGTGACGAGAGGAAGAAGGAAGAAGAAGAAAGGAATACGGGAAAAGGAAGGAAATAAGAACAAAAATGAAAATAATTTTTAAAAATATTTTTATTAATTTTTAATATATTTTTTAGATTATGACATCATGATAAGACCATTATGCCACGTGTCATAATCTTGTTCTGTCACATGTCTTAGATTTAACGGCGTTAAAAAAAAGTATTAAACTAGTTGACAGAAAAAAAGTTCGGGTATCAATCTGGAAAAAAAAACCTTAAGTACCAATTTAGGAGAAGTGGATAAGTTCAAATACCAATTTCATATTTAACCTTTTATAAAAAAATATATAAACTTAATAAAAATACACATATGAAATTAACCTGGACAATTGGTTATCCAAGTTGATTTGGACACCAAGCTCGATTATGAAAACTTACAGTCATTCAAACATCTAGCTTATAATGATAATCTACTCTACGCACTCGAAAGACCTTCATAAGATCGAGATCCACTTTTCTGAACTAGTGCTAATCAAGCAGATTCATCTTTTTGCTTTCAAACTCTAAACCGAAACGTTGAAAAAGTTAAAAGAAAAATGACAATGGAAAATTTTCCAAGTCTTCCATTAGTGTGTTGCCGGAGAGAGAATAAAAATAACTCTTTTTTCATGAAAAGGGGTTGCAAGAGAAGAATGTATAGGCCATAGTTTTTTAATTAACTTTTGGTAAATCACACCATAAGCCTTTAGCACTTTTGAACTTATTTAATTTAGTCCATTTCATTTTAATTTTTAAAATTCATTATCGTGTGTGACCCGTTAGGACCCAATTATGTTAACAATAAATATAATCTATTTGAAATAAGAAATAATTATATTAGTACTAAGTTGGATTTAGTAACTCATAATGACCCCTAATTATTAAAAGAGTTAAAATTAATTTTTGACATAGCCTTTCAATGTTCAGTACTGATGTATAATTTGATCCTTCCATAAAAATATCTTAGATAAGCTAAAAGGTGTGGCTTAATGTCCACCTTTGTAACAACCCAAAAGTTAGTTGTGTTGAAAAATGTAATTTCAAAATTTTGTTTCCCGACGATCGAGTCTGAAAATATTATTAATTAATATTTACAGGTCTCTTATAGTTTTATATTGATTTTTGGTTCAGTAATTTTATTGAATGGATAGTTAATTAAGGTACAAGTGTAATGACTCTAAAGTCAGTGCTATTGGAAAATGAGGTATTGGAATCTCGTTTTTGTAAATCGAGCTCGTAAATATTTTTATTAAATATTTACAGAGTTATTGTATAGATGAATTAATTTTTTGATAGAAAATTTTACCGAATTAATGACTAATTAAGGTACAATTACTAAATTGTAAAAGTGGTAAATTTAATCGCTATAAATTTTTAATTAAATCGAGGACCAATTAAGCAAATGTTCCATTTATAAATTGACATTCGGTGGATACATGATTATCCACTAAATTGTTAATTAAGCTTAAAAAATTAACTAATTAAACTTTAGTTAAAAATAATTAAGATTAAGTAATATAATCACATGTATATAAGTGAAATTAAAGAGTCATCATCTTTATTTTTCCTTTCTCTTCTCCACCGAAGCATCAAGAACCCTTGTAAACTATTGTTGAGTTCTTTTAACCATTTGGTACTCAATTTGGTATGATTTTTAAATCTATTTCATATAATTTTTATGCTTTTTGAGGTCCTAGGAGCTTGATTTAGCTAGCTCATATACTAATTTGTAAAACTGTTAAAGTTTCTGTATTTGATTTCTTTAAGTTATTAATGTTAAATTGTTATATTTTAAGCTTAGAAATGAAAAAGGACTAGTTTGTAAAGTTTAATTGCTAGTTTTTTAATATAGTAACTAAAGTGTGTAAATTTCAAAATTGATGACATTTTTTTATAATTATAGATAACATAGGACTGTAGAAGGATGAAATTGAGATTGGTTTCTAAATCAAAGCTCAAATTTGTAAGTTATGACAATTTTGGTTTAGGGACTAAATTGAATAAAATACAAAACTCTAGGGAGCTTCCAAAAATTGAAATTTGATTTATGCATGCATATAGTAGACTGCCATAAAATGTTTGGAATTGATAATTTGAATTAAATAATTGTATAGACTGGGATTTAAACTAACCCATAGATAGTCGCAAAAAAGGCAAATTAACGGATTAGTCCTTGACGTCTTGTGAATTATTGATTTTTTCTAATAAGCTCATATGGTACAACCATATTTGAATTTTTATATAATTGAATTATGTATGTATTTATATTTAATTATACTTTGAACTTCTTTACTATTTAGTACGAAAGGTGATATATTGACTAATTTGTAAAGTATTGCAAATGTGATAATTATAAACTTGTATGAAGTACTGAAGGGATATAAAATGTGTTATAGTAGACGATATGTACATGATGATTCTACAGTGATATAAATGTTACAAATTCAGTATTAATGCTCGTGTGAACTTAGTAAACTATTAAGATATAATTCGCATGCCAATAGAGTTAGTTGCATGCTTCTATAGGTTTGCACTTTGGTTCCTCTGATTGCACTTCGGTGCCTCTGTATAGCACTGCGGTGCTTCCTAGTGTGGTGTAGTTACCCATGTATCTGAAGTTATTTACTAGTGCTCATCGAGCCACTAGATTAGTAAAAAAAATGATTATTAATTGTTATGAGACTATGTTTAAGTAGTTATATGATGAATAAATTATACGAATGGTATTATATTGGTATAACGTATGTCTGTAGCAATATCTTGAATGATGTATTACTTGTGATAACGCTATATAACTATGTTATTTGTGGAGCTCACCTTATTACCGTGAAATGTTATGTCAGGTTTATTGTAATCCATTAGCTTGAAATGTATAATTTCTATGTTAAGGTAAGTTAATGTTTATTTCATATGAACTTCCAAAGCATTAGTAACGCTTATCCCGTTGCTTTATTTCCTTTTTTTGTAGATTTTGGCTTGCAGAACGTGACGATTGGATCGTATAAAAGCTCACACTATCCATTTATCAACTCGATAGACTTTTACTCATTTTGTAACTTGATATTGTGGCATGTACATAGGCTTCTGTCTATGTGTTTCTTGTGAATGATATTTTGGGTTGAGCTTAGTTTAATGCTTAGTATTGTAAAGCTATATGCATATATGTAAAAATACATATTTTGGTATGTTTGAAGGTTGATGGATAAGTTATGTATTTGAAATGGAAATGTGATGGTGAATTAGTAAGATATGACACTCATAGTGTATAATTAGCATGAATGAAATAGTGTAAGAATTTGATAGTAATGAATAACTTATATTCATGTTAACATATTTGGTATGGTTTGTTGTGAAATGGTGTCAATTGTGACATATTGGTTTGAGTTGGTAATGTTTGATCTATCATCCAATTGATATTTTGAGTATGTTTTGATATGGTATGGTTAAAATGGAGTAAAATGGTAACATGTGTTTGGAATGAGTAGTGATGTATGTTTCAATGGTTATGAATTTATAGGTTTAAATGACATGCTCAAGTGTATAGTTGGTGCATACTAGTTTGATGGCTTTAAGATGGTAAAATGGATTTTTGTTATATGCTTTAAATTGGTTTTATGGAGGATATAAGTGTGCATTTTGCATCAATTGTGCTAATCATTTGGCTTGGCATGAAATAGGTATCAAATGGCCTAAGATGTACCAAAAATAGAGTCCACGTCGAGACGAGAAACCCTCCTCATCACAACATCGACCGACAGTTTGTGACGTCCTGACGTCAAATGGCTGGATATCGCAATGTGACAAACTATTTGGCGACATCACAACGTGGAGGAGGCAATGCCACGACTCGACCCTAGATTTTTAAAACTTTGCAATTTGGTCCTAATTCGTGCTCGAGTTAACAAAAGAGCTTTCGTAAGCTCGATTAAGGCTCAGATTTAGTTGTGAATCGTATTATGAATGTGTTTAATCCATAAATGTTTGTTTGATTAATATATTTACTGTGTTCTTTCGAAAGTGTTGGAAAATTAGGTTTGTAACACCCCTAACCCGTATCCGACGCTGAAATAGGGTTACGAGGCATTACAGATCAAAGCACAACATATAATAAACATTTCTCATACATGATTCAATTTCACATAAATATCATACTAACATAACCACATTGTCCCTTAAGAGGGCCTACGAGGCCTTAAACACGCTTTAAAGGTGGTTCGAGACTAAACCGATGACATAAAAAAACCTTGGGAACTTATAAAAAAATTTTCATGAAATAAGTGGTCACACGCCCGTGTAAACAGGCACACGGCCACCAGACACGCCCGTGTCACAAGTCGTGTGAAAACAGGGCATACATATTGACTTGGGTCACACGACCGACCACACGTCTGTGTGTCTAGCCCGTGTACCCTTCAAAATGGCAACACACGCCCGTGTGCTAGGCTGTGTGCCATTTAGGGGGTATACTGACTTATGTCACACATTCAGTCACACGCTCGTGTGTGAGTCCATGTGACACACACGGCCAGTAGACACGTCTGTGTGTCTAGGCCATGTCAAACGTGTAGGGTATACTGACTTAATTCGTAGGGTACCCTAGGGGACACACGGTCATGTAACATAACCGTGTGTCACACATGACTGAGATACACACCTGTGTCTCTGCCCGTGTGGAAAAAAATAGGCCATTTAAAAAGCCAATTTGCCACCCTTTCCATAAGCACACATAACAACGAAAATATTACCATTCCAACAATATGATAACTTCCAAGAATTAGCACATCAATTATCAACTAATCAAAATAACCAACACATAATCACACCAAAAAAAGCCAACAATTAAGGCATTATATGCATCACACATATAACACTTACGAAACACACACAAACATGTACATCATTTGCAAACATGGTTCAAAACTTATCAACATCTCACTAGCCTATACATGCCATATACCATATTTACAAAGCTTAAAAAGTACTAACTAGTTGATAGATAGTGTGATGATGCTTCCTGACGATCCCCGAGTCCGAGCTAGCTTCGAAACAGAGAATGAACATACAAAGTAAGCTTTAAAAGCTTAGTAAGCCATATGCAAATAAATCTATACCATAACCTATATCATTCTCATCAACTAAGCAATTTATAACTAAACACATTTAGATACACAAACCTTTTCAAAGTACATCCATACCAATTCAATTGTAAATTCATCAAATTCTTACTCTTTTCAATTCTCATATGAGTCTTGTACATATCTGAATCACTTACTCAATCTCATATTTAATCTTGACTTGACTTTGCCCGTTGAACACTTCGGAATCACTAATAATACTCAGATATCTCGTAGAGCTCATACAATGCCATATCCCGGATATAGTCTTACATGTTATCATATATCGATGCCAACGTCCTAGATGTGGTCTTACACAAAATAATATAACGATGCTAATGTCCCAGACATGGTCTTACATGTAATCTCATCTTGATAAACCTAATGTCATGACATTTGTATCCTAAGCATTCCTAAGGTTCGTACAGGACTTCCGGACGTCGTAGCTCTGTCATTTCTTGCTCGTAATTGCCCGTTCATACTCATTGCAATTCAATGACAAATAATACATATCTAATTCAATTTAAAAGCATGTATTTGTATATAAACTTACCTCGTATTAGGGGTTGACATATCGGGTCGACTATTTGACAACTTTAGATTTCCCCCAATCCAAATCTGATTTCTTTCTTTCTTAATCTAAATTAATACAAATTTGGTTTGTTTAATAACATATTCATTCAATTTCATCCAAAAACAATAAATGGGCACTTTACACTTTAGCCCCTAACATTTCATATTTTTACAATTTAGTCCCTATTTCAAAACAACACAAAACACTCATAATTTCAACAAACCCAAGCATGGATGAATATTCCCTAGGTCCCTAGCAGCCCATAGATTTCATTTATTTCACATTTTGACCCCTCAATTTGCAAATTTCACAATTTAATCCTTAATAAGCATTTTTATCAAAAATTACTTTATAAAACATCAAACATCAAGCTTGCTTAATTCATCATCAAACATCATAAAACTCATGGATTCATCAATGGAATTTCACAAAATCATTAACAATTACAAAAATTAGGGTACGAGCTAGCTAGTACAAAAAGCAACAATCATAAAAACATAGAAATCATCGAAAACCGAACAAAAATTAACTTACAATTGAGCTTGATAGTAGTCAAACCCTAAATAGCCATGTATGTTTTTATTTCTTCTTCAATTTCGGCAATAAAGATGACAATGGACTAAATTTTTATGTTTTGTTTTATTTTATTAAGCTTATTAACATAATTACCTTATTAACCTTAAAAATTAAATAACAAAACACATAATGGTTGTCCATCTTTGTCCACTCAAATATTAAATGGTCAAATCACAACATAAGGACCTCACATTTAATTAATCAAAGCAAATAGGCACTTTAACTTATAGCATGCTACTTTTACATTTTACGCGATTAAGTCATTTTATCAAATTAAACAACCAATCGATAAAATTAAATCACAAAATTTTCACACATATCAAATAACATGTTTTAAACACCAAAAATAATATTATAATAATTTTACAACCTCGAATTTGTGTTTCTGAAACAACTATTTTGATTTAGCTAAAATTGAGCTATTATAGGGTTTGGAAAATGCAACAAAGAATAAGTATAGGAAAAAACCAGAGTTTTAAATTTTTTTTTCCAAAAACAAGAACTTAGTTGTAATGCCTAAAGTACACTTAATCAAAATTGTACCTTTTTTATTCGTCTAGGATGAACGATTCGCCTAAGTACTCTTTTCCGCTATCCTCAAGTTTATGTCTACTGTGTGTAGATTCGCTTCAAATCAGAAAATTTTCCACAAAATTATCAGCGGGATAATTTCATAATTTCTCTAAACTTCAGAGTCAAGTTGTAAAGAAAAATATATCTAGAAATCTTTTAAAATAATTTTCTTCAGAGAATTTTCTTTGTACAACTTTCACTTCAATTCATGTGAAAAATAATGACCCAATACTTTATTTATATAGGGATAGTTTAGAGAGTTCAACTATGATTAAAACTTAACCACTTTAATATTAAATTAATAAAATACTATTAAGATAAATATTAAATTAAATTTAATATTACTATTAAAATAATATTATTTTATAATAGTTAATCTGAAACCAAATTACACGGTAGAGTCTTCATAGGAGTGTGATTCCTCCACTGCTCAACCTACGAAGAACCACCCACCGACCACCGGAATAATGTCATCGCCGCTACTGGCATTGTCACGTCCTGTGGTGCCATCGCAGGTGCAACACCCTCACAGCACCCTGAGTCGGTTCAATCCGGGCTAGTGATCGCCCGACCTGTCCGATTTCACATATCAAGCCCGATTCGACCAATTTTTGGGTCCTAGTCTCAGTTTTGGGTTCTTGGGCCAAATTTTTTATCTAAGGTCCAATTTTCAAGTTCAATTACCCATTGGGCCAATTGTCTGACTTGAAAATTAATTTTCAAAAACATCATATTTATTTTGATTAATTTAATTTTACTTAATCAAAATTAAATTTCCAAAAAATCACTGAGATTTTCAAATTATTTTTTCAAGAAAATTCTTTAATCAAATTTTTTAGTTGAACAATTCTCAAGACTACCTAGTTTAATTCCACATCGAATAAATCGACTTAATTAAATTATTTTCAAAGTCGTAGAATTTTCTTCTGATTCAAAAGCAGTTCGATCAAGCTTTTGTTGAACTAGTGGAGGACCAATTAGACATATACAATTAGGCTCGAGTAATTGCAATTATGTCCAAAAACATCGTTACGATAATTCACAATTTACTTAATCATGGAGTCAATCCACAAGAAGTATCATGATTGAAAACTCATTCTATACTATTTATGAAAGCAATTCATCCAATTGCTTTGTCCAATGACCTCGTCATGTGTGTGTTACCCTCATATGAGATCATTGATTCCTTTGAGTTAAATTTATTCACTTAATACAATCATATTTTATCTCATTGTCACCATTATCTCTTCTTAATGATTAATATGATTACTGTCAACAAATGATTGTGATAAATTGCTCGTTTGAGAATAAGCAACCCATGGCCACATTCCATATTTATCAATCCACACAATGCCTATGAGAGATTATCGTTAACTCTTTAATCCAACTACGAATTCAATTGTTGCTAGTAAAATAATGTCATACACAAGTCATGTACCCAACATACTGGCTATAGGATCGGTCATCTTTAGAGTATAAACCTCCACTTATATCAAAGCGCATGTAACAATCTGGTTTAGACCCTAGTCAGAATAGTGGTTTCGGGACCACAAATTTGAGTCCAAAAATTATTTTAATATTATTTTCTGTGTCTGTGATATGTGAATTTATATCTGCGAAGTTTCTGTGATTTAATTTATCTGTTTCTGTGCTCGATTTTACAAAAAGGACTAAATCGCGTAAAATATAAAAGTTGCATGCTCTTTGTTAAAAGTGTTTATTTGATTTGTCTTTGTTAATGAGAGGTCCTTATGTGGATATTATGCCATTCACTTTGATAATGGACATAGATGACCTTATTATATGTGAATTAAATGGTTTATTAAAGGGGTATTTTGGTCATTAGCATATTAAGCATATGTTAAATAAAACAAATGCATGAAATAGTCCATTAGCTCATCTTTTTGGCTGAAAATCACAAAGGATATTAGGGTTGGAAGAGTTTCATATTTGGCACTTTGATTTGGTGAATTAGGTATGTGTTTTGCTCAGTTTTTGATAATTTCTACGTTTTTGTAATCGTTGCTTCGTATACTATCGAACCCATGCCTCAATTTCTAATTTTGTTGATGATTTTGAAATGTTCCATGGATGAATTCATGAGCTTTGTGATGTTATATGTTGAAATATGAAAGCTTGATATTGGGTTTACATGTTTTGTCTTTGGATTTTTGATGAATTTGAGTAATTTGGGCTAAATTGTAAAAATGTTATTTTGAGGGACTAAATTGTAAATTAAATATGTTATTTGGACTTGTATGGAAGCTATTTATATTCGGCCAAGCTATAATCTTGGTGAATTTTATATATTTGTAATTTTGTGAAAAATAGACTAAATTGTCAAAGTGTGAAAATGTAAGGGCTAAAATGCAAAGTGCCCTAAATATGTGTTCATGGATTATTTTGAATGAAATGAATGATTAAATGGTTGAATTTGAATTGTATTAGATCAAGAACAAAGAAAATCAGATGGTTGAATTTGAATTGTATTAGATCAAGAACAAAGAAAATCAGACCTAGATCGAGGGAAGTCCAAAATAGTTGAATAGTCGACTCGTTTCCATCTGAAATCCGTACAAGGTAAGTCAAAATACGATTACGTGTTAAATTGATTGAATGTTGTATATACTAGTTATAATCTATATTGGACGGCTGTGAGAGTCTGATGAATGAATTTTGAGTAAATTCTGATAATATGGTAGTATTTGAAAAACTTTGTATGTTTCTAAAGGAACGTTGACACCGATCGAAGATATCGTGTAAGACCGTGTCTGGGACATAGGCCTCGATTTGAGATTTACGTGTAAGACCATGTCTGGGACATCGACATCGTATCTGGTTTTGTGTAAGACCCTGTCTGGGGCAGAGGCATCGATACTGAATTACATGTAAGACCACGTCTGGAACGTCGGCATTGTACCCGTTTATGAGTATCTATATCATTTCTGAACCATCTGATGATAGAGTACGAGATATGGGAATGAATATATGAAATGTATAATCTATACAGGTACGTTTGTATCGTACTAAATTTCTGAATATGAAAGACTCTATTTCTGTGAAATAATGAATGCGAAGTATGTACGAAATCATGGAAATGAAACATGACATGTATAAAAGAAAATGAGTATGGTTAGGCTCATGAATTACTCTGTGAAATGGTTTTGAATTCTTGCTATTGACTATTACTTTATATGATTTAATAGCTAGACTAGTTGTATTTGGCTTACTAAGCTCATTGTAGCTTACTCTGTGTGATTTCTGTTTGTTTTACTGTTATTGTAGCTACTAAAGGCTCAGGGATAGTCGAGGATTATCACCATACTATCGAACTCATTTTGGTACTTTTGGAAATGTAAATATTTTTAAGTATGGCATGTATAGGCTAGAATGTCTATGTATTTAAGCTTTGATATGTATATATGCTATGCCATGAGAGTTGGCTAGCAAATGATATGTTGTGCATAGTTTTGTTATTGGTTGGTGATGCCAAATTGTGTATGCTTGTAATGGTTATATGGCCTTGTATGTGGTGGTCATTTTGAAATATTCCAAGTTGAGGAAATGGTAAATTTAAGCATGAGTTAGAAGGTGCCATAAGTGAGCTATGAAATGAGCATTTTGGCATGTTGTTGTAATATGATTTTTAATGTATTTTGATATGGATTTGAATAGGTTATTGAATGATGATGATTTAGTTATAATGAAGCATGTTTTAAGCATTGTATTGGCTGAAAATTTTGGCATGAATGTTTGTTTAATATTGCTTATAGAAATGTCCCAGATAGGGGTGACAAGTTGGCTTGAACCAAGCCTGCATTGTGCCACACGGTTAGGGACCACGGGCGTGTCTTGTGGTCATGTATGCAAAGCAGTAACCTCTTAAAGTCACACAGTTAAGACACATAGGCGTGTTATATGGCTGTGGGCTTAAATCAGTAGCTAGCCAAGTTTCACACGGCCATAGAATACGGGCGTGTGTGTTGGCCGTGTGTAAAAGTCAGTATATATACTTTGTTTTGGCACGGCTGGATCACATGGGAGTGTCTGGTGCTCGTGTAAGGCACACTGCCTGATCACACGGGCATGTGACCTCAACAGAATTGAAATTCTTTTTCTAAGTTTTGAAAATTTTGAATGTGTTCGGTTTAGTCCCGACCTTTTCTAAAAGTATGTCTTAGGTCTTGGAGACCTCCATAAGGGATGAATTGTTGATTTGCTTATGCATTAATATTATGTGATATCTGTGATTCTGTATTGATCCAGTAATGTTCTCATGCATGCAGTAATGCCCTTACCTATTCGCGCGATTTTGCACGGATAGGGGTGTTACAGCGTATGAGTTACATACGTATGGTCAGTGACTAACTCAAGATTTAGGTAAATCACACCATGAACGTCCCAAGTGAATTAATTCACCAACGAATTTAGAATTAATTCATCTTGGATCCAATCCAATGTATCATTCTTCTAGTTAATACATTTATGCCTTTACCAATGGAGTCAACTGTTCCAATAGCTAAGACTAGTCATCTCTTCAATTGGAATTATAGACGACATAATAATCCTTCTAAGTATTTGAATCAAACGCTCACTTTGATTTTTTTTACAGGATTACAATCTCGTTTAGATTATGTGCTAATGTAAGTTGTCTTTCTCGCAATGTAAACGTTCTTACAATGCCACTTATCATCAGTTTGAACTTAGACAATCAATGAGCTAATATTTGTTTGTCACAATTTCGCTGTACATGCAAAACATGAAAGATAGAAACACAAAAGACATAATAGTGAAATGTGAAATTAACTTTATTTAGTTATTCATCATTCAAATACATAGAAAACAATTACATGGTTACTACAATATGGGCACATTTCCTAACAATCTCTCACTTTCCCTAGTGAAGTAAATACATCATGTTTCACATTCTCATATCCTAGTTATAAGAGTTTTAGCAAACGAATCTGCAGGGTTATATTCAGAAGCTAATTTCACCACATCTACTATTCCTTCGGTTATTACCTCTCATATCAAGTGATACTTCTAGTCAATGTGATTAGTCCTCTTGTGATTTGTCATTTCCTTGGTATTAGCTATTGCAGCACTGTTATTACAATACAGTGTTATAGCTTTTTCCATACCAGGAATGACTTCAAGATTAGTTAAGAAATTTGAAAGCCAAATCGCTTCTTTCATTGCCTCAGAAGTAGCCATATACCTGGTCTCTATAGTACAGCCAGCAGTGCAAGTTTGTTGTTTCACACTTCTACATACTATGGATCCATCACATAGGACGAACACATTACCTGATGTTGATTTCCTCAAATCCTTACAGGTTTGGAAGTATGAGTCTGTGTATCCAGTAGGAGTAAGGTTCTCCCTAGAATACATAATCATATTATCCCCGGTTCTTTTAAAGTACTTTAATATATGTTGTATAGATTGCCAATACTTAAGATCAGGATTCGCCTGATAACGACTAACCATTCCCACTATGAAAAAAATATCTGGACGTGTGCAAAGCATTGCATACATAAGGCTTCCAACTGCTGAAGCATATGGAACCTTACTCATAAGCTCTCTTCCTTCTATTGTCTTAGGATAGTTGAAAATTCGATGTCATCGATTGAGTAGCTGGTTTTGCATCAATCACTGCAAACCGTTTCAATACCTTATCGATGTATAAAACTTGTGATAGAGCTATCATTTTATTCTTTCGATCCCTAGGGATTTGAATTCCAAGAATATAACTAGCTTTACCCAAGTCATTCATGCTAAATTGTTGAATTAACCATTTTTTAACTAATGACAATTCTCCTACATCGCTTTCGATAAGTAGAATATTATCGACATATAGAACGAGGAAAGCCATTTTTTTGTCCTTTATATGCTTGTAAACATAATGTTCATCAATGTTTTGCTAAAACCCAAAAATCTTGATCATTTGATCAAATATTTTATTTCATGAGTGGGATGTCTGCTTAAATCCATAAATGGATCTTAGTAGTTTGTAAACTTTCTACTCATTTCCTTTGACAACATAGCTAGTGGGTTGAGCCATGTAAATGGTCTTATCAAGATAGTCATTCAAGAATTTTGTCTTGGCATCCATTTGTCAATGTAATAATATGCGAATAGACTTAAGTATTGCTACCAGAGAAGGTCTCATCGTAATGGATGTCTTCTTTCTATGTGTAGCATTTCCCTACAAGTCTAGATTTATGTGTTTTTTCTTTCCATTCCTTATTTCTCTTCTTCTTGTTGACCCATTTAAACCCTATGAGTTTAATCTCAACTTGTAAGTTTACAAGTTCCCACATTTTCTTAGATTCCATAGAATCCATCTCGGGATCCATAGCCTATTTCTAGAGCTTGGAATCAACATCCTACATAGCCTCCTCGTAAGTGAGTGGATCATTATCCTTATAATTGGTTTCCGTATTATAAATACTACCATCATAGATGAAAAAGTTTAGTTTCTTAGAAAATCTCCCACTACGACAGATTCTCCTATGTTGTTGATTGTTTGTAGGTCTTTCTACAACGTTCTCAAGAACTAAACTTGGTGATTGTTTTATAACTTTTAAAAGTTCCTCGAGTACCACTTTACTTTAAGGCTTAAAGTTATCTATGTAGCTTTCCTAAAAGAAAGTAGCATGAGTAGAAATTTTAATCTTATTATCTTTCAGATTGTAGAATAATCCACCATTTATTCCTTTCAGATATCCTACAAACATTCACAATTTTGTCCATGCATCCAAATTCTTTGCATCCTTACCTGAAATGTTTGTTGGAAAACCCCATATTCTAAAGTAATCTAAATTGGGTGTCTTTCCAAGTTGCAGTTCATAAAGTGTCTTACAAGCAGACCTGGTTGGCACATCATTCAGAATATAGCAAGCTGTTTGTATCGTATATCCCTAGAAGGAAGTAGGAAGTTATGAATAGATTAACATTAAACGAACCATGTCAAGCAAGGTTCTATTCCTTCTCTCAGCTATGTCATTCTGTTGTGGGGTGCTCAGTACAGTCAACTGGGATAAAATCTCATTCTCTATGAGGTATCCTAAGAACTTGTCAGATAAGTATTCCCTACCTCAGTCAAATCGAAGATTCTTTATGGATAAACCTAATTGTTTTTTCACTTTTGCATGAAACTTTTGAAATTTATCAAAAGTTTCACTTTTGAGTTGTATTAGATACACATATCCATATTGAGAATAGTTGTTGATGAAAGTCACATAATAATCATAACCTCTTCGGGCACTGATGCTCATGGGATCACATACATCAACGTGCACAAGTTTTAAAAGTTGGTTGGCCCTTATTCCTTTCACTTTAAAAGACATCTTAGTTATTTTACCTTTGAAGCAATATTCACATTGTGGAATACTAACTTCCTTAAGCATACTTAAGAGACCATCTTTCACAAGTCTAGTAATTTTTTCTTAATTAATATAATCAAGCTTTAATTTCCATAGGTACCCCTCATTAAAGTGAGAAGTTCTAAGTTTCTTATTCACCATTTCAGTTTGAAGCATCGAGTAGTTATTTGGTTTGATAAAGTAGAGGTTATTTTTTATTTATCCATTACAGATTAAAGAACTATTTCTGTGAATAACAATCTCTTTATTAAATGTCACAAAATAACCGTCATAAAATAAATATACAACATAAATTAAATTCATCTTAAAATGAGGTACATAAAATACGTCCTTTAAAACAAACTTTCTAAAATTATCAAAATGTAGAATAATTTCTCCCACTACTTCGGTTGAAACATAGCTCTCATTTCTAGTCCGTAATGAGAGGCTCTTATCACACAGACTTCTCGTTTCGCTGAACCCCTGTAAAGAAACACACATGTGGTTAGTGGCTCCAAAATAATAACTCAGTTGTCAATTGATTCTTCTACTAAATAAGCTTTAACCACAAAGAGTTTCATAGCTTTTCCATTTTCGGCGAGGTAATCCTTATGCTCATTGTAGTTTGATCTGAAGCATCTTTCCCTGTTGCAGAAGAAACATTTGATCTTTTTAGGATCCTTTGATGCCTTAGTCTTCTTCTTCTCCACACAAAGTGGAATCGAAGACTTAATCGGTTTCTTCTTTCTCTTAGCTTTTTACTTCCCCTTAGAGGACGAAGGGCCCACAACTAAGTTTACCTTAGGTTTCTCCTTAATCAACCTACAACCATTCAACATCAACTCATAGGATTGTAATTCCTTCATGAGCTGGGTCAAGGTAAGCGCATTGTTCTCTAAGTTGTAAGTGGCCTTAAAGCCAACAAACTCTTTGGTCAATGATTTAAACACTATTTCAATCTGAGTGTTCACATCCAGCTCAACCCCATTGTCCTCCGCTTCCACAAAGAATCTAATAAGCTTAAGCATATGGTCTTTGACTAGAGTGTCAGGTTTCTGCTGAGAGTTCATCGAATTTGTAATAGCCGATCGTCGAGCCAATGCAATCTGGCCTCTGAGTAAATCCTCCAAATTTGTCATAATCTCTTTGACAGTACAAAAATTTTCATGTTACTTTTTTAGCACATTACTCATGCTCAGTAACATATAACATTGAGTAATTGGTTCAAAATATCTCCAATGATTTCTCGCTTTGGGTTAAGTTTCAGGTGGGCAAGGTTCATTACGGATGAATTTGTGTTTCTCACAACTGAAAACTATTAGCAAGTTCCATTTTCATTCTTGAAAGTTATCCCCATTCAATTTATTCTCAGTAAGAATGCTAATAAGAGTAGTAAGAGACATATTTGAACTGAAAAAATAATAAAGATTCACTAATTATTATCTTTGTATTAAGCAAATATTTTCATTCCAACAACATATCAAGAATGAAGTATGATGCACGTGTCTTGTACTAAACCTTGAAAAACATTTTTTCGTTACTACAATTATTCTCACACCTATCAATTATGTTGCACTGGGGTCTCATGATTAATTAGGCATGTAACAGCTAGTTTTTGGTCAAATCAGAACAGTGGTTTTGGAACCACAAATACAAAGTCAAAATATTTATTTTATTATTTTAATGTTTACAGCATGATAATGTGATTATGTGAAAATTTTGTTAAGAAATTTTATCGTTTGATTGGTCAATTTGATAGAAAGGACTAAATTGCGTAAAGTACAAAAGAGATGTTCTATTAGCTAAAGTTATTAAATAGCTATGGAGCCTTAAAGTAAAGGTCTTTAAGTGGTAATTAACCCATTTGAGAGTTAATGGATGATAGTGGAGTGGTATTTGGTGTAGTTATTAAATATTTTTAAGGTTAAAATTTGTATATTTAGTAATTAATGTATAATTTAATAAAACAAATGAAATTATTCTTTCATTCATCTTCTTAGAAAAAATTTAGGGTTGGAGAAAGAAATTGTTATGCTTTTAATTTTGGCAACTTTAATCTTGCCAATTAGGTATGTGTTTTGCTCGGTTTTTAATGATTTTTATGTGTTTGTGATCGTTGCAACTAGTACTAGCTAGCCCAAGGACTATTTTCCAAAATTGTTAAAGATTTTGAAAGTTTCTATTGATGAAAATATATGTTCTTTGATGTTTGATGATGTTTAGGGGAAAATGTGTAAAATAGCTCTAATGTGTATTTTGGATTGAATTGAATAAATAGAAGAATAAATAAGTTGATTCTGATTACTTATAGATCAAGAAAAGAGGAATTCGGACTTAGATTGGGGACAAAGCAAAGTAATTGAATAGTCGGTCTGTTTCGTCATTTCATATACAAGGTGAATTCCTATAATTGAATTTAAATGTGTATTTATTTAAATTATGGATGAAATTGGGATTGTATTTATCTTATTAGTTAATTTGGAGATCTTAAATTAAATGTACAGTTAAATAAGACGAGTTGTTGAATAAGACCGTAGCTGGGCTATGGCAATCAGAAAATAAGACCATAACCAGGTTATGGCATGTGAAGGTAAGGCCACGGCAGGGCCATGGCAATGTATGCGTAAGACCATAGTTGGACTATGGCATCAAAAAATAGAGGTACTTATACCGTAAGCATGTTTAGGGCCTCGTAGGCTCTTAATAGGGACAAATTGATTGAGATTGAATGATGAATGATTGAATTGAGAAAATGTATGCTAAATGGTTGTTTAATTGTTTCATAAGTTCGGTAATACTCTGTAACCCTATTCTGACATTGAATATGGGTGAGGGGTGTTACATTTTTTGGTATCAGAGCTACGATTTAATCGATTCTAGGACTAACGTAGTGTGTGTGTGAGTCTAGCTATACATGATGTCTATAACTTGTGATAGTGTGATGAATTCTGACATTATAAACTACATTTTTATATAGTAATAGATCCCAAATGAGCTGTAGCAGATGATGTTAAGAGTAATGCGCTAGCTCCTGCTCAAGGGACAGCGCCTTCTGAATCTAGACCCTTGTTGAGTAGTTACGGAGGTGAGGCTAAAGAAGTCTTTTTCCAAATGATAAACAAGTGGTTCACTCAATATGTCTGGACAAATTCGGCTACTCAACAACATCTACCCCCATCAATTCCTAAACCAATACCCGTAGTTCTTCAAGTTATTGATCTTATACGATTGAACAAGCCGCCAGTTGATAAAATTCGTAAGCACGGGGCTTAAGAGTTCCAGGCTACAGTTGACAATGATCCTGAAAGAGCTGAATTCTGGCTTGAAAATACAACTAGAGTATTGATAAGTTGTCATGTACACCCAAAGAGTGCATTAAATGTGTTGTATCTTTGTTGAGAGACACTGCATAACAATGGTGGAATACTTTGACATTAGTGGTACCGAAGGAATGGGTTACGTGGGATTTCTTTCAATCTGAGTTCAGAAAGAAATATATCAACCAGAGGTTTATTGATCAGAAGTGTAAAGAGTTTCTAGAATTAAAACAGGGTCGTATGTTTGTGACAGAAAATGAACGAGAATTCATGAGATTCAGTAAATATACCCGAGAAAGTGTTTCAACGAAAGCTATTATGTGCAAAAGATTTGAAGACGGATTGAATGAAGATATCAGATCACTAGTTGGAATTCTAGAGTTGAAAGAGTTCGTGATACTCGTCGATCGTGCTTGCAAAGTTGAAGAACTGGGCAAAGAAAAGAGAAAGGTTGATTCTAAAACTAGAGATTCAAGAAAGAGATTGATGAATAAACCCTATCACTCTTTATCCAAGAAATTACAAGATGTTTATAGTCGATCAAATGCATCGATGGAGTACTCTAATAGAGATCATGGGAAGCAATTTACGAGTTCAAAAACTCCAGCTATGTCAATGGCAAGTGTGGGTAATGTTATATCGAATAAACTTGAATCTGAACGATGTGGAAAATGACATTTTGGAGAGTGTAGTATGAATGATAAAGCTTGTTTTAGATGTGGCTAGCTGGAATATTTCATTTGAGATTGTCCTCAGTTAGATGGGAAAGATAAATTTCAGAATGTAAGATCAAGCAACACGACTGTGAGAGGAAGACCACCCTGTAATGTTAGAAATGTGAGTGGTAGTAGAGGTGCGACAAGAGATACTGCTGTGAGATTTGAGGCTAGAGCATCTGCCAAAACTTATGCTATTCGCGCACACGAAGAAGCGTCATCTCCAGATGTTATTGCCGGTACATTCTCTCTTTATGACACTAATGTAGTTGCATTGGTAGACCCCAGATCAACTCATTCATATATATGTTTGAACTTAGTGTCTAGTAAGAATTTATTTGTCGGTTCTACTGAGTTTATTATAAAAGTGTCAAACCCCTTAGGCAAATATGTCCTGGTTGACAAAGTTTGCAAGAATTGTCCGTTAATGACTTGGGGTTACTATTTTCTGGCTGATTTGATGTTGTTGTCGTTTGACGAGTTCGATGTAATTCTGGGTATGGATTGGTTGACATTACATGATGCTGTAGTAAATTGTAGACAAAGACAATTGAGTTGAAATGTCAGAATAATGAGACTCTCCAGACCGAATCAAATGATCTGAGTGGTTTACTAGATGTAATTTCCTTAATGTTAGCTCAGAAATATGTGAAAAAGGGATGTGACACATATCTTGCATATGTACTTGATACAAAAGTGTCAAAAATAAAGATTGAATCAGTACTAGTTGTTTGTGAGTATCTAGATGTATTTCCAGAAGAGTTATCGGGTTTGGCACCGATCAGAGAGGTTGAATTTGCTATTGATTTAGTACTGGGAACTTCGCCAATATCTATAGCTCTGAATAGAATGGCTCCGACAGAGTTGAAAGACTTGAAAGCTCAGTTGCAAGAATTAACTGATAGATGATTCGTACGACTGAGTTTCTCGCCCTGGGGTGCACCAGTGTTGTTTGTAAAGAAAAAAAGATGGTTTTATGAGAATGCGTATAGACTATCGATAGCTCAACAAAGTGAAGATCAAGAATAAATATCCTCTATCGAGAATTGATGATTTGTTTGATCAATTAAAAGAGGCTACAATGTTTTCTAAGATTGATTTAAGATCTGGCTATTATCAGTTACGAGTTAAAGATGCTGATGTGCCGAAGACAGCGTTCAGAACGAGGTATGGACATTATGAATTCCTTGTTATGCCTTTTGGATTAACTAACGCTCATGCTATCTTTATGGATTTGATGAATCAGATTTTTAGACTGTATTTAGACAGATTCGTTGTTGTATTTATTGATGATATTCTGATTTATTCTAGAGATGAATCCGAGCATGCCGAGCATTTGAACATAGTGTTACAAACCTTGAGAGATAAGAAATTGTTTGCAAAGTTCCATAAATGTGAGTTTTGGCTCCGAGAGGTTGGATTTCTAGGGTATATCGTTTTAGCCGATGGTATTAAAGTTTACCCGAGAAAGATTTCTACAATTATAGATTGGAAACTCTGAGAAATGTATTTGAAGTCTGAAGTTTTTTACAACTAGCTGGTTATTATCGACATTTTGTGAAACGATTCTCTATGATTGCAACACCGTTAACTCAATTACTTCAGAAGGAAGTAAATTTTGAATGGTCTGAGAAGTGTCAACAAAGTTTCATACAGTTGAAAGCGTTATTGACAGAGGCACCAGTGTTAGTACAGCCTGAATCAATTAAAGAATTCATAAGTTTCAGTGATGCGTCGTTGAACGGTCTAGGTTGTATATTGATGCAGGAAGACAAAGTAATAGCTTATGCTTTTAGACAATTGAAGCCGCATGAAAAGAATTATCTGAAGCACAATTTAGAGTTAGCCGCGATTGTGTTTGCATTAAAGATTTGGTGACATCACTTGTTTGGTGAGAAATGCCACATTTATACAGATCACAAGAGCTTAAAATTTTTAATGACTCAAAAAGACTTGAATTTGCGATAACGAAAATGGCTTGAATTACTGAAAGATTATGAGCTAGTAATTGATTATCATCCCAGGAAAGCAAACGTAGTTGCTGATGCTTTGAGCAGAAAGTCATTATTTGCTTTGCATGCAATGAATACACAGTTAGCTTTGTCTGATGACAGTTCGATTGTAGCTAAGTTAAAAGCAGGACCGTTATTCCTTCAAAAAATCGGCAAGCCCAGAAATGTGATAAAGAATTGCAAGTTAAACGAGTTCAGTGTGAGGCGACTTCTAATTCAGAGTTCCAAATCGAATTTGATAATTGTTTGATGTTCTGAGGTAGAATTTGTGTATCGAGAAATCTTGAGCTTATTCGGCAAATTTTAAACGAAGCACATAGTGGTTGTTTATCCATACATCCGGGAATGTATAACGACTTGAAACAGTTATATTGGTGGTTAGGTATGAAACGAGACATTTCAGAGTTTGCATAGAGATGTTTAGTTTGTCAACAAGTGAAAGCTGAGCATCAAGTGCCTTCAGGTTTGCTTCAGCCTGTAATGATACCGGAGTGGAAATGAGATAGAGTGACGATGGATTTCGTATCTGGATTACCCCTGTCTCCGAAGAAGAAAGATGCAATTTGGGTTGTCGTTGATCGATTGACGAAATCTGCCCATTTTATTCCGATACGTACAGACTATTCACTTGATAAATTGGTTGAATTGTACATATCTGAGATTGTGATATTTCACGGTGTACCAGTTTCAATTATTTTGGATAGAGATCCGAGGTTTACGTCGTGGTTTTGAAAGAAATTGCAAAAAACTCTGGGTACGAGGTTAAATTTTAGTACAGCTTTTCATCCACAAACCGACGGTCAGTCTGAGCGAGTAATTCAGGTTCTCGAAGATATGCTCCGATGTTGTGTTTTAGAATTCGAAGGCAACTAGGAGAAATATTTTCCATTGGTTGAATTTGCGTATAACAATAGCTTCCAATCGAGTATAAAGATGGAACCGTACGAAGCTTTGTAATGCTGAACTCCATTGTTTGGTCCGAACTTAGCGAGAAACAAATTCACAGGGTTGATTTGGTTAGAGAAACCGAAGAGAAAGTGAAAATAAGTCGCGACTATTTGAAAGCAGCTTCAGATCGTCAGAAGTCATACGTGAATTTGAAATGAAAAGACATTGAATTTCAGATCAGTGATAAAGTATTTCTAAAAGTGTCTCTATGGAAAAAAATCCTTCGATTTGGTCATGAAGGTAAACTGAGCCTGCGGTTTATTGGGCTGTATGAAATCATCGAAAGAATAGGTCTAGTGGCATATCAGCTTGCTTTACCAACTGAGTTAGAGAAAATCCATAGTGTATTCCATGTGTCGATGTTGCGCCAATATAGATCTGATCCATCACATGTGATTTCTCCGTCAGAGATTGAAATTCTACCTGATGTGACATAAAACGAAGAACCGATCAAAATTCTAGCACGTGAGGTTAAACAATTGAGAAAAAAAAGTATAGCTCTTATGAAAGTACTTTGGCAACGACACGGTGTTGAAGAGGCTACGTGGGAGCCCAAGCAGGCTATGAGAAAATAGTACCCTAACCTTTTCACTGGTAAGATATTCGAGGACGAAAATCCCTAAGGATGGAGAGTTGTAACAGCCCGTTTTTGGTCAAATCAGAATAGTGGTTTTGGAACCACAAATCCAAATTCAAAATATTTATTTTATTATTATTTTAATGTTTACAACATGATAATGTGATTGTGTGAAAATTTCGTTAAGAAATTTTATCGTTTGATTGGTCAATTTGATAAAACGGACTAAATCGTGTAAAGTGCAAAAGTGATGTTCTATTAGCTAAAGGTATTAAATAGCTATGGAACCTTAAATAAAGGTCCTTATGTAGTGATTAACCCATTTGAGAGTTAATGGATGATAGTGGAGTGGTATTTGGTGTAGTTATTAAATATTTTTAAGATTAAAATTGGTATTTAGTAATTAATGTATAATTTAATAAAACAAATGAAATTATTCATTCATTCATCTTCTTGGTCGAAATTTGGGGTTGGAGAAATTCATTGTTATGCTTTTAATATCGAAAACTTTAATCTTGGCAATTAGGTATGTGTTTTGCTCAGTTTTTAATGATTTCTATATGTTTGTGAT
The DNA here is from genome assembly GCA_025698475.1 of Gossypium anomalum. Lineage (NCBI taxonomy): Eukaryota > Viridiplantae > Streptophyta > Magnoliopsida > Malvales > Malvaceae > Gossypium > Gossypium anomalum. The sequence goes on from CM046961.1 coordinate 75,354,335, forward strand.
TGTAGCAACTAGTACTAGCTAGCCCAGGGACTATTTTGTAAAACTGTTAAAGACTTTGAAAGTTCCTATTGATGAAAATATATGTTCATTGATGTTTGATGATGAAGTATGAATATTTGTTATGAATTATACAAGTTTTGTTAAGTAAATTTTAGTGAAAATGTAAAAATGTGTGGCCAAATGTGTGAAAAGTTGATAAATATGGGCTACTAGGGGTATAATGGTAATTCGGCTAAGCATGGGTGTTTTAAAATTTGCATGAATTTGTTATTTTGTGAAATAAGGACTAAATTGTAAAAATGTAAAAGTTTAGGGGAAATATGTAAAATAGCCCTAATGTGTGTTTTGGATTGAATTGAATAAGTAGAAGAATAAATAAGTTGATTTTGATTACTTATAGATCAAGAAAAGAGGAATTCGGACTTAGATCGGGGACAAAGCAGAGTAATTGAATAGTCGGTCTATTTCGTCATTTCATATACGAGGTAAGTTCATATAATTGACTTTAAATGTGTATTTATTTAAATGATGGATGAAATTGGGATTGTATTTATCTTATTAGTTAATTTGGAGATCTTAAATTAAATATACGGTTAAATAAGATGAGTTGTTGAATAAGACTGTAGCTGGGCTATGGCAATCAGAAAATAAGACCATAACCAGTTATGGCATGTGAAGGTAAGACCATGGCAATGTCATGGCAATGTATGCGTAAGACCATAGTTGAACTATGACATCAGAAAATTGAGGTACTTGTACTGTAAGCATGTTTAGGGCCTCGTAGGCTCTTAATAGGGGCAAATTGATTGAGATTGAATGATGAATGGTTGAATTGAGAAAATGTATGCTAAATGATTGTTTAATTGTTTTCTAAGTTCAGTAATGCTCTGTAACCCTATTCAAGCGTTGAATACGGGTGAGGGGTATTATAGGGCAAGAACATGCATTACATCCAATTAGTTTGTGAATCTTAATTCTTAAGACTTCACACGAACCAATGATCATTTAACGTTTGGCCATCATCTCTAGCTTAAATATCTTTTCTTGGGAAACTATTTAATAAGAAACAATCTTTAGTGTGTAACCATTGATTCAGCACTCATCATGAACATGCTTTCATTTGTGAGTCATCTTAGAAGAATCTCACTGAGAGTTGTGCATGACTAATTATCCTTAAAAGGAAATCTCAACTAGTGAACCTACATGATAAAGTTTACCTTGTGTACGGTTAGGGTAGGAATTTACTCCAACTTTATAATGTTATCGCTTAGGGACCATCAATGAAGGTTGTAAGTCTTGTTCAATGCCCTTCTCCCACTCAATATTTTAAAAAACATGCAAGGTTTTAATTCCAGATTTCAAGAATGATCATACAATATCTTAGTGGCATTCTTACCTATTTTATAAGACATGTTTCTAATATAGCTGTAACACCCCTAACTCATCTCTGTTGTCAGATTAGGGTTACGGAGTATTACCGATCAATAAGAAATCATTTAAAATTATCACATTAAAATGATTAACCTTAATAAAAACCAACCAATCATATGCATTTTGTCCCTAAATTGAGCCTTTGATGCCATAAAAATATCTTAGGAGTAATTCAGGACTAATTTGGAACAAATCAGAAAATTTTAGGAAAATATGAAAAATTTCAAAATAGGGGACACACAACTGTGTAGCCAGGCTATGTGAAATGCTCTAGGCCATGAAACTTTCGAAATAGGGATATACGGCTGTGTCTCAGCCTGTGTCCATACCCATGTAACTCACTGAGTTGGGCCACACGGCCGTGTAACAGACCGTGTAACTCTTTGACTTGTGACACACGGCTGTGAGGCAAGCCATGTGCTAGGCCATGTAACACACTGGCTTAATGCACACTGTCATATCACAGACCGTGTGTGGCATGCGGCCAAGTGACACAGGCGTGTACCAGGCCGTGTGCACCTAAATAAACCTTAAATGACAAATTTACCATTTCAAGCTTTCTTAAACACTAAATAAACCATTTGTCAACCAATAGACCTATCCAAAATGACATTAAACAAACTTAAATCATGCTATTTTTAACCATCTTAAATGCCTACCTAATGTACATCTTAAATGCCTACCTAATGTACTTTCATTGGTAACACAAATTTACCTCTAATCATCAATATGAATCATCAACCAAAGCATGTCAATTCATATGACTTAACACTCAACCAATATGTCTATCATAGGCACCAATCAGAACGTTTCAATATGACATACACTATAATCTTGTACCAAAAACATCTCCCTTCAGTCACATATATCATAATAAGTTGTCTACTTTTACTTATGATCAATTTTTATAGATTTACGTATCAAAACAATAATAATGACAAACAAGCCTATTACACGCCAAATAATCCAAAATAACGTTCCAAAAACTACCGAAAACAGACGAATAGTGTGACTTGAGTGCTGATCCGACCGTCCAACCTTCAAAAGTATCTACAAGAGCAGAAAATAACGCAAGTAAGCTTATTGAAGCTTAGTAAGTTCAACGTACAAAATTAATAAGTCTTACCCAAGTATAAAACAATTCAATCAAAAATGATCCAACAACATATGCTTCTTGTCATCCACAACTACGTACTAGTGAATTGCATCTCTCAATTCAAAGCTCAACCAAACTTCTCCAAGAATAATATACATATCAACATAATAATCAATTCTAAATATCAATTACATGTCATGCCATTCAAAGTCAGTATATAAGTATAGTACAATAATTTACAATCTGATGAACGACTTACAGATACGAGCACAGTAATCCATTTGAAAACACATCAAATGCTCATAAGAACTCATCCACCCAATAACATGACAATTGCTCTGAAGAGCTAGTACAACTGAAAACACGCCAAATGCTCATAAGAGCTCATCCACCCGATAACACACCAACACAGGGAGTATAACACGAGAGTTCTAAACAAATGTTAAACCTCGGCCTACTCGAGAAAAATATATATATATCACACCACATCAATCTCCACTCCAACCCCAACACAACACGCCATCATTTAATTGTACTGTATCTCGTGTTCATCCGATCCAAATACAGAAATTCAATAATATTTCTCAAATAACTATACATCAACAATAAAACAATTATATCTATTATATCATATTATATCATCAAACATTTCATATAGATATTACATTATAAACCATATGAACTTACCTGGACTGAGTTGTAGTAGTTGTAGAAGTTCAGGGACTATTATGCTATTTTTCCTTTTCCACATAAATCAATAGGGTCTTAATCTAATATATAAAATTCCTAATTATTAGTTTATATTTCATATTCCAATTTACTTTACATTTTATAACCTTTTATTTTTTGAATTTACACAATTGCCCTTAACTTGTACAACTTTTTCAATTTAATCCCTTATCCCGAAAATCATCAAATTGACCATTTTCTAGGAATCAAATTTCAGCCTAATATTCTAGGCCCTTAAAAAGCATCAAACCTTGAAATTTTGATATTTTAACAATTTAATCCTTAAATGAAAATCTTACAAAAATTACTTCACAAAACAACCAAATACAATAATGAAAGCTTCAAACATACAACTATCATAACAAACAACCAATATTCATCAATAGCAACTTTTAAAATTTTTAACAGATTCAAAAACAAATGTACGAGCTAGCTGGACCTAGTTGCAACGATCTTAAAAACATAAAAATTACAAGAAACGGGTAGGGAAATCACTCACATGCAAGGAATTAAACTTGGCCGATTCTCCAAGCTTAAGAAACCATGGCTATTCAGTTAAACATGAAAATTTTAGGAAGAAGATGATAATTTCATGTTTTATTTTTATTTAATTAATGATTATTACCTTTTTAACCTTTAAAATTAACTAAAATTTCATCAAAAACCACACTTGACCGTCCACCTATTTTTTCTAAGGTCTAATTGCCTTATTGGCCTTCTCACATTTTACAATTAAGACAACTGATCATCTAATTGCAATAATTACTAAGTTTTGCATCTTTTACAATTTAGCCCTTTTTCTTTAGTTACCTATCTAAACGATAAAATTTCTTAACAAAAATTAATACGACTCTAATGACTCCATAAATATTCTATAAATAATATTTACGAGTCGATGCAACGAAAATTTGTGGTCCCAAAACCACTGTTCCATAACCACTAGAAAATGGGTTGTTACAATATGCATGGCATGCTATGACAATTTTATAATACAAGGTAAAGTAAAGTCGGGGATCCTATTATTCCAAATCCGTAAGAACTCTTCCTCCTATTTCCAAATGACAGCTTTCACATGCATTCATTCATAAGAATCAATCAATCATAAAGACAAACAATTCTGATTCTCCATATTTTTTCGTTTAAGGGAAAAATTATAACATCCTCAACTCGGCCTAAACGATAGACCCAAATTTGGAAGATTACATCAACCACCGAGATGGCCTAGCAGAGTTATTAGAGGTTTTGAAGATAGTTATTTTAAAACATTTGTTTAATTCAGTAGAAAATTTAGTTACAAACAATTTTATTATCCTTAAAATCTTAATTTTAATTTGGTAGCGAAAACTTGATATCTATTGGTTTTAAGGAAAATCGGGGGTTCATGCATACTAATTAATAATCATAGCATAATATCTTAAAAATTCAAATAAAATGTCATGCAAAATAAAACAAACCTAAATCCTAAGTCTCATGTCATGGTTTAAAAATAAAATGTTACAGTCCTCGAATAATAAAATAAATCAAAAGATTAAGCCTTAATAAGTTGAAAATAAAATAGATTGTGCTAGACCCTCTAGATGTTGTGCTTGTGTCCTAACCTAGTGGGTTATCTGCAAGGATGAAAATTTAAGGCGGTGAGCTTTGACGCTCAATGTGAGTCCATTTACAATAAAATCAATGCAACAGTTATTAAGACACATTAATTAACATTGCATAAAATAATCATATATAGCAGTTCAGTTTAGAGTTTTGAATTTTCAAGTGCAATCATCATTAATATGTCAGAACTCAGAGTAAAAATTTTCAAAATTAACCAAATTCTCAATTTTCCCACAATAATCATATCCATGCACGTATATACATATATATATTCACGCTTATGTATCATAACATAATTTTCATATTTGTGTGCATATGATTTGAATGATGTTATACAGTTTCTGGTTTAAGCAAAATAAATCCTACCTCACCGCTACACGTCTTAATGGGAGTTTCCTAAAAATCTCTTTTTCCAACACACCAGGATGTTGATAAACCACTACTGATTCGTAGATAATAATTACCATTTTGGTTGTGGACACACAACAAGTCCCCATGGTTGGAATTTACTTTTGGCTGTGGGTTCACAGCAAAAGTCTTATAGATGAAACCTGCTTTTTGGCATTAGATTTTACAGCATAAACCCGCTGTTGGAATTGGCCTTTAGCTGTGGATACATAGCAATGGAATCTACCTTTGGCTGTGGGTACACAACAATTTGCATATAAGAACTGCCTCATGCTGCAACTTACACAATCATTTTTCTTGTAGATAGACTGTCTGATCCTTCTCCGTACATATCGTCCCAACCCATGCAATGCATTATGACATATTGAGTATAGATAAAATATGATAGTATTTAATGTACTAACACATGGAAAATTAGTAGCGAAGTCATGCTTTTATCAAGTATTCGGGTTAATAGTATCATAATGCATGTCATACATACATTCACAAGTATAGATTCAATAGCAACATAACCTATTCATGTCTCATTCAAATATTCATAAATAGAAATAAATGTTGCAATAAATCGATCAATCCTGAATCCTAGCATATTTCTTATCATCAAGGACCTAATAGCATAATTTAATTCACTAAATGTAGTTCAGAACCTATTTAGGGACTAATATGATCAAAAACATAAAATTTTGGGTTAAAATTGTAAATTCTAAGTTACAGGGGACATACAACTGTGTTATTGGACCATGTGGAAAGGGTACACAATTGTGTGGCTAGGCCGTGTGAGAGACTGTGGTCATGTGGCATTCGAAACTATAACCTACAGAGGTGACATGGTCGTGTAGGGTGTCCTAGGCTGCGTGAGAAGGGAAAACCTAGGGTTTCAGGGGGAACATAATCGTGTATGGTGGTTGTGTGGTCTATACGGTGGCTCACACGCCCATGTGGTTGGTCGTATGGTCTAACTTAGGCTCGATTTTTCCTTGATTTTCATGTAAAAGAACACACATCTGATTTATAGGGTCTTGAATGATGGTCATCACGTCTAAATCTAATATGGGATGCCTAGAACGAGTCTTTCAACTAACAAGCACATGAGAATTAATTACACATTTCAAGAAACATCAAGATTTTGAAGGATTTTGTAAAATATTCGTGATTGAATTGGGGAATTAGCGAGAAATCTTGTTAAAATTTACCAGTTTTACTATTGAAACTAGAATACTTACCAATCATTTGATGAGATTTCAAGGATGATCGATGCTAAATTCAATGCTCAAAGGAAAAATGGGTTAAATCGTAAATTGGTTTTGGGTTCGGTTTTCAAGAGATCGGTTTCCAGCAAAGAACGTGAATTTTTTGGAAAGAAAAGGAGAAAATAAAAGAGAAAAAAAGGGATTTAAAGAGAAGAAAGAAAAAAAAAGTTTTATTTAGTGTTTGAAAGGGAATTAAAAACAATGTATAATTAGAAAACATTATTAAATACATAGGGTTTCATAAATTTGAGGGCCTAAATTGTAAAATACCCCTTTTGTTGAAAATGAAAAAAAAATTGAAGGAATGAGTTTGGTGTGGCTTGAACATAAGGAATGAGTGGGAATTCAAGGCCTTACCATTTGGGCTACTGCCCAATCTTAGCTTATTTCTACCACATTTATTATAGATTTTAGTTGGCCTTGGTTCTTCTACTGTTGAAAAAAAAATAGAAGAAATGGGAAGAGTGAAGCTTGAACCTTGGTTTTCTAGGCAATATACTAAGCTCTTAACCATCAAGACTAAGGCCTATTTCTTAGTGATTTTATTAATTTTAACCCTATGTAATTTGGGGTGTTACAAAACCCAAATAAGTGAATGTGAATGAGTCATATTTAACCACTTAAAAACAAAGCCTTTTTTGGCCCAATAAGCACACTAAAACTTGCAGCGTTTATGTGAGAAAATGTTGTTATAGAACATGATCTTTAGCGACGCTTTTTTTTTTTACAAATGTCGCAAGAGAGTCGAGCATGTTGTGGCGTTTGTAGCTAGAATCACCGCAAAAGATCATGTTCTTTAGCTCCGTTTGTAGTAAAAGCACCTCTAAATATCATGTTCTATAGCAGCAATTGTAATAAAAGCGTCATTAAGGATCATGTTCTATAAAAGTGTTTTCCCACATAAATGCCATTAACATTAACATATTTTACCAACCTATTTTATTTCATATAGAACCCGAATTTTCATATATTTAAAGCATTCAACAAAAGTTAATATCATCTAACTATTTATATCATGGATGCAATGATAGGTGAGAAATGATAACTTAGAGGAAAGTTAAATCCATAATAACCATAAACACAAATTTTGTCAAACTTGTTCATAATGCCATATGATTCTCTAGCACCTTTAACAAACATTCTTAAATCTATTTGCAAGTTTGGTTATGATTACAAGAAAATATGTCAATAAAATGCTCCTTCATTCTTATAAGATAATCAAAGTATGCAACATATGTCACTACCTATACATAAGATGAGAGATCATGTTCTGATCTACCTTCTACTAGCATGGCTCATGCTTATACATTATCAACTCTAGGGATCTGATATCAGCGTTCAAGCTATTGACTCAGGCAATCTTCACCCCTATCCCCCCTCCCCCTTCTTGGTTTTAACATTCAATGCATCGCATACAACTACATGAAAAAGGCTTTACTTATAACTTCTAAATTCTAATGCATTTGTGTTTTTTTTTCTATAGTGCCAACAGTTCACTTCAAGTTCAGCACACTTAGAAACCTAATGCCAAGTTCACGTGTTAGAAATGCATTACCTAGCTAGGTAACCTCTATGTAATCTCTTTCTATTATAGCTAGTATAACAAAATCCATTTAATAAACAGCTACTTGCTACTGTAAAATGATGAAAAAAACAGGTTGAAATGAAGAAGATTCATAAATCCTCATCCATCCCCAACCTAGTCGAAAATCCCTGGCTACAATAGAAATAGGGTGATGAGGCTCAGAGCAAGTAGGGCAATGCAGTTGAGATCAAGCTAGCCCAGAGCTTACCAGGAAGCACGATTCTTGTACCAACTTCTTAGCCACGACTTGTAAAATGGATGACTATATTGTTTCCAACATAAATACATGTTTTCATACACAAGGAAAAAGATACAATTATTAGAATAATTCCAACAAAATATAACTGGAAAATGAAAAACATAAAAGTAAACATATAACTCTTCAATAGATAATCCAAAAACATACTCGATAATAGAAAAATATATACGATTCTGAATTCATATCATAATCTCTATAATAGCAAAATATTTACCATTCTGAACTCATACTTATCATTTCTAACCTCCAAATGCATTCCAACATCTCCTATTTTGCAATACCTGATCTCAAACTCAAAAACACAAGAACCACGAAACAGATAATTCAATCTGGTCGCTCTTCTCTATATACAAAGAACTTCTTAATAAAGTAGTTCATTAGAAGGTAGAAAAACTATTTCTAGAAGGTAGAAAAACTAACCAATTCTATTCATATAAATATATATATATTACATTTGCAATTGATTCACACACCCTAACAGAAGCAAATCATTACCAATTCACATACCATAAACAAGGTTGCCCCTATGATTTGAACCCACGATGTGGGTTTTTAGGGTAAACATCCAGTGCCATTAGGCTAAGAGCTGAAGTTCTCAAATACAACTAAATATGGATAATGCACTGCCACTTACATTTAAATTAGGATTTGGTAACAAATGTGTTGAAGTCACTCTTAAGGTCACAATATACAGTAATATCTTTAACAAAATGCATTGAAAATGATAAATGATGTTACCAGTTATTGCATTTCATAGAACATCCATTAGAAAAAAAAGAAAGTGCCATGGGTTTGCAAAATCCTTGAAACTATACAGTTCTTTAATTACAATTATACGATATAGAATGGATACTAGAGTACCTAAGCAGGCTAAGCATATTACAAAATGGTCCTACTGTTTAACTAATAAAAAAATAGGTTTTCAAGAGGAAAAGATCTTCTGAGATAAAAGCATAGAAACAGTGCTTTTCAAACGCCAAAAATTGGCCAAATGCAGAAGGAAAAAAATTATGAATCTTTTGAGAAAAATCATGCTATAGAGGTTTAGATCAGATAAGAGGAAGCGATGAAGGTGTAACTATTAGCACTGTAAGATCAAATCCTTATCACAAGATAAAAATGTCAGGTTAGTAATTACTAAGTTTAATCAAATTTTCTCAACCAAGCAATTATTATTCGAAAAATATGGGCCTTTAGGAGCAAGGATGTGGAGTATTTCATGATTTTGCAATATATCTTGAATGAGACAGCATAAAAAATGCCACTATATTAAAAATAATACAATTCCTTTAAATATACAAGACTCACCATAAACTAAAATAATTCAGTGTAAACTCTTCTTATACAACACGTTTTTGCTTAGATCTCTTGCTTCGTCTTGGCTGAGAAATATTAGGAACTTATTTGCTTGCACTTAAAGAATATGCTTCTTCGAGAGCCTCATCACCCTGTTGTAAGAAAATATTAAATCAATAAGAATGAATGTAATAATAAACATTCAAAAGCTTTCTCAGGCACAGTTTTACATAACTTACATGTACAAATAAAATGACTTGAAAAGATAGTAATAACTTATTCCAAAGAAAGTTTAACAACAAACTCTACATAATATGCCATTGTATTATCAAACATTTCAATCTCAAACACGAAATAGAATCATACTAAGTTTATTGCCTTTCCATAACAAATCCTTGAGCAGAGGACTGTCGAGTAGCGATGGACAGAGTAGCGTCGACGAAGGATACGGAGATCAATGGCAAATGCACAATCGACGACGATACAGTAGACGGATAACCGGACAGACGACCAGTAGCAAATAGATAGTAAAGAAAAGATTAAGTTAGGGAATTGGGGAAAAACTAAGTTAGGGATTTGGGAGAATAAGGGTTGGGGGGTTAGCTATCAAACGGCACCGTTTCAATAAAAATTAAAAAAAATTACGGCGTTTTGCTTTACCTTTAGCGACATTTATGAGAAAAACGTCGCTATTGCTTTACCTTTTGCGTCGTTTATGGGTAAAACGCCACTAACACTGCTCTCATTCGGTGTACCTTTGCGGCACATAGCATAAAACACTGCTAAATATGCACTATTTACGGCGCTATTTCCACAAACACCACTATATAATGACTTATTGCAGTGTTTTTCAGTTAGTGCCACTAATGGTATATATTTGTGGTGTTTTTCAATACAATCGTCGTTAAAGTTCAACCTTTACAGCGTTTTCAATCCAAACACCACTAAAAACGCCACTAAAAGCTTAATTTGCTGTAGTGCTTACTAGAGTCAGTCCTAGACATGCACATTTTCATTACCACACTTCTCACAGTAATCGAATAACCTAAAGAAGTGAATGGATCAATACAACACATGTATTTCTCATTACCACACATCTTTTTTTTAATCGATCAACTGTGGGTCATATATACATATATATCAAACTTATAATATAACATAATATAAATATTATAAACAATTATAAAATAGATATATAAGGAAATAGGTGGTTAAAATAAAATCTTCAGCCAATGTTTCCATGGTTCTATTTATAGAGAATAAATGAAAAACAAAAATTAATCAGTTTCTCAGCACAATGCATTTTTTGGGTCTTCAATCACCACCGCTCAATTCCCATATATACCTCAAAACTTACATAAGATCTAAATAATGTCATTTTCTATGTAATCAAATCATTCAAAAAGAAGAGAAATATATTTTGATTATCTATTTATACTTATAAGTAGAGCGTAACCTAACTCATGAAACCAATTGTTAGAAAATCGAGTTTGAAAAACGCAGTGGAGAATAAGTATAGGAAAAAACTAGAGTTTTAATTTTTTTTTTCCAAAAACAAGAACTTGGTTGTGATATCTAAAGTAATAAACACTTAATCAAAATTGTACTTTTTCGGTTTGTCTAAGATGAACGCTTCGACCGAGTAGTTGGGCTCGCTTCGAATAAAAAAATTTCCACAAAATTATCCGTGGGGTAATTTCGTAATTTCTTTAAACTTTAGGGTTAAGTTGTAAATAAGAAAAAAATCTCTAGAAATTTTCTGAAATAAGTTCTTCAGAGAATTTTCTCTCTACAACTTTCTCTTGAATTCAAGTGTGTGAAAAATAATGACCCAAAGCTCTCTTGATAAGTATTATAGTAATTTAATTTTAAATCTATTAAATTAATAAAATATTTATCTACAAGATAAATATTAAATTTAATTTAATATTAAGATAATCACTTTAATAATAAATTAATAAAATACTATTAATATAAGAATTAAATTAAATTTCATATTAAATCTATTAAAATAATATTATTTTTGGAATAGTTAATTTGAAATCAAATTATCTGGTAGAGTCCCAATAGGAATGTGATTCCTCCACTGCTCAATTGCCAAAGAACCACCAGTCGGTCACCGAAATTGATATCAGAGATCGAAAATTGGGCCCAAGAAATCAAAACCAAAACCCAAAAACGGGTCGAACTGGTGGCAAGACTGGACAAGTCAGGCCATCACTGGCCTGGACTGAATCGGCTCAGGGTGTCATAAAGGTATCACACCTGCGATGGCACCACCAGACACGACGGATATCTGTATTTAGCTAATTATAGTTAGCTTATAGTGTAACACCCTAAACCCGAACCTATTGTAGGAATGGGTTATAAGGTATTACCTAACATAACACAACATCTAGACATTCATGGATATACATATGAAATAATTATTAGAAATTTAATAAATCAAAAGACAAATTATATTTTATGGAATTCGCATATAACAATTATGATTCCTTATAACTTGAATCACTATTCAAGTAGTCAATTCCAATTTCCAATGCCAAATTTTAAACATGCTAATTATATTTATATACGTCTTAACAAATACCTACTTTCATTTTTATTCTTCTTATTATACATCAAACACATTAAGCATAATTCATTTCTATTTATAATTCATAGCCTAACCATCAAACCACATACAAATACATCATACAACATCACTTAATCAAGACGTAAAATCTAACACAACTGAATAGTAAGCCATTATCGCATGGCCCAATTATACAAACCGAATTACCACAATTCATGACACACTCCAGCCTATACATGCCATAGGTTCAAAACATAACTTTTATAAATACCAAAGGTGGTCGATAGTGTGTTAAGCTCCTCTGACGACTTTCAAACTCGCAAGTTGGGTTCAATATCTACAAAGAAAAAGACAATCCTACACACAGTAAGCTAACTTAGCTTAGTAAGCCTTAAGCAAAACAACACTCTATATATTAACATAACTTTGAATATCTATCAACTCAAATATCCAACTTAATTCCATGCGTTCGTAATATTATACAAATACAATTTAATAACTTCCATTAATGTATATATATATATCATGCCTTTATATTAAACACTTTCATTTCGGCCTAATATATTCATGTACATTATCAATAAACTTTCAATTTCAAAGTTATAAACTCTTGCATCACAAGTTATTTAATTATATTCCTACCATCGCCGAATTTACTTGTATAAAATATAACCATAATTCAATTAATGACATGCTCATAAACATTTAAGACTTAATACTTAATTCCACAAATGTTACAATTTTTCTTTTCATCTCATGAAATTTGCACTATAATCTCAATAACTAATTTACACTATATCACAAACATAAACTTGCTAAAACATACCTGTTCCCTTTAGCTTATTGTTCATATTCATAAAACACTTCAGCATCAAAACTCGTAAACGTCAATTCCTTATAACTTACCGGCTTTAAGCCTGTTAAGTATCAATCTGAATTCATAATAGCACACAGCCTACTGGCCTGTAGTTTGAATTAATAATTTTAACATTTCAAAATAAACAGATTTTATCAATGACGTTATACTTTTACTCAATCATATACTATTATCGAATGTTCAATACCCAACTTTACATCACATAAATGTTTACCTATGTAATCATATACCATCTCATTTATATCATCACATAAATGTTTACCTATAGTAAACGTTCAATGTCATCTTTAGTTTAATTTTAACATAACATCCCATTAACTGAATTTGCACATATATAACTAAGACCGCATGTTCATGTGGCCAAAATTAACATATTATATTTTAACTTCTAAAGCCAAATAGTTATTAAATCTAGTTCACATACATTCAAGTATATAAGTTCATGTAATACCATATATTTTCACATATATAAATTAGCTACATAACCAAATACACATTATCACATATGCATACAATTAAGACTCATTCAATACTATTCACAAGGCCAAATATACTTAACTAGTTCACATAATAATCTTTATATTGAGTAAATATCAAACTGGTTCATACCTGCCATTCAACTATATACATGCTAACTATATTACTTTCAATTTATACTTACCATTCGGCCATACAAACATATCTCTGTCTTACTTTCATTTCATAGTAGCCGAATTAAACATTAACTACGTACTTTAATCAATTGAGTTAACTTGACCGAGTACTCAAAGTCAATTATACCATCACATAATTACTTACATATGTGGCCAAGTATATACAATTCACCATATATATATATACATATATTTATACGATATATCCTTACATGAAATTTAATCTTTTAATTAAATGAAACACTTCATATGACCGAATATGCAATTTCTATTCAATTCCCCACATAAACAAATATATCAACTCAATATAGGCTTATATGTTTCACCAATTCAATATAACTTACCTTCAATTGGATATACCAAATCAAGATCATTTAAATCATAGCCATCATTCAATCATAGATTACATACAAAAATTCTCATAACTATTCACATGCATACCTTATTATGAATTAATAACAATTTAACTCATACTTGGCTTTACAATCATTTTTAACTTGTTTAATAACACATCAATTCTTAGTCACGAAAAATCATACCAGCATGTAGCCTGCTAGAATTATAACCTGAATCATATCACCGGCAATATGCCTGCTAGGCTTTTAGCCCGATGTTACAATCATTCACTACTTAGCTCATTGCTAAGATTACACACAGTATGAGTCATAACCCAACTACTTTGATACACATCAATTTCATCAATCCTTTCATTTAAAAATACCTTCGGCACCTTGTCTCAATGTCTATTTCAATTCAAAAAGTATAGCCACATTCGGCTCAATTTATTTATTCAAACATACATGCAGCACATTATATTTCTATGTCTATTTTGGATTAATAATTTAGCCACATTCGGCTCTAATCATTTCTCCAAACATATATCCATCACATTATATTTATACATCTATATAATCAAGCATTTTACCTTACTATGTTTATTTAAATTTTAAGCATACCGAATTGAATTTAAATTACTTAAGAACTTACCTCGACAACTTCGTACAATAGTGTCGACTACTCGGCTAACTTCGCCTTTCCCAATCCAAATCTCGGTTCTTTGGGTCTTGAGCTTGAATTAAATTAAAGCAACTATTTAATCGATCAATTGATCCACTTAACATTACCCCATAGATTATATTATATATATATAAAATAACACAACTTAAAATTAATTCGCATAACAGTCCCCTTTAAGAATTCAGACATTAACAATTAAGCCTTAACATCCTTAACATGTAATTACTCAACATTCTATCTATTTCACTTCATCTGAATATTCCTTAGTATTTTCAAGTCCTTACAAATTAATCTAAGTTCATGCAAAATAACAAGAACCAAATTTGTCAAAGATACTCTTAACCGAATGCCATCTCTTCACATACAAGTCCCTCCAACTCATTATTTTACCATTTAGTCACTTATAATTATAGATTCATAAATTTCTCTCCTTAATTAAGACAAACAACCAAATTTGATTCAATTTCCTCTATGACCGAATGCACATACCTCAACCGAAATCAAAATTTCAACATGGGCTTTAACATAATTAAACAAGGATCACACATTTATTAAAAATTAACAAAAACTACATGAAATGTACCTTAAATTTTTTTAGCTTGCTACATTGCTGAAATCCTCAAAGCATATTTCTTCTTTCTTTCTCAAACATTCGGCAAGAACAAGGCAAGGATGTATGGCTTTCTTTTCTTTTATTAATTTCTTATGTTTATTATATTATAAACTAGCTTTTAACATGTTTTACATCTTTAACCTTGAAATAAAAATAATATAACCCTATACAATAAGGGTACATTCGGCCATCCCTTAATTAGTGGACTAATTCCAACATAACTACTCTATAAAAAAAATAACCACAATTTAGTCATTATACATTTAACAATCAAATTTCCATCTTATGCAATTAAGCCCTTTTTATTAAATCGGGCACTCAGACAAAAAAAAATTTATACGAAATTTTCACACATGCAAATTTACATATGATAAACACGAAATAAATAAAAAATATATTTTTATTTTTATTTTTATTTATTTTTTTGACTCGGATTCGGGGTCCCGAAACCACCGTTCCGATTAAGGTCGAATTTGGGCTGTTACATATAGGGCTTACATTAACAAAAGTTAATGTGGGTTTGGATAGACGATGCATTTACCTATAATTAATGTAAAAACAATGGTGGTGGTGAGATTAAATATTATAGCGATATTGTAACGTAAGAAAAAAGGTAAACTAAACGCACCATACCGCACCATCCACCCAAACTCATATTTACCTTGATCATTTTTAAGGTGTCACGTTTTGTACATATATTAGCTCTAGACTCCTTGTGATTTAGTTGACCTATTGGTCCTTTCTCAATATAGGTATGGATTGTTGTGGCAAAACAACACATATGTGAAGTGTGAGTTGGCACATACTCTATTCTTGTTAGTTGTGTCTTGAGCTTGTGGAGTCTAGGGCTTGTTGATATTAAATCGCGAGTTGACTTACAAAATATGAAAATAACAATATTTATAATTTTACAACAAACCAAATTATTGAGCGATAAAAATACTTAACAACGATGACAGAAATGCAATTATAATAATCATCCGATTTAAACAACATTATAAGTGAAATTAATTAATAGTAAGTAGATGTAAAGTTGTGATCAAGACAATTCTTTGATTTTATATCTTCTTGAAATGATATTTGATTATTAACAAAAGTATCAAAATCAATGTGAATAGCCTTTTTCGAATTTGATTTTGTTGAATATAGAGTGAGTATTAACATCATTTTTCAACACATTATTCTATATGTATAAATACAAATATAAATAAATAATGAATTGATAAATATAAATATTGTTCAATATATTTTAAATAATTATATTGTAAATATTTTTTTGTTTAAATATGTAAATAGCTATTAAATTAGAAAATTAAATATTTTATAAACACTAGAAACTCTATCACGCGCATATGCATGTGAAAATCACATATACAGCTGAAGGAGATAATAAAGTGTGCATAATATAATTAAAACATGTTAAAATATTAAAATAAAACTTTAATTGGGTGGTAAGTTTAAGATTTTGCTAACCTAATTGGACTGAATTCAAATATCATCATATGTATATTTTTATTGTTTTTTTAAATAAAAAACTAAAGTACCCTCAAAAATATAATTTATTTTAAATGTGAAGGAACATTAAAGTGATTTCTCTAATAGAGTTAGGACCCGATTGATAGGTGACACCAACTAAGCAAAAAGCGACATAAATAGTAAGTATTGATATACAACTGATGGAGATAATAAATTTAATGTTTTACTAAATCGATTGGGTGAGTTCAAATCACACATTATATATATATATATATTATTTTTTGTTAAAATAAAAAAATTAAAATATCTTTAAATAATATAATTTATTTTAAATATAAAATAGTTTTTGGAATGTTTTTGACCGAGTTGATACCTCTAGTGACATAAATTTAATGTAAATTTTGAATCGTTAATTATTTCGGATAAAACTAGTGGATAAAGTAGTTGGTGGCGGTGGGGGGTTGATTCTGGAATGTGGGCGGCCTGGCTTGTGTGTCTTATTCGTAAAAGTTGTTTGAGCGTTCAATCGAGAAGAAAAGGAAGTAGTCTGAGCGGGCAAAATTTGTTGGCGGGGGCAACTTGGGATTGTCCTAAGAACGGGTGGAACCCTAAACCAAACTCAACCAAATGAACCAAAGTCCGATATAGACGTTACGTTAGGCCTAAAAAACAACTCCCTTCGGATACTTGCTTTTCGTGGATTCGAAGACCAACCGGCTGTTATGCCTTGTGGACCTGTCTCTTCTTCCTCCCATTCTACCCTCATCCCTATTTACATAAAATTCCTTTATATTATTTTATATTCAAGTCTTTTTGAATTGCATTATCTTACATCTAAACTATTTCTTTGCATCAATCAATAAATTTATTTCTAAGTTATAAAATTCAAATTAAAAATATGAATTACAACGACCGGAAGAAGAAAGATTTCCCTACTTCAAATGTTTTTGTTGCACTCATTCTAGAACGAAATTATCATTTCAAACTAAGAAAAGCAAAGGTCAATTTCAATAATGAGATTTTTCCCATTATTCCTTTCAATTAACTATGATTATTTATTTAATCAAGAAAAAGAATTGAGGTTGATGTCATTAAACAATTAATAAATTTATGTTTTGATCATTCTATTTTAAAAAGTTACAAAACGGTCAATAGATTATTCGAAAGTTTTTATTCAAGTTAATGGGTTGTTAAAGTCGCTGCTATATAGCCTTTTTTGCACCAATCGATAACACTCCTTCCCCATCTCTTCTACAATTCAGTTTTTTTTATGCACAAATTTGTAAACTAAATTCTAAACAATTTTCTTCTCTGATATTCGACACTAACCGTCAGATTAAGTTGGATCCAAGGTATGTTCTTCTTACTTGTTGATGGTATTAAACCACTATACCTATTATTGAATCGTTGCTTAAAGCTCGCTAGTCGAATTTTTTTTTTTAACTTAACAACCCTATGACTTAACCAAAAACTTTTAAATAATTTAGTGACTTAAATGAAACCTTTTGAATAGTTCAATGATCATTTTCTAATTTTTTTAAGTTAAGTGACCAAACTGTAAAATAATTAATAGTTTAGTGGCCTTGGCATAATTTACCCTATATTTAACTAAGTTCGGTAGTGATTTAGAGTTTATAATTATTATTTTTTTGCTTTTTTGGTATTTTTTTAAGTTTTAGATAATTTCTTTTATTTAAAAAAAATACATTTTCAATTCTTTGGATTTTCAAGAATATTTTATAATTGTTTTGAATTTTCTCAAAATCCACATTTAAATCAATTAAGAAAATTACGTGTGTCGTTATATGATTGGCTTGTTATGAAACCTATTAAAAAGCTAGTACATTTTTGTTATTGAGTTATTTTTATAATATTTGTCAAATTTAAATATCATATTGTTTAAAAAAAGTATAATAATATTATATAATATTAATAAATTCATTCAATTTTAAAAATATAAATAAATATTTCCAAATTTAAAAGGATTAAGAAAATATTTAAATTTAAAAAAATAAAAATACGGGAATTATTTATAAAAACTTTTCTCTTATATATGTTTTTGTAATATTTTCAAAATATTCTGGATATTTATAAATTTTTATAGTTTTTTGAGGTGTTTTTGAAAATATTACCTATATTTATCAAAACTTTTAAATTTTTGGAAAATTGTTAGAATTATTTTTATTTTTATATTTTTTTATAAATTTTATGAATTATATATATATAGTTTTTTTTTTCATTTTTTATGAATTTACACGTGATCATGTTTTTCGTATTTGCATTTATTTTTTTTCACTTAGAAAAATATTTAACATCGCTTTAATTGTTTTTATTTACTTAATTTCGAATAATATAAGGATTAAATTAGGTATTTTTTCAAATAAAAAAATTGATAGGACTAAATTATCCATTATATTGTAGTTTATTAACAGAAAAAGTTACACAGTTTTCAATTGTTGATATTTACAATTAAATTATCTTGTTTATTTAAAAATAATAATATAATTTTTTATCCTTGAACTTAGTAATTAGGTCCACTTTCATACCTATACTTTTTTTAGTCCACTTTGATCATTGAACTAAGCAACTAAATTCATTTTAGTTCCTAAACTTAGATTTTTATCA
This sequence comes from Gossypium anomalum, assembly GCA_025698475.1. Taxonomy (NCBI): domain Eukaryota; kingdom Viridiplantae; phylum Streptophyta; class Magnoliopsida; order Malvales; family Malvaceae; genus Gossypium; species Gossypium anomalum. The sequence continues at coordinate 75,373,824 of CM046961.1, forward strand.
AGATTTAATGATGTAAATAGTGTTATTGAAACAAGACCAAACCAGATGGGATAGATTGGGAATTGATCGGCATAACGAATTGAACAAATGGATTAAACATATTGACTTAGAAGCTACTTGAAATTGGTAAAAATAAAAAATCGAGACAAAAATTAATAGTTGAACAAATTGAATTGGTTTAATAAAATATTTTAATTTTAAATTCTTTTTTAGATTTCCATCAAATTTTAATTTTTTATTTAATTTTTGTTGGTCCGGTGATCGAACTGATCGAATCGAAAACTCTTGATTTGACCTATTCAACCACCAATCCAATTATTAAAACACTAAATGTGACACGTTGAGATTGTTTTATGTCATCAAGCTTTTATAATTTTCAAATTTAATGATCAAAATAAACCTATTTATTAAATTCAAATGCCAGTTTAAAAAAAACTAAAATATTTGTTAATGTTAAATAATTATTGTAAAATAATGAAATGTAAGTAATAGATGGAAAGGGAGTGGTTTAGTTTTGGCACAATAATAAGATTTCAAATGTATCAAAGATTTGGTAAAGGATTTCCTTTAACTCTACAAAGAAGAGAGAGATGTCCGTTTTGATTTTGCTTTTTCAAGGTCAACTTGTTGTAATTGTGTTTTTTAGTCAAAGTGGAAAACTTTTCATTTTAGCCAGCTTGGCAACTAGCCTTACTTTCTTCATAACTCCACGCGCCTATATGTCAAGTGGGCCCAATTGTTGTTTCGGGTCAACCCTTTAATTGAAGCAAATCCAATGTCCCCTTTCTTTTAATAATAAAAAATAACAAAATTATTATATTTCACAAATAAAATTAAGAGATTTTACTATCAATGTATTTCACAAATTATTATCCTACAAAAATTTTAATTTTTTTAACTTTATATATATATATTAGATTCTTTTTAGAATTTTTTATATTAAAAAAAAGATAAATTTTGGAATTTTTATAATTTTTTTTGAATTTTTTTAAAATATTTTTGTAATTTTTGTTAAGAAAGGACCAATTTACTCATTTTCAAATTTGACAGGGACCAAAAAGATATTTACACTAATTTGTCATTCGAATTATTAGAGCTATTGAGATTGTAAAATTCAACTCTATTCGAACTCAAAACTCGAATTATTTATTTGAGTTGACTTGAATAATTTGAATAACTCAATTCGATTAACTCAAAATTCAAATATTTTTTCACTTTTTGGAATTGAATCAAATTTTGCTTACACCTAGAACTACTCATAATCCCTTCCCAACCCTTAAATAGGAGGATAATGCGCTTCAACGCGCTCAAACCCACATCCTTCTGCACTAACAATAATATCGATGCCAATCTAATTAAGACTCAATCAACTTAAATTAGTTTATTTTAAATTAGTATTTAATAATAAAAATATATGTAAATATTAACATATAAATAATTTAATTTTTTTTATAAAATTTAACAATAAAATAAATTAAGAAAATAATTCAAAGATTTCATCAAAAAAGAAGATGAAGAAATTAATCCAAAGATTCCAATTTGGAGAAAAGATTTAAAACTTTAATAATAAAAAATAATTCCTACTAATATACTACCTTATTATAAATAACATTTACATATTATAAATATTAGAAATTCTATCATACATGTATGCGTGTAAAAACTACATATTTAAAACACAACATATAATAAATAATGTATAAAGTGTGTATAAATAACATTATTAATATATGCAATTGATGGTGATGAAAAAATGTGCATTGTAAAATTAAAATAAAATTTTGGTCAAGTGGTAAATTTAATTTTTTACCAATGTTATTGGCGTGGATTTAAATCCCTTTATATGGCATATTTTTATTATTTTTTAAATAAAAGGATTAAATTATCATCAAATAACATAACTTATTTTAATTATGAAAGGATATTTTTATAATTTTTTAATCAAATTGATGTCCAATTGACTTGTAATATTAACTTAATTAATCTATGTTATTACGCATTTTAACATCCAGTAAAAGGATTTTTCTTTTAAGAAAAACATAAATCTTAAACTTGAATAATTTATTATTTTAACAAAAAAATCTTTTATATTGGACGAGATTGGATTATAAATTTTTTTTAAAATCAATCTTGTAGTATTTCATTGTAAATTTTATAAATACATGAAAAATTATCAAAATTTTTTATATTAATAAAAAATAATTATAAAAATAGGGTGGAAAATAAATTATTTACTAGAATGAATTATTTTGAATCATAAAAAATAGTGTTGTCAACCTATCATGTAACATCACCTATAAAAATAATATTTTAAATTAAAAAGGAGTAACGTCAAAATGTCACGCGAGTAGCCCTTTTTCACCACTTGTTTTTTTAATTTTATATATTTTAGTTTTATAATTTTAGTCACTTGTAGGGGTGGTTGTAGTATGATTTTGAGTTTCATACCTCTATTTAATGAAAATTACAAATTAATCTATTTATTTTAATTTATCATAATTTGATATTTATATGTTTCGAATTTAAAAAGTTAGTCAAATTATCTAATACTATTAAATTTGATCATCAAATTACTTACCTCAAGATCAATTGTTTATCGAATTCATTTGCTAAGAATTAAAAAAATCATCAATTCAACTGTTTATACGTGGCTAATTAGAAAATTTTGAGAAGTTCATGTTTTTATGTTTTCTCATGTTCTAATTATTTTTTCTATATCATATATGTTTTCTATAATCATACAATGTCTAGTATTCCTAAGTTTGTTTTAAAGGTCTAATTATAAATTTTTATCTCTTTACATTATAAAAAATTGAAAACTAATCCCTTTACTTTTATTTGTTAAAATTTAATCCTCGTATTGTATTAAAACTAATCCAATTGTTGACAAAAAACATATAAACTTAAATCATTGATTCTTTTTTAATTTGCCATATATAAATTGTTGAATTGATGATTTTATTAATTCTTTGCATATGAATTTGATAAATGGTTGAACTTGATGTAAATAGTTTGATGATCGAGTTCAATAATATTAAATAATTTGACTAACTTTTTAAATTCGAAAATATACAGAGATCAAATTATGATAAATTAAAATAAATGGACTAACTTTTAATTTTCGTAAAATAAATGTATGAAATTCAAAATTATACCACTTAAAACTAAAATATATAAAATTAAAAAAAAATAAAAGTTTGGGTGACAAAGGGTGTAGATTTTGACATCACCCATTTTAATTATATTGTATTTAATTTTAAAATATTATCTTTTATAAGTGATGTATAGATTAAGACTCATCTTTCTAAATAATTCATTTTCGTATAAATTTTTTTATGAGAAAGGATGGTATAAAACTGTGATTTCAGATTATCTCTATCCCTTTCTAATAGGAGCATGACAAATCAGATTTTTTCTCTTGAAAAAAATTCAAATTCCTATTAAAAATGACGCGGAATCACAATTTCATACAATTTCATCTCTTTTTTATATAATTAAGATAGAAAATCTTAGAAAAGAGGAGTCAGCAGCACAGCATAGAAAAAAGTTATTTTAAATTTTAAAAATCAAAATGAAAGAATTTCAGCAGTTCCAATCAATTTATTGAATTTCAAAAAAAAAAAAAGATTTCCCTTGTTTAAATAAAAATAAATAAAAATAAAAGTTGAATTCAAACAAATGAGTTTAATTTATGAAAAGAAGAAAGTCAAAGATACTTAAAGTGAAATCAATCCATAAAAATAAAATATTGAGAAAGGCAGAGGGTTAAAATCTAATTTTGATATTCTCAAATTATTTGGTCAGCTCTACTAAACCAACAATAATCCCCCAAAAGAAACCTTCATAAGCCGTCTTTAATGGTTTAACCAAAATAAAGAAGATGACAAGGTAACCATAGCTGTACGCATTTAAAAACCCTCTCTCTCTCTCTTGCTCTTTTAACAGTAGAGTAGAAGAAACGAATGGACATTCAAAGCCATTCAAGTCATTTTCACAGCAACTGCATTGAAATTCTTTGAGAGAGAAAACACACAAACAAAGAAAACAAAAGGGAAAAGGTGGAAAAATAGTATATTTATTATTATTATTATTATTATATGTAAAAGAAAAGTCTTTCCAGGAAAATTCACTTTCCTTTTTGTTCCTTCATCTTCCTAAACAAACACGGATTTTGGTTTTTTTTTTTTCTTTTTTTTTTACTCAAATCAAAGAATCCCATATTTTTTCGTTTCATATAAAAGTCTTTAATCGAAGACCAAATCTTGTTGACAACATCCTTTGAAGATTCAACCAACCACCCAGAGCTAGAATAAGGCTGAAAAATCTTCAAAAGCTAGAAATTCATTTGTTTTATTTTTTGCCGGAGTTGCTTCTTTTATTCTGACCCTTGTTTGAGAATTCAACTTCGGAGTTATCAACCATGGCAACTGCTGCCATATTCTCTTCTCTAAGGAGGAGAAGATCGCCGTCTCTAGAGGCTTTCTTGGCTCCTGTTGACTTAACCCAAGTAGCTCTTCTTCAAACCTTGGCCGCCGTCTCCTCTGAGCTTATCTCTTGCTTTTCCGACAAACCTTTCTTCTTTCAGCGGAGGAATTCTCGATCTTTGATTCGGAAGATGGAAATTTTCCTTGTTATGTTGGAGTATCTGAGGGATTCTGGATCACGGTCCATGCCAAGCTTGCCTTCAACAGCCATCTTGTGCTTCAAGGAGCTCTATTTGTTGCTCTATAGGTCCAAGATACTACTTGATTATTGTGCTCAATCCAGTAAGTTGTGGCTTTTGCTTCAAAACCATTCAATTTCAGGCCATTTCCATGATTTGAATCAAGAAATTTCTACCCTTTTGGATGTTTTTCCAATAAATGATGTTGGATTGAGCGATGATGTTAGGGAACAGGTTGAGCTGTTGCAAAAACATGCTAGGAAGGCTAAATTGTATGTCGATAAAAGTGATGAGAATTTAAGGCTTAGGTTCTTTTCTTTTCTTAATGAATTTGACAACGGGAGGATTCCAAATCATTTGGACTTAAGATTGTTCTTTGTGGAAAGACTGGGAATTAGGGATGCTAAAAGTTGTAGGTCTGAAATTGAGTTTTTGGAGGAGCAAATTGTGAACCATGAGGGGGATATTGAACCTACGGCTTGTGTGCTTAATGGGTTTGTTGCAATTGCCAGATATTGTAGGTTTTTACTATTTGGTTTTGAGGAAGATGAGGTGCAGTTGCCTTCTAGGAAACAGAAGAAACCGAGGAAAGGGTTGATTACTCGAGAGATCGCGGATACCTTTATAACTATCCCTAAGGACTTTTGTTGTCCGATATCTTTGGACTTGATGAGAGATCCGGTGATAATTTCGACAGGGCAGACTTATGATCGGAGTTCGATTGTTAGGTGGTTGGAGGAAGGCCATTGTACTTGTCCAAAGACGGGGCAAATGCTCATCCATACTCGCCTTGTTCCTAATCGGGCTTTGAGGAATTTGATCATGCAGTGGTGTACTGCTCATAGTGTCCCATATGATCCCCCTGAGGCTGCAGATGCACCTGCAGAGTCATTTGCGGAAGCTTTGCCAATCAAAGCTGCAACTGAAGCTAATAGAGCAACAACAACCCTTCTTGTTCAACATCTAGCAAATGGATCACAGGGAGCTCAAGCTATTGCTGCTCGTGAGATTCGCTTGCTGGCTAAAACAGGAAAGAAAAACCGTGCTTTTATTGCGGAGGCTGGGGCAATACCACATTTATGCAAGTTGCTGTCATCTTCAAACCCTGTTGCTCAAGAGAATTCTGTTACTGCAATGCTGAACTTATCCATTTATGATAAAAACAAAAGCCTTATTATGGATGAGGATGGTTGTCTAAGATCGATTGTTGAAGTCTTGAGGCTCGGGCTCACAACGGAGGCGCAGGAAAATGCTGCAGCAACTTTGTTCAGCCTTTCAGCTGTTCATGAGTATAAGAAGAGAATAGCAGATCAGGGAGGGGCAATTGAGGCCTTAGCAGGGTTGTTGAGAGTGGGGACGCCTAGAGGGAAGAAGGATGCCGTAACTGCTTTATTTAATCTGTCGACTCATTCGGACAATTATGCGAGAATGATAGAGGTTGGAGCAGTTACAGCACTTGTTGGAGCTTTGGGGAATGAAGGGGTTGCGGAGGAAGCCGCAGGTGCCTTGGCCTTAATTGTCAGGCAACCAATCGGGGCTGAAGCCGTGGGGAAGGAAGAAATGGCTGTGGCAGGGTTAATAACGATGATGAGATGTGGAACTGCAAGAGGTAAAGAGAATGCAGTTGCAGCACTGCTTGAGTTGTGCCGCAGTGGTGGGGCTGCTGCAACCGAAAGAGTGCTCAAGGCCCCAGCATTGGCTGGCTTACTTCAGACACTGTTGTTTACGGGTACGAAACGGGCAAGAAGAAAGGCTGCATCACTTGCTAGAGTGTTTCAGAGGTGCGAGAATGCATCCTTGCATTTTGGTGGATTGGGTGTTGGATATGCATTTGCAGGCAATTCAACTCCTCCTAACAGGGATCCACGATTCGCGGATGACGTCTCAATGCCTATGTCTATCTCTGTGCAAGTATTGTAAAGGTAAACATCACAGTGCGGTACTGTCCTCCTCGCTTATATATAAGTTGTCATATTTGTTGGTAATATATTTACAAATTCTTTCATTGAAAATTTCAGATAATGAGAAAAAAGAAAATTACCGAAATGAGATAATCCAATCATCTGTTGTGGGAGAATGATAGAAATGTCACTGAGCAATTACCTTCATCTTATTATATATATGTGATGTTCAGTGAGTTAGAGAACAATAAATACAATAACACTGGAAAAGACCGTCACAAGCTCATGAATGATGAACAATAAAGAACTTAAAGCGGCTGAATTTACATTTTGTTTTCAACTTGTGTGGAAAATTAGAAATTTTTTTCATTTTGAATGTTCCATTTGCCAAAGTCAACATGCTGATTCTTATCAAACACGAGTTAGAGGTGGTTGCATGAATCAATGAGGTTAAATCTCGGGTTTATTTCTTCAAGCTCATGCTGAAATCATTTATCTACTTGAATCATCATCTCTTTTTCTTTCCAATATTCCGACAAAGAATCCATGGAAACTTTTACTTTTTATTATCCGGAATGAATAATTGGACTATGAGTCAAACTCAGAGTACAGATTTTATTTGATATAAAATCACATGGAAACTTATAAAAGCATCTAAAAAAGCTAAGGTCATTGTTTTGATCAGATGGTTTTATTACCTCAAAACCATAAGAACTAAGGCATCTCACCTTTTATGAAGATTCTGAGGAGTGAGATATTTTATTAAGGTGAGTGTTTAAAGAAAAATGGGAAATACTTCTAGACATGGTTGGTTGCCCAGTTTTTCAACAATAAAAATAAAGATTAGTAATCAATTTATCTATTTTTTATTAAAAAAGATAAAATGTAGAATGAAAAAGAAATGGTAACATCACAACCCAAGACAGAAAAAAAAGCTCCAACTTCAACGTGTGCATTTGATGAGAGTGGAGATTCATTAATTTATATATCCCCCCTTATCTTGTTTCTGGTAAGTGTAAAGGAGGGCAGAGGCATTAATGCCTTTCCTTTACGGCATTTCTCCAACCTGGAAAACAAATATTTTGGTTTTTTGTTATTACAAGGTCTAGCTGACAGGGAATAAAGTTAGGCACTCTTTTCAACACAGAATTGTGCAGTATCGGATCATACAGTGCAAAAATGAAATTGGGTGTTCTTCCATTATTATTGAAGGAAATTTCTGGTCCTGGACAACCAATAGTTAGACTTGCACCTAATTTATTCAATTTGCCTAACTTGGTTTGGTATTATTGACTTTTGATTTTGGACCACTCTGTGCTGGTGAATGGTAAACCCTGTGCTCTGCCACAAACTCAAAAAACTTGTTGAAACGAGTGAAAGTAAAACCAAGAAATTAGAAAAAGTCCATTGTTCATTTAATAGGAAAACAGAAACATGATTTGGTGCAATGTTTTTGGGTTAGCTGGTGAAGTCTGGATTGCAAGGGATGCATGCATTTAGACAAGTACACATAAATTTTTTTTATTGTATTGGAAATTTAGTGGTCAAACTCATTGATTGCTGATTTTGGATGCAAATGGAATTTTCTTTCCCCAAACTAGGGGCGACCAATGAATTATGGTCTATTGATCATCATCATTTTTATTTAAAATTACTTGAATATTTTAATTTTGCTTCAGTAACACATATTTTAATAAATAAATAAATTTAATTATTTTTATTTTGAATAAATGTAATTGTTGATGACATAACATGATGTCACGTTAATCAAGATTAAATTAAATCAAAATAAAATTTTTATGCTATGCCAAATCAAATTTCTCTTAATAATGCATATGAAAATTTGTGTATGATGTTGAAGCCGGCACTCGCACTGATTGCTACTGTGACCATTTTCATCCCATAGTTTTCAACATGTTATAAAGATGTTTAGCATACAAGTTCAAGTGCATAACAAGTTGTTACTTGATAACGTCATTGAGATCAGAAGATAACTTCTGGTTGAATGTAGCCTTTTAACTAGCATGCCACATTTTCTTCCATCTCAACTTCAACATTTAAGTTTGGGAGTTGGACAAGATGAAGCCACGTTTTGGCTTGAAGGATATAATTAACTATCCAATTAAGATAAGGGATTGGTTTCATTATCCAAACTGCTACTAAACATTTGAGGAATTATTTTGTTTCAGAGAGTACTATATTTGAATGATTTTAATAAACATCTATTGAGTGATGAAAATAATAGGGGTGAGACATGGATTATTCACATTCATTGCACTAATTATTAATATGGAGTACAATAAAAGAGGAGGATAAGGAGGAAATGAAGGTGGTGCAATGGAGGCCAATTCACTTAAAGAGGCTGAGAGTCAGAATTGAGACAAGGGGACGGCCTGATAAAGAAGGCAACTACTTAGAGTAATTTTAGGGTGAAAAAAATTGATCCTTTCTTTGTCATTCATCAATATATTTATAGGAGAGGCCCTTTTGTCCATTAATTAATATGTTATGCATAAAGGATAATCATGGGCATATATCATGAGACTGTAATAGTACGAGGTAGTTATGCTTGAATGGTGTTTACATTTAAACACGGGCAGATAACTTCCTCTCTAAGCAAAACGGGTGGCTTGCACAGAAGTATTGAGGTCAAGTGGCTTGTTGGGATAGGACTTCAAAAGAAGTCAACACAAAGATTAATGATGTGTCTAGTGCTGACACGTGTCTAAACGACAAATGGATATGACAAGTTTAAATCATTATTTCTTTGTATCGACCTGATTTTAGTGGATTGATTCTAGCAAAATTTTAACAATTTTTGTACCACAACATAACTAGACGTACTGTCAAGTTTTTTGAACCACACAGTTTGATCAAATCTTAAACCGAAACCTTTGTAAGTTATTTTGCTTCCACACCAATAGCTTATTCTGGTTTTAGCTTTGTCTCCTGAGCTAGCTCAATCATCGCCGAAATGGGTTGGTTGATGCTTTGGTATTGTAGTAATGGAGATGAATTTGACAGAGAAGAAATCGTTTTTGAGTTGAAGGAAAATCAAAGTCTAATTCCTTGAAACTTGATTGTTTTGGGTTAAAGCCATGTAATTCGCTTCACTACTTTTCATGCCCAAACAGACGTTACTGATCCTATACCAATCTTATCCTATATCATCCAAAGTCGATTGTAGCATAAAGCACCCAATTGTGCAATGTTGAAACGAAAATCTCATTGCAGCCGCCCACTATAATAAAAAATGGAAACTAATCTTATAAAATATGTAATATGATAAGATATAATTTTGTGATTTTAAGGATTTTGTAAATTCTTTAATAATCTTAAATTGTAGATTGATTTAATCTCAATCGTTGATGATAAATAAAATGTACTGTTGGATCTGGGGGAGCTCAACTATAAATAGAGGTATTCTCCTTCATTTATATTCATCCCATTGTATTCCATTTAAAATTGCTGAATATACTTTGAATGCATTTACTCAAACACCTTATGGGCATTACTTTTTTATGACTTTTTCTATTCTTTTTTTGCTATTTTGTCTTTGAGTTGCTTTCTATTTATTTTTGGTACTTTGGAGAATTTCTACAAAGAATTCTCACATTGCGAGAGTTAGGCTGATTTAGGCGGATTTCTAACCAAGAAATTGCCTAAGGCCATGGGATTGTGAGACTAAAGTTCTAGTCCCGTAACACTAGATGTTATTTATAAAGCTAAACTTAAATTTTAATTGATATATAATTCTAATGTTCATTAAGTGATAATTAAAATACATAAAATTGTCTTAAAATAATAGCTCTATTTTAAACCAATAAAATTAATTAGCACAACTTTTTTTATGTCAAAAGTTTTTTAACTAATAATTGTAATTGTAATTTAAATTATAAATATCATAAAAATTTTCCCTATATTTTATGCTTATATTTTAAAATTAGCACAACCTTGTAACTAATAATTGTAAAAATTATAATTATTTAAAAAAAAAGGTTTCTAATAAATAATTGTAATTTAAATATTATCATAATTGTTTCCTGTATTTTATGCTTAGAATTTTATTCAAATATTAATTCTATTTTAAAATTAGCACAACTTTTTAACTAATAATTGTAAAAATTATAATTCTTTTTAAATGTATAACTATTACAATTTTTAAATTAAAAATTCTAATTATTTTTAATTGAATAAGTATTCCAAGTATTTTACTTTAGCACATGCAATATCACCTATAGTAAACACTTGGTGTTGCAACAAAGAAATAAAAAGTTAGGTATTGATATGGTGATCTGATGGGTTTCAATTCCCTTTTCAGATGTTGTTTCTACTCATTGATCTGGTGGATTAGTTGAGATTTGAGAAGGTAGGGCTGCTTGCTTTTCTTCTGGATTCAAGTGCCAATTTGCGAAGTGAATTTAACGTTTTCAAACCTCTGAAGATGTAGTCAAAGTATTTGTTTCTTCGATTTATTAAAGGTTGACATCACATTTTCTTTCCATTTGTTTCGCCTCTTTACAGCATTATTTCGACTCCATCTTTTCCTTGTATATATTAGTAGATGTCATGCATGCTCCAAGGCCCATAATCCAGCCCATGGACGTAATGAACTTAATTTTCCATTCAAAGTACAACCAACTTCGAGAAGGATGTATCTTGGTTTCAAGAAATTCAAAAAACCAAAATCTGGACAAATATTGATAGATTTCAGGATTTGAAGTTTTTTAAAAAATCAATATTTCAACCTTGGAAATATTGATTCAAGAACGTGAACATGCTTGGAGAACTTTAACAAGCATTAACAAACTGGATTCTTAAAGAAAGAATGCTTAGAATACAAATTCTAAGTTGTCTTTCATTTTCAGCACATTTGAAGTTCTTTTACGACATGAGTTGCATTTTAGAAAATTTTAAGACATTTGAACATTGTTGTCTTAATTTTCAGGTTTGTGTTGTTGCTTAATTAAGTTGGATGTCCTAATTATGACTTAGCATGAGTTGAAGTTGAGTTGGCATACATGCTTAGTTGTCAAAAACTGATTGGTTCTTGGGAAGTTAGTTATTTTTTTAGAAGTATAAATATACACATATATATAAAGGAAGCAAGTTGAATTTTCTTTCATTCAAATCATTTGTAAAGTTTGCTTCTAGCTAGAGATTGGGAGATTTTGGCCAGCCTTGGGAATTCTTTCTTGATATGTTGTTAGGGGTGGAGCTAAAAGGTTGGCAAGACTCGAACCCGTTAAAATGAAAATTTAACTTTTAACCTCTTTATAATTCATAAAATTTTAAATTAGTATATGGTAAAATTATATTTTAATCGTCCAAAATGATAAAAATTTGATTTAATCTTTTAAAATTTATAAAGATATAGACTATTAAAATCGTAAAATTGTATTTTTACTACTGTAAAAATATACAACTTAATTTAGCCCCAAAATAATTTTGGCTTTGGTCCTATATGTTTTCCTTTCAACTCTTTCTCTTTATTTTTCATTATAAGTTGTGGCAAACACGTGGCATATAAGTGTTTGGCCAAAATCCTCTTTGTTACTTGAGTCTTTTGATTTCGGGTAAATTACACTGTAGGTCACTCTAAAATAACGTTGTTCTTATTTTGGTTACTCTAAATTTTTTGTTGTCAATTTAATCACTTTAATTAAGATAATTGCTTGAATTGGTCATAACCGTTAAAAATTCCATTAATCCACTAATGAATTGTTGATGTGGCATTTTTTGACTTTTGAGTAATACTAGGTACCTTTCTATAATTAGTCAAAAATATTTTTTTGATTTATTTGCAACATAAGAACCTCGAATCTTAATCCCGTCGTTCCCATGCTTCTCCATCTCTATCTCTCCTTACTCCACCACCCCCTCACCAAAAAGACCACTTTACGAATGCTTCTCCAACATGGGTGATGTAGAACTATATAACTCTTTTCCTTCATTTTAATATCTCAAATTTCCTCTATGCAGTTCTTGTTCTTTTCTTTTTTCATTTTCCTTCCCATTGCGTTGGGGACCTTCTAAAGTTTCCATTTTCTAATGGCTTCTGCTTCAAAAGAATGGGCTACATTTATATCCCTCTTTTCAGGTAATTATTACATTTCACCTCCAATCTTCTCCTCTCTCTTTTCCAATGATGAATTGACAGTTTGTATACTTGCCCAGAATGTATAATATATATATAGCCTTCCTTTTTCTTTTTTCTTTTTAATTATTTTAAAGAAAATTAATATACCATGTCATCTATTTCTTCTCTCTTTTTCCGGAGTAAATTTCCCCAAAATGCCATTTTTTTTAAAAAAATTTACTGAATTACACTATATTTTCTAAAAGTTATGGGACTAGGTCGAAATAACGAAAATACTTCTGTTTTCAGCAAATTTGCAGGAAAATTTTTCCAGTTGAAAACACTTTCTGCCCCCAATATCTTTTTATTTTTTTATTTTTTTGTGCCACCTCTTGTGAAAATAAACCTTACAAAACAGGCTTTTATATAGACCCCGGGTCTCCTTTCCCTTGTTTTCTTAAGCGATATGGGATATGGGTCTATATAGACTCATAATCCATTTGCAATTTGTTTCTAGACAATATGGGATTGCTTATTTTTAGTTAAGAATAAACAACGTAATTGTTTAGTGAGTCTGCTTAGATAGCATGATTTTGTCTGCCAAGTGGCAAGGGTTTTTTGTTAGGGTCTGTTTGGTGGAACAATAAGTTTGAAAGGCAATGATAAGGCTTGGAAATATTTCCTTGTGGAATTTGCGATCTGATAAAAATGAATTCAATAGAGAATGATCTAGTAGGATTGCAAATTGACGACGCAGAGGAAGAAGCTTGGCTGTTTCCTGGGGAATCTGGAGCCCAAAAATCAGCTTATGGTTTATGCCTTGTAAGATGTTGTTTAACAGCTAGCATGGTCCACTTTTTTGCAATGCGAAACATGATGGCAAATTTATGGCATCCGTTGGGAGGGGTTCAAATATCAGATCTAGGGAATAAAAGATATTTGATCAAATTATTTCATGAAGTAGATGGGGAATGGGTGTTGAGTGGTACCCCATGGACTTTTAATAATCATCTCTTATTACTTCATCGATTAAGAGAGGGAGAGGATCCAAAACTAGTCCCTTAGTTGTTTTTAGATTTTTGGGTTTAGGTATATGATCTCCCACCAGGTTTCTTTTCAAAGAATGTGGCAAAGCAATTTGGAGACTTTGTTGGAAAATTCCTAGAATATGACGCTAAACAGTTAAGCATGGGTGTAAGGAATTACTTGTGTATTCGGGTTTAGTTGGATGTATGAAAACCTTTAAAAAGAAGAAAGAAACTTATGATTTCGTAATCGTATTTTGTTTATGCAACATTCTATTATGAAAGGTTGACGTTGTTTTGTTTCCTGTGGGGATGTTTGGGTCACGGGGACAACTTTTGTCAAATTAGAATCACTCATAGCCTGAAGGAGATAGAGTTTGGGTGGGATCTATCATTGAAGGGGCAATTAAGGAGGGCAACCACTACCACAAGTGTTTGGTTAAGGGATGATGATAATGATTATTTTTTTTGGAGCAAAAAACGAGGTGTAAAATTTGGGAAAAAATTCTAGCGAGGGGTTAAAGACAGACACATGACAAGAGATAAACTCTATCTTGGGATTCAATTTGAAAAGAACATCAAAGCTGGATGGCACAAATGAAATGGGTCCCTCAAGTGGGTCGGATCGAGCCAACATGGAGGAAGATTTGGAGGAAAGACCTATTGAGGCCAGTGATGGAAATAAGAGGCCTATGTCGGATAAACAGATTCCAAACAACTCTATTCACACAATCCTTTTGAAGTTGACAAAAAGGAAAGGCGTGAGGAGGTTTGCAACAAAAAAATATTAACGGCTGTAATAGGCAAGCTGACCAGTTGCAATGAAAATCTTAAATTGGAATTTTCGTGGATTAGGGAGTCCACGGGTTGTGAGGCATCTTCAACATATGCTGAAGTTACATATCCCCAACAAGTCTTCTTTATGGAGACTAAATTAAATGCTTATTGAATGGAAAAAGTTCGAAGATAATGTGGGTTTTAGAATTGTATTGATGTTCCGACTATTGGTTCTCATGGATGATTAAGTCTTGGATGGAATGGAAGAAGTCTAGTAAATTTGAGGAGTTACTCTATCAATCATATTGTTGTAGAAATTTAGGAGGATGGGGAGGTGTTAAAGTAGTAGATAACTGGGTTTTATAGAGCCCTAGATGCTCGAGCTAGGGCAGGAGTTTGGAACTTGTTAAAAAAGTTAAGGGGTAATCGGGATTTTCCATGGATGATCTGTGGGGATTTCAATTAAATTGACAAGGTTGTTTTATGGTGATTAGGGGTTATGATAGTAAAACAATGCGGCGGTAAAAGAGGCTAGTTGCGACGATTTTTGCAGCGGTGGGATTGCTTCGACAAAAAGTTTACGATGGTTAAAGGAGGGTTTTGCGAGAAAAAATAAAAAATTAGGGAGAACTTTCGGGATTTGAGGCTAACGACAAAGAGAAAGAAAGAAAGTGCCTAGGTTTAAAGCTAATTTCTTGAATGATGTGAAAAATATGATGGTAAAGAAGGGTTTATATAGTAGTAGATTAGAGTAAAATTGTAGCTAAAATTTAGCTACAAGGGGATACTTGGGTGGCAAGGCATAGAGGGAAGAAAAAGTGGTGAAAAATTTAGGGTTTTGATGGACCTTTTGAACAACAATAGGTGGGTAATTTCCTCTTCTTCACTGTTCTGGGCCTCGAGCCCAAACTTATTTCCTGTACTAATGAATTAAACTGAACCAAAAAGAAAATAGATTAGTACTTGGGCCAAATTGACCCTCTTATTAAACTTAAACAAATTAAATTAAAAGTAAAAGTAAAGATTAAAATAAAAATTCTTTTTGGGTTACGTAGATAATTTTCTTCTCGAAAAATTACATCAAATTAAATTCCTAGGAAAGGTTGGATGTAACACCCCTAACCCGTATCCGATACCAGAATAGGGTTACGAAGCATTACCAAAAAATACACCTCATTCACATACATTTATACAATCAAAATCAAAATCTATTCAAATCATTCATAATGTCCCTTGTAAGGCTCTAAGAGACCTTAAAACATGATTAGAAGTGGTTTGGGACTAAACCGATAACATTTACAAACTTTAAGAAACTTAGAAAATTTTCTTTGATTTAAGGGTCACACGCCTGTGTGAATAGGCTGTGTGCCTCACACGACCACCAGACAAGCCCGTGTCATAGACCGTGTGAAAACAGGGTATACATACTGGCTTGCACCACACAGCCGAAGACACGCCTGTGTGCCATGGCCGTGGGAAAACTGGAGAGGTTACTGACTTGGGTCACACGGCCAGCCACACGCCCATGTGCCAGCCCATGTGCCACACACGGCCAGTAGACACGCCCGTGTGTCTAGGCTGTGTCAAAACTGTAGGGTATGTTGCCTTAATTCGAAAGGGTACCCTAGGGGACACACGACCGTGTAACATGACCGTGTGTCGCACACGGCTAAGACGCACGCCTGTGTCTCTACTCATGTGGACAAAAATAGGCCATTTGCAAAGCCAAATTGCCACCCTTTTCTCATGCTCACCTAGCCATCAAAATAGTATCATTTTAACACATATATAGGCAGCCAAAACATGCCAATTCACACAAATATCATGCCATCTATCACCAACCATTTTAACTACTCAATTTCATAGTAAAAAACATACCAAATCATTATACCAAAATCATCAAAAACTTACATAACTTGTAATTGCATTTATTCATCAACTTTTCCTCTAATTCAAGACATATAACACACCATATCATCATCTCAATCAAACCACAATATGCCAGCTTCCAAGCAATAATACCACAACTTATAACTATCCAAAAGAGCAACCATATAACCATTCCAAACAAACCAACACATAAGGAATTATATACATCACATATAACACTTATCAAACACATAATTTAAGCCAACTTAAATGGCCATACATATCAACATTTACAAGTCAAATCTCATGGCTAATAACATGACTTAAAACATACCAAAATGACACTAGCCTATACATGCCATATACCATATATACAAAGCTCCAAAAGTATCAACAAGTAGTCGATAGTGTGATGATAGTTCTCGATGATCCCCGATGTTCGAGCTAGCTTCGAAAATCTATAAAACATAGAAAGAACACACAAAGTAAGCTTTAAAAGCTTAGCAAGCCATATACAAATAAAGCTATCATATGAATCCCAACATTTCTATCAATAGGCCAAGTACAAGTAAACACATATAGATACACAAACCTGCCTCAATGAATACATATTCATTTTCTCATGTAAACTCATCAATGACTTCACTTTCCAATACTCGTATTAATCTCGTACGTACCTGAGTCATTTAACTCATTAACACATTCTTTCTCGACTTGTCTTTGCCCGTTGAATCACTTGGAATTGTTAAGGATACTCAAAAATCACATAAGCTCGTACAATGCCATATCCCAGATATAGTCTTACATGTTATCACATATTGATGCCACTGTTCTAGACAGGGTCTTACACAAATCAATATATGACGCCAATGTCCCAAACATGGTCTTACACGTAATCATAGTACAATGCCAATGTCCCAGACATGGTCTTACATGTAATCACAACTCGATAACCTAATGTCATGACATTCGTATCCTATACTATTCCTAAGGTTCGTACGAGACTTACGGATGTCGTAACTCTGTAGATTCTTATTCGTAATTGCTCGCTTAACATTTATAACATTTCAATGACAAGTAAACATATATAATTAAATTTAAAGACATTTATTTGCATATGAACTTACCTCGTAGTCAAAATAGAGGGACCGGATCAACTATTCGACAACTTTCGATTTCCCCTGATCTAAATTCGATTGCTTTCTTTCTTAATCTATACACATTCAAAATTAACTTATTTATTCACCAACTCATTCAATTTAGTCCACAAACACATATTTGGGTATTTTTGAACTTTAGCCCCTAAAGTTACACATTTATTCAATTTAGTCCGTATTTCATAAATACACAAAATTCACAAAATTTGACAAAACCCATGCTTAGTCGAATTCTTTATAAGTCCCTAGCAACTCATATTTTTCATTTATTTCACAATTTAACCCCTCAATTCACACTTTTCTCAACTTAATCCCTAATTGACATTTTTGTCAAAAATCACTTTACAAAACATGTATATTAAACACCAAGCTTGCATAATTCATCATCAAACATCATAAAACTCATGGATTCATCAATGGCATTTTTCAAAATCATTAACAAACTCAAAAATTAAGGTACGGGCTAGCTAGTACTCAAAGCAACGATCACAAAAACGTAGAAATCATAAAAAATCGAGCTCAAAACATACCTCAATCAAGCTTAACAATGGCCGAATGAATGAAAACTCAAACCCTATTTCTTTTTGCTAATTTTTGGCTATGGATGATGATAATAATGCTTGTTTTTAACTTTGTTTTATTTAATATAACTTAATTAACCAATTTACAATTTTAACCTTAATATAAAACATTTAATATCATCCATTTAATGTCCATTTATGTCCATTCCCACTATCTATGGTCTAATTACAACATAAGGACCTTTCATTTAATAAACCATAGCAAATAGACACCTTTATCATATAGAATGTAACTTTTGTATTTTACGCGATTTAGTCATTTTTCTCAAATTGAGCTATTAAACGATAAAATTTGCTCATGAAATTTTCACACATATTCATTCACATGTTTTAAACACTAAAAATAATATTAAAAAAATTTTACGATCTCAGATTTGTGGTTCCAAAACCACTGTTCTGATTTAGCTAAAACCGGACTATTACATTGGAGGGGTCACAAATGGTCTCGCTTAAGTTCCAATCTCCTTAGATAGACAATTATACAATTCATGCAACATTAAATGCTAAATACATAATAAAATGCTGTATCAATTACACCCAAATGGTCAATTAATTCGATTTAGTCCAAAATCTTGCTCTTTCCCCAGTCTGGGCCCGAACTCCGTTTTTCTTGATCTATAATAGAAAATTTCACTTATTTAATTACCAATTGTTCAAATCAGTCCAAAAATCATATTTTGGCAAAATTACAATTTTCCCCCTAAACTTTCACATATTTACAATTTAGTCTCTTGGCTCGTAAAATGAAATTTATGCAATTTTCCTCCTTTACAAGCCTAGCCGAACTTTATATGAACCTATAGCAACTCATACATTTCACAATTTCATACATTTAACTTATAAATTTCACATTTCTCCATCTAGCCCCTATTTGATAATTTCATCAAAAGTCCCTTAACAAAAGTTGTTTATTACTCAACAAGGTTTCATTTTTATTTCATTAAACTTCACAAATAACTATCATGGTATCATGGCAAATCCCTAGCTTTTCACTCATATTGCAAATTAGTCCCCTATTTAGCTAGCTTAAGCTTCAAGGGTTCAGAAAACATAAAAATCCACAAAAACTAACATTAAAATGACTTACATGTAGAGGGTTTATTGTGTTGAAAATTTCAAGCTTCCATGGAGGTTTTTCTCCTTAGAATTTTGGTGGAAAAAGATGGAGAAGAAAGATGACCATTTGTTTTTTTTATTCATTTAGCTTTTGTCATCAAAATACCAACCCTACCAATTTTGACTTTTTGACTTTTCTTCTCTATGTACATCCATTCACGCATATAATGGCGTATGTACTCATTAAGGACATCAAATTTTAAGTTCTATAGCTATTTAACACATTTAGCTAATAGAACACAACTTTAGCATTTTATGCGATTTAGTCTTTTTTTACAAATTAAGCATTAAAATGATAAAATTTCTTAACAAAATTTTTACACAATCATATTATCATGCTGTAGACCTCAAAATATTTCTAAAATAAATTTTATGACCTCAAATTTGTGGTCCCGAAATAACTATTCTGACTAGGCCCAAAATCAGGATGTTACAGAGCATTACCCACACTCGATCGAAGTGGTCTGAGCCTTATGACCCGAATATTGTTTCCCATGGTTTTTGTTTGAAAACTTAACTGAAGCACTCGATCGAGTATTAAACTCTCTCAGTTTCTTAGATGAAGACTGAAATGACTTACCTATCTGTCTCTTCTTTGAATCTCGAGACTCAAACGTAACTTTTCTTTTCTCTTTAGCCAATTCTTCGGCCTTACAAACTCTCTCTACGAGCACAACAAACTCTTTTAGTTCTAGGATGCCAACCAACAATCGGATGTCCTCGTTTAACCTATCTTCAAATCTCTTACACATGATGGCCTCAGTCGGTATACATTCCCGAGCGTACTTACTAAGTCTCACAAACTCACACTCATATTTCGTTACCGTCATTCGGCCCTATTTTAATTCAAGAAATTCCTTCCTTTTCTGATCAATAAACCTCTGGCTAATATACTTCTTACGGAACTCTTCCTGGAAAAATTCCCAATTAACTCCTTCCCTTGGTGCAACTGACACAAGGGTGTTCCACAACTAATAAGTCGAGTCTCTCAGAAGTGATACAACATATTTCATGCATTCCCTAGGTGTGCACGATAACTAGTCAAATACCTTGATGGTATTCTCGAGCCAGAATTCTGCCATCTCGGGATCATCATCTATACTAGCTCGAAACTCTTCGGCTCCTTGTTTTCGAATTTTATCAACTGGAGGTCTATTTAGCCTCATGAAATCCATACATCAAGGTGCTACGGGAATAGGCTGAGGAATAGGTGGGGGTGGAGGGGGTTGAGCGTTCGGGTTTGCTCTAACTAACTCCGTATACCATGCATTCATCATATGGAAAAAGGCTGCCTTAGCCTCTTCTCCTCCTCCTTGACTCACAATTACGGGTCTACTTTCAACTGGCGCTGCCCTTTGAGTAGGAGCCGGCATATTACTTTTTACATCATCCGCCATAGCTCGATTGTGATCCATTACTATATGAAAACACAATTTAAAAGGTCAGGAGTCGTCACTCTATCATAATTCATTCCATGACATGTATAGCTAGACTCGTACACACGCTACGTTAGTCCGAGACTCGACTAAATTGTAGCTTTGATACCACTAAATGTAACACCCCTTACCTGTTTTCGACGCCAGGACAAGATACGAGGCATTACTGATCTTAAACATAAACATTTATACTAAACTAGGCCATAAAATTTCATTCGACTTAAAACCATTCTTTAACATGCATATCGTCCCTTATATGGGCCCACGATGCCCAAAACATACATTTGGTATGATTCGAGACTAAACCGAGAACTTTTGGAACTTTTACAACACTTAGAAAATTTTCTTGTTTTGGAAGGTTACACGCTCGTGTGGGTAGGCTGTATGATCACACACGTTCGTGTGGCTTGGGACATGCCTGTGTCCTCAGCCCATGTAACTTTCTGTTTATGACATCATCAACAAAATAGGGTTATGCGGCCAAGTCACACGCCCGTGTGCTTAGGCTGTGTGGCGAATTAAATTCCAAAAATTAAGTGCAAACTTCACACGGCCTGGGCACACGCCCATGTCCTAAGGCCGTGTCTCTCACACGGCCGAGACACACGGTCGTGTCTCTGCCCATGTGTTTACTACTGGGCATTTTGTTTTTCTTAATTAGGGTGGAGAGGACACACAGCCGGATCACATGTCCATGGGGCTGACCGTGTGTCACACACGGCCTAGACACATGCTCATGTGTCTACCTGTGTGGAAAACTTAGAGGCTATTTTCCAAGCCAATTGCCACCCTAAATAACACATGCACACTTACACATTACTTTGGCATTTATCATGGCATAAATGAGCACTTAAACATTCATAAACATGGCTCATGCATAGCAATTTCATATCGCTTATTCATGCTCATGTTACAATACTTTATTAAGCCAAGCTTACCAAATCCCATGCATTATGTGACATCAAATTTACTCCATTGTACACATTCATGCCCTAGTTATTATCATGCCATTTACTCACACTTTCATCATCAAACATCCATGATCACATCCACCATTCAACCATGCCAAAGGATTTTAATCTCAACATGTATGACCTTAGCACATGTATGGATATATGAATAAGTTTACAACCCAATAATCAATATGAGCCATATCACATGGACTTATACAAAATGAATCAAATATCATCATAAGCCAACTCATTTGGCTAAACCAGTATGACATATAACAAAACGACCAAGTCCCCTATACATGCCATACTAAAAAATACTTGAATTCACTATACCTTAAAGATTAATTTGATAGTGTGAATCGAGCTCCGACATCCTTCGATCCCCGAGCTGGCTTGGCGATACTATAAGAAATGGAAAAGAGAGGGGAGTAACCATAAATCTTAGTAAGTTTGCATGTAAATAATTAACAACATTGATCATGCATTATTATACACATAACATAATATAATTTATCACAATGTCATCAAGTATCATAGATACATCTTAAATCATGTCATTTACTTAGTGTACAATAAAACTCATGATCATGATTCATTCATTCACTTCATACCGAGGTTTCTTCGATTCATAATCTCAATGTTTGTGAGCTTTGTGTACATACTTGTACCCTTCCAACATGATCATACCTTGTCATTTCTTTGACATAATATTTGAATTACCCGTTGAACCACTTGGAATATTAAAAGATACCTGGGAAATCTCTTACACATAGTAAGATGCCAATTCCATATCCCAGATATGGTCTTACATGGGATCACAAACCGAAGCTGATAGCCCAGTTATAGTCTTACATAATGTCTTATATCGATGCCATGTCCCAGACATGATCTTACACGAAATCACATATCGATGCCAATGCCATATCCCATATATGGTATTATATGGGATCACATATCAATACTAATGGCATGTCCCAGACATGGTATTACATGGGATCACACATAACCCTAATGTCATGACATTTGTATCCTAACTATTCCTAAGGTTCAACCGAGATTTCGAGGTATCAATTCTTCATCGAATCATCATCAAGTCATCATTAATCAAATCCATAGAGACAAATATACATTTCATGCAATATCAAAGCATTAAATACATAATAACATAATGTTGAATTATTTACACACGAACTTACCTCAGTACCAAAATATGGCTAACTATTCGATTTAGTCCAAAACCTTGTTCTTTCCTCAGTCAAGGTCTGTTCCTCGTTTTTCTTGCTCTATAATACCAAATTTAGCTTATTTAATACACACATTATTCAATTCAGGCCATAATTCATACTTGGAAAAATTACCTTTTTACCCTTTTTTTTACATATTTACAACTTAGTCCCTAGGCTCGTGAAATGAAATGTGTCCATTTTCTTTGTCACCTAAGCCTAGTCGAACCTAACACATGCTCATATCAACCTACATTTCTCCTTAAAACATACATCTTACTACTCATTTTACATCATTTACAAATAAGTCATTTTTATGCATTTCCATCAAAAATCACTTAGTAAAAGATGTTAAACACACATCAAACTTTCATAATCTACCATGAAATATCAAAATACATGCATGTCACACATGGGTAGATTTTTGAACATGAACCCTAGCTCAAATAAATGGTGGAAATAGCTAGATCGATTGATGACAACTTCAAAAAGAGAAAGAACATTAAAAAGGGGCTGGATGCACTTACTATTGAGCTTGAAAGGATGAACAAAACCATAGCTATGGCTTCTTAGAAATTTCGGCAATGGGGGAGGAAGATGGACACAATTTTTGACTTATTTTCCTTTTTTTATTCTTTTATTAATCAAATGACAAAAATGCCCGTAAGGCCCTTTATTTTAAAATTTTCCTATCCATGCCCATTTTTGTCCAAAAATATGGAAATTGGTCAAATTGCTATTTAAGAACCTCTAATTAATAATTCAAGGCTATCTCATACTTAAAGTGTGACAGCCCTAATTTGGCCCTAGTCGAAAAGTGGTTTCGGGATCACAAAACCGAGTCACAAAAATAATTAGATGTTATATTCTGTGTTTATTTCATGTGAAAGTGCATGTGTGAAAATTTCATGCTTTGATTTTTGCCATTTGTGAGTGAAATTATGAAATAGGACTTATGTGAAAATTTTTGAAAATGCTATAGGCTAATTTGTAGTGGCCAAATAACTTATAGTATGAAATAGGTGGATTTGCATGTCAAATTTCCCACCTTAAAGCATAGTGGCTGGCCATGATGGGCATGATAAGCATTTGTGCAATTTTTTTATTTGAAATTATGGCATAAGTATGGCACAAATACTATATATTATTTGGTGCCATAAAATGTTTAGTAATAAAATAACAAAAGGAAGTAAAGGACAAGGTCATCCTTGTTCTTCATAGCCGAAAATAGGAGAGCAAGAGAGGGGAAGCTCTTGAAAAAAATTCGGTCACTTGGGGAAGAAACATCCAAGGTAAATTCATGGTAGTTTGCTTCTATTTTGATGTTTATGAGTTCCTTTCTTGAATCTATCTTAACCCATGAAGTATATTTTGGTTTTTGGTTGTGTTGTGAGCATTTGTTCTTGATTGAAATGAAGGAAATGGTTGTTGTTTCATGTTCTTTTGATGAATAATGTTAGATAGGTGAAGTTGAGCTAAACAAATTAAGCATATATGTGCATTAGTACTAAGTAGGAAATCGGCTAATATGTTGGGTGTACTATGGCCGATTGTGGACTTGGATAAAATTTAGTAATGTATGTGCTTTAAATGTGTTATGAACTATTATAAGTTAAATTAAGTTGAAGCTTGGTAAAATTGAATAATTGTGGCTTAATTTCTTAATGGCAATTGGCTATTATGGTGAAATGCAAATGTTAATATTTAGTTGCTAGTGTTTATATGTGTGTTAGCTGAAATTGAACTTGAATAATGATTTGAGCACAATGTGTTGTATTGATATTATGCTTAAGTGAAATTATAGATATACATGATGAAATTGATTGGTGATATACATGTTTAAATAATATGTAAGCAAAGAATGTGTGAAAGAGTGAATTGTTAATAATCTGTTTGGGATAGCAGCAGTAAAGTGATTTTGGAAAATCACTATAAATTGTGGGAGTTGAGTTAGAAGCTGAATAAATTATTTAATTAAATATTAATGAGTCTAGTTTCTTACAAAAGAAACCGTGTAAGCAAAATAATTGTTGATAATGAGATATTTGAAGTGATGTGGGACAGGGTCAAAATGACTTCTAGATCCCCTATTCTGTTTTTATAAAATCATTATAAATTGTAAAAAAATGGTTATAAGATGAAGTTCATGTGGTTAGACTCCTTAATGAGTCTAGTTTCAAATCAAATAAACAAGAACATATTTTGAATTCTGTACAATGAGAAATTTGATTCGTAGTAAAGAGTGGTCAGATTAATTAAATAGTGAAACAAGGGAAATTTTATGAAAAATATGGTATTGATTGGCCAAGCTAAAAATTCTGAAAATTTTATGGATAAAAGATATATGAGTCTATTTTCAGGGAAAATTAATGGCACTTGATTTGGAGTTTCGTAGCTCCAGTTATAAATGATTTAGTGACTGTTGCTCAGGAAGATAGCTTGCAGTGAAATTATGATTATGTGGTAAACATTGACAAAAATTTGTTAATGAGTTGCTTATTGATTTCTTATAAGCTTACTATGATCAGTAAGTGTGAAAGTCGAATATATATGTATATATATATATATTATATTTTCAAAGTGATGCTTGAATAGTCGAATAATCACTAGTTTAAAATCTTTGAATTTAAGCTCAAGAGCATAGAGGGGCAAATTCGGATAAGGGAAAAGAGAGAGTAATCGAATAGCCGTTGTAATCGTTCGGCAACATTCGAGGTAAGTTCTTAAGTGTTTAAGCTTGATTTTTTTTATATGCCTAAGAGTTAAATTAATATGGCAAAGAGAATGTAATGATTTAAGGCTATAAGCCGATTATGGCTATTATGCTTAAGTTGAATTGGACTTGGAAATTTGATGCACTAAATGAGTGTTACAATGAATAAACTATGCCGTCTATGTGTTGGTAGAGATATCACGATTTGTGATTATTAAATATCTAAAGGAAACCATGATGTGTATAAAATTATTATTATTAGTCCTTTGTGGTAGCCGAATATGGCTTGGCACTAAAGTGATTAAATGTGAACTTCGATGAGGTAAACTATTACAAGTGTGGTGTTATATGACTACGGGCTAATACGATATATGGATTCGTTCCGTAAAGTAAATTATTCAGGTACGAACAACCTAATTAAGTACATGTGAATTAAATGAATTTGATGATTGATGTGAATCGAACATATAAAAAATGGTTTCATGTTTATGTTCAACTATGAGACCTTGTGTTAAATCGACAATCGATTTCGTTCAATACATTAAGTTGGTTAGGTATGTGATATGTACTTGTGCATGTTTAATCGATTGAAATTGAATCATGAATGTGAATTGAGAAGCATAGGTAAAAATGCCTATGTCATATATGAGAGTAAGGTTAAAACCATCGTAAATTATCGATAAGGATGGGCTATGTGCGGAACCATCTTATAATTGCCAATTTAAAAGGTTGTGTGCGAATCAGTGAGCAATATGTATAGATTAGATGAATTGTGACCTTTTGGTTCTACTTGAATCAAGTTGTGCGATAAATAATTTATGTATATGAATTATAGTCGAATGGTCATTATAGGTTAAGTTTGAATGGTGAAATGGATATGTGATATTTATGTATGACTTTTGAACCGAAATGTAAATGATGGTGTTCATATGGAGTTCATATCTGAATGTAGCAAATGACTACTAATGTGATATGTTGAATGAGATGTGTTAATATATGATTTAATATGCATGATATTTGATGAATATCCGGTTAAATCCACGCAGCTTCGTCTTTGGTCTTATATCCGGTTAAATCCCATGAGCCTAGTCTTTGGTATTATTATATTCGGGCCTTTGAGCCTAGCAGGCTATTATGCCGGTGAGACATTATTCGGGCCTTTGAGCCTAGCAGGCTATAATGCCGGTGAAATGATATCGGGCCTCGAGCCTAGCAGGAGAAATGCTGGTGAATGAATAAAAGTTTAAGGTTAAGGCACCTCGTATTAGATTGACAAATGAATACATTCAATACGTTAAGTGGGCCAAGTACGCACTATGTACTCATATGTGAGTTCGATTTGAATGGAATCACAAGTGTATAATGTGATACATATGTGAATAAATGCTATAACTATATCTATGACCATGATACATTAGGTCAAGGTGTAAAGTATTTGATTTAATTATGTTATATGAATTCAGATTAAGTGTGATAAGAATGCTGAATGTACATTATGTGTTTGTGTATATTTAGCCAGATGGCAATATACCTAGAATATGGTCTCTTGAGAAATTGAATAATCGAAGTATAATTGTGTTTATTTGTTTGCATTGCTTAAAAATTTCTAAGCTTATGAAAGCTTACTTCTGTTTTATAGATTGTTGGCTCCAGTTACTTGCTCGGGTTGGAGTTCGCCAGAGATATTATCACACTGTCGAGCTCACGCTATTGGTGTAAGTAAATCCTAATATTTTGAGTCTATGGCATGTATAGGGTTTTAATGTTGAGTATGTGATATTATAATTTAGCCAAAGGTATTGGCTTGTATTGATAAAGTGTTTTGGCCATGTGAATTGGCTTATGTTGGTTAGTGATGTTTTGGGCCTCGTAAGCCCATATATGGGATAGATTGCATGTTTAAATTGATTGAAATTTTTTGGCACGATTTTTGTGTGATTGACTGAGTTTAAGTCGGGTAACACCTCGAACCCTGTTCCGGCAAGGGTTACGGGCGAGGGGTGTTACATAAAGCTTCTAGAATCTCATATTTTTCAACTTTTGCAATTTAGTCCTAAAAGTTGAATTGGACACTTATTCACAAAATTTCTTCATGAAACTTTCACACAATCATGCAAACATGCCATGGACCTCAAAACAATCATAAAACAAATATTTCTACTTCAAAATTTATGGTCTCAAAACCACTATTCTAACTAGGCCCAAAATCGGGATGTTACATGCTCTCTTTCGACTTTAGTCAAATCCTCATTGAGCTCACCGAAATTTCTTCTTAACAAAGCCATTTCTATCTGGCCTCCAAAAATTGTCTTCGGAACCAGCCCCAAAAGTTTGTTGCATATTGCTTTCCAATCGTCTGCGTGAATAGTCTCAGTCACTACGAACCCATCCACTGGTAACTTGATTTGTTACTACACGTTCTAGAATCTCATACGTGGACCTTTCTACCAACGCACTTGATTTGTTACAAGGGCCACGTGTGAAGAACTGACTTCTCTCAAGTAGAGTTCGATCAATGGTGATGGAGGAGCAGGTAGATTACGAATGTTGTTTTGCAAAATTTGATCTTCCGCCTATTCAAGGAAAAAATATACAAAATATTAAATTCAAGTATAACAAAAAAATATAAAAATTAGAGTACATTAAAATATAATAATAAATATTCTTACCATTTGCAATTGATCGATGAAAATGTGGTTTTTATCATGACATATTAGAGAATTTGCCATTGATAATTTTGAAAAAAACTGAATAATTTGTGTTAGAAAAAATAATTCAAGAAAATGTTAAGATAATTTAAATAAAATAAAATAAAATTAAGTGAAAAAAAATTGAGTAAATTTAAGTGGGTATTGAGAGAAATTTGAGAGAGGGTTAAGATTAAAATGGAAAAAAAAATGAAATGAGGAATGATGGTTTACAGGAAAATAAAATTTGAACGTTTGGGAGTGTCTAGCGACTAATTAAATAGTCATTGGAAAAGTAATGATTATTTTGACTGTCGGAGGAAAAGCACTCCCAACCAAAAGCGTTTTAAAAAAAAATGGTTTATTACCATAATTTTTGCTAAATGGACCTATTCAGGAATTTTTTTTCCTAACATTTATTGGTAAATTATTCCAACTGATTTGTATCAAACATAAAATAAGCAATAAAATGAAACAAAATTCCAATCAAGTTTAGTTGGATTTTTGGACCCTAGGTACTTGCAAAATCATTGCTATTGTGGTTATTTTTATTCTTTTGCTGTTCAATACAGACATTGTTAATAAAGTTTGGGCCAAAATACTAGAAAAAGCCCTTAGACTTTTTAAAATTTCATAAATCTATGCCATCAGCAGCACCACTGCTGCCACCGTCGTTGCCACCGCTGAAATACTGCTTGACAGCCAGTCTCATATCCTCAAAAGGTTCACACCACTCAAAGAATTGCACCAACTTCTCCAGCTCCCTATCCTCACCGTCCTCCACAAACGGTGGTATGGGGATAGCATTCTCCGGCTGCAAAGTGTAAGCATTTGGGTTATCATCAACTATCACAACTTTGCCCAAATCCCTCCCCATTTCCGACAAGTCTTTAACCATCTTCTCTTCCATTTCCTTGCAGGAATCCCGATAAAGCCGATACGATATTAGCCCCTTAGGGTCAATCCTATCCAAAACCTGGGAAGCATATTGCTCAAGTCCGGCCGTGAACACCACCACCTCGTGTTTCTTGCTGATTTCTTCCAAGAAAGAATCGACACCAGGACGCTTCAACACGTAAAATTTCATGATTTGACCATCGATGCTCGGCCTTACTACGAAATCATACATTTTGGGAGGTGGGTCGGGGCTTGAATGCACCAGGGTCTCGTCTAGATCAAGTACGATGGTTTTTTTGGTCTCCGAAATCGGCGGCGGAAGCAAGCAACGGTCGAACACTAGAGTTCGAGGAACAATTGAATTGCTTTCGAGTTGATCTTGTTTGAGGATTTTGAACCCCTTGTAGCGGCGTTTGGTGGTAGAAGGAGTTGCTATGCGGGCTAACTTGGAGAACAGCCTGACAAGGCGGCGATGGCATATCTTAATGGACTTGTTGAGGGAGGCAATAACGGTCACAGAAGCATTCTTCTTCGTCGGAGAAGTCTTTCTCCTGTGGCGCTTGATGGATCGTGGCGGAGTTCTCTTGATAATCTTGGAAACCATTTTTTCAGTGTTCTGTATTATTGTTATCAGCCAGACAACAAAAAGGGAAAAAAAAGATTATATAAAGGAAAAAGTTGGTAGATTTTGGAAACACAACCCGAAGGTTTCCTTTAACGGGGATTTTGGAGAAGGGCGAGGCTCGGTCTGTAGTCCGTTATGTTTTCAAATTTGGCTCGGAGTAACGGTCACGAAGTTAGGTTCGGAGTAGAGCTGTGGTAAATTACTATTGAGCCACAGACTAAATTAATTTTTTCTTACGTCGATCATTACTTACTTTTCTGGGATAAAAAAGTTCAAGTATTCAAAAGTCGGACTATATAAGATATTGGATTTTGATAAAAATATGAGTAAGTCGCAAGTATGATTTATCTCACGAAAAATTATAAAATAAATATTTAATTATTAATTTTTTTATCATTTCATTATAAAAAATTATAAAATGACCACTTAACTATTAATTTTATCTTTTTTAATTATTAACGAATTAATGTATAAATAAAAACACTAAAAAATCTAAAATAGTTGGATGAGAAAAAAATATTAAATAGTTGATTGATCATTTTATAATTTTTTATAAGATGACTAAAAAAAATTAATAACTAAGTGACATTTTTATAACTTTTCATAATTGAGCGATTAGAAAAAAAAACTATAATTTAATGACTGCTAATATAATTTATCCAAAAATGATAGACCTAAAAATTAAATTTAAACAAAAAAAATTAAAGGTAAAGCCCTCAAACTATAGCATGTTTAAATAAACCATCT
Source organism: Gossypium anomalum (assembly GCA_025698475.1). Lineage (NCBI taxonomy): Eukaryota > Viridiplantae > Streptophyta > Magnoliopsida > Malvales > Malvaceae > Gossypium > Gossypium anomalum. The sequence goes on from CM046961.1 coordinate 75,404,273, forward strand.
ATTTTTATAGTTAAATAAACTCTAATCTATGATTTAAATTCATTAAAACCCTTAATTTGAAATGAAGTAAATTTTTTAAGTTTTTAATATTCTATGCTTATATAGAGGATGGTATGACAATATTTTATTTTGGAAAATTATTTAATATATTACTGTAAGTGGAGTGTTTAGATTTCACAAATAAATTAAGAGTTTGACAAATATACTATAAAATATAATAAAAAATAAATTATATAAATAAATATAAAACTTTTCAAATATTTTCCTTTTTATCTTTTTCTTTTTCTTTTACTTTCATACATGTCATATTTTATTGGTTATAGATATTTAATCTAAATATTTTAAACTCTTAAAAGCACGATATTATAACTTTTCAGACATGAGAAATTAATTAAATACAATAATTTAAACAGAGAACAATGCCTCTGATCTTAGTCTTAATCTAGGAGATTAAAAAGTATATTCAATTTGTGTTGCTTCTCCTGTCTCTACTCCTCAAAAACTTGCACATCAATGAAGGATTTAATCTAAATATTTTATCTTAAAAAATAATCCTATTTTATAGAGTTTTACTCAATGAATGATTTATTCAACAGTTAATTTAATACTCTATTTTACCCTTACATAAGTAATTTCAGCCCCAATAAATAACTTTAACTTGTTACAACCATTCACTCAAAATACCTCACTTACAATGATATTTAAACTCTCAAATAAAATACAAGTGAAAATTAACAACAAAGATACAAACAAACTCAGCACAAGCACTCTCTAAAAGATTTTTCCCAACATGCGAATAAATTGGCTATTTATTGGCAAAATGAGACAGCTTCTCTAAGCAGAATTTGTGAAGAAAAAATCATCAATTTAGTGCATAATAATCTTAGATAAAAATCTTCAATATTTATTTTAAAATAAAATCTTATTAATTAATTAAAATCAACAATTTATTCTCCAAGATAAAGGCTTAAAGGATACCTTATTAGATAACACATGTAGATTTCTAAACTTTTCAATAGCTAAATTTGATCACCGTTGTTTAGGGTGAGATAAAAAAATGTTTTAAAGATCATTTGCTAATAGAGAAAATATTCATGGAGGTGAAAGTCTAAAATGCCAAGACGTAACTCCACTTGAATTATCTTGGAGTAATACCTGGACTATTATCCAAAAGTTTGTTTGGACATCTGTTCAAACATTAAAATGAACAAACATTTCAAAAAATTGTTTGATGGGAAATCTAAAGTCCCAACATTATTGAATATTGGTGTGGTGCTGAAATGATATCAAAGCTTAGATTAGTTGAGATGTTAATCTCGTCATTTGTTGAGGATCGATCAGATTAAGCAACAAGTAAAAAAATAGTGGAATAAATTAAAAAATTAAACACACAAATTTAACATGAAAAAACCCCTCCAAAGAGAATAAAAAACCATAGGCAAAGATAATTTTACTATAATGGCAAAAGATGGAGATAAAAACTAACCCTGAAAACCCGAAAATAAAGAACCCTCAAAACGTAAACACAAAGTTCTCTAAATGTGTTATGAGTTCTAATCTCTAATGGGTGTATTTTCTAATGTTGTAAAAGAGCCTATTTATAGGCTAAATTCATAGGTCAAATAATAATAAAATAATCTAAACTAATCAGAGTTTGATTGAAACAAATAAACAGAGTTTAACTGAAAGATTATTTCTCAAATTTGACTAAAATAGGAGTCATACTCAACAAATCTCCACCTTGACTCATATTTCCACAATGCCATCTTTGCCAAAGCCCGCCACGGGCCTATCTTGAACTATGCAGAAATTAATTGAGTCGAATCTATGCTTAGAAACTGGAAGATTTCTAGCCTTCGACTTGTGCACTGCCAAATTAAAACTAACCCGAGTCTGATTTTCACGAACACAGTGCCCTAACTTTTCAAAATATGCATCCAAAAGAGAACCTCTCTTCAACAAAACGGTCATACCTTTTTCCCTCCTATGACCAAGTTGCCTCCACTCCAAACGAGTTGACTTCGACTCCATAACGGACGAGGGACGTCCAATTTCACCAGTCACTGTAGAACCTTCTAGAATATAAAGACTGCTGGTTCTTTTACCTTTTAACAAAATGAGAGCTCCACGAGATACTTTAATGCCGTTCGACTCGATGTTGATTCTGCATCCTTTCAAGTCTAAAATACTCAAGGAGATGAGATTCTTTTGTAAATCAGGTACATACCTGACATCTGAGAGTGTTCTAATCGTCCCATCGTGTATCCTAATTTTAATAGTACCAATACTAATTACCTTACTAGATGAATCGTTTCCCATGCGTACAACTCCACCTTCAACCGAACTGTATGTGGAGAACCATTTTCTATTGGGACACATGTGGAAAGAACATCCCGAATCTAAGATCCATTCGGACATGAGCTTGGAGTTATCGCTCGTTGACACTAACAAGAAATCGTCACCGCTTTCATCGGCCAAATTAGCATCAGCTACATCTTCCTCGTTACTCTTAGCAGCTCTTTTATTTCGCAGTTTATAACAATTTGCTTTGACGTGACCTAACTTTTTACAATAGCGATACCTTTTGTCTCGTTTCTTTGATGCTACCAAAACGTAAGCTTGCCTATCTGCCTTGCTATCTAAACCAAACTCATTTTTGAGTTTGTCTCTACTCAACAAATGACCATTCACATCTTTGAACGAGAGTTTGTCTTTGCCATAAATCAGGGTCTCCCTGAAAGACTTGCATGAAGGGGGTAAAGAGCATAATAATAGCATATCCTGATTTTCATCGTCAATATGAACCTCAACATTCTTTAAATCATTTAAAAGCGTAACGAATTGACTGATGTGATTTCTAAGAAGCTCACCTTCGTTCATGCGAAACGTAAATAGATGTTGTTTCAACACTAAACGGTTAGCTAGAGATTTAGTCGCATAAAGAGTTTCTAACTTTTTCCACAAGGGGAATGAGGTCTTCTCCATCAATACTTCTTGCAATACTGAATTCGTGAGGCACAAACTGGATTGCAGATAAGGCCTTTTCATCAAGCTCTTCCCATTCTGTTTGATTTATATTCTCAGGTTTTTTCCCGGTAATAACTTTTTTCAAGCCGATTTGAACTAGAATTGCCATCATCCAAACTTGCCACAGATTGAAATTTGTCTCACCTTCAAACTTCTCAATTTCAAACCTTGTTGCTGCCATCTCTGAATGGGTTGATCTATGAAAATTGAACTAGCTCTGATACCACTTGTTGGGAATCAACTCGATTAAGCAACAAGTAAAAAAATAACCGAATAAATTGAGAAATTAAATACACAAATTTAACGTGGAAAAATAATGAAGAGTACAAAAGATTGAGATAAAAACTAAACCCCGAAAACTCGAAAACAAAGAACCCTCAAAACGTAAACACAAAATTCTCTAAATGTGTTATGAATTCTAATCTCTAATGGGTGTATTTTCTAATGTTGTAAAAGAGTCTATTTATAGGCTAAATTCACATGTCAAATAATAATAAAATAATCTAAACTAATCAGAGTTTGATTGAAAAAAATAAACAGAGTTTAACTGAAAGATTATTTCTCAAATTTGACTAAAATAGGAGTCATACTCAACATCATTTATACTAACAAGCATAAGAATGTTATGTGTGGTGTTTTTAGTAGAGTTATTTAATGGAACATGTCATTTTGAAATTTGACTAGGTTAGGTACTACACATTGTGTTTTAATATAGTCAAGACGTTGCTAACGATCAAGAAAAATAGAAACAAATTTAGTCACATGGTCATTTCACTAAAATATCATGACTGAATTTTCTACTGTTAGAAGGTGTGTGACCCAAATTTTTGTTAAAATAAAATATAAGTGGCAAGATAGAGTATCTACGACCGACTGCATGAAGGCGAAGGTCGCAGCTCATCGTAGATCCCCAATAAGCCAAATACATGCTATACAAGTAAAATCCGTAAAGAGGTTTGCTCCATCTATTTGATGTTGATTAGAATAAGGTGTTTTAATCTTACTGTATTACTTCTATTTAACTTTGATTAGAATAAGTTTTTTAAACCTATAAATAGACGTAATCGTCTCTCCTCTTGTATCATTCAAATTTTGACATAGTAAATTTTCTTCTCCTCTACCTGTGGCTTTTCCCCTCGAAAGGGTTTCCACGTAAAATTCTGTGTGTTCTTTTCTCTCTTTCTTTGTGATTCATTGTCATTATCGACGTTCAATTTTCACACCTACTATATACTATTATGAAAGCTACTCATTTCAAGCTTTAGTCTAATAACTTTATCATATGTGTTACCCTCAAAATGTATTCATGATCCCTTTAGGTTAAATTTGTTGATCTAATTTGATCCATATTATCTCATGGTCACCATTGTATCTTCCGTAATGAAAATGATAATTACTCAGATTAGTAATGATAAAATCATTTGTTTTAGACAAATGACCTCTAAGTTCAATTTTCATAATCAATATAGTTCCAATGAGAGAATATAATTTACTCTTTATTCAAGCTATGGATTCCATTATTGTAAGCGAAATATAATAAGAGTATTTACATATTATTATTTATTATCATAAAATATTAGCTCAAATTAAAAGCGATCAAATTTGGTTAAGATTTATTGGGTTTCAGTTATTAAATAAAGTATGGACTAAATAAGTGTAGATACTCTAGTAACTAATTTCTAATTGATGATGGGCTAACAAAATTAGGATTAATGTGCAAAAGTTATATATTAGGGTTATGGTCCCCAAATTACACATAGGTAACTTTTCTAATATCTTATCTTTAGAAAAGAGAGAGTCACATTCTCAAAATTACTTGTATGCTAATTTGGAATATCAAAACCATAAGATCAGAAGATTTAAAAAAATCCATGGATTCAGGTACGCTTTCGCGTTTAGATTTATTCTTGATGGTTTGACATGACAAATCCTGATTTATGGTTTGTTAAGTTTTATATCAGATATTATTTTATTGTTTTTACATGACCCAAGTTATTTATGCAACATACCAACTTATGACCTACCGGAAAATATGGATATCACATATATAATAAGAGTAGTTACATATTATTATTTACTATCATAAAATATTAGCTCAAATTAAAAGCGATCAAATTTGGTTAAGATTTATTGGGTTTCAGTTATTAAATAAAGTATGGACTAAATAAGTGTAGATACTCTAGTAACTAATTTCTAATTGATGATGGGCTAACAAAATTAGGATTAATGCGCAAAAGTTATATATTAGGGTTATGGTCCCCAAATTACACATAGGTAACTTTTCTAATATCTCATCTTTAGAAAAGAGAGAGTCACATTCTTAAAATTACTTGTATGCTAATTTGGAATATCAAAACCATAAGATCAGAAAATTTCAAAAAATCCATGGATTCAGGTACGCTTCCGCGTTTAGATTTATTCTTGATGGTTTGACATGACAAATCCTGATTTATGGTTTGTTAAGTTTTATATCAGATATTATTTTATTGTTCTTACATGACCCACTACCATGAGAGATCATGTTTGTAATACATCAAAGTGCATGGGTTATACACACATGGTTTGTCATTTATTTAGGATTTAGGTAAGTTATACCATGAACATCACAAATAAATAAATCATAAACGAATTTAGGATAAATTCAGTTTGGGTCTTTTCCAATGTATTAACAATTTAGACAATCATATCAATGTCTCTATTTTTGGGAGTCATTCCTTCAATAGTCAAGATAAGTTTTCCCCAATTGGACTTATAAATGACATAAGTGTCTCCTATTATTTGAATCATTTGCTCAATCTAATTTTGTGGACTATGGACAATTTAAATTACTTACTAATATAAGTTATCTTCTCAAATTATAATCTAATCATATAATGCAACTCAATATTACTTAAATATTAGGTAATCAATAAGTAAAGATTTAGTTATACATTTTGCTTAATGTGTAAAAGAATCCTGATAAGGATTTGATGACGTGAGAAACCTATATAAAATTGTGAATACTATCCTCCAACAACATGCTGTGCTTTTTGTGCTAATATTCAATTTCAACTCATTAAAATTAATACTCCTTTTAAACCTCACATTAATCTGCAATCTCAATTTGAATAAAACATCAACTTCGATGTAACAAATTTGTTTGTGGTAATAAATAATGACAACAAAATAGTTATTCTTGTAAAATATTATATTAAAATAAATTATTAATTAAATTCCAAATATAATAAAATTATATGGATTTCTAAAAACACTTCATTTAATAATACACCTATTATATCGATTAAAAAAATAAGAGAAAATAAACTATTGCAGTCTTATAAATTTAGGGTAGGTTTAGATGGGTGGTGAAGTGTAGTGTAGTGCATTCAATTTTTTTTTCTCACACTATAATATTTATTTAATTTTACTATTACCATTATTTTTACACTAATTACTGATAAATGCATCGTTTATCCAAAATCATCCTTAAATGTCTATATATACAAATGATTGAAAAATAAAAAATAACCTTGAAACAATAATATTATAAATATAAATTCCAATTAATTTCTAAGATAAAAATCACAAAATAATTTTAAAATATTAAAAAAAATAATATCATAACTTAGTAGCAGATTTTTTATTGCAAAACATTCATCGAACTTCTTTTGTCATAAGAGTATTACATGTCTTTTTTTTTTTTATTTGGGAGGGGAGGAGGGTTCAAATGAGGGAGGAGATGGTTATTTTTTATAGTGTTTGTGTTAAGTTTTATTTTCTTTTTCAATTTATTTTAGATATTAGGAAAATTTGATTAATTTAAAGATTTTTTAAAAAATAAATGAAATAGGCTAGTTTCTGGGATATTAGAGAAATAGGCCTATTTTGAAGAGAGAGAGAAAACTTGTGTTGCTGGACGCGTTTTTCTATTGAAGTGGCTGAAAGCACACCCAATAATATGTGCTTTCCTGCCAAATCAGTTGAAAACGTGTCTTGTTGGATGCGTTTTCAAGCAATGGTAAAGTTTCCCAACGGTCAAAAATTCCAACAGGCAAATTATTTCCAAGGACTAAAAACGACTAATTTATTTGCTATATAAACCCAAGCTTTTTATCCCTTTTGTTTTCAAATCTCATTCTCCTAAGTCTCAAATCTCTAAAGTTTTTAGTTTTCAATTTTTAAAAAATAATTTCTCTAAAATTATTGTTTTTTTAAATTTTATATTTCATAATTTATTTGTTTTTAATTGATTTTTATAATGGCAATTCCACTAATTCGTTTCGATGACAAACACATTTCCGGTGTCCAATTGCAAATGGTAAGAAAATATTTTTAAAATTTTAAAATTTTAAAATTTAATTAAGTTCATTATTAAGTTGTTAACATTATGAAATTTATAAATTTTTCTATGTTTATATAATCATGTCGAAGATCGGATTTTAGAGTCATACATCCACAATTTATCTGTGAGGGCATTGCGTGTAATTGAAGAAGACTTGCTAGAGGCGGGATTCTTGCATGTGTCTCATATGCTCGGGGGTGCAAATTGGATCCCACACTTATCAGCACATTGGTGGAAAGATGGAGACTTGAGACACACACATTTCATCTTTCATTCAGTGAGTGTACAATCACACTCGAGAACGTGTTACAACTCGATTTACTAGTGGATGTGCTAGTTTGTAACAACCTATTTTTCAATGTTGTCGAAAATAGTAATTTCAGAATCACAATTCTGACAAGTGAGTACGTAAATGTTATTATTTAATATTTACGAGTCAAGTATTATGATATAGTGAATTTTTATTTGATAATTTTATTTAATTGGATAATTAGTTAAGTACAAGTGGGTTGTCCCTTAAGTCAAGTGGTTTTGGAAAATAAGGTATCGAGAGCTTGTTTCTATAAACCGAGTCCGTAAATATTTTTATTAAATATTTATGGAGATATTATAAAAGTGTATTGAAATTTGGTCTGGAAATTTTAATGATTTAATAGTTAATTAAGAAAAAAAGACTAAATCGTAAAAACTGTAAAAATTAATTACAATGAAATTTTAATTATTAGAAGGACCGATTGGATAGCTATACCATTATTAAATGGTCAAACGGTGGTGATAGCTAATTATTGCCCACCAAAAGTTGTTAAGTAAAGTTATTAAGTGTTAACTTGGATTACTAATAATAATTATATATTAAACATAATATAAATAATAAAATGAAAAGAAAAATAAGGTTTTCTTCATTCTATAGTTTTCTTCACCGAACATAAAGGGGAGAAAAAGAGTTTCAGGTTTGTTTACATTCGGCCATTGCATACATGGTATGAAATATTAAGCTCATTTTCTTGTAATTTTTATATTTTTGAGATTATTACAATTAGGTCCAACTAACTCGTATCTCTGATTTTAAAACTGTTAAAGATTTTAAAACTTTCCATTGATGAATCTTAGATATTTTTGATAAAAATTGGTAGATTTGGAAGCTATGAAATGTTTAAGGACTATTTTATTAAGTAAATTTTGTTTATTTTGCATTTAGGGCCTAAGTTATGAATATGTCAAAAATACATTAAATTTCTAAAATTTTGGATTTTTGAGGGCTGTAGAAGGACATAATTGAAATTGGAATGAAAAATGAAGCTCAATTGTGAAAAATATGTTTATTTCGATTTTAGGGACTAAATTTAATAAAATGTAAAAGTTTAAGGAAATTGTGTAAAATAAAATTAAAAGATTATAAGCAAAACTTTGAGTAGTATTATGAGATTGATATTGATATTTTGAATCTTAAATATTATTTAGATCAAGTTGTTGACTTAGGCAAAAAAGGAAAAACTGCTAAATAGTCCATTGTATCTAAAGCATTACCGTTTTGTTAGGTAAGTTCATACAGTATAAATAAGTTTAATTTGTTGTTGAATTATATTGGAATGTATATTAGTGTTTTACTAATGGTTTGAATTGTATATGAATTGTTACATAAACTAAGGATTGGATTTAATTAAAATGGATTGATACAAAATGAAAATGTTAAGGTTAAGTCCCGATGAACTTAGTAAAAGTATCGTACACAAGGTTACGGGTTGATGCCCAAGGTTACATAGTCGTTATGGGACAGTGGACGTTGGCGATTGAAGCGGTATTTGTGATGCACTACTAGGAAAGGTGTTGGAAAAGTTTTTTGGTAGCTGGATAGAGATGGAATGGTTAGAAGAAAATTTCAATTATCTCGACAACTCTACGAGTGCCCTTGAAAGACAACAATACGCCCATCCTAAAGTTAATTGAGGGTATTCAAATGCCCCGTAAATCTTGAAATCTGATACATCTAAGGTGGCTACTACAGCTTGTCGACTTGAAAGAAGTGGGACGACTCAGTTGAGTATCAACTGTGTTGGCCACACTGTACCGAGAGATGTGCTGGGCAATGCAACCACAAAAGATTAAAATCAATGGTTGCGTACTCCTTCTACAGTAACGGGCATGGTACCACTACCATTTTTACGCCCTAAGTCAACGCCCTTATTGATTCCCACTTGTAACAAGGTAAATTTTATTTGATAATATAGTTATCATAATGTTTATTCATTATTGTAATTTTGAAATAAAATATTATTTGAGTATGTGGAACAATTGGGCGAGTCATATTGGTATAGCGAATGAGCTCGAAGATATCCGACTACTGTTTGATCAACGATCGAAAGTGGAGGTTAGTTTTTGAAATTTTCAATTATATAAATATTTACATAAAGATTTAAATTTTAATTTTAGGTAGATAATGAAATTTATAATTTCGTACTATAGTTTGAATGGATGCAATACATAGATATGAAAATTCAAGAATGCATCTCGACCAAATTTTTGACCAATCGCAATATCTGGCACGTTAAGGTGCCATTGATAGTTTTTGTGACGGTGAAGATGCACAAATTCGACCGAGTGATGTGTTAGTTTGAGTTTAGGCAAACTATGCCACTATCACCCTTGGACCTTGAAGAATTGCACAAGGTTAACTTATGGGGGAGGACTGACGAAGATTAGGCAAAATTTCATGAGAAATATATCAACATTTGAGGGAATAGGTATGGTTTCATACCTATGCACAACCCTATTCTCGAATTGGAATTGGTGACTTTTCTAGACTACTTGAGATGTTTAGACATCACATCAAGCCATATCTACTATCGAAGGAGGAAAGGACTAGGCAATGTCATTGTAGGAGGCTAAGACAACCCATATGAACCCTAGGTCGGGAGTACATGCCACCTCAACAGAGTCATCATCAGCTCCAACCCAACATTAGGCACTGATGGCTGCTCTACCTTTCGAATAGTATGGTTTATATTATTCTGGTGATTTCACTAACCCTGTTATTTTTAAACAAACACCATACTATGCCCCGCCGTACCCTACATTAGCACCTTCTGTAGGTATATTTTTTTGCACCGCTTCCTTCCCTAGCACAATATTACATGAAAATGCCTACAACACCGGCATATCCACCATCGTTGACAATTCCAATATTTCGGCCACAAACTTGGTTATGCGACACCATACATCCACTAATGGTGTCGTAAACACCCCTAGCGTCATTGTTCTACTGAGGTTGCTTATCTTAGCAACCACCTTTTATTAGAACGGATGATATACGATGACAACCTAGGATGACATCGCACTTAACCACGGAGGAACTAGATGAAGATAAAGATGGAGCTCGAGTTGAGGATGAAGAAGAAGAAGATAATGACCCAAAACCTAATTACGAAGAAATCCAACTCGCAACCGACAACCACTGGGTTGTGACACATATTCGACCGGATGACGTCGATGATATTTTTAAATAGTTTAGTCATGTAAATCATCCTTTAGTTTGTTAACTTTTAACATGTATTGTATTAATTTTTTCCCATACATAATGTATTTCATATCAATAATTTTGATTTGCCATAATTTGATATGTCAAATTAGGTTTCCCCATAATACTTAAGGAGCTTCTTTTCAATAAAATTAGTTTCTTTTCCATATTTTACTGTAGTTTTTAGATTTCCTAGTCAATAAGTGTTTAATGTTTTTACTTATTTTGAGACCAAAATTGGCCAAATGCGTCATTTGGACCCTAACGATTGATTGGGTGTTGTAGGAACTCAATGGTGGCTCGATTTTGAGCAAAAACATCACCAAGGAGTGATATCAAAGACTGGGTATCACGATACCCTCAACATTCCTAAAATGAAGAGAAGAATGAAGACCACCTATAGTAGTATCGAGATATCCTCTTTGGGTATCGCGATACCTAGCCTTCAAAGAAACTTCCCATATGGGTATCACAGTATCACTATTGTGAGGGGGAAAAATTGACATCAGGGTTGTCCTTGTCCAACCAAAGCATCAATAGAAAAGATACGTTGAAGGAAATTTTGGTTGAGAAAAAGGGTCAAAATAGCGGCTAAAAAGAGAAAAAAATTGGCTGAAGAGTAAAGGAGGCATTAGATACAATTTTAGTTCATCTTCTTAGTTTTCTCTCATTTTTGGGGTTTTAGTTCTTCTTTGTAACTTAGTATTTTAATTTTTCGTAATTTTTTGCAATTTCTTTGCATTCATAGTGTTAGTTAAGTTAGTTAACACCGTAGCTTAGGTTTATTTACATGTTTGGTACCTTAAACTTGGTTGTAATCACATTTTAATCTCTAGTTTAGTTCTATTTTAGTTTGCTTTCTTTTCATGTGTCAAAAATCTTAAATTTATTATTCTTGTTTATTTATTTTGTTTCTAGTTGTTTGCCTTTACATTTTTCTAAGTAAAAATCAAAGCTTTTATCTTTTTATTGAGTTTTATGTTAATGGCTTTTATGGTTGCTTCCTTGATGTTTTGTTAGCTTAAGTATGGTAATGAGTAACTAAACCCTATAAGGGTTGGTTGATGGAGATGTGGGTAACCTAATTTTTGGGCCAAAGACTAAATTGCAATAAATTAGACTAAATTGAATAAACCTAAAAACTTAGGATTGACGCCCCTAAGAGAAAATCAAGATAAGTGACATCGAGAGGTAATCTTATTAGGCATCAATTCATTAGTCTTGGGTTAGTCAGGTGATATCAAGAGATAAATTAGAGTAATTTGTCTAATTTGGTAAAACTGAGATCGAGTGGTAAAATGAGAGGTAATCTTATTGGGCATCAATTCATTAGTCTTGGGTTAGTCAGGTGATATCGAGAGATAAATTAGAGTAATTTGTCTAATTTGGTAAAACTGAGATCGAATGGTAAAATGGAGCTTGGAAACACAAAAATATATAGACTTTTTCATGCCCTTTTTAACTCAGATTCATGCAGTTTCGTAGTAATTCTTGTCGAAAAATATAATATAATTATAAAATAATTAAATTGTACTCAAATTATCAAAATATTTAATTTTAATTAATTTTATAATAAATTTTCATAAATTTTGATTTATTTTCGATAGATTTGCACAAAGGGTGAAAATTGGCTTGGTAGACATTGCCAGAAGCACAAAACCGTGAACCGATTTCTTAAGCATCGAGGCAAATTAATTTTTCGGCCTAAGATGGTCCAAATGATGAATATTAATAAATAATATAATTAATTTTAATTATATCCAATTTATTTTGGGTAAGAAAATTATTATTAATTATATTATGAGAGGAGGCCCAGTTGTGCTAAACCGAAAGACTGATCCCATCGAGTAAATGGGCTGCCCAAAACCGTCCAATGTGCTGGAACAATTAGCTCAAACTAGCTGATTATTTGACTTGCAAATCAACCCTTGAAGTTTCCTTGAAATTGTATTCAAACCCCACCACTTTCTGTGCTTTTATGACTGCTGATTTTTTTACTATTTTTAGCAGCCAATCCCACCTATAAATACCTCATTCACCTATTCATTTCAACATACCTCTCATTCCTCACGACTCTCTCTCATTCACTCACCTTCTCTTCTTATTTCCCATTTTTCTTTCTTATCCCTTCATTGTCGATTTATCTCTTGGAAAAGAGCCCTTCAAGAACCTTGGGTAGCAGCATTCAAGTGCTTGCAGAAGCCTCAGTTCAACAAGAATGAGTGGAGAAGGAGGAGTGGAGCAGGCTAGTCAGGGTTCGGAGAAACACCGAATTTGATTCTAGTTTTCTATCATTTAAATTTTATTGTTGTTGTTATGAACATGTCTATGAATATTTGTTATGTTGTTATTCTTAATTTAATTATCATGACTTAAATTTAATTCGTGTTAGGTTGATTGCATTTCGTCCACTTAAGTTATTAAAATTATGTTTATGTTGTTATAGGTCTTGGTAAATTGTTTGATTAAGTAAAACCGTGATTATGTTATTCTTGCATTACATTTATAAGGTGACTAATGAGTTGAGTATTAATCGTATTGAAATTGTAATTAATTGACACAATACTTAATCAGTGTATGTTTAATCTTTTAAGGTAGCTAAGGGTTAAATTAGCGGTGGTATTAAACGGTACATTAGCCTTGCATAACTTGCAAGATTATTGGGATTAAACTGTTTCAATGTAGGTATATATTGTTACTTTACTAAATCTTTTACTTGCTTATTAAAATTCATTAATTGTTTGAACTGACATGGTAATATGTTTAAGAGATTAGTTAATTTTGTAAGTCTTGTAACATCCCGAAATAGGGCCTAAACGGAATAGTGGTTGTGAAACCACAAATCTGAGGTAGAAAATTTTATTTTATTATCATTTTAAGGTCTATGGCATGATTGTGGGAAAATTTCATTTAGAAATTTTATCGATAGAGGGTCCAATTTGATATTTAGGACTAAATTGCAAAAGTTGTAAAATGTGTGTTCTAGTTCACAAAGGTACTAAGTACTTGTGAGTAATGGGTTTTTAAATTGGAGGTCCTTGGATAGTAATTAGACCATTATACTAGTTTGGACAAAAATACCTAAAGGAAGATAAAACACCATAGTTTTTAATTAAGGGCATTTTGGTCATTTAGTTATTAAAATGAATTAAAAACAAAATTAAAAGCCAATTTTTGTCCATCTTCAACCCCTTGGATGAATTTCACATGAGGAAGACATAGCTAGGGTTTTTCAAGCTTCCAAGCTCGATTGTAAGTCTGTTTTAGCCCCGTTTTTAATGTTCTTTACGTTTTTGGAGTCTCGGTAACTTGATTAAGCTTATTCTAGCAATAATTTAACCTAGGGTTTATATTTGGAAAAATACCCATAGGTGAAATGTGTTTATTTTGATGTTTTATGGTCGAATATAAAGCTTGAAATTGTGTTAAACAACTTTTGCTAAGCGATTTTACGTGAAAACGAGTAAAACGACATAATCGGTAAAAATACCTAATGTTCATAAGTACATGTTAGAGTGAGAATTTGATGTTACCATAGAAGGGAAAAATGATCAGCATGTCATAAAACATAAGAAAATAGGATGAAATTTAATTTTCGAGCCTTGGGGCAAAAGTGTAAGTATGTAAAAGTTTAAGGGCAAACATATAATTCTGCCAAAGTTTGAGTCAAGAACTATTTTAATAAATTTGAGTATTAAATAAGCTAAATTTTTATTATAGATCAAGAAGAACGAAATCCGGAGTTAGACCGGGGAAAGAAAAAGATAATGGACTAAATTGATATAGTTGATCGTATTTTGTTTCGAGGTAAGTTTGCGGTAAATAAATGCAATATTCTATTATTTTATGTTAATGTTGTTAATTTCCAGCATGTGTATATTTATTTTATGAAATTATTCAAAGAAGACTCAAGCATGAATTAACAGAGAAGTAATTTCAGAAAGTCCTGGTTGAACCTTAGGAATGTGTAGGATACAAATGTCATGACATTAGGGTTTAAGGATGCCATGTAAGACCATGCCAAGGCATGGAAATTGGTAAGGTTTCTAAGGCAAGGAAATCATGTAAGACCATGTCAAGACATGGCATTGATAAGTTACTATAAGGCAAAGGTCCCATGTAAGACCATGCCAAGGCATGGCATTGGTGAGTTCATAAGGCAAGGATACCATGTAAGACCATGTCAAGACATGGCAATGGTAAGTTTCAAAAGGATACCATGTAAGACAATGACAAGTCATGGCAATGGTAAGGTACCCGTGTATCCTTAGTATTCCAAGTGGTTCAACGGGAAAATTTAAAGAGAATATCAAGGTAAGGTAAGGTAAGGTAAGGCGAGTTATGTTAAAAAGGTAAGACAAGTTCATGCTAGAAGAGCAAAGGTAAGTATATAATGTTCATGTATGCTTGATAAGGAAAAAGGTAAGTAAAATGTATTAATAAATTTGATTAAGTAAGTAAGTATTTAAGAAAGTGAGTAAGTGAAGAAATTTAAAATATGTCTATGACAATTAATGAAGTTGCATTAAGTAGTATCATGCCAAGTAGTAAGATAATTCTTAAGAATGTTGTTATTTATTTGCATGCAAACTTACTAAGCTTAATGCTTACCCCCTTTATTTTCCTTCTTTTTATAGTTTTGTTAAGCTAACTCGGGGATCGTTAAGTATGTCGGAGGTCTGGGCACACTATCACAAGGATTATTTTGGTATAGCTAGACTTTTCATTTTGAGTATGGCATGTATAACATCGTAGCCATTTTGGGTGTATGATCTTATGTATGGATAATGAATGGTATGTAAATGCTTGATAATGACTAGCTATTGGAATGGCTAATCAAGGACATGTTTGGTGTTATGTATGCCTAAATGCTAGTTATTCCATGGAAATCATGAAAAAGGTGAAATTAGCTTTAAAACAATATCAGATAGCAGTAATGACTTGAATTTGGAAAATCACTAAAAATACTAGAAATGAATTTAGATAGTGAATGAGATATAGAATTAAATATTATTGAGTCTATTTTCATATAAAAGAAACAGAGTAAATAAAGGAGTTGTATTTTGAGATATTTAAATTTTGGTGAGATAGGGTCAGAGTGATTTTTGAATCCCCTATTCTGACTTTAGAAATTCACTAAAAATTGTAAAAAAAATAATTAGGAGTTATACTTTATATTTATAGATTCCTTATTGAGTCTACTTTTAAAAGAAATAAACGATATGGTTATTTGAATTCTGTACAGGGAGAAAATTACTTCGTAGTGAATGGAGGTCAGAGTAGCCGAACACTGAAACAAGGGAAACTTTAACTAATAAACTGTACTAATTGGATAGACCAAAAATTCTGAAAAACATTTAGTAAGAAGATATATAACTCTAGTTTCAGAGAAAATTTACAGATTTGGATTTTGAGTTTTGTAACTCAAGTGATGATTTATTTAGTGACTATGACGCAGATGAATAGTTTATTTATGAAAGATGAAATAAATTGTTTTGATTTGTTTAAGTGATCGGAAAATTTTTATTGATTCCGGTTTGTTCCCGAACCATTTCAATTTCATGTTTTAGGGTCTCGAGGACCCTTTTTAAGGACATATTGAATGAATGAAACTAAATTAATTTTAAAAGTAAATTTTTATGCCCCAAATGAGTAAGCTAAGTTAGGGAAAGCCTCGTGCTCGACTCTGGCAACGGTCTCGAGTAAGGGGTGTTACAAGTCTGTTGTGCTATAGTTAACAAATTACCAAGTTTCCGTGAATTTATTTGTAACAACATAAACATTGTTTTAATAATATTAAGTTAAGAAATGTGATTGATCTAACACAATTATGTCATATTGATTAAAACTTATCTTTTGAAAGTGTGCATTGGAATTTTTAATTTTATTACTTAGTTAATTTTTAGTTCTTACATCACTTCTTCAAAACAAAATATTTTTTCCATCACCAAAGTGTTTTTTATTTACATTTCATAAATAGTTTTCTTTCACAGTCCCTGTGGGTACGATAATTCGACATTTACTTGTCACTTTATTATTTGTTGCGATTGTTACACTTGCACATTTTCGTCGTTGCAAAGCCACTTTAGAAGTTTAAGCAATTTAGATCCCTAATTCGATGATTAATGAACTACATCAAATTCAACCAACCATCATTCGTATTTGATTGGATAGTTCTAGAACTTTGCATGCTTTACATTAATCTTTTTGTAAATTAGCTAGTTAATTAGTTTAAATACTCTTAATTTCATAGCTTGTCGTACTGTGCTATCTAGCGAGTAGTTGTTTAGACTCTTTATTTGCATGTTTTTAGCTATAATTAACTCAATCGTCAAATCCTGTGGGTTCAATCCTTGGAGTACTCTGTATCCCTTTGTACAAATTATATTACAATTGACTTGTCACACTTGCAGACACCGCATGTAGTTCTTCTGATTTGATTATCGGATTAGTGTTGATTCTCTTCACTTAGGTGCACCCCGGTGGCAGAAGTAGTTAAATTAGAGGTGTGCATGGGCCGGGCTGGGTTCGGGCCAGCCCAGATAAAATTTTAGGCCCGTTTTCTATGCCCGGGCTCGGCCCGGCCCGAAATATGGGCCTAAAAATTTGTCCAAGCCCGGTCCAAAATAAAATTGTTAAGCCCGAGCTCGGGCCGGCCCATATTAAATTTTATTTAACTTATTTCATTAAATAAAAAATTTTAAAATATAATAAATCATCAAATACATTTAAAACAAATATTAAAACAAGAAACAAATAAAAAATAATATTAAAACAATTCTTAAAACAATACACAAATTGAAAATATAATAAAAACTGATTATATTAAAATTAAAAATAAACTGTAAATATAATTAAAAATAAAAAATATATATTTAGTATATAATTCGGGCCGGGCTGGGCCCGGGCCAAAAAAAGTTTTGTAACCCATATTTCAGGCCTATATTTTTACCCGAACCCTTCCATTTTTCGGGCAGACCTTCGGGCCGGGCCAGGTACTCGGCCCATGCACACCTCTAAGATAAATGTATAGTTATTTTTTTTTTGCAACCTACAAAAAAAAATGTTTATATTGTATTCTACTGTATTTTACGTCAATAATATATCTATATTCACAATTTACCAAAAAATGAGAAGTAATGAAAAATGAACAAATTGTCAATCAAAAGAATGAATAAATGTGTTAATGAGGTCTTTGTAAGAACACTGGTATACCCCATGGTGCAGCGGAAAAATTAAATCTAGTGACCACATTTAGGGATCCATGTACGAGGAACGAATTAGGGTGAGAAGGGTATGGATGATTACCATTAATCGTCCGGAAAACCAATGATAACTGTTGTGAAATTGATTATGCAATTGTATGTTGATTCCAAGTCGCTACGAAAAGTTTCAGCCTTTATGTAATCCACTCGGTGTGATAATGAACGACAAGAACTCTTTTAAAATTTTAAGAGAGAATTCACTATATAATGACTGCTAGACCTCTCTCTTTTTATTTTAGGTATATTAGGTTTTCTTAAAAACCTTATATTTCCTAATTCAGGAATAGTTTATATTTTAATATGAATCAAAATTAATTATAATAATTAACCGAATATAATAGTTATAATTACTATAATTATAATAATGTTTGACTGAAAAATTACAATTACAATAATTATGACAAGGATTTCGGTAAATTATGTTTAGTTAAATTTTAGATGAATCAAATTCATATATTAATTTAACCATGTTCTCATTATGTGCACAACATACTTGTACATATAATTCGTTCGATATTTAGCTGCTCAATTAAATTAATTCTATAATTAATTTAATTCATGTGACAGCTAAAAATAATACCAACTATGTTTGGATTCTGTTCGTTTCAACCATAAAGTGTGACCCTGTAGGTTCTTGTAAGGTTAGCAGTAATACTAGAATGGTTCTAATATTACAAACAATGAGTGGCAACTAGTAACGCATCATTGCTACCTAAGTTACAAGAAGTTATGATTCGACATAACCTCTCTGTGATTAACCCTTCATGTATTAAATCCTTTTGGCATTTATATCTAGAATGGACACAAGTAATGGAGTAGTCACACTCGCATAGTCCATCTAATGTTCTGGAGTAGATTGTGATAAACAAATAAGTATGATATCTCATATAAACTTATTCGAGTATGGCCATGCATTTCTAGTCTCACTCAATCAAGTGACCTAAGATATTGCTCCCATTATGTAGGAGGGACAATCCTATATTGATCAACCATATCTCACTACATAGATTGTAGTATATCCAACAACAAACTTTATAGAACAACCAGTTATGGTGGACGTTTGGCTATATCAAAATATACAACTCACAATGTTGGGATAATGATGATTTCAAGTCCGAGGATCGTATACATAGTAATCACTATGAGTAATGTTGTGACTATTACATAATAATCTAAGAAATATGCTCATAGCAGGTTAGTCCAATATGTTGTTCTCTAACACACATACCCACGTATTGATTTTAACATTCCATGTCAATGACAACACTTTGTCAACAATAAACTACACGCTAGTCTTAATGCATTATTGTTGTCCAAGCCAACAATAATACTCAACTAAGAACCTTTTAAGAATAATCATATTATTCTCAGGATATTATTATAAAATAGTTTATTTATATACACAGAAAAGAAACTGAAATAATAATGACCATGCCTTATATTAATAAATGAGGTAAAACAAGTATGTTATTACAATCATCTCATGATTGGTCTTTGGGCATATTCTAACAGTCTTAACCTCAATGTTTCTCCCATGTGTGGATATGTTGGCCTCATATGCCCTAGGTTCCTACAATAACTGCATAACCAAGGTTGGTCTGTGCTCTCCCGAATATCCATATTGTCATATATTCGAGTAGAATTCGGTCGACCTTTTGGCTTGTGACGCAACGAAATATTTGGTACCAAATCAAATGGAGTACTCAATACAGGCAGCTACATACTTTCATTTGGGACCAGTGGGAATTCATATTTTCGTACGTTATACATGCGTTTTAGTTTTTACACTTTGTCAGCAAAACTCAAGCAATCTAGATGTGTCGAGGCACATTTGCAGATGGAAAAAAAGTGCTTGAAATCTCCCATAGTTACAGGTCCTTTGTCTTAGGTATACACAATAGGATCCCCCAATAATACCTTGGTAGGGTCTATTGAACTCCGTAACCCAAAATATTAGATTTTGACGTGAGTGACACTGTAGACATAGAATTCACTATTTCTATATTTTCTCTAATTTCTTTTATCACGTCCTTGCACCAAAAGTGACCGCCCTGTATCTATCCAACATATTTTTCCTCTCGATTTGGATATAAGGCTGCTAAACAAAAATATGTTTCTTTGACCACCGAGGTTATCGATAAATGACACATCCCCTTCAATACAAAATTTATGCATTCTACTAGGTTCATTGTCATGTGCTTGTATTGTAGACCTCCATTATATAATTGGGTCTACTACTCAAAATGTATTCCATCGAGGTACCCCGTACCTTGCTCATTAATGGTCTGTAAGTTCTCCAACATTTCATAAAAATGATATTGAATGAGCTCATACCTTGTCGAAGAAAATAAATAGTATATTCATGAATGCAAAAACTGTATCTGTTAAAGAATGATATAGGAAATAGTGAAAACTAAATACCCATATTAATAAGTTGTTGTCATTCAACATCCGAATGGTATTGCCCCATATAGTTAGACCCTATATGTCGTATACAATACCTATGGTGTCTACGGTCCCAAAGGCTTCCATGCCATTCAATTACGACCTGTATTTCGGGTCTCTTATAAAAAATGACGCATATATCTGGCTGCGGAACAACATGTCTTCTCAAGTTTGTCAAGAAGAAATCCAATCATCTACGAATTCTTCCAAAGTTATTGCAAAAACTATTGGTAGGATTTTTTGATTACCATTCTATGCAACAACCAACAAAAAAAAATGCTCATATCTTTTGTAAATGAATGTGCTATCAGTTTGTACTAATGACTTACAGTATCGAAATGTTGTGATGTAACATCCCTATTTTGGGCCTAGTCAGAATAGCGGTTTCGAGACCACAAATTCGAAGTAGAAATAATTATTTTGTAAGTATTATGAGGTCTATGATATGATTGCATGATTGTGTCAAAATTTCATGAAGAAATTTTATGCATAAGTGTCCAATTTGATAATTAGGACAAAATTGAATAAGTTGCAAAATACATGTTCTAGAAGCTTTGAGCATGAAATTGCCATGGATTTTTAATTAGAGGGTCCTAAATAGAAATTTGACCAATTTCCATATTTTTGGAGAAAAATGTGCATGAATAGGAAAATTTTGAAAGAAAGGCTTTAAGGGCATTTTTGTCATTTGGTTAATAAAAGAATAAAAAGGGAAAAATCAAGCAAAATTTGCTCATCTTCTCCATGACATAGCCAAAATTTCTAAGGGTTCCACAGCTAGGGTTTCTTCAACTTTCAAGCTCAATAGTAAGTGCATCCTAGCCCCGTTTTTAATACTTTTTACATTTTTGAAACCGTCATAACCTAATTTACCTATTTCTAGCCATATTTTGAAGTAGGGTTCATGTTTGAAATTTGACCCATGTATGACATACATGTGTTTTAATGTTTAATGGAATAATATGAAAGTTTGATGCGTGTTTAACATCTTTTACTAAGTGATTTCTAGTGAAAATGGCTAAAAAGGACTTATTTGTAAAGCTTGTAAAATGAGTAGTAAAATGTATGATTTGATGAGAAATGTGGGCTGCTATGAGTGTGTTATAAGTTCGGCTAGGCTTAGGTAACAAAGAAAATGGACACATTTCATTTTACGAGCCTAGGGACTAAGTTGTAAATATGTGAAAAGTTAGGGGTAAAAAGGTAATTTTTTCAAAGTATGAGTTATGGACTGAATTGAATAATGTGTGTATTAAATAAGTTAAATTTGGTATTATAGAGCAAGAAAAACGAGGAACGGACCTTGATCGAGGGAAAAACAAGATGTACGACGATTAAATCCGTTTTTACTATTTTTGTACCGAGGTAAGTTCATATGTAAATAGTGCAATTTTGTATCATGTTTTAATACTTTATTAATGTATGAATTCCATGTTTAATTGTTATAATGAGTATATGAACGACATTATGGTCAATGAGAATGACATTGTGAACGAGTTCGACAAAGATGTGACATCGAGAAAATCCCGTTTGAACCTTAGGAATAATTTAGGATACAATGTGACAAGTCACTAGGAACTATGTGATTATGAGCTCATGAGGTTATGTGTGTATGTGACTACGAGATCCGGGTGCTGGTCTTGTATCGCGTTCTCATCGTGGTGGGTAGCCCAAGCATGTGTTGCGGTACACAGTCGACTTGTGTGGCGACTGTGTAGTTACATCTTGACTATCAGCTTGTGTAAGCAGGCCCGTGATTAGCTCAAGAGCTAGCAATGTGTGATATGTGATATGAGGTAGTATGTGGCTACGTATTAAGCACTCTGTGCAAACTTTCTGTGTATTTGATAGTATTCCAAGTGTTCAATGGGTAAATCAGTGGGTTATTCGACAAGTACGTCAATGATGGGGAATTATGAGAATGTGCTACAAGTTGGCACAGGTATGTACGTGAAACTCATGAGTAAGGGACTTGGTATGCTATGAACATGTGGTAAGAATGCATATGAGAAAGTTATGCTTATGAGACTTGATGACATTCATGAAACATTACCCTATGTTAATTGTATGATTTATGTTGCTTATTATCTGCATGTGAGCTTACTAAGCTTTATGCTTACTCCCTTTTCTTTCCATTTCTTATAGTGTTTCCAAGCTAGCTCAGAGATCGAAAAATGTCAGAGATTCGATCACACTATCAATTGGACATTTGGGTATAATTAGTCTCATCATTTTGGGTATGGCATGTATAGGGGACTTGGTCATTTTGTTATGTGTCATATTGATTAGCTAAATGTGTTGGCTCATGATGATATTATGATTCATTTTGTATAAGGCCATGAGATGTGGCTTATATTTTCTTCTCGGGTTGTAACCCTAATTGTTTATGCATGCATGCAATGTGTTTATGCTTTGTGATGTGGTTGGTGGCTGCTTGCTAGTATGGATGTGATAAGTGGCATATATGCTTAATGAATGAATTGGGACTAATAGGTAAGACTATAACTATAGAAAAATTTAGTAAATTGAAAGTAGGTTTATAATGATGGAAAAGTATGAAATTGGTGTCGAATGCCATATGGAAGCATGATGGTTTGAATATGTGATATGTTGACATTACAAAGGCAAGGACTAATCATATAACACCCCAATTTTCGGGAATTCTAAAAATGTTGGTAAAATTTAATATTCTGTGTTTTGTCTGCTTCGCATAGGGTTAATTATGTTAGTGGGCCTCTAGAAGGCCCAAGCTTAAGTTAAAACCCGGTAGTTTAAGTTAATTTTAATTACATAAGAAAAAGGGGCTCTGGTAAGCTGGGCTTTTAAGTATTAATTATGTAAAATAAAACACAAGGAAGCAAGTGGCATAGTGGCATGTGACGCCACTGGAAAGGCTATAAGTGGCGTGTGGATGTTAGGGAGGACCCAGGTTCAAGTCACAATGACAGCAAATTAAGGGAATTAATTTTTATGTACAGAAAAGGGAAGTGATGGAATTCAAGTAAAAGTCTGGCAGGAGGAGTTTGAGTTGTTCAGGAGATTGAGCAAGGAGGGGATAAGGGAGAGAATTTAGGAGCTGATTAGGGAGAGCAGTGTTGGCCGAATGGTGGACTCTTGAGGAGCAAGAGTTGGCTGGCCAAGGGGAGCTTTAGGGAGGCAAAATTCGGCTAGGGTTAGTGCCAGCATAAATTCGGCATTAGGGGGTAAGTGAGCCATTTTCTGATCATCCTTCCCCTTTCTTTTTCCTTTCTTTTTCTCTCCATTTGCTATTCTTTTCTTCTTCTTTCTTCCATAGCCAAATCCTCTTATCACTCTACTCAACATCACTTTCCTTCCATTATTTTTAAGCCTATAGCCATTTGCCATAAAAAGTCGAAATCCCGAAAGCTATACTTTCTTTGTGCCAAATTCTTAGAGCCAAAACCTCTTACTTCTTTTCATCATTCCTGACTGATTCTCTCATCCTCTAAACCCAAGTTTCTGTCGACAAGACCACAGTAAAACCCTACTATTCCATCTTCTCTTCACTGTTACAAAAAAAGTAAAAAATACATAGCCGTAGGGACATAGCCGAATTCTAAAAGTCACTGAAGGCTCGACTTTTGTTATCATCTGAGGGCTTAGATCTACATCGAAATTTAGTAGAAACTCATTGGAATCATTGATCGAAGGAACCGGTGGTAAGTCTTTTCAACCTGACCTATATTTCGTATTTTAGGAAAAGCCGAAATCCCTAAAAGTTAGGGAGGCTGTCGATTTGGACTTGTAGCCCTAAAGGGTTGTGATAACTATTCAGTTTTGATAATAGTGTGATTTAGAGGCTGCTGATCAAGGGCTTAGACAAGTGGAACGATCGGATCTTGATCTAGTCCCTACTTTCGACAAAGGTAGGATCACTAGTGCCTAAAGTGTTATTGGCCGAAAATGGTAAGGAGTTATTATGTAGTTCGTTTCGGTAGTTAGATTAACGTAGTAATAATATAATTGTAGGCAATTCGTGTATGGATCTCGTCAGTGAATCGTCATAAAGCAGGTGTGTAACTGACACCCTCTCATAGACTAGATCGGCAAAAGTCGAAAAGCCAAAATGTCAAAAAGCCAGTATTTTGGGAACTTGCGAGTGTGCGAATGCTCGTAAGATAAATGGGTTAATAATTCTGGTAATCTGAAGTGCTAAAACTGTAGTACGCGCATTTCGTGCATTATTGATATTTTGGGCTTAATGGGCCAAAAATCAGTTAATGGGCCAACGGGCCCAATTCGGTAAGTATGCGCGGTAAGTGTTTTTGATTGCACGTAAATGGTAGAAATATGCATGAAAGCCCTAAAATAGTTATATTACTAGAATTCCCCTATGTATGGAAAATTACCATGATACCCCTAGGTGTAAAATGACCTTTATATCCCTAGGGTTAATTTTGTCTGAAAAGCATGATGATTTAAATCAGTATGATGTATGCCATGTATGAATATCTGTTGCATGGGGACATGGGTTATATTATGGAGGAAGCGTCCTGGTGGCTATGCCACAAATTTTATCTGATCTGGTGGCTCTGCCACATATATATTTGGTCTAGTGGCTCAGCCACAATTATTCTGCTTCGTGACTCTGCATCATTATTCGCTCAGCGACCATGCTTTGCATATTTCTGTGGCGTGTAGCGGTTGGATGGGTCGAGTAGTCTTCCCACATGGTGAAAGGATGGTATGATGGTGTATATGGTTGGATTTGGGTTGGGTTTTTGCATAAGCATGTAATAAGCTGCTTACGATCATTATGGGCTTATGGGCTTTATTCTCACTTACATTGCAGGCTAAGGCCAATTTATTCTATTTATGTGGTTTGTGCTGATTTAGGCTATGGTTGGGTTAATTTACACACTGAGTTTCCCAAAACTCACCCCTTTTGTTTTATCCACGCAGGTGAACCCCAACCATTGTGGGCTTGGAGCCGTGAGGGATTCAGAGTGGCCACATGTTTCTGCAAATTCGGTTTCTTTTCTGATGAACTGGACGTCCTTTTAATTTCGTTTACGGTTTTGGGTTTTTAAATGTAATAAGGCCGCTTATTTATTTTTATGGTTTTGATTTATATTTTATTATAATGAAAATGATTTACTTTAACTATCGAAATGGATTAGTTCTAGGGCGTGCTTTCCAAAGTAATAATTGATTTCAAAATAACACGATTATAAGTAAGGCTTCCGCTAAGCAAATGATTTTCAAAAATTAATCACTTTTCTAAAATAAACTTAATCAAATGGGTTTCTTAAAAATATACGTGATGTTAGAGTGTGGCAATGGCGGTGTGCATGTCTAGGATTGGATCCAAAGGGAGCTTGGTACTTAAGCAGTCCGACGGACTCACCTTCTCTTTTTCGGTTTCCTACCTGGTGCACAGCTTCCGTTCACTTTAACCTATTTTAAAAGGTATCTTTTGAAACACCAACTAAGTTTCTAAACTAGGTAATACAAAATGTTTTGAACGCTTAGATGTGGCACGTCGGATCCGGTCGTAACGTCTAGGCCGAGGTTGGGGTGTTACATTTAGTGGTATCAGAGCCAAGTTGCAACAACTCATCTGTAGAATGGGTTTACAAAAACAACGATTTTCAAAAATAAGATTTTATAAGATTACAAAACTCGATTTTCAAAAGTTAGATCTTTAGAAGGTGGCATTCAAAATCTCCGGCCCAAGTCTGTAAGTATTCTAAATTTTTCTCAATATATTCAGAATTATCATGCATCTTGATCAAATAGTACTAGAATACTCTAGATAGAATGCTAACAAACCCTAGAAAAGCTTGCTAAAAGACTCAAATCAGTAGCTAGACATTGATTCTGCGAAAACCAACTCAATTACTATCTCAATCATAAAACATCTCAGAAAAATCACCGAATATCAAAATTAATGCATAAAATTCGTGAATCGATAATACGATATGAGTACGAGAGTAGCTCGTGGAAGAGGCCGTGGGCGAGGCCGAGGTAGTGCTCGAGTAGGAATGCGTCTTACGGGCTTATGCCAACAATGAGGCACCGTACCACCGGCAATGTGGCGTAGAGTCTTATGATCGTGGTGCCGGGATGACGCCATCACACAAGCTATGCTTCGTATTCTGGAAAGGGTGGCCGGGGTAAGTACCGGTTATGGAATTCAAGGATCAATTTCTGAGTGACTCCGGGCTAATGGAGTGGAGATATTTAGGGGCGTATCTGGTGTAGCCCCGAATGTGGAAGAATATTGGTTGGAGGCCACAGAGCGAATTATGGATGACTTGGACTGCTCTGTGGAGCAAAAACTGAAAGGAGCCGTATCGTTGCTGCGAGATGAGGCTTACCAGTGGTGGCTCACTGTGAGGGACAGAACCCCAGCTGATAGGGTCACTTGGGAGCTGTTTAAGATGTCCTTTAAAGGAAAGTCTGTTGGCGCAAGTTATGTGGACGCCCGCAGGAAGGAATTCTTGAATTTGGTTCAAGGAAATAAGTCAGTTGCGGAGTACGAGGCTGAGTTTTTGAGGTTAAACCGGTATGCTATGGGAATAGTCGCTACGAAGGATGAACGTAACGTCCTCTATGAGGATGGACTCAGAGATGACCTTAAGGTGCTGATTGCTCCACAGAGGGAGCGTGATTTCGCAGTTCTGGTGGAAAAAGCTAAGATAGCTGAGGAGGTGGAGCGTACTGAGAGGCAGAACCGTGAGAAGGATCGAAACCGTTTCCGGAGGGATTCTGGACCCTCGGGTGGAGCAAATAAGAATGTTAAAAGGGTGAGAGTGGAAGATCCAGTTCAAGCAGTTTCGGTGAATGTTGTTAGACCACCAATCTGTGGAGACTATGGTAAGGTACACTTGGGTGAGTGTAGGAAACGTTCTGGTGTTTGTTTCCAATGTGGATCTATGGAGCATAGAGTTAAGGACTCGCCCTCGAGAGAGCGATCGAGTTCGGAGTTCAAAGATCAACGAGGGTTGCTCAACCCGCGAGAGGTGGACCACAACCACCGAGAGTACATGGACAAGGTAGGGGCGAAAATGGAAATGGCCGAGGTCGAGGGGCGCCTAGCAGAGGTGCCAAAAATGCTGAGGCTCGACAGCCAGCGTTGGTGTATGCAGCTCGTCGTCGAGAGGAGGGCGATGCACCTGATGTCATAACTGGTACGTTTTTGGTTTCTAGCATGCCGTATACTGCTTTAATGGATACTGGATCTACTCATTCCTATGTTACATGTTGCATATCTGGGTCGTTGGGTGTGCGCTCTGAGAAGATTGTGAGTGTGGTATCTGTGCTAAGTCCTTTGGGTCACTCTGTTAGGGTAGACAAATTGTATAGGGATATACCCTTAGAAACTTAAGGTAGGTTTTTTCCTGGAAATCTGATGGAGTTGTCGTTCGGAGAGTTTGACCTCATTCTGGGAATGGACTGGCTTGTTAAGCATAAGGCGACCTTGGATTGTGCTGCTAAGCGAATGGTGCTAAGGACCACGGAAGGTGATGAGGTTATGATGATAGGTGAACGAAGGGACTATTTATCTAATGTGGTGTCGGCATTGAGGTCTGAAAAGTGGATTCAAAAAGGTTGTGAGGCCTATTTGTTATTCCTAAGTCAGTCGGAAGAGGAGAGGCTGACAGTGGATAAGGTTAGGACTGTAAAAGAGTTCCAAGATGTTTTTCCGAAAGAGCTTCCAGGATTGCCTCCAAACCGAGAAGTCGAGTTTGCAATTGACTTGTTGCCTGGAATGGCGCCAGTGTCCATCGCACCGTATAGGATGGCGCCGAAGGAGTGAGTGGAGCTGAAAGCTCAAATTCAAGAGCTGTTGGATAGGGGCTTTATTAGGCCCAGTGTGTCTCCATGGGGAGCACTGGTGCTATTCGTGAAGAAGAAGGATGGGACAATGCGGATGTGTATTGATTATCGCTAGTTGAACAAACTGACGATTAAGAATAAGTATCCACTGCCAATGATCGACGATCTATTTGACCAACTTAGAGGAGCTTCTGTATTTTCCAAGATCGACCTTCGATCTGGATATCATCAGTTAAGGGTCAAAGAGGCAGATATTCATAAGACGACATTCAGGACTCGGTATGGTCATTACGAGTTTCTGGTTATGCCATTTGGACTGACAAATGCTCCTGCAGCATTTATGGATCTGATGAATCGTGTGTTCCAACCATTCTTGAATTGGTTTGTAGTCGTCTTTATTGACGATATTTTGGTATATTCTGAAACGGAAGCAAAACATGATAAGCATCTCCGCATTATGCTACAAGTGTTAAGGGAGAATGAACTCTATGCGAAGTTTAGCAAGTGTGAATTCTGGTTGAGGGAGGTAACCTTTTTAGGACATGTGGTTTCTGCTGAGGGGATTAAGGTGGACCCTCATAAGATTGAAGCAATTATGGAATGGAAGCCACCTAGGTCGGTGTCAGAAATTTAAAGTTTCCTAGGCTTGGCAGGATACTATAGAAGGTTTGTGGAAGGTTTTTCTGTGATGGCAGCACCTCTAATGAAACTCATAAGGAAAGGAGTACAGTTTGTGTGGACTGAGAAGCGGCAAGAAGCTTTTGAGAAGTTGAAGAAGGTTCTGACGAAAGCACCCGTATTAATTCAGCCGGAGTCTGGGAAGGATTTCACCGTGTATAGTGATGCGTCACATGTAGGTTTGGGTTGTGTGTTGATGCAAGATGGTAAGGTGGTTGCTTATGCATCACGATAGCTTAAGCCTCACGAAGGGAAGTATCCTACTCATGATTTGGAGTTAGCAGCAGTGATCTTTGCACTTAAGATTTGGAGACACTACTTGTATGGAGAAAGGTGTAGAAGGAACTGAACCTTAGGCCAATGAGATGGATTGAGTTGCTTAAGGATTATGATTGTTCGATCGAATATCACCCAGGCAAGGCTAATGTGGTAACCGATGCTCTAAGTCGTAGAGCTGTATCTGATCTGAGAGCAATGTTTGCTCGCTTAAGTCTGTATGATGATGGAAGTCTATTGGCTGAATTGTAAGTAAGGCCAACTTGGGTGGATCGGATTAAGGAAAAGCAGTTGAAAGATGAGTCTTTGGTTGCTCGTTTTCAACAAGTTAAGGAAGGGGAAACTTCTGAGTTTGGGTTGAATAGCGAAGGAGTTTTGTGCTTCCGAGGAAGAATTTGTGTTCCGAAGGATCTGACTTGAGACAGTCAATATTAAATGAAGCTCATGGGGGACTTTGTTCTATGCATCCTGGAGGGAATAAGTTGTATCACGACTTACGAGAACTGTATTGATGGCCTGGGCTTAAACGAGAAGTAACAAAATTTGTAGGGAAATGTCTGACGTGCCAGCAAGTGAAAGCTGAGCATCAATTACCTTCTGGATTGTTGCAGCCAGTAAAGATACCACTTTAGAAGTGGGAGAGGGTAACCATGGACTTTGTGAGTGGGCTACCCTTGATGCCATCGAAGAAAGAATCGATATGGGCGATTGTGGATAGGTTGACCAAATCGGCTTATTTCATACCTGTCCGTACTGACTTCTTACTTTAAAAGCTAGCCAAGTTGTATGTGGCGGAGATTGTGCGACTTCATGGTGTCCCAGTTTCGATTATCTTTGACCGAGACCCTAGATTCACATCACGATTTTGGCAAAAGTTGCATGAGGCGTTGGGAACACGATTGAACTTTAGTACGGCTTTCCATCCCCAAACTGATGGTCAATCGGAAAGGGTTATTCAGATTCTGGAGGACATGTTGAGGGGATGTGTTATTAACTTCCGAGGTAGTTGGGAAGATTGCTTGCCATTGGCGGAGTTTGCGTACAACAATAGTTATCAGGCAAGTATTCGAATGGCTCCATATGAAGCACTGTATAGGCGAAGATGTCGTACACCTAGTTCTTGGACCGAGTTGGGTGAACGACAGGTTCTTGGACCCGAGTTGGTGGCAGATACTGAGGATAAGGTCAAGCTGATTAGAGACCGGTTGAAGGAAGCATCTGATAGGCAAAAGTCATATACAGATTTGAAGCGTAAGGAGATTGAGTACTCAGTAGGTGATATGGTCTTCTTAAAGGTTTCTTCTTGGAAGAAGATATTAAGGTTCGGTAAGAAGGGCAAGTTGAGTCTGCGGTTCATTGGGCCTTATCGGGTTTTGAAGCGAGTAGGCCAAGTGGCTTATCAGTTGGAATTGCCTCCAGAGTTAGACAGAATTCACAATGTTTTTCACGTCTCCATGTTAAGGCGTTATCGTTCTGACCCTACTCATGTCGTGCCGGTTGCAGAAATTTGAGCTGCAAACTGATTTGACCTTTGAGGAGGAGCCTGTGCAAATATTGGATCGAGATGTTAAGATTCTGAGAAGGAAATCTGTTCCATTAGTAAAAGT
Organism: Gossypium anomalum; assembly: GCA_025698475.1. Lineage (NCBI taxonomy): Eukaryota > Viridiplantae > Streptophyta > Magnoliopsida > Malvales > Malvaceae > Gossypium > Gossypium anomalum. Next base: position 75,435,209 of record CM046961.1, read on the forward strand.
GCTTTGGCGTAACCATGGCAGAGAGGAAGCTACTTGGGAGCCAGAAGAGGCGATGCAACGGCAGTACCCTTATCTGTTTGGATCAGGTAAATTTCGAGGACGAAATTTCTTTAAGGAGGGTAGAGTTGTAACGCCCCAATTTTTGGGAATTCTGAAAATGTTGGTAAAATTTAATATTCTGTGTTTTGTCTACTTGGCGTAGGGTTAATTATGTTAGTGGGCCTCTAGAAGGCCCAAGCTTAAGTTAAAACCCAGTAGTTTAAGTTAATTTTAATTCCATAAGAAAAAGGGGCTCTGGTAAGCTGGGCTTTTAAGTATTAATTGTGTAAAATAAAACACAATGAAGCAAGGGGCATAGTGGCATGTGATGCCACTAGGAAGGCTATAAGTGGTGTGTGGACGTTAGGGAGGACCCAGGTTCAAGTCACAATGACAGCAAATTAAGGGAATTAATTTTTATGTACAGAAAAGGAAAGTGATGGAACTCAAGTAAAAGTCTGGCAGAAGGAGTTTGAGTTGTTCAAGAGATTGAGAAAGGAGGGGATAAGGGAGAGAATTTAGGAGCTAATTAGGGAAAGCAGTGTTGGCCGAATGGTGGACTCTTGAGGAGCAAGAGTTGGCCGGCCAAGGGGAGCTTTAGGGAGGCAAAATTCAGCTAGGGTTAGTGCCAGCATAAATTCAGCATTATGGGGTAAGTGAGCCATTTTTTGATCATCCTTCCCCTCTCTTTTTCCTTTATTTTTCTCTCCATTTGCTATTCTTTTCTTCTTCTTTCTCTCCATAGCCAAATCCTCTTATCACTCTACTCAACATCACTTTCCTTCCATTATTTTTAAGCCTATAACCATTTGCCATAAAAAGCCAAAATCGCGAAAGTTATACTTTCTTTGTGCCGAATTCTTATAGCCAAAACCTCTTACTTCTTTTCATCATTCCTAACCGATTCTCTCATTCTCTAAACCCAAGTTTCTGTCGACAAGACCACAGCAAAACCCTACTATTCCATTTTCTCTTCACTGTTACAAAAAAAAAGCCGAAAATGCATAGCCATAGGAACATAGCCGAATTCTAAAAGTCACTGAAGGCTCAACTTTTGTTATCATCTGAGGGCTTAGATCTACATCAAAATTGAGTAGAAACTCATTGGAATCATTTATCGAAGGAACCGGTGGTAAGTCTTTTCAACCCAACCTATATTTCGTATTTTAGGAAAAGCCAAAATCCCTAAAAGTTAGGGAGGCTATCGATTTGGACTTGTAGCCCTAAGGGGTTGTGGTAAATATTATATTTTGATAATAGTGTGATTTAGAGGCTGTTGATCAAGGGCTTGGACAAGTGGAACGATCGGATCTTGATCTAGTCGCTACTTTCGACAAAGGTAGGATCGCTAGTGCCTAAAGTGTTATTGGCCGAAAATGGTAAGGGGTTATTATGTAGTTCATTTCGGTAGTTAGATTAACGTAGTAATAATATAATTGTAGGCAGTTCGTGTATGGATCTCATCAACAAATCGTCATAAAGCAAGTGTGTAACTGACACCTTCTCATAGACTAGATCGGCAAAAGCCGAAAAGCCAAAATACCGAAAAGTCAGTATTTTGGGAACTTGCGAGTGTGCGAATGCTCGTAGGATAAATGGGTTAATAATTCTGGTAATCTGAAGTGGTAAAACTGCAGTACGCGCGATTTCGTGCATTATTGATATTTTGGGCTTAATGGGCCAAAAATCGGTTAATGGGCCAACGGGCCCAATTCGGTAAGTATGCGCGGTAAGTGTTTCTGATTGCATGTAAATGGTAGAAATATGCATGAAAGCCCTAAAATAGTTAGATTACTAGAATTCCCCAATGTATGGAAAATTACCATGATACTCTTAGGTGTAAAATGACCTTTATACCCCTAGGGTTAATTTTGTCTGAAAAGCATGATGATTTAAATCAGTATGATGTATGCCATGTATGAATATCTATTGCATGGGGACATGGGTTATATTATGGAGGAAGCGTCCTAGTGGCTATGCCACAAATTATCTGATCTAGTGGCTCTGCCACATATATATCCGTTCTGGTGGCTCAGCCACAATTATCTATTTTTGGTGACTCTGTCACATTATCTGTTCTGGCAGTCATGCTGCATATTTCTATGGCGTGTAGCAGTTGGGTGGGTCGAGTAGTCTCCCTACATGGTGAAAGGATGGTATGGGGGTGTATATGGTTGGATTTCGGTTAGGTTTTTGCATAAGCATGTAATAACTGTTTTGATCTGTTATGGGCCTATGGGCTTTATTCTGAATTCTGTTCTAGGCTAAGGCCATTCTGTTTCTGTGGTTTGAACTGATTTAGGCTATGGTTGGGTTAATTTACACACTGAGTTTCCCAAAACTCACCCCCTTTGTTTTATCCACGCAGGTGAACCCCAACCATAGTGGGCTTGGAGCCGTGAGGGATTCGGAGTGGCCACATGTTTCTACAAATTCGGTTTCTTTCTGATGAACTGGACGTCCTTTTAATTTCGTTTACGATTTTGGGTTTTTAAATGTAATAAGGTCGCTTATTTATTTTTATGGTTTTGATTTATATTTTATTATGATGAAAATGACTTACTTTAACTATTGAAATGGACTAGTTCTAGGGCGCGTTTTCCAAAATAATAATTGATTTCAAAATAACACGATTACAAGTAAGGCTTCCGCTAAGCAAATGATTTTCAAAAATTAATCACTTTTCTAAAATGAACTTAATCAAATGGGTTTCTTAAAAATATACGTGATGTTAGAGTGTGGCAATGGCGATGTGCATGTCTAGGATTGGATCCGAAGGGAGCTTGGTACTTAAGCAGTTCGACGGACTCACCTCCTCTTTTCTGGTTTCCTACCTGGTGCACAGCTTCTGTTCACTTTAACCTATTTTAAAAGGTATCTTTTGAAACACCAACTAAGTTTCTAAACTAGGTAATACAAAATGTTTTGAACGCTTCGATGTGGCACGTCAGATCCAGTCTTAACGTCTAGGCCGGGTTTGGGGTGTTACAAATCATGATTGTGAGAATTTGAGTGAGTAAATTTATTATGTTTCATGCTATCAAAAATGTATAAGTGAGTAAGCATTTGAGTGTGGAAAATGGCTTGGAAAATAGTCTCAAAGTTGTCCACGCGGGCATGTGTCTCGGCTGTGTGTGACACATGGTCTACCCTATAGGTGTGTGATCCGACCGTGTCCCTACACCCTAATTAGGTAAAATAGAATGCCCAGTAGTAAACACACAGGCAGAGACACGGCCATGTGTCTCAGCCGTGTGAAGGACACGGCCTCAAGACATGGGCATGTGCCCTGGCCGTGTGAAGTTTGCACTTGATTTTTGGAATTTAATTCGCCACACGGCCTAAGCTCACGGTCTTGTGACTTGGCCGTGTGACCATTTTTTGTTGATGACATCATAAACAGAGAGTTACACGGGCTGTGGGCACAGACGTGTCCCAAGCCACACGGGCTTGTGTGACCACATGGCTCACCCACACGGGCATGTAACCCTGCAAAATAAGAAATTTTTCTAAGTGATTTAAAAGTTCTGAAAGTTCTCGGTTTAGTCTCAAACACCCTCAATGTATTTTTTGGGCCTCGTGAGCTTATATAAAGGACGATTTGCATGTGAATGAATGGTTTTAAATTGAATGAAATTTTACGGCCCGATTTTTGTACGAATGTTCATGTTTAAGTTCGGTAATGCCTCGAACCCTGTCCCGGTGTTGGATACTGGAATGGGTGTTACATGTGATGCATTGCTTGAAAGTCTAAAAGAAATGATTGAAAAATTTTTTCTTGTAACACCCATCACCTGTATTCAACGCCGAAATAGGGTTACGGAGCATTACTAGACTTATATACTAATTAAACATTCATTTTTCATGCATTTTCACCTTTCATGCAATCATCGGTCAATCTCAATCACATTGTCCCTAATATGAGCCTACGAGGCCCTAAACATGCTTTAGCAGTGGTTCGGGACTAAACCAATAGCTCAAAGAATTTTTAAAATACTTAGAAAAATTTTTCAAATTTTAGGGGACACACGCCCGTATGGACTGGCCGTGTGGACATTCAAAATGGAAGCACATGGTCGTGTCCCAGCCTGTGTCTGACCTCGTGTAACTCTCTAACTTGGGTCACACGGCTAACACACACGTCCGTGTAACTATCTTCTGTGCCCTAAAAAGGGCCACACACACCCGTGTACAAAGCCATGTGCTAGGCCGTGCCAAACCTGTAGGGTATACTGACTTATGCCACACGGCCATGTCACACACCCTTGTGTGAGGCCGTGTGGAGCATACTGACTTGGTTTCTAAATCAACACCAAGGGACAGACGACCATGTAACTTGGCCATGTGTCATACATGACTGAGACATACGTCCGTGTCTCTACACGTATGGACAAGTATAGGCTATTTACCAAGCCAATTTGTCACTCAATCTTGCACACACCTACCCCAAACCAAAGGGCACCAAATCATAGCATATAATAAGCATTTAATCAACCTCAACCAAGCATATTTCATACCATTTCTAACACCAAAAATTACAAGGCACACAATGTCAAAATATGCCAATAAATTTCACTTTCTCAAATCATCAATATGGTCATTTTTGAATATGCATTATCTTGCTTAGATTCACTAGCATATCAACATTCAAAACTTAACCATTTGATATCCATAGTGCATATTCATAAGAAGCATCATATATCCAATTATCAAACACATAACATAAGCTATAAGCATATATATATATATATATATATATATATACATCACTAAATAAACCAAATTAAGCCAACTCCCATGGCCATATACAAAACCAAGCTTTAGACATTTACAAGCCAATTTAAATGGCTAATTTCACTATCAACACATATGCCAAATTGACCCAAAATCTCTATACATGCCATATACTCAAAAACTTAGATTCGAAAGTACCAAAATGATAGCTTAATAGTGTGATGAAATCTTTGACGATCCTTGAATCTGAGCTGGGTTTGAAATCACTATAAAACACGGTAAAATAAATAGAGTAAGCTTTATAGCTTAGTAAGTCCATATGATTAATAGGTGTAATGTGCTAATTCATTCACAATTTAAAGAATATAACTAAATATAAGTAATATGTTCAATTCAACAATTTGCACATTTTCATAATTCTATGTATCATATATAAATTCATCAACTTTCACTTACTTTTCATATGAACTTATCAATTATCACTTACTTGCCAAACTTATCACGAGTACTTGAACTAATCCGTGTCATTGCTTACATTCTCATACCATCATCTTTTCTCGTTAGCATTTGGAATAATATTGGATACTCGGGAATCTCGCACCGAAGTGCCATATACATAGCCAAAGCTATATCAATTTCATATCACATATATGCTCACTCTTGAGCTATCAATGGGCTTGTTCACACAAGCTGTTGGTCAAGATGTAGCTATACGGTGCTGCTCACACAAGCTATCAAGTAACTGCAACACATGCCGATATACTCAGCCACCGGTAGGGCGTACAGGACCAACACCCAAATCATATAATCACAATAACCCCTAATGACATGTCACTAGTATCCTATCTATTCCTAAGGTTCAACCGAGATTCTCACTATGTCAATGCTTTATTGATAGATTCCGCAGTGTTGTAATATCACAATTATAATATTTAAGCATATAAACACATATAACATTAAGCTTATTAGTCATACAAACTTACCTCGACCGTAAAATCGACGAAATGGATCTACTAGTCAATTACTTTGTTTTTCCCCCGATTCAGATCCGAACTTCATTTTTCTTGATATGCACTAGTTATAAATGGCCAAATGTTTGAAGCTTTTTAATGGCTTCCTTAGGTTAATTTCAGTTTAAAAATGAAAAGAAAAAGATGACACTTGGCTTTGTTTTAATTAATTTATCATTATTAACCATTTTACTAATATAACCTTTTAATTCATTAAAAATTTCACTTATACCAAGCCAAAATCTTCCACTATCCCGAAAATAGGCTAATTACCACATGAGGACCTTTAATTTAAAGTTCTATAGCTATTAGAAACCTTTAGCTAATAGAACACAAGTTTTACACTTTACGCGATTTAGTCTTTTTTTATCAAATTAACAATTCAAACGATAAAATTTCTTAACGAAAATTTCACACAATCACATTATCATGCTGTAGACATTAAAATAATAATAAAATAAATATTTCAACTTTAGATTTGTGGTCTTGAAACTACTATTCTGATTTGACTAAAAAAGAGCTGTTACATTTCCTTTAAACCAAATGATTGTAGAAGTACGTAGGCTCCATTTGCAGATTGATTAAGAAACTTGGGATGTACTGATTCAGCACTTGACATCATTGCCACGAATCATATATCCCACTCGTTATGCATCTTCTTCATAGCCTTCTATTTTGTGACCTATGCCTTATAGTACGATGGCATGTAATCGTACTAACTATGGATATTTGCAATCAAAATCAGTACGAGAATCCTAAGATTTGTAACAACCTATTTGTAGTGGTGTCGAAAACAATGGTTTTGGGATTACAAATCCGATTAGTGAGTCAGTATTTTATTTTTTATTAGTTATAAAATTATTATAATGTCATATTAAAATTCAGTTATAAAATATTAACGTTTAGATAGTTAATTAAGTAAAAAGGACTAAATTATAAAAGATGCAAAAGTTAGTTTCTATTAACTAAAACTGTTAATTTGCTATAAAAATATGTTGATGGACTTAAGTGGTAATTATACCACATAGGTAGTTACTGGATGGTTTTTGGAGTGTTGTAGCATGAAATTAAACTAATTTTTAAAGGGTAAAGTAAAAATTAAAACAAAACAAAGGAAAAATTAATTATCATCTTCTTTATTTGTTCTTGACAAAATTGAAACTACCATTTTAGTTAAAGAAACATTCGACCAAGCTTTATTGATGTTATGTAATTTTTACCCATTTTTAATGATTTTTATGTTTTTGTGATCGTTGTAGCTTAGTTTAGCTAAGTTGGGGGTTGAGTTGTAAAGTTGTTAAATGCTATACATTATGCCATTGATGAATTTGAGGTGTTTTTGAAGCTTGATGATAGATTATTAAAAATAGGACTATTTTGTAAATTAGTTTTTAGTGATTTTTAACGTAAAATGGTAAAATTTCAAGAAAATTTTGAGAAAAAATGATAAACATGGCCTATAGAGAGACCTTAATAAATTCTACTAGCATTAATTGTGGTTAATTTGTAAGTTTTGGGTTTAGGGACTAAATTGCATAAAGGGTAAAATGTTAGGGTAATTTTGTAAATTTTTAATGAAAGGGCTTACAAGCTTAATTTTAGCTATATGAGTTTTTTTTTTGAATTGATTAACTGAGTGGAAATTGTTATTTAGATCAAGAAATGAATCAATCGGACTCAAATCATGGAAAAGCTAAATTAATGGATTAGTTGCCGGCATTGTATTTGTAACACCCGATTTTGGGACTAGTCGGAATACTGGTTTCGAAACCACTATTTCGGGGCTAGAGAAATTATTTTTAATGTTATTTTATGTGTTATAGAATGATTATATGAGTGCATGAAAATTTTGGTGAAATAATTTTAGCGATTTCATGCTTAATTGCGAAAAAAGAGTATATCGCATAAAGGGTGAAAGTTTTGTTTTGCTAGCTAAATGTGTTAAATAGCTAGAGAACTAAAATTTGGGATCTTTAAACAGTAAATAGGCCTTTAATAATGAGGTGGCCGGCCATGGGGACAAATATGAGTAGAAAAGTCAAAATTTGGTGTAGTTGGCTTATTTTGACTAGTAAAATAATAAAATAAAGAGAAAGTGATATCATCTTTTCACCTTCATTCTCTCCACCAAAAATACCAGCAAAATAGGGGTTTTGAAAGCTTGAAATTTGCAGCCACTCTTCACCCTTGCAAGTAAGTGATTCTGATGGTCTTTTTTGATAATTTTTGTACTTTTGGGACCCTTGTAGCATAATCTAGCTAATGAGGGGACTATTTTGCAAAACGGCTAAAAGCATAGGGTTTTTCCATGAGAGTATTCATGTTTTTTTCTAAATTTTTATGGAATAAAATGAATCTTGGTTGTGTAATAAACAACTTTTGTGAAAGAAGTTTGCATGAAAACAGCTAAAAAGGGCTATTTTGTAAAGTTGTGAAATAAGTTGTAAATGTGTGAAATAATTGAAATTGTGAGTTGCTACCAGAGCTCGTGAAGCTTCCCTTAAAATCTAGAGGTAAATCTCTGATCTCTATCAGAGATAATGGATAAAGGCACTCCGTGTAATCGAATAATCTCCTATACATATAATTCCGCTAACTTCTCAAGTGGATAATCAATACCAATTAGAATGAGATGAGTTGATGTAGTCAGTCGGCCAAGCTTAATTTTAGTACAACATATCACTTGCAGATAGATGGGCAATCAGAGCGAGTAATTCAAGTTTTGGAAGATATATTACGATGTTGCATCCTCGAGTTAGAAGGTAGCTGGGAATTATATTTACAATTGGTGGAATTTGCTTATAAAAATAGTTGCCAATCTAGCACTAAAATGGCACCGTTAGAGGCTTTATATGGAAGAAAATGTAGAATGCCACTGCACTAGTCAAAATAGAGCAAATCTAAGCTCGTGAGTACCGATCTGATGCGGGAAGTGGAGGATAAAGTACGAATAACTTGTAATTGTTTAAAAGCAACATCTAATCGTCTAAAGTCTTATGCAAATTAAAAATGGATGTATATAGGGTTTAGTATTGGCAACTGAGTATTTCTAAAAGTTTATCCTTGGAGAAAATTGCTACGTTTCGGGAGAAAGGAAAACTGAGTCCGAGAGTTATTGGACCATATGAGATTACTGAGAGAGTTGGCCTTGCAGTATACAGATTAGCGTTGCCCTCAGAACTTGAGAAAATTCATAATGTCTTTCATGTTTCAATGTTGAGACGATACCAGTCAGACCCTTCACATGTAATTACTCCCTGTAAGATTGAGATACAACCAGACTTATCATATTCTGAAGAACCATTCAGGGTTTTGGCACGTGAAGTAAAAGAACTTCAGAATAAGAAAGTACCGCTAGTTAAAGTCTTATGAAATTGTCATGAGGCAAAAGAAGCTACGTGGGAAACTGGGATTCAATGAGATCACAGTACCTCCATCTATTTACTAGTAAGAAAATTCGAGGATGAAATTCCTTAAGGTGGAGAGCTGTAACAGCCCGATTTTCAGTGGTGTCAGAAATAGTAGTTTTGAGACCATAATTTTAAAGAAATATTTTGTAAATATTACTTAATTAGTCTAATTATAAGGTCTATAGAGTCATTAAAATTTGGTTGAGAAATTTTATTGTTTAGATAGCTTAATAATTAAAAAGGACTGAATTGTAAAAATTGCAAAGGTTGAGTAGCTAAATTAAAGGGTTTAAAAGCAAAATTTAACCATGGAAAATTAGTCAGTGAGATTTGATGGAATTATGTTAAAATAAGTGAATTAATTAGACTTAATTATGATTTATTAAAGCTTAATTAAGAAAATTAAAGTATTTACAAAAATGTCATAAGTATATGTATTAAATTAAACCTAAAATTTAAAGGAAATTTTCATTTTCACTTCATCTTCTCCACAGCCAAGAAAAGAAAAGCTAGGATTTTCAATTTTAAATTTGAAACCTTGATTTGATAAGTCTATTGATGCCTGTTTTTATAATTTTTATGTTTTTGAGTTCGTATCAGTTTAGTCCATATAAATCGAGGACCAATTTGTGAAATTGTTAAATGTTATAAAAGTTTCCATTGATGAATGAGGTTGTTTCTTAAAGCTTTTGATGAAATATGGAACTTTGTTGATAGATTAGATTATTTTGAGAAGTGATTTTGGATGATTTTGATGTTTAGGGACTAAATTGGTTAAATGTCAAATTGTTTGTAATTGAGGTGAAATTATTGCAAATAGGAGCTATAGGAAGATAAGGAACAATCGGCTAACATGAATGTTAAGGAAAAATGGATAATTTGCATGATTAGGGCCTAGAAATTAAATTGAATAAAATGAAAGATTGATGGGTAAATATGTAAATTTACCAAAAGGGACTCAATTGCATCAAATGGACTAAATTATGTTGTTATTCAAATCAATGGAATGAAATTATTGTTTTTAGATCAAGAACGTGCCGATAATCGTGGAACAGGAAAAATCGCGGAGTAGTCCCTGTACTTTGGAATATTCTGTAAAATTGTCCGGTAAGTTCATATGCTTAATTATACTCTTAAATGCTTAAATTGTTTTTAACATGTTAATGAACTTTGTATCATATACTGGAAGTACACTCTATCGAGCCAAATCTTACTGTTATACTGAATGAAGCTCAATCAAGGAAATCATACTGTTGTACTGAATAGAGCTTAACTGAGTAAATCTTACTATTTTATTGACTGATGTTTAAATTCATCAAATTCTACTATTATACAAAGTGAAGCTCAAATGAGTAGAAAACTACGTCATACCGATGAAAGGCTCAATCGAGCAATGCTCACCGAGTATACTGAACTACTAAATTGGTTGTGATTACTGTTATAAACTGCATATAATGGAAATCTCTAAGCTTAAGTTAATTGAATCTATGTTGGAATTAAAATATTATAAATTTCTAAACAAACTTACTAAGCTATTGAATCTATGTTGGAATGAAAAGATTATAGATTTCTAAAATTTAAGCTTACCTTTAAATTGTTCATTTTGTAGAGCACATTTTGAAGGCTAAGAAGATCGGGTCGACACTAGGAATCACACTATCCGAGAACCTTGGTAGACTTAACTTCTCAGTTTCGGTATATGGCATGTACTAGGACCTAATGTATTGTCTTGTGAAATGCCTAGCTTTTGAGAAGTATGTTGTGATATGTTATGCATTTGAACAACTTGTGAACTCTTACTTATTACTTAAATGTGTTTGAAATGTCATAGTGTAAATGGTATACTATGAGTAAACTTGAGCCTATAATGAAATGGATATATTTTATAGTGTTATATGTGTTTGTAGCTACAAGTTGGGAATGAATTGTGATGGAATACATTGAGGTGTCAAGGTTGATAAATGCTTGATGCATAGAGTGAATATGTGATTATGTTAAAGTGTGTTTGAAGTTGAATTGCATTTCCTATATGTGTAATTGAATGTGTGTAGGTACCTATGCCATAAGGGTGTGAAATTAAGCAAGAAATAGGTAAATTTTAGCTCACACGACCTGAGAAACAGGCGTGTGACTCGGCCGTGTAAGGTACACAGCCTTGCAAAACTATCGTGTGTCACCTGATGGTCCCTTGTATTCAAGTTAGTGAGTTACATGGCCTAACACACGACCGGACACACGGACGTGTGGGGCAACTTCAAGAGTTACATGGCCTAGCACATGGGCATGTGACACGGCATCGTGACCCAACTTAGAGAGTTACACGAGTGAGGACACGGGCTGGGACACGGCCGTGTGTCTCTTATTTTCAAAATTTGTTACTTTTCCCAAAATTTTCTAAATTGATTCAAATTGATCTCAAATTGTTTCTAAGCTATTTTTAGGACCTCGAGGGCTCGATTTAGGTACAGTATGCTTGTGAATGAATGGTTTATGATGTGATTATAATATTGAATGATACAATGTTCAAATATTTTTGATTGTTTTGTTATATTCTATAACCTTAATCTGGCGATGGAGACGGGTTTGGGGTGTTACATTTGCAGAATTGAGACCTGATTACTAGATGTTTTGAGTTGATCTAAGAAGGCATTGGGATGGAAAATTTCTGACATCAAGGGAATCAACCCTTCTATTTTCATGCATAAGATTTTGATAGAAGATTTCTAGAACAATTCTATTGAACAATAGAGAAGGTTGCACCCGATCATGAAGAAAGTTGTCAAGAAGGAGATCCTCAAGTGGCTCGATGCTGGAATTATATAATCTATTTCAGATAGTTCATGGGTAAGCCTTGTATAATGTGTACCCAAGAATGGAGATGTCTCTATAGTTAGCAATGATAACAATGAGCTTATACCAACTCATACAGTTAAGGAATGGAAAGTATGCATGGACTATCGCAAGCTTAAAAAGGCAACTAGAAAGGACCATTTTCCCTAGCCGTTCATCGATCAAATGTCTGATAGATTAGCTGGTAAAGCCTTCTACTATTTCTTCAATGGCTATTTAGGGTATAACCAGATTGCCATAGCTCCTAGTGACCAAGAGAATACCATTTTCACATGTCCATATGGAACTTTCGCATTTAGAATAATGCCATTTGGGTTGTATAATGCCCCAACAACATTTCAACATTGCATGATGGTAATATTCTCAGACATGGTGGAAAAATTTCTAGAAGTTTTCATGGATGATTTATCTGCTTAAAGAATATATAATTGGTTCTTTGTCGGTGTGAAGAAACTAATACTGTTTTAAATTGGGGAAAATGCCACTTCATAGTTCATGAAGGCATTGTTTTTGAGAAACAAAATATCACAGCAAGGGATTGCAGTAGACAAAGCCAAAATTGAGGTGATTAAAAAATTGCCGCCTCCCACCACTGTAAAAGGTATCAAAAGTTTCTTAGGCCACGTGGAGTTTTATAGAAGATTTATTAAGGATTTCTTGAATATATCCAAACCCCTATATGCTTTGTAAGAACATAATAGACCCTTCAATTTTGATGAACCTTGCTTGCAAGCATTTGAAGAATTAAAGAAGAAATTGGTAATAGCACTGATTGTAATACCATCGGAGTAAACACTACCATTTGAACTTATGTGTGATGCCATTGGCTTTGCTGTAGGTGCAGTGTTGGCGCAAAGGAAAAACAAAGTATTTCATGGTATATATATTACACAACCAGGACCCTAACAGACGTGCAATTGAACTACGCTACCATTGAAAAAGAGTTATTGGCTGTGGTATTTGCGTTTGATAAATTCAGAAATTATTTAGTTGGTACCAAGCTCACAGTTTATACAGACCACTCTACTATCAAGTATTAGGTGACCAAGAAAGTTGCCAAGCCAAGGTTGATCCGATGGACACTTTTCCTGCAGGAATTTTATCTTGCAATTAGAGATTGAAAAGAGACTCAGAATGAAATGGCTGATCACTTGTTGAGATTAGAAGCTGGACTTGAAGATGGCAATATTCAAATCATTAAGGAAGACTTCCCACACAAGCAATTGTTAGTTTCCATGGCATTACATTGGTATGCCAATATCGTGAACTTCTTAGTGAGTGGGTTGATGCCCCTTGATCTTAATAGCCAAAGAAGAAGGAAATTTCCTTACGGTGCTAGACACTATTATTGGGATAAGCCTTTCTTATTCAAACATTGTACTGATCAAATAATTAGGAGATGCGTCCTTGATAACGAAATTCAAAGCATTTTCCAACATTATCATTCAGCTCCTTAAGAAGGACATTTTGGAGGCATTAGAACTGTTGCCAAAGTTCTCCAATCTGGCTTTTATTGGCTAAGCATGTTTAAAGATGCTCATGACTTTTACTGGGCATGTGACCATTGTCAAAGGATGGGCAACCTCTCTAGGAGGCATGAAATGCCACTGCAAAATATCCTAGAGATTGAGTTGTTTTATGTGTGGGGACTAGAATTTATGGGTCTATTTCCACCCTCTTGAGGAAATTTATACATACCTGTGGTAGTTGACTACGTATCAAAGTGGGTTGAAGTTGTAGCTCTCCCTACTAATGATACCAAATTAGTGATGAACTTCTTGCATAAAAATATCTTCACAAGATTTGGTACACCTTGCACACTTATTAGTGATGGAAGCTCTCATTTTGATTGCAAATTTGCTGCCAATGCCTTGCATAGGTATGGGTTGAAATATAAGATTGCCACGTAATATCATCCCCAAACAAATGGATACACTGAAGTTTTTAATAGAGAAATTAAACAAATTTTAGAGAAAGTGGTGAACCTACCTTCCAAGGATTGGTCATCAAGAATGGATGAAGCTTTGTGGGATTACCGTATTATGTTCAAAACACCACTAGGGATGTCACCTTTTAAGCTGGTTTGTGGGAAGCCTTGCCATCTACCCTTCAAGCTAGAACGTAAAGCATTTTAGGCTATTAAGAAGCTGAATATGGATTGAATCACTACTGGACATTAACAATTATTAGAGCTGAAATGGATGAATTCCGAGCTCAAGCATACGAGATCACTCAACTATATAAAGAAAAGGCCAACTGCTGGCATGACAAAAGGATTATGCCACGAGAATTTGAACCCGAACAGCGGGGTTGTTATTCACTCTAGGCTCAAATTATTTTCGGGCAAATTAAAATCTCGTTGGACAGGACCTTTTGATGTAGTCTACGTATTTCCTCATAGAGTTATGGATGTTAAAGATGTTAAGACTAGGCTCATATTTAAAATCAATGGGCAACACTTGAAGCATTATTAGGGTGCTCCTGTGACTCGAGATAAACAGTTAATTAATCTCTAAGATGTTTAACTTCAGCGTCTCGATGATTTTTTTTGTTTTTAGTTTTGCCAATTTTTAATTTCTCTTAGCTATTTCATTTAATTGGTTTAATTAATTTTGTTTTGTATTGCAGGTATTTTCATTTTTTATGGTAACAGAGGGTTCGTGCTGTACATTGCTCTTTGGCCCATCGGCAGTTGTTTCCCAAATATTTGGCCCATCAGCAGTTGTTTCCCAAATATTTGACCTTCCAAATATTTTTTCCCTTTTCCCTCCAATTTCAATCATACCACAATCATGCCATCATTACCGCTCATCCACTCGCCCACGTTACCCATTACTTTACCACCGTGTTATTTTTCTTTTACCCTAATCATTTTATCTTCTTTTACAATTAACCTAAGTTTTCTTTTTCTTCAAACTTACCTATATTTCTTTTACTCCTGCAAGTTTTCACCTTTTTCGTCTACCATTTGCTCTACCTTTTCCTAATGGCTAGACATTTTACTCTACAACCATTTACTCTGCCACCACACACATTTTTCAACCAAGCAGCAGAAGATTGGTACACACACAATATCTTTAAACATCTATTTTGCTCAGAGAAAGGCTTCTTTTTTCAAGACAATCCCTTTATGAGATATGATGAGTCTATTTGTTTTATGGTAGAACAATATGGATGGAAGATTTTTTATTTACATCTAGAGGATGTTGTAACAAAGGGGGTTCATGAGTTCTATGCTCATCTTACTTCTCCCAACAATGTTTTTATTTATGTACGGGGAGCATCAGTGCTCTTTGATGAATATTCCATCAATACTCAGTACGATGTATTTGATGTTCAAGATGAACACACTCAGTTTGCCCCTACAATCATTATAGATGGTCTGAATCATGTTCTTCAAGATCTATATGCAGTAGGTACTAAGTGGACGGTGTCAAGACAGGACTGTTACACCATATAGAGGGCCTCTTTGAAACCTAAAAAGAGGGTTTGGTACCACTTCCTTAAAACACGTTTAATTCCTTCCACTCATCACTCTATGATTTCTAAGGAGCGGATGTTGCTACACCATTCCATCATAAAAGGAAGGAAGACAGATGTGGGAAAAATCATATTCAAAAAAATCTACCGGTGCACCTAGAAGAATATGGAGAGCCTTAATTTTCCCTCCCTTATCACCATGCTATGATAGCTTGTGAGTGTCTCTGTCCAGGCCAATAAAGATGTTTCTCCAAGCAAAGGGGCCATTACTAAGCAAATTGTTACGAAGTTTTCAGAGGAGGATTTGCCACGACATACACCTCCTAGTTCTACTTCTTCCTCTTCTAGCCCAACCTATACCGCAACAACCCCTTCCACCTCTAATAGTTTCTTTGAGTAGCGAGTGTTCACTTCATTTGAGAAGTTGTAGAGGCGGTTCACTCTATTTGGGACCCAGTAACTGAGGATTGCTACAGATATGGCACGGGTGCAGGAACAAATGGCCATCTCCTAAGTCTATGTGGAAAGAAGAGACGCTGTGATAAAGAGGTCCCTGCAAAAGAATTTCACCATTCCTAGCTTCCCCAAGGAATTGCACTTAGATGTAAACAAAGAGGAAGGTGAAGCAGAGGCCGGTGAGACAAACCCTGCACCTACACACCTTGTCACTGAAGGATAAGAAGAACAGAAACTTGCGGAGGATGACAAGACTGGATTAGTTGGTATTGCATCTGACAATGATGGAGACGAAGCCGATAACCCACCTTCTGCACGACCTGTGGATGGCACTACAACTTTCTTGCCTCCATCAACTAAATAAATGAAAGAGAAAGATCGTGAGATCAATAGGATTATTGATGAACTCACCAAATCTTATGATGCAGAGGATGATGTGCTAATCCATTCATTGAAATGGAAGTCGCGCTACAAGCATGTTGCTCGCAAATCCACTCGCTCCAATTAAAGTAAAAAAAATTCACTCCAAGCATTTAGTTTTTTTTATGCCATTTGTTTATGTTTTCATTCCATCATGCATTCATTATTTTATCATACAATTTTCTATATATATGTATATTTTTCCATTATTGGTTCTTCTCTGTTCATGCATTGAGGACAATGCATCCCTTAGGTTTGGAGGTGTGTTGCGCATATCGGATGCATTAGATATTTAGTTAAGTATGTTCCTTTTATTTATTTATTTTCCTTTTTTTGTTCATTTTACCATAATATACATAAATGCCAAAGATTGTTAGACTGTGATGAGTATATTTTTGCTTATGATGTTCAATAAAGAGCTTAATTTTTCACTAAACCGAGAAAATTGTGACAGTGAATTAGGTGAGTTTAGCTTAGGATAATTTCTTGAAAATCGACCCCTAAAAGTAGAATGTCCTAATTCCAATTACAATTAGTCTATAGTAAGTTTCTTTTAATAAAAATAGAGATTCTTGAAGCTAAGTTCAGTGAAATGACAATGCTTAATAATGAATGACATGGCAAAACTAAAAAGAAAAAGAAAAGTAAAGAAATGCCATGAAACGCTCCAATGCTTGAAAATGTTGAATAATTCAATAATACTTTGTTTGCTTCATTGTGATATTGATTAGAAAAGCAAGTTTAAGTAAGAGTGTGTTTAAAAAAGGAAAAAAAAAGTAGTTTAAGGGTACTCCACTGTAGTAACAGGCTGAGTAGCTAAGGAGGTAGTTGTTTGCTCCATTTATCTTCTAAGTCAAAAGCTTTAGCTTCATGAGTGAGTTCCATTCAAATTGTGACATAATAAAACAGTTGGCAATTTAGTGTATGCTCCACTAAGATTGTCAAGTAAAGAAACCATGTGGCAAGATGAATCCCTTAGTAAAAATATATGTAATTGAGTTTATGCAAGGCCAAATTTAAAAAGGAAACTCAATTTAGATGAAAGATAAACTAAGTACATTAGGAGGTACTTGCTACAGTCAAAATTGCATGAGTAATTAGAATTTTTATTTTTAGCGCAATATTTTCTTCACTAATTTTTCTAAACATGTAACACCCCTCACCCGTATTCATTACCGGAATAGGGTTACAGAGCATTACCAGACTTATTACACAATTAAACATACATTTCACATACATTTTCAAATTTCATGTAAACATCATTCAAAATCATTCACATTGTCCCTAATATGAGCCTACAAGGCCCAAATCATATATTAAAAGTGGTTCGGGACTAAAGCGATAACTCAAGAAATTTTTGGAACACTTAGAAAATTTTTCCAAAATATAGGGGACACACGTCCGTGTGGCTCGGTCGTGTGTCTCACATGGCCACAGACACGCCCGTGTGTCTTACACGGCCACAGACACGCCCGTGTGGACATTCGAATTGGGATTACATGGCCGTGTCCCAGCCCATGTCCAACCCTGTGTAACATTCTGACTTGGGTCACACGGCTAACACACATGCCCGTGTGCTGGGCCGTGTGGAGCATACAGTAACACCCCTTACCCGTATTCGACGTCGGAATAGGGTACGAGGCATTACCAGACTCACATCACTAGCAATCATACAATTCCAAGTCATAAATTTGTGCCCAAATTAAAACCATTTGCAGTTGATCACAAAGTCCCTAATACAAGCCTACATGGCCCAAAACGTGCATTGGAAGTGGTTCAGGACTAAACCGAGAACTTTAGAAAATTTTACAACACTTAGAAAATTTTTCACTAAACAGGGGTCACACGCCCGTGTGGTCAGGTCGTGTGGTCACACACGCCTGTGTCCCGACCACGTGTAACTCTCAAACTTGTAACTCATGACCAAATTGAGATCACACGGCCAAGTCACACGCCCGTGTACTAGGCCGTATGGAAAATTAATTTTCATAAATTAGGTACAGACTTCACACGGCCAGGGCACATGCCCGTATTCGATGCCCTACCGTCCACACGGCTGAGTCACATGCCCGTGTCTCTGCCTTTGGGCTCAGTTTTGAGCATTGTATTTATCAAAATTAGGGTGCACGGGACACACAGCCAGGGCACATGCCTGTGGGGCAAGCTGTGTGTCATACACAGCCTAGACACATGCCCATGTGTCTACCTGTCTAGACAAAAATAAGGCTATTTACCAAGCCATTTTTCCACCCTTTAGTGCACGCACCTACACAAAATAACATAGTACCAATCCAAGCATATACATACAACCAAACATTCACAACCAAGACATCAACACATCATTCATGAAAGACATCATTAGATGAATATACTTATAACCAATATTAGCCAATTTCAAACGGCCTTGTACAAAATGAACATTCAACCAATATAAGCCAACATATTTGGCCAAATCAATTATGACACATAACAAAATGACCAAGTCCCTTATACATGCCATAACTCAAAATGTTGAATTCATTGATACCAAATATTTGTTGATAGTGTGAGTGGATCTCCGACGGTCTCTGATCCTCGAGCTACCTTGGTGACACTACAAGAAAAGGGAAAGGAAGGGGAGTAAGCTATAAAACTTAGTAAGTTCCTATGCAAATAATAAGCGTCATAACCACACATTTAACATATAGTTAACATGATGAAATTAGCATGAGTGTTATTAAAATCTTATAGTCATAACTTACTCAATCACAACCTTACCAAGGGTTCATCACATATTGAGCTCATTACTTATGAGTCTTACGTACATACCTGTACCAACTCACAACATAACCATATCTTTTCACAACTTTGACATTCCTGTTGAACACTCGAAATATTATCGGATACTCAAAAATCTTGCACATATGTGCCATATATGTAGCCGAAGATATCTCATATCTCTTAATACATATAGGCTCGTTTTCGAGCTATTCATGGGTTTGCTCACACAAGCTGTTAGTCAGGACGTAGCTACATAGTGCTGCTCACACAAGCTGTCAGTCAGGACGTAGCTACATTGTGCTGCTCACACAAGCTGTCAGGTATCTGCAACACATGCCGGACTACCCAGCCACTAGTAGGACGTACGAGACCAGGACCCGGATTACATAATTGCATATACATATGGGTTCCTAGTGGCATGTCACTCGTATCCTATTCTATTCCTAAGGTTCAACCGGGATTTCTCGCCTGTCGAAACTTTGTCAAACACGTCCAGAGAGTCAATCACAATTCATACAATATTAAAGCATTTAAAGCATAAATATAACAATGCATTATTTATATACGAACTTACCTCGGTACAAAAATAGTAGAATTGGACCTAATCATCAAATACTTTGTTTTTCCCCCAATCTAGGTCCGAACCTCGTTTTTCTTGATCTATAATAACAAGTTTAACTCATTTAATACTCACATTACTCAACTTAGCCCAAAAATCATATTATGGAAAAATTACATTTTTGCCTATAATGTTTCACATTTTTACAATTTAGTCCCTAGGCTCGTAAATTAAAATATATTCAATTTCATCAAAACCCAAGCCTATCCGAACCATTTTCATATTCATGCTAGCCCACATTTTCCTTTTAATCACACTTTTACTACTCATTTTATAACTTTTACAATTAAGTCCTTTTTAACATTTTCATCAAAAATTACCTAGTAAATGTTGTTTATCTAAAATAAAACATACATTTTCTACCATTAGAAATCAAAATACACAAATATCTATCATGGGTAAAATTTTAGACTTTGATTTTCTTTCAAATTAGTTCTTGAAATAGCTATATTAGGTTACAAGGATCTCAAAAACATAAAAATCATTAAAAACGGGGCTAGAACGAACTTACAATCGAGCTTGAAAGCTTGAAAAACCCTAGCTATGTCTCTCTTCAAAGTTTCGGCCATGGGGGGACTAATTTGAGAAGATGGACACATTTTATTTAGTTATTTTGTCATTATTTACCAAATGACTAAAATGCCCCAAACTTAAACCTTAAAAATTCTCTTACTCCATGTCCATTTTTGTCCATCTAATTAACAAATGGTCTAATTACCATCTAAGGACCTTCAATTTTGAAATTTCATAGCAATTAGACACTCTAGAATCTAGAACACACATTTTGCGCCTATTGCAATTTAGTCCTTTTAACTAAATTGAGTGCCCAATCGATAAGATTTTCGAACGAAATTTTCATGAAACAATTCCATGGAATTGTAGACCATAAAAATATAATAAAAATAAACCTTTCTACGTCAGATTCGTGGCCCCGAAACCACAGTTTCGACTAGACCCAAAATCAGGCTGTTACACATACTGACTTGGTTTCTAATTAAACACCAGGGGAAACATGGTCGTGTCACCTGACCGTGTGTCACACACGGCTGAGACACACGCCCATGCCTCTGTTCGTGTGGACAAAAATAGGCTATTTACCAAGCCATTTTGCTCACCCAATTTTCATACACCTACACCAAACCAATTGGCACATAACAAGGAATAAATAGACATTCAAACCAATCTCAACCAAGCCTAATTCATGCTAATTCCATACCATTAAGCATAAGACATACATGTGTCAAGATAAGTCATACAATTTCATACCAAACTCACATTCATAAATCTCCCTAATTGTCACTTTTAAATAAGCATCATCTTACCTAAAACCACAAGCATACAAATCTCAATTTATTAAACATTTGATAATCAAAATACAAATTCACAAACAACCAATCACAACAAGCATTTATATGGAAATTTCCAAACAAAACAAAGGCCATTTGCACATTTATATACATCACTAAATATACCAAAATAAGCCAAATCTTATGGCTATATACAAAACTAAACACTTAACAATTATAAGCCAACTCAAATGGCTAAAACCATTACTAACATATACCAAAATGACCATAATTCCTATACATAACATATAACCAAAAACATAGATTCAAATGTACCAAAGTGATAGCTTGATAATGTGATGAGATCTCCAGCGATTCCCAAATCCGAGATAGCTTTAATATTACTATAAAACACGAAAAATAAACAAAGTAAGCTATAAAGCTTAGTAAGTTCGTATAACAATAATCCCAACTTACCAAAGATATACAATTCAAACAACTGAACATATCAATATACAATTCATATAAATAGACAAACCTATCACATATTCAATCACAAGGTTAGATGTGAACTTCACAAGTTTATTCAATTCAAAGCTTATATGTTTTATGTACATACTTGTACCATCTCGTATTAATCTCATACTTATTCATATCCTTGATATACCTGTTGAACCATTTGGAATAATATTGGATACTGGGGAATCTCACACTCTAAGTGCCACATACATAGCCGAACCTATCTCGATCTCATATCACATATAATGCTTTCTATCGAGCTATCAACGAGTCTACTCACACAAGCTGACGGTGATGACAAAGCTACACGGTGTTGCTCACACAAGTTGATGAGAATCCACAACACATGGCGGATAACTTAGCCACAAGTAGGACGTACGGACCAGTACACAAATCACATAACCCCTAAAGACATGTCATTTGTATCCTAATCTATTCCTAAGGTTCAACCGGGATTTCACATTTTTTGAATCATCGTTGGATGTATCCGCAAGGTTGTATTCATAATTTATTCAATATTAAAGGATTTAAAACACAATTATAATAATGCTTATTACATACGAACTTACCTCGAATGCAAAAACAATGAACTTGATCGATTAATCCAACACTTTGTTTTTCCCCCGATCTAAATTCGAATTTCGCTTTTCTTGATCTATATATTATCAAATTTAACTCATTTAATCATCAATCTATTCAATTTAGCCTAAAAATGCACAATATAGCAACTTTACACTTTTACCCCTAATATTTCAATTTTTTTACAATTTAGTCCTTATCTCATAAAAATACAAATTCATGCAATTTGGCCTCTACCCATGCTAGCCGAATTTCTCTTATTACCATAGCAACCCATATTTTTTAATTAATTCACAATTTAATCACAAAATTTTAACATTTTTCAATTTAATCCCTAATTGACAATTTTGTCAAAAATCAATTTACAAATGTTGTTTATCTAACAACAAGCATGCATTTTCTATCATCAAACATCAAAATACTCATACATTAATAAATGGAAAAACCCTAAACCTTTAACATTTTTGCAAAATATTCCCTAGGCTAGCTAGATTAAGTTACAACGACTCCGAAAACATAGAAATGATTAAAAACTGAGTAAAAAATCACTTACATGCACCAATGTCAATGGCCGAATGCTTCAAACACAAACGATAGGGTTTTCTTATTCTAAATTTTGGCTAGGAGAAGAAGATGGACAAAATATGGTTTTATTTTACTTAATTTTAATTTTATAACTAATTTACTTATTTAACCTTAATTAAATAACCTTTCAAGCCATTAAAAGATGTCCATCTTTGTCCAATAACTTTATAAATGGGCTAATTACTACATAAATACCTCCACCTTAATATTTCATAGCTATGAGACACCTTTAGCTAATAGAACAGTAGTTTTACACTTTACGCGATTTAGTCATTTTTATCAAATTAAGCATTCAAACGATAAAATTTCTTAACGAAATTTTCACAGAATAGTATTATCATACTGTAGAAATTAAAATTAAAATAAAATAATTATTTTTACTTTGGATTTGTGGTCTAGAAATCACTATTCTAATTTGACGAAAAATGGGCTGTTACAAAACAAGTTTATGAAACTTGAGCAAATCTTTAGAAATAGATGATTGCTGAGAGCTAAAGTACAAAATATGCTCTACATGGTTTGACATTACTAAGGTAATTATGTTTTTGTGACTATTCATGAATTCATGCATATTTTGCTTGAGAACAAGCAATAACTAAGGTTTAAGGGGTGTGATAACTCTTAAAAAGAGTTATATTTCAGACCTTTAGACTTGGTTAATTGTTTGTAATTAAGTAGACGTATTTTCATTTTAGGATATTATATTTGTAGTTTTAGAACATTGCATCATGAATCTTGGATTAGGCCTGCATGTTATTATGTTACTTTTACTTGTGGGTGGAAAGGATTTGTTTGTGTTTAAATGGTAGGTGTAGAAAAAGGAAAAGAAATGAAGGAGTGAAGTTTTGTCATGGAAAAAGGTTGAACGTATTTCCAATATTAATGCCATGGCAGGTCTAGGAAGACACTGAGTCAACACTTAATTTGTGCTACTCTCAGTTAGTTGTACTTGTACCAGAAAGATCTACCTAAAAAAAGGGAGGAAAATTTGTGTGATGAGAGGGGGATCAACCCTATAGAAAGTAAGGAAGATCTGGAAGATAAGAGGAGAGAAAAAAAAAGCCTTTTAAGGAAGATCTGGAAGATAGGAGGAGAGAAAAAACAAGCCTTTCTTAGATTAAGGATCTTGAAGCAGAAATAGAGGGTAGCAGTAGTAGCTGAAAGAAAAGCAGAATGCGAGGAAGAGGATGAAGGCAATCAACTAGGTCTTCACGAAACATTGCAATGCTACAGTTGAGGACTAGATCAACGAAAGCGTGCTTCCTAAAGATCTTCCTTATTTTCTTTCAAATTACTTTTTTATGCGATTAAGTGTTTAAGATGTTGAATGGTATTTCGAATTTGGATTTGATTAATCAACTCATGAGATAAATATCATTGGGTTGGGTTTACTGGATGATACTCTAATTTTTCATTAATGTTGAAGCTTTGATCTAATCTATTTTACTATTTCATTCAATTTGTTCTTCTTAAGTTGCATGCATGTAGACTCTAGACGTAGATGAATGTTTAGTATGCTTGTAAACTTAATCTAATTCTGAAAAGGTTAGGTTATTTGGACTAAAATTGAATTATAGAAGTGGTTGTTCGACAGAATACCCATATTAGTTTCTAGACATAAAGCAATGAGAGTATAGAACATAGAGAAATCAGTGCTGGGAACCACATTTGAGGCCAATAGACATATATCCCTTTAGGTGGGGTAACCTGAGGTCCTGCTCTCGAAAGAAGCAGACTATCGTAGATCCATTTTGAGTAATAAAATGGTTAAGAGTTTGTTGAGGCATTTTTTCTTTATAAGGGTAGATTTTTAGTAATCTCAACCTTCCCATTCAATAGATTTGATCCTCTTATTCTTGCCCTGATATTTTGCAATATTATATTTTTTTATATTTTTTTGTTTACATTTTGCATACATCAACATCATTTTGATTATTATTACATTTTTGTCACTATTTTGCCATAACATAATTCATAAACTTTATAATAGTAATGTGACCAGATTAATCCGAACCAATCCTTGTGGAGACAATCTTACTTATGATTATATTACCTAATTCGATGTGTATACTTTCACATTTTGCATACTATATTCACACATGGCAACAGTGTTGATTAAATTGATGATTATGTTTAAAAAATGAGAAATTCATGGATGTGTACTTGAAATGGTATAGTGAAGATGAAGTTAAATGATTTGGATATATAATGCGACCCATATGAACCTCATGAATACTTAGAATACAAATGACATGTCATTAGGGGATTATTATAATTTTTGGTGTTGATCTTCGATGTCCTATCAATGGCTGAGGTCTTGCATTTGTTGTGGATTCTCCACAGCTCACGTGAGCAGACCCATTTCACAGCTTATGTGAGCTTTTTTCTCGAGTATTTGATGTTAGTTCATTTGGTTCAGTGGGTGATAAAGGCTTAAATGAACGTATATATATGACCTTGACATGTGAAATGGAAAATGTTGGTGTGAACACTTGAAATGGAAGAGTTATGCTTATTGGATTTGTAATGAATGAAATTTGTACTTAAAATGTTTACTTATAAATGTTCCATGACATGTTAGGATTATATGAATTATTGTTTATCTCACTAGCCTTATGAGATTTGTGGTGTATAGGAAAGAAATGTACTTATGAGAAAATTAATAAATCTATGCATAAATGGTTTGAATAAATACTTATTGGTAAGTTTAAGTTATACAAGTTTACTAAGCATTGGTTACTTATGTTTATTGTATTTAATTCTTTGTAGATCATTGGAAGTCAAGGCCGGTTGGAAATTCAACTTGGAGCACACACACTATCCGTTCTTCAAATCAATAAAAGTTTTGATCATTTTAAAGTTGGTTATAAATGGCATGTACTAGGAGTCATTTAAGTTCTATGTTTATGATGTTGTTGTGTATAACCTTAGTTAAGAAAGATTAGTAGTTGTTTATATATTTGGTATTTTGGTTCTTTTATGTCTTTATAAGTGCTTTTGGTCATTTGGTTTATTATTCATGGAAGTGGTTTGAGATATGGTAATATGTATGTGAATGGAATGAATGAATTAGTATGTTTGACAAGTTTATAAGGTAATAGCTTGTGATCATTAAATGTGAATTTAGTTTGGTATTTGAATTGTGGTGCCAATGAGGGCATATTGGTTAGGCACTTAAGTTGAATGTTTTAGTATGTTTTAGGAATTCTTGAATGTGTTTTAAAGGCGTGAAATTGATTGAAATTGGTTTGGAATGGTACATAAGAAATGAATAAAGATTTGGCTTGTTTTAGAAGTCATTTTAAGCGCACACGGTCTGGGACACGGGTTGTCACATTGCCGTATACCATACACGGTCACTGCACACGGCCATATGGCTCTTTAATTTTCATGTAGGTTTTTCTCACACGGTTAGAAGTTGTTACAGAGGCTAGCGACAAGGCTGTGCGACCCTATTTTTGAATTGTACACAGTCTGAAAACAAGAGTGTGTGGAGTAGCCATATGGCCATGCTTAGAGCCACACGAGTTAGTCTCCTTCACACGGTCATGTGACTCTAGGCTGTGTGACCCCTGTTTACACTTTTTACTCAATATTTCATAGTAAGTTTCAAATTAGTCTAGAATTTATCTCGTTGGTTCAAATGTTTCGTAGGCTCGATTTAAGGTCTATTTTCATATTTATGCTATGAATGTTAATTGATTATGAACATTTGATATTTAAATTTAAATTTGAATAGTAGAAGTCTGTTATCAAATTTTTTATCTATTGTAATACTCCGTAACGCTAATCGGACGACAGAGACGGGTTAGGGGTATTACAAGACTCGTTTTCACCATAGGTAATATAATGTCAGAGATCATTTCAGAATCTAACTTGGGATGATCCTGTGTCATACCTGCAATAAAATGAGTATAAGTAAAAGGAAAAAAGACAATATCTAATATGAGATTAAAATCTAATCTCGGGTGATCATGTGACATACCTGCGACAACACAAGTATGTGGAGTGTTATTTTTTTATTATCAAGAACCCCATCTTCTTTTTCACATATTTCATGATTTTCCATGAACATCTACTGTCATCCATTATGCACTTGGCCTAAAATTTCCTCGACCAGAATTTCATGACATGCAAGTTGACCCCATGCTTTATGTTGAACCACTTCACTAAACTTACAAAAGCATCTTTCAAGGAATTCTTTATGCCAACTTGTAATTTGCCAACATTTAATGAAGACCTTGCATGGCCGTTCTTCTATGAGGGAGTTCTAGAAATTTCAACCTACTTTTAGCATCAAGGTCAATGTTATGCATGTGGGTTAGAGTTGCATATGCCTTGAAATCCAGATGGGTTCCTCTAGCACTGTCTAGACCTTCACTGTCAAAACCACTATCTTTTGGTTTAATAGGAACAAAATCTATTTCTGAAAATAATGTAATTTTTGAACCATCTGACTTGGACTCCCGAATTGGATTATTACCATATTCAAATTCCTCTTCATTCTCAACTCCTTATTCGTTATCAACCCCAGTTGCATGTCTAGGTTCGGATATCCCTTTGTCGGTGCAGGTTGTAGGGAGTTAATCATCCATTCTTGTATATGTTATGTTAAACCAAAATCACTTATGGATTGCGCACAGATTTAACTTGATGGCATACCCGTATAACTATTTCTGGTATAGAACATGGGTGTTTGAAAGTTTAAATCAAAACCACTCACAGAATGTAGTGCTAAGGTGTCAAAGTTTGGGTTACTAAAAATCCCTGAATGACGGACAAACTGTGTGCCAAAGTTGAAATCGAGGGCTGAAACCAAGAAATGTCTTACCATTGATGATTCTAGAATATCAGAATGGGATCTTTGTAACAATGATGTGAACCCACTGCATAATCATGTGGTTTAACGTTCTGCTTCTTGTTTCGTTCCGACATTAACTGGAACTTTTGTTAAACTCAGACAACCTTCATCGAAGTCGACAAAGTGGGCATATAACTCTAGTATAGCTAATCCACTAGAGCAATACGAATTGAGTATCGCCTCAACCTCTATGTCACATTTCAACTCAAATATATCATATGTAACGGGGTTCAGTGACGTTAGATATCTATATTTCAAACTCGAAATTTTTCTCTAGCTTGAACTCGCCACTTTCCTCCTAATTCTTGACTGAAGATCCTACAATTTTATGCTTCAATTGAAAGCTGGTTCCATTGATTGGGCCGATGCAAAAATAACCTCAATATCGGTGAGATAAATTTCACCGTTGTAATAAATAACAACTTTAACTCGTCAATTCATCTTCAACCAAATAACCTATTTCACATGTTTAAAATGAAAACATTATATAGAAAAAAAATGAGTACTAATTATCCAATAACAGCAACAACGAAACTTACGTGATCTAATTTAGTGTGTTGGGACAATTTTTGAAATTCAAATCTTAACATAAACAATCTTATGGTATCACAAATCTCCTTAAGAAAACAATCTACTCGAAATTTCAGTATGGAAGATCTATAATAGAATGGTGGCTCATTTTATAGAAAATACTACCCCCAAATATAAAAAATAACTTGTTACTTTTTATCACTTGGGAAGGAATTGTGTGGTTCTATGTGAATACAGTTGTAGGAAGAGCAAGAAGATGAAGAGGAAAACTAAGAGAAGTGAAACACTACCATGGTAATTTGCAAGATTGATTTCCAACAAAATTGCCATGGTAATTCTAGGAAAATGACTCAGCACTCTAACCACATCACTCTCAGCCAGCTGGACGTGTACAAGAAAAACCAACCTGAAAAGAGGAATGAAAAATGTATGCTGATGTGGGACAGATCTGCCCAATAAAACGAGAGAAAAGAATTAAAAGAGAGGATAATTTGTGTGAGAAAGAGATTGGTGACAACAATCCTGCGTCTGCACAGAGAAAAATTCGATTGGAGAATTTTAGAGAGAAAAAGGGTAGTAGCTATAGATAGCAGAATAATGACGCGAAGAAGGAGAAGAGACCCCTATCCTGGATTTGCAAACGATCATAAGATAAAGATAAACTAGAGTGTGGTGAGAAATCCTGTAGTTCTGCCTTCAGTTTTCCTAATTTCTGTGATTCAAACTTCTTTAAAACGTTGATGGATGATTTAATTTCGGTGTTTACTTTTCCACCTATAACAACCCGTTTTAATTAAAATTAGATTCGTGGTTTTGGGACCACCAGTCTGATGTCAAAATAATTGTTTTATTATTATTTTATTGTCTAAGCATGATACTGGTACCGTATAAAAATTTCATTCAGAAATTTTATCGTTTGCATGTTTAATTCGATAAAAAGGACTAAATTGCAATAGGTGCAAAACTTGAGTTCTATAAGTTAAAGGGATCTAATGGTTATGCTATTAAATAGTTGAGAGTTTTATGTGGTAAATAGACCATTAAAATATTGACTGGACAAGTATGGACAATAGTTATGAAAATTTAAAGGTTAATAGTAAGGTTAATTTAGTAATAAAGTTAATAAATTAGTAAAAACAAAAGAAATAAAACATGTCATCTTACTAAATTGTTTAACACCACCTAAAATTAAAAGGAAGAACATCCATGGAAGCTTGAACATTCGGCCTTCTCAATTTTGCTTGCATGTGAGTATTGTTTGTCCTGTTTTTAATGATTTCTAAGTTTTTGGAGTTGTTGTAGCTTAATTTAGCTAGCCAAGGGACTAATTTGTAAAACTGTTAAAGTATTTAAGTTTTTCGATGAATGAATATTGGTTTCTTTTGTTGTTTGATGGAAGAAATGGATAGATGATGTTAGGTGAACAACTTTTGTAAAGAGATTTTTGATGAAATTATCAATTAGGGGTTAAATTGAAAATTGTAAAAAATTCATGGTATAATTTATAAACTAATGAAATGTATGGGCTTTTATTGGGCTAGGCTTGATTAGGGGTCAAATTTTATGAATTTCATTTTTCGAGCCTATGGACTAAGTTGTAAAGAAATCAAAACATTAGGGGCAAAAGCGTAATTTTGGAAAATTTTGAATTTAGATTTAATTGAATAGATTAATTATTAAATTGAGTAAATTTATTCATTTAGATCAAGATAATCCATGCACGACTTTAGATCGAGGCAAGGAAAAAGCTTCAGATTAGTTGGCTTGTTTTTCTACATTTATTATCGAGGTATGTTCGTACGTTTAAATAATATTTTCAATTATGATTTAAATGCTACTATTGCATAATATTAAATTGTGTGTTGACGAAAATATTCAACAACGTAATAACGATCATCGACGAATGAAAAGGGACAGCTTTAACTATCATTTATGAAAAGGGATGGTGACGACCATCAAACAATGAAAAGGGATGGTGATGACCATCAAATTGTGAAAAGGGATGGCTTCGGCTATCGAACTATGAAAAGGGATGGCTTCGACTATCGATCTATGAAAAGGGATGGCTTCGGCTATTGATCTATGAAAAGGGATGGCTTCGGCTATCAATTATGAAAAGGGATAGCTTCGGCTATTGAGCTATGAAAAGGGATAACTTCGGCTATCGAATTAAGGAAAAGGATGTCTTAACCATCGTATTATTACCTTGTGTGATCTTCGGTAAGAGCTTTCAATGTAAATTTCACTATTATGATGAAGGAAGATAATGTGTACCTTTGTGGAAATTAAGAGTATGAATGTATATATATATGAGTTTTCGAATTAGTTGTTCTCATGTTGAATTTGGATATTCATGCTTTGTGGTTGTTTAATGTATTAACAAATTTAGGCTATATTTGTAACGCCCCAATAATCCCAAAACCCAAAAATCCCGAAATCCTGAAATTTTTTTATTTTTGGTTTTGATAAAAATTGTGTTTTATATTCCTAGCCATGTGATAATTATAGTAGGTCTTAGTTAAGGTTTGAGTTTGAACCTAGGAATAAATGAAATTATAGTTTAATTATTAAAAGAATCAGGATTGGCAAGTAGTTGGGCTTTTAAATAAAATAGGGGGAAAATAACATCAAAAAGCCTTGTGGAGGAGTGGCTAAGTGACGCCGCTTAGAGAGCAGAGAGGTGGCGTTAGTAGCTAGCAAGGAGATCCAAGGTTCGAATCCTAACTTAGTATTTTTAGAAGTTTAATTTTGGCCTTCTAGAATGATGGTAGTGGCGTGAAAGAGGACTCCAAGGGAAGTGTTCAGAAGAGAAAATTAAGGAAAAGATCAAGGGGTTATCAGAAAGAAAAATGAGGAGATGAGAAGGGAGAAGT
Organism: Gossypium anomalum; assembly: GCA_025698475.1. Taxonomy (NCBI): domain Eukaryota; kingdom Viridiplantae; phylum Streptophyta; class Magnoliopsida; order Malvales; family Malvaceae; genus Gossypium; species Gossypium anomalum. The sequence continues at coordinate 75,466,221 of CM046961.1, forward strand.
GATAGAGCTAAATTGGGAATTGGGCATGGAAAATTTAGCTATAAGGGCTATAAATAGTGGCTGAATACAGGGTTGCCAAGCTACTGCTGAAATTCTTCTTTACCTTGTTGCCAGAAACCCCTTTCCCCAAAAGTCGAAAACCCTTTTCTTTTCAAGATCCAAAAAGCCGAAAACTCTTTTGTTTTCTTTCTTTTCTTCCTGCCAATTTTTATTCTTCTCTACACAATTTTCTTTGTTTCACTTAGCCGATTTCTTCTTCTACTCTTCTGCTTTAATCTGTACCAAATAAACCTTATTCACCATACTAAATTTGAAAAGCCAAAAAGTCGAATCTCTCAAGGGCTGAATACTCTTCGATCGAATCTAGTGGAATTAGTGTCAGATCTCGATTTTGGATTCCTATCGATTTGCTCTTCAGATCTGAGAAATACGCGTGTTTAGTGATCAAAGTAAAAGTTAGTAAAGACTTGGCGTTCAAGTAAGGTTGAGGTGAGATTCCGGCTTTTGGTAAAGTATTCGATAAGTATGTAAGATTAATCTTTGAGTGATATCGATTGTAGGTTTGGGCTAAGGAGATCGCATCACGCTTGCTTACCAGGTGTGTACATACACTGCACACACAAGTAGATCGGTAAAATCTGAAATGCCAAAAAGTCAAAATGCCAAAAAGCTGAAATGCTGAAAAGCTGAAAGTTTGGCTACGGTAGTCTTGCGAGTGCGCGAATACTCATAAGTGAGAGTCCGACAGGTTGCCTGAGACCCACGGGCGATTCCATGGACTTGGGTTGTGATTTGGCCATACGGACCAGAATGGGCTGTTGGGTCCATAATCTGTAAAAACTGAATATTGATGCTATGTGATAGAAATTTGTATGTGAGAATGAATATGAATGTGACTGGGCCTAATGGGCCATATATAGGTGATTTGGGCCTAATGGGCCATATGAATATGATTGGGCTTAATGGGCCAGATACAAGTATGTGAATTTGTTTGGGCTTTGTTAGGGGTTTTGGGCCTAATATATGATAACTATATAAGACTTAATTAATATTTTGCGACCGTGGACAGCTCAAAGGGTTAAGGTGTGGCAACGGGTATATGCATGTTTAGGATTGGATCTAGGGAGAGCTTGGTACTTAAGCGGTCTTAATGACCCATCTCCTCTTCTCTAGAATCCTACCTGGTGCATAGTATTCGTTCATCATAGCTCGCGGGACTTGTTAACGAGCCAAGGTAGGTGAAAACCATAATTAAGGGAAAATTATCAAAATTCCCCTAAGGGCTATGTGTTAAATGTAAGTTTATGGATGTGACATGCATACATATGATGTTCTGCTTAGGTTGCATATGGGGTGGGACTATGGAATGGAGGAAATATATGAGGATCACATGATTGCCTGACATTGACGGCTTTTAAAGCCCAATATCTAAATGAGGGTAGTTTCGCAACTGGGCTACCATTGGTGTGTGGGCTGGGTGGGTCGATATTCATATCCCCACATAATGTGACGGAGGACGGAGCTGTTGCGTAGCGGATGGATAATTTGGATGGGATTGCATTGCATGTTTGATGATTTTTTTGAATGCTTGTTTCCATCGAGGGTTGTACACACTGAGTTTGCGAAAACTCACCCCCTCTTTTATTTTATTTTCAGGTGATGCCCAGTAGAAGGTTCGATGTCAGAAGGGACTCTGGGTGGCCGGCTAGCAGGATAATTCGGACTTGTTTTTTTTTAAGCATTTAATTTTCATTTCTTTTTAAGTATGGTCAAACCAGATTGTAATAAGGTTTTCACTATGCTATTATTACTCGAATTGTTATTATTATTTTCACTGTAACCACGAGAAATTGAACATGGATTTCTTAAATTATATTATGTTTTCTACGTTTTCGCAACTTATTTTTTAAATGATAAAGTTTTCTTAAATCAAATGTTTTAAACAAGGCTTTCGCAACTGAAAGGTGTGTTTATGTTTAAGTTAATTAAGGTTTCTTTTGTTTAAGAAAGGTTTTCAATAAAAACACAGTTTTCGCTAAAACACTTCAATGTGACACGTTAGATTCGGCCATAACATTTGGGCCGAGTTTGGGGTGTTACAATATTTGTTACGAACTTACTAAGCATGGCATGCTTACATTGTGTATGTTTATTTCTGTATTTGTAGTTATCAGAAGCTCGTTCGGGTTGGAAAGTCGATGGAGATCTATTAGCTCGTTCGATTCTGAGCATACCCTATGTGATAAACAACTGTTTGCCAAATTTAGAAAATGTGAGTTTTGGTTTCGAGAAATCAGTTTTCTGGGACATATAGTATCAGCCGAAGGCATCAGAGTTGATCCGAGTAAAATTTTAGTAGTTGTTGATTGGAAACCACTCAAAAATGTATCCGAAGTTAGAAGTTTTCTGGGATTGGTTAGTTATTATAAAAGATTTGTCAAAGGATTCTTGATGATAGCTACATCAATGACGTGACTAGTACAGAAAGATGTGAAGTTTAAATGGTCCGAGAAATGTCAACAAAGTTTTAATCTGTAGAAAGCACTGTTGATTGAGGCACTAGTTCTGGTTCAGCCTAAATTAGGTAAAGAATTTGTGATTTTCAGCGATGCATCCTTAAATGGTTTAGGTTGTGTTTTGATGTAGGAAGACAAAGTAATAGCTTATGCTTCCAGACAATTAAAGCCACACGAAAAGAATTATCCGATGCATGATCTAGAATTGGTAGCTATTGTGTTTGTGTTGAAAATTTGGTGACACCATTTGTTCAGTGAAAAATGTCATATATCTACTGATCGCAAGAGTTTGAAGTATCTAATGTCATAGAAATATTTGAATTTGAGACAGCACAAATGGCTCGAGTTGTTAAAAGATTATGAGTTGATCATTGATTATCATCTGGGAAAAGTAAACGTAGTTGCTTATGCTTTAAGTAGAAAGTCCTTGTTTGCTCTACGAGCGATGAATACACGACTGACATTATCTAACAATGGTTCGATCTTAGCCGACTTGAAGGCTAGACCAATGTTTTTACAATAGATATGTGAAGCTCAGAAATGTGAAGATGATTTGCTAGCTAAACGGACAAAGTGTGAGTCAACTTCTGATTCAAAATTTCAGATTGGACCCAATGATTATTTACTGTTCAAAGGTAGAATTTGTGTACCGAAAAATCTAAAACTCATTCAAAGAATCTTATGCGAAGCTCATAGTGGTAACTTATCTGTTCATCCGGGGATTAATAAGATGTACAGTGATTTGAAATAGATATACTGGTGGCCAGGAATGAAACGTGAGATTTCGAACTTTGTATTGAGATGTTTAGTATGTCAACAAGTTAAAGCTGAACATTAGGTACCTTCTCGATTATTGCATCCAGTGATATACCGAAATGGAAATGGGATCGAGTTACTATGGACTTTGTATCGATTTTACCCCTATCTCTGAGAAAGAAAGATGCCATTTGGGTTGTTGTTGATCATTTGACAAAGTCAACACATTTTATTCCAATGCGTATAGATTACTCCCTTGAGAAATTAGTTGAGTTATACATTTCTGAGATTGTCAGATTACACGGGGTGCTAGTTTCCATTATTTCAGATAGATATCCACGGTTTACATGACGATTACGGTGAAATTTATAGGAAGCTCTAGGTACGCGGTTGCATTTTAACACTACATTTCATCCTCACACCAATGGTCAGACCGAGCTAGTAATTTAGATACTCGAGGATACGCTTCATTGTTGCGTATTAGAGTTTGAAGGCAACTGCGAGAAATATTTGTCGTTGGTCAAATTTGCGTATGATAACAGTTTTTAATCGAGCATAAAAATGGCATCGTATGAAGCTTTGTATGGTCGTAAATGTCGAACTCCACTAAATTAGACTGAGCTCAGTGAGAAAAAGATACCCAGGCCTGATTTGATTTATGAGACCGAAGAAAGAGTAAAGGTGATTCAGGATAGTCTGAAAGCAACTTCGGATCGACAGAAATCATATGCGGATCTTAAACGTAACGATATAGAATTTCAAGTTGGCCATAGAGTATTTCTAAAAGTACCGCCCTGGAAGAAAGTTCATCAGTTTGACCATAAAGGAAAGTTAAGTGCGTAATTTATTTGGCCGTATGAGATTATTGAAAGAATCAGACCTGTTACGTATCGATTAGCTTTGTCATTATAATCAGAAAAGATACATAATGTCTTTCATGTTTCTATGTTACGACAGTACCGGTCTAACCTTTCACATGTTATCTCCCTGATGGATGTCGAGATTCAGCCTGATATGTTGTACAATGAGGAACCTATCAAGATTCTAGCATGAGAGGTGAAAGAATTGAGAAACAAGAACATAGCTTTAGTAAAGGTCCTTTGGCAATGACATGGGTTAGAGAAAGCCACCTGGGAACCCGAGGAAGCTATGAGAAAATAATATCCAAACCTCGTGTTTGGTAAGATTTTTAGGACGAAAACCCCTTTTGAGGGAGAGATGTAACAACCCGTTTTCATTAAAATCAGAACGGTGGTTTCAGGACCACCAGTCCAACATTGAAATAATTATGTTATTATTATTTTATTGTCTATAGCATGATAGTAGTACTGTATAAAAATTTCGTTAAGAAATTTTACCATTTGCATGCTTAATTCGGTAAAAAGGACTAAATTGCAATAGGTACGAAACTTGAGTTCTATAAGTTAAAGAGATCCAATGGTTATGCTATTAAATAATTGAGGGTTTTATGTGCTAAATAGACCATTGAAATATTGAGTGGACAAGTATGGACAATAGTTATGAAAATTTAAAGGATAATAGTAAGGTTAATTTAGTAATTAAGTTAATAATTTAGAAAAAAAAAATAAATAAAACATGTCATCTTTCTAAATTGTTTAACAGCACCGAAAATTAAAAGGAAGGACATCCATGGAAGCTTGAACATTTGGCCTTTTCAATTTTGCTTGCATGTGAGTATTGTTTGTCCTGTTTTTAATGATTTCTATGTTTTTGGAGTCGTTGTAGCTTAATTTAGCTAGCACAGGGACTAACTTGTAAAACTATTAAAGGATTTAAGTTTTGCCATGAATGAATATTGGTTGCTTTTGTTGTTTGATGGAAGAAAATGGATAGTTGTTGTTAGATGAACAACTTTTGTAAAGACATTTTTGATGAAATTATCAATTAGGGGTTAAATTAAAAAATGTGAAAAGTTCATGGTATAATTTATGAATTAAAGAAATGTGTAGGCTGTTATAAGTGTATACAATATTCAGCTAGGCTTGGGTCGGGTAAAATTATATGAATTTCATTTTTCTAGTCTAAGGACTAAGTTGTAAAGAAATCAAAACATTATGGGCAAAAGTGTAATTTTTCAAAAATATGAACTTGGATTTAATTGAATAGATTAATTGTTAAATTGATTATATTTATTCATTTAGATCAAGATAATCTATTACGGCTTTAGATCGAGGCAAGGAAAAAGCTTCGGACTAGTTGACTTTATTTTTTTACGTTTATCATTGAGGTAAGTTCGTACGTTTAAATAGCATTTTCAATTATGATTTAAAGCCATTATTGCATAATATTAAATTGTATGTTGACGGAAATATTCAACGACGTAATGGCGATCATCGACGAGTAAAAAGGGATAGCATCAGCTATCAATTATGAAAAGGGACTGTGATGACCATCAAACTATGAAAAGGGATGGTGACGACCATCAAATTATGAAAAGGAATGGCTTTGACTATCGTACTATGAAAAGGGATGGCTTCAACTATCAATCTATGGAAAGGGATGCTTCGGCTATCAATCATGAAAAGGGATGGTGACGACCATCAAATTATGAAAAGGGATAGCTTCGGTGAATTCTAAATATGTCAGCTCGATGATATCAAAGAACCAGTCCCACGGGGCTGTGGCTAAGAGGGCCCGAACCGAGTCAGCTACGTGGACCTGCTCTTGTGCGGTCCAATCGATGCAATGACCAACACCAAGGGGTCGAGCACGTAGAATTTGGAATAGTTCTTCTTGGTTTCCTGGTGGGAATTGGAGAAAAGGGTGGCACACTTCAGTGTTTACGCTCGTGGATGAATAAAAGATGAATAAAAGAATCACATAATCAAGTGTAAATAAATAAAGGATGAATAAAAGAGAAATAAAATTAAAAGAAAAAAATATAAAAGAAAATGAAGGAAAAAGAAAACAAAGAAAAGAAGAGGATGATATAAGGAGTAACCGAGGAGGGTTGGTGGTGGCTCGGCTGGGGGAAAAAACTAGCTCGATAGAGGTAGTGTGCGGCGCAGGTGGCACGACGGAGGAGGGATGCGGCGTGGGTTTGGGCGGCAAAGAAAATGGGAAAGTGGAGGGGAGGGGAAAAATGAAGAAAAAGGGGAAAAAAGGGAAAGAAAGATGAAGGAAAAGAAAAGTGGAAGAAGGGCGGTTGGAGGAAGAAGATGATGAATAGTGAAGGGAATAGGAAGATTTAAATAGGAAAGGGAGAAATTAGGGTTGGGGGGTTTTAATAGGGGGCCACGGTAGTGTAAGCCCCGTGTTAGGCCACACGGCCGTGGCCCACGCCCGTGTTTTATGCTCCTAGCCCGTGTTTTTTGTGTTTTCATAATCAGGTTCGCACACGGGTCTAGGCTGTGTGGTTCGCCCGTGTTCCTCATTTATGCCTATATGTTGATGTTTCAAGTTAGTATCGTACAGGCCTATGGATACACCCGTGTGTCTAGGTCGTGTGGCCTACACGGCTACATCACACGGCCATGTAGTGCTCCCTTCGTTTCTCCCACGCCCGTGTGAGGTCTAACACGCCCATGTTACTCAATCAGTATTGCACACGGCCTAAAAGCACGGCCGTGGCGTAATCTTATGTTCTATTCTGAATTTGTTTGAATGTTTTGATCTTTGGGCAAGTTCACGCATGGTCTCAAGCACGTCCGTGTTGAAGGCCGTGTGGCTCCCACGGCCGCCTCGCACGGCCGTGTGGATTTATCGTAGGCCATGTCTCTACTGATATTTTTAGAAATTAAGGTGTAGTTTTACCACAGTCTGGGACACGCCCATGTTGAAGGCTGTGTGTCTCCCATGGTTGCCTTGCACGGCCGTGGGTATTTATCGCAGCCCGTGTGTCATCCTGTCTTGGGGAAAATATCTGTCCTATTTTTGCACGGTCATGGTCACGCCCGTATCTCCTGCCCGTGGGGGTCCCACGGCCTAAAGCACGGCCGTGTGCTAGGTCGTGTGTGCTAAGTATACCTGCAAAGCGCTTATTTAGAGTCTAAGCTCGACTCTACCTTGTGGGTATATTCAGGGAAGTTCATAGAGCCGTAGCTCCTCTCTATCGTCTTTAAATTTCTCACCGTTATAAAGTTTGAGACGATTTCCATTTACCTTGAAGGTGCCTTGTGATGGGTGACTTACCTCTACTGTGCCATATGGAAAGACAGTTTGGACTACGAAAGGACCTGACCATTGTGACTTAAGCTTCCAAGGAAATAATTTGAACCTCGAGTTATATAACAGAACAAGATCTCCAACTTCAAATTGCTTGCGTTGCTTTAAATGAGCATCGTGGCGGTGCTTCGTTGCTTTCTTGTATAGGCGTGAATTCTCATAGGCATTAGTTCGCCATTCATCTAACTCGTTCAACTGCATCAACATGTTTTCACCTGCAAGTTTGGGATCAAAGTTTAGAAATTTTATAGCCCAGAATGCCTTGTGTTCTAACTCAAATGGTAGATGTCAACTTTTTCCATAAACAAGTCTGTAAGGGGATGTTCCTATGGGGGTCTTAAAAGCAGTTGTATAAGCCCATAAAGCATCATCTACTTTCATCTCCCAATCCTTCCTGCTTGTTTCTACTGTCTTTTCTAGGATACGTTTAAGCTCTCGGTTTGCTACTTCGACTTGTCCACTAGTTTGAGGATGGTAAGGGGTAGTTGTTTTCTGGTGAAATCCGTATTTCTTAAAGGTTTTATCAAATTGTGCGTTACAAAAATGAGTACCCCTTTCACTGATAATTACTTTAGGTGTTCCAAATTGAGAGAAGAGTTTCTTAAAGAATCGTACTACCACTCTAGCATCATTAGTAGGTAAAGCTTAGGCTTCCAACCATTTGGACATATAATCAACAGCTACTAAGATGTATGTATTCCCAAATGAACTAGGGAATAGACCCATAAAGTCGATACCCTAAACGTCAAATATTTCACATGAAAGCATATATGTTTGAGGCATTTCATCACGTTTGGAGATATTACCTGTCCGTTGGCATTTATCACAATTAGCAACATACCTGTTGGCGTCTTTGAATAGTGTGGGCCAATAAAAACCTGATTCAAGCATTTTATGTGCAGTCCTAGTCCCATTATAATGTCCTCCAGTCGGTCCTGAGTCGCAATGTTCCAAGATTTTTGATGCTTCTGACCTTGTAACGCATCTTCTAATGACTTGATTTGCACATATACAGAAAAGAAAAGGGTCTTCCCAAAAGTAGTTTTTCACATCAGTAAAGAATCGCTTCTTTTGCTGGTGTGTCAACCCTTTTGGGATAACGTTAGCGGCTAAAAAATTCAAAATGTCTGCAAACCAAGGTACCTCAGAATCAGATATAGCAAAAAATTATTCTTCAGGGAACGAATCATTTATTTGTAGTACAGACAAGGTGTACAATTCAGTAATTCGTTAATTCATATCCAAGGGTACCCATTAGGGCACATAATCAAGGAGCACACTCTCGAGCCACATATCAGGATGCTTAAATGAGCCATGTAATAAGACGCTTATCCAGGCTAAACAGGAACTCATAAGAGTTTTAATCAGGGAGCTCATAGAGCTTAATAGATAACTCTGAAGAGTTAATATCAGGAAGCACCAGATAAGGTAACATAGAGTTCAAGCGAGCCATGTCAGGAAGCCCATAAGAGCTTATATCAGGATGCTCACGTAGAGCTGCGTTTGTGTCCGCATTATATGCTGGATCACAACCGATCGAATCATGTAACAGGACGCTCACACAGATCTATGGTAGTACACAACACATGCAGAATTACTACCGATCAGGATGCTCGAAGGAACTATATAACAGGACGCTCGAGAGGGTTATATCAAGATTACTCATCCGAGCGATATTCTGTCTGCAAATATGCAGGACCACATTTAATACGGGAAATCACATATATCCATCGAATTTCATTATTTAAACGGAACCTAACATCTTATGAACATTTCCGGGCATGTGATCATTTCATGCATTTGTAATATTCATATAATTCACATAAACACATACAACATTCAATACAAATACAACATTCAATTGAAACATATTTACATGTATAATTAAGTTACACGAACTTACCTTGACACTTGTTCATGTATGAAAATCTACTAATCCGAAACTATTGTTTCTTGATCCAGCTTTGAATCTGAGTTATCCGGATCTATATAAATGAATTTAATCATCAATTTATCACATTTCATATTCAATTGGATTCAATTTACATCCTAGGAAAAATTACCATTTTGCCCTATACTTTTCAAAAATGACAATTTCGTCCCTAGGCTCGAAAAATGAAATTCATGCAATTTAATCCTTATCCCAAGCCTAACTAAAATTTTCACATAACATTTACAGCATAAGTATTTCACAAAATTCAAAATTTTTTCATAACTTTTACATCCTTACAAATTAGTCCCTAAATCATAATTTCGTCAAAATTCTTTTTGTAAAAGTTGTTTATCTATTAACAACCTTTCGTTTTCTACCATAAATTTCAAATTTTCAGCATATTCATCGATGGAAAAACTTTTTTACTTTGATAATTTTTCAAATTAATCCCCAAAATAGATAGATTAGACTATCCCGATCTCAAAAATATAAAAATTACTCAAAACGGGACTTGAATACTTACCCAATTAAACCAAGAAAGCTTTTTTTCTCTTTCCTTGGGTTTCCATAGAATTTTTGGGCTATGAAGATGATATAAAATGATATTATTACTTATTAATTATTTATCATCCATTAATTTTTCTCATTTCCAAATTAGTCTTTAGCTATTTCTAATTTTTCCGTGGATGAATTACCAAAAATATCTACTAACTTTTCTTTAATGGTCTAATTACCATATAAGGACCTCAAGTTTTGAATCCCATAGCTATTTGATCCTTCTAGCTACTAGAATTCAACTTTTGCGTTCTATGCAATTTGGTCCTTTCCATAATTAAACACATAATCAATAAAATTTTCTTATCGGAATTTTCATATAATATTTCTATCATAATACAGACCATGCAATAATATTAAAATAAATTTTCTTTCTGACTCAAATTTGTGGTCCTGAAACCACTGTTCTGATTTTACTAAAATGGGTTGTTACATAAAGTCTACCACATTACCATAAAGTCCCATATAATCAATAAACCAAGTACACCCACCATAACAACTAAAATAATGGCTTGGATCACTTCCTTTAAGGCGACACCACTTACACCAGGAATGTGACTACTCTACAAAGGTAAAATGGAGTGGGTGAGTTTAACAAGCTCAGTGAATGCTGAGAACAACCATTACGAAATCAAGCCACTATGGAACGAAGAATACAATCATAACATATTTTTAACATCGTTACATCGATATCATATTTCACACGTTTAACCAGTTTTCATGCAATTCTCTATTTATTATTTACAAGATTATTCAAGCCCATAAAATATAATACATGTAAAACATATTTAAGGATAGTTTGGCTCTTGAGGCTACCAAACATGAAGAGGGCTCTATCGCCACTCATTGGATACATGGATCTCTAGTACACCACACAGACTCCTAGAGTCAAACATATCCGATAAGTGAAGCTTATAGCTACACTGTCCAATTGTAACAGCCCATTTTTTGGCAAATTGGAATAGTGGTTTCGGGACCACAAATTTGGGGCTAAAATATTTATTTTATTATTATTTTATTTTTTTCAGCATGAATATGTGATGATGTGAAATTTTCGTTAAGAAATTGTAGCATTTGAATGCTCAATTAGGTGAAAATGATTAAATCGCGTAAAGTGCAAAAGTAGTGTTCTATAAGAAAAAGGTATTAAATAGCTATAGAACCTTAAAGTTAAGGTCCTTATGTTCTAATTAGACCATTAATAGCATGAGTGGACATATATGGACATATATTAAGGTGTTTTGATGGCTATTAATTAAGGTTAAAAAGGTAAATTAATTAATAAAGGTTAATTAAGTAAAACAAAAACATTTCTCCATCTTCATTTATCTTTCATTATCAAAATTGAAGATAAAAATACACCATTATTAGGGTTACCATTTGACCAAGCTCTCTAGTTCAATTGTATGTCCATTTTTGTTCCGTTTTTAATGATTTCTATGTTTTTTTTATCGTTGCATCTAGTATTAGCTAGCCAAGAGACTATTTTGCAAAACTGTTAAAGATTTGAATGATTCCATTGATGAATACATGTGTATTTTGAAGTTTCTTGATAGATTATGAATGCTTGTTGATAGATATACAAGTTTTGTTAAGTGATTTTTAGTGAAAATGCAAAATAGGGATTAAATTGAGAAAAGTGTAAAGTTAGTGGTTAAATGTGAAATAAATGAAAATTATGGGTTGCTAGGGGCATTATGGTAATTCGGCTAGCATGGGTCTATTGTGAATTTCATTAATTTGTGATTTTGTGTAATAAGGACTAAATTATAAAAATATGAAAGTTTAGGGGCTATTGCGTAAAATAGCCTTAATGTGTGTTTTGGATTGAATTGAATTAATAGAAGAACAAATAAGTTGATTTTTATTACTTATAGATCAAGAAAAGAGGAATTCAGACTTAAACCAGGGAAAAAGCAAAGTAATTGAATAGCTAGTTCGTTTCGTCATTTTCGTACATGAGGTAAGTTCGTATAATTGAACTTAAATGTGTATTTATTTAATTGATGGATGGAATTGAGATTGAATTTATACTATTAGTTAAATGTGGAGATCTTTAATTAAATGTACGATTTAAGTAAGACGAATTGCCTAATAAAACCATAGCTGGGCTATTGCAATCGGATAATAAGACCATAACTGGGTTATGGCATGTGAATGTAAGACCACGGCAGGGCCATGGCAATGTATATTTAAGACCATAGTTGGACTATGGCATCAGAAAATCAATGTATTTGTTTCGTAAGCATTTATAAGCCTTAGTGGTTTGATAAGAGAATTGTTGAGAAATAGATAAGTATCAGTATAGGTATGTACGAAAAACTATTCAAGTAATGAGTTAGAAGAAGTTGAGGACTTATAAGTTATGATGTGGTTAAACTTTATGTTAACTAATTGATTAATTTTTTAAATGCTAATTAAGTTATCCATTTTGAAATGCTAATGAATGTTGAGTTCATATTTACATACGAACTTACTAAGCTTTATAGCTTACTTTGTTTGTTTTTCTATTTTTATAATCTTTCGAAGGTAGCTCAGACTTCATCGCACTATCGGACATCTATTTGGTACTTTTGAGTTGTGTATATATGGTATATGGCATGTATAGGCTTGAGTCATTTTGGTATGTTTGATGAACATGTATTTAGGCCATTTGAGTTGGCTTGTGATGGTGAATTTGATGATGTTTACAAATGTGCAAATGGTATTATTTTGAGTTTGGTAATTGACTTATGTTGTATGATTGAGGTTGAATGGATAATGCATGTTTGGAATGGTTTAATTAATTGAATGGTATATGTGAATTAGGTATGAAATTAGATGGAAAATTATGGTGTATTGGTGATTTGTATTGATGGTAAAGAAATGGTATGATTTGAACTTTGGTTGATGGTAGTTGGTTGCATATTTGTATCTTAAAATGGTACCATTTGAGCTTGTATAGGTATGTGAAAAATGGGTGGCAAAATGGCTTGGTAAATAGCCATTTTGGTCCACACGGGTAGAGACACGGGCGTGTGTTTCAGCCGTGTGTGACACACGGTTATGTTACATGGCCGTATGTCCCCTGGTGTTGAATTTGAAAACAAGTCAATTGCTCCACACGGTCTCACACACGGGCGTGTGACTTGGCCGTGTGTCATAAGTCAGTATACTCTACAGGTTTGACATGGCCTAGTACATGGCCTGGCACACGGGCGTGTATGGCCATTTTTAGGACACACGGGCTAGCCATACAGCATCTCAAACATAAATCATCAAGTCAATCTAAACATGTTCACATTTACCATTTATCAACTAATTTGTTTCCATGCCAAAACATATCACAACTGATACATATCAACCATACAATATTAGATTCATGCCATATCAAAATAACCTTACCCTTTTGACCATTCCTCACATGCATCATAACCACCTAAATAACACAAACCAACCATTTCCAAATGGTACCAAATAGCTGACATTTATATACCATATTTACATCATGCAAATCTAGTTCAATACCTTTCCAAAGTAAACCATATTCCATCCATATATATTTAGCTTAATTCCATACCAAGTTATATCATAATTGACAACAAGACCAATTTACACTCAAACAAATCAAATGGGTCATAATTCAACCAATTATACTTAACTTAATTCCATATTAAATCATGCCCTAAATGATCATTTTTCAAACATGCCACCACTTACCACCTTGGCCATAAAAACCATACATCAATTTGATTATATAGACACCAAACATGAAGCATCAAATTGCCAAAAGCACATCAACCATCAAGGCATTAAAATAACATAAGTTTCACAAATCCAAAGCAACATAACATATCAATATCATTAATTAAACATTAGACATAGTCCACTTATACATGGCATTATAACCACGACCAAAGCATCAAATTCTATCGATAAAGTCGATGTATAGTGTGATGGATCTTCGACTAGTTTCCAACCTGATCGAGCTTTCGATAATTTGTAAAGTAAGAGAAACATATGTAAGAACCTGTTTTTAGTGAAATTAGAACAGTGGTTTCGGGACCACAAATCTAAAGTCAAAAAATTTATTTTATTATTATTTTATGGTCTACAGCATGATAGCATTATCATAGAAAAATTTCGTTAAGAAATTTTATCGTTTACATGTTTAATTTGATAAAAATGACTAAATCGCGTAATGTGCAAAAGTTGAGTTCTAATAGCTAAAGGTATTATATAGCTATAGGACTTTAAAGTGGAAGTCCTTATATGGTAATTAGACCAATTGTATGTTAGTGGATGGTAATGGTTTGGCAATATTGAAATTTGAATGAATTATTAAGGTTAATTTTGGAAATTAGTAATTAAAGTTATAATTAAATAAATTAAACAAACAATTAACATCCATTATCATCATCTTCCACCAAATTTGAAAAGAAAACCTAGCCATGGAAGCTTGAAGTTTTGACAAGCTTATTTTGTCCAATTTGGCATGTATTTTCAATCTTTTTAATGATTTTTATGTTTCTGGGATCATTATAGCTTAATCTAGCTAGCCTAAGGACTAATTTGTGAAACTATTAGGGTTCTGCCATTGATGAATATATATGATTTTTGAAGTTTGATGATATAAAACGAATGGTTGTTGTTAGATAAACAAATTTTGTAAAAGAATTTTTGATGAAATTATTAATTAGGGCTAAATTGAAAAATATGATAAATTCGTGGTAAATTTTGTGAATTTGTGAAATATATGGGCTGCTATTAGTATGTATAAAAATCAGCTAGGCTTGGATAGGGGTGAAATTATATGAATTTTATTTTCCGAGCCTAGGGACAAAATTACAAAGAAATTAAAAGTATAGGGGCAAAAATGACAATTTTGCCAAAAATATGTGCTAGACTGAATTGAATGAAATATATATTAAATTGAGTTAAATTTATCCGTATAGATCCAATCAGACCTCCTACGGAGTTAGATCAAGGCAAAGAGAAAATCTCAAATTAATTGCCACCATATCTACATATAATCTTCAAGGTAAGTTTGTGTGATTAAATTGTGAATTTATATGTTTTAATTGAATTATATGTATGTGATTTGTATAATTTCCATGTATAAATACCAATCGCATATCCGACAATGTATGAAAATTACCAAGTCTCGTTTGAACCTTAGGAATTCGTAGGATACAAATGACATGTCATTAGGGATTACCAATTGCAACTCGTGAGAGCTTATTGATTCTCAGCTCATATGAGCTTACCGATTTACAGTTCTTGAGACATACCGATTCATAGTTCGTATGAGCATACATGTATAGGAATTGACAAATTACAGTTATATGATTTAGCACACTATGTGTGACCTATCCCGGGTATCCAACGATATTCTAAATGGTTCAACGGGCACTATTCTGATACGAGATGATAAGAGTTCGATAGAAATATTACAATTATATACATGAATTATATGGAAATCTTATTACTTGGTATATATATGAACATGAAATGGATGGTAAATGTATATGAAACTTGATTAGTTGTTGTGTTCATCCATGATTATTGGCTATTATATTTGTTTTACATGTAACAACCTGGTTTTAGCTAAATCAAAATAGTGGCTTCGGAACCACAAATTCGAGGTCAAAAAATTATTTTTAATGTTATTTTTGGTGTTTATAGCATTTGATTATTTATGTGTGAAAGTTTCGTGTGCTAATTTTATCGTTTAAGTGGTTAATTTGAGAAAAGGACTAAATCGCATAAAATGCAAAAATAACATGCTATATGTTAAAAGTGCCTAATAGCTATGGTTTATTAAGTGTGAAGCCCTTATGATGCTAGTAAACCATTTAAGTAATGGATGGACAATTATGCCTATAGTTAGTGGAATTTTAATGTTTATTCATTAAGGGTAAATATGTCATTTTGTAAATAAGTTAAATTAAATAAAACAAAGTTAAAAATTAAGCTTCATTTCATCCATCTTTGGACGAATATGGTGGAAGAAGAAAACATAAATTTCATTTTAGGGTTCGGCCAATTGGGAGCTTAATTGGTAAGTGTTTTGAGCTCGATTTTTTAATGATTTTTACATTTTTGTGATTGTTGCTTTGAGAAGTAGCTAGCCCGTACCCATAATTTCTAAACTTGTCGATGATTTTGTGAAGTTTCATTGTTAAATTTATGAGCTTTGTGATGTTTAATGATAGATTATGAAGGTTTAATGATAGATATATAAGTTTTGTTAAGTGATTTTTGACCAAAATGTCAATTAGGGATTATATTGAGAAAATGTGAAAATATGTTGTTAAATGTGAGAATAAATGATAAATATGGGTTGATATATACACTAGGAGAATTCAGCTAGCATGTATTTGAAAGAAATTATGTAATTTTGTGTATTTATGTGATAAGGACTAAATTGTAAGAAATGTGAAAGTTTAGGGCTAAAGTGTAAAAATGCCCAAGTATATGTTTGTGAATGAATAGGTGATTAAATTAGTTAATTTTGAATGTATATAGATCAAGAACTAAAGAAATTAGACTTAGATTGAGGCAAGAAACAAAGTACCCGATTAATTAGCTAGTTTCATTGTTTCTACGACCGAGGTAAGTTCATATGCAAATAAAGGTCTTTAAGTTGAATTATATGTGTTTACTTGCCATTTAATTGTTGTGAATGTTGAACGAGTAATTACGAGCAAGAAACGATGAAATTTTGATATCTGAACGTCCCGTATGAACCTTAGGAACAGTATAGGATACGAATGTCATGACATTAGGTTATCGAATTGTGATTTCATGTAAGAACTTGTCTGGGACATTGACATTGTATTGATATTATGTGTAAGACCATGTCTGGGACATTGGCATCGTTAATCAATTTCGTGTAAGACCCTGTCTGGGACAATGGCATCGATATGGCATGATATGTATATGATTTGGCATGTTTTGGCTGCCTATATATGTTTTAAAATGATACTGTTTTGGTTGCTATGTGTGCATGAGAGAAGGGTGGCAAATTGGTTTTACAAATGGCCTATTTTTGTCCACACGGGTAGAGGCACGTGCGCGTGTCTCAGCCATGTGCGACACACGGTCTTGTTACACGGTCGTGTGTCCCCTGGGGTACCCTTTCAAATAAAGGTAGTATACCCTACAGTTTTGACACTGCCTAGACACACGGGCTGGCACATGGGAGTGTGGCCGGCCGTGTGACCCAAGTCAGTAACCTCCCAAGTTTTGCCATGGCCATGGCACATGGGTGTGTCTCCGACCGTGTGGTACAAGTCAGTATGTATGCCCTGTTTTCACACGGCCTGTGACACAGACGTGTCTGGTGGCCATGTGAGGCACACAGCCTGTTCACACGGGCATGTGACCCCTTAAATCAAAGAAAATTTTTTAAGTTTCCCAAAGTTTACAAATGTTATCGGTTTAGTTTCGAACCACTTCTAAGCATGTTTTAAGGTCTCGTAAAGCCTTATAAGGGACATTATGAATGATTTGAATGGAATTTAATTACAATTGTATAATTGTATGTGAATGAGGTGTATTATCTGATAATGCCTCGTAACACTACTCCGGCAACGGATACGGGTTAGGGGTGTTACATTACATGGCTAACATGTTGATGAATATGTGCTTAGGAATTTGGCCAAATTGTGTTGGGATATGCTATGTTTACTTACCTAAATTGTGACAAAAATGGTACTTAAATTCTATGTCATACAAACTTAATAAGCTTAAATGCTTATTCTGTGTTATATTCCGTGTTTTATAGTGCATTAGAAGCTCGTTAGGGTTACAGTATCCATAGGTTCTTTTGGTACTTTTGGTTGGTTTAATTTTGGTTATAATGGCATGTATAGGTTATTTTGGCGAATGTTGGCCTATATGCTTTGTTGATAATTTGGCCATTTGTTTGGCTAGTGTTTTGGAACTTTGATGACAGTATGAGTTTAGTATATGATATGTAAATACTTGCTCTATAATGGTTGATGTTTGGATTGCTATGCTTGAATTATGCATGATGAGAAATACGGCATGAATGTGCATATTGTATATGTGCTTTGTGATAGAATGAAATTGTGGTAAATTGACACTTTTTTGGATATGATTTATATGGTTATTTGATGATAGTCTTAGAATGGTGTTTTGGTACCAAATAGTATGTTTTGATAATTGATCTACATGGTAAGTTTTGGTGCAAATATGCATATGTTTTAGTTGATCAATTGGTTATAAGGATCACATGGTTAGTCATGTTTATAAATTGTAATTTGAGGTACGTAAGGGCATATTGGTTGTATGTGATCATACCATTTGTGTAAGGCTAGAAAATGCATGGTTTTGGTACCTTAATATGGATTACTTATATGCATAATGTTGGTTGTAGGTTTATGCAAAATAGGGTGAGAAATATGGCTTGTAAAATGGCCTATTTTCGTTCAAACGGCCAAAGACACGGGCGTGTATCCCATGTAGCTTTCAAAGGGTTGCAAGTCAGGCTATTGCATGGCCTAGCACAAAGCTTGGCACATGGGCGTGTGAGGTTATTTTGAAAGGTACACAGCCTAGCACACGAGTGTGTGAGGTCATTTTGAAAGGTACACGGCCTAGCATACGGGCGTGTGGCTTGGCCGTGTGACCAAGTTAGAGAGTTACATGAGCATGGACACGGGCTGGGACACGGCCGTGCGTCCTTATTTCAAATGCCCACATGGCTTAAGACACGGGCGTGTCTTTCGGCCGTGTGACTGGCCACACGACCATGTGACAGCTGTAGCTTTGAAATTTTTCAATGATTTTTGAAAAAATTCTCTGAGTTTCTGATTTAGTCCTGACTTGTTTCTAATACATATTTTGAGCCTTGAGGGCTCGTTTATGGGACAATTTGAATAATTTTGATTTGTTTTTGATATGAATATTGGTATGTTATGAAATGTTAGAAATTCTATTTGTTTTTACTGTAAACTCCGGTAATCCTCTGTAACCCTATTTCAGCGACGAATACAGGTTAAGGTGTTACAAGATAACCACATAAGCAATGAATGCTTAGTAAGCTCGTATAAACTTTAAACATAGCATTCCATTTCAATAATGAACATTATAGGTTAAGTATAAACCTATACCAATGCCTTAATATTTATCGAACCATAATCATCAACTCACAATGCTTCAGTATCCTAACATAGTAGGATTTCATAAGGCATGAACCCTTCCATTTATTTACTTTCCATTTCATTTACTTACTTTAGCTTAAATAACAACATCAATTCATTAATTAGCATATTTTTTCATAAACTAGGTATATTCATCCATAACATACGTAAACTTCTCACATACAAGTACATCTTTCAACTCATCGTTCCCTTTTATTTCATCATATTTCATTTCAAATATGAACTTACCATTTTCATTACCTTTTCATACCTGTACCCTTTGCATAATATAAGACATAAGCATAACATCAACCATGACTACGAGCTAATGCATTTAACATATCTCTTTTGGATTCAACTACATGATAAATCATTTCATAAGAAATTACATACTTTAATTTATACCACCTTTTCATGTACGTAAGCATATTACAAATTGATCGATTACCGTCTCAATGTATTTCATTAAGGCTAAGCATGATATAATACAATCATAAACTTGGCACAAGCCTAAGCACACCAACAACACATGTTAGTTCATTTAAACATAATTCATGTGAATTTAACATAGTTAACCTTTATACCTGAGCATGATTCAGTTGGATTTATCATCCATCATAACATAACGTGCTTTTCATGTAGCTCACAATTTCAATGTATTTCATACATACATGTCCTGTTTCATATTGAACACATACCTTTCCTTCCATTTTTCATGCTCTTTGAACCATTTAGAATATCATTGGATACGCAAGATAGATCACACGAAGTGTGCTAGACATATAACCATAGTCTATCCTTTCCTTTACATATATGCTCACACAAGCTATGAAAAGAGTATGCTCACACGAGCTATGAAATGGGTCTACTAACATGAGATGTGGGTCAGAATGTAGCTACACGGTGCTGCTCCACAAGCTGTCGAGTATCTATAACAAATGTCGGAACTCAGCCATCGATAGTGTAACAGCCCAATTTTAGTGAAATCAGAATAGTGGTTTCGGGACCACAAATCCGAGTTAAAAAAATTTATTTTTATTTTATAGCATGGTTCGTATTATTATAGAGATGTCATGTGAAGATTCTGATAAGAAAATTTTATCAATTATGTGTTTAATTAGGGAAAGGACTAAATCGCATAAAATGTAAAAATTGAATTCCAGTAGCTATAAGGATTAAATAGCTATGGAATCCAAAACTTGAGGTCCTTATATGGTAATTAGACCATTAAAGAAAAGTATGTAGATATCTTGGTGACTCATCCATTGATATTTAGAAAAAGGGCAAGGACTAAATTGGAAATTAAATTAATTTAATTAATTAAAAGATGATAAAAGAAATATCATCTTATTTTCTCATCATCTTCCCCAAATAATACATGGAAACCCTAGGAGAGAGAGAAAAAACTTTCTTGGCTTAATTGGGTAAGTTTTCTTGCCCCGTTTTTAGTAATTTTGATATTCTTGAAATCGGGATAGCTTAATCTATCTATTTGGGAGATCAATTTGAAAAGTTATCAAAGTATGGAAATTAGGTCATGGATAAATATGCTGAACATTTGAAATTTATGGTAGAAAATGAAAGGTTTTTTTTCTATAGATAAACAACTTTTACAAAGTGATTTTTGATGAAAACATGATTTAGGGACTAAAACGTAAATTTGTAAAAATTGAAGAAAAATTCTAAATTTTATAGAATATATGTTCTGTAAATTTTATAGTGAAATTTTGGTTAGGCTTGGAATAGGGAGTAAATTGCATAAATTTTATTTTCCGAGCCTAGGGACAAAATTTGAATTTTTGGAAAAGTTAGGGGTAAAATGGTAAATTTTACCTAGGATGTACATTGAATCCACTTGAATATGAAATGAGATAACTTGATGAATAAATTCATTTATATAGATCCAGACAACACAAATTTGAGGTTAGATCGAAGAAAAGAAAAAGTTTCAGATTAGTAGATTTTTTAAACTCGAACAAGTGTCGAGGTAAGTTCGTGTAACTTAATCGAGTATGTAAATATGTTAAATTGAATGTTATGTTTGTATGAAATATGATTTATATTTATGTGAATATTATGTATTTGTGAAAGGATTACATGTTCAGAAATGTTAGAAAAGGGTTGAGTTCTATTTGAATATTGAATTTCGATGGATAAATGTGATTGCCTTATAGAATGAGGTTCTGCATTTGTTGCTGACGGGATTCCGCTCAGACGAGTAATCCTATTGAGCTCATTATAGAAAGAATTTAGCTTTGAAAGGTAATCCTGATATAATACCTCTCGAGTATACGTTACAATTTGGATTTAGCCTGGACTGGTAATCTTAATTGAACTCTTCTGAGGAAATGTGACATAAAGGACTTAGCCTGGACTGGTAATCCTGTTATACGATATGTGGCTCGAGAGTGTGTTCTTGATTAAGTGCCCTAATGGGTACTCTTGAATAAGAATTGACAGGTTATTGAATTGTACACCTTGAGTGTACTACTTGAGCATCCATCGGAATTTCAATGATTCAATGGACAAAACTCTTGGCGTAATAAGAGAATTATGGAATGAAATGAATGAGTCTTGAAGGAACATAGTATGTAATAGCCCGGTTTTAGCTAAATCGAAACAATGGTTTTGGAACCACAAATCCGAGTTCGTAAAATTATTTTAATATTATTTTTGGTGTTTGTAGCATGTGAATATATATGTGTGAAATTTTTGTGAGCAAATTTTATCGTTTAATAGCTCAATTTGAGAAAAATGACTTAATCGCGTAAAATGCAAAAGTAGCATGCTATAAGTTAAAAGTGCTTAAATGCTATGGCTTATTAAATGAAAGGTCCTTATGTTGTAATTAGACCATTGATAGTGGAGATGGACATAAATGGCCTTATATTAAGTGATTTATATGTTTTTTATTAAAGATTAAAATTGGAAATTGATAATTAAGATAATATTAATTAAAACAAACAAAATGCTCATTATTTCATGCATTCATCAACCGAAATATCAAAGAAAAAGAAGCTCGGAATGTGCTTTAGGGTTCGGCTTTTTGAAGCTTTGATTGAGGTATGTTTTGAGTTCGATTTTTGATGATTTCTATGTTTTTGTGATCGTTGCTTTGAGTACTAGCTAGCCCATGCCTCAATTTTTGAAAGTTTTGATGATTTTGAAAATTTCCATTGATGAATTCATGTGTTTTTAAATGTTTGATGATGAAATATGAAAGCTTGGTGTTTGATATACATGTTTTGTAAAGTGATTTTGAGTAAAAATGTCAATTAGGAATTAAATTGAGAAAATGTGAAATTTTGTGGTTAAAAGTGTGAAATAAATGAAAATATGGGTTGTTATGAAACTATAGAGAATCCGGCTAAGCAGGGGCCATATTGAATTTTGTGAATTTTGTGTATTTATGAAATAAGGACTAAATTGAATAAATGTGTAACTTTAGGGGCTAAAGTGAAAAAATTCCTAAATATGAGTTTGTGGACTAAATTGAATGTGTTTATGAATAAAAGAGTTAATTTTGAATGTATATAGATTAAGAACGAAAGAAATCAGATTTAGATCGGGGAAAATCCAAAGTTATTGAATAGTCGATTTAGTCTCTCTATTCCGACTACGAGATAAGTTCATATGCAAATAAATGTCTTTAAATTGAATTATATGTGTTTGCTTGCCATTGAATTGTTGTGAATATTGAATGAGTAATTATGACCAAGAAAAGATGAAATTTTGATATTCGAAAGTCTCGTACGAACCTTAGGAATAGTATAGGATACGAATGTCATGACATTAGGTTATCGAATTGTGATTACATGTAAGACCATGTCTGGGACATTGGCATTGTATTGAGATTACATGTAAGATCATGTCTGGGACATTAGCATCGTTAATCGATTTCGTGTAAGACCCTATTTGGGACAGTGGCATCGATATGTGATAACATGTAAGAGCATATCTGGGATATGGCATTGTACGAGCTTATGTGATTTTCGAGTATCCTTAACGATTCTGAATGGTTTAACGGGCAAAGTCAAGCCGAGAAAGAATATGTGATTGAGTTAAACAACTCAGGTACGTACGAGATTCATACAAGTATTGAAAAGTGAAGTAAATGATGAATTTGATTAAGATGTTGAATATGTGCTCAATAAGAAAGGTTCGTGAACTTGTATGTGATTAGCTAAGCTTAGCATATTTGAATTGATATACAAATGTTCATATGATAGCTTTATTTGTATATGGCTTACTAAGCTTTTAAAGCTTACTTTTGTTTTATTTTCATGTTTTATAAATTACCGAAGCTAGCTCGTGCATGGGGGATCATCGGGAACCATCATCACACTATCGACTACTTGTTGGTATTTTTAGATGCTTGTAAATATGGTATATGGCATGTATAGGCTAGTGAGTTAATGATATGATTTGAGTTATGATTTTAGCCATGAGATTTGGTTTACTTTTGGTTGAAAATGTTGGTATGTATTTGGTCATTTAAGTTGACCTAAGTGATGTGTTTGAAAAGTGATATATGTGATGTATATATTTCCTTATATATTGGCTTGTTTTGGATATGTTTGCCTTAGTTGTTGATATAGCTAAATGGTGTGTTTTGTGACATGAAATAGATAATAAGATGATGAGTTGATGCATTTGAAATTTATGTAAGTTGTTATGATTTTAGGTGTATTGATTTGGTATGTTTTGATTGTGGAATTGAGTAGTTGAAATGGTTGAGGATAGATGGCATGATATGTATATGATTTGGCATGTTTTGGCTGCCTATATTTGTTTTGAAATGATACCATTTTGGTTGCTATGTGTGCATAAGAGAAGGGTGGCAAATTGGCTTTACAAATGGCCTATTTTTGTCCACACGTGCAGAGACACGGGCGTGTGTCTCAGCTGTGTGCGACACACGATCATATCACATGGTAGTGTGTCCCCTGGGGTACCCTTTCGAATTAAGGCAGTGTGTGTCTATTGGCCGTGTGTGACACGCGGGCTGGCACATGGGCGTGTGGTCGGCCGTGTGACCCAAGTCAGTAACCTCCCTAGTTTTCCCATCGCAATGGCACACGGGCATGTCTCCGGTCGTGTGGTACAAGTCAGTATGTATGCCCTATTTTCACACGGACGTGTTACCCTTAAATCAAAGAAAACTTTCTAAGTTTTCCAAAGTTTGCTAATGTTATCGGTTTAGTCCCGAACCACTTCTAAACATGTTTTAAGGTCTTGTAAAGCCTTATAAGGGACATTGTGAATGATTTGAATAGAATTTGATTACAATTGTATAATTGTCTGTGAATGAGGTGTATTATCCAGTAATGCCTCATAACCCTACTTCGGAGATGGATACGGGTTAGGGGTGTTACATAGTATGATGAGCTCATCTATGCCTACTTGATGCATATGTGAACATTTATGTAACTAACTTGTTTGTTTGAGTGTATGTGTTTAGGTAAATTTCCAAATTGATGAAAAACATGTTATTGAATGCTTAATGTTAAATAATGTAAATTGCTAAGTTTTAATTCCCGTTATACGAACTTACTAAGCACGTAATGCTTACTATATTTTATTTTCTCTATTTTATAGTGCTCGAAAGCTCGCGAAGGTTGGAGATTAGTTGGAGCATCATCACACTATCCACTAGCTTATTTTTGGTATATATAGTAAAATCATTTTGATATAATGGCATGTATATGATAACTTGGCCATTGTTGGCTTGAAAATGATGCTTGTAATCTAGCCATTGGAATGGCTAGTAATGGTTAGTTTTTGATATACTTATCATGTTATACTATAGTAGCTACATATATGTTAGGTAATTGATCAAATTATGTCTAACATATGAACTAAACCAAGGTAAGATTATAAACATGTATGCTTGTAATGATATGCCATGTTGAATGATCGAATTTGCTTAATTTGAATGCTAGAATTGGTTGTTTTATGGATATAAGTTTTAGTGCAGGACATTGGTAAAATTTTGGGTGAGAAATGAAGTTAGAAATGTCTTTATTTTGTCGACACGGGCATGTGTCTTGACCGTGTGTGACATACAGCCTGGTACATGGGCGTGTGGTTAGGCAATGTGTCCCCTGCACCTTAAATTTGAGAAACAGAATGCTCAGAATTGAGCACACGGGCAGAGACACGGGCGTATGTCTCAGCCGTGTGTGCAACACGTCCTAAAACATGGGCGTGTGTCTTAGCCGTGTGAAACCTGCACCTAATTTCAAAAAAATTAGTTAACCACACGGCCTAGCACACAGGCGTGTGGTCGGTCGTGTGGCACAAGTCAGAGAGCTACACGGGATCGAACATGGCCTATAGCATGGGCGTGTGAGCCCTGTAACTTGGAAAATTTTTAAACTTTCACAAAAAATTCTTACACTTCCCGATTAAGTCCTGACTCGATCCTAAAGCTCATTTTGGGCCTCGAGGGTCCATTTAAGGGACGTTATGAATAATCTCAAAAAATGAATAGTAATTGACTTGAATCATCTGTAAATGTTTTGTAATGTCCGGTAATGCTCTGTAACCCTGTTCCGGCAACAGATACCGGTTAGCAGTGTTACAGGTATGACATTCAAGACTAGCACCCGAGACATATAAACCTTAATGACATGCCATTTGTATCTTAAGAATTCCTAAGGTTTAAACGGGGCTCGATAGTCATCGTACATCGTTGGATTTCCATCGTTTCATGACATGATAAATTGCATAATATCATATATATATATATATATGTATATTGATTTAATCACAATAGAATCACATATTAACATTCAATGTAATCAACATTATGCAGAATTTAGGGTCCGTTTGTTTACATGTAAAAGGTTTTACAGAAAATATTTTCTACATTTTCCTGTGTTTGTTTCACAGAAAATAGTTTGGTCAACGGAAAATGACTTACAGGTCAAGGTAAAATAAGCCTTTTTTCTTGTAGAATGATTTACCCTTTTGAAAAGCGTAAGTCATTTTTTGGAAAAGAACTCATTTATAGATAATTTTATTTTTATATAAAGATTAACTTAAATCAAGCTTAATATTATTATATTGATAATAAATTTTATTCTTATTTTTCAATATTATTAAACATACATATTTAATTATTTATATTTAGTCATATAATAAAATATTAATATAATAAATATAATTTATTTATTTTAATAAATTATTTAATATTTCAATTTTATTTTAATAATAAATTTTAAAAACAATAATTTTAAATAATATTATTCATATATTATTAAATATATTTAATATTAATATTTTAATAATAAATGTTTTGTAGTATAAATGTTAAAATATGTCATAAGTCTATGTATACTTTACAGATTTATAATTTAGTCTTTGTTCTTTTCTTTTCAAGAATTTAGTTTCTTTACTTTTCAAATTTGAAAATCAAGTCCAATTGTTGATAACATTAATTTTTTTTGTCAATTTTGTTGATGTCACATTTTTAAATAAAAAAATACTCACTTAGTAGTTATGTAATTAAAACATAACGCTGTAATGAATATGAATTTAACATAATATTTTTAATATATGCAAAAACAATGTAAAATATAAAATTATAGATAAAATAAATTCAATTAAACAATGAAAAAATAAGAAAATCTCAAATGTATGTTTGTTTAATTGAAAACAACTTTTATGAAATATTTTTAAGAAATCTACCAAACAATAGAAAATATTTTACACAGGTTCATCCAAACACCAGAAAGTATTAGTTTTTCCAGAAATCATTTTCTGAAAGTCATTTTCAGTGAAACAAATGGAGCCTTAGTTCATACGAACTTACCTGGCTAAATTGTAGAAATGTTAAAGTACATGGGTATTTTGGTAATTTTCTATTCTCCTCAATTTTGCACTCGATCTTGATCTAAATTAATAATTTCATTTAATTATTAATTTAGATAGTAAAACAATGTACTTTATCCAATTTTTTATTTTTTACATTTTTACAAAATTACCCCTAACATTTTATTTTTATTCAATTTAGTCCCTGGGCCTAAAACATGCAAATTAACCATTTTTAATGTCAATTCACATCAGCCAAATATTCATAGCCTCCATTTCAGACAATTTTTGCAATAATTTCACATCAAATCCTTGTACTTTTATTATTTCAACAATTTAGTCCCTAATAGGAAAATTCATCAAAATTACTTAACAAAATACTTTTAAACATCAACTAATATTTCAAATTCATCATTTAACAACTAAAATAACATAGATTCGTTAATGGAAACATTCAATATCTTTAACAGTTTCAAAATCGAAGGTACGAGCTAGCTGACCTAGTTGCAACTATCTCAAAAATATAAAAATTATTAGAAATAAACTCATATTTAGCTTCCATGAAAAAAGAGTTGACCAAATGCTTAAGGTATCATCCATGGCTTCCATCTTTCTCCAATTTCGACAAACACTAAGGAAAAAGAAGATAGCTTAATTGTTTTGTTTTTGTTTTAATTTAATTATGAAATTACCGTTTTGTTCATTTAAAAATCATCCAAATTTCATGCTTTTATTTGTCCAAAATCGTCCACTAAATCCTTAAATGGTGTAATTACAATTTAAGTCCCTTTTCCTTTATTCAATAAACCATTTAATCACTCAAATCAAATAGTGACAAAATTTTACATCTTTTAAGATTTATTCCATTTTAATTAATTAACTATCGAAACGCTAAAATTTCTTAACGTATAACACCCCTAATCTGTATCCGTCACCAGAACAGGGTTACGAAGCATTACCAAAGTTTACAAAACAAATATAGATAATTCATGTCATTTACTATTCATATCCGAAACTAATCATATCGTCCCCTGATTGAACCCTCGAGGCCCAATTTAAGCATTAGAAACAAGTTGAGACAAAATTGGGATCTCAGAGAATTTTTCGCGAAATTTTGGAATTTTTCTTATTTACAGGGGTCACATGTCTATGTGAGTAGGCCGTGTGGCTCACACGGCCAAGTGACATGCCCATTTCTCAGGCCGTGTGGGCATTCAATGTGAGGCACACGGCCGTGTCCCAGCCTGTGTCCTTACCCATGTAACTCTCTGACTTGGGCCACACGGCCAGCCACACCCCCGTGTGATAGGCTGTTTGGTCAATATAATTTTCAAAAAATTAGGTGTAGGATTCACACGGCCAAGACACATGTCTGTGTTCTAAGCCATGTGTTACACAAGGTTGAGACACACGTCCGTGTCTCTGCCCATGTGCCTAATTCTGAGCATTCTATTTCTCGATTTTAATATGCAGGGGACACACGGCCAAACCACAAGCCCATGTGCTAGGCCATGTGTCACACACGGTCAAGACACACGCCCGTGTGTCTACTCGTGTGGACAAAATAAATCCTAACTTTATTTCTCACCCAAATTGGCTAACAACCTATACCAATACTTGCAAACATATTCCAACCAATTCAAGCATTATAATCAAGCCAACTCCAACATCTAACATGATATATCATCACATGCATTCATGTTTATAATCTTGCCTTTTATAGACATACATGCTTAACATAGCTCAATCAAACCATCACTAGTCATTCCAATGGCTAGATTACAAACAACTATTTACAAGCCAACAATTGACCAAGTTAACCTATACATGCCATTATACCAAAATAAGTTTACTACTTATACCAAAACGAGCTGGTGGATAGTGTGAAGATGCTCCGACCAATCTCCAAGCTTTACTAGCTTTTGAGCACTATAAAGTAGAGGAAATAAAACCTAGTAAGCATTTAATGCTTAGTAAGTTCGTATAACAGAAATTAAACTTACCAATCATATTCATTTAAATAAGCATAACAATAACATGCTTCCCAACAAATTGGCAAGTTTGCCTAATCACATACACTCAATTAAGCACGTTAGTTACATATTTCTCATGTCCACCAAATAAACACGGATGAGCTTATCATGTTACAAACTTTTAGGTATTCAGAAGCATTCGAGACATAATTACTTTAATCTCATAATTTTATCATGTCAGGAGTTTTATCCGTTGAATTATTGAAAGATCGATGGATACTCAGGTAGTATACGCGAAGTATACAAATCAGTGATCCATCAATTCATATTCAGGGGTACCCGATAGGGCACGTAATCAGAGAGCACATTCTTGAGCCACATATATCAGGATGCTCAGATGAGCTATGCTACAGGACGCTTATCCAGGCTAAACAGGAAACTTATAAGAGTTTTAATCAGCGAGCTCATAGAGCTTAACAGGTAACTTCGAAGAGTTATTATCAGGGAGTAACGGATAGCCATTTAACAAGGAATTCAAGCGAGCCATGTCAAGAAGCTCATAAGAGCCTATATTAGGACGCTTACGTGGTGCTACTTTTATGTCCACAATGTATGCTGGAACACAACCAATCGAATCATGTAACAGGACGCTCACAAAGAATTGCGATAATGCGCAACACATGCACAATCACTACCGATCAGGATGCTTGCAGGAACTATATAACAGGATGCTCGAGAAGGCTTTTAACAGGATGTTCGTCTGAGCTATAATGTCCATAACATATGCAGGACTATAATCAGTACGGGAAATCATCTATCCATTGAATTTCATTATTCAAATAGAACTTAACATCTTCTGTACATAATCGGATATGTGATTATTTCATATATTTATAACATTTATATAAGTTATGTAATCAAATACCACATTCAAATCAAGTATAAAATAAACAAAATTTAGTTACACAAACTTACCTCGTCACTTGTTCGTATATAAAAGTCTACTAATCCGGCACCTTTTCTTTTCCTCGATCTAACTCTCTATTTGATCTTTCCAGATCTATATAAATGAATTTAACATCAATTTAATCCATTTCATACTTATTTACATTCAATTTACATCCTAGGCAGAATTACCATTTTTCCCCTATACTTTTCATAAATGACAATTTCGTCCGTAGGCTCGGAAAATGAAATTCATGCAATTTAATCCTTATTCCAAGCCCAACCAAAATTTTCATATACCATTTACAGCACATGTATTTCACAGAATTTAGAATTTTTCCATAACTTTTACATCTTTACAATTTAGTCCCTAAATCATAATTTCATCAAAATTCACTCTGTAAAAGTTGTTTATCTATCAATAACCCTTCATTTTCTACCATAAATTTCAAATTTTCAACATATTCAGCCATGGAAAAATTTTGATATTTTGATAACTTTACAAATTAATCCCCAAAATAGATAGATTAAACTATTCTGATTTTAAAAATATAAAAATTACTAAAAACGAGACAAGAATACTTACCCAATTAAGCCGAGAAAGCTTGTTTTTTCTTTCCTAGGGTTTTCATAGAATTTTAGGGATGAAGATGATATAAAATGATATTATTTCTTATTTGTTTATTTATCATCTTTTAATTTTTCTCATTTCCAATTTAGTACTTTTCTTTTTCTAAATTTCCATGGATGAATCATTCAGAAATATCTACTAACTTTTTTTTAATGGTCTAATTACCATATAATGACCTCTTATTTTGAATTCCATAGTTATTTGATCCTTCTAGCTTCTAGAATTTAACTTTTAGATTTTATGCAATTTCGTCCTTTCCCTAATTAAATACATAACCTGTAAAATTTTCTTATCAAAATTTTCATATAACATTCCTATCATAATGTGGACCATGCAATAATATTATAATAAATTTTATTTCTGGCTCGGATTTGTGGTCCCGAAACCACTATTCTGATTTCACTAAAAATGAGCTGTTACATAACGAAACTTTAATACCACCTTAATGACACTTCGTAAATATTTTTATTTTTATAAAAATATTTACGACTCGATTTATAGAAACGAGGTCCTGGTACCTCATTTTTTGAGACCACTTGACTTTAGGGTCTTACCATTTGAACTTAATTAATCATTCAAATAGCATAAATTACCATATCAAAAACCTTTTTAAAACCATATTCGACTCATAAATATTAAATAATAATATTTACAAACTTACTCGTTGGATTTTTGGCATCGAAACCACAATTTTCCAACACCACTAAAAAATAGGTTGTTACATTATACACATTGTCACATGGCATGAATGTCATACCCTCATGTTTACTGCCACAGCAGCCATCACAACATATTCATATTACATCACACCCTAGTTCTCTTTATCACAATTCACAAGCACATTTATCACATATTTAGCATAGGTAAGAGATACTTACACTCATAATTTAGAGAAGCACTCAGAATTTAGAGAAGGGGTTTAGGCTACCTCTAAATTCCCAAATAACACAATGGATTGCTTACGTGCAACTATTCCAAAACACTCACCAAAAATCAACTCCTGTTGAAAATCGAAAGCTTAACCAAGCTTTTCTTTGCGTTTGTCTCTACTCGTTGAAAGTCCTATTGACTCTAACGCTCAAACAAGACAAACCACACAAATATACAATCCACAATCAGCTAATAACTCATCTTAAACAGTCACAAAAATAAGCCTTAAGTGATAATACTCTAGAACGACATATTTTATGTGCTAATTGCATGATTATTTTGAGTATGATCCTGCTAATTTGGATTATTTTGTGGTCTTTTATCTTTTAGGGACTAAATTGGAGGCAAGAGGAAATTTAAAGGCAAAAAGTGCAAATTTGAAGATATAATGGGCCAACATGCAATGAAAGAGAGAAGTGGTGCCAAAAATGCAAACATGGAAGACCCAAGGGCTAAAATGCAAAAGAAGAGATTTTATAGCACAAGACTCTATTTTAATTTCAATTATATTAGGATAATTATTAAGGATTTTTATTTAGATTTAATTTTAGGATTTATTTTCATTTATCTTTAATTATCTTTATTTATTTGTATTTATCTTTTAGAATTTCATTAGGAATAGACTAGGTTTTCTAGTACTATAAATAGGGGATGGAGTGGCACATATTGATCATCTCTTTTTCCTGTAAACACTCCCTCTCCCAAAAACTCTGTCTTTTATTCTCTCTATATTTTCTTCAATAAAAATCTCATTTATATTATATTTATTTCTTTCCCAAAAAATATGAGCCACTAAACAAATCTAGCTGAAGGTTGACAAAATTCCCCAAAAAGGTTCATGAGGCTTAGAACCCGCACTTAGCCTTCTCAACAAGGTATTCATCGCTTCTCCGCATTACAGGGCTAACACTTCTGTCCAAGTCCCTTAATAGGTGATCTTTTCAACTTGTGTAAGGAACGACCGCTTTGTACATTTTGGGAAGGTTGCACAGTCAGTTCGTTGGCTTTCTGCATCGGAGGTTGGCGAAATCCAAGAGACAAACGACGTGGTATTCACCGTTGGGAAGTGATGATCTAGCAGAAGATAGTCCTACAAAAGCGATTCTTGGCTAGAGTCAGGCTCCGCCAAATTTTAAACCCAAATCCTTGGAGCTGGTGGTCGTAGGCGTCCTCTTCCACTACAACTGGCTTATCCCGCTCAAGAAGGGTTACTTAAAAGCCAAGGATTGAACCCAAGGCGGATCGAGACAACCGGAGGCTGGAATCTCGCCATATAAGAAACTCTCTCTTTTCCCAAACATGAGCCACTAAACAAATCTAGCTGAAGGTTGACAAAATTCCCCAAAAAGGTTCATGAGGCTTAGAACCCGCGCTTAGCCTTCTCAACAAGGTATTCATTGTTTCTTCGCATTACGGGGCTAACGCTTCCGTCCAAGTCCCTTAATAGGTGATCTTTTCAACTTGTGCAAGGAATGGCCACTTTGTATGTTTTGAGAAGATTGCACAGTCGGTTCGTTGGCTTCCTGCATCAGAGGTTGGTGAAATCCAAGAGACAAAACGACGTGGGATTCGCCGTTGGGAAGTGATGATCTAGCAGAAGATAGTCCCACAAAAGCGATTATTGGCTAGAGTCAGGCTCCGCCAAATTTTAAATCCAAATCCTTGGAGCTGGTGGTCGTAGGCGTCCTCTTCCACTATAATTGGCTTATCTTTCTCGAGAAGGGTTACTTAAAAGCCAAAGATTGAACCCAAGGCGGATCGAGACAACCGGAGACTGAAATCTCGCCACATAAGAAACTCTCTTTTTTCCCAAACTCTATTTATTTTTATATTCTTCATTTTAATTTTCGCAATTTCAATTCACTTTAAATTCAGTTTTTATTTTTCCAGATCCAAATTCTTAATTCTTTTTTTTATTTTTCAGGAATGCAGGTTTTCTTGGCCATGAAATTGTCTAGGATTTCAAGAAACGAGCATTCGTAGAATCCGGTCCCTGAGGATTCGACCTTACTTCCTCTTTACTGTTATTTTTACTATTTTACAGGGAATAGAATATTTTTAGTGCTCTCAATGACGCATCAAATTTTGGTGCTGTTGCTGGGGATCGGTAACGTACTAATCTTGTTTTTTTGTTTCTTATGACCAGATCTGCTTCTAGAACTCTTGTGTTTGATTCAGAGATTGAAAAGACTACGAGAGCTAATCGAAAGGAAACAAAGCTAAGGAAAAAGCAGTCAACGATAGTAGGGACTCAAAGTAATCCACCGCCAGAAATAAGAATCAACGACGAAGCAGAGTCAAGGGTTAACAAAAACCCTACTCAAACTTTTGAAGGCGAAAAAGTAGAAGTCGATTCCCTAGAAGAAGTGTTTAATACTAGGGCTGACGTAAACCCTAATTTAGCACCTCAACCTATGGCTCAGACAATTCGGCAACTAGTCAAAGCGCTGGCAGAACAACCGCCACTATGCATAGTGTATCCTACTATGAATACTGATTTTGAATTAAAGCTAGGCTTGATCCAGCTACTGCCAACTTTTCAGGGGTTACAGAACGAAAATCCCCATAAGCATTTGAAAGAATTCCATATGGTTTGCCTTAGTATGAAACCCCAGGGGGTAACTGAGGATGAAATTAAACTGCGTGTTTTCCCTTTTTCCTTAGCAGATTCTACTAGGGAATGGTATTTTATTTACGTCCTCTATCTGTAACGACTTGGGCTGATCTGTCTCATTTGTTTCTCAATAGGTTTTTCCCAGCGTCGTGTGCATCCGAGTTAAGAAGAGAAACCATAGGAAAAAGGCAAAAAGACGCAGAGTCTCTGTATGACTATAGAGAGCGATTTAAAAAGTTATGTGCAAGTTGCCCGCAACACGGTATAACGGAACAGTCTTTGCTCCAGTACTTTTATGAAGGCCTGAAACCCATGGAGATGAATATGGGAGACGCCGCGAGTGGAGAAGCGTTGGTCAATATGACTCCACAGCAAGCAAGAGACTTAATCTCCATGATGGCTGCAAATTCTCAGCAATTTTGAACCAATCCTGAACCCCCTAGAAGGGTTCACCAGCTAAGTAATTCAACCTTAACGGATAAAGTTGACAGACTTACTAATATGATGAATTCTCTTACTGCAGAAAAAACAAAAACAGCCCAGTTGTGCGGAATATGTGCCACCCCTGAACATACAATTTACGCATGTTCCAGTTTGAATAATGAAACTATAGCTCATTTAAATGCTGTGGGAAATTTCCCTGGGCCACCGCAAAGGTGATACGACCCTTACGCTAATACCTACAACCAAGGATGGAGGGATCACCCTAACTTAAGTTATGGGGCCAACCCACGATATAACCAGCCATACCAGAACAGAGTTCCACAACAGCCACGAGATTTAGGTAATTTTTTAGAAACTTTGATGAATAAATTAGCGGCTAACATGCTTGATTTTCAACAGAAAATCGAAGCGTCTATAAGAGAATTGGCCACATCAATTGAGAAGATGAGTTCTCAAGGGAAGCTGCCGTCACAAACAGAACCAAACCCAAGGCAAAATGCAAATGCAGTGACACTGCGAAGTGAAAAGGTACTGGAACCAATTCCTGGCAGGAATCTTGGCCAAGAAATCGCCCAGAAAAAACCCAAAAATGACGAACAGGTCCCAGCAAAACCTCTACTGTCGAAAATCCAATCTCTATTCCCATGACGATTAAATCAGTGTCGAAAAAGTAAGGAAGACAAGGAGATCCTCGAAACATTCAGGAATGTCAAGATCAATTTACCATTGTTGGATGCCATTAGACAAATTCCACTATATGCCAAGTTTCTCAAAGAGCTTTGCACCAACAAACGAAAACTAACAGGTAATGAAAAGGTAAGTGTTGGTGAGAATGTATCTGCAGTGCTACAGTGGAAAATGCCGGCAAAATGCAAAGATAGGGGTATGTTTGCTATACTATGCAAATAGGCCATTTGGGGATCAAGAAGGCCATGTGTGATTTAGGGGCCTCCATAAATGTTATGCCTTATTCTATCTATAAATCACTTAATGCGGGTTTTTTGACGAAAATAGTGTCATAATTCAGTTGGCGGACAGGTCTATTGTGCACCCCGAAGGAGCCCTCGAGGACGTACTAGTGAAAGTTAACGAATTTATTTTCCCTGCAGATTTTTATGTGATAAAGATGGAAGAGGACAACACTGCTGGATCTTCGAACCTCCTGCTGGGCCGATCTTTCCTTAGTACTGCTAGCACTAAGATCGATGTTCGAAGTGGAACTCTTACGATGGAATTTGATGGGAAAAATCGTGAAGTTTAATGTTTACGATGCCATTAGTCATCCAAGAAAAATTTTGAGAGTAAATCTTGTCATCATAATCGACTCATTAGTAGACGAGACTTTTGAGTCGATTAATGAAGATAAATCTGAATTTATATCTGATGACTATGAATCTGTTAATAAGTTATTGTCTCCATCAAATACTAAACTTTTACCTTCTATTGTGTAGGCTCCAGAATTGGAATTGAAACCGCTTCTCGAACATCTTAAGTATGCATTTTTGGGGAAAGGTAATACCCAACCAATCATAGTTTCCAGCAAAGTTTCTAAGCTTAAAGAAGAAAGTTTGATCCAGGTACTAAAAAGTCATAAGGAAGTGATTGGCTAGACCATTTCTGATTTAAAAGGAATAAGCCCTTTGACATGCACACACAGAATCTACTTGGAGGAAAATGCAAAACTGAAGCGAGAGGCCCAAAGACGATTAAACCCAAATATGATAGAGGTGGTAAAAAAGAGATAATCAAGCAGCTGGATGCTGACATAATCTACCCCATTTCTGATAGCAGATGTGTAAGTCTGGTACAAGTCGTGCCCAAGAAAACGGGCGTGACAGTAAAGAAAAATGTCAAAGGTGACTTGGTACCAACTCGAGTGTAAAACGGTGGCGTGTCTGCATTGATTACAGGAAGTTGAACTCTTACACTAGAAAAGATCATTTCCCTTTTCCTTTTATAGATCAAATGCTTGAATGTTTATCAGGTAAAACTCACTTTTGTTGTCTTGATGGACACTCAGGCTTCTTCCAAATTCTAGTTGCACCAGAGGATCAGAAAAATACCACTTTTACATGCCCATTCGGCACTTTTGCATGCAGAAAGATGTCGTTTGAACTTTGTAACGTACCAGCCACATTCTAGAGATGCATGATGAGTATATTTTCTGAATATGTTGAAAAAATTAATGAATTTTTTATGGATCATTTTACTGTGTATGGGAATTGTTTTGATGAATGCCTTGAAAATCTCACGGTAATTTTAAACAGGTGCATAGAATTTAATCTTGTCTTGAACTATGAAAAGTGTCATTTTATGGTAGACAAGGGCCTGATTCCAGGTCATATAGTTTCTGCCAAGGTAATTGAGGTTGATAAGGCCAAAATTGACATTATTAGTTCTTTGCCATATCCCTCCACTGTAAGGGAAATTCATTCTTTCCTTGGCCATGCAGGGTTCTACAGGCGTTTTATAAAGAAATTCTCAACAATAGCTGAACCACTGTGAGAGTATTACAGAAGGACAAGAAATTTGAGTTTGGCCCAAAATGTAAAGAGGCTTTCGACACGCTCAAGCAGAAATTGGTTTCTTCCCCTATAGTGCAAGCGCCAGATTGGACATATCCTTTTGAAATTATGTGCGACGCAAGAGAACACAATATAGGGGCCGTGTTAGGGCAAAAGATAGACAAAGAGCCTCATGTCATTTGCTATGCCTCCAAAACCCTAGATGCTGCACAAAGCAACTACACCACTACGGAAAAAGAACTCTTAGCAGTTGTATTTGCTTTAGATAAATTTTGATTTTATTTATTGGGATCTAAAATGATTATTTTTTCTGACCATGCAGCTCTTAGTTACTTGATCGCAAAGAAGGAGGCGAAACCAAGGCTCATTAGATAGATTCTGCTGCTCCAAGAATTTGACATCGAAATTCGTGATAAAAAGGGATGTGAAAACCTGGTGGCTGACCACTTAAGTAGGTTAAAAACTCCATTTGATGATATTCCTATAAAGGATGAGTTCCCTGATGAAAGCTTATTTTCGACCAAGGCTCACTATCTATAGTATGCAGATATAGTTAATCTATTAACCACAGGATCGTTACCCACTAAGTTAGCACTTTCCGTGAAGGAAAACCTTAGACGGGAAGCTCGGTATTACATTTGGGATGACCCATACTTATGGAAACATTGTTTAGATTAGATGAAAAGACAATGTGTTCTAGAAACTGAGGTAACCTCTATCCTTACTTTTTGTCATCCAGAAGCTTGTGGAGGTCACTTTGGCCCTAAATGGACAGCTCACAAGGTATTGGAGTATAGGCTATATTGGCCCACAATTTTTTGCGACGCGTATAACTTCTGTAAGTCTTGAGATAAATGTCAACATACAGGTAACATCACTAAACGAAATCAAATGCCCCTATCCCCGATTCATGTATATGAGATTTTTGATGTATGGGGCATCGATTTCATGGGCCCCTTTATTTCTTCATTTGGAAACGTATATATACTTCTTGCAGTAGACTATATTTCTAAGTGGATAGAAGCAAAGCCTACTCTCAATGATAATGCTAAAATTGTTGTGGAGTTTCTAAAATAAACTATTTTTTCTAGGTTTAGCACACCTCGAGCTTTGATCAGTGATCGTGGTACCCACTTTTGCAACAAGGTCATGGAGGCACTATTACCAAAATACAGAGTGCACCATCATATAGCAACAGCCTATCATCCCCAAACGAACGACCTAGCAGAGATTTCGAATAGGGAGCTCAGGTCCATTTTGGAAAAAATAGTTCAGCCCAACCGAAAGGATTAGAGTTTTCGGCTCAATGATGCTCTTTGGGCCTATCAGACGGCGTATAAGGGCCCGATTGGCATGACCCCGTATCGACTTGTTTTTGGCAAAGCGTGTCATCTACCAGTAGAACTGGAGCATAAAACTTATTGGGCTATTTGACAATGTAACATGGAGTTAGAGCCCACAAGGAAGGCAAGGAAATTGGGCATTCAAGAATTGGAGGAAATTCGAAATGATGCCTACGAGAATGCTCGCATTTATAAAGACAAAACAAAGTTGTTTCATGATAAGAAAATAGCTCAGAAGCATTTTTCGGTAGGACAAAAAGTTTTACTTTACAACTCCATATTAAAGCTATTCCCAGGTAAGCTTCGATCTCGGTGGCAAGGACCTTTTATTGTGATTGAAGTATTTACGCATAGCGCGGTTGAAATAGAAAGTGAAAAATTAGGAAAGCGGTTCATAGTCAACGACCAACGGTTGAAGCCATTTTACGAAAATTTTCAAGCCTACATGGTCAAAAAAAATTCAATTAGAGCCACCATATAACCATTCAAGGCGTCAAGCTAATGACGTTAAACAAGCGCTTGTTGGGAGGCAACCCAGTTTTTATTTTATTTTATTTTATTATTTTCTCTTATTATTTTTAGATATTAATAAAATTCTCTTCTTCTGGGTAACCGAAATGAAGATAAGAAGAAAGGAGGAAAGACAACCTTGCAGCCAAACAACTCCTATTCCAACCCTTGTTCCACTCCTATTCTAGCCCATAATACCTTATCCCTGCCCTAGACCACCCTACTCCTGCAGCCAAACACCACTTTTCAGCCACTAAAAAACCCTAACATTTTAACCCATTTTTCCCATATTTGTTCCTCCAGGCTTTCGAGTCACACCGACTAAATGAATCTTTCGACGGCAAAATCATGACAACGCACCCACCCAAGCCCAACCTTCGATGACCATTGAACAACGCCTTGAACGTATCAAAGCTCGACTCGACACTTTTGGCCAGTAACTAGCCTATCTTATTGCCATCATATGCGAACGACATTTATTACACGGGGAGTTCCTCTACACCTTTTTCTCCTATTTTATTTATTCCACATCGAGGACTATGTGTTTTAAGTAGGGGGAGGCATTCCTTATTATTTTTGTCGTTTTAGATGTTGAATTTTTGTTGTTGCTACTGATTTGGTTGTTGCTGCCCATATAATTTTTTTAAAGAATATTTTGCCTCTTTTCATGCCCAAGAATTTGACCACGACTTACCCACTGTTTGACCCACATGCATGATTCTTATCTACTGAGTTAATTATGATTTTGCTTGATAGATTTCATCTCTACTGTTTTATTTCTTTTAGTTTTAAATAATTATGATTAATGGAGTTAATCCTATCTTGATTTTAGTAAATTTGATTAAGTCTAAATACAAGAGGACACTTAATTCAATTGCATGCTTAAAATATGTTCATGACTATTAAGGTGATTACTAAAACTTATTTTTGACACTTGATTGTTTTTCCTTAGTCCTCCAAAATTAAAATTTCGTTTAATAATAATAATGTTTCCATGGTTATGAGTGTAGCTTAAGACGTGACTAGCTGAGTAACCGGGGTAGGGTGCTTGGGTTGTCATCCTATTTCACGTCTAAAGGTTGTGTGAAGATATAATGGACCAACATGCAAAGAAAGAGAGAAGTGGTACCAAAAATGCAAACATGGAAGACCCAAGGGCTAAAATGCAAAAGAAGAGATTTTATAGCACAAGACTCTATTTTAATTTCAATTATATTAGGATAATTATTAAGGATTTTTATTTAGATTTAATTTTAGGATTTATTTTCATTTATCTTTAATTATCTTTATTTATTTGTATTTATCTTTTAGAATTTCATTAGGAATAGACTAGGTTTTCTAGTACTATAAATAGGGGATGGAGTGGCATATATTGATCATCTTTTTGTCCTGTAAACACTCCCTCTCCCAAAAACTCTATCTTTTATTCTCTCCATATTTTCTTCAATAAAAATCTCATTTATATTATATTTATTTCTTTCCCAAAAATCATGAGCCACTAAACCAATCTAGCCGAAGGTTGTCAAAATTCCCCAAAAAGGTTCATGAGGCTTAGAACCCGCGCTTAGCCTTCTCACCAAGGTATTCATCGCTTTTTCGCATTACGGGGCTAACGCTTCCGTCCAAGTCCCTTAATGGGTGATCTTTTCAACTTGTGCAAGGAATGGCCACTTTGTACGTTTTGGGAAGGTTGCACAGTCAGTTCGTTGGCTTCCTGCATCAGAGGTTGGCGAAATCCAAGAGACAAAATGACATGGTATTCGCCGTTGGGAAGTGATGATATAGCAGAAGATAGTCCCACAAAAGCGATTATTGGCTAGAGTCAGGCTCTGCCAAATTTTAAATCCAAATCCTTGGAGCTGGTGGTCGTAGGTGTCCTCTTCCACTATAACTGGCTTATCCTTCTCGAGAAGGGTTACTTAGAAGCCAAGGATTGAACCCAAGGTGGATCGAGACAACCGGAGACTGAAATCTCGCCACATAAGAAACTCTCTTTTTTCCCAAACTCTATTTATTTTTATATTCTTCATTTTAATTTTCGCAATTTCAATTCACTTTAAATTCTGTTTTTATTTTTCCAGATCCAAATTCTTAATTTTTTTTTTAGGAACGCAGGTTTTCTTGGCCAAGATATTGTCTAAGATTTCAAGAAACGAGCATTCATACAATCCGGTCCCTGAGGATTCGACCTTACTTCCCATTTACTGTTATTTTTACTATTTTACAAGGAATAGGATATTTTTGGTGCTCTCAACGATGCATCATTAAGCTACATTCCCTCTTAATTAAAACCTTTAGCATGACAAACTTAAACAGACTACATTTAATTTTTTTCATATGAAACGAGTTACATTCATCTACATATTCATCTACGACTAATTCCCAACCTTTAAACTACATAAAACTAAACGCTTCAAGGTATCATAATTATTCGACAAGTTTTGGCCATTCTAACAAATATTCATTAAAACACGATAAACTCTTAATGAAACTTCAAAGTAACTTTAGAAACCTTCTAATTATATTAAAACAAGTTGAAAACACTTTAAAACCAAGTTTTAATCCAGAAACCCGAAATTCACTATTAACAACCAAATTTTTGGCTTTCATCTAAAACATGCGTTTTATGACTAGAAATTTGATTTAAAAGTCTAGATAACATTTAAAACTAATAG
The DNA here is from genome assembly GCA_025698475.1 of Gossypium anomalum. Taxonomy (NCBI): domain Eukaryota; kingdom Viridiplantae; phylum Streptophyta; class Magnoliopsida; order Malvales; family Malvaceae; genus Gossypium; species Gossypium anomalum. Next base: position 75,507,720 of record CM046961.1, read on the forward strand.
GATGATGATTAATTACCTTGAATGGAACAAAAACAAACTTTGGCGAAATTTTAAAAAATCCACTCTTGAAGAAGATGATGAAATTAATGAAGTTTTTGGGTGTTTTCTTGGTTTCAATGGAGTTTTATAGCTTGAATGTTGGTGGAAATCAATAGGGATTAGGATTTATAATTAAAAATCAATGGTGAGAGCAAGGGAAGGCATAAGTAAAAGGAAGAAGCAACTATCATGAAACAAAGCTATAGAATGGCAGTTTTTAAGTTCAATTTAAAATTTTGGACAAATTCCTTCATAAAAACTCTTAGCATTGACTATTTTCCAAATTTCCAACCTTAAACTCTAAAACAACCCTTGACCTTTAAAAAAAAGCCAAGGGGAGAGAAATTGAGACCGTGTCAAATAGGACACGTTTTCATCTGGCATGGTAGAAAAACACATCCTACTAGATGCGTTTTCAATTGAGTTAGCAAATAAATGAGTCCTACAAGGCGTGCTTTCAGCCACCTCAACAAAAAATGCGTTCAGTAGGACGCGTTTTTTCTTTGTTTTTTCAAAATTGACCTATTTCTTTGAATATTTCAAAAATTAGCTCATTTCCCTAATTTTTTTTAAATTTGACATTTTCATCAAATTTAGTGAAAAAAATTTGGTAAATACACGATTCCCTAGAAATCTGTCTAGAATTAATTTTCTCGGTGCTCACTTCTCTCACATCAGCTGATCTATTCTGACTGAATTAAGAAAAGAAAAAGATAAAATCAATATGATGTAAACCGATTTAGCCACATCCACTGTTGACTTTTATTTTGATCAAAATCATTACATAATGATTTATCTATTTATTACTTAAATCGATAAAGTAAAATGTTTGGAATTGAAATTGATGTTGGTGAGTGTCTACAAAATGCAGCATTGAGTCGGCCTAAATTGTTGTCTCGAGAAATGCGCACTAGTTTAGTAATTAATCAAAAGCATGTACTAGATTGAATTTTTTTTATAATATTTGTATTGTTGGGTAAAAGAACACGTCTCATTACATCACACGTCATTCAAAATAGGAAGGTGAAAAAATTGGTTTTGCTTATTACAGGGAAAAAATATCTGTAATATTTTTCTGCAAAATTTGGAAAAGAAAAAAAATCATCCAAACAGAAGACGTACTGAAACGCTTCCTATCCACTTTGTGCCTATGCATTTATTCTTACTGATTTTATGTTTTTGATGAACTTAAATGATGACAGAGGATGCCTCTCATAAACTCCAAGGTTGTTGTTGAAACTATTTTTGAAAAACGGGAATTGACTTCGATTGAAAATGGTAATTGAAACGGGGAGTCACTACCGATCTTTGTTATTCAGGTGTGATCGGATCACCTTAGATTAATCATTTTAATAAAAAGTTAAGATTTATTAAAACGAAAATTTTTTGTCTACAAAAATCAGAAAATGAGTTTGGGAGTCGGTTACGCACGAGGAAGGATTAGCACCCTCGATACGCCTAAAAATTGGTACCTATTGATTAACTGGTGTCTTAATATCGAAAACTAAAAATTTAAAATACTTTGAAATACGATCCCTCCCTTTGTAAAAAAACTCGAATATTGAAGACCTTCTCGTCTCGAAGTGATAAAATGTCACGTCCACTAAGTTAGGACACGACATCTCGAGCTTTTGAGAGTGAGTTTGCCTTTTATGTAAAATTTGTATATTTTAATTCCTTTTAAAAGAATATTCGGTTAGTTAGGGTAAACGAGAAAAATCAAAACCCAGTAAGTTAGGGCACGATATCTCGAATTTCCAAATGCCGAATATTGCCTTTGTTAACGAAAATCTTATCCCGAGGTAACAAAATGTCATACCCGGTAAGTTAGGGCACAGCACCTCGTATCTCCGGAAATAAGCATTTTTCAAAACTCGAATTGCGTTTTAAAAGAGTATTCCGTTATTTAGGTTAAATGAGAAAAATCAAAACCCGGTAAGTTAAGGCACGATTGTCTCGAATTACCAAATACGAAATATTACTTTTATGAAAGAATTATTTTAATGTATTGAGTAAAAAATATAACATGATTTATAGTAAAACATAAAAGCAAATTATGGTATTAATATGTATAATAACATAATAATAGGTGCAACAATGTCAAAAACAATAACATGAGCAATTATAAATGATGAAATAATAGAAAGGTTAGTAATATGTAAATATAAACAAATGCATGAAGAAAATAAAACGATCGAATACATGAGTAAATAAATAAAAATGAATAAAACATGGCAAAATAAAAGGGCAATGACAACGAAAATGATAATAATAGCAATAACATAAATAATAATAATATAAAACGATACATAAATATATACATAGATATATTAAAATATATATACGTAATAATAGACAAATATATATGTAGTATGAAAAACATATACATAATATATATATAAAAAAATAATATATCAAAAATATATATACATGATATATATATATATGAAATATATACATAATATAGTATTAAGTATATACACAACATGTATAGTATTAAAAATAGTATTAAAAAAAAACATAATACAGACATATAAGTGTTGATAAAAATAATGCTAATGCTGATAATGGTGATAATAAAATGCTAATAAATAATAGATATAGTGTAATAATGGAAATATAAATAGATAAGAAACGTAATAGATGAGTGATAAAAAAACAAAAATATAATAATAATTATAATACAATGGTAATAGTAATTACCAAGATGATGATAATAATAATAATATTAAAGTAAAGTAACTAATAATACTATATATAAAAATATATACATATACATAAAAGTATACATTAATATATGATAATAATAGTAATAATAAATTTTAAATGCAAAAAGTGAATATAACATAATAGTAATATTAAAATAAAGTAACTAAAATAGTATTATATATAAAAATGTATATACGTATATATGTAATAAAACATATATTAATATTAATAGTAATAACAATAGAAGTGATAATAATAACAGTAATAATATTTAAGGTATACGTATATAAAGAGCAATAATAAAAATATATATATATATAATAATAATAATGATAATACAGTGGTGTTAGAATAAAATAAGTACAAATATAATGAAAATAATAATGATAATGATAGTAATAATAAATATATATGAAAAATAGTAATAATAACCATAACTAAGATAATGGAGAAACAACTGAATAATTAAGAAGAGGATTAAATTGAATTTAAAACGGAAGATTTAGGCACAAATCGCAAATAATAAAAAGAAATGAGGCCCGAAATAAGGCACACTAAAGGGAAAGGACTGAATGAGACAATATCCCTTTTGTCCATATGCGCGTGGCTATCAAGTGGACCGAAATGGGGTAGAAACAAGATTAAGGGGATAAATTAGAAATAAAAGAAAATGAATTGAAAACATTTAAAAATGTAGAGGGACTTGACGCGCAAATACCCCATTAATAAAGAAACACGCGAATCCTTCATCAATCGGGTCGGGTCACGCGGGTCTAGCACCAAACGGTGTCGTTTTAGCACTTAGACCACTCACCCAAAACGTTGCCGTTTTGTGAGGGTATATAAGGCCCAATTTTTGTTACAAAATTCATTTTAGCATTCAAAGTAGAAAAAAAAATTGAAAAAAAAACTTAAGCTCTCTCTCCCTCCTCCGTTTTGACTTGGCTAGGGTTTCAAAGAACCCTTCATCGCCATCATTATCAGCGCCGCTACAGGCGGTGGTAAGAGGGGTGCGACCTGGGTCCTCTAGCCCCAGCTCGGAGCGTCCTCGAAGGCCAAACCCTCTCGACCCCAGAAGTGTAAAGAGAGGAAGGGTTTTTTTGTGTCCGATTCAGTCCCGATGACGGAGGAGGGACATCCGGTGACGGAACTACGAACAATCTCGGTGAGGCCCTCTCTCTCCTCTTTTTATATTTATTACATACTTTTAATAGATAAAAATGTATATATACATGTGCACAATGACAAACGAAACAAAAGAAACTAGAAAACAGTCGAAGAGAAAAAAAAATCGATATCAACCTTTGCTTGTATTTTCAATTGTTAAATGCTCTGTATTTCGAAAAAAAAAGGGTCCGTTCCTATTTCTGTTTGAGGCTTCTTATAGCCTAATACAAAAACTTCTGTCCACTGTTTGTTACTATTTGTTTTGCTTCTACTGCTTCCTTCTCTTTTGCTTCCGTTTTGCAGGTCCAGAGGGTCAACGGGGCAGAAGCTTACCGTTTCAGTGCAACGAGACAAGGGGAACCGTGCCTCAGGCGTTGGACGTGTCGACGAGGCACGTGGGTGATAGAAGGAGGCTGCGGCGCTAGGACTAGCTCAGAAACCCTAGGGTTTCTGAGTTGGCTTAATGTTTTGGGCCTATTGGGCCGGTAGAAATTGAGTTTGGGGTTAATTTTTGTACAAATGGACTGTTTAATATTTTTGGGTTTCTATTTAGTGGGCCGGGTGAATTTGGGACTATACAGCTGCTCCTCTTTGCTTATTGTCGTGCAATGAGAATAGAGCACAGACCATAAAAGGGCCAATTTTGCCCGGACCAGTTGAGTCCGGACTTCTCTAGACACTTCTTTTCTTTGAATATCGTCAATGTGTTCCACTGCAAATCCAGGGAAATGAGATTTGCTATCTTCAGTCTGTTCCAGTGCAACTTCAGGGAGGTAGGACCTTTAGTTTCGACTTGCCCCACTGTAACTTCTGGGAAACGAGATTTGTTATCTTCAGTCTGCTCCACTGCAACTTTAGGGAGATAAGGCTTGTTTTGACCTGCTCTACTACAACTTCAGCGAGATAGGACCTGTAACTTGTAGCTTCAATCTGTTCCACTGCAACTTCAGGGAAATGAGATTTGCTATCTTTAGTCTACTCCACCGCAACTTCAGGGAGATAAGACCTGTGACTTCAACTTACTCTACTGCATCTTCAGGGAGATACAGTTTCCGACTTTAGTCTTACCCCACTGCAACTTCAGGGAGACAAGATCTGCAATCTTCAGCCTACTTCACTACAATATTAGAGAGCAAGGACTTGCTTAAATCTACTTTACTGCAACTTCAGGAAGCCAGATCTACAATCTTCAACCTACTCCACTATGACTTTAGGGAGCTAGGATGATGGCTTAAATCTACTTCACTGCAACTTCAGGAAGCCAAGATTCACCGTTTTCGATCTGCTCCACTGCAACTTTAGGGGGGACAAAATCTATAGAATTGGTCTCATGTATCTATGATTAGAATGCTATGATCAAAATGAATCAAATGCTCCTAACTAGATGTGATGCTTAGGTTAAATAATTAGGATGCTATGATTGAAATGAATCAAATGCCCCTAACTAGGTGTGTTATGAATGATATATGAATGTAGAAATGAAAATGATCCATTTTGAAAGGCTTAAGGTATCATTGCTCTTTATTCATTCGGACATTATCACTGACGTATTGATCAGTCTTTCTCTCCAGTTGGTATCTCTTGAAGGATTTAGGCTATTCTTTGCCTAATGTTTCCTTGCATTTGGGTAATTCAAACTAATTAGCCCCATTTCAGGTCCTTGTATCATTTAAAATCATTTCAGAGTAATATGCCGAGCCCCTTTTTGAACATCATTAATCCATTAATCATTACTTCAAGAAAAAACACTTGAGCAAGATTATTGCGGTAGACAAAATGGAATTTTATTGAGAGCAATGCTCGGAATGAATCAAATAATGATAAATTTGCTAAGATACAAAATGAATAAGATGAAAATAGATGCCCCAGATATCGTACATGAGCTTCTCTGCACAAAACTTCTTGAGGACCCTTTGAACTTGGTACGCATTCGGAAAGCCAAGAGTACTTTGTCGATGCCTCAAGATGTAGCTTTTCTCTTTTTTGTTGATTCAGAGAGGACAAAATTAATGTATGCCTTATTTTCGATCAAAATTTGAATTGCCCATTCCTGGGTTTTCAACTCAAAACCCCTTTGGTCTCAAAGTGCTATTTTGTGGGTTTTCCCCTTGGCCTCTCCGTTTTTTTTTAGGTAAAGTACTTCTTGACTGAATCCGAATTCATGGGGTTAGACAAGATTTTTCCATCCATCTCAGTCAAGATCAAAGCTCCTCCAGAGAAAGCTTTCTTCACCACATAAGGCCCCTCTCAATTTGGCATCCATTTTCCTCTAAAGTCATTTTGTATGGGGAGAATCTTTTTCAAAACAAAGTCTCCTTCACAGAATTCTCTAGGGCGAACCTTCTTGTTATAAACCCACATCATTTGCTTTTGGTACATTTAACCGTGGTGAATAGCTTTCAGCCTCTTTTCTTAAATTAAGTTCAGCTGATCGTACCGCGACTGGATCCATTCTGCTTCATTTAACTTTAGTTCTGACAGTACTCGTAAAGAAGGAATTTCAACCTCAATAGCCAACACCGCTTCCATTCCATAAACCAAGGAGAAAGGTGTTGTCCAGGTGAAATTTCTGACTGACGTTCGATAAGCATAGAGGGCAAATGGTAATTTCTCGTGCCAATCTTTATAAGTCTTCGTCATTTTTCCCACGATCTTCTTGATGTTTTTGTTGGCCACTTCCACCGCGCCATTCATTTTTGGGCGATATGGTGACGAATTATGGTGTTTGATATTGAATTGGCGACAGACCTCCGCTATTGTGCTATTGTTCAAATTCAGCGCATTGTCCGATATGATCCTCTCAGGCATCCCGTATCGACATATGATTTCTTTCTTTAGGAACTTGCTGACTGCTGATTTCGTGATGTTGGCATAAGAAGTGGCCTCTACCTATTTAGTGAAGTAATCGATGACCACAAAGATGAACCGATGCCCGTTAGATGCTTTCGGCGAGATCTGCCAGATGACGTCCATCCCCCACATCGAGAAAGGCCATGGAGATGTCATAACATGGAGTGATGAAGGAGGTACATGAATCTTATCCCCATAGATTTGGCACTTATGGCACTTTTTTGCATAGTTGATGCAATCCCCCTCCATAGTAGACCAATAATACTAGAATCTCATGATTTGTCTGGCCATTGTGAAACCATTAGCGTGTGTTCCGCAGACACCCTCATGGACCTCTTCTAAGATTTGCTTAGCCTCGATAGCGTCCACGCATCTTAAGAGCACTTGATCCTTTCTCCTTTTATATAGGATCTCTCCGTCTAAGACATAGTCACCGGCTAGCCTTCTCAATGTCCTTTTATCATTCTCAGTTGCCTGGTCTGGATATTCACGATTCCTCATATATCGCAATATGTCTTGATACCAAGGGTGATCATCTTTTTCCTCTTCTTCGTCGATGTTGTAGCAATGAGCCGGGGCCTCGTAGACACTCATTTGGATAAACTTCACATCCTCTTGCTTGTTTACTTTAATCATAGAAGCTAGAGTTGCCAAGGCGTCAGCCATCTGGTTTTCATCTCATGGGAGATAGTAAAAAGTGTCGTCGTCGAACTCCTCAATTAGTCCCAGAACCAGCTTTCGATAATTGATTAATTTAGAGTCTCTCATCTCCCATTCACCTTTGAGCTGATAGATCACTAATGCTGAATCTCCATATACTTCCAGCACCTTGATTTTACGCTCAATAGTCACACGGATACCCATGATGCATGCTTCGTATTCCGCCATGTTATTTGTGCAATCAAAATCCAATTTACTAGTAAAGGGATAATGATCTCCATTTGGGGATATTAGAACTGCTCCGATTCCATTACCCATAGCATTTGAGGCTCCGTCAAAATTCAGTCTCCAAGGATGATCTTTTTTAGAGTCTTCTTCCGTGGTCGCAACGTACATTAATTCTTCATTTGGGAAATCAAAACTCAAAAGCTCATAACCTTCTAGAGCCCTACTGGCCAAAAAGTCTGCTATCGTACTTCTTTTTATAGCCTTCTGGTTCACGTAAACTATGTCAAATTCAGAAAGTAGAATTTGCCAACGAGCCATTATTCCGTTCAAAGCATTTGACTCCATCATATACTTCAGAGGATCTAGTTTTGAGATGAGCCAAGTTGTATGGTACAACATGTACTGTCTCAGTCTTTGGGTTGCCCGGATCAAAGCACAACCCAATTTCTCGATTGGCGAATATCTTGTCTCGCAGTCAGTGAACTTCTTGCTAAGATAGTATATCGCCTTTTCCTTTCTTCCTGACTCATCATGTTGGCCTAATACACACCCCATGGAGTTCTCAAACACTGCCAAATACAATATCAGTGGTTTATCTGGGCAAGGTGGCATCAACACCGGGGCATTAGACAGGTAATGCTTGAGTTTATCGAAAGTTCTTTGGCACTCCTCATCCCATACACCTGGATTGTGCTTCCTAAGGAGGCGGAATATTGGGTCGCATTTCTCTGTTAATTGTGAAATGAAACGGGGGATGTAATTTAGCCTTCCTAGGAAACCTTAAACTTCTTTTTGAGTGCGTGGTGGAGGTAATTCTTGTATGGCCTTGACTTTATCTGGGTCAATTTCGATCCCTTTTTCACTGATTATGAATCCTAACAACTTTCCTGACTTGGCTCCGAAGGTACATTTTACAGGATTGAGCTTTAGTTGAAACTTTCTTAACCTTAAGAATAATTTCTTCAAGACTTGTATGTGCTCTTTTTCTGTCCTGGATTTCGTAATCATGTCGTCAACGTAAACTTCGATCTCCTTGTGCATCATGTCATGAAATAGAGTTATCATTGCTCTTTGATATGTCGCCTCTGCGTTTTTCAGTCTGAATGGCATCACCTTATAACAAAATGTTCCCCACATGGTCACGAATGTGGTCTTTTCCATGTCTTCGGGATGCATCTTTATCTGGTTGTATCCCGAGAATCCATCCATGAAGGAGAAAAGCGAGTAACCTGCCGTGTTATCTACTAATGTATCAATGTAAGGCAGTGGGAAATTGTCTTTTGGGCTGGCTTTGTTTAGATCTCGATAGTCCACACACATTCGCACCTTCCTATCTTTCTTAGGGACAGAGACTATATTGGCTACCCATTCTGAATATTTAACCACTTGTAGGAAGCCGGCATCGAATTGCTTCTTGACCTCTTCTTTTATTTTCAAGAGAACATCAGGCCTCATCCTTCAGAGCTTTTGCTGTACTGGCTTGCATTCTTCCTTTATGGGGAGCCGGTGTACCGCTATATCAGTATTCAACCCAGGCATATCTTGATACTACCATGCAAAGATATCTTTGGATTCTTGTAATAGCTCAATGAGATCTCGTTTTGTCTCTGCAGCGATACAGGCTCCAATCTTCACCTCTTTTCCTTCTTCTAAACTCACAATTTCCACTGATTCCTTGTGAGGTAGAACTTGTTTTTCATCTTGTTCTACCATTCTTAACAAGTCTGGAGATAGGTTACAGCTTCGGCCATCTTCAAAATCTTCAGAATCCTCCGTACACATATCTTACTAAAAAAGAGGCTCTGAGTTAATAGCAACGTTACTCATATCGTTGATATCTGGGGACCTGTTATAGGAATGAAGAAAAATCCAAAGAACAAAACAATCTAAGAATATTTATTTGTGTGGTATGATTATGAATGAAAAGGAAAGAATAAAAGAATGTCTGCTCAAGATGGTACGCAAGAGTGCATTTTTATTGAAATAACGATATTGGATAAGAGCCTATTTCACAAAAGGATTTCTATTGCCCCTAGGCTTAGGGTAACAGGCTTGTTTCGGACATTACACTGAATTAATTTTAAAGGTTACAGGGATCTCCTTTGCGGTCTAATTGTTTAAAACGCTCTCGGGCACGTATGGACAAATGCCTATATGATCCTCGTTTCTTGTTCTTTCCTCGGATATGGCGTTAATGCTCAAGTTCCCCAACATTTCTTCAGTAGACCCTTTCCTCGTCGATCTTTCTCCAGAGTAAATAGTTCCTCCCGACACGAATGTCCTAGATATGTGAGGAAAGGTCATTGGCTCCCATTTGACCTCTTCTCCATTTAAATGCGCTCTTCTCCTTTCTTGTTTCTTCTCTATCTCTTTTTTCTTCTGCCTTGCATCTGGCTTGTACCCTAGGCCAAAACGGTCTCGTTTGACTGTGAGCACGGGTGCCTCGATCCTCCCCTGTAGATTTCTTCTAAGCCCCTTTCCAGGCACAGCTCCTTTCCCAACTGTCAACTGCAAACTCATCTTGGTAGTTTTGGAGATTTTGGGCACCGGGACCTTGTTCCCTTCGACAATAAATATTGTGTTCACCAATTCTGACGATCGAAAAGAACATTCTATTGCTTTGTCATCTGTCCCCACATATGGTGCCTCGCTAGTAACGGACACAATGATGTCTTATTCTGTATTTATAGTTACTAATCGGCCCTCCGTTACAAATTTGAATTTTTGATACAGTGATGATGGCACTGCCCCTGCTGAGTGAATCCATGGCCTTCCCAACAAGCAATTATAAGACGGCTTGATGTCCATCACTAAGAAATCTATCTCGTAGGTGCTTGGACCGATTAAAAGGGGTATTTCAATCCTCCCCATTACCTTCCTTTTAGTGCCATCAAATGCCCTCATTACATTTTGGCACGCCTTCATATGGGAACTATCTACTGGCAGCCTATTCAGCGTAGACAGGGGTAGGACATTTAGTGCAGACCCATTGTCAATCAACACTCCTGGTAGTGTATGTCCTTTACAGCGGGTTGTGATGTGTAGCGCTTTTGTTGATCCCATTCCTCCCGGTGGTATTTCATCATCATTGAAAAATATAAAATTATCAGCGCTTATATTATTGATGAGACGGTCTAGCTTGTTGACGGAGATATCGTCCGCGACATAAGTTTCATTTAGTACCTTCATTAACACACTCCGATGTGTCTCCAAACTTAAGAGCAGAGCTAGCACCGAGATGCGAGCCGGTTGTTTGTGTAACTGTTCAACCACGCTGTACTCACTATGCTTTAAGAATTTTAGGAATTCTCTAGCTTCCTTCTCAGTTACTAGTTCGTTATACCACTTAGTTGGTTATACCACTTGGCCGTAGACCCGGCCAAACTATCTTGGAAGCAATGGATCAATAACTGATCGTTATGAACGTACCCCGCCATTCTTCGACAAAACATGGTGATGTAAGCCTCTGGGCAGCTTGTTCCATTGTATTTTTAAAATTTGGGATTTTAAACTTAGGGGGAAGGACTAGGTCTGGGACTAAGCTTAAATCTTTGGCGTCGATCGCACAATGATAGTCAGCGCTCTTCATCATTCTGAACTTTTCCTCTAACCACTTACATCGATCGTCCAATTCTTTCGAGAGCCCCGTTCTCACTCTTTCTTCTTCTGCCATATTATCCAGATCAGGGATTGTGGGATTAATAGGGTTATCCTAGGGATTAGAATCTGAACCCGTTTGATAGTTGATTGGCATTGAGGTATCGGCCTGAAATTGCTGAGGCCTAATCGTAATAACCGGTCTTTGCATGTATAGATCGGGCTGCGTTTAGCATTCATCGGGGTAAAACTAGAGGGGTAGAGGGGATCTTCAGTAACAGATGGTCTCTGTGTGTGTGTCTCATGCTGCGTCCCAGCGTTCGTTGGGGCAAAACCAGGGGGTAGAGGGAATCTCTATTATTATTTCCCATATCGGCCATAGGGCCTTTTCCTTTGTCCGGCCTACTAGTCAGTAGTCGGGTTAGCTCTTCCATCATATTTCTTTGAGATTCCAGCATCTGGTCTCTCATTTCTTGCTGGAATTCTGCTAATTGTTCTTGCACTTGTGCTTGCATCTGCTCCTTCATCTCTTTCTGCATTTGCTCCAGTCTCTCTAGCTTTTTATCCATTGCTTCAGTTTTCTTCCTTGTACCGTAGGGATGTGTATTCGGGAGATTTTCGTTGGTTTCCAGGTTACTGAAACATTTTTAATTAATTAGAATCTTTTTATGGCCTTTAATGCATATGATGTAATGTGATGCAAATTCATGAATGCAAAAAGAGGCGTTGATTCTAATTCAATTTCATTAGAAGAACTTTACTAGAAGAAAAATTCCTTTACATAGAACAGATGATTACATATACGACTTTGCCCAAAGCCTTAATTTTCCTAAGAAGCCAAGCTAAGTTTTGGCCTCGATCTGATTCTGATTCGTATCTTAGGCTTAATACATCGGCCTAAACTGCCAAGGTTTGCAAATGATCGGCTATCTCTCGAACTTGAGCCACAGCTTCCCTCATGACATAATCTCTATTTCTGATTTGATCTTGAGAGTGGTGAAGTTGTTCTTTGCATTGCTCGTTGTTTGCCACAAGGAATTCCACTTGATTTTTGCTATCTTGTAGTGCCTTTTCGAGTTCCTCTATTTTTCCCTTCAACTTTTCGATTTTATTTAAGCTGGCCTTCAACTCAAATAGGGAGTCACGGTTTCGATGTAGATGTAACGATTTTTCCAAATCGGCTATCCGAGCTTGCAGTTTCTCCTTTTCGCTCTGGCTTTCTGACAAACTCCTTTTCAAAACGTCTTTCCGCACTTGAGCATCTTGGAACTTCTTTTCCTAGTGATCGGCTCTGGTCTTTTCGTTTTCAATTTCTTGACGCCACTGATCCGACGTCTTACCCAAACTGATAGTTCTTATTGACGTACGCAGCTTCTTATAATCAGTCTTCAGACTATCCAAGTCCTCTTCAGCCTTATTCTTCCCTTTCCTTAACTTTTCAGCCTCTAGCTTGTGGATGTCGACATCTAATCCTAGTTGCATCTTTTCTTCCTTTAATTGCTCTATCTTCTTTCCCAATTCTGAGCTCCTTCTCCCAAAGTCTTACTTGATAATTTCTAACTCGGATGGGACCACTTGTAAATGTTCTTCTATCAGTTGGGCATTTTCCTGACTTGGCATTGGGATGTTGTCGTTGACCCTTTTGCCCCACCAATATTCATATTCAGGGGTCGTCATTAGACCCGTGGTGGATCCTTTCATTCTTTGAGTTTGGTTCCAAGCATCTGATATCTCGCGAACCCTCCTCTTATAATTGTTATCTTGCAAGGGGAACTCACATTGTGCCAACCCTTGTGTCGCTGGTATAAATTACCTCAATCGATACTGCCTTAACACCACCAACGGAGCGTATCCCACAGCTCCCCATATTCCAGCCAGAGGGACCCAATCAAAATCGCCGCACCGATATAAGATCTCATCAGGGATGAACCACGGAGCCCTCGATTCAACATCTTTGGCTCGCCAATTTTGGAGAATAGTTATCCATTTCTCTTCCGAGATGTCGTCCCGTCTTGATGTAGCCACTAATTCTCTTAATGGGGAATAGTTCTTGGAGAAAACCCGATAAGAGACCTTCTCCACCTTCCAAAAATGGCTATAGAACCAAGCTAATAGAAGCTGTGCACAACCAATAAATCTTCCTTCGCCTGTTTTCCGACACGCATTTAAGGATCTAAAAGTTTCTGCTAAGATTGCCGAGACGGGTGTGGTACCTTTATCAAGGTGATCGAATAAATCTGAAACGGCTTCATCTATATGTCCTAACGCCTTAGGAAAGATGATCAGACCATAAAGGCTCAAGGCAAAAACATCGACCCTCTTTTTCATATTCGGGTGTGCTAAGATTAAGTTCCCCAAATTTCTCCAAGGAATACACTTACTATCCCCTTTCTGCTTGATACGGGCTGAAACCCATTGTTCGCTTATCCCCGTGGTTTTCATCAGTTTCTTCAAAAAAGTCAGAACATTAACCGATCTTGAACAAGCCCTATCGACTTGAATCTTCGGGCAATTAAGTAACGCCGTGTATTCTTCTACGGTAGGCACTAAATCAACTCCCCCGAAAGTGAAGCAACTGTAGGCGAGATTCTAAAATTGCGCGAGGGCTCAAAACAAGTACCTATCCACCTTTATATCGAGCAAATAGGATAGGCCTTCGTAGTTACAGTAGAAGAGTTGCCTGACCTCGTTATTCCAACTATTCCATATATCCCTTAATTCTTATAGGTCATTTTGAGTCACACTGATGCGAGTGAAATCCCACAACTCTGATTCATATCCCTCGGTCAAACTATCTCCTTTCTCTTGTTGTGTTCTCTCGGACCACACTCGGACGGCCGCATTATCCTCCACTCTATCAAGAAATCTTTTTTCCATGCTAAACTCTCCTATCTAGTAACCGAACGCGAATCAACACCCTTTTATGATAAGATGTCATGCAATAACGACAAAACACAACAAGTTAGTATTAAAACAGAGAATAGAACTCAAGGAAACAAGAAATAATTAAGCACCTACTCGGGTAACCACTAGGGTTTGGTGTGGTTCTACCTAGGGTAGGCTCCTAAGGTTTATTACATGTGGTTCGGTTCTAAAGTAAAGGTACCTGAACCAGCAGATTCCTCGATCCTCACCCATTATAGGCTCATATAGACCGAGTTCAATTCAGGGGAATACATTTCCTTACGGCTATACGGAGATGAAAATCTCACGAAGACGCAAGTACGGATGTATCCCGAAAGCGATCCACTATCTTATATGGAGGTGAAGACCTCACGAAGGAGTAGTTTCTCACTTCCACTTAAGGGTGTGACCACAGTGGTCATGCAATGCAATGTGGAAGGACATGTGCATAAGGAAAACTCGAAGCGATGAGGAAAATAGATAAAACTGTAAGAAAAATGGATGAAATGCAATGGAGGGATCGTAAATTTAGAGCGAAAAATGAATTTTTAATTTTTGACAAAAGACAAAAATTAATCAATTTATGGCTCGACTCTCGAAATCCCCAGTGGAGTTGCCAAGTTGTCGAAACCATTTTTGAAAAACGGGAATCGACTTGAATTGAAAATGGTAATTGAAACGGGGAGTCGCCACTGATCTTTGTTATTCAGGTGTGATCGGATCACCTTAGATTAATCATTTTAATAAAAAAAGTTAAGATTATTAAAACGATAATTTTTGGTTTACAAAAATCAGAAAATGAGTTCAGGAGTCGGTTACGCACGAGGAAGGATTAGCACCCTTGATACGCCCAAAAATTGGTACCTAGTTGATTAACTGGTGTCTTAGTGTCGAAAATTAAAAATTTAAAATACTTTGAAATACGATCCCTCTCTTTGTAAAAAAAATCGAATATTGAAGACCTTCTCGTCTCGGAGTGATAAAATGCCACGTCCAGTATGTTAGGACACGACATCTCGAGCTTTTGAGAGTGAGTTTGCCTTTTATGTAAAATTTGTATATTTTAATTCCTTTTAAAAGAATATTCGGTTAGTTAGGGTAAACGAGAAAAATCAAAACCCAGTAAGTTAGGGCACGATATCTCGAATTTCCAAATGCCGAATATTGCCTTTGTTAACGAAAATCTTATCCCGAGGTAACAAAATGTCATGCCTGGTAAGTTAGGGCACAACACCTCGTATCTCTGGGAATAAGCATTTTTCAAAACTCGAATTGCGTTTTAAAAGAGTATTTCGTTATTTAGGTTAAATGAGAAAAATTAAAACCCGATAAGTTAGGGCACAATTGTCTCGAATTACCAAATACGAAATATTACTTTTATGAAAGAATTATTTTAATGTATTGAGTAAAAAACATAACATGATTTATAGTAAAACATAAAAGCAAATTATGGTATTAATATGTATAATAACATAATAATAGGTGCAACAGTGTAAAAAACAATAACATGAGCAATTATAAATGATGAAATAATAGAAAGGTTAGTAATATGTAAATATAAACAAATGCATGAGGAAAATAAAACGATCGAATACATGAGTAACTAAATAAAAATGAATAAAACATGGCAAAATAAAAGGGCAATGACAACGAAAATGATAATAATAGCAATAACATAAATAATAATAATATAAAACGATACATAAATATATACATAGATATATTAAAATATATATACGTAATAATAGACAAATATATATGTAGTATGAAAAACATATACATAATATATATATATATAAAATAATATATCAAAAATGTATATACATGATATATATATATATATATATATGAAATATATACATAATATAGTATTAAGTATATACACAACATGTATAGTATTAAAAATAGTATTAAAAAAAACGTAATACATACATATAAGTGTTGATAAAAATAATGCTAATGTTGAGAATGGTGATAATAAAATGCTAATAAATAATAGGTATAGTGTAATAATGGAAATATAAATAGATAAGAAACGTAATAGATGAGTGATAAGAAAATGAAAATATAATAATAATTATAATACAATGGTAATAGTAATTACGAAGATGATGATAATAATAATAATGTTAAAGTAAAGTAACTAATAATACTATATATAAATATGTATACATATACATAAAAGTATACATTAATATATGATAATAATAGTAATAATAATAATAAATTTTAAATGCAAAAAGTGAATATAACATAATAGTAATATTAAAATAAAGTAACTAAAATAGTATTATATATAAAAATGTATATACGTATATATGTAATAAAACATACATTAATATTAATAGTAATAACAATAGAAGTGATAATAATAACGGTAATAATATTTAAGGTATACGTATATAAAGAACAATAATAAAAAGATATGTATATATATATAATAATAATAATAATAGTAATAATAATACAGTGGTGTTAGAATAAAATAAGTATAAGTACAAATATAATGAAAATAATAATGATAATGATAATAATAATAAATATATATGAAAAATAGTAATAATAACCATAATTAAGATAATGGAGAAACAACTGAATAATTAAGAAGGGGATTAAATTGAATTTAAAACGGAAGATTTAGGCACAAATCGCAAAAAATAAAAAGAAATGAGGCCCGAAATAAGGCACATTAAAGGGAAAGGACTGAATGGGACAATATCCTTTTTGTCCATATGCGCGTGGCTATCAAGTGGACCGAAATGGGGTAGAAACAAGATTAAGGGGATAAATTAGAAATAAAAGAAAATGAATTAAAAACATTTAAAAACGTAGAGGGACTTGACGTGCAAATACCCCATTAATAAAGAAACACGCGGATCCTTCATCGATCGAGTCGGGTCACGCGGGTCTAGCACCAAACGATGCCGTTTTGGCACTTAGACCACTCACCCAAAACGTTGCCGTTTATGAGGGTATATAAGGCCCAATTTTTGTTACAAAATTCATTTTAGCCTTCAAAGTAGAAAAAAAAACTTAAGCTCTCTCTCCCTCCTCCGTTTTGACTTGGCTAGGGTTTCAAAGAACCCTTCATCGTCGTCATTATCGGCGCCGCTACAGGCGGTGGTGAGAGGGGTACGACCTGGGTCCTCTAGCCCCGGCTCGGAGTGTCCTCGAAGGCCAAACCCTCTCGGCCCTTGAAGTGTAAAGAGAGGAAGGGTTTTTTTGTATCTGATTCAGTCCCGATGATAGAGGAGGGACCTCCGGTGACGGAACTACGAACGATCCCGGTGAGGCCCTCTCTCTCCCCTTTTTATATTTATTACATACTTTTAATAGATAAAAATGTATATATACATGTGCACAATGATAAATGAAACAAAAAAAACTAGAAAACAGTCGAAGAGAAAAAAAATCGATGTCAACCTTTGCTTGTATTTTCGATTGTTAAATGCTCTGTATTTCGAAAAAAAAAGGGTCCGTTCCTATTTCTGTTTGAGGCTTCTTATAGCCTAATACAAAAACTTCTGTCCACTGTTTGTTACTATATGTTTTGCTTCTACTGCCTCCTTCTCTTTTGCTTCCGTTTTGCAAGTCCAGAGGGTCAACGAGGCAGAAGCTTACCATTTCGGTGCAACAGGACAAGGAGAGCCGTGCCTCGGGTGTTGGACGTGCCGACGAGGCACGTGGGTGACAGAAGGAGGCTGCGGCGCTAGGACTAGCTCAGAAACCCTAGGGTTTCTGAGTTGGCTTAATGTTTTGGGCCTATTGGGCCGGTAAAAATTGGGTTTGGGGTTAATTTTGTGCAAATGGACTGTTTAATATTTTTGGGTTTCTATTTAGTGGGCCGGGCGAATTTGGGCCTATACAGTTGCCTCATTGTACCATTGCCATCTAAATATTGTTTAACTACATCTCTCATGTCCTTAAAACCATCGCAATTCCTTTCGAAGAACACTATTAGCTTCTCTTTGCTGTCTTCTATGTCATCTTTAAATCTTTTTATGGGGATCGCATTTGCAGGTTGTAAAGTGTAGGATTTAGGGTTATCATAAACAATCACAACTTGTTTGAGGTCTCTCTCGATCTTCAACAAGTCCTTAATAAATCTTCCTCGACCTAATTGCTTGCATGAATCTCTGTATAAACGGTGAGATATCAAGCCCTTAGGTCCTAGAATATCGAACAGTAATGAGGCGTACGGCTCAAGCCCAGCGGAGAAAACTACCACCTCATATTTCTTATTGATTGCTTCCAAGAATTCATCCACCCTGGGCCGTTTCAATACGTAGAAGTTCATCCTTAAACCATAAATGCTTGGTTTAATCATGAAATCATATGTTTCCGGAGGTGGGTCTGGACTTGAATGCACTAGGGTCTCGTCCAAATCGAGAACGATGGTTCTCATTTTGTCTGAAGCTAACGGAGGAAGCAACCGGGTCCAATTTTTTTCTCTCAGTGCAAGAATGTTAGGTAGATCAACATCATCCTTGAATTCAAGTTGAAGTCTAGGGCTCAAATTAGTTTGGCATCTGCCAGCCTCTTCCCGATGGAGGATAACAAAGCCTTTCCGTCGGTGTTTTGCACCCTCCAATTTGGAGAAAAACTCAATGAGACCACGGTGGCATTTTTTAATGGACTTTTTTATGGAAGAAATTACAGAAAAATATTTTCTTTTCAATATAGATGACCTCTTACGCTGATGGTCATTCTTGCGAGGAAGTAATTGGAGATGGTGCTGGTAACCGTAATTACTATCACGCATGATAAACATTTTTTGCATCTTCTTTTCCATCTTCAATGTCATTTCTTGGCTTCGGGTATCGATTTGATGGTGATCGCTAACAATTATTGTGCAGAGAAGTACCTAGAGAAAAAACATACAAAAAAGGAGTAAATCCCAAAATAAATTAATGATGTTGGAATGTAAGAGTTGAGATTGGAGGGGGAGGAGGCACAAAGTTTTTGAAGCAAAGTTCGGTACAACAGTAGTTCAGTTAGGTCGGAAGTTGAAGCTGGATTTCCAAATCTTTCACCATAATTTAAAAATAAGCTTATTTTTGGGGATCCAAACATTTTCCAACAATCAATATTAAACTAGTCTTAAACCTTTCAACGGTTTTGTTGGATAAGGTTGTCACCATACTAAAAGTTAAATAATGCATGAAACCCAAACATTACGAGGCTTGAACCTGTAATTGTTATTTAAGAAAATAATCTCGCACTTCCTAGTTTTATGCAATGGGAAATTTCAAATTTCATAGAATATTGAAAGGCACAACACTGGCTTAACGCCAACTCAGTTGTGCTAATTATGGTTGGGTGGCAACAAGCGTGAACAATCTACTCTCTACGTCCTATTTTAGTTAACAATTTCAAAATGTTGTGATTTTATTAAGAATAAAAATTAAAGCCATATTATCAAAATTATCACCTTCTTTATTCGTAATCATCCATCTTCAAACCTTAATTAACATTATCACAACAATCATTCAAATTACCAATGGGAGTCATTGAATACCAACTAGTTTAGCCACTTATAAACTCTCTCTCTAACGGTGAGCATTCGGTCGAATCGAGCAAAAATTTTCAAGTTGATGAATTATGTTTTATCATTCTAACTCGATTTGAATTTTTTTTTCAAATCCAGTCAAGTTGAATCGAGTGAAATTGTTCGAGTTAAATTAAAAAATTAAACATGTCAAATTAAATATTGCTATAGTATAACTAATTCCATATTAGAGTACATAAATTTGAAACCATATATATTTGAAAACTTTTTCAAAGGAAAATAATAATAATAATACTTTTAGCATAATAAACTTGAATTATTAATTAACTTATTTAGGTCCTCAAAATTATTATTCTAGAAAACTTTTCATTTTTTAAATTTATTCTTTTTTTGAAATTTTTATATTTTTTTTAAAAATATAAATTTTGATTTTTATAATTATTTTGAATTTTAGAAAATTTGATGGTCACTAAACTAACTATAATTACAACAAAGGCAAGCGCACTTATCAAACAATAGTATAGATATGGTGAGTAGGGAGTATCTTATCCACGAGGATTAAAAGTACTAGTAATTACTGTTTTTCTATTATTTAATTGATAAATTGAAGTGATTATTTTTAATCTAATTTAACTATTCTAATTTGACTACGAATGAACAGAAAATTAAATGGGAATAATAACCGAAGACAAACAATGAGAAAGACAATACCCAGGAAAGAATCTACCTAGACTTCACCTATTATTTTGAATCTAAATTAAACGATTTATTCACTTGTGTCTTGATCCATAGAAATCCCTAAATTATGTTAATATCTCTTTCGAGAGTAAGAACAACTGACTCTAGGTTGATTAATTGAAATCTCTTTCTAATTAAAACCCCTATCGTTGCATTAACTCGATTTATGGATTCCCCTATTAGATTTGACTCTAATCTGGTAGATTTATGTCGTCCTATTTCTAAGATTGCATGCAACTCCACTGAATTATGCTAGATCTACTCTTAAACATAGACTTTTGCTCCACTGAAATAAGCACATTAAACATGAATTAATATCCCAAAAAATATTAAAACACGAAATAAGCATACATAATTGAAAACAAGAATCAAGTATTTATCATGTAAAGCAGAAATCAAATAATAAGATTCATCATAGGTTTCATCTTCCCTAGGTATCTAGGGAATTTAGTTCATAATCTGGAATGAAAGCATCTCAAAGTTAGGATAACAATAAAACATAAAGAAACTCAATAAAACTTCGAAAAAAATTAAATGGAGATCTTCAATCTTGAAGGAGATCTGCTTCTGAGTTGATTCCGATGGCGTTCTTTGAGTGATTTCTTTAATC
The DNA here is from genome assembly GCA_025698475.1 of Gossypium anomalum. Lineage (NCBI taxonomy): Eukaryota > Viridiplantae > Streptophyta > Magnoliopsida > Malvales > Malvaceae > Gossypium > Gossypium anomalum. Next base: position 75,528,731 of record CM046961.1, read on the forward strand.
TTCTCTGAGTGCCCTCCTAGATCTTCTTCTAATTCGCATTTACAGACTTTATAATGCTCAAAAAGCCTAAAAATTGGGTTTTTTCGCGTGTCTGAGAAACAGGGTGTGATATCAACACGGGCTGGCAAATGGGCATGTGGCCAGCCCGTGTGGAAATGCCCAAGCCGTGTAGATCCTAGAAATACTCTATTCATCTGATTTTGGCTCGTTTTTCGCTCCTTTCGCTCCCAAACATTAAGAGACTTGAACCTGTAATTATTATTTAAGAAAATAATATCCCACTTCCTAGTTTTTTGCAATGGCAAAATTCAGATTTCATAGAATATTGAAAGGCACAACGTTGGCTTAACACCATCTAAGTTGTTCTAATTATGGTTGGGTGGCAACAAGCGTGAACAATCTACTCTCTACGTCCCATTTTGGTTAACAATTTCAAAATGTTATGATTTTAATGAGAATAACAATTAAAGTCATATTATCAAAATCATCCCCTTCTTTATTCGTAATCATTTATCTTCAAACCTTCATTAATATTATCACAACAATAACTCAAATTATTAATTGGAGACATTGAATACCAACTAGTTTAGCCAATTATAGACCTTCTGTCTAGGGGTGAGCATCTAGTCAAATCGAGTAAAAAATTTCGAATTGACGAATTTTATTTTATCATCCTAACTCGATTTGAAATTTTTTTCAAATCCAGTCGAGTCGAATCGAGTGAAATTGTTCTAGTTAAATTAAAAATTAAACATGTCAAATTAAAATCTCATTATAGTATAGCTAATTCCATATTAGAGTACATAAATTTGAAACCATATATATTTGAAAACTTTTTCAAAGCAAAATAATAATAAAAAATACTTTAGCGTGATAAACTTGAAAAATTAATTAAAACTTGAAAAATTAATTAACTTATTTAGGTCCTCAAAACTATTATTCTAGAAAACTTTCCATTTTTTAAATTTCTTTATTTCTTTTTGAAATTTTTATAATTTTTTAAAAAATATAAGTTTTTATTTTTATAATTATTTTGAATTTTAAAAATTATTTTAAAAGTTTGAGGACTAAAGTGCACTTTGATCAAAATATGAAATGTGAGTTATTATTGATTTATTGGCATAATAATAATTTGGAATATGAATTGGTATGGTGAAAATCACTTCGAGGATTAAATTGGAAATAATTAAAAGTAGAGAGACTAAATTTTAAAATGTTAATAATGACACTATGGTCAAATATGTATTGAATTGATAATTTCGATTAATTATTGATAAAATCGATACAAGGTAAAAACTTTAAAATGACCATAAAAATTAATGAATAAGTGAATTACCATCTTTTAGAATCATTAAATGGAAATGGATACATATGTATGATCTACAATCAATGATCACAAATTTATAATCTGCTGCAACATGGAAATGGAAATATGATAAAGGCTATGTGAGTAAAGAAATTGACTATGTGAATTGAACTAATATGATCCCTTTTAAGGAAATGTCATGATATACGAAACTATGAATGTAACACCTTGAAATTTCTGATTTACTATACATTATTTTACCAATGTATTTAATAGAGTTTCAATTTGAGAAATTTATATTTTTTATGAATTAAAAAATTTTAAATGATTGAGAATCCTTTAGAAGACAATTTTAGTTAATTGGACTGTTATTGACCCAATAGGGTAAAAATTCGAGTCTAGGGGTAAAATGATAATTTTACCATTTGGGTGTATTTTAGACATTTAGAACTCATAAGAAATTAAATATTAGAATGTTTATGAAATTTTGGTGATGAGGTGACATGGGGCTTTTTAATTACATTTTAAATGATAAAAAAACATTTTTGTCACATGGAAAATCTCTTAAAATATTTATCTTTGTTATAAAATAAAGAGAGATGGAGAGAATAAAGAACAAAGAAAATATGAAAGTAATAGAGGATGTACTTTATTGATCAAAAGGGGTGATTACAATGCTTTATCAGAGTCTATATTTATAGGCATAAGAAGTATAAAATAAGTGGAGATCTAATTTTAATAACTATCAGAATTTAAAGTATACCAAAACTTTATCTTAATCATGATGAATATCCACTTAATAAGATATTCATAACAATCTTGAATTTATATTGATTTTTAATTGACTTATTCTTATTAAATTGAATATGTTGATTTATATTATTGTTCAAATGTTCATAAAAGTGTGGTTTTAAACATGTTTGTAAAAGTTTAGACAAGCCAATAGGGGACTTTTGTTACTAGTACTTTGGTACTTATGTTATTGGCCCTTCGGTGCAGTACTACTTTGGTCTTCAGGCACTTCGATGCTTATATTATTCGATGTGTTGGATGTCTAGTCCTTAGTATCACCTCTATATATTCTAGGCATACTAAGGGATGATCTTCTACTTATTTTGATTCTACTAAACCAAAGTATGGATTAATGAAGATCCTGAAATCAAACTGATTCTGTCTTTGTATGAGTAAATTCTTTGGACTACCTAATGCTATTATATATATATATATGCTCTTTATGAAACTAGACTATTCTCTATTTTCTAAATCGTAAGAAGTTGCAATCAACACTTGTTCTATATGATTTAAAAAATCTTGTTACAGAGTCTGAACCACAATTTTAATGGTAAGTATATTAATTAATTTCATATTATCTTACTAAGCTTTATCAATAAAATATTTTGTATAATATTTGCAGGTAATATAGGTTTGGGGAGAACATGTCAGCATATGGAACCATGAGATTAAATGCACTAAGGCTAATGTTTATCCAAGATGATGAGTGATAGTCAATACTTAAAGATTCAAACTTTGTAATTTGGGCACATTTAGAATTCCAACCTGAACACTTCCCAATGTTTCGATCATATATTAAGCTCTAAGACTCCATTTTTGGTGCACTTTAAATCATCAAAAAATGAATTTGAATCTTTATCCAAATATTAAAATAAAAATGCCAAATTGCATCAGGAAGAAATAAAAAAATAAATAGAAAGCTATGAGTTTTGTGTGTTTTGATAATTCTTATGTATTTTCGTATTTGGACTGTGTATCTTAAAATAGAAAGCTTTCAATCATCCTTCTTGACTTTTCCCAATTGGAGTCATTACCTTAGACAAAATAGGCCATCAAGTAGCATAAGAAAATATTTCAAAAGGTAAGATAAAAGAAAAGATGGCAAATAAGTGGGTTTAGCAATTATTATTGTCAACGGCTATGCATTATCATTATCTTTGCATTGTCTGTTTTCTTTTTATTGTTTGTTTTGTGTTCTTCATTTTATTTTCTTCATTATCTTTGCAAAAATATCAAGTTATTTATAGTTAATATGTCTTTTTCATTTAAATTTGAGTTTTTTAAGTTTATTATGTTCTTTTAAGTTTTTTATGTTGAGGTGAAAAGGTGAAACTTTTAACAAATACGAAGGTAAATTTTATACACTTCATTTGAGCTAAAATGAATTATCAACCACTTGTTATAATCATACTTGTAAAATGGGAGTCTTGATTTATTATAGACAATAGATGACACAATAAATGTTTGGATAATTACCCTTGAATTTTTGTAGACATTAAAATTAACATAATAAATATTTGAACATTTTTATAAATTTTAAAGTTATCAATGGATTATAATGCCATATGTTATATTTTTGGACTTAACTTAATCAATTAAGTTTCATATGGCACCATCCTTTGTTATGAATTCATATTTGGCACTTTTTCTATGGACATATCTTTGCTTATGCACTCATATGCTTAATTATTGTACTTAAATCGTTGGACTAATTTATTGGAATCTCCATTACATGATAATTCTAATTGAGTATCAAAATTTAAACTTAGTATGACACCAAAAGTGGATCCTCTAACCTCAGCATTATTCCAAGAATAGTTAAAGATCAGATTAACATAAGAGTTTTTGTAAGCCCGTGTAAGACCAAAAATTGATTGTATATCAAATCATATGCATGTTTTGTTTGTATTTAAATGTATAATGACATAAATTGAGCATATATTCAATTGTTGTTGCTCCAACAATGAGTGTAACATTCAATAACTCAAACCTGACGATCGAGTTGAGTAAGGGGTGTTCCATGTGGTGTCAAGTAAATTGGTTGCTAGGAAATATTGATTGAAAGATTAAGGGATTCTTAAAAGCTTTTATTTTCCTTGTATTTTGTTTTCTTTTTATGATTTATCTTTTGTTTTCCTTGTTGAAAACTATGTTTAATCATGACTAACAATGGTTATAGGTAGACGGGTGACCAATTCAGATATGACTATTGGTCAAGTTTGGCCAATGGAGATTCAACAACCAATAGAAGCTAACTAGCTCATACACGAGTCAATGCCAACCCCACCTAGTCAGCCAACCAATACGTAAGCTAAAAGACTTAGGATGTGACGGATTTTGTGCCAAATGATAGATAGGTGGTACATAGAAAATATTTGAATCGATTGCCATTCATTTGTGTAATTGTGAAACATGATAGAAATTGTGTGAATGTGAAATATTTAAGGATGAGATAAGGCATTGTTTTCTTTGCCCATAGCCTAAATGACTTACCTTTATACTATGCATCCTTGATTTCCCATGTTTGAGCCTATATTATCCTTTCTTGATAAACATATGTTTTTGAAACCTTGAACTTAAAATGAGTTTGTAACTCAGTCCTTTCATGTCCTTATTTTTTATTTGCACTATGAAATGGACATCGAGGCATGGATATTAAAGGTTAGGTAGATATAATATAAAAAGTGAGGAAATGTTTCAATATGGTAGGTATAAATTCTTGCTAAAATGAGCTTAAATGAAAATTTTGTGAGTGAACAAAAGTAATGTGAAAGTAAAAAGCATAGTGTGTGAAAGATGAGATTTAATAGAATGTGCTCAAAAGACGAAAAATCTTTGAGCCTAAAAAGTCATTTTACTTTTATAATGCACTTAAACTTTCTAGCTTTTGTATATACTAATATTGAATTGTATCCTCCATAATTTGGAGACAAAAGGGATATGAGAGAAGGAAAGATAAGAATGTGAAAAAAATGGTAAAATTAGGGAAGAAAAGGGCACAATGTTATGTGATTTATAGTTTCTAGTGCTTGAACTATTTTTAGCTATCCTTTACTTTGAATTCAAACCATCCTAAGCCTCAGTACGTTACAAGCCTAAAAGCCTATGGGACATAAATACTTCTTTTACATGATCTTCTTGGGTTGTTTATAATTAGCTTAATGAAATTTTTTATTCACATTTTCTGTCTACTTTGTATCTATATACTATAATTGCCTCTAGGTTTGTTAGCTCTTTAATTTAGTAAACTAGGTAGATTTATTTTTGAAGTACTTAAGTTAGATAAACATCAACCCTAAGTTATATGTTAGATATGTTTATGCATATTCAATATTCAATTTCCATGTATCTTGTTGTCAATATATTTCAAGGGATATCTTTTATGTCTTTGGTGTGTTTTCTTGAGGACAAGTAAAGACTTAAGTGTAGGAGGTTTGATCCAAAATATTTGTATACGTCAAATTAAGCTCTTTAGACACTTAAAGAGTTTATTCTTGAGTATTTTATATTGTTTTTATTACTTTTATGCAGTTATTAGCTTTTATGTTTAATCTTAGTTTTTATTGCTTTTTTATGCTTTTTGGAATAAAATGACAGGTTTATGCCATTAGGAACTTAAAATTTGAGCCGAGCTTGTTTTAGACACTTGGCTGGATGAAAAAATGAGAAGAAGAGCCTAAACTAGAACCAAGGTCGTGACACCAATGTCTTTCTATCAATCAAGGAGTCGACTTCACCAATTTGCACAATCGAGGGAACTTTCTCCAATTTTGTGACACTAAGGACTTGATGTTGCGACACTAGCACTCATGGTCACTACATTGAGCCGTTGATGTTGCACCACTGACCACAACCCTTGCAGATGATGCACTCATGTCCTCTGGGGACAATGTTGTGACACCAAAGGCCATTGTCGTGACACTGAGAGACTAAAAGAGCAAAATGCATAATCTGTTGAGGATGTCACGACCTCGACTTCTGACGGGGCAAATTGCTCAAGCGTAATTTGCATTCAAACAATCTTCAAATCAGATTTTTATTGAAGGCATACTTGTCTTTTGTCGGTTAATTTAGCAAAGACTACAAATATCACTTTATAAATCTCTTTTAAGAGTAGTAGATTAGTGGTTTGTGACAGAATGTGCAAATATGTAACAGCCCGATTTTCAGTGGTGACGGAACAGTTGTTTTAGGACCACAAATTTTCATTGTATCCACTCATAAATATTATTTTAGAATATTTATAGAGTCATTATATTCATATTAAAATTTAGTTTAGAAATATTAACGTTTAGATAGTTAATTAAAAGAAATGGACTAAATTGAAAAAGGTGCAAAAGTTTAGTGATTTGAATGCCATAGATTTAATAACTTATTTATGAAATAAAGGCTTAAATAATAATTTGCCCATATGATTATTACTGGACCATAATGGGTTTTAAATGGTGTTTTAAAAAGGTTTTAATTAAGGGGTAATTAGGTAATTTAGTAAATAAACTAAAATTTAATAAAAACAAAAGCCAAAATCATCATTTTCTCATATTCTTGCAGAAAAACCTAGGCTATTTCCACCATTTTTGAAGCTTTACATTCGGCTAGCATTGGGAGCTTGCATGTAAGTCTGTTTTAATTTCGTTTCTTGTAATTTTTATGTTTTTGAGATCGTTGCAACTAGGTCCAGCTAGTCCGTACCTTTGTTTTTTATTCAGTTAAAAAATTTGGAAGTTTCCATTGATGAATATTGAATGTTCTTGGTAAATATCATGTATTGGGAGCTTTGATTTTGTTATTTGATGATTTTGTAAAGTGATTTTTATTAATTTTTTATTTTAGGATTAAATTGTAAAAGTGTCAAAATATTAGGGTTTAATAGTGAATTTGATATTTATTAGGGGCTGATGAGTGCTTATTATATTTGGATAAATATTTATTTGAGAAAAAATGGTTAATTTGATGACTTTATAGTTAAAGGATTAAATTGTAAAAATTGTAAAAGTTTATGGTAATTGTGTAATTTTGGAAAATAAAAGGGTATTGATTGTAAAATGGATTGGAAATGAAATATATTCTAATGAATAAAAAATTTTACATTTTAGATCAAGATCAAGTAGATACTCGTGGAAAAGAAAAAAATTTTGGAATAGTCCTTACACTTCTGCAACTTCTACAATTTAGTTAAGGTAAGTTCGTATGGTTCAAAAATTTAATATCTATATGAATTGTTAAATTATATATCATGACATTATATGTAAATATATTTTTTGATAGTGAATGATTATTTGAGTAATGTAATTGAAATTGATGTTTGGATCAATTTAAACGCGGGATAGAGTACAATTGTGATTTGGTGCGTTATGGTAGTTTGGAGTGGAGATGGTATTGGAGGGATATATTTGTGTATTTTTTGAGTAAACTGAGGTTCAGCATGTGTTACGAACTTTCATGTTATACTCTCTATTTGGTGTGTTGGTTGGATTAGCTCTTATGAGCATTGGTGTGATGGTTGGTTTAGCTCTTACTAGCATTGGTGTGATGGTTGGATTAGCTCTTATGAGCATTGGTGTGATGGTTGGATTGGCTCGAGTGAGCATCTGGTGTGTTTAGTTGGATTTTTGATGTACTTCTATCCGTAAACCGTTTTTTGAGTTGAAAATCTTGGTAAGTTAACTTGTTGGGTAACTCTGATGAATTTTCCTTATATACTTGGAATTTGAATTGATTAATTATGAATTACCAATTGGGATTGTGGATGACAAGAAACTTTCAGGGTTGCTATATTATTGTTTTTGAATTGTTGTATTCTCTTCGATAAGATTTATCGATTTAATACGTCGAACTTACTAAGTTCATTGAGCTTTCTTATGTTAAACTTTATTCTTGTAGATACTCGGAAGGTTGGACGATCGGATCAGCACTCAAGTTACACTATCTAGCTTAATTCGGTAGCTTTTGAACATTTACTTCAGATTATATGGCATGTAATAGGTTGTGTGATGATACTAATGTTTTGGATATGTAAATAGTTAAATATGAATTTGACTTTACAAATTGCTTTAGTTGATTTTCTTTTGGTACTTTTGGTGCCTTATCAATATGTGTTAGTATGGCCATTTGATACTTGTTGGAATGGTTAAAAGAGTATGTGATGAATTGGTTGTTAAGTAGCTAAGATATTGTATGTTTGAGTTGGTGTTGATAGGTGATATCTTGAATGAATTGATAGGTTGAATTGATGTTATGATTTGATATAAATTTATGTATACTTGTGGTACCTATAACACCCCTAACCCGTATTCGCCGACGGATTAGGGTCTAGAGGCATTACATTTTAACCATATTAAACATGAACTATAATTGAACATTAATGACAAAACTTACCAAGCTTAATTCACAAACTAAAATTTTACTCAATCATTTATTTATAGTTAACCATTTTATAACACAAGTAACGATTTGAAATGCACTCATTTCACATGCCAAAAATGCGAATACACAACTAACACTCATTTCACATGCCAAAAATGCGAATACACAACTAACCTATTTATCAACAATTTGGTCATCTAAACTTTGCCTAAGATGCAAATAATCTTACATATTACCTACCTATTACGTAGTATACCTTTAGATGTGATACATATCAAGTCAATTCTTCATATGCATAAATATTTATATAAGCAAATTCTGAATCACAAGTTAGTCATAAACATCTCATAAACCTTTATCTTATATCCGAATTCACAATACATTATTGTATAATTTTCAAACCAACTCATTTTACAATTTACACCTCTCAAGAGTAAGCCATTAACTACAAATAAATATATTTATATATACAAAACATGAATCTTCCATACCATATAATGAACATATAAAGACAACTTATATCATGCTCGGACATAGCCAAACAACTTTTAATGCCAAATCACATATAACACTTTGACCAAACACAACAACCAAAAATTTAAATAGTCTTTTATCTATGCATACCATAGCCGAATCAATCCAATGCACACATCCAAATTTACCAAGCAACTTCAATGCTCAAATAGATGTCACAAGTATCATTCATCCTTGACACATCGCATAATAACCAAAATGGACTCAAACCATCATTATACCAAAACCAAATTCAAGCATTTAAACAAGCCATTTTCGCATGGCTTTTATACAAAACCAAGGTTCAACATAACAAAACACCATTCAGCTTATACATGCCATAAGTTTGAATTTAAAACTTTCAAAAGTACTGAGAATAAACGATAGTGTGATTGACTTTACTGACGATCTCCAAAATCAATAAAACAAAGACAAATATATACACACAAAGTAAGCTAACTTAGCTTAGTAAGCCTTAAGCAAATTAAACAATTAATGCATAATAACATTTCGATTACTAATCAATTCAAATAAATAAATCAACTTATGTATTTTTTTAACCACCTTTATTTTCAAACTTTTAATTCCACATATATATAACATATACTTTCATAAGGCAATTTCTCTTTGGCTGAATATACAAGTATACATCAGAAATATGTTCTCAAATTTCGAAACCACATTGACTTATATAATCGAATATATATATATATATTTTAAGACGTATATTCATCACTCAAAGTTTAAAATTACATTCATGTACAATTATAAGATCAAATATATATTTCTCATATTAGCACATGCACTACATCAAATTCATGTATTCTTTTTCATCACATTTCAAGAAATCAATTCATCCTGTTTTCAAATAGGTAGTCCAACTATCACGTACCTGATCGTTTTAGCTCATTCAACGTATTCATTTATCACATCAACATAATGTCTTTTAGGCATAGACTTATAATATTTCACCGGCATAAAACCTGCTAGGCCTAAGCCTGTATCACACACCGGCACAAGGCCTGCTAGACTCAAAGTCTGATTTTATACATCGGCAATAAGCCTGCTAGGCATAAGCCGATTTAATTCACCGGCACAAGGCTTGCTAGCATCAAAGCCTGAATATCACTATTATAAAGCTGTCTCATAAACAATCCATATATAAAAAATTCCAGATATTCCATATAGTTCATACGGACTTCCAAATGTTATAACTTAGTCGAATTAAACTCAAATACATTATTTTTATGCTTATTCACATTCGACTACTCTACTATAAACTTATGAATTCTAAATCAAAAAATTAAACTAAGTTACATTCAAAATTAACAATGTTTAATTGCTTAAAGACTTACCTCGGATATCGACGAACGATGTAAATTGACCATTTGACTATTTTTGTTTTTCCTCGATCCAAGTCTGATTTCTTTTGTTCTTGATCTATACAATTTCAAATTAATCTCATTCAAACACAATTTCATTCAATTTAATCCAACAACACATAAATGGGAAAATTACTATTTTACCCCTCATATTTCATACTTTTACAAATTAGTCTTAATTGCATAAAACACAAAATACACAAAATCTCAATGTAACATACTTAGGCTGAATGTTCCTCTAGTACATACAAATACATGTAAGAGTATGCCCAAAGATCAATCATGAGATGGTTGTAATAACATACTTGATTTATCATGTTTTAATATAAAGCGTTTCCATTATTATTTCAGTTTTTCTTTCTGTGTGTATAAATAAATTATTTTATAATAATGTCCTAAGAATAATATGATTGTTCTTAAAAGATCCTTAGTCAAGTATTATTGTTGACTAGGACAACAATAATGCATTGAGACTAACATGTAGTTGATTGATGATAAAGAGTTGTATAAATATGGAGTGTCAAAATCAATCCATGAATATGTGTGTTAGAAAACAACGGAGTGTCAAAATCAATCCATGAATATGTGTGTTAGAAAACAACATATTGGACTGACCCGCTATGAGTATGTTTCTCGGATTATTATGTAATTGTCACAACATTATTCATTGTGATTAATATGTATATGATCTTCAGACTTAAGATCATTATTATCCCAAAATCGTGAGTTTTATATTTTGATACAGTCAAATGTACACCATAACTGGTTGTTCTATAAAGGCTGATGTTGGATATACCACAATTCATGTAGAGGGATATGGTTGATCAATATAGAATAGGTCCCTTCTACATAATGGGAGTAATATCTTAGGCCACTTGATTGAGTGAGACTAGAAATGCATGGCCATGCTCAAATAAGTTGATATGAGATGTCATACTTATTTGTATATCATAGTCTACTCAAGATATCAAGAAACATGAGATGGACTATGCAAGTGTGACTATTCCATGGCTTGTGTTCATTCTAGAGATAAAGGACTTAAGGATTAATGCATGAAAGATAAATCACAAAAGGTTATGTCGAATCATGACTTCTTGTAACTTAGGTAGCAATGATGCATTTCTAGATGCCACTCATTGTATGTAACATTAGAATCGTTCTAGTATTACTGCTAATGTTACAAGAGCCTACAGGGTCACACCATATGGTTAAGATGATCGGAATAAAACATAGTTGGTATTGTTTTTGGTTGTTATATGAATTAAATTAATTATAGAATTAATTTAATTGGGCAATCAAATATTGAACATATTATATGTACAAGAATGTTGTACACATAATGAGAACATAATTCTATTAATATATGAAGTTGGTTCGTATATAAATTTAAATAAATATAGTTTACCGAAATCATTGTTATAATTAATGTAATTATAATTTTTGGTTAAAACATCATTATATTTATTTATTTTAAATTATTTGATATGAATATACCAAATTTAAAAGGGGAGTTATATATATAGATAATAACCATAAAAAGAAAACCTAGTTTTGTTTTTGAGTGGTTTAGCAGCCGCCAAAACAAAGAAATCTTTAAAACTGTTTTGGGGACTTCTTCCGTTCATTGTCAACTAGGTGGACTATGTAGAGGTTGGCATTTGAAAAGTTGTGACTTGGTTCGATAGTGGTTTGGAATTCTCGTTGCCGAGGCATCACTGTCTACTCAGATTAAAGTTTTAGTAATTTCGAAACCATTTTCATTATTTCAGTTTTCCCGATTCGTTCCTCGCACATGGATCTATGGTTGGATTGCCGAAATTTTATTTTTCCACTGTGCCTTGGGGGCACTGGCATTCCAGCAGTGGTATCAGAGCCACTTGTGATATGGACTCGGGTTTAAATACTTGGGTGATGCAATTGTATGAGATGCATGCTTTAATTTCATTATGATTTTGACTGTTCAAATCGTCCAAGTATAATATGATATCTGTTCCTTTTGATAATTGATTAAATGTTAATCATGGTGTTATGGCCTTTTTGATTTTATGTTATTACTATTTAACTTTGACAAATCTGTAATGATGCAACGGTTGTATTTACAAAGTCCAGTAAGAGTAAACCGGCTAGTGGAACAAGGGTTGTTCCGGTATGAAACCTCAAGGATTAAAATCCTAAAATCACGATTCTGTTGATAAAAGTTATCAAATCGTGAGGTTTCATTTGACTGGGGTATGCGGTTTATACCGCGGGGGCTCCGACCGCCTCAAATCCCCATCATCTTTCAGTATGTTTTGTAATAAATAAAACTTGATGGGCCATAAAAGATGGAAAGGATATTTTATAATTCACTTAATAAAATGTTGAATGATGTATGCTTTTTTTTTTACATGCACGGTGTTTGAAATGCATAGTTATAGCCCAATGACCCATTTGATAAAAGGTTGTAATTTTATAAAATACGCCCTGTGTGTCGTGCCTTACTATTATTCTGTTGTATTTCTCTTCTCATCTTACTCCCTCGTACGTAAAACGAGTTTCTGCATATTGTAATTTGCAAAAGTTGCCGTGGGATTGATGAGAAGGAAGATGGGCCAATCAGTGTGGATCAACAGCTTGTGAGACGGCTTTCACCTTTAGTTTTCCATTTGGTTCTCCCATTGGCTTGGGATGAACCACCATAGTTTATGGGCTATAACTATTGCATTTATTTATTGCTTTATTTATTCATGTATGAGATGCTATGGATGTCTAAAGCATGCAAATTAGGTAATAATAAACTTCATTAATTGATGAGATCAATTAAAAGATTAAATGGACTGAAGTAGACCATAATTGGTGAGATGCAACATCTTTAATAAAATCCCTCTATTAAAATATTAAGTTATCATGGCCTTCTAATTTTGCCCTCGTTAAGGCCTCGATCAATACTATGTAGGTCATGCCAAAGTAGAGTACTAGTATTTATCTTGGTTAAACACGAAGAATAAACAAGTGATATTCGCTGGTTAAATATTGGTTAATGACTTAACTAGGTTACTTTAATAGGATTAGAAACCTAGAGGCAAGTAATTTGGATAAATCATAAGTTGATTAGAACAAGAGTTGTTCACCAAATTGTAGGAGTTACATAAGATGTAATTAGCAAATGATTTCTTACCTAAGTAACCATAATCTTGAGAGTAAAGCTAAAGCTGACTTAAGAAGTGGCGAAATATGGATCCTTAACCCACTAGAAATACTTTTAAGATAGTTTTTTTGAAATTAATATATGAGGTTTATTAATTTTGAAATAAAATAGTGGGAACATGTTTAATAAAGTCCTTTTAATGATTAATATAAACATGATAAATTTATTCACATGCATATTTTATTGTTATAGATATATTATGGCTACAAACAATACACTCACATTGCGATTGGTCCTTGAGAAGGACAATTTGAATGGTTTGAACTTTCTTGACTGGTTCTGTAAGGATTATCCTCAAACAAGAACGGAAATTATATGTCATTGAACAACCACTTCCTATTGAACCATCCAGTAATACCTTGAGAGCTGATAGAGATGCTCACAGGAAGCATCTTGATGACATGGTAGACGTTGGATGTCTTATGCTTGCCATTATGAATCCTGACCTTCAGAAGCAACATGAGGACATGGTTGCTTATGATACGATCGAGCACCTGAAAGAACTTTATCAAGGTTAAGCACGACAAGAGAGGTTCGATATCTCTAAGGCCCTATTCCAATGTAAGCTGGCTGAAGGAAGCCCAGTAGGACCTCATATCCTTAAGATGATTGGCTATATTGAAAGCCTGTCTAAGCTTGGGTTTCCATTGGGCCAAGAGTTGGCCACTAATGTTATTCTGCAATCATTGCCGGATAGCTACAACCAGTTTGTCCTCAATTTCAATATGAATGAAATTGACAAGACTTTCCCACAGTTGCTCAGTATGTTACGAACTACTGAAGGCAACATGAAAAAGGTTGGACCCAAGCCCATACTGATGGTCCGTAACAACAAGGGAAAGGGAAAGGCCAAAGTTCAGACAAACCCCAAGGGGAAGGGTAGGCCCAAGCTTGGAAAAGGAAAAGCTGCACTGAAACCTAATGGTGGGGTGTCTGCGGAAGGAAACTGCTTTCATTGTGGTGTGACTGGACATTGGAAGCGGAACTGCCCTATCTATCTTGAGGAAATCAAGAAGGCCAAAACAAGCGGAACATCTGTTTCAGGTATTTATGTTATTGATATTAATTTATCAACTACTACTTCTTGGGTATTAAATACTAGTTATGGTTCTCATATTTGTACTTTTGTACAGGGACTACAAAGGAGTAGTACTTTGGCTAGAGGAGATGTGGACCTGCGAGTTGGAAATGGAGCAAGAGTTGCTGCATTAGCTGTGGGAACATACATTTTATCTTTGCCTAGTGGATTTGATTTATGTTTAGAGGATTGTTATTTTGTGCCCAGTTTGACTAAAAACATTATTTCAATTTCTTGTTTAGACAAAATTGGTTTTGAGATCATTATTAAGAATAATTGTTGTTCCTTTTATCTCAATAATATTTTCTATGGTTCAGCACAATTGATAAATGGCCTCTATATTTTAGATCAAATGAATCCCATTTACAACATAAATACTAAAAGATCTAAAATAAATGACTCAAATCAAACTTATCTTTGGCATTGTCGTTTGGGCCACATAAGTGAGAAACGCATATCCAAACTCCATAAAGATGGTCTCTTGGATTCATTTGTTTTTGAACAATTTGAACTATGTGAATCTTTCTTATTGGGAAAAATGACTAAATCTTCTTTTACTGGTAAAAGTGAACGAGCTAGTGATTTATTGGGCTTAATACATTCTGATGTATGTGGACCAATAAATACACAGGCCAGAGGTGGTTTTCACTACTTCATTACTTTCATTGATGATTTCAGTACATATGGGTATGTTTATCTCATGCGCCATAAGTCAAAGGCCCTTGAAAAGTTCAAGGAATTCAAAAATGAAGTACAAAATCAACTAGGCAAAACTATCAAGACACTTCGATCTGATCGAGGTGGAGAGTATTTGAGCCTAGAGTTTAATAATATTTTGAAGAAATGTGGGATTGTCGTACAACTTACTCCTCCTGGTACTCCTCAATGGAATGGAGTTTCTGAGAGAAGAAATCGAACTCTGTTAGACATGGTTCAATCCATGATGAGTCATGCTGATCTATCGACTTCTTTTTCGGGACATACACTTGATACAGCTACTTTCACACTAAACCGTGTTCCATCTAAATCGGTTCAAAAGACACCATATGAGATGTGGACTGGGAAATGTCCCAGTATGTCTTTTATGAAAATTTAAGGTTGTGAAGCTTATGTTAAACGTCAGACGTTTACTAAGCTTGAATCCAAATCTGAAAAGTGTATTTTTGTGGGGTATCCGAAAGAAACCAAAGGATATTATTTCTTTAATCCCATTGAGAACAAAATGTTTGTTGCTCGGACTGGTGTCTTTCTAGAGAGATAATTTGTTTCTAGAAAAGGAAGTGGGAGAAATATTGAACTTGAAGAAATTCGAGAATCACAAGATACCATTGAACCAGAGATTGAACAAAAACAAATTCCACAAGAAATTAAGGAACAAGTAACTACTGTAGAAACACAACTACCACGCAGATATTTAAAAGAACGCCATGCACCTGAGAGATATGGATTTCTCATTACAACGCATGGTGACATTCTTCTTTTAGATCAAGATGAGCTTAGGTGATGAGCCCAAACTCTGATAAATGGCTTGAGGCCATGAGATCTGAGATGGATTCCATGTATGAAAATCAAGTATGGACTTTGATTGACCCACCCGAAGGTGTTAAACCTATAGGGTGCAAATGGGTTTTCAAAAAGAAAACCGACATGGATGGTAATGTACAAATGTACAAGGGGCGATTAGTCACTAAAGGGTTTTGCCAAATTTATGGTGTTGACTATGATGAAACCTTTTCTCTTATAGCTATGTTTAAATCCATTAGGATCTTGCTTGCCATAGCTGCATTTCATGATTATGAAATCTGGCAGATGGATGTCAAAACAGCTTTCCTTAACGGGAACTTGAAGAGGATGTGTACATGACACAACCTGAAGGTTTTGTCAATCCAAAGGATGCTAGAAAGATATGTAAGCTACAAAGATCCATTTATGGATTAAAGCAAGCATCTCGAAGTTGGAATCTTCGTTTTAACGATGCAATCAAAGAGTTTGGTTTTATCAAAAATGAAGATGAGCCATGTGTTTACAAGAAAGTTAGTGGGAGCACTATCACATTCTTAGTACTATATGTGGATGACATACTTATCATGGGAAATGACATACCTACCTTGCAGTCTATTAAGACTTGGTTAGGAAGTTGTTTTTCTATGAAGGACTTGGGCGAAGCCACTTACATCTTAGGAGTCAAGATCTATAGAGATAGATCAAGACGACTACTAGGTCTAAGCCAAAGTACATATATAGATAAAGTACTGAAAAGGTTCAATATGGAAGAATCTAAGAGAGGATTCCTACCTATGAGACATGGTATTTCACTCTCAAAGGAAATGTTTCCTTCAACTCCACAAGAGAGAGAACGCATGAGTAAAATTCCATATGCTTCCACTATGGGATCTATCATGTATGCCATGTTATGTACCCGTCCAGATGTTTCCTATGCCTTAAGTATGACGAGCTGGTACCAAGTAGATCCTGGTGAAGGTCACAGGACCATAGTCAAGAATATCCTTAAGTACTTAAGAAGAACTAAGGATACGTTCCTAATATATGGAGCTGAGGAAGAGTTAAGTGTAAAAGGTTGCACTGATGCTAGCTTCCAAACTGATAAGGACGATTCTCGATCGCAATCAGGTTTTGTGCTTTGCCTTAATGGTGGTGCTGTGATTTGGAAGAGTTCAAAACAAAGTACAGTAGCCGATTCTACAATAGAAGCTAAGTATATTGCAGCCAGTGAGGCAGCAAAAGAAGTGGTTTGGATCAAACAGTTCATTACTGAACTAGGGGTTGTGCCTAGAATATCAGATGCTATAGAACTCCGATGTTATAAAAATGGAGCCATTGCACAAGTTAAAGAACCCAGATCTCACCAACGATCCAAACATATACTTAGAGGCTACCATCTTATTCGACAGATTATCGATCGAGGGGATGTAGAAATATGCAGAGTACATACAGATGATAACATTGCTAATCCCCTGACCAAGCCTCTGACACAGTAGAAGCATGATCGTCACACTAAGTCACTTGGTATTAGATATATGAGTGATTGGTCTTAGTACAAGTGGGAGATTGTAAGAGTATGCCCAAAGATCAATCATGAGATGGCTGTAATAACATACTTAATTTATGATGTTTTAATATAAGGCGTTTCCATTATTATTTCAGTTTTTCTTTCTATGTGTATAAATAAACTGTTTTATAATAATGTCCTGAGAATAATATGATTGTTGTTAAAAGATCCTTAGTCAAGTATTATTGTTGACTAAGACAACAATAATGCATTGAGACTAACATGTAGTTGATTGATGATAAAGAGTTGTCATTGATATGGAGTGTCAAAATCAATGCATGAATATGTGTGTTCAACATATTGGACTGACCCGCTATGAGTATGTTTCTTGGATTATTATGTAATTGTCACAACATTACTCATAGTGATTAATATGTATATGATCCTCAGACTTGAGATCATCATTATCCCAACATCGTGAGTTGTATATTTTGATGCAGTCATATGTACACCGTAACTGGTTGTTCTATAAAGGCTGATGTTGGATATACCACAATCCATGTAGAGGGATATAGTTGATCAATATAGAATAGGTCCCTCCTACATAATGGGAGTAATATCTTAGGCCACTTGATTGAGTGAGACTAGAAATGCATGGCCATGCTCAAATAAGTTGATATGAGATGTCATACTTATTTTTATATCATAGTCTACTCAAGATATCAAGAAACATGAGATGGATTATGCAAGTGTGACTATTCCATGACTTGTGTTCATTCTAGAGATAAAAGACTTAAGGATTAATGCATGAAAGATAAATCACAAAAGGTTATGTCAAATCATGACTTCTTGTAACTTAGGTAGCATTGCTAGATGCCACTCATTGCATGTAACATGAGAATCGTTCTAGTATTGCTGCTAACGTTACAAGAGCCTACAAGGTTACACCATATGATTGAGATGATTGGAATAAAACATAGTTGGTATTGTTTTTGGTTGTCACATGAATTAAATTAATTATAGAATTAATTTAATTGGACAATCAAATATCGAACATATTATATGTACAAGAATGTTGTACACATAATGAGAACATAATTCTATTAATATATGAAGTTGGTTCGTATATAAATTTAAATAAATATAGTTTACTGAAATATTTATTATAATTAATGTAATTATAATTTTTGGTTAAAACATCATTATATTTATTTATTTTAAAATATTCGATATAAATATACCAAATTTAAAAGGGGATTTATATATATAGATAATAACCCTAAAAAGAAAACCTAGTTTTGTTTTTGAGTGGTCTAGCAGCCGTCAAAACAAAGAAATCTTTAAAACTGTTTTGGGGACTTCTTCCGTTCATTGTCAATTAGGTAGACTACATAGAGGTTGGCATATGAAAAGTTGCGACTTGGTTTGTTAGTGGTTCGGAATTCTCGTTGCTGAGGTGTCGCTGTCTACTTATATTGAGGTTTCGGTAATTTTGAAACCATTTTCATTATTTCAATTTTCCCGATTCATTTCTCGCACATGGATCCATGGTTGGATTGTCGGAATTTTATTTTTCCACTGCGCCTTGGGGGCATCGGCATTCCAGCAATACACAAATTTCATTTATTTTGCATTTTAGTCCTTCAATTTTTTATTTTTGCAATTTAGCCCTAATTACTCAAATTCACCAAAAATTCCAATACAAAACATATTAATCCAAAACATATCTTTCATAATTTATCATAAAACATCATAAAACACAAATATTCATCAAAATCAGAAATTCTAGCATGGGTCGGATAGTATTCGAAACAATGATCTTAAAAACGTAAAAATTATCGAAAATCGAGCTAAGCTCATACCTTAATCAAGCTTGAATGTAACTGAACCCTAACCTCTTTTTCTTTTTCTTTCTTGTTGAAATTTTGGCCAAAAGAAAATATATGAACTATGGCTTTTAATTATATTATTATATGATATATTATAACATATTATTCCATTTACAAATTTTAACCTTTTAATATTAATATTAAATCATTATAATCTAAAGCCATTACCGTCCACTACTCATAACTTTGGTCTAATTTCATTATAAATGCCTCCACTTATAAAGACAACAACAATTAAGCACTTTCACATTTAACCACCAACTTTTCCTTTTACGCGATTAAGTCATTTTATTTAATTGGACACTCAAACAATAAAATTAAATCACGAAAATTTCACAGATATTAATTCACACATAATGAACACAGAGAATAATTTTTAAATATTTTTCTAACTCAGATTCGTGGTCTCGAAACCACCGTTCTGATTAGGGTCTAAATCAGGCTGTTATAGTACCAATGAGGGTACATTGGTTAGGCATGGAATTAGGTTGATTTGGCATGATTAAAGTGAGTTTGGATAGGTATTTTGATTGGTAAATGGTTTGCTTAGGTTCCAAGTAAGCTTGAAAGGGTAAACTTGTTGAATAAGGTATATTTTAGGTCCACACGGCCTGAGATACGTGCATGTGTCTCAGTTGTGTGTCCCCTGGAGGTTCAAGACATGTAAGTTAGGCTGTTACACGGCCTAGCACATAGGCGTGTGAGGTCATTTTGAGGGGTACACGGCTTGGCACACAGGCATGTGGCTTGGTCGTGTGACCCAAGTTAGTGAGTTACACAAGCATGGACACAGGCTGGGACACAACCATGTTTCCCTACTTTGAATGTCCACATGGCCTGAGACACGGGTGTGTGTCTCAGCTGTGTGAGTCACACGACCTAGCCACAAGGCTATGTGGCCCCTGCAGTTCAAATTTTTCAACTCTTTCCTAAAATTTCCCAAATGTTTCTGATTTAGTCCCGGACTATTTTCAAAGTATTTTTATGGCCTCGAAGGCTCGATTAAGGGACATTATGAATGCATTTGAATGTAATTAGATTATGTTTGTATTGATGTATGAATTGATTGGTTTACTATTCTGTTAGTCTGATAATGCTCTATAACCCTGTTCCAGTGATAGATAAGGGTCAGAGGTGTTACATTTAGTAGTATTAGAGCTACAGTTTTGTCGATTCTCAGACTGAACGTAGCATGTGAAATGTCTAGAATTACATGTAATACCCCTAACTCGTATTTGTCGTCAGAATAGGGTTACAGAGCATTACTAGAGTTTACATTTTAGAATTATTAAAAATTTTAAAACACTTAATTCATATCATCAATCACAACAAAACCAATCAATAGTATACATATTGTCTCTTGTATGAGCCCTTGAGACCCTAAAAACACATTAGAAGCAAATCGAGACTAAATAAAAAACATATAGAAATTTCAGGGAAAATATGAAAATTTCCTAACTATAGGGGTCACACGGCCAAACCACACGCCCATGTGCCAAGCCGTATAAAACTTGACTTGCAACCCTTTGAAAACTACAAGGGACACACGTTCGTGCAACCTAGCCGTATGTCACACACGGCTGAGACACATGCCCATGTCTTTACCCGTGTGGATGAAAATAGGTTATTTTACAAGCCACTTTTCTCACCCTTTTCAACATGTACCTATAATCCCTTTTGCACATATATAAGCCCTCAAAAGGCACCAAAATCATGCATAATCAAGCCAAACACATATGGTATAATAACATCCAACCAATACGCTCAGAGGCACCTCAAATGAAAACATTAAAACATGTATAACTATGTACTTAATTTGGCCAAAATAATAGATTAACTTTTAACTAAGTTTGCATCATTACACAACATGTAAATCACTTACCAAAACATACCATTTGGTACCAACTGAACCACATAATCATTAGCATCAAATACATATATGCTTACTATGGCAAAACACCAATTCATAACAAGTTATATGTCATCTCTAATATGCACATTCAACTACTTTTCTATCTACCATCATTCAACCATAATAATTTATATATCAACCATTACAAGGCTATTTATATACATGATAAACCGTAATTTATACATATTTTTACCCTATGCTTAATGCATTTTATGGATGATTTTTCCTTAGAATTAGTGAATTCAATGCTCCTAATGCCTTAATTTCATGTTTTATACTTAGGTAAGCATAGGAGCACAAAAGGAACGAGAAACGGGCCAAAAACGGAAAAAATGGGCCAAAGTACGAAATCAACACAGCCTGGACCTCCTCACACAGGCAGCTCACACGGTCGTGTCAATTTGGCAGTATCGAAGCACGACTCACATGGGTAGAATACACGCCCGTGCCAATCTAACAGGCTCGAACACGGCCTGAAGTAATCGCACACGGGCGTGTCACGCGAGCGTGTCCCTTCCGAGCCTAAGTTGAGTCCAATTCAGAAAAGGCCACTTTTGAGGATTCTTAGGCATTCCAAAGCCTATAAATACACCCCAGAGGAGAAAGAAAAGGGAGGACAGAGAATAGGGAGTAAGGAATTACACCAAGGAAGCCGATTGATCCATCTCAGAAGCCGGATTCACCATCAAGATTGAAGACCTCTCCTCAATTTCCCTTTAGGAGTTTTGGGTTTTCTTTATGTTTTGTATTCTTTATTATTCTGATATGTTTTCTTATTTAGTTTTGAACTAAAACCCCTAAATACCTAAGGGGGATGAAACCTAAGACGAATCTTTTTATTAATTTCTGAATCATATGATAAATATTTGGCTTGTTCTTAATTATGTGTTCTTAATTCTTGTTTGGTATTTCAGGATATCACTTCAAGTTAATGCTCTTAGTTGGAGGAGGAATAGACCCTGACTAAGAGCGACTTTGTCGTAATTAAGCGAAGTTGATTGCGCGCCTAGAGATAGGGTGACAAGATTTTGTCGAATTAGGGTGAAACCTAATAAGGGAGTCCATAGATCGAGTTAATGCAACCCTAGGGTGTTAATTAGAGAAAAGTCTCGATTATTCAACCTAGGGATTAGATGTTATTAGTCTTGAATAGGGAAAATAACATAACTTGGGGATTTTTACGGAACAAGTTAAATGAATAAATCGTCCGGTCCGGAGCCAGAATAACAAGTAAAAGTCCAGGTGGATTTTTCCTTAGGTATTGTTCTAAATCAATCGTTTTTCCCACAAGTAATCTCCCAAATCTATTTTCTGCAATTTCTTAGTTTAATTAGTTAGTTAAAACAAATCCCCTTTATTCCTTAGGCTAGATAATAAAAAGACAGTCATTACTAGTACTATTAGTCCTTTGGGTTCGACAATCCGATCTTGCCAAAGCTATACTACTATTCGATAGGTACACTTGCCTACGTCGTGATAATAGTTAGTTTCAAGAATGATTAATTATAAATTTATAAAACTTATCACGAAAAATCACGATCATGTTTTTGGCCCCGTTGCCGGGGACTAAAATATTAGGAACACTCAATTTTTATTACTTTAGCCATTTATTTTTTTGCAATTTAATTTAGTTTTTTATTTTAATTTACTAAATTTCTTTTTCTTTCTTTTAGCAGGTTCTTATAGTTTATGACTAGAAGAAACCCGTTAGGTCCGTTGCTTTTTGACGAAGAAATTGATTGTACAGCTCATAGAAATCGACGAGAAATCAGGCGAAGCCTAAGATACACAGAAGAAGAATAGGAGGACGATATCTCAACTACAACCGAGGAGATGACTGAAAATCAAGACAATCAGCTACCTCCAGCAATACCCGCTAAATTAGCAAATCAGAATCCTGCTCCTCGTACTATGTATGATTATGATAAACCTAATTTAATAGGAACTAAGTCAAGTATAGTTAGGCCTGCTATTTCTGCAAATAATTTTGAACTGAAACCTAACACGATTCAAATGATACAGTTGTAACACCCAAATGACTTTGTTGATCATTTATATGGGCTCATATAACACATTTTGCTTAATTGCACAAGGGAACGATAAGGTTCGATAGAAATTTCAAAAGTAGAATCTAAACTTAACGAGTATTGTTACCTAACTAAAATCCTTATAATTATGTAGTAATTTAACCCCTCTAGACCGTGAACACATATACATGAATAAAACAATTTAAGGCATCTCATAAGTACAACATTCTAATTCAAGTTGATTTATCTATAGGGTTTATAAACTAAACATTTTAAGGTTCATATATGTATATACACAAACTTTAGCCATATTCGCATGGACTTAAATACAATATATATGTCGGATTTGCGAACTTCCCAAAATTTCTAAGCTATACATGCCATAATGTCTACTAAGTTTTTAACAAAAGTACCAAGAGGTTCAACAAAAGTGGTGATGACTTCGTGATGGTTCCCAAGCCTTTCTTGATAAGTCGATCTATGTCAAAACATAACAAAACAAACCAAATCGAGTGAGTTATTAACTCAGTAAGTCTTAAGAAAATTTTACACTATGATAAATAAACCATTTACTAACTAAATGATTAACCCGATAATATCCGAATTTAACCAATATGTTCACAAAGAAACATTAAGTTATACACGAACCCTTTTAGCTTTTGTTACATGCTTGCCGAATTCTCCATGCATAACTATTCTATTTATACGTAAATAAAATACTATAGCCATTGCCATATACTACCATTGCCGCAAATATGTATATGTACCCATATGTGTGATCATAGGTAGACATAATTTACAACCCACAATTTCAAAACGTAATCCAAACATTCCATCCAAAATCAAAATTCCAAAATTAAGTTCTCAAGTACATTATAATTTGTTTCAATTAAAACCTCATAACCAACATCCTATACTTAGTGCTTGATTTGCAAGTTGCACACATAGTGCTTTTGTCTAACCGCACACATAGTGCATTATTTTACTCGCACACACAAAGTGCCAATTAACCCACACACACAAAGGCAGTAATTCTTTATCTTTAGTCATCTCATCACCATAGCTTGATAAAAGATTTAGCATTCTATTCCCAATGATTTATACATACTATGTTATACTATCTAACATAAATTACTTAAGGACTTACCTTTTTACTCGGATGAACAGCTCCGATCGGTTACTCAATTGCTTTTGCTTTCCCTTTTGATGAACTTGGCTCCCTTTGATCTTGAGCTCCAACTCCGGCTTCACAAATAAAACAATTTTATCATCGCAACCCAAATTTATATCTCTACTCATATACATACACAATGGTTCGGCATTTTCTTAAACCTACTTTAATTTAAATCTTCAATTTAATGCCTATCCAACATGCTTCTTATCTATTTCAAAAAAATTCACTATGCCTCAAGATCATTTTCGGCAATTTCACCTTATTATCCATTTACATTATCAAACTCGTATTTCTTTAATTTCCTAATTCTACACTTCAAAGTCCATTATAATCACCCTATCTAACCAAGTTTAGATTCGCAAACACACACACATATAACACCTCAAGTCAATTTAGCTAAATTCTATATATTATTTAAACTAAAGCATGCACTTAACCTACTTATAGTTCATTCGGCTTTCATTGAACTATTTCCTAATAAGTAAATTAGCAACCAAAATCAATATTTCATTCAAGACCACCTATGGCCGAATACCCAAGGTACTACTCATCTAATCATTCAACAAGTTTAACACATAAAATCCTCAACTATTACATGGTTCTATTAATTGTAAACTCTATTTCAATATTTAAGCATGAATTTCAAATTTTGGACGTCATTTCATAATTTCAAGCAAGTTGCCGAATGCAACCTCACTAAATTTTCATGGATTCAAATCATGGATTCAATATACCATTGCCATGAAATCAACAACCAAAAATTCATAGACAATTAAGGAGAATCACATTACGAATCTCAAATTCAAGTAAAGACCATGGCCGAAATGCACATATAACCACATAACAAAAGAAAATTGAACCTTTGGTTGCCTAACTAGCTTAACATCCATCCCAAAAACATCAAATTTCCATTAAATTTTAAATCAAGAAACTCACCTTATGAAGAATATCAAAGTGCCGAATGGTTTTAGACTTTTCCCCCCTTTGGTTTCGGTTTTCACTCAAGGAAGAAGATGAACACCTCCCCCTTTCATCTTTTATTTTATTAATCATTTTATTCTCCATATTTTATTTCATTACAAATTAAATATACTAAATTAGCTTAAGTTAGTGGAATGCATTATTGTTTGGCCGGCCACTAAAGATAAAAATGGTTATTTGACATGCAACTCCATGTCTTCCACTTTATTGTCATTTAAGCCTTACAAATTGGCCTATCATCTTTCCTAAATTTTTCAATTAAGTCATTTCAAGCAATTTCTCATGCCTAAAGCTAAAATTAAAGTATTTAATTTGTCACACATATATTATCGTACATAAATATATGCAATTAAGTCAAAAGTGAATTTCTTTTTTTTTTTTTTATGACTCGGTTTTGTGGTCCCGAAACCACATTCCGACTAGGGCCTAATTAGGGCTGTTACAACTCTCCCCCACTTAAAGAATTTTCGTCCCCGAAAATCTTACCAATGATTAAATTCGGGTATCGTTCTTTCATAGACTTCTCGGTTTCCCGTAGCCTCTTCGATCCCGTGTTTAAGCCATAACACCTTTACTAAAGGAACCTTTTTGTTTTGCAACTCTTTCACTTCACGAGCTAGGATACGGATCGGTTCTTCTTCATAACTCAAGTCGGATTTAAGTTCAACCTCTGCTTTGGACTAATTATGTGTGAAGGATCGGATCTATAACGCTTGTCATCAAACATGGAAAACGTTGTGAATCTTTTCAAGTTCAGGGGGCAAAATTAGTCTGTATGCGACTGGTCCAATTCGTTCGGATATCTTGTACGGTCCGATAAACCTCGGACTCAATTTGCCTTTACGTCCAAATCTGAGTATTTTTTTCCACGGCGAGACTTTAAGAAATACCTTGTCTCCTACCCGATATTCAATGTCTTTTCTTTTCAAATCCGCGTACGACTTCTGTCGATCTGAAGCAGCCTTCAAACTTTCACTGATTATCTTTACTTTCTGCTCAGCGTCCTTGACCAAATCAACTCCGAAGATTTTACCTTCACTAAGTTCAGTCCAAAACAATGGAGTACGGCATTTTCGACCATATAAGGCCTCGTATGGTGCCATTTTAATGCTTGACTGGAAGCTATTGTTGTAAGCAAATTCAATCAAGGGTAAATATCGTTCCCACGAACCACCAAATTCAAGGATGCAACATCTCAACATATCCTCGAGTATTTGTATAATCCATTCTGATTGACCGTCAGTCTGGGGGTGAAAAGCGGTGCTAAAATGCAACTTAGTACCCAAAGCTTCTTGTAGTTTTTTCCAGAATCGCGATGTAAATCTTGGATCTCTATCTAACACAATAGAAACAGGTACTCTGTGCAACTTCACAATCTGAGAAATATATAACTCGGCTAGTTTATCAAGTGAATAATCCATGCGCACGGAAATAAAATGAGCCGACTTAGTCAATCTATCTCCGATAACCCAGATCGTATCTTTCTTGCTTGATGATAACGGCAACCCAGATACGAAGTCCATCGTTATTCGATCCCACTTCCATTCGGGTATCATGATCGGTGTAGTAATCTCGAAGGTACTTGATGTTCGCCTTCACTTGTTGACATACCAAACACTTCAAACAAAATCGGAAATGTCTCGTTTCATACCAGACCACCAAAACTGGCATTTTAGGTCATTGTACATTTTCGTACTACCAGGATGAATCGACATTCGGCTATTATGAGCTTCATTTAAAATCATCGAGATAAGTTCTGAATTTCTTGGAACACACAATCGGTTTCAAACCTTAAACAATGCGTCGTCATCAATTTGGAATTCTGATTCCATACCCGTGGCACATTCAAATCGTTTAGCAACCAATTCACCATCGACTTTTTGAGCTTCACAAATTTGTTGAATCCACAGTGGTCTAGCCTTTAATTCTGCTACTAACGCACTATCGGATAGAGCGAACAAGTGAACATTCATTGCTCGTAATGTAAACAGTGATTTGCGACTTAACGCATCAGCAACTACGTTAGCCTTTCCCGGGTGATAGTCTATGACCAACTCATAGTCTTTTAACAACTCGAGCCAACGTCTCTGTCGCAAATTCAATTCTCTCTGAGTCATCAAATATTTGAGGCTTTTGTGATCCGAGTATACATGACACCTCTCACCAAATAAGTAATGTCGCCATATTTTCAAAGCGAAAACAATTGCAGCTAACTCGAGATCGTGAGTCGGATAGTTCTTCTCATGCGGCTTTAGTTGTCTTGACGCATAAGCCACCACTCGACCCTCTTGCATCAACACACAACCCACCCAAGCAAAGACGCATCACCAAGATGACAAACTCTTTACCGGATTCGGGTTGTACTAGCACTTGAGCTTGATTAAATAAGTTTTCAGTTGATCGAAACTTCTCTGACATTTTTCTGACCAAACAAACTTAACATCCTTCTGAAGTAGTCTTGTCATTGGTGTGGCTATCGTCGAAAAACCCTTTACAAAACGTCTGTAATAACCGGCGAGTCCCAAAAAACTTCGAACTTCATGTATTTCTGAGACTTCCAATTAAGTATAGCTGTAATTTTACTCGGATCAACTCGAATACCCGATGCAGACACCACATGACCCAAAAAACTAACTTCTCTCAACCAGAACTCACACTTACTGAACTTAGCATACAATTGCTTATCCCGCAAAATCCGTAACACTAATCTCAGGTGTTCGGCATGTTCTGTTTCATTTCTTGAATAGACCAAAATGTCATCAATAAACACAACTACAAATCGATCCAAATATGGTCCAAAATCCGATTCATCAAATCCATAAATACCGCGGCATTAGTAAGTCCAAACGGCATCACTAAGAACTCATAGTGACCATATCTCGCTCAAAGCGCTTTTGGGTATATCTCGAGTCTTTAACTCAGCAATCGATAATAACCCGATCTCAAATCTATCTTTGAAAATATAGAAGCCCTTTTTCAGCTTGATCGAATAAATCATCAATACGCGTGGCGATATTTATTCTTTATTGTCGCTTTATTCAATTGACGATAGTCGATGCATAATCGCATTGTTCCATCCTTCTTTTCACAAACAACACCGGTGCACCCCAAGGTGAGGAGCTTGGACGAGCGAAGCCTCTATCCGTTAACTCTTGCAATCGTCTTCAACTCTTTCAATTCCGCTGGTGCCATACGATACGGAGCTGCAGTAAATCGGTGTAGTCCTGTGTACAAGTTCAATGCCAAACTCTACCTCCCGAATGGGTGGTAACCCCGAAATTCCTCGGAAAGACATCCGGATAATCACGGACCACGGTATGCGATTCAAGTTTCTTTTCTAACTCTTTGTCGTCAAATCACGAATGCCAAATATACCTCACACCCCTTTTTCACATGTTTTTGAACCAACATCGAGGATATAACTGTTGGTAACCCGATCCTATTAGTAGACTCTACTCGGACTATCTCACCGTTTGCGCATCTCAAATCGATAGTTTTTCTCTTGCAATTCACGATTGCATCATGAACAGTCAACCAATCCATACCAAGGATAACATCAAATTCATCAAACGGTAAAAGCATCAAATCAGCTGGAAAGCAGGAGCCTCGGACTACTAAGGGACATTTCTTACATACTTTATCCACAAGTACGTAACGACCCAAGGGATTCGACACTCGACCATTTAACTCGATGAGACTCGACAGTGTAGAGTCTTACTGGATACTAAAGTCTCACATATATATGAATGAGTAGAACCAGGGTCAATCAATGCAATGACATCAGTATTAAAGAGAGTAAATGTACCAGTGATAACGTCAGGAGAAGATGCTTCCTCCCGAGCACGGATGGCATAGGCTCTGGCAGGAGCACGAATCTCAGATCGATCCGCAGTATCGTAAATCCTCTCGACCGCCACTTCTTCCTCTGGTATTTCTCGATGGTCTACCCCTAGCTGTTGCGCCAGTCGATCTTATACCTTGTACCTTATTCTTCTCATCAGGTTCCGTACAATCTCGAATAAAATGATCCCGCGATCCGCATCTATAACAAGCTCGATTAATAGACTTACCCCAACATTCACCCACATGTCGTCTTCCACATTGTGTGCATTCGGTTTTTCTTGTCGATCATTACCAACACTAGCAACCGGTAACTCGAGAATCCGTTAACTGGTCGCTCCTAATAGAGATTCCTCAGAGCCGTCTTTGATTTTGCTCGTATCGTCCCTGAATTTCTTTGGAGTCGAGAAAGTAGTTTTACCCGCCATTCTTTTACGAAAGTCTCTGGCTTCAGATTCAGCTTTCTTTTTCTCCTTCCCGAGCTCTTCAGCCTTGCATGCTCGTTCAACCAGTGTTACAAATTCCTTTATTTCTAAAATACCCACCAGTAGTTTTAAATCTTCATTCAATCCTTCTTCAAATCTTTTACACATAGCGACTTCATCGGCTACACACTCCCGAGCGTATCGACTGAGTCTTACAAACTCGCGCTCGTACTCAGATACCGTCAAACGACCTTGTTTGAGCTCCAAAAATTCTTTACGTTTTTGGTCAGTGAATCGTTGACTGATATACTTCTTTCAAATTCTGTCTGAAAGAAGTCCCAAGTAACACGTTCCTTCGGAATAATAGAAATCAGAGTTCTCCACCAATAGTAGGCCGAGTCCCGCATTAAGGATATAGCACACTTTAGGCACTCTTCTGGTGTGCACGAAAGCTCTTCAAAAACACGAATGGTGTTATCAAGCCAGAACTCAGCCCTTTCAGCGTCATCGATGAGTCGTAGCTCAAATTCCTCAGCCCCGCGCTTTCTCACTAAATCTACAGGAGGTTTACTCAGCCTCAAAGGATCAATAGTCGTTGGTATGACAGGAACCTGAGGCGGATTATTTAAGTTCGGAAATGGTTGAGCAGTCGGGTTAGTCCGAGCATATTGTGCGACCCATTCGTTCATCATTGAAAAGAAGGCTTGTTTCACCCCGTCATCTTGATTATTTGCAGATGATTGAGGTTCATCAAAGTGTGTTCCTTGCGCAGGAGCACCGCTACTTTCAACATCATCCGCCAAGGCTCTCTCTAAATTGGGTTCCATTTACTAATAAAAACAACAATTTTCAACCACAAAAGCCATCACACTATCATATATTAACATTAAGGCATGTATAGCTAGACTCAGACACACGCTGTGGTAGTCCTAGAACCGACTAAATCGTAGCTCTGATACCAATAAAATGTAACACCCAAATGACTTTGTTGATCATTTATATGGGCTCATATAACACATTTTGCTTAATTGCACAAGGGAACGATAAGGTTCGATAGAAATTTCAAAAGTAGAATCTAAACTTAACGAGTATTGTTACCTAACTAAAATCCTTATAATTATGTAGTAATTTAACCCCTCTAGACAAGTGAACACATATACATGAATAAAACAATTTAAGGCATCTCATAAGTACAACATTCTAATTCAAGTTGATTCATCTATAGGGTTTATAAACTAAACATTTTAAGGTTCATATATGTATATACACAAACTTTAGCCATATTCGCATGGACTTAAATACAATATATATGTCGGATTTAATGAACTTCCCAAAATTTCTAAGCTATACATGCCATAATGTCTACTAAGTTTTTAACAAAAGTACCAAGAGGTTCAACAAAAGTGGTGATGACTTCGTGATGGTTCCCAAGCCTTTCTTGATAAGTCGATCTATGTCAAAACATAACAAAACAAACCAAATCGAGTGAGTTATTAACTCAATGAAGTCTTAAGAAAATTTTACACTATGATAAATAAACCATTTACTAACTAAATGATTAACCCGATAATATCCGAATTTAACCAATATGTTCACAAAGAAACATTAAGTTATACACGAACCCTTTTAGCTTTTGTTACATGCTTGCCGAATTCTCCATGCATAACTATTCTATTTATACGTAAATAAAATACTATAGCCATTGCCATATACTACCATTGCATAAAATATGTATATGTACCCATATGTGTGATCATAGGTAGACATAATTTACAACCCACAATTTCAAAACGTAATCCAAACATTCCATCCAAAATCAAAATTCCAAAATTAAGTTCTCAAGTACATTATAATTTGTTTCAATTAAAACCTCATAACCAACATCCTATACTTAGTGCTTGATTTGCAAGTCGCACACATAGTGCTTTTGTCTAACCGCACACATAGTGCATTATTTTACTCGCACACACAAAGCCAATTAACCCCTTTTACACACAAAGGCTGTGTAATTCTTTATCTTTAGTCATCTCATCACCATAGCTTGATAAAAGATTTAGCATTCTATTCCCAATGATTTATACATACTATGTTATACTATCTAACATAAATTACTTAAGGACTTACCTTTTTACTCGGATGAACAAACTCGATCGGTTACTCAATTGCTTTTGCTTTCCCTTTTGATGAACTTGGCTCCTTTGATCTTGAGCTCCAACTCCGCTTCACAAATAAAACAATTTTATCATCGCAACCCAAATTTATATCTCTACTCATATACATACACAATGGTTCGGCATTTTCTTAAACCTACTTTAATTTAAATCTTCAATTTAATGCCTATCCAACATGCTTCTTATCTATTTCAAAAAATTCACTATGCCTCAAGATCATTTTCGGCAATTTCACCTTATTATCCATTTACATTATCAAACTCGTATTTCTTTAATTTCCTAATTCTACACTTCAAAGTCCATTATAATCACCCTATCTAACCAAGTTTAGATTCGGCAAACACACACACATATAACACCTCAAGTCAATTTAGCTAAATTCTATATATTATTTAAACTAAAGCATGCACTTAACCTACTTATAGTTCATTCGGCTTTCATTGAACTATTTCCTAATAAGTAAATTAGCAACCAAAATCAATATTTCATTCAAGACCACCTATGGCTGAATACCCAAGGTACTACTCATCTAATCATTCAACAAGTTTAACACATAAAATCCTCAACTATTACATGGTTCTATTAATTGTAAACTCTATTTCAATATTTAAGCATGAATTTCAAATTTTGGACGTCATTTCATAATTTCAAGCAAGTTGCCGAATGCAACCTCACTAAATTTTCATGGATTCAAATCATGGATTCAATATACCATTGCCATGAAATCAACAACCAAAAATTCATAGACAATTAAGGAGAATCACATTACGAATCTCAAATTCAAGTAAAGACCATGGCAAAATGCACATATAACCACATAACAAAAGAAAATTGAACCTTTGGTTGCCTAACTAGCTTAACATCCATCCCAAAAACATCAAATTTCCATTAAATTTTAAATCAAGAAACTCACCTTATGAAGAATATCAAAGTGCCGAATGGTTTTAGACTTTTCCCCCTTTGGTTTCGGTTTTTTCTCAAGGAAGAAGATGAACACCTCCCCTTTCATCTTTTATTTTATTAATCATTTTATTCTCCATATTTTATTTCATTACAAATTAAATATACTAAATTAGCTTAAGTTAGTGGAATGCATTATTGTTTGGCCGCCACTAAAGATAAAAATGGTTATTTGACATGCAACTCCATGTCTTCCACTTTATTGTCATTTAAGCCTTACAAATTGGCCTATCATCTTTCCTAAATTTTTCAATTAAGTCATTTCAAGCAATTTCTCATGCCTAAAGCTAAAATTAAAGTATTTAATTTGTCACACATATATTATCGTATATAAATATATGCAATTAAGTCAAAAGTGAATTTCTTTTTTTTTTTTTATGACTCTTGGTTTTGTGGTCCCAAAACCACATTCCGACTAGGGCCTAATTAGGGCTTACAACTCTCCCCACTTAAAGAATTTTCGTCCCAAAAATCTTACCAATGATTAAATTCGGGTATCGTTCTTTCATAGACTTCTGGTTTCCCGTAGCCTCTTCGATCCCGTGTTTAAGCCATAACACCTTTACTAAAGGAACCTTTTTGTTTTGCAACTCTTTCACTTCACGAGCTAGGATACGGATCGGTTCTTCTTCATAACTCAAGTCGATTTAAGTTCAACCTCTGCTGACTAATTATGTGTGAAGGATCGGATCTATAACGTCAAGCATCGAAACATGGAAAACGTTGTGAATCTTTTCAAGTTCGGGGCAAAATTAGTCCGTATGCGATCGGTCCAATTGCTCGGATATCTTGTATGCGGTCCGATAAACCTCGGACTCAATTTGCCTTTACGTCCAAATCGAGTATTTTTTCCACTGGCGAGACTTTAAGAAATACCTTGTCTCCTACCCGATATTCAATGTCTTTTCTTTTCAAATCCGCGTCGACTTCGCCGATCTGACGCGACCTTCAAACTTTCACGATTATCTTTACTTTCGCCAGCCGCCCTTGACCAAATCAACTCAAGATTTTACCTTCACTAAGTTCACCCAAAAACAATGGAGTACGGCATTTTCGACCATATAAGGCCTCGTATGGTGCCATTTTAATGCTTGACTGGAAGCTATTGTTGTAAGCAAATTCAATCAAGGGTAAATATCGTTCCCACGAACCACCAAATTCAAGGATGCAACATCTCAACATATCCTCGAGTATTTGTATAATCCGTTCTGATTGACCGTCAGTCTGGGGGTGAAAAGCGGTGCTAAAATGCAACTTAGTACCCAAAGCTTCTTGTAGTTTTTTCCAGAATCGCGATGTAAATCTTGGATCTCTATCTAACACAATAGAAACAGGTACTCTGTGCAACTTCACAATCTGAGAAATATATAACTCGGCTAGTTTATCAAGTGAATAATCCATGCGCACGGAAATAAAATGAGCCGACTTAGTCAATCTATCTACGATAACCCAGATCGTATCTTTCTTGCTTGATGATAACGGCAACCCAGATACGAAGTCCATCGTTATTCGATCCCACTTCCATTCGGGTATCATGATCGGCTGTAGTAATCCTGAAGGTACTTGATGTTCTGCCTTCACTTGTTGACATACCAAACACTTCGAAACAAAATCGGAAATGTCTCGTTTCATACCGCACCACCAAAACTGGCATTTTAGGTCATTGTACATTTTCGCTTGCCAGATGAATCGACATTCGGCTATTATGAGCTTCATTTAAAATCATCGAGATAAGTTCTGAATTTCTTGGAACACACAATCGGTTTCTGAACCTTAAACAGTCGTCGTCATCAATTTGGAATTCTGATTCCATACCCGTGGCACATTCACTCATTCGTTTAGCAACCAATTCACCATCGACTTTTTGAGCTTCACAAATTTGTTGAATCCACAGTGGTCTAGCCTTTAATTCTGCTACTAACGCACTATCGGATAGAGCGAACAAGTGAACATTCATTGCTCGTAATGTAAACATGATTTGCGACTTAACGCATCGGAACTCACGTTAGCCTTTCCCGGTGATAGTCTATGACCAACTCATAGTCTTTTAACAACTCGAGCCAACGTCTCTGTCGCAAATTCAATTCTCTCTGAGTCATCAAATATTTGAGGCTTTTGTGATCCGAGTATACATGACACCTCTCACCAAATAAGTAATGTCGCCATATTTTCAAAGCGAAAACAATTGCAGCTAACTCGAGATCGTGAGTCGGATAGTTCTTCTCATGCGGCTTTAGTTGTCTTGACGCATAAGCCACCACTCGACCCTCTTGCATCAACACACAACCCAGCCCAAGCAAAGACGCATCACTGAAGATGACAAACTCTTTACCGGATTCGGGTTGTACTAGCACTGGAGCTTCAGTTAAATAAGTTTTCAGTTGATCGAAACTTCTCTGACATTTTTCTGACCAAACAAACTTAACATCCTTCTGAAGTAGTCTTGTCATTGGTGTGGCTATCGTCGAAAAACCCTTTACAAAACGTCTCAGTAATAACCAAGAGTCCCAAAAACTTCAAACTTCGGTAATATTTCTGAGACTTCCAATTAAGTATAGCTGTAATTTTACTCGGATCAACTCGAATACCCGATCGCACACACACATGACCCAAAAACTAACTTCTCTCAACCAGAACTCACACTTACTGAACTTAGCATACAATTGCTTATCCCGCAAAATCCGTAACACTAATCTCAGGTGTTCGGCATGTTCTGTTTCATTTCTTGAATAGACCAAAATGTCATCAATAAACACAACTACAAATCGATCCGAATATGGTCCAAAAATCGATTCATCAAATCCATAAATACCGCGGGGCATTAGTAAGTCCAAACGGCATCACTAAGAACTCATAGTGACCATATCTCGTTCTGAAAGCAGTTTTGGGTATATCTGAGTCTTTAACTCGCAACTGATAATAACCCGATCTCAAATCTATCTTTGAAAATATAGAAGCCCCTTTCAGTTGATCGAATAAATCATCAATACGCGGTAGCGGATATTTATTCTTTATTGTCGCTTTATTCAATTGACGATAGTCGATGCATAATCGCATTGTTCCATCCTTCTTTTTCACAAACAACACTGGTGCACCCCAAGGTGAGGAGCTTGGACGAGCGAAGCCTCTATCCGTTAACTCTTGCAACTGCGTCTTCAACTCTTTCAATTCCGTTGGTGCCATACGATACGGAGCTGCAGAAATCGGTGTAGTCCCAGGTACAAGTTCAATGCCAAACTCTACCTCCCGAATGGGTGGTAACCCCGGTAATTCCTCAGGAAAGACATCCGGATAATCACAGACCACTGGTACTGATTCAAGTTTCTTTTCTAACTCTTTGTCGTCAAATCGTATGCCAAATATACCTCACACCCTTTTTCACATGTTTTTGAACCAACATCGAGGATATAATCATTTGGTAACCCGATCCTATCGATGAGACTCTACTCGGACTATCTCACCGCTTTGCGCATCTCAAATCGATAGTTTTTCTCTTGCAATTCACGATTGCATCATGAACAGTCAACCAATCCATACCAAGGATAACATCAAATTCATCAAACGGTAAAAGCATCAAATCCGCTGGAAAGCAGGAGCCTCGGACTACTAAGGGACATTTCTTACATACTTTATCCACAAGTACGTAACGACCCAAGGGATTCGACACTCGAATTACGAACTCGATGAGACTCGGCGGTGTAGAGTCTTACTGGATACTAAAGTCTCACATATATATGAATGAGTAGAACCAGGGTCAATCAATGCAATGACATCAGTATTAAAGAGAGTAAATGTACCAGTGATAACGTCAGGAGAAGATGCTTCCTCCCGAGCACGGATGGCATAGGCTCTGGCAGGAGCACGAATCTTAGATCGATCCGCAGTATCAGAAATCCCTCTCTGACCGCCACTTCTTCCTCTGGTATTTCTCGATGGTCTACCCCTAGCTGTTGCGCCAGTCGATCTTATACCTTGTACCTTATTCTTCTCATCGTTTTCGCACAATCTCGAATAAAATGATCCCGCGATCCGCATCTATAACAAGCTCGATTAATAGACTTACCCCAACATTCACCCACATGTCGCCTCTTCCACATTGTGTGCATTCGGTTTTTCTTGTCGATCGTTACCAACACTAGCAAAGTAACTCGAGAATCCGTTAACTGGTCGCTCCTAATAGAGATTCCTGTAGCCGCCTTTTGATTTTGCTCGTATCGTCCTCGAATTTCTTTGGAGTCGAGAAAGTAGTTTTACCCGCCATTCTTTTACGAAAGTCTCGGCTTGATTCACTTTCTTTTTCTCCTTCTCGAGCTCTTGACCTTGCATGCTCGTTCAACCAAGTTGTTACAAATTCCTTTATTTCTAAAATACCCACCAATAGTTTTAAATCTTCATTCAATCCTTCTTCAAATCTTTTACACATAGCGACTTCATCGGCTACACACTCCGAGCGTATCGATCGAGTCTTACAAACTCGCTCTTTGATCTGCTCGAATCCGTCAAACGACCTTGTTTGAGCTCCAAAAATTCTTTACGTTTTTGGTCGGTGAATCGTTGATCGATATACTTCTTTCAAATTGCATGCGAAAGAAGTCCCAAGTAACACGTTCCTTCGGAATAATAGAAATCAGAGTTCTCCACCAATAGTAGGCCGAGTCCCGCATTAAGGATATAGCACACTTTAGGCACTCTTCTGGTGTGCACGAAAGCTCTTCAAAAACACGAATGGTGTTATCAAGCCAGAACTCAGCCCTTTCAGCGTCATCAGTAGCTGTAGCTCGAAATTCCTCAGCCCCGCGCTTTCTCACTAAATCTACAGGAGGTTTACTCAGCCTCAAAGGATCAATAGTCGTTGGTATGACAGAACTTTGAGGCGGATTATTTAAGTTCGGAAATGGTTGAGCGATCGGGTTAGTCCGAGCATATTATGCGACCCATTCGTTCATCATTGAAAAGAAGGCTTGTTTCACCCGTCATCTTGATTATTTGCGGATGATTGAGGTTCATCAAAGCGTGTGTCCTTGCGCAGAGTAGCCGCTACACTTTCAACATCATCCGCCAAGGCTCTCTCTAAATTGGGTTCCATTTACTAATAAAAACAACAATTTTCAACCACAAAAGCCATCACACTATCATATATTAACATTAAGGCATGTATAGCTAGACTCAGACACGCCGTGTGGTAGTCCTAGAACCGACTAAACCGTAGCTCGATACCAATAAAATGTAACACCCAAATGACTTTGTTGATCATTTATATGGGCTCATATAACACATTTTGCTTAATTGCACAAGGAACGATAAGGTTCGATAGAAATTTCAAAAGTAGAATCTAAACTTAACGAGTATTGTTACCTAACTAAAATCCTTATAATTATGTAGTAATTTAACCCCTCTAGACCGTGAACACATATACATGAATAAAACAATTTAAGGCATCTCATAAGTACAACATTCTAATTCAAGTTGATTCATCTATAGGGTTTATAAACTAAACATTTTAAGGTTCATATATGTATATACACAAACTTTAGCCATATTCGCATGGACTTAAATACAATATATATGTCGGATTTGCGAACTTCCCAAAATTTCTAAGCTATACATGCCATAATGTCTACTAAGTTTTTAACAAAAGTACCAAGAGGTTCAACAAAAGTGGTGATGACTTCGTGATGGTTCCCAAGCCTTTCTTGATAAGTCGATCTATGTCAAAACATAACAAAACAAACCAAATCGAGTGAGTTATTAACTCAAGTAAGTCTTAAGAAAATTTTACACTATGATAAATAAACCATTTACTAACTAAATGATTAACCCGATAATATCCGAATTTAACCAATATGTTCACAAAGAAACATTAAGTTATACACGAACCCTTTTAGCTTTTGTTACATGCTTGCCGAATTCTCCATGCATAACTATTCTATTTATACGTAAATAAAATACTATAGCCATTGCCATATACTACCATTGCCGCAAATATGTATATGTACCCATATGTGTGATCATAGGTAGACATAATTTACAACCCACAATTTCAAAACGTAATCCAAACATTCCATCCAAAATCAAAATTCCAAAATTAAGTTCTCAAGTACATTATAATTTGTTTCAATTAAAACCTCATAACCAACATCCTATACTTAGTGCTTGATTTGCAAGTCGCACACATAGTGCTTTTTGTCTAACCGCACACATAGTGCATTATTTTACTGCACACACACAAAGCCATTAACCCCGCACACACAGTGCCGTAATTCTTTATCTTTAGTCATCTCATCACCATAGCTTGATAAAAGATTTAGCATTCTATTCCCAATGATTTATACATACTATGTTATACTATCTAACATAAATTACTTAAGGACTTACCTTTTTTACTCGGATGAACAGACTCGATCGGTTACTCAATTGCTTTTGCTTTCCCTTTTGATGAACTTGGCTCCTTTGATCTTGAGCTCCAACTCCGGCTTCACAAATAAAACAATTTTATCATTGCAACCCAAATTTATATCTCTACTCATATACATACACAATGGTTCGGCATTTTCTTAAACCTACTTTAATTTAAATCTTCAATTTAATGCCTATCCAACATGCTTCTTATCTATTTCAAAAAAATTCACTATGCCTCAAGATCATTTTCGGCAATTTCACCTTATTATCCATTTACATTATCAAACTCGTATTTCTTTAATTTCCTAATTCTACACTTCAAAGTCCATTATAATCACCCTATCTAACCAAGTTTAGATTCGCAAACACACACACATATAACACCTCAAGTCAATTTAGCTAAATTCTATTTATTATTTAAACTAAAGCATGCACTTAACCTACTTATAGTTCATTCGGCTTTCATTGAACTATTTCCTAATAAGTAAATTAGCAACCAAAATCAATATTTCATTCAAGACCACCTATGGCTGAATACCCAAGGTACTACTCATCTAATCATTCAACAAGTTTAACACATAAAATCTTCAACTATTACATGGTTCTATTAATTGTAAACTCTATTTCAATATTTAAGCATGAATTTCAAATTTTGGACGTCATTTCATAATTTCAAGCAAGTTGCCGAATGCAACCTCACTAAATTTTCATGGATTCAAATCATGGATTCAATATACCATTGCCATGAAATCAACAACCAAAAATTCATAGACAATTAAGGAGAATCACATTACGAATCTCAAATTCAAGTAAAGACCATGGCCGAAATGCACATATAACCACATAACAAAAGAAAATTGAACCTTTGGTTGCCTAACTAGCTTAACATCCATCCCAAAACATCAAATTTCCATTAAATTTTAAATCAAGAAACTCACCTTATGAAGAATATCAAAGTGCCGAATGGTTTTAGACTTTTCCCCCATTTGGTTTCGGTTTTCACTCAAGGAAGAAGATGAACACCTCCCCCTTTCATCTTTTATTTTATTAATCATTTTATTCTCCATATTTTATTTCATTACAAATTAAATATACTAAATTAGCTTAAGTTAGTGGAATGCATCATTGTTTGGCCGGCCACTAAAGATAAAAATGGTTATTTGACATGCAACTCCATGTCTTCCACTTTATTGTCATTTAAGCCTTACAAATTGGCCTATCATCTTTCCTAAATTTTTCAATTAAGTCATTTCAAGCAATTTCTCATGCCTAAAGCTAAAATTAAAGTATTTAATTTGTCACACATATATTATCGTACATAAATATATGCAATTAAGTCAAAAGTGAATTTCTTTTTTTTTTTTTATGACTCGGTTTTGTGGTCCCGAAACCACATTCCGACTAGGGCCTAATTAGGGCTGTTACAACAGTAGTTTGTTCAGTTTGATGGTTTGCAGGATGAGAATCCTAACACTCACTTGGCAAATTTTCTGGAAATCTGCGACACTTTTAAAATTAATGGCGTCTCTGATGAAGCCATTCGTTTTCGGTTATTCCCTTTTTCCCTGAGAAACAAGGCTAAACAGTGGTTGAACTCATTACCACGAGGGTTCATCACTACTTGGGAACAAATGACCGAAAATTTTTTATTAAAGTATTTTTCGCCAGCTAAAACGGCTAAGTTACGTAATGATATCTCTTCTGTTGTGTAGATGGACTTAGAAACTCTTTACGATGCATGGGAGAGATGCAAGGACCTACTACGAAGGTGCCCTCACCATCGGTTACCTCTATGGCTACAAGTTCAAACGTTCTACAATGGTGTGAATCCCTTGACAAGACAAATGATTAACGTAGCCGTGGGTAGAACCATCAACAACAAAACACCTGAAGAGGCTTACGAATTTATTGAAGAGATGTCCCTGGATAACTATCAGTGGCAAGTCATGAGGACTAAGCCAATGAAAATAGCAGGCATTTATAACGCCGACTCAGTTACTATGCTGTCAAATCAGGTAGAACTTCTAAATAAAAAGATTGACGGTTTACTTGGTTCTACGAGGTTCACCCAGTAATGTAATGTGAAGCGGGTAGAGGTGGATCGAGTAATCCAGAATATCAAACCTATGGCCACAACATGGAGAACGAGCAATTAAACTATATGGGTAATAATCCTCGATCTCAAAATAATCCTCGCAGTAATCCCTATAACGCAGGTTGGAGGAATCACCCAAACTTCTCGTGAGGAGGTCAAGGAAATCAGAGACCACCACTACCCTCAGGCTTCCAACAGCCATCTTATCAACAGGAAAAGAAACCAAACCTTGAGGAGATGCTATCCAAATTCATATTGGTTTCAGAAACCCGTTTCCAGAATACTGAGATGGCACTTAAAAATCAAAAAGTGTCGATCCAAGGACTCAAAACTCAGATAGGCCAGCTATCCAAACTAATTTCTGAAAGATCATCAGAAAGGTTACCTAGTAACACCAAACCAAATCCAAAAGAGCATGTGAGAGTAGTTACACTAAGGAGTGAGAAAGTGTTAGCTGAATTTGAAAAGAAGCTAACACAGGAAGCCATGATAAGAGAAAAGGAGGAGGAAAGACCCGAAAATATTGACAAACCAGTGCCAAAAGAATATACACAACCAGTTTCATACCTAGCAAAGTTGAAAAAGGACCGCATGGATGCACAATTCAGTAAGTTTCTTGAAATTTTTAAACAATTACATATCAACTTACCTTTTGTTGAAGCTATCTCGCAGATGCCTACATACGCAAAATTTTGAAAGGAGCTTCTAAAAAATAAAAAGAAGTTTGAGGATTTATCTACAGTGGAACTCAACGAGGAGTGCTCAGCCATACTCCAAAATAAACTACCAACCAAACTAAAAGATCCAGTAAGTTTTACTATTTCTTGCTTAATTGGTAGTTTGAATGTTGAGAAAGCACTAGCTGATTTAGGCGCTAGCATTAATTTAATGCCAGATAAAATGTTCAAACAACTCAGTCTTGGGGAACCTAAACCCACTAGGATGAGTATTCAACTAGCCGATAGATCTGTTAAATATCTTAGGGGTATTATAAAAGACATACTTGTGAAAGTAGATAAATTCATATTCCCTGTAGGCTTCGTTGTGCTTGACATAGACGAAGATGTGGAAGTGCCTTTAATTTTAGGACGTCCATTTTTAGCCACTGCTAGGGCTGTAATTGATGTGGGTGACGGCAAATTGGTACTTAGAGTAGGTGATGAAGAAATTATCTTTAAAATCTATGACGCTATGAGATTCTCTAGGGAACAAGATGATTCATTGTATTTTATTGATTCTATTGATCATGCTACTGAAGACTCTTTTCAGGAAATTATACTAAAAGACACGACGAAACTGTATCTAGCTTAAAGAGAGGAGGCAGATGATGAATCCAACAAACATCCCGAATATGAGGGTGTCAAGATAAATGATGAACTTAAGCAAAAACCCTCTATTGAAGAACCTCCCAAACTAGAACTTAAACAATTGCCAAATCACTTGGAATATGCATATCTTGGAAATAACTCTACATTACCAGTGATTATTGCTTCTAACCTCCAACCTAAGGAAAAAGAGGAATTAATCCAAGTATTAAAAGAACATAAAAAGGCTATAGCCTTGAAAATTTCTGACATAAAAGGAATCAGGCCTTCTTTTTGCACCCATAAAATTTTAATGGAAGATGAGTATAAGCCA
This sequence comes from Gossypium anomalum, assembly GCA_025698475.1. Taxonomy (NCBI): domain Eukaryota; kingdom Viridiplantae; phylum Streptophyta; class Magnoliopsida; order Malvales; family Malvaceae; genus Gossypium; species Gossypium anomalum. The sequence continues at coordinate 75,571,876 of CM046961.1, forward strand.
TGCGTGTAGGCTCAAAGACGACTGAACCCTAATATGAAAAAAGTTGTTAAAGCCGAGGTAATTAAACTTCTAGATGCGGGAATTATTTATCCTATTTCTGACAGTTCTTGGGTAAGTCCTATATAGGTTATTCCTAAGAAAGGAGGCATGACGGTTGTGACCAATGCGAAGAATGAATTAATCGCGACAAGAACAATCACAGGTTGGAGAGTTTGCATTGACTATAGGAAGCTGAATGATGCCACAAGAAAAGATCACTTTCCCTTACCATTCATTGACCAAATGTTGGAAAGATTATCTGCGCACATGAATTACTGTTTTTTATATGGACTTTCTGGCTACTTCCAAATCCCAAAAGCTCCTGAAGATCAAGAAAAGATGACATTCACATGCCCATATGGTACGTTCGCTTATCGTAGAATGCCTTTTCGATTATGTAATGCTCCTGCCACTTTTCAGCGCTGTATGATGGCCATCTTTGACGAACTCATGGAAGATATCATGGAGGTATTTATGGATGATTTCTCGGTATTCGGTAACTCATTCCATCTTTGCCTTAAAAATTTAAAACGAGTTTTAATAAGATGTGAGGAAACAAACCTTGTGCTTAATTGGGAGAAATGTCACTTCATGGTTCAAGAAGGTATCGTATTAGGGCATAAAATTTCTAGTAAAGGGATTGAAGTGGATAAATCTAAAGTTGAAATAGTCAAAAAATTACCCCCTCCTAGTTCGGTCAAGGCTATTAGAAGCTTTTTAGGACACGCTGGTTTTTATAGAAGATTTATTAAGGATTTTTCTAATATAGCTAAGCCTTTGACTAAACTGCTAGAAAAAGATATGCCTTTTAATTTCGATCAAGAATGCTTAGAAGCATTTAACACCTTAAAAGATAAATTAATTAATGTTCCAATTATAATTGAACCTGACTGGAATTTACCTGTTGAATTAATGTATGATGCGAGTGACTTTGCAGTAGGTGCGGTTTTGGGACAACGAAGAGAGAAGCACTTTCAACCTATCTATTATGCTAGCAAGACATTGACAGCCACACAAGAAAACTACACTACCATGAAAAAAGAATTGCTAGCTGTGGTTTGTGCATTTTATAAATTTCGATCATATCTCATATTGTCTAAAGTTGTAGTTTACACTAACCACTCTGTTCTTCGATACCTTCTAATTAAAACTGATGCAAAACCTCGACTGATTCGATGGATTTTGTTGTTACAGGAATTTGACTTAGAAATCCAGGATAAGAAAGAAGCTGAAAATCTCGCGGCTGATCATCTTTCCAGGCTTGAAAACTCAAATACCAAAGAACTAGATGAAGTTGAAATAAATGATTCGTTTCCTGAAGAAATTTTTTTTTTTATATCTGATTCTGAGGTACCCTGGTTTGCAGACATCGCGAATTTTCTAGCCGCTAACATTATCCCAAAAGGGTTAACACACCAGCAAAAAAAGCGATTCTTTAGTGATGTGAAAAAATACTTTTGGGATGACCCTTTTCTTTTTCGCATATGTGTAGATCAAGTCATTCGAAGATGCGTTACAAGGTCAGAAACATCAAAGTTACTGGAACATTGCCACTCAGGACCGACTGGAGGACACTATAGTGGAACTAAAACCGCGCATAAAATACTTAAATCAGATTTTTATTGGCCCTCATTATTCAAAGACGCTAACAGGTTCGTGACTTCTTGCGACAAATGCCAACGGATAGGTAACCTCTCCAAACGTGATGAGATGCCTCAAAACTATATGCTTTCATGTGAAATATTTGACGTTTGGGGTATCGACTTCATGGGTCCATTCCCTAGTTCGTTTGGGAATAACTACATCTTAGTAGCAGTTGATTATATGTCCAAATGGGTAGAAGCCCAAGCTTTACCTACTAATGATGCTAGAGTAGTAGTACGTTTCCTTAAGAAACTCTTCTCGAGATTTGGAACACCTAGAGTAATTATTGGTAACAGGGGCACTCATTTCTGTAACACCCAATTTGAGAAAACCCTTAAGAAATACGGAGTTCATCACAGAACAGCCACCCCATACCACTAACCGAATCTTTGAACACAGGTCCACAAAATTCACACGGCCACCCACATGGGCGTGTCGTAGGCCGTGCCCTTAACATGAGAATAGACACGGTCATGTGATACGGCCGTACGAAAACAGAGTAGAAGTTTTCCCTAACGCACGGGATGCGATAAATTCCTACGACCGTGTGAGTAGACAGTGGGCCAACCTGCCAAATTGACACGGATGAGTGACACGCCCGTGTCTAGCACCCGTGGTCGAACCTGTTAAATTACCACAGGCGTGGGCATATGAACACGAGTGTGGGAGAAGCGAGCCACATCGTACACAGTCGTGCATTACGATTATGCAGCCACATGGCCAAGATACACGGGCGTGTCGTAAGGCCGTGTGACGAACTCTCAACTCGTGACAAACACAGGCTGGACACGAACCACACGGGCGTGTGAGACGACCGTGCCACTTACAAAATTAGACTAATTTCCTTATTTTTTTTTATTCTTAGTTACTTTTAATTGATTCACGTATTTGTTAATCGCAGCTTACCTTTATGATTATTATCAAGATATTTCTTCCTCCGAATCAGGCCTTACCCCTAGCTCTATTGTCAATTCTCGCTGTCGCCAAACTAGAGAATTCATTCATGCAAACACTCAGGAAGTTTCAATTCTCTCCCTATCTTATGATCTTATATTTTCCTATATATCTATCTTTGTACATTGAAGGCAATGTACATCTTAAGTGTGGGGGGGTAATCATTTCATTATCCGAAAAATCCCTGAATATTGCTTTGTTCTCTTGTAAATCTCTCATATCATGTTTAGGATGAATTTTGATTGACTGATGATTTTTATTAATATATCTTGAATTAAAACATAGGTATCCATGCATTGATTATTTAAACTTTAAGACATTAGAAAATTAAGCATGATAAGTTGATTTTTAAGAATTTAAAATTTTAGGTTGTTTCCCCAAGTTTTGGTATTACCTTGAATTGAATTTCACAGGTTTAAACATCAAAAAGCCATAATTTTTGTGAGATTTTTGAGCCTTTTGAGCATATATTAATTCTTTCATGCTCACTTTTATTATTGATTTTAGTGCGTCAGTATTGAGCTGTTATTCTAGAACTTGCCTGATTATGCATGTCAAGCCCACACTATTTGATTTGATATGTCAAGATGATAAAGGCACTTAGGATTAACCCACTCATGCCACGAAAGGCCTACCTCCATGATTAACCCTTAGTAAACCCCTTTGAGCCTAACAAGCCATTCCTTATATTACCCTCAATATTAACCCTTAACCCATTATTGTTGAAGTCTCCTAAATTACTTTGATCCCTATTTTTGTCGAGATTTGAGTTGAATAAATTGCTTAGCTATGTCTTGTTCTTAATAATTAGTCTATGTTATTTGGCTTGTTCTTAAAAAAAAAAACATGTATACATATTAGTAGTTATCTTTTGTTTGTAAGCTTCATTATTCAAATTCCATAGTCAGAGAAGAAGCTATGTTGTACGCAAGTGATGATTAAATGGGCCAAAGTACGAAATCAACAAGGCCTAGACCTCCTCACACAGGCAGCTCACACGGCCGTGTCAATTTGGCAGTATTGAAGCACGACTCAAGCGGGTAGAATACATGCTCGTGACAATCTAATAGGCTCGAACACGGCCTGAAGTAATCGCACACGGGCATGTCACATGGGCTTGTCCCTGCTGAGCCTAAGTTGAGTCCAATTCGGAAAAGGCCACTTTTGAGGGTTCTTAGGCATTCCAAAGCCTATAAATACACCCTAGAGGAAAAAGAAAAGGGGGGACAGAGAATAGGGAGTAAGGAAATACTCCAAGGAAGCTGATTGATCCATCTCAGAAGCCAGATTCACCATCAAGACTAAAGATCTCTCCTCAATTTCCCTTCAGAAGTTTTGGGTTTTCTTTATGTTTTGTATTCTTTATTATTCTGAGATGTTTTCTTATTTAGTTATGAACTAAAACCCCTAAATACCTAAGGGGGATGAAACCTAAGACGAATCTTTTTATTAATTTCTGAATCGTATGATAAATATTTGGCTAGTTCTTAATTATGTGTTCTTAATTCTTGTTTGGTATTTCAGGATATCACTTCAAGTTAATGCTCTTAGTTGGAGTAGGAATAGACCCTGACTAAGAGTGACTTTGTCGTAATTAATCGGAGTTGACTACGCACCTAGAGATAGGGTGACAAGATTTTGCCAGATTAGGGTGAAACCTAATAAGGGAGTCCATAGATCGAGTTAATGAAACCCTAGGGTGTTAATTAGAGAAAAGTATCGGTTATTCAACCTAGGGATAGATGTTATTAGTCTTGAATAGGGATAGTAATATAACTTGGGGATTTCTACGGAACAAGTTAAATGAATAAATCATCCGGTCCGGAGCCAGAATAACAAGTAAAAGTCTAGGTGGATTTTTCCTTAGGTATTGTTCTAAATCAATTGTTTTTTCCAAAAAGTAATCTCCCAAATCTATTTTCTGCAATTTCTTAGTTTAATTAGTTAGTTAAAACAAACCCCTTTTATTCTTTAGGCTAGATAATAAAAAGACAGTCATTACTAGCACTTTTAGTCCTTTGGGTTCGACAATCCGGTCTTGCTAAAACTATACTACTGTTCGATAGGTACACTTGCTTATGTCGTGACAATAGTTAATTTCAAGAACGATTAATTATAAATTTATAAAACTTATCACGAAAAATCACGATCAATACACCTTATAATATATATATCATTTTACCAAACCAAAATGCAAACTAACCAAATGGTCATTTCCACAACCAAAACACATAGGCTAACATTAACCAAAATACCTATACATGCCATTATAACCTTAACCAAGACACCAACATCTACCGATATAATCGCTGGATAGTGTGATAAATCTCCAATGAGCTTCCAACTAGATCGAGCTTCTGATAGTATAGAAAGTAAATAAAAATAATTACGTAAGCAATAAATGCTTAGTAAGGCCGTATAAACTTTAATCATATGTAACAACCCGATTTAAGGCCTAGTCAGAACAGTGGTCTCGGGACCACAAATTTGAAGTTGGGAAAATTATTTTTATTATTATTTTAGAGTCATAGCATGTATATTGTAGTCCATGAAAAATTTGATGAGTTAATTTTGACGTTTGTGAGCCCAATTGCAAAAAATGACTAAATCGTATAAAAGGAAAAAGTTGCATTTTAGTACCCAAATGTGTTAAGTAGCTAGAGAACTAAAATTGGGGGCCTTTAAAGAGTAATTAGACCTCTAGAAACAAGGTGGCTGGCCATAGGAGACAAGTTTTGTCAAAAAGTCAATATTAGGTGACTTCATGACATACTTTTGTGATAAAATAATGCCTAAAAGCCTAGCTATTATTTTTCTTCTTCTCCATCTTTTCTCTCCATCAAAAATATCAGCAAATATGGAGGTTTGAAAGCTAAAAATTTTTAGCAACTTAATCCTCTCATAATGTAAGTGATTTTGATGATTTTCTTGATGATTTTTACATTTTTGGAATGCTTGTATCATGGGTTTTCAAATGAGAGGACTATTTTGCAAAATGGTGATAAGTCTAAGGTTTTACCATGTAAATGTTCGTGTTATTTTTTGAAACTCTATGGAAGAATATGAGTCTTAGAAGAGTTCTAAACAACTTTTGTGAAAGGTGTTAGCATGAAATCACCTAAAGGGACTACTTTGTATAAGTTGCAATATAGGTGATAAGTGTGTGAAATAATGAGAACTTGGGGTTGCTATACAAGTAAAAAGGGTTCAATTAGGCCTAAGATAAGAGGAAATTCGATAAAAATTGATTTTTGAGCCATGTGTCCCCTGCACGTAAAAATTTCAAGTCAGTATGCATGGTAATAAACACACGAGCAGAGACACAGCCGTGTGGAGGACATGGCCTAGCACACGGGCGTGTGCTATGACTGTATGGCATGTTGGATATGCTAACGTCAGAAATAGAATACCCTAATTCTTGGACACGGGCCAAGACAGAGGCATGTCGAGGCTGTGTGAGGGACACGGGCCAGGCACACGGGCGTGTCCCAGGCCGTGTGAAAACCACTGCACCTTGAACTAAAATTAAATTCCGCACGGGCTAGGGACACGAGTGTGTCTCGATAGACACCAGGCCGTGTGAGCCACACTGATCACCAACATGGCCATGTCAAGCCAATCACACGGGAGTGTCACCTCCCACACGGGCGTGTGCCATGCTTTAATTCCAAGTTTGCATAGATTGGATAAGGACCCGGAAATGGGTTCTAATGGTCGATTTAGGCCTCGTAGGCCCATATTAAGAGGTTTAAAGTGAAAATTGAAAAAATTTTAATTTAGACTGAGTCTCAATGACTTGAGAATGATTTCTTGCATAAGAATAAGATAAGTAATGCCTTGTACTTCGCCCTGACACAGGTTACGGGTATGGGGTGTTACATCATATCTAACCATTTAAATATGAAATTTATACAATTCAAGAATAATCGTATACCGATACCACACGATTCTTGAAACCAAATTCAACAATTCACAAATTGAAAAATTCCACAGCATTACTTATACCTATCATCCCTAACAAAGTAGGATTTTATAAAAATTTTAAGTCTCTTTCAATTTTCTTCCTTTAGTTTGCATGTCATTACTTTCCATTACATTTACTTTCTTTAGCTTAATTAACATCAATTCAACTCATCATTCCCTTTTTCATCACTCATTTCATATGCATAATACACAAGACACAAGCATATCATCAACCATAGGCACAAGCTAGTGCATTTTAAACATAGCTCTTTTAGAATTAATCACATGATAAACCATTTCATAAGAATTTCCATAATTTAAACCTTACCACTTTTTCATGAGTACAAGCATATTTTCATTTGAGCACTTACCATTTCAATACGACTTATAAGTAAACATAATACCATTCAACCAACAACTTGGCACTTGCCTAAGCATCAAACAGCAACATATATTAGCGTACTTGAACATATTTCATATAAATTCAACATTGATAACCTTATTTTCTCAACATGTCACACTTGAGTTCATTACTCGTCTCAACTTACATAATTACCATGTATCTGCTGGAATGCCGGTGCCCCAAGGCGCAGCGAAAAAATAAAATTACGGCAATCCAACCATGGATCCATGTGCAAGGAACGAATCGAGAAAACTAAAATAATGAAAATGGTTTCAAAATTATCGAAACTTCAATCTGAGTAGACAGTGACACCTTAGAAACGAGAATTCTGAACCACTATCGGACTAAGTCGCAACATTTTAGATGCCAACCTCTACGTAGTCCACCTAGTTGACAATGAACAGAAGAAGTTTTCTTTGTTTTGACGGCTACTAGACCACTCAAAAAACAAAAACTAGGTTTTCTTTTTAGGGTTATTATCTATATATATAACTCCCCTTTTTAAATTTCGTATATTTATATAGAATCTTTTTAAAATAAATAAATATAATGATGTTTTAACTGAAAATTATAATTACATTAATTATAACAAAGATTTTGGTAAACTATATTTATTTAAATTTATATACGAACCAACTTCATATATTAATAGAATTATGTTCTCATTATGAGTACAACATTCTTGTACATATAATATGTTCGATATTTGAATGCCCAATTAAATTAATTTTATAATTAATTTAATTCATGTGACAACCAAAAACAATACCAACTATGTTTTATTCCGATCATCTCAACCATATGGTGTGACCCTGTAGGCTCTTGTAATGTTAGCAGTAATACTAGAACGATTCTAATGTTACATACAATGAGTGGTATCTAGCAATGCATCATTGCTACCTAAGTTACAAGAAGTCATGATTCGACAAAACCTTTTGTGATTTATCTTTCATGCATTAATCTTGAAGTCCTTTATCTCTGGAATGAACACAAGTCATGGAATAGTCACACTTGGATAGTCCATCTCATGTTTCTTGATATCTTGAGTAGACTATGATATACAAATAAGTATGACATCTCATATCAACTTATTTGAGCATGACCATGCATTTCTAGTCTCACTCAATCAAGTGGCCTAAGATATTACTCCCATTATGTAGGAGGGACCTATTCTATATTGATCAACCATATCCCTTTACATAGATTGTGGTATATCCAACATCAGCCTTTATAGAACAACCAGTTACGGTGTACATTTGACTGTATCAAAATATACAACTCACGATGTTGGGATAATGATGATCTCAAGTCTGAGGATCATATACATATTAATTACTATGAGTAATGTTGTAACAATTACATAATAATCCAAGAAACATACTCATAGCGGGTCAGTCCAATATGTTGTTTTCTAACACACATATTCATGCATTGATTTTGACACTCCATATCAATGACAACTCTTTATCATCAATCAACTACATGTTAGTCTCAGTGCATTATTGTTGTCCTAGTCAACAATAATACTTGACTAAGAATCTTTTAAGAACAATCATATTATTCTCAGGACATTATTATATAACAGTTTATTTATACACACAGAAAGAAAAACTGAAATAATAATGGAAACGCCTTATATTAAAACATGATAAATCAAGTATGTTATTACAACCATCCTATGATTGATCTTTGGGCATACTCTTACAATCTCCCACTTGCACTAAAACCAATCACTCATATATCTAATAACAAGCGACTTAGTGTGACGATCATGCTTCTACTGTGTCAGAGGCTTGGTCAGGGGATCAGCAATGTTATGATCTGTATGTACTCTGCATATCTCTACATCCCCTCGATCGATAATCTATCGAATAAGATGGTAGCCTCTAAGTATATGTTTGGATCGTTGGTGCGATCTGGGTTCTTTAACTTGTGCAATGGCTCCATTGTTATCACATCGGAGTTCTATAGCATCTGATATTCTAGGCACAACCCCTAGTTCAGTAATGAACTGTTTGATCCAAACCGCTTCTTTTTCTGCCTCACTGGCTGCAATATACTTAGCTTCTATTGTAGAATCGGCTACTGTACTTTGTTTTGAACTCTTCCAAATCACAGCACCACCATTAAGGCAAAACACAAAACTTGATTACGATCGAGAATCGTCCTTATCAGTTTGGAAGCTAGCATCAGTGCAACCTTTTACACTTAACTCTTCCTCACCTCTATATATTAGGAACATATCCTTAGTTCTTCTTAAGTACTTAAGGATATTCTTGACTGTGGTCCAATGACCTTCATCGGAATCTACTTACCTGTTCGTCATACTTAAGGCATAGGAAACATCTGGACGGGTACATAACATGGCATACATGATAGATCCAATAGTGGAAGCATATGGAATTTTACTCATGCGTTCTCTCTCTTGTGGAGTTGAAGGACACATTTCCTTCAAGAGTGAAATACCATGTCTCATAGGTAGGAATCCTCTCTTAGTTTCTTCCATATTGAACCTTTTCAGTACTTTATCTATAATGTACTTTGGCTTAAACCTAGTAGTCATCTCGATCTATCTCTATAGATCTTGACTCTTAAGATGTAAGTGGCTTCGCCCAAGTCCTTCATAGAAAAACAACTTTCTAACCAAGTCTTAACAGACTGCAAGGTAGGTATGTCATTTCCTATGATAAGTATGTCATCCACATACAGTACCACGAATGTGATAGTGCTCCCACTTTTTTGTAAACACATGGCTCATCTTTATTTTGATAAAGCCAAACTCTTTGATTGCATCGTTAAAACGAAGATTCCAACTTCGAGATGCTTGCTTTAATCCATAAATGGATCTTTGTAGCTTACATATCTTTCTAGCATCCTTTGGATTGATAAAACCTTCAGGTTATGTCATGTACACATCCTCTTCAAGTTTCCTATTAAGGAAAGCTATTCTGACATCCATCTGCTAGATTTCATAATCATGAAATGCAGCTATGGCAAGCAAGATCCTGATGGATTTAAACATAGTTACAGGAGAAAAGGTTTCATCATAGTCAACACCATAAATTTGACGAAACCTTTTAGTGACTAAATGCCCCTTGTATGTTTATACATTACCATCCATGTCAGTTTTCTTTTTGAAAACCCACTTGCACCCTATAGGTTTAACCCTTTCAGGTGGGTCAATCAAAGTCCATACTTGATTTTCATACATGGAATCCATCTCAAATCTCATGGCCCTAAGTCATTTCTCAGAGTCTGGGCATGTCATCACTTCTTGATAAGTCATAGGCTCATCTTGATCTAAAAGAAGAATGTCACCATGCGTTATAATGAGAAATCCATATCTCTTAGGTGCATAGCGTTCTCTTAAAGATCTGTGCGATAGTTGTGTTTCTACAGCAGTTACTTGTTCCTCAATTTCTTGTGGAATATGTTGTTGTTCAATATCTGGTTCAGTAGTATCTTGTGATTCTCGAATTTCTTCAAGTTCAATCTTTCTTCCACTTCCTTTTCTAAAAACAAATTCTCTCTCTAGAAAGACACCAGTCCGAGCAACAAACACTTTGTTCCCAATGAGATTAAAGAAATAATATCCTTTGGTTTCTTTCAGATACCCCAGAAAAATACACTTTTCAGATTTGGGTTCAAGCTTAGTAGACATCTGACTTTTAACATAAGCTTGGCAACCTTAAATTTTCATAAAAGACATACTGGGACGTTTCCCAGTCCACATCTCATATGGCATCTTTTGAACCGATTTAGATGGAACACGGTTTAGTGTGAAAGCAGTTGTCTTAAGTGCATGTCCCCTAAAAAAAGTCGATAGATTAGCATGACTCATCATAGATCGAAACATGTCTGACAGAGTTCGATTTCTTCTCTCAAAAACTCCATTCCATTGAGGAGTACCAGGAGGAGTAAGTTGCGCGAAAATCCCACATTTCTTCAAAAGATTATCAAAGTCTAGGCTTAAATACTCTCCACCTCGATCAGATCGAAGTGTCTTGATAGTTTTGCCTAGTTGATTTTGTACTTCATTTTTGAATTCCTTGAACTTTTCAAGGGCCTCTGACTTATGGCGTATGAGATAAACATACCCATATCTACTGAAATCATTAGTGAAAGTAATGAAGTAGTGAAAACCACCTCTAGCCTATGTATTTATTGGTCCACATACATCAGAATGTATTAAGCCCAATAAATCACTAGCTCGTTTACTTTTACCAGTAAAAGGAAATTTAGTCATTTTTCCCAATAAGCAAGATTCACATAGTTCAAATTGTTTAAAAGCAAATGAATCCAAGAGACCATCTTTATGGAGTTTGGATATGCATTTCTCACTTATGTAGCCCAAACGACAATGCCAAAGATAAGTTTGATTTGAGTCATTTATTTTAGATCGTTTAGTATTTATGTTGTAAATGGGATTCATTTGATCTAAAATATAGAGGCCATTTATCAATTGTGCTGAACCATAGAAAACATTATTGAGATAAAAGGAACATCAATTATTCTTAATAATTATCTCAAAACCAATTTTGTCTAAACAAGAAATTGAAATAATGTTTTTAGTCAAACTGGGCACAAAATAACAATCCTCTAAACATAAATCAAATCCATTAGGCAAAGATAAAATGTATGTTCCCACAGCTAATGCAACAACTCTTGCTCCATTTCCAACTCGCAGGTCCACATCTCCTTTAGCCAAAGTCCTACTCCTTTGTAGTCCCTGTACAGAAGAACAAATATGAGAACCACAACCAGTATCTAATATCCGAGAAGTAGTAGTTGATAAATTAATATCAATAACATAAATCCTGAAGCAAACGTTCCGCTTGTTTTGGCCTTCTTGATTTCCTCAAGATAAATAGGGCAGTTTCGCTTCCAATGTCCAGTCACACCATAATGAAAGCAGTTTCTTTCCTTAGACACCCCACCTTTAGGTTTCAGTGTAGCCTTTCCTTTTCCAGGCTTGGGCTTACCCTTCCCCTTGGGCTTTGTCTAAACTTTGGCCTTTCCCTTGCCCTTGTTGTTATGGACCATCAGTATGGGCTTGGGTCCAACCTTTTTCATGTTGCCTTTAGCAGTTCGTAACATCTTGAGCAAATCAGGGCGTAGTCTCTTGTCAATTTCATTCATATTGAAATTGAGGACAAACTGGTTGTAGCTATCCGGCAACGATTGCAGAAAAACATCAGTGGCCAACTCTTGGCCCAATGGAAACCCAAGCTTAGACAGGCTTTCAGTATAGCCAATCATCTTATGGACATGAGGTCCTACTAGGCCTCCTTTAGCCAGCTTACATTGGAATAGGGCCTTAGAGATATCGAACCTCTCTTGTTGTGCTTGCCCTTGATAAAGTTCTTTCAGGTGCTTGATCATATCATAAGCAACCATGTCCTCATGTTACTTTTGAAGCTCAGGATTCATAGTGGCAAGCATAAGACATCCAACGTCTACCATGTGATCGAGATGCTTCTTGTGAGCATCTCTATCAACTCTCGAGGCATTACCGGATGGTTCAATAGGAAGTGGTTGTTCAATGACATATAATTTTCATTCTTGTTTGAGGACAATCCTCAAGTTACGGAACCAGTCAAGAAAGTTCAAACCATTCAATTTGTCCTTCTCAAGGACCGATCGCAATGAGAGTGTATTGTTTGCAACCATAATATATCAATAACAATAAAATATGCGTGTGAATAAATTTACCATGTTTATATCAATCATTAAAAGGACTTTATTAAACATGTTCCCACTATTTTATTTCAAAATTAATAATCTTCATATATTAATTTTGGAAAAACTTTCTTAAAAGTATTTCTAGTGGGTTAAGGATCCATATTTCACCTCTTCTTAAGTCAGCTTTGGCTTTACTCTCAAGATTATGATTATTTAGGTAAGCAATCATTTACTAATTACATCTTATGTAACTCCTACAATTTGGTGAACAACTCTTGTTCTAATCATCTTATGATTTATCCAAATTACTTGCCTCTAGGTTTCTAATCCTATTAGAGTAACCTAGTTAAGTTATTAACCAATTTTTAACCAGCGAATATCACTTGTTTATTCTTCACGTTTAACCAAGATAAATACTAGTACTCTACTTTGGCATGACCTACATAGTATTGATCGAGGCCTTAACGAGGGCAAAATTGGAAGGCCATGATGACTTAATATTTTAATGTAGGGATTTTACTAAAGATGCTGTATCTCACCAATTATGGTCTACTTCAGTCCATTTAATCTTTTAATTCATCTCATCAATTAATGAGGTTTATTATTACCTAATTTACATGCTTTAGACATCATAGCATCTCATACATGAATAAATAAAGCAATAAATAAATGCAATAATTATAGCCCATAAACTCTGGTGGTTCATCCCAGGCCAATAGGAGAACCAAAAGGAAACCTAAAGGTGAAAGCCGTCTCACAAGCTGTTGATCCACACTGATTGGCCCATCTTCCTTCTCGTCAAACCCACAGCAATTTTTGCAAATTACAATATGCAGAAACTCATTTTATATACGAGGGAGTAAGATGAGAAGAGAAATACAAGAGAATAGTAGTTAGGCACGGCACGCAGGCCGTATTTTATAAAATTACAACATTTTATCAAATGGGCCATTGGGCTATAACTATGCATTTCAAATACCGTGCATGTCAAAAAAAAAATAGCATACATCATTCAATGTTTTACTAATTGAATTATAAAATATCCTTTCCATCTTTTATGGCCCATCAAGTTTTATTTATTTAATTCATACTGAAAGATATTCATATATGTACATGTCATGATACATATCATTATCTTACCATTTCATTATATGCATATATCATCCATTTTAATATATCAATATATCATGTACCATCATTTCCATGTATTTCATGTATATACCTGTTTTAGTTCGTATCGAACTCATATCGTCTCGTAACATCACATTTCTCGTTGAACCACTTAGAATAATATTGGATACACGGGAAATCTCGCACACTATGTGCCAACACATGGTTGAAACCATCTCTATCTCATATCTTATATAGACGCTCACTGTCGAGCTATCACTGGGTCTGCTCACACAAGATGACGGTCAAGACGTAACTACACGGTGCTGCTCGCACAAGCTGACGAGTAATCCCAACACATGCCAGAAAACTCAGCCACTGGTAGAATGTATGGGACCAGCACCAAAAACATGGTAACCCCTAATGGCATGTCATTTGTATCCTAAATATTCCTAAGGTTCAAAAGGGACTCGATATTCATTGTGTGTCGTTGAATTTCCCTCGTTTCATTATAAGCCAAATTGTATAATAGCATATATATATTGATTCATTTTCAATAAAATTTCACATAATAAAATTCAATTTAATCAACAATATACATAGTATAGTTCATATAGACTTACCTAGCTAAATTGTAGAAATACCAAAGTTCAAGGGCATTTTTGTAATTTTTCATTTTCCTCGATTTTTCACCCGATCTTGATATGCTACATTTGAAGGTTGGCCAAATGATCCTTGCTCCAAAAATGGAGTTCCCACGGGTGAAGAAGAAAGACATAAGCAAAATAGGGTTTTTGCTTTTCTTTTTATTAATTTATTACTTATTAACCTTTTTTATTCATTATTTTCATAATATAATAACATATAAAACTTTAAAATTAAAATAAATTAAAGCATCCACCGTCCCACTATTTTAAGGATGGTTTATTTATCCATTAAGGCCATCCAATCATAATTATTTAACCAATTTAACACCTTTAAACTAATAGCGATTGACTTTTTCAACTTTTACAATTTAGTCCTTTTTAATTAATTAACTATCAAAATGTTAAAATTTCTTAACGAAACTTGAATACAACCTTAATAACACTTGGTAAATATTTATAAAAATATTTGCGGCTTGATTTATAGAAATGAGGTCCCAATATCTCATTTTCTAAAACCACTTGACTTTAGGGTCTTACCACTTGAACTTAATAAATCGCTTATAAAACAAAAATCACAATATCAAAAACCTTTTTAAAATCACAATTAACTCGTAAATGTTAAATATAATATTTACAAACTTACTTGTCAGATTTGGTGGCCCCGGAACTACTGTTTCAAACAACACTGAAAAATGGGCTGTTACATTACATGTCATATAAATCTGCGATAGTGTGATGTGTTTGATCTGTTCTAACCTTCTTTTTCTTATAGATTATAAAGATGTCAAATCGATCTGATCGTGCTGATAATGATGAGGTTAGCAGTAATGTATCAACTTCTGATCATGGGACGAGTGCTAATGTTTCGATTCCTTTGGCTCAGGAACATGAGCTTAAAAATATGTTTTTTGGGTATATGAACCAGTGGTTCAGTGAGTTTATGCAAATGAAAATTCTGGCTCAACGACCTCCACCCCCTTTTTTATCTCCTGTTATACCACCTGTTGTACCTCTGGTTGCACATCCACCTCCTCTTGTGATTGAGCCTAGTAGACGAATTCCAGCGGAGAAGCTTAGAAAGTGTAGTGTCGAGGAATTTTGAGGTAGATCAGAAGACGTTCCAGTTAAAGCTAAGTATTGGCTAAAGAACATCTTGCAAGTTTTTGAAGAAATGGTTTGCCCTCTAGATGATTATCTTAGATGTTTCGTTTCATTACTAAAAGAGAAAGCATATAGTTGGTAGACTACACTAGTGGCTATGGTACCGAGGGAGAAAATTTCTTGGGATTTCTTTCAGACCAAGTTTAAAAAGAAATATGTCGGGTAAATGTATTTGGATAAGAAAAAGAGAGAATTTCTTAAATTACATCAAGGAAATAAATCAGTGGCTGAGTACAAGAGGTTGTACCTACTGAAAAAGAAATGTGTATTTGGTTTGAAGATAGCTTAAATGATGAAATCCGAATGATGATCGGAGGTAATGAAATTTGAGAATTTTTTGTTTTATCGTATCGTGCATAAAAATTGGAAGAAGTTTACAATCGCAAGATACAACAGGATAGACAGATTTGAGAGTTTTACAAGAGAAGTTCTTCCAAGTCATTTTCTGCATCACTAGCGAAGAAGACTAAAGATGATTTTAGCTGAGCAACATCAGTGCCGAACATCTGAAAAAAAAACAAAATGCTTCAACATGATTTCAAAGTTCCTCCTAAATTGGTTGATAGTGTGGGAAGTGTACGAAATGCTCCGAAGCCCAGTTGTAGACATTGTGGGAAATATCATCCTAACGAGTGTAGGACTAAGACGGGAGCCTATTATAGATGTGGGTCAATTGATCATTTCTTTCAAAATTGTCCTAAACAGTTAAAAGAAAATGAAGATCAGAATGAAAATCAAATGACAACATCTTAGAAAAGTAGACGTTCAGGTTAGAATAGTGCTACTGGAACTATTCGTGCAGGGACTAAAGACACCGTTGTTCGGTCAAAAGTTAGAGCACCTACTTGCACTTATGCTATTCGACCTAGAGTGGAAACTGACTCCTAATGTGATTGCTTGTATATTTTATCTCTTTGATGATACTGTGTATGCATTAATTGACCCTAGGTCAACTCATTCTTATATTTGCACTGCATTAGTAACAGAAAAGAGATTACCTGTTGAATCTACTGATTATGATATTCAAGTTACTAATCCACTAGGTAAGAGTGTGACAGTTAACTTAGTTTTTCGCAATTGTCCACTGAAAGTTAGAGGCTGTGAGTTCCCTGCAAACTTGATGTTGTTACCCTTTCGAGAATTTCATGTTATCCTGGGTATGGATTGGCTATCGTTGCATGATACTGTAGTAAACTGTAGACAGAAACATATTGATTTGAAATGTTATACTTGAGAGATGCTTTCAATTGAGTCTGAGAGTTCGAAAGATGTTGTTAGAATTATTTTAGCTTTTTCTACTCAGATATTGATACGAAAAGGTAGTAAAGCATTTTTAGCATATACTCTTGATTCACGAGATTCATAATTGGATGGTGTCTCAGTCCGTAAGGGCATTTAAAGTAGGGACACTCAGCTGTGTCCCATCCTGTGTCTATTCCTGTTTAACTCTCTGATTTGGGTCACACAGCTAAGCCATACACCTATGTGCCATGCCATGTAACTCTCGAAATGAAACCTTTAAAAACCTACAGGGGACACACGACCGTGTCATGTAGCATGTGCCACACATGACTAAGCCAAACGCCCATGTCTTAGGCCGTGTGGACAAGAAATAGCCCAAATTCAAGCCATTTCTTTCACCTAAATTCAAGAACACCCTTACAAGTCATTTGCACCTATATTCAAGCATTCAAAATGTACCTAACACATGCATATTCAAGCTAAATCATCATAGTATTTAATCATACAACCAATATGCCCAAAAGGCATCTTAACGACAACAATTAAACATGATTATACAAGGTTTAACCACAAATCAACTAACCTTTATAACTAATTTTCTACCAACATTTACCACAATGTTCACATACCAATATCATACTCAAAACAACATTTCATAGCATGCATTTTATATACCATTCCAACTCCCAACCTTTAAGCACCATCATGCCAAAATATCAACCATTATAAGACCACATATACTTGCCAACATAACAACTAATGCATCATCCAAAATACCATAATTACAAGCCAAACATAATGGCTATATCATCAAGCACAAAACACCTATATATGTGCGTATTTAACCATTTTTAGATTAACTTGCTTCTATATCAAACATATCAAAATGACCTTACCATTGGGACTACCTCTCACATGCATCAAAACCATTTAAATGTCACCATTCTAACCAATTCCAAATGGTTCCAATAACCAACGTATATACATACCAAATTATGTCCTAATGGTTATAATTCAAACAAACAGACTTGACTAAATTTCATATCAAAACATGCCCTAAATGATCACTTTGCAAACATGCCAACGCTTACCGCTTTGTTCATAAAACCATGCATCAATTTGATATTATATACACCAACCTTTAAACATCAAAGTGCCAAAAGCACACCAATTATCAAGGTGTCAAATATCATAAGTTTCACAAATTCAAAGCAACATTACATACCTATATCATTAACTAAAACATTAGACATACGTCTACCTATACATGCCATTATAACCATGACCAAAGCATCAAAATCTACCGATAAAATTGATGGATAGAGTGATGAATCTTCGACTAGCTTCCAACCTTATCAAGCTTCCGGTAATTTGTAAAGTAAGAGAAAGATAACCCCAATGACATTTCATTTGTATCCTATATATTCCTAAGGTTCAAACGAGGCTCGATAGTCATCTACGTCGTTGAATTTTCATCGTTTCTTTACTCAATAAATTGTATAATTAACATATATATTGATTCATTTTCAATAAAACCATATAATAACATTCAATTTAATCAACATTATACATAGTACAATTCATACGAACTTACCTTGAAATATAGCAAAAATGTCAAAGTACATGGGCATTTTGGTAATTTTTCATTCTCCTCAATTTTCTACCCGATCTTGGCCTAAATTAATAATTTCACTCAATATATTGATTTAGATGTAAAGCAATGTATTTCATGCAATTCAGTCATTTTTGACATTTTTACAAAATTGCCCCTACAACTTTACTTTTATTAAATTTAGTCACTGAGGCTAAAACATGCAATTTAACCATTTTAACCAAAATTGAACCTAGTTGAATATTTATGGCATCCAGTACAGCCTATTTATGCAAAAATTTCACAACAAATCCTTATACTTTTATTATTTTAAGAATTTAGTCCCTAATCGATAAATTCATCAAAAATCACTTAACAAAATACTTTTAAATACCAACTAATATTTCAAATTCATCATTTAACATCATAAGTCACTATATTCATCAATGGAAACATTCACAATCTTTAACAGGTTCAAAATTAAAGGTACGGGTTAGCTAGACCTAGTTGCAACGATCTCAAAAACATAAAAATTATTAAAAAAAGGACCAAAATGGACTTACATGAAACATCCGAAGCATGGCTGAAGCATGAAGGTATAAATGGTTTCTTTCTTCTTTCAATTCGTGAAGAAGACACAAAAATGATGATATAACATTTTTGTTTTATTTTTTTAATTTAATTATCAAATTACCATTTTGCCATTTAATAATCATCAAATTTTCATGCTTTTAGTTGCCCAAAATCGCTCACTACATTCTTAAATGGTCTAACTACCATTTAAGTCCCTTTTTCTTTATTTAATAAACCAATAAATCACTCAAATCAAATAGTGATCAAATTTTTCATTTTTTATGATTTAGTCCTTTTTAATTAATTAACTATCGAAACGTTAAAATTTTTCAATGACACTTTAATAACACCTTAATGACACTCTGTAAATATTTATAAAAATATTTACGTCTCGGTTTATAGAAATGAGGTCCCGATACCTAATTTTCTAAAACCACTTGGCCTTAGGGTGTTACCACTTGAACTTAATAAATCGTTTATATAACCCAAATTATCAAATCAAAAACCTTTTTAAAACCATGTTTGACTCATAAATATTGAATAAAAATATTTACAAACTTACTCATTGGATTTGGTGGCCACAAAACCACTATTTTCGACACCACTAAAAAACAGGTTGTTACAACTCTCCCCTCTTACGAAAATTTCGTCCTTGAAATTTCTCACCTGACGAAGGTCATCACATCAAATATTTTTGTTATCTTCTTAATGGTAATCCACAAAAAAATCATTTTTAACTCATCTCTATTCAGAACTAACATTAGAACTCATATTAAAACTTGATACTATATCAGAACTTAACTGAACAGTTATGGTGTTCTCTTGTCATAACTTTACCATTAGTATTATAACTACCGAGAAATTCCCTAGTGATCGTCTGACAAAACATAACCGAGAATCCTAAATTATCAAACTTTGACTGATGCTTCTGACATGTTTTCATCTGTAACTTTCAACTGATATCTGTTCCCCCTTTCCTGGAAAGCGTCAAGCAATATCAGTTAACACAAGCGCGATAGCTTCAACTATTGAGACAAATTTAACCTATAATAACATTTCTCGATTAGAGTTGATCTTATAGACATATTTCTGTATCATGTCATCTAGAATATGAATCCCTCATTCTGATTGTCCATCAATTTACTCATGAATACACGAAATTTATTCCTATACCTAAGGATAAACTAAAATGCATATAACTCAATTAACTTTTCAAATGAATAACCTACTCTGATTAAAACAACTGAGTCCATTTTTATCTATCGGATAATAACATTTTAGAATAATCCCTTCTTTTTGTTTTCAAGATAATCCAAGCATAGAATTTATCATAATTCCCTCAAAATGCTAATCAAAGATCTTTACAAACTACCTTAACTCAAACGGAACATAACATCCCATTTTAACTTGTTGACATAAATTGAGATTACCTGAATAAAAAAATCAATATGCAAGGTTGAGCTTGATCCTCCACCGTCAATACTTTTTCGTTACCTAACTCGTTCATGAAAACTATAAATGGGATAAATATAATAGAACTATTTCAATTATTAACATCGGAACTTTAATTCATACCGAAGCCACCACCATCAGATGAATTAAAATAGTAGTACTTTAATAAGACCGATGTTACAATCGTATAGATAGAACAATAACCCGACTATCAATAATGCACTCCGAAATAGAATAGGAAAACTGAAGGTAGTCCCAATAACAACCAGTGCAGTAATACAACTTCTATAATCTGAGATCTATATCACCGTGCTCCCATGATCGAACTAGAAATTATAATCGTAATAGATGTAATTACCCCTGGCCAAAGAATATCCTTTACATATGAACCATGTTTGATAGATTAAATAATAAGAATGATACAAAAATCGAGATAATGAAATCCAAGATGTGAAGCTATACTGAATTTCCTAGAATATAACCCGTATTGAATGATAAAGAGATCAATGATACCCCAGAGAAAATCCAGAAGAAGAATATTGCTCATACGTATTGAAACCAGTTGTGATAGAGACAACATAAGTTGCATATATATATATAAAGCAGAGCAAAAATTAGTAGAAGTAGAAAAATAGCATCATATGAGTCTTATCGTTGAATCTTCTACTGAACATAATAGAATAGAATGCCAAAGAAAGAGTAATGTCGATCATAAACCAAACTAGCAATACTTCTGTCTAACATTATGGTTAGCTAGCATTCTTTTATTATAATAATCACCTCTGAAGATGAAAAATTACATATACCTATGAGAATAAATGAACATATAGAATACCCAGAAGAGATCATCGTAAGCTACTCGACTATAACTGCTGCATTTAGATATTTTTGCAGTTCAAACACTATCCCAATGACTGCTAAAGTCATTGATGATCTCAAATTATCCCATTTCACTAAAGAAATCAATTCATAAGAAATCCTGATTAATCATTCCTTAGATGCCATACATGAATAAATCGATTACTTGTGATTAAATTCTTCTTTAACAGCATTGTTGCGTACCTCGAATGATCTTCAGAAAAATTTGATATCTCATCTAGAACCATCTTTACTTGCTAACCAATTCTCGACTTTGACAACATTATTACTAATTCATTTAGTGAATTATTTACCTTCTCTTTTGTGGACTTAATCAACATAAATCTTATGAATTTCGTTGTATAAAACCTTGAGGGTGAGGGGATGGAAATCATAAAGCCTCTAAATTTGACTATCATCTGTTTACACTTAACATAACATTTATCATTAACATAATCATTATAAACATTTATTCATACATTTATGAGTTTCGACTCATCATAAGCAACTTTTTACTTATACAAATAAATATCACTTCCAGCAATATCAAAATTAGCTTGGCTGGAAAACATCTCTGTCTAAAAATGAAACAAATCTTATCAGCTTCAGGAGATATCACACTACCACAAGTTATATAATGGCATGTATTTCTAGACTTCATACATGCAATGTTCAGTTCGAGAACCGACTAAACTGTAGCTCTAATACCATTAAATGTAACACGCTTAACCCATATCTGTTGTCGAAATAGAGTTATAGAGCATTACCGAAAACTTTTAACTTAAAACATTCGATTACAACCGTTTATAAAACACATTACATTTTATTCAAGCACATACATAACGTCCCTTTTTCGAGACCTCGAGGCCTTAGAAACACTGTAGAAATAATTCGGGACTAAATAAAAAATAGTTAGAACTTCATGGAAAAAGATAGAAAAATTCACACTATAGGGGTTAGATGACCATGTGGCCAAGCCGTGTAACTTACACGGCTGAGACACACGCCCGTGTCTCAGGCCGTCTGGGCATTAGAAGTAGGGACACATGACCATGTCCCAGCCCATGTTCATGCCCGTGTAACTCTCTGACTTGGGTCACACGGCCAAGTCATACACTCGTGTGCTAGGCCATGTAACTCTCGAAATGAAACCTTTCAAAACCTACAGGGGACACACAGCCGTGTCACGTGGCCGTGTGTCACACACGGCTGAGACAAATGCCAATGTCTTAGGCCGTGTGGGCAAGAAATATGCCAAATTCAAGCCATTTCTTTAACCCAATTCAAGAACACCCTTACAAGTCATTTGCACCTATATTCAAGCATTCAAATGTACCTAACACATGCATATTCAAGCTAGATCATCATATTATTTAATCACGCAACCAATATGCCCAAAAGGCATCTTAACGACAATAATCAAACATGATTATACATTTGCTAAGTTTAACCACAAATCAACTAACCTTTCTAACTAATATTATGCCAACATTTACCACAATGTTCACATACCAATATCATACTCAAAACAACATTTCATAGCATTCATTTTATATACCATTCCAAATCCAAACCTTTAAGCACCATCATGCCAAAGTATCAACCATTATAAGACCACATATACTTACCAACATAACAACTAATGCATCATCCAAAATACCATAATTACAAGCCAAACATAATGGCTATATCATCAAGCACAAAACACCCATATATGTGCATATTTAACCATTTTTAGATTAACTTGTTTCTATATCAAACATATCAAAATAACCTTACCATTGGGACTACCTCTCACATGCATCAAAACCATTTAAATGTCACCATTCTAACCAATTCCAAATGCTTTCAATAACCAACATATATACATACCAAATTATGTCCAAATGGTCATAATTCAAACAAACAGACTTGACTAAATTTCATATCAAAACATGCCCTGAATGATCACTTTGCAAACATGCCAACTCTTACCGCTTTGTCCATAAAACCATGCATCAATTTGATCTTATATACACCAACCTTTAAACATCAAAGTGCCAAAAGTACACCAATTATCAAGGCATCAAATATCATAAGTTTTACAAATTCAAAGCAACATTACATTCCAATATCATTAACGAAAACATTAGTCATACGTCCACCTATACATGCCATTGTAACCACAACCAAAGCATTAAAATCTACTGATAAAATTGATGGATAGTGTGATGAATCTTCAACTAGATTCCAACCCTATCGAGCTTCCAATAATATGTAAAGTAACAGAAAGATAACTATGTAAGCAACGAATGCTTAGTAAGCTCGTATAAACAATAAACATAATATTACTTTTCAATAATGAAATCTATAGGTTAAAAGTAAACCAATACTAATGTCTCAAGATTTATCAAACAATATTCATCAACTCACAAATAAGTAAGTTCATTAATGTCACATAACATGATAAGATTTCATGAGACATAATATATAACCATCAACCTTTTTATAATATTATATATCTTTCTATTAACTTACTTTCCTTTCCGTTCCAAATGCTTATCAGAAGCCTAAAAAACATTATTAATTCTCAATTCAAGATATTTATCCATGACATAGATAGATTATTCAATGCATAAGTAATTTACTAACATATGAATACATTATTTATCTCATTAAACCTTTTTATAACATCATAATTCATCCCAATTATGTACTTACTATAACACTTCTAACTCGTATCTGTTGCCGGAATAGGGTTACAGAGCGTTACTAGAATTTTTCTGAATAATTACAGATATTTCACATCATTTACTATTCATGTCTGATACTAATCATATTGCCCCTTGAATGGGCCCTGAGGCCCAAAACGAGTATTATAATCGAATCGGGACTAAATCGAGAACTCAGAGAATTTTTTGCAAATTTCAAAAAATTTTCCAAGATATATGGCTCACACACTCGTGTGGCCCAAGGGACACACCCGTGCTACAGGCCGTGTTCGACCCTGTGTAACTCTCTAACTTATGCCACACGGCTGGCCACATGCCCGTGTGCTAGGCCGTGCAACACACACGGCTGAGACACACGCCCATGTCTCTGCCCGTGTGCTCAATTCTGATTATTCTGTTTCTCAAATTTAAGGTGCAGGGGACACACAACTAGACCACACGTCCATGTACTGAGCCGTGTGTCACACACGGTCATGACACATGCCCATGTGTCTACCTGTGTAGACAAAATAAAGCCATTTTCTAGCTTCATTTCTCACCCAAACCTTGCCATAAACCTACATTAAAACTTGCATTCATAAACCAGCCAATCCAAGCATTTTAATCAAGCTAATTCTACCATTTAACATGCTATACCATTACATGCTTTCATGCTTTTAATCTTACCTTATTAAGTATACTTGTTTAACCTTTCTCAATCAATCAATAATATACACTTATGTTATCACCCTGAAATAATCTTAGTATGTATGTACATATATATATCAATACATAATCTTCACTAGCCATTCCAATGGCTAGATTACAATAACCATTTACATTTACATGCCAATATGGCCAAATTTAACCTATACATGCCATTATAACCATAACTAAATTACCATATGTACCAAAATAAGCTGATGGATAGTGTGAGTGATCTCCGCCAAGCTTCCAATCCAACGAGCTTCTGATTTACTATAAAAAGGAAAATAAAACTAAGTAAGCATATAATGCTTAGTAAGTTCGTATAACATGGTACTTAACTTACCATTTATTCTATTCCAAGATAAACATGTAAGGTATATTCAATTAATTTGATCTCAAGCGCTATACATATCCTCATTGCCCTTGTTAGTAACATATTTCATAATAACACCAAGAAACATATATGGGATCAACAACAATCAGGTTTCCAGGCACATATGCTTTCCACGTCACGTATTAATTTAACATGTTTAAATCATATCTTTATGTTACAAGTATATTTTCATAGTAATCATCTCGAGTTCATATTATTTCAGGTCAGAACTTTACTCATATAATTCAAAATATCAATGTCACACGAGTAGTACACTCAAGGTGTTCAAATCTATAATCAAGGATGAACATATTCATCAAATAAATTCCATGTACAAATACCATCATCTCATATTTCAATGTATCAATTGTCACATATCATCATTTTCATGTATTTCAGGCAGATACGTGTGATAACTCATTTTATTATTCATATCTTCTCATGTCTGGATTGTTACCTTTTGAATTTATTTAGAATATCGATGGATACACAGGTAGTACACTCAAGGTGTGCAAATCAGGATCTGTCAATTCATGTCCAATGATACCCATAAGGTACTATTTCAGAGAGTACACTCTCGAGCCACACATGTATACAACAGGATTACTAGTCCAGGCTAAATCCTTTTTATGACATACGCTCTAAAGAGCTTGATCTGGATTACCTTTCCGGGCTAAATCCAATCCATAACATATGCTTGAGAGGACTTATACCAGGATTACCCGTCTAGGCTAAATCCTTTCAGAAATGAGGTCAATAGAATTACTCATCCGAGTTAAATCCCACTAGCAACAAATGCAGGACCTCATTCATTTCGAGAAATCACATATGCATCGATTTTTATTCATTCAAACAGGATTTAACATTTTTCAAGCATTATCAGGCATGTGATTATTCCATACATCTATAACATTCATATAATTCAAATAAACACATTCCACATTCACTTCAAGCATAATAGTAACATTTTTTTATCATTTATCATTTATCATTTATCGGGCATTATTATTGATCGGGCTTTGTTAAATATATTTTCAATGTCATATATATATGATATTCATACAATTCAAAAACACAACATTTAATTCAGCATATAAATATACACAATTTAGTTACACGAACTTACCTCGACAAATGTTCGTGTACGTAAAATCTACTAATCTGACATTTTCCTCTTTTCCTCATTCTAGCTCCGAATTTGGTCTATCTGGATCTATACGAGTAAATTTAACATCAATTTAATACAATTTAAACTCAATTCAGTCCAATTTACATCCTAGGCAAAATTACCATTTTCCCCCTAAACTTTAATTAATGACGATTTCGTCCCTAGACTCGGAAAATGAAATTCATGCAATTTACTCCTTATTCCAAGCCTAACCAAAATTTCAATATAAAATTTACAGCACATATATTTTATAAAATTCAGAATTTTTCTTCAATTTTCACAACTTTACATTTTAGCCCCTAAATCATGTTTTCATCAAAAATCACTTTGTAAAAGTTGTTTATCTATCAACAACCTTTCATTTTCTACCATAAATTTCAAATTTTCAGCATATTCATCCATGACATAATTTTCATACTTTGATAACTTTTCAAATTGATCCCCAAAATAGATAGATTAAGCTATCCCGATTTCAAAAATATCAAAATTACTAAAAACGGGACAAGGAAACTTACCCAATTAAGCCATGAAAGTTTCCTCTCTTTCTCCTAGGGTTTCCATGTATTTTAGGTTGAAGATGACATAAAAAATTAAAATGATATCTTTTATCATCTTTTAATTAATTAAATATTTTTTAATTTTCAGTTTAGTCCTTGCACTTTTTCTAAATTTCCATGGATGAGTCATCAAAATATATACATACTTTTCTTTAATTGTCTAATTACCATATAAGGACCTCAAGTTTTGAATTCCATAGCTATTTAATTCTTATAGCTACTAGAATTCAACTTTTTCATTTTATGCTATTTAGTCCTTTCTCTAATTAAACACATAATCGATAAAATTTTCTTATCGAAATTTCACACAACATCTCTATCATAATACGAACCATGCAATAAAATAAAAATAAATTTTATTTTCGGATTGGATTTGTGATCCTGAAACCACTGTTCTGATTTCATTGAGAAATGGGCTATTACACTTATCGTATTACTCTTTTTTCTTACCCATTTCATATGCATAGTATAAGTATAATCATAAACATCAATCATATCCACAAGCTTGGCATAAGCCTAAGTACATCAACAACACATGTTAGTTCATTTAAACATGATTCATATGAATCTAACATGGATAACCATTATACTTGAGCATAATTCAATTGGATTTATTATCCATCTCATAACATATCATGTTTTCCATGTATCACCATTTCAATGAGTTTCATGCATACATATCTTAATTCATATTGAACACTTACCATTTCATTTGCATAATAAGACATAAACATAGCATTGAACATAGTCACAAGTTAGTGATTAAACACATAACTTAGCAAAAATCACCACATGATAAACTAACTTTCATGAATATAGCATATAAACATTCATACTTTTTATGAACGTGCCTATACATACTTTAATCATCAACAACTCATACCTTTCCATACTTTCATGACATTGCCAATCAGAACACTTATCGTTCCTTCCCTTTGTATGCCGTTGAACCACTTAGAATAATATCGGATACGCGAGAATCTCATACACTGTGTGTTAGCATATGTTCCTTTCCTTTTCGTTTACATAAATGCTCTCTCTTGAGCCATAAATGAGTCTGCTCACATAAGTTGTCGGTCGAAACGTAGCTAGACGGTGCTACTCACACAAGCTGTCAAGTATTTGCACCACATGCTGGAATTCATCTCCCAGTAGGACGTTTAGGACCAGCACTCATAACATGGTAACCGCAATGACATGTCATTTGTATCCTATATATTCCTAAGGTTCACACAAGGCTCAATAGTCATCGTACGTCGTTGAATTTTCATTGTTTCTTTACTCGATAAATTGTATAATTAACATACATATATTGATTCATTTTCAATAAAATCATATAATAAAATTCAATTTAAACAACATAATACATAGTACAGCCCATACGAACTTACCTGGCAAAATTACAGAAATGTCCAAGTACAGGGGCTATTAGTAATTTTCTATTCTCCTCAAATTTCCACCCGATCTTGATCTAAATTAATAATTTCATTCAATCAATTAATTTTGGCAGTAAATCAATTTATTTTATGCAATTTAGTCATTTTTGAATTTTTTACAAAATTGCCCCTACAGTTTTACTTTTATTCAATTTAGCCCCTGAGCATAAAACATTCAATTTAACCATTCTTACCCAAAATTGAGCCTAGACGAATACTTATGGCATCTAATATAGCCCATTTATGCAAAAATTTCACAAAAAATCCTTGTATTTTTATAATTTTAACAATTTAGTAGCTAATCGATAAATTCATCAAAAATCACTTGACAAAATACTTTCAAATACCAACTAATATTTCAAATTCATAATTTAACATAAAAAATCACTATATTCATCGATGGCAACATTCACAATCTTTAATAGTTTCAAAATCGAAGGTACAGGTTAGCTAGACCTAGTTGCAACGATCTCAAAAACATAAAAATTATTAAAAACGAGACTAAAATGGACTTACATGCAACATCTAAAGCATTGCCAAAGCTTGAAGGTAAAAATGGTTTCTTTCTTCTTTCAATTCGTGAAGAAGACATGAAAATGATGATATAACATTTTGGTTTTATTTAATTTAACTTAATTATCAAATTACCATTTTGTCCATTTAATAATCATCAAATTTTCATGCTTTTAGCTTCCCAAAATCGTCCACTACATTCCTAAATGGTCTAGTTACCATTTAAGCCCCTTTTCCTTTATTTAATAAACCAATAAATCACTCAAATCAAATAATGATCAAATTTTACATCTTTTACGATTTAGTCATTTTTAATTAATTAACTATCGAAACGTTAAAAATTTTCAAGGAAACTTTAATACCACCTTAATGACACTCCGTAAATATTTATCAAAATATTTACAACTTTGTTTATAGAAACGAGGTCTCAATACCTCATTTTCTAAAATCACTTGACCTTACGATCTTACCACTTGAACTTAATAAATCATTTATATAACCCAAATTATCAAATCAAAAACCTTTTTAAAACCATGCTTGACTCGTAAATGTCGAATAATAATATTTATGAACTTACTCATTGAATTTGGTGGCGCTGAAACCACTGTTTCTGATGCCACTGAAAAATGGGTTGTTACATACTCCCATGGCTCATGCCCTGTATCCATCGAACTAGGG
Organism: Gossypium anomalum; assembly: GCA_025698475.1. Lineage (NCBI taxonomy): Eukaryota > Viridiplantae > Streptophyta > Magnoliopsida > Malvales > Malvaceae > Gossypium > Gossypium anomalum. The sequence goes on from CM046961.1 coordinate 75,601,318, forward strand.
ACACATGGTCGTGTCCTCACTCATGTAACTCTCTGACTAAGGTCACACGGTCGTGTCAAACACCGTATGCCAGGTCATGTAACTCTCTGAGTTCCCCACATGCATGTTCGCAAGGCCGTGTGGTAGGCCAGGTAACTCACTGACTTGAACCCTTTGAAACCTTCTAATGGCACACGATCATGTCGCCAGGTTGTGTGTCTCACATGGCTGAGTTACACGTTCGTGTCTTAAGCTATGTGAACCCAAAATTTACCTATAATCTAGCCATTCCACAAGCAATTCACACCTAACTAATCTAACCATTTAAACATGCATCCAATGAACATAAATATCATCCACCACTACAAAAACTTGCCATTTTAATGTCTTAAGATCAACTAACCAATCTGCCATTCTAAAACACCACAATTATATGAAATATCAACAACTAAAACATATCAACATTGATTCATTTCATGTATAGTAACCTAGTTCAAACATATACCAAAACATACGACAAGTATTCACTTTCATACCATTCTAATTACATAAAAAAGAAACCTATTTACAAGCATGTTAAAATACAAATTGACATTGTTTAGTAAAGTATAAAATTGTACCAACCAACATATTTAGCCACATATTTACCAACTTCGATGGATAGTGTGAGTCGGTTGATTGAACCTTCCAAAATGTCAGCAACAGTTCTCTACAATACAGTCCACAAGAACCGGTAAGTTTACATAACTTAGCAAGATCATAGTATTACATTCAATTGAACACAAGTAAATATAATTCATATACTATTATATTTCAGGTTTACTAGAGTATAAACAACACACGTAAATGCGTTTAGGGGTACCGAAGTACAAACAATGGCACATATGTGCAAACAGGGGTACCAAACTACAAATAGGGGCACATATGTGCAATTAGAGGTACCGAAGTACAAACAGGGGCACGTATGTTGAATCATTCAACAATTAACTTTCAATATTTAACTAAGGAACTATAATGTAAAAGTACAAGTAGAAATTCATTTACATATTGAAACACTATAAACTTACCTAATTTTTAATTCTGAACAACACACGGGGGCTAGTTCGTTATTTGCCCTTTTCATTGATTATTGTCTTTTTTATCCAAACTTTGATCTATATAATAATTAAATACAATACATTAATTTCATGCATATTTAACATTCCATTCAATGCATATGACCCTTAACTTTTCATTAATTACATATTTTCCCTAAACATTTATAACTTTTTCAATTTAGCCTCTAACTCGATATTCATCAAATTTGACAATTTTATAATAACCAAATTACAACTGAATACTCTAGGCTCTTTAAGAGTCCCTACTATACATCAAATTCACTACCAAACCTTGAAATTTTGACATCTAAACAATTTAATCCTTAAACGTAAATCTAACAAAAATCACTTCATAAAACAACTAAATATCTCAATCAAAGATTCAAACACCTAATTATCATAAAAAAAACTTTCAAGGTTCATTAATGGTGACTTTTAAAAAGTTTAACAGATTAAAAAACGAAGGTACGGGCTAGCTAGACCTAGTTACAACGATCTTAAAAACATAAAAATTACAACAAATGGAATTAAAACAAGCTTACATGCAAAGAAATTGTGCTAGTCGAACCCAAAGCTCCTCAACAATTGTGTTTTCTCTTCATTTTGGTGAAACAATGTACTAAGGAAGATTATAGTATTATTTTTATAATTTTTTTTAAGTTATATTTATTAATTTACCTTTTTGTCCCTTAATAAAAACTTCATTTAAGCTAATTACTACCTATTACTATAACATCCCTAACCCGTATCCGTTGTTGGAAGAAGATTACGAAGCATTACAAGAAATTTAAAACTCAAAACATTAGATTATAAACATTTTATAAATCATGGTAATATCAATCAATCTCATGCATAATGTCCCTTATTCGAGCCCTCGAGGCCTTAGAAACACTTTAGAAACAATTCGGGACTAATTCAGAAACATATAGAGTTTCATGGAAATTGTACAAGCCCGTTTGCCCAGCCCAATACCAAGACCCAACTAACCTAAAACCCATTTTCTAAACCCAAACCCACTAAACAAAAACCCAACAAAAGCCCAAACAAGCCCAAGCCCCAAGCTGACCCAACTAGCCTAAATTTAGGGTTTCAGAATCTAAAACCCTAAATCACCTAATCCCCTAGCGCGCAAGACCAGCGCACCCCATAGCTGTTGCAAAGATCGCCCGTGTCACCTCCACCGTCCTAGCTGCACCTGCAAGCATTAATAAGGATGGACAGAAAGTAAGAATAGAGGCATGTAAAGGGCTATAAAAGAGCCAAACAGAAACGATTGTAAAACAACTTGATATATGAAAAATAAAGCCTTCCATTTTTAAGAAACTCTAGCAATATCAAAGCAACAAGAATAGTCCAAACAGAGAAAAAAACAGCTAATAATCGGAGGTGATTCATCCTAACCTTCTTTCTTTTTCTTTCTTTTTCGCCTATTTTACCCACATATACACATATATACACATATATAGCACGCACGGATCAGACGACGGCGGTGACTGCCTGCTCTCGCCACTTTCCGAATCGATAGACCGAGAGAGAGAAAGAGAGGATTTGAGGGTTTTTTTTTAGGAGAGAGGGGAAATGAAAAAAAATAAAATAAATGACCTATATAGGCCGGCAAAACGCACCGTTTTGTCCGGCCCCTTTAAACTGTTGAAACGGCGCCGTTTAGGCGCAACCCGAAGACCCAACTCGTCTTACCGGAGGATCTGCGTGTTTTTTTTCTTAAAGGTTAATTGCACGCTCGGTCCTTCTGCCTTTTATATATTTTGCAATCAGGATTTAATTTCTTTTAGATTGCCCCTGGAATTTATCGCGTTTGCTATTCGGTCCTCCTTTCTGAGACGTCGTTTTGAGGGCTCGGGAAAATTTCCCTTTTGACCCTCTGCAGTCGCGCGCATTTTCAAATCAGTCCATTTCTCCTTTATTATTTTTTTAAATCGGCCCCGAAACTTCGTTATGGCTTCGAATTTAGTCCTTTTTCCGTATTTAATGTATTTTTGTATTATTTTTACCCTTTTTTTAGTATTATTTATTATTCCATTCGTTATTATTGTAATTGATTATTAGCATATTTTCACTATACTTTAGAATTTCTTTTTTTAACTTTAATTAATACTTACATATATTTTATGTATATATTTATAGTTGTTTTTTTTATATTATTACTATTCCTAATATGTATATTTAATGTATATACGTTTAAATACTATACTATATGTATATTTGTTATGTCTATTTTTATACCTATTATATTTGTTGTTAATACTAGCGTACGTTTTATTATACATGTATATATCTTTAGTATGTATATATATATATATATATATATATATCCATGTAGTATTATTAATTGTCGTTTTCAACTTTATCTTTATTTCTAATACATATATATATTATGTAAATACTTTCAATACTACATCATGCAGGTATTTTTGTCTATATTATACACATACTATTAGTACTCAATATTGTTATCATAAATATGTTCTCAATATATATATACATATATGTTTTTTATTCATTCATATATCGTTATTATTATTTTCCACTTTTCATTATACTATTTTTATTTTTGTACATACTTTTAATATCATTATCATGTATATATATGCGTGTGTATGTTTTATGTAATATTTGTGATTTAATATTATTATTCCTAGTATGTATATATGTGTATATATATTTAATACTACGTATACATTTTTATTTCTATTATTATTATGTATATATTTTAATACATACATGTATATATTTATATACCGCTATCATTATTTATTTTTTTTGTAAATAATATATATATTTTTAATCTAGTATTATATGTTGTACATATATATGTTCCCTACTACTTCATATTTATATTATTATTATCATGTCTAATATCACGTGTATTATCGTTTCATACCATTATTATTTATGCTATTACTATCATTATCGTTTTCGTTTTCGTTATTATTGTCTTTTTTATTTTTGCCATGTTTATCATTTGTTTATATTTGCATATTATTAGCCTTGATATTATTTCATCTTTTACGGCTGCTCATGTTATTGTTTTGACACCGTCGCAACATTATTATGTTCTTATACATGTCAATGCTATATTTTGCTTTTACGTTTTACTATAAATCGCGTTACTTTTTGCTCAATATAATAAAACAATTCTTTCATAAAAGTAATATCTGATATTAGGTAATTCGAGATAATCGTGCCCTAACTTACTGGGTTTTGACTTTTCTCATTTAACCTAAATAACGGAATATTCCTTTTAAATCATGATAAGAGTCTTAAAAAAATGTTTATTTTCGGAGATACGAGGTGTGGTGCCCCAACTTACCGGGTATCACATTTTGTTACCCCGAAATAAGGTTCTTCACAAATAAAGGCAATATTCGTAGGTTAAAAACTCGAGGAAACGTGCCCTAACTTACTGGGTTTCGATTTTCCTCGTTCACTTTAATTAATCGAATATCCTTTTAAAAAGGGTTAAAATACATTAATTTTAAATAAAAGGCAAGCTCGGTCTCAAAGTTTGAGATGTCGTGTCCTAACTTACTAGGCATGATATTCTATTACTTCAAGAAGAGGAAGTCTTTAACGCCCATTTTAATTATTCAATCATTTTTAAATTAACACTTTTACAAAGGAGGGATCATATTTTAAAGTCTTGCAAAATTTGTAATCTTCGACACTAAGACACTAATTAATCAACTAGGTACCAATTTTGGGCGTGTCGAGGGTGCTAATCCTTCCTCGTGCGTAACTGACTCCCAAACTCGTTTCCTAATTCTCGCAGACCAGAAATTATCGTTTTAGTAAAACTTAACTTTTATTAAAATGATTAATTTAAGGTGATCCGATCACACCTCATCAAAAAAGATTGGTGGCGACTCCCAGTTTTTCGTTTTCATTTTCAAAATCCAAGTCGATTCCCGTTTTTCAAAAAATGGTTACGACAGAAATGATAGAATTTTTCACACAGGAGGGGTCACACGGCTGAGACACACGCTCCTGTCTCAGGCCGTATGGACATTCTAAGTATGGACAGACGGCCGTGTCCCAGCTCGTGTCCGTGCCCGTATAACTCTTTGACTTGGGTCACACTGCGAAGCCACACGCTTGTGTGGCAAGCCATGTAACTCTCGAAATGGCCTCATACGCCCGTGTGCCAAGCTGTGTGCTAGGCCATGTGCTAGGCCGTGTAACTGCATGACTTGCAACCCTTTGAAACCTACAGGGGACACACGGTCATGCGTCACACACGGCTGAGACAAACGCCCGTGTCTTAGGCCGTGTGGACAAGAAATAGGCCATTTTCAAGCCAATTCTCTCACCTAGACAAACTTACACATTCAAGCCATTTACACCTATATTCAAGCATTCAAAATGTACCTAAAACATGCATTATAAAGCTAGGTCAATATGGCATTTGCTCATACATCCAATATGCCCAAAAGGCACCTTAATCACAACAACCAAACATGTTTAATCAATTGCATAATCTAGCCATTAACCAACCATACATTTCTAATCTAATTTCCTTGACAAATTTACCACCATGATCACATGGAAAATCACATTCAAATATACCAAAATGGTAACTTGACTATTCCAACATCAACCATAAAAGCACCAAAATGAAAAATTATCAACAATCATAAAACCATATATATACAATCCAACATGACAACTAATTCATCAACCAAAATACCACATTTACAAGCCAAACATAATGGCTACTTCATCAAGCACAAAACACCTATACATGTCACAATAACCATGACTTAAAAATGTTAAAATCTACTGATATAGCCAATGGATAGTGTGATAGGTCTTCGACGATCTTCCAACCTGAATGAGCTTCCGATTAACTATAAAACATAGAAAAAGAATGCAAAGTAAGCATATAATGCTTTGTAAGTTCGTAATTCATAAACAATGCTTACCATTTCAATGCATAAGCTTAAAAATAAATATGGATCAATCCAGCACAAGCTTGGCATAAGCCTAAGCATCACCAACAACACAAATTAGTGTTTAATCACATAACTTCAATGTCATCACATGATAAAATAAATTTAAGAAGTGTAAATCATATGAACTCATACAATCCATAATTATGAATACATATACTTCCTACCTTTCCATAATAACAAAGTGAATTGCATCAAAAACTCTTACCGAAGCTCACACGAAGTGTGCTAACGATGGTTGAAATCATCCCTTTTCATTAATCGATGGTCGTTACCATCCCTTTTCATAGTAGATAGTCAAAATTATCCCTTTTCATATTTGATGGTCGCCACCATCACTTTTCACAGTTGATGGTCGTCACTACCATCCCTTTTCATAGTTGATGATCGTCACCATCCCTTTTCATAGTCGATGGTCGAAACTATCCCTTTTCATAGTTGATAGTCAAAACTATCCCTTTTCATAGTGGATGGTCATTACCATCCCTTTTCATAGTCGATATTCATCGGTACGTCGTTGGATTTTTCCATCAAGACATAATATGTTTAACACCCCTAACCCGTATTCATCGCCTGAATAGGGTTATGGAGCATTACTGAAGTTTTCAACTCAAACAGACCTAAATTAAACTTTTCAAATCATATCAATAAACATATTAAAACCAATTCAATACATACATATTGTCCCTTATACAAGCCCTCAAGGCCCTAAATACGAGTTAGAAACAAGTTGGGACTAAATCAAAAACACAAAAATAATTTAAGAAAACATTGAAAATTTTCAACATTGCAGGGGTCACACGACCCTGCGACCACGCCATATGAGCCACGCTTATGTCTCAGGCCATGTGGGCATCCGAAGTAGGGACACAAGCCGTGTCCCAGCCCATGTCCGTGCCCGTGAAACTCACTAACTTGGGTCACACGGCCAAGCCACACGCCCGTGTGCCAGGCCGTGTGCTAAGCCGTGTAACAGCTTGACTTGCAACCCTTTGGAAACTATAGGGGACACACGACCGTGTCGCCTAGCCGTGTGTCACATGCGACTGAGACACACGCCCGTGTCTCTGCCCGTATGGACGAAAATAGGCTATTTTACAAGCCATTTTTCTCACCCAACAAGGCATGTACCTACAACCACAAATGCACATAAATACAAACCATGACAAGGCACTAAAATCATGCATATATTAGCTTTATACATATGGTATAATCACATACAACCAATATGCCCTTAGACACCTCAAATGACAACATGTAATCATGTATAAACATGTACACAAATTAACCAAAATACTCAACTAACTACAAAGCATATTTTCATAAATTCATGCCATTTATTTTACTTACCAAAACATACCAAAACTTCTCAATTGGTACCAAATATGTCATTCTAAACTAGCACCAAATCACAATATAAGTCATACATACTAAGGTACCAATTCACCACAATTTTATCATATCACAAAACACATTTAACTATCATTTTACCTTTCACTATTCAAACATAAAACAAGCCACATATTAACCATGTCAAGGCTACTTACAGACATACCAAAATATGCCAAAACACAAGGCCAAATCAAATGGCTATATTCACAACAAAACATATAGGCCAACATTAGCCAAAATAACTATACATGCCATTATAACCAAAATCAAAACAACCAAAAGTACCAAAAGAGCCGATGGATAGTGTGATATAGCTCCGACAAGCTTCCAACCTGAATGAGCTTCCGATTCACTATAAAACATGAAAAATAACACGAAGTAAGCATTTAATGATTAGTAAGTTTGTATAACATAGAACATAACTTACCATTTAATCACAAATTAGGTAAATAACTTAGCATATTCCAACCATAATTTGGCCAAAGCCTATGCATATATTTCATTTGTTTTGATTTACAACTGATAGTAGTAGGGATAATCAAGTTTTCAAAACTAATCAAACATTTTAACAAAATACGGACAAATATGCAAACTGTTTTAAAAAGCTTCCGCAATAAGTGACGTTTTGAAAAATTAACAACGTTTTGAAAAAGAATAACTTTGGAATATGAATCACTTTTGAATTGATCGACATGTCTCAGAATTAAGCATAAGAGAGTGTAAAGAAATGATAAAGAAAGGAGGTTTTTGACTTTAAATCACTTTTTGAAAAACACTACCATGTGGCACCGCCAGATTCGACCATAACGTCTAGGCCGGGTTTGGGGTGTTACAAATAACATACCCACATATTCTCTTTCACAACAGTCATCACAAGCTTATGACACATGTCATAGCATCTCATATACGTTCATATTTTCACAATTGCACAAGCACACATATATCACATTTAATCATAGGTGTGAGAACACTTACACTTTGAATTTAGAGTAGGGGTTTAGGTTACCTCAAAATTCTCAATTATACAATGAATCATCTACAAGCAGTGATTCCAAAACACTTACCAGAAATATGCTTTTGCCAAAAAGCTAAAAGCTCAAACAAGCTTTCTTTTGCCTTTGTCTCTACTCGTTGAAGGCCCTATTGACTCCGACACTTCGAAAAGACAAACCACAATAACATACAAACAACAATCAGTCATTAACTCACCTTAAATAGTAAAAAATAATGGCCTAAGCTACGTTCTTTTTATTAACCGAAACCTTCGACATAAAATTATTTAAATTCATATATCTCGACCTACACTTAATCTTTTCACATGAAAAAAATTTTGTTCATCTACATATTCATCTATGACTAATTCCAAACTATTAAACTACACAAAACTACTCAATTCATGGTATTGACATTTTTCGACAAGTTTTGGCCATTATGATGAAAATTCATTAAAACTCAAAAAATTCTTAACGAAACTTCAATGTAGCTTTAGAAACCTTCTAATCATGTTAAAATAAGTTGAAAAACACTTTGAAACCACATTTTAATCCACAATCCCGAAATCCACCATTAACAACCAAATTTTTGACTTTTATTTAAAACATACGTCTTAATGGCTAAAAATTCAGTTTAAGAGACTAGATATCATTTAAAACTATTAGAAATACGAATGGTTACCTTCGATGGAAGAAATACGAGCTTTGTCATAAATATGAGAAAACCCACTCTTGAAGAAGATGATGAGATTAGTGAGGTTTTTGGGTGTTTTTTGTGGTTTCAATGGGGATTTATGGTTCAAAGAATGTTGAAAATCAAGAGGGATTAGGATTTGGAAGTAAAAATGATTGGGAGAGTTAAGAGAATAGAATGGACGGTAAGAACAACTATGGGAAGTAAACTATCGTAAAATCATTTTGTAGAATGGAGGTTTTTAGGTTGATTTTAAAATTTTGGGTAAATTGCTTCATAAAAACTCTCAGTTTTAACTCTTTTACAAATCAGTTCTATTTTTAGAATTAAAGGTGTTGAAAACTCATTTTCAAAATTGACTTAATTTCCTAATAGCCATTGTCAAAAACATTATCGATTACCAACCTTATGAAATTCTAAGCACATATAAGCTAAAATTTCTAAAATACCCTTAAAAACTTTTAGCCCCATTTTTGAGGTCTTACGAATTATTTTTGAGTGAGTATTTGACGATGTTCATATGTTCTATCTAGCAGTGGTTGCTACTGGCTCGAGAAGGATATCTAGAATTGGAGTCTTTAAACTACAATAGGTGAGTTTTAGGTGAGTTCTTATTGTAACACCCCTAACCCATCTCTGTTGTCGGATTAGGCTTACAATGTATTACAACACATAACGACTCTTATTACATCATAAAAAGTTATAAAATATTAATTTAAATACTATTTATTCATAACCAATCGTCATTCATGGCATTCATATAGAAACGGGCTTTAAATTGAGTGTACGAAACTTAAAAATCAATTTGGAAACAATTAGGGACTAATCTGAAGCAAAACAGAACATGTAGAAAAAAAATTGAAAGCAAGGGTTACACGGTCGTGTGGCTCAAGGACATGGCTGTGTTGCCAGAGTGTGTACAGTTCAAAAATAAGGTCATACACCCGTGTCGATAGACCGTGTGCCAAGCTATGTGCAATTCAAAATAGGGTCACACCACCGTGTCATCAGGCCGTGAAACAACTTGCGACCATGTGGGAAAAACTTGCACCAAAATTAAAGAATCACACACCTGTGTCACACAACCGTGTGGTAGCCTGTGCCACAAGCTATGTGTGCCTAAAATTTCCTTCAAAATCATGCTAACTCACATTCAAATGCTTGGGCTCTAACAAATACAATAACCAAAAACCAAACCTATACAAAATGTGCCTAAAAGAGTCATAACATATCAATTCAAACTCAACCAAAGTGCCTAACCAATATGCCCTCATTGGCACCACAATTCAAATATATGTACTACAACCATTCAATCACAGCATGTACACCAATTGGTTTCATTCAAATATCCTTTAAAATTTAAATAGCAAATGTCGAAGTTCATCCACAAACCAAACCATTAAAGGTTCAAATACCTTATTCTAAAGGCACAATCTAACATAACCAATTTTAGCATTTATCAATATTCAAAAATTTAAAATTTTGCATATTAACTTAAACATACCAAAATAACCATTTGAATGCATTTAGACATCACCATTTACATCCACCATCACAATCATAAACAAACCATTTGCCAACTAGAATTTACACCATAATTTTAAGTGTACAACATACAACCAAAATACTTATAATTTACATACCTATAACCTATTTACATGCCACTTACAAGCGAGCCAAAATTAAGGAATAACTACCAAATGAATTGTCGAATAGTGTGATCTCTAACAACATTCCAATCAACAACAAAAGTCCAACAATCCACAAAGAAATAAACCAAATAAAGTATGTTTTCAAATAAACTTAGTAAGTTTGTAAAATCAAATACATCATACCTGTTAATTTCAATATAAATCATACATAACAATGCAACTAGTAATTCCTTTATCATATTCCATCAATCCAACTACCCAAAATAGTTAAACCTGGATGATTCACTTCATTAAAACACAACGTTAGATAATCATGAATCAATATATAAGTTCATTGATATCGCATTCAATTTTTCCTTTTAATAGACAACTGTTTTGCCTGGATAATAGTAGCAAATCAAGTTTGGATATAGGAGAGGATAATGCTCATCCGAGCAACATAAGGACATTAACTGATATGTGATGCTGCTCAAACAAGCTTCAGAGAACCCGCAACACATGCAAGACCTCAAGCCATCGAAGCGATATCCATTGTCAGTGCATAATACCTTCTAAACAAAACATCGGCTCAAAGCCTGCTAAATGTACACTGGCTCGAAGCATGCTAAATATACAATGACACAAAGCTTGATACACTCTAATCACATGCCATTTGTATCCTAGCTATTCACTAAGTTCACTCGGCCTTATTCTGCTTTTACTAAGACATTTCATACTTAACTGTATCTTACTGAATCATTAATCATCACAACATTAAATTTCATATTATCAAACATGTAATAAATTTAAAAGAAATAATATAATAAATATAATACAAACTTACCAAAATGCGACAACTAATGACACGCGACGACGATTACTCGATGACTTTTTCCTTCCCCTGTTTATCAACAAATTGGTTTGTTTCTTTATTTAAATATAATAATTTAATTCAATTAACTACTCTAAACATTTTAAAACACCAAAATTCATGCAATTAAACCTTTTATAACATTTTACACATTTACCCTAAATTTCACCTTTTATTCAATTTAGTCCCTAGAACCAAAATTCTCACAATTATCATAAATCAGCCCAAAACTCTTTTGCCGAATTCTATAGGGTCCCTATGCAGTCCACTTTTACTATTTTATCACAAAAATGACATGTTTTTCTATTTTGACAACTTACTCCTTAAACTTTAAAATTAACTAAAATCACTTTACAGAAGTCTTATTTAACTATCAAACTTAATAATCTATCACAAAAATTCAAGAATAACAAAAATTCATCTATTGTAAAATTCTAAACATTTAACAGTTTTACAAATTAATTCCAGGGTTAGTTAGCTTAAGCTACAACGATTTTAAAAACATAAAAATTACTAAAAATGAATTAAAAAAATACAATGCATCAAATTAAGCTTGATCGAATACTAAAGGAGTTTAGCAATGGTGGTTTAGATTTCCTCAAACAAAAATTGAAGAAAATGAACAAGTTTTGTTTATTAAGTTTATACTTATTAATTTATTTACCACCTTTTAATACTAAATGAAATTTCAAAACATACCTTACTTAAACCGTCCAGTATAAGAACCTATTGTCTAGCTACTAATTAAAACCCTCCATTCATATGTTTTTATTCATTTAACACGTATAACTCAATAATGACTTACTTTTGAATCTTTTACAATTTAGTCCTTTTTACTTGATTAGCTATCTAATCATTAAAAGTTTCTAACCAAATTTTAGTATAACACTTTAATAAACTTATAAATAATAAAATAAAATACTAACTCACAAATCAGATCGTGGTCTCAAAACCACTATTTTCAACACTATTGAAAAATGGACTCTTACACTTATGCTAACTTATGCATTTATATTGTTTATACCGAAGCATATTAGTAGGAAAATTGATCACACTATGAATTTGAAACCATTAAAAGTATAGTATGAATATGATATGTATTAAAATTGATCACACTGTAATGCCCCAATTTTTGAGATTTTTGGGATTTCTAAAAATTTTAGTGAATTTTAGGATTACTGTATTCTGATTGCTTGATGTAGGTCTGAGTATGTTAGTGGGCCTTTAGAAGGCCCAAGTCTAAGTTAAAAACCGGTAGATTTAACTAATCTTAATTCTAAAGGAAAAAGGGGTTCTAGTAGTTTGGACTTTTAAAATTGAATGGGTAAAATAAGCCACAAGAAGGCATGTGGCAAAGTGGCATGTGACGCCATTAGGGTGTTTAAAAAGTGGCGTGTAGATGATTAGGGAAAGCTAAGGTTCAAATCACAAGGTAAGCAGATTGTGGTATTATTTTTGTGAACAGAAAGGGGATGTGATGGAACATAAGTGGAACTCTGTCAGGAAGAGTTTGAGGGATTCAGGAGATTGAGTAAGGATGGGATAAGGGAAAAGATTTAGGAGCTAATTAGGGAGTGTAGTGTTCGCCGAATGGTGGACTCTTGAAGAGCAAGAGTTGGCCGGCTAAGGGATTCTGTAAGGGCAAAATTCGGCTAGGTCTTCTAATGGTTGTAAATTCGGCATTTGGGGGAGTGTAGTGTCGTTTCTGACCATTCTCTTTTCTCCTCTCTTCTTTCATTTTCTTTTCTTCTTCCTTTCTTCTCTAGCCGAAACCTTCCTACCATTCTACCTTTCCATTCCATTCGTTTCTAAGCCCTTATAGTCTATTGCCATAAAAGCTGGAATCCCGAAAAACCTGTTGCTTGTGTCGATTTCTCCTAGCCAACCTCTACTAATTTTCTTTCATCTTCCCTGGCCGATTTCTACACTCTCTAAACCCCAACCTCTGTCGACTACAACATTGTAAAAAAACCTCCTTATCAAATCATCTTTTATTTCACAGTTTCAAAAGATGAAAACACCATAGTCTTCGGGGCATAGTCGAATCTTTAGACCTTTAGAGATTAAATGTTTGCCAATATTTAAGGGATTTATTTGCATTATAATTGCATAGGAACTAAAGTGGAATTGTTGACTGAGAGAAACAGTGGTAAGTACTCAAATCTATTTCTTATTTTGGGATTTAAAAAAGCCGAAATCCCTAAAGGCTTAGGGAGGCTGTCGATTGGAGCTTAAGGCTATAAGGGTTGTGACAATTGTTTTTTTTTGGTGTTAGTGTGATCTAGAGGTTGCTGATCAAAGGCTTGGACAAGCGGAACGACTGGATCTTGATCTAGTTGCTAGATTCGACAAAGGTAGGATCTCTAGTGCCTGAAGTGTTAATGGTCGATTTTGGTAAGGGGTTCTGCATATAAGTTGCGATTGGATTCATAGTTAACATATTAGTGATTGACTATAGGCAACTCGTGTGTGTGGAACTTGTCAGCATTTCGTCACCAAATAGGTGTGTAACTGACACCCTCTCATAGACTAGACCTGCAAAAGCCGAAAAGCCGAAATGCCGGAAAGCCGGTATTTTGTGAACTTGTGAGTGTGCGAATGCTCGTAAGATAGGTGGATTAACATATTCAGTAATCTAAAGTGATAAGACTACAGTATGCGCGGTTTCGTGTATTTCGATATTTTTAGGCTTAATGGGCCAAAATGGGGTTAATGGGCCATCGGGCCCAATACGGTAAGAACGCTCAGCAAGTGCTTCTGTTAGTACATAAATGGTGAAAATATACATGAAAACCCTAAAATAGTTGAATTACTAGAATACCCCTAAGTATGAAAAATTACCATTATACCCCTAGGTGCAAAATGACCATTATACCCCTAGGGTTAATTTTAACTGAAATGCATGATGATCTGGTTCTGTATGCCATGATTTGTATATCTGTTGCATGGGGACATGGGTTATATTATGGAGGAAGCGTCCTGGTGGCTATGCCACAATTATCTGATCTGGTGGCTCTGCCACAAATATCTGTTTTGGTGGCTCTGCCACAAATATCTGTATCTGGTGACTCTGTCACATTATCTGTTCTGGCAGTCATGCTACAAATTTTGTGGCGTGTAGGGGTTGGGTGGGTTGAGTAGTCTCCCCACAAGGTGTAAGGTTGGACGGGGGTGCATATGGTTGGATTTGGGTTGGGTTTCTGCATAAACACGTAATATCTGTTCTGTTCTGTTATGGGCCTATGGGCTTCACTTCGAAATCTGTTCTGGGCTAAGGCCAACTTAATCTGTTTCTGTGGTTTGAGTTGATATAGACTATGTGTAACACCCCTTACCCGTATCCGTCGCCGGAGGGGTAAGGAATATTACCAAACAAACACTGATCTCATTCAATCATATTATAGTAATTTCCGAGGGCATATTTAAGAAAGCAAAAATTCGTTTATACTAAGTGCAAAGAAGTCATCACAATTTAATAAATACATTAAATCATACCTAAGTTTCATTCACATTAAAACATTTCAAGTATTTATCACTTATCATCCACACATACATGAGAATTATGAGAAACACATATGGTAACTTAACAAGCCATTTTCGCATGGCTAAACATAAATATGTATGTAACACCCTGATTTTAGGCCTAGTCGGAATAGTGATGTCGGGACCACAAATTTGAGATAGAAATAATTATTTTATGATTATTTTGAGGTCTGTGATATGATTGCATGATTGTGTGAAAATTTCGTGAAGAAATTCAATGCATAAAGTGCTTAATTTAAAGTTAGGGACTAAATTGAATAAGTTGCAAAACTTGCATTCTAGAAGTTTTTAGTATGAAATTGCATTGAAATATTAATTAGGAGGTCTGAAATAGCAATTTGACCAATTTTAAGTTCATGGACAAAATTAGGACATGGAAGGAATTTTTGAAAGTTTAGTAGTAAGGGCATTTTGGTCATTTAGGGGTAAAATGAATTAAAATACAAAATTAAAAGCCAATTTTGCTCATCTTCTTCAAGGAGGCCGAAATTAGCATGGGGGAGGCCATGGCTAGGGTTTTCAAGCTTTCCAAGCTCAATAGTAAGTGATTCCAAGTCCGGGTTTTAATGTTCTTTACGTTTTTGGAATCCGTGAGTTCGATTAAGCTTATTCTAGCAATAATTTAAGCTAAGGTTCATATTTGGAAAAATACCCATAGGTGAAATTTGTGTATTTTGATGTTTTATGATAGAATATGAGGTTTTAAATTATGTTAAACAACTTGTGCTACTCTCTCGTTTTAAGTGAAAACGAGTAAAACTAAGATAATCAGTAAAAATACTTATTGTTCATAACTATATGTTAGAGTGAGAATTTGATGTTGTTGTAGAAGAGAAAATGTTCAGCATGTCATAAAACATAGGAATAAGGGCTGAAATTAAATTTTCGAGTCTTGGGGCAAAAGTGCAAATATGCAAAGTTTAGGGGTCAAAATGCAAATTTGTAAGAATATGATTTTTGGACCCGTATGAATAGTGTGACTAATTATTAGGCTAAATGTGATATTATAGATGAAGGAAATCGAGATTCGGGCTTAAATCGGGAAAATACAAGGTTATGGATTAAAATAGTAAATTGCCGCTTTACAATCGAGGTAACTTCGTGTGTTAATAATAATGCAATACCGCATGAATTGTAATTCTCTATTGATATAGCATAAATTGTATGATTTAATATGTTTAAGAGAAGTTGATGGATGGTATGTATGATATAAAAAAATGTAATGCTAGTTGTGTCATGTGAAATTGAATGGAATTATTGTTACAAGAATTGAGTGTTAAATTACTATTAATCTGGGTTGTATGAATTGTTGCACGGTTGTACCTGATGAGATTTTGATAAGTTTGTACGTAAATAATTTATCGATTTATTTTATTTTATTTTATTATATTTTGTTATCATATGAAATGTGGCTACCTATAGATTGACTATTTGTTTGTAAATTGAAAATTGAAAAAGGACTATGAATAAATTTGTAACATATTGGAAATATGTTTGTTGGTAATTACTTGATTGGTGAAATTGTTAGAAAAGAGAGAGAAATCCCGGTTGAACCTTCTGGAAAGATTGGATGATACGGATGGTATGTAGCTAGGTCACATGTATGGTGCCGAGTGCACATCATGTGTACAAGAGAGCTACGAGATATTATGATGTAGCTAGGTCACATGGGTGATACTATGTGTACACCATGTAGACAAGAGAGCTACGGGATATATGTAGGTAGGTCGCATGCGTGGTTCCGGTGAAGGACACCATGTAGACAAGAGAGCTCTACGAGATAAATCGGCTAGGTCACATGGGTGATACTAAGTGTTCACCATGTGTACAAGAGAGCCGAACTTTATGATGGGTGGAGCTATTTGCGGAAACCACCAAGTATCGAGGATTGATCCGAAGTGTTCAACGGAGACTTATTATGTAACTTTGCTTTGTGAGTTTTGTGATGAATAAGTGCAGGAATTTGGTTATGTGAATAATGTGTTCATTAAGTGATCGGGTTGTGGTAAGGTTATAAACAATTAAGTTATACATGAGGATGATTTTATGGTGACCTTGCAATCATGGGCCTATACTTGTGATGTATGAAATGTGGTGAAAATGATTTGTGATATGTATGTTAAAATGAGGTTAATACAAAGAAAGTGTGAAAGAGTGAATTAGCAATAAAATTGTCTTGGACAGCAGCAGTTGCGTGACTTTGAAAATTCACTAAAAATTGTGGAAGTTGAATAAAAATGCAAATGATATATGAAAATAAAGCTTAATGAGTCTATTTTTACATTAAAGAAACAGGGGAAGCAAAATAATTCTATATTGTGTGATATTTGAATTATTGTGAAATAGGGTCTGAATGAATTCGAGATCCCCTGTTCTGACTTTAGAAATTAATCATAAATTTTACAAAACTTATTAAGAGTAATACCTTATATGCATGGATTCTTTATTGAGTCTATTTTTAAGGGAAACAAACGGCATGGTCGTTGGAATTCTGTACAGAGAGAAATTTGGTTCGTAGTACATAGAGGTCAGAGTAGTCATACTCTGAAACAGGGGAGAATTTAACTAATAAAGTGTACTAATTGGCCAAACCAAAAATTCTGAAAATTTTATGGGAGAAAGATATATGAATCTAGTTTCAAATAAAATTAATGAAACTAAAGTTGGAGTTTTGTAGCTTCAGATATGAATGATTTAGTAACTATAACTCAATAACACAAATTAACTTTGAATATATGTAATTGTACAATTATAGTGTTTTATCTTGAAAAGCATGGTAGTAATTGCTTATTATTTTCATATGAACTTACTAAGCGTAAAGCTTACCCATCCTCTCCATTTCTTTAGTATTGATAGGTCGGCTCAGGGTTGGAGATCATCGGAGGCAACATCACACTATCAAACTATCATTTTGGGAGAATTAATTCAAATATTGGAAATATCAAGTGAGTGGCATGTATAGGAAGTTGGTTTGTAATATGTATTTTTATTATGATTTTGATCGCACGTATCACCTTTGCATTGAGTTATTGTATATGATTATGAGATGTGGTCCTTATCCATTATGGTTTATAAGTTTAATTAATCATGCTACGTCATATGTTTTGATGTAATGATATAGTTAGCTTTGTTTGTTATGCATGTGTTCGAAAAGTTTTAAATTAAATGAAATTTTATGGCCCAGTTTTTGTCTATGTGTTGTTAAGTCCGTAATGCCTCGTACTGCTCCTACCTTGGATACGGGTAAGGGGTGTTACATTTAGTGGTATCGAGCTATGGTTTAGTCGGTTCTCGGACTAACCTAGCATGTGAAAAAAAGTCTATATATATGCCACGGATCTATGATAGTGTGATGTCTTCCGACGCGTATGAGGACCGTCTTGTTTAGACAGAGGTACTCTCCAACCGAGCTGCACCGACCATGTTTAACGTGATGCAAAGGTAATTGAGTAAATTACGATTATAATAAGTTTAGATTCAGAAAGGTATGAATAAAGGTTTATAATATTTTAATACGAATAAAAATGTCATTGTCCTGGTTGGACGTTGAATGTTGATGAATGACAATGATATTTTTTTTATGAGATAAAGGATTATAATGAAATGAACTTATCTATGTTAAATTGTTTGGACTGAATTATATGATTGTAATGATATGTGCATGATGATGCATGAAATGAAAGTTGTAATTGTGGTACAAGTATCTATGGTTGTTTGGCCTTATATGATGTCATGAGCATGACTTAATTTAATTAAATGAATCGATAAGTAAAGCTATCTAGAAAACATAGAATGTATGCATAAGTATATTGTCTAAATGGGACAATAGGAAAAATTTGTGTAAGCCAACATGAATGTTGCATTGCCTGAATGAATGACATGATTTTGATGATGTTGCTATGATGATGGAAATTGTGTCATATGTGTATGTATAAGAAAGATGAGTTAGAGGCCCTATAACCCCTCCCTCTTATAGAAGTGGTGCTTATGATTGAATTTCATGAGATCCATACTGAATAAGTTTCTGCTTGAAAATTTAAAGAGAGTTCAAAGGATAGAATAATTATAAGTATAATTAGAGATTAAGAATGAATTGATAAGTAAAGACATAAGTGATAAAAGATCGAGTCTCAATCGATATGGTGGATTACTTCTCTCAAATAAGTCAATTATAATTAATGACTTCAATTGAGATATTTTGGTTACTTGAACTAATGCAATTGAGATGGTTTTAGTTAGCGTAATGAATGAACAGTAAAAGATTACTGGAAATGTCATTCACTGATGATTAAGATCGACTCGAGTGTTCAATCAGTGTGAATTATTTATTTGAAATATTTCATGTGACAATTATGTCAGGATTATTTTTCTCAAGTCTGATAATAGAATTTCATTTCTGTACGGATAAAAGGCAAATATTCTGAACGAGAAGTGTATATCTCTTAAAAAAATTTATATGAGTAAAAACCACTACGAATGATGAGGTTTTCATTTCGTGAAAGCTGAAAAGTTTATTACATGTTGGTAAAGTTTGAACAGATGAGAATATTGTTAACTGGAATATCTGAGCTGGACTAGTCTGTATTGAGTAAAGACTTCCTGATTTTTTTAGTAATGTACTGTATTGTATGAATTGTGATGTGTTTCAAGACAATAAGGTAATGTGATAGTATAGAGCATTCGATGCCACAGAGAATCTAAATTGTTAATGGGGTTAAAGCCGAGCATCGAATCTACTGAAATTATCTTTGCCGAGATTGATATTAGGATGGAAATGAGAAATTAAAGAGATGTATTGGAAGCACTGCTGAGTTAAGGTACTTTATTATTGAGTATGAGATTGAGGAATCTAAGTGAAGACCACTTTTTCTGTAAGATTTTCTGGGACGAAAATCCCTAAAGGGGGGGAGAGTTGTAACACCCTGATTTTGGGCCTAGTCGGAATAGTGATGTCGGGACCACAAATTTGAGATAGAAATAATTATTTTATGATTATTTTGAGGTCTATGATATGATTGCATGATTGTGTGAAAATTTCGTGAAGAAATTCAATGCATAAAGTGCTTAATTTAAAGTTAGGGACTAAATTGAATAAGTTGCAAAACTTGCATTCTAGAAGTTTTTAGTATGAAATTGCATTGAAATATTAATTAGGAGGTCTGAAATAGCAATTTGACCAATTTTAAGTTCATGGACAAAATTAGGACATGGAAGGAATTTTTGAAAGTTTAGTAGTAAGGGCATTTTGGTCATTTAGGGGTAAAATGAATTAAAATACAAAATTAAAAGCCAATTTTGCTCATCTTCTTCAAGGAGGCTGAAATTAGCATGGGGGAGGCCATGGATAGGGTTTTCAAGCTTTCCAAGCTCAATAGTAAGTGATTCCAAGTCCGGTTTTTAATGTTCTTTACGTTTTTGGAATCCCGGTAGCTCGATTAAGCTTATTCTAGCAATAATTTAAGCTAGGGTTCATATTTGGAAAAATACCCATAGGTGAAATTTGTGTATTTTGATGTTTTATGATAGAATATGAGGTTTTAAATTATGTTAAACAACTTGTGCTACTCGGTTTTAAGTGAAAACGAGTAAAACGGCATAATCGGTAAAAATACTTATTGTTCATAACTATATGTTAGAGTGAGAATTTGATGTTGTTGTAGAAGAGAAAAATGTTCAGCATGTCATAAAACATAGGAATAAGGGCTGAAATTAAATTTTCGAGTCTTGGGGCAAAAGTGCAAATATGCAAAGTTTAGGGGTCAAAATGCAAATTTTTAAGAATATGATTTTTGGACCCAGTATGAATAATGTGACTAATTATTAGGCTAAATGTGATATTATAGATGAAGGAAATCGAGATTCGGGCTTAAATCGGGAAAATACAAGGTTATGGATTAAAATAGTAAATTGCCGCTTCAATCGAGGTAAGTTCGTGTGTTAATAATAATGCAATACCGTGCATGAATTGTAATTCTCTATTGATATAGCATAAATTGTATGATTTAATATGTTTAAGAGAAGTTGATGGATGGTATGTATGATATAAAAAAATGTAATGCTAGTTGTGTCATGTGAAATTGAATGGAATTATTGTTACAAGAATTGAGTGTTAAATTACTATTAATCTGGTTGTATGAATTGTTGCACAGTTGTACCTGATGAGATTTTGATAAGTTTGTACGTAAATAATTTATCGATTTATTTTATTTTATTTTATTATATTTTGTTATCATATGAAATGTGGCTACCTATAGATTGACTATTTGTTTTGTAAATTGAAAATTGAAAAAGGACTATGAATAAATTTGTAACATATTGGAAATATGTTTGTTGGTAATTACTTGATTGGTGAAATTGTTAGAAAAGAGAGAGAAATCCCGGTTGAACCTTCGGAAAGATTGGATGATACAGATGGTATGTAGCTAGGTCACATGTATGGTGCTGAGTGCACATCATGTGTACAAGAGAGCTACGAGATATTATGATGTAGCTAGGTCACATGGGTGATACTATGTGTACACCATGTAGACAAGAGAGCTACGGGATATATGTAGGTAGGTCGCATGCGTGGTTCCAGGTGAAGGACACCATGTAGACAAGAGAGCTACGAGATAAACTGGCAAGGTCACATGGGTGATACTAAGTGTTCACCATGTGTACAAGAGAGCCGAACTTTATGATGGGTGGAGCTATTTGCGAAACCACCAAGTATCGAGGATTGATCCGAAGTGTTCAACAGAGACTTATTATGTAATGCTTTGTGAGTTTTGTGATGAATAAGTGCAGGAATTTGGTTATGTGAATAATGTGTTCATTAAGTGATCGGGTTGTGGTAAGGTTATAAACAATTAAGTTATACATGAGGATGATTTTATGGTGACCTTGCAATCATGGGCCTATACTTGTGATGTATGAAATGTGGTGAAAATGATTTGTGATATGTATGTTAAAATGAGGTTAATACAAAGAAAGTGTGAAAGAGTGAATTAGCAATAAAATTGTCTTGGACAGCAGCAGTTGCGTGACTTTGAAAATTCACTTAAAATTGTGGAAGTTGAATAAAAATGCAAATGATATATGAAAATAAAGCTTAATGAGTCTATTTTCACATGAAAGAAACAGGGGAAGCAAAAGAATTCTATATTGTGTGATATTTGAATTATTGTGAAATAGGGTCTGAATGAATTCGAGATCCCCTGTTCTGACTTTAGAAATTCATCATAAATTTTACAAAACTTATTAAGAGTAATACCTTATATGCATGGATTCTTTATTGAGTCTATTTTTAAGGGAAACAAACGGCATGGTCGTTGGAATTCTGTACAGAGAGAAATTTGGTTCGTAGTACACAGAGGTCAGAGTAGTCATACTCTGAAACAGGGGAGAATTTAACTAATAAAGTGTACTAATTGGCCAAACCAAAAATTCTGAAAATTTTATGGGAGAAAGATATATGAATCTAGTTTCAAATAAAATTAATGAAACTAAAGTTGGAGTTTTGTAGCTTCAGATATGAATGATTTAGTAACTGTAACTCAATAACACACTTAACTTTGAATATATGTAATTGTACAATTATAGTGTTTTATCTTGAAAAGCATGGTAGTAATTGCTTATTATTTTCATATGAACTTACTAAGCGTAAAGCTTACCCATCCTCTCCATTTCTTTAGTATTGATAGGTCGGCTCGGGTTGGAGATCATCGGAGGCAACATCACACTATCAAACTATCATTTTGGGAGAATTAATTCAAATATTGGAAATATCAAGTGAGTGGCATGTATAGGAAGTTGGTTTGTAATATGTATTTTTATTATGATTTTGATCGCACGTATCGATCCGCATTGAGTTATTGTATATGATTATGAGATGTGGTCCTTATCCATTATGGTTTATAAGTTTAATTAATCATGCTACGTCATATGTTTTGATGTAATGATATAGTTAGCTTTGTTTGTTATGCATGTGTTCAAAAAGTTTTAAATTAAATGAAATTTTATGGCCCAGCTTTTGTCTATGTGTTGTTAAGTCCAGTAATGCCTCGTACTGCTTCCTACTTGGATACGGGTAAGGGGTGTTACATTTAGTGGTATCGAGCTATGGTTTAGTCGGTTCTCGGACTAACCTAGCATGTGAAAAAGTCTAGCTATATATATGCCACGGATCTATGATAGTGTGATGTCTTCCGACGCGTATGAGGACCGTCTTGTTTAGACAGAGGTACTCTCTAACCGAAATTTTGCACCGACCATGTTTAACGTGATGCAAAGGTAATTGAGTAAATTACGATTATAATAAGTTTAGATTCGAAAGGTATGAATAAAGGTTTATAATATTTTAATACGAATAAAAAATGTCATTGTCCCGTTGGACGTTGAATGTTGATGAATGACAATGATATTTTTTTATGAGATAAAGGATTATAATGAAATGAACTTATCTATGTTAAATTGTTTGGACCGAATTATATGATTGTAATGATATGTACATGATGATGCATGAAATGAAAGTTGTAATTGTGGTACAAGTATCTATGGTTGTTTGGCCTTATATGATGTCATGAGCATGACTTAATTTAATTAAATGAATCGATAAGTAAAGCTATCTAGAAAACATAGAATGTATGCATAAGTATATTGTCTAAATGGGACAATAGGAAAAATTTGTGTAAGCCAACATGAATGTTGCATTGCTGAATGAATGACATGATTTTGATGATGTTGCTATGATGATGGAAATTGTGTCATATGTGTATGTATAAGAAAGACGAGTTAGAGGCCCTATAACCCCTCCTCTTATAGAAGTGGTGCTTATGATTGAATTTCATGAGATCCATACTGAATAAGTTTCCGCTTGAAAATTTAAAGAGAGTTCAAAGTGATAGAATAATTATAAGTATAATTAGAGATTAAGAATGAATTGATAAGTAAAGACATAAGTGATAAAAGATCGAGTCTCAATCGATATGGTGGATTACTTCTCTCAAATAAGTCAATTATAATTAATGACTTCAATTGAGATATTTTGGTTACTTGAACTAATGCAATTGAGATGGTTTTAGTTAGCGTAATGAATGAACAATAAAAGATTACTGGAAATGTCATTCATCGATGATTAAGATCGACTCGAGTGTTCAATCGATTGTGAATTATTTATTTGAAATATTTCATGTGACAATTATGTCGAGATTATTTTTCTCAAGTCCGATAATAGAATTTCATTTCTGCATGCGGATAAAAGGCAAATATTCTGAACGAGAAGTGTATATCTCTTAAAAAAATTTATATGAGTAAAAACCACTACGAATGATGAGGTTTTCATTTCGTGAAAGCTGAAAAGTTTATTACATGTTGGTAAAGTTTGAACAGATGAGAATATTGTTAATCGGAATATCCGAAATGGACTAGTCTGTATTGAGTAAAGACTTCTGATTTTTTTAGTAATGTCTTTGTTGTATGAATTGTGATGTGTTTCAAGACAATAAGGTAATGTGATAGTATAGAGCATTCGATGCCACAGAGAATCTAAATTGTTAATGGGGTTAAAGCCGAGCATCGAATCTACCGAAATTATCTTTGCCGGATTGATATTAGGATGGAAATGAGAAATTAAAGAGATGTATTGGAAGCAATCGCTGAGTTAAGGTACTTTATTATTGAGTATGAGATTGAGGAATCTAAGTGAAGACCACTTTTTCTGTAAGATTTTCTGGGACGAAAATCCCTAAAGGGGGAGAGTTGTAACACCCTCGATTTTGGGCCTAGTCGAATAGTGATGTCGGGACCACAAATTCGAGATAGAAATAATTATTTTATGATTATTTTGAGGTCTATGATATGATTGCATGATTGTGTGAAAATTTAGTGAAGAAATTCAATGCATAAAGTGCTTAATTTAAAGTTAGGGACTAAATTGAATAAGTTGCAAAACTTGCATTCTAGAAGTTTTTAGTATGAAATTGCATTGAAATATTAATTAGGAGGTCTTAAATAGCAATTTGACCAATTTTAAGTTCATGGACAAAATTAGGACATGGAAGGAATTTTTGAAAGTTTAGTAGTAAGGGCATTTTGGTCATTTAGGGGTAAAATGAATTAAAATACAAAATTAAAAGCCAATTTTGCTCATCTTCTTCAAGGAGGCCGAAATTAGCATGGGGGAGGCCATGGCTAGGGTTTTCAAGCTTTCCAAGCTCAATAGTAAGTGATTCCAAGTCCGGTTTTTAATGTTCTTTACGTTTTTGGAATCCCGGTAGCTCGATTAAGCTTATTCTAGCAATAATTTAAGCTAGGGTTCATATTTGGAAAAATACCCATAGGTGAAATTTGTGTATTTTGATGTTTTATGATAGAATATGAGGTTTTAAATTATGTTAAACAACTTGTGCTACTCGGTTTTAAGTGAAAACGAGTAAAACTAAGATAATCTGGTAAAAATACTTATTGTTCATAACTATATGTTAGAGTGAGAATTTGATGTTGTTGTAGAAGAGAAAAATGTTCAGCATGTCATAAAACATAGGAATAAGGGCTGAAATTAAATTTTTGAGTCTTGGGGCAAAAGTGCAAAAATGCAAAAGTTTAGGGGTCAAAATGTAAATTTTTAAGAATATGATTTTTGGACCCGTATGAATAATGTGACTAATTATTAGGCTAAATGTGATATTATAGATGAAGGAAATCGAGATTCGGGCTTAAATCGGGAAAATACAAGGTTATGGATTAAAATAGTAAATTACCGTTTCTGAATCGAGGTAAGTTCGTGTGTTAATAATAATGCAATACCGTGCATGAATTGTAATTCTCTATTGATATAGCATAAATTGTATGATTTAATATGTTTAAGAGAAGTTGATGGATGGTATGTATGATATAAAAAAAAATGTAATGCTAGTTGTGTCATGTGAAATTGAATGGAATTATTGTTACAAGAATTGAGTGTTAAATTACTATTAACTAGGTTGTATGAATTGTTGCACGGTTGTACCTGATGAGATTTTGATAAGTTTGTACGTAAATAATTTATTGATTTATTTTATTTTATTTTATTATATTTTGTTATCATATGAAATGTGGCTACCTATAGATTGACTATTTGTCAGAAATTGAAAATTGAAAAAGGACTATGAATAAATTTGTAACATATTGGAAATATGTTTGTTGGTAATTACTTGATTGGTGAAATTGTTAGAAAAGAGAGAAAATCCCGTTGAACCTTCTGGAAAGATTGGATGATACTGAGATGGTATGTAGCTAGGTCACATGTATGGTCTTTGAGTGCACATCATGTGTACAAGAGAGCTACGAGATATTATGATGTAGCTAGGTCACATGGGTGATACTATGTGTACACCATGTAGACAAGAGAGCTACGGGATATATGTAGGTAGGTCGCATGCGTGGTTCCAGTGAAGGACACCATGTAGACAAGAGAGCTACGAGATAAATCGGCTAGGTCACATGGGTGATACTAAGTGTTCACCATGTGTACAAGAGAGCCGAACTTTATGATGGGTGGAGCTATTTGCGAAACCACCAAGTATCGAGGATTGATCCGAAGTGTTCAACGGAGACTTATTATGTAATTGCTTTGTGAGTTTTGTGATGAATAAGTGCAGGAATTTGGTTATGTGAATAATGTGTTCATTAAGTGATCGGGTTGTGGTAAGGTTATAAACAATTAAGTTATACATGAGGATGATTTTATGGTGACCTTGCAATCATGGGCCTATACTTGTGATGTATGAAATGTGGTGAAAATGATTTGTGATATGTATGTTAAAATGAGGTTAATACAAAGAAAGTGTGAAAGAGTGAATTAGTAATAAAATTGTCTTGGACAGCAGCAGTTGCGTGACTTTGAAAATTCACTAAAAATTGTGGAAGTTGAATAAAAATGCAAATGATATATGAAAATAAAGCTTAATGAGTATATTTTCACATGAAAGAAACAGGGGAAGCAAAAGAATTCTATATTGTGTGATATTTGAATTATTGTGAAATAGGGTCTGAATGAATTCGAGATCCCCTGTTCTGACTTTAGAAATTCATCATAAATTTTACAAAACTTATTAAGAGTAATACCTTATATGCATGGATTATTTATTGAGTCTATTTTTAAGGGAAACAAACGTCATGGTCGTTGGAATTCTGTACAGAGAGAAATTTGGTTCGTAGTACACAGAGGTCAGAGTAGTCATACTCTGAAACAGGGGAGAATTTAACTAATAAAGTGTACTAATTGGCCAAACCAAAAATTCTGAAAATTTTATGGGAGAAAGATATATGAATCTAGTTTCAAATAAAATTAATGAAACTAAAGTTGGAGTTTTGTAGCTTCAGATATGAATGATTTAGTAACTGTAACTCAATAACACAACTTAACTCAATATATGTAATTGTACAATTATAGTGTTTTATCTTGAAAAGCATGGTAGTAATTGCTTATTATTTTCATATGAACTTACTAAGCGTAAAGCTTACCCATCCTCTCCATTTCTTTAGTATTGATAGGTCGGCTCGGGTTGGAGATCATCGGAGGCAACATCACACTATCAAACTATCATTTTTGGGAGAATTAATTCAAATATTGGAAATATCAAGTGAGTGGCATGTATAGGAAGTTGGTTTGTAATATGTATTTTTATTATGATTTTGATCGCACGTGTCGATCGCATTGAGTTATTGTATATGATTATGAGATGTGGTCCTTATCCATTATGGTTTATAAGTTTAATTAATCATGCTACGTCATATGTTTTGATGTAATGATATAGTTAGCTTTGTTTGTTATGCATGTGTTCGAAAAGTTTTAAATTAAATGAAATTTTATGGCCCAGTTTTTGTCTATGTGTTGTTAAGTCTGGTAATGCCTCGTACTCTGTTCCGGCCTTGGATACGGGTAAGGGGTGTTACAATGTACATGACCAAAAGATACAAAATTAACATCCAAAGTCAATCCTATACATGCCATTATCAAAATTTCAACCAAAAAGTGTACCAAAGGCTTAGATAGTGTAGACGACTTCGAGTTGACACTTCCGAAACTGATAGCTGACGAACAAATCTATAAAATAGAGAATTAAAGCAACATAATAAGCATTTTGATGCTTAGTAAGTTTTAAGTAATGAAATCATTTACAACTAAAGCATAGCTTTCATATGACTAAATGAATAATTGCGTATCCGCATATTCCCAAAATCATACTTACTTCACGCTTCAACCATTATATTCATACACTCAGTATCAAACCTAACTAAAGGCCAGAAGCTTGCTAATCAATTGAGCGTATACTATTTAAAAGGAATCAACTTTTCCAACGCATATACGAAACATACCTTATCGTTTGGATTTATGAGCGTATTAATTGTAGTTATTACAGCAAGATCGCTCATTTCCAAACCCAAGAACCTTCGGGATTTAGCCCGGATATAATAACTAGCACAAGTGCCTTCGGGACTTAGCCCGGATATAACAACTAACACAAATGCCTTCGGGACTTAGCCCGGATATATTAACTAGCACAAATGCCTTTAGGACTTAGCCCGGATATAGTAACTAGCACAAATGCCTTCGGGACTTAGCCCGGATATAGTAACTAGCACAAATGCATTCGGGACTTAGCCCGGATATAGTAACTAGCACAAATGCCTTCGGATCTTAGTCCGATTATCATCCGAATAATCATGCACATATTTCAATATATCATAACATATCTGTATTTTATCTTCATTATTAGAACTCAAGCACAAGACACTTATCAACCATTCCCATTTTCGGCTCAATAGCCACATACAAAGAGCATGACTTAGGTTTGCTTTATAACATGATCTCAATACACATTCGGCTACCAGTCATAAGTATAACTAATTACCTCGATACATAATTCAAGTAGAATTATTATATCACCGTTTTTTTGTTATGCTTATATGTCGTGATTTAATCAAATCATAAACTAAGTTCCATTACTCAAAGACTTACCTCGGATGTTGTCGAACGATTTCAGTGGCTATTCGATCACTTTTTCCTTTCCCGTATCCAACTTTGATCCTCTAAGCTCTTGAGCTAAATCAAACAATTTACTTCCCAATCAAACATAGTCATACGGCATCCATATACATTTTAGAACCAATTCACTTGAATTAATTGCCCACTTAAGTCTATCACCATTTCATTTTCAAATTTGTATATTTGGTAAGTCACATTAAACAATTATACATATAGCTTTAATACATTTTATACTAGCCGAAATGTACCATCAAGATATACTTTACTCAAATAATTTACATTGGCCGAATATTCAAGATCAAATATAATACCACAATAGCCCAATATTCCATCTCAATAAATCAACACATATGACCGAATTTACGAATTCAATATAGCCTCACATGTATCGAATGTATATAAATATAAGTTCAATATAAACTCACATGTAACTAAATACACATGTTCAATATAAATTCACATGTAATCGAATACTCAAGTTTGATGTAAGCTTACTTGTATTTACCTATTTGGCCGAACATGTACAATGTTTTGTAGCTTAATAATTATAATATAACATCATGTATTTATAATATTTATGCGGCCAATTATCCATGGTCATACACACACACAATCAAAAATAAATACCAAAATTCTTATATCCTTTATGCCCTAAGCGAATACACTTGCCATGTTCACCTACATTTTTCAACAATTTCTTCTTTAACCAACGCATATTCTAAGCTAGAACAATGGAAATTTTTAGAAATTTTTAATTTAACACCTAATCGATTATAACACATTTAAGCATTCTTTTCATTTTATTTACTCAAACCACATACATTACTCAAGAACAACTTTTTCATATTCGGCTTTAGCATCAAACATAATAGCCGATTCTTCCTACTTGAATCTATGCATCTATTTGATCATAGTTAGTTCAAGCACTCATAGAACAAGATTCATCCAATTTAACAAGAAACAAAAACCTTATTTCTCCATAGCTACTATGGCCGAAAGTTCTAGACATCTCAATACCGAAATTTGTAACATGGGTTACCTAAAGAACTTGGTGACTAGTTCAAATTTATCTAACATTTCAAAAATTTACAAGAATTTCATACCTTAATGAAGACCTAAATGACCGAATGGCTCCTTTCTCCCCAACTCTTCTTCTCTTTCATTTTTTTTTTTTTTTTTGTAATGAACAAGGTGAATACTTTGTTGTTTTCACCCACTTACTATTTTATTTCTTTATTTTATTACATTCATTCATGATAATATGGCATTTAACTAAATAAAGCTAATAAAAATTATCATATTTTATAATATAATAGTAACATGGCCGGCCACTAACTAGAAATGGGTAAATTAACATGCAAAACCATTCCTTTAAACACATGCATTATTATACCATTAAAAATCAACCAATCTCATTTCAAAAGTATCACATATAAGTCCCATTGAATAAATTCACATGCAAATGACCAAATCAAAGCTTGAAACTTTCACACTTGTATTTACTCACTTCATAAACATGAAATATAACTTATAATTATTTTTATAGATCGGTTTTGTGGTCCCGAATCCGACTAGGGTCAAATTAGGGCTGTCACAACTCTCCCCCACGAACCATTAAACTCAAGGATGTAACATCTCAACATATCCTCGAGTATCTGAATTATCCGTTCGGATTGACCATCAGTCTTGGGATGAAAAGCGGTGCTAAAGTGCAACTTGGTACCCAAAGCTTCTTGCAATTTCTTCCAAAATCAGGATGTGAATATCGGATCTCTATCTGACACAATAGAAATAGGTACTCCATGTAACCTTACAATCTGAGATACATACATTTCAGCTAGCTTGTCAAGGGAATAATCCGTACGTATAAGAATAAAATGAGCTGACTTTGTCAGTCTATCAACAACAACCCAGATCGTATCTTTCTTGCTTGATGACAATGGCAACCCAGATACAAAATCCATGGTGACTCGATCCCATTTCCATTCATGTATCATGATCGGTGAAGTAATCTCAAGAAGCACTTGGTGTTCCGCTTTCACTTGCTTACATATAAAACACTTCGAAACAAAATCAGAAATGTCTCTTTTCATACCGTGCCACCAAAACTAACGTCTCAGGTCGTTGTACATTTTCGTACTCCCCGGGTGAATTGACATTCGACTGCTATGAGCCTCATCTAAAATCATCGAAATAAGTTCTGAATTTTTTGGAACACACAATTGGCTTCTGAACCTCAAACAGTCGTCGTCATCAGTTTGAAATTCTGATTCCAAATCCGAGACACATTCAGCTCGTTTAGCAACCAATTCATCATCGACTTTTTGAGCTTCACAAATTTGATGAATCCACAGTGGTTTAGCCTTTAATTCTGCTACTAACACACTATCGGATAAAATGGACAGGTGTACATTCATTGCTCGTAAAGTAAACAGTGATTTACAACTTAAAGCATCGGCAACTATGTTAGCCTTTCCCGGGTGATAGTCGATGACAAGCTCATAATATTTCAACAACTCGAGCCAACGTCTTTGTCGCAAATTCAATTCTCTTTGAGTCATCAAATATTTGAGGCTTTTGTGATCCGAATATACATGACACTCTCTCCAAACAAGTAGTGTCGCCATATTTTCAAAGCGAAAACAATTGCAGCTAATTCGAGATCATGGGTCGGATAGTTCTTTTCATGCGGCTTCAATTGCCTCGATGCATAAGCTACCATTCGACCTTCTTGCATCAACACACAACCCAAATTTCAAACAAGGATGCATCATCAGAAATGACAAACTCTTTACCAGATTTAGGTTGTACTAATACTGGGGCTTCAGTCAAATAAGTTTTCAATTGATCGAAACTTTTCTGACACTTCTCTGACCATTCAAACTTAACGTCTTTCTGAAGTAGTTTTGTCATTGGTGTGGCTATCATCGAGAAACCCTTTACAAATCGTCTGTAATAACCGGTGAGTCCCAGAAAGCTTTGAACTTCAGTAATATTTCTTAGAGGCTTCCAATCAAGTACGGCCAAAATTTTGTTCGGATCGACTCGAATACCCGATGCGGATACCACATGACCCAAAAAGCTAACTTCTCTCAACCAGAACTCACATTTACTGAACTTAGCATATAACTGCTTATCCCGCAAAATCTGCAACACTAATCTCAGGTGCTCAGTATGTTCGGTTTCATCTCTTGAATAGACCAAAATGTCGTTGATAAATACAACTACAAACCGATCCAAACACTGTCTAAAGATTCGATTCATCAAGTCCATAAATACTGCGGGGGCATTAGTGAGCCCAAACGGCATCACTAAGAACTCGTAGTGACCATATCTTGTTCTAAAAGCAGTTTTAGGTATATCTGAGTCTCGAACTCTCAATTGATAATAACCCGGTCTCAAATCTATCTTTGAAAACACTGAAGCTCCCGTCAGCTGATCAAACAAATCATTAATACGCGGTAGCGGATATTTATTCTTTATCATCACCTTATTCAATTGACGATAGTCTATGCACAATCTCATGGTTCCGTCCTTCTTTTTCACAAACAATACTGGTGCACCCCAAGGTGAGAAACTCGGTCTAGCGAAACCTCTATCCGTCAATTCTTGCAACTGAGCTTTCAATTCCTTTAATTCGGTAGGTGCCATACGATACGGAGCTATCAAAATCGGTGTAGTCCCAGGTACAAGTTCAATGCCAAACTCTACCTCTCGAACAAGTGGTAACCCCGGTAATTCTTCGGGAAAAACATCTGGGTATTCACAAACCACTGGCACAGACTCAAGCTTATTTTCTAACTCTTTGCCATCAAATACGTACGCAAGGTACGCTTCACACCCCTTTCTTACATATTTTTGAGCCAACATTGGGGATATAACTGCGGGTAATCCCTTCAAGCCAGTAGACTCAACTCGTATTATCTCATCATTTGCACATCTCAAATCAATGGTCTTTCTTTTGCAATTCACAATTGCATCATGTACGGTCAACCAATCCATACCGAGGATAACATCAAATTCATCAAATGGTAAAAGTATCAAATCAGCCGGAAAGCAGTAATTTCAGACTACTAGGGGACATTTCTTACACACCTTGTCAACAAGCACATAACGACCCAAAGGATTCGATACTCGAATAACGAACTCAGTAGACTCAACAGATAAAGTCTTACTGGATGCTAAAGTCTCACATACATAAGAATGAGTAGAGCCAGGGTCAATCAAAGCAAGCACATTAGTATCAAGGAGAGTGAGAAAAGTACTGTAATAACATCAAAGTAAGAAACATCCTCACGTGCACGTATAGCATAAGCTCTGGCAGGAGCACGAGCCTCAGATTTGGTGGTAGCATCTTTAGGCCCTCTCTGACCGCCACTAGCATTCCCCGGGTTTCTAGAGGGTCTACCTCTTGCTGTAGTATTATTCGGTTTCTCACTCTGGTTCACATTCTGTTCAGACAATCTCGGGCAATCTTTGATAAAGTGGTCGGCTGACCCGCATTTATAGCAGGAGCGATCACGAAATCTACAACTCCCCGAATGCCATTTCCCACAATACTTGCACTCTATTCTGTCCCGACGATCGTTTCCAACACTAGCAACTGAAGTGGCTCGTGTACTCACTAGGGGTCGATCGCGGTCTCGTCTAGAAAAACCCGAAGTGTTCTTTACTCGGCCTGAATCATCTCAAAATTTCTTCGATGATTGCTGAAAAGACTTTCCTGAAGATCTTTTACGAAATTCTCCAGTTCCTACATCAGCTTTTTGTTTTTCTTTTCTAAGTTCTTCGACTTTACAAGCTCGCTCGACAAGTACTACGAACTCTCGTATTTCAAGAATGCCAACAAACATTTTTATATCTTCATTCAGCCCATCCTCAAAACGTTTACACATAATAGCCTCAGACGATACACATTCTCGAGCATATCTACTAAGTCTGACAAACTTCCGTTCATAGTCAGTAACTGACATGGAACCCTGCTTAAGCTCCAGAAATTCCTTCCGCTTCTGATCGATGAACCTTTGACTGATATATTTTTTTCGAAACTCGATCTGGAAGAATTCCCATGTCACTCGCTCTCTGGGCACAACAGAAACCAACGTATTCCACCAATAATAAGCAGAATCACGTAGCAAAGATATAGCACACTTCAGGCAGTCATCGGGTGTGCAAGATAGTTCATCAAATACCCGTATAGTGTTGTCCAACCAAAATTCATCTTGCTCAGTATCATCACTGTCTGTGGCTTTAAATTCAGTAGCCTCGTGTTTTTGAATTCTGTCTACCAAGGGCTTATTTAACCTTATCTGATCAAACATCAGAGGTATTGCGGGTGCAGGGGTGTATTAGTCAGAAGTGGGGGTTGTGGAGCAGCCACATTGGTTCGAATATATTGATTGAACCAATCATTCATTACACTATAAAAAGCCTGTCTAGCTTCATCGTTCTGATTACTAGCCATAGGTTGAGATTTCACCGGTGCTGTCCCTTGCGCGGGAGCAGGCGCTACACTCTCAACATCATCAACTATCGCTCGATTGGGATCGGGATCCATTACTATACATAAACGCATTTTTAACTGTCAGAAATCACCACAATATCAAATAAACACATAATGGCATGTATAGCTAGACCCATTCGCATTACGGTAGTCCTAAAATCGACTGAACCGTAGCTCTGATACCAATAAAATGTAACACCCCTTGCCCGTATCCCTCGCCGGAGGGGAAAGGAATATTACCAAACAAACACTGATCTCATTCAATCATATTATAGTAATTTCCGAGGGCATATTTAAGAAAGCAAAAATTCGTTTATACTAAGTGCAAAGAAGTCATCACAATTTAATAAATACATTAAATCATACCTAAGTTTCATTCACATTAAAACATTTCAAGTATTTGTCACTTATCATCCACACATACATGAGAATTATGAGAAACACATATGGTAACTTAACAAGCCATTTTCGCATGGCTAAACATAAATATGTACATCACCAGAAGATACAAAATTAACATCCAAAGTCAATCCTATACATGCCATTATCAAAATTTCAACCAAAAAGTGTACCAAAGGCTTAGATAGTGTAGATGACTTCGACTTGACACTCCCGAAACCGATAGCTGATGAACAAATCTATAAAACAGAGAATTAAAGCAACAGAATAAGCATTTTGATGCTTATTAAGTTTTAAGTAATGAAATCATTTACAACTAAAGCATAGCTTTCATCCGACTAAATGAATAATTGCATATCCGTATATTCCCAAAATCTACTTACTTCACGCTTCAACCATTATATTCATACACTCAGGATCAAACCTAACTAAAGGCCGGAAGCTTGCTAATCAATTGAGCGTATACTATTTAAAAGGAATCAACTTTTCCAACGTATATACGAAACATACCTTATCGTTTGGATTTATGAGCGTATTAATTGTAGTTATTACAGCAAGATCACTCATTTCCAAACCCAAGTACCTTCGGGATTTAGCCCGGATATAGCAACTAGCACAAATGCCTTCGGGACTTAGCCCGGATATAACAACTAACACAAATGCCTTCGGGACTTAGCTCGGATATATTAACTAGCACAAATGCCTTCGGGACTTAGCCCGGATATAGTAACTAGCACAAATGCCTTCGGGACTTAGCCCGGATATAGTAACTAGCTCAAATGCCTTCGGGACTTAGCCTGGATATAGTAACTAGCACAAATGCCTTCGGGACTTAGCCCGGATATAGTAACTAGCACAAATGCCTTTGGATCTTAGTCCAGTTATCATCCGAATAATCATGCACATATTTCAATATATCATAACACATCTGTATTTTATCTTCATTATTAGAACTCAAGCACAAGATACTTATCAACCATTCGCATTTTTGGCTCAATAGCCACATACAAAGATTAGGTTTGCTTTATAACATGATCTCAATACACATTCGGCTACCAGTCATAAGTATAACTAATTACCTCGATACATAATTCAAGTAGAATTATTATATCACTGTTTATTTGTTATGCTTATATGTCGTGATTTAATCAAATCATAAACTAAGTTCCATTACTCAAAGACTTACCTCGGATGTTATCGAACGATTTCAACGGCTATTCGATCACTTTTTCCTTTCCCTTATCCAAATTTGATCCTCTAAGCTCTTGAGCTAAATCAAACAATTTACTTCCCAATCAAACATAGTCATACGGCATCCATATACATTTTAGAACCAATTCACTTGAATTAATTGCCCACTTAAGTCTATCACCATTTCATTTTCAAATTTGTATATTTGGTAAGTCACATTAAACAATTATACATATAGCTTTAATACATTTTATATTAGCCGAAATGTACCATCAAGATATACTTTACTCAAATAATTTACATTGGACGAATATTCAAGATCAAATATAATACCACAATAGCCCAATATTCCATCTCAATAAATCAACACATATGACCGAATTTACTAATTCAATATAACCTCACATGTATCGAATGTATATAAATATAAGTTCAATATAAACTCACATGTAACTAAATACACATGTTCAATATAAATTCACATGTAATCGAATACTCAAGTTTGATGTAAGCTTACTTGTATTTACCTATTTGGCCGAACATGTACAATGTTTTGTAGCTTAATAATTATAATATAACATCATGTATTTATAATATTTATGCGGCCAATTATCCATGGTCATACACACACACAATCAAAAATAAATACCAAAATTCTTATATCCTTTATGCCCTAAGCCGAATACACTTGCCATGTTCACCTACATTTTTCAACAATTTCTTCTTTAACCAACGTCTATTCGGCTAGAACAATGGAAATTTTTAGAAATTTTTAATTTAACACCTAATCGATTATAACACATTTAAGCATTCTTTTCATTTTATTTACTCAAACCACATACATTACTCAAGTACAACTTTTTCATATTCGGCTTTAGCATCAAACATAATAGCCGATTCTTCCTACTTGAATCTATGCATCTATTTGATCATAGTTAGTTCAAGCACTCATAGAACAAGATTCATCCAATTTAACAAGAAACAAAAACCTTATTTCTCCATAGCTACTATGGCCGAAAGTTCTAGACATCTCAATACCGAAATTTGTAACATGGGTTACCTAAAGAACTTGGTGACTAGTTCAAATTTATCTAACATTTTTAAAATTTACAAGAATTTCATACCTTAATGAAGTCCTAAATGACCGAATGGCTCCTTTCTCCCTAACTCTTCTTCTCTTTCATTTTTTTTTTTTTTTGAATGAACAAGGTGAATATTTTGTTGTTTTCACCCACTTACTATTTTATTTCTTTATTTTATTACATTCATTCATGATAATATGGCATTTAACTAAATAAAGCTAATAAAAATTATCATATTTTATAATATAATAGTAACATGGCCGGCCACTAACTAGAAATGGGTAAATTAACATGCAAAACCATTCCTTTAAACACATGCATTATTATACCATTAAAAATCAACCAATCTCATTTCAAAAGTATCACATATAAGTCCCATTGAATAAATTCACATGCAAATGACCAAATCAAAGCTTGAAACTTTCACACTTGTATTTACTCACTTCATAAACATGAAATATAACTTATAATTATTTTTATAGATCGGTTTTGTGGTCCCGAAACCACTTTCTGACTAGGGTCAAATTAGGGCTGTCACACTATGGTTGGGTTATGTTACACACTGAGTTTCCAAACTCGGCCCATGTTTCCATCCATGCAGGTAATCCCTAACCTGTGAGGGATTCGGAGTGGCCACACGTTCTACAAATTTCAGTTTTCTACTGGTGAATTGGACATCTTTTTATTTACTTTTATGGTCTGGGTTTTTAATTGTAATAAGGCCGCTTTAATTATTTTTAATGTTTTTGATATGTTTTGTTAGAATAGATATGTTTTATTTTTAACTGTTGAAATTGAGTAACTTTAGGGCACGTTTTCAAAAATAGTAGTTGGTTTCAAAACATCATGACAACAAAGTAAAACTTCCGCAATGAAAACGTTTTCCAAAATTAATCACTTTTCTTAAAATGGACTTAGTCGAATTGGTTTCCTAAGAATATACACTAAGTTATGGTGTGGCAATGGTAGTGTGCATGTCTAGGGTTGGATCCGAAGGGAGCTTGGTACTTAAGCAGTCCGATGGACTCCCCTCCTCTTTTTCGGTTTCCTATCTGGTGCACAGCTTCCATTCATTTTAACCTATAAGGAGATTAACCTTTAAAACACTAAGTAAGTTTTTCTAGATCAATAATATAAAATGTTTTTAACGCTTCGATATGGCACGTCGAATTCGGTCATAACATCTAGGCCGGGTTTGGGGTGTTACAACACTATTATTGTATGAATGTTTGATGAGGATAGTATGTATATTTGGTATGGAATCTAATTTAATGTATGTCTAAAATGAAAATATTATATAGAAAAAAAATAGAGTATTAATTATCCAATAACAACAACGAAACTTACGTGATCTAATTTAGTGTGTTGGGATAAATTTTGATATTCAAGTCTTTAACATTAACAATCTTATGGTGTTGCAAATATCCTTATAAAAACATTTTGCTCAAAATTACAGTATGGAAGTTCTCCAACAAAATGGTGGCTCATTTTATAGCAAATACTATCCCCAGATATCCAACATAACTTCAATATGTTGCAAAATATTTGACATTTTTTTTACTAAAATGCATCTTACTAGATGCAATTTTAAAAATATTTTGGGCTTCTCAGTCTGAAAATTATCCTTGGATTCCTAGGGTGTCTAAAAACTATCCTGGGTCCTGGAAATCTTCATGGGAGTGTTTCCCCCTTCCATCTTCAACCCAAGCCCTAACTCATGAAAAATTTCCAAAACTCGGGATAGTTTTTAGACACCTCGGGAATCTTGGGATAATTTTCAATTTCAACTAGATCATTGTTTGTTTTTTTTCCTACTCTTTCCTTTCTAGTTGCCTATATAATGGGGGGTTTTGCTCCCCCTACTCCATCAACTCTCTCAACCTTTATCCCTAAACCCTAAAAAATATTTCCTAAAACTTTTTCTGGCTAAGTGTTGGAATTTTTAGATGAAAAGATTAATTTATGTTTGAGGGAGACAGTGTGATAGTTTTAAGGTGTGTTTGAGTTCACGATGAAGCGGTGGAGCTCAGGGACCCCCATATTTCATCTACAGTGTAGGGATTG
The DNA here is from genome assembly GCA_025698475.1 of Gossypium anomalum. NCBI lineage: Eukaryota > Viridiplantae > Streptophyta > Magnoliopsida > Malvales > Malvaceae > Gossypium > Gossypium anomalum. The sequence continues at coordinate 75,640,731 of CM046961.1, forward strand.
AACCATTACCTTAGAAGCCCATTGCATTGCAAGTTGGCCTCTAGTTCACATGGTTATATGGTCATGGGTTGAAGTATAAGTAAGGGTCCTAGTTGACTGTGGTTATGCGGTCACGTGTTGGAGTATAAATCTGGAGCCTAGTTGAAAGGAGGTATGCGGTCATAAGATGCTTTATAACCCTATACATAAGTTTGTGATCATAATTATAACGGAAAACTGATGGTCTTTCTAGTATAATCAGCTTATTCTTTTTCTCCATATCCACCAAAGTAGTATCCTTAACCTCCCTGTTCGAAACTTGTGACGGAGTTGAGGGCAAGTGGACTTTCATAGGATGAGTGATTGTTTCGGTGGAGATAAGCTAAAGGTCCTTCCAGGGCGAAAGTGATTGATGTGATTAAAGAACTTTTTAATAACTACAACCGTTGTCAGCTAGACTCAAGTTTTACCTTTCTTCACTGCCACAGTCACTCTTCCTTGACAATTCTCTTGCATCCAACTCTTTCATAAGTTTTAGACAATTAGTTTTAGGATACTACTTTTCATGGAGATGGCGAAAAAGAATAAGTTGATTATACTGGAAAGCCCTTTGTTTTTCCCTATGATTATGGTTTAAACCTTATGTATCGGGTTTATAAAGTATCCTTTTTAGGTATCATAAAACTTGAACTCATGAGCACAGAACCACTACCAACTAGGTTTTCTAGTTATACTCTAACCTGTGGCTGCATAATCATCGTCAACTATGATCCCTACTTATACTTTAACCCGTGATCATATAAGCACTATGAACTCTGAGCCTGAAGTGCAATGCGATGGAGTTCTAAGGTAATGATTCCATCTCGACCCGACAAATGAAATGTGTGGGTCTCCGAGCACTATTGCATCACTGTTAACTCAAATATACCTTTAAGCTATCACAATGTCTAACTCAAACACAAACACAGTCGTGTCTTTCTCCCCAAATTTCTAACCTTAAACTCTAAAAAAATCCTAAACCCTTAAAGAAAGGTAGAGGAGAGAGAAACTGAAAGCGCATACAATAGGACACATTTTCATCTGACATGGTAGGAAAACGGATCTAGTAGGATGCGTTTTCAACTAAGTTGGCAGATAAGTGTGTCCTACAAGGCGTGTTTGTAGCCACATCTGTAACACCCTTCACCCGTATCCGACTCCGAGACAGGGTTCGAGGCGTTACCGGACTTAAACATTCACAAACATATAAAACCGGGTCACCAAGTTCTGCCCAAAATTAAAACTTACAAACCACAATGAATAAAGACCACATCTCATGGCCATATACAAAAGCTCAATGTAGGCCAATACGTAAACCAAATCATAATAATAATAATACATGTCATGAAACAAACTTGCTATACATGCCACTCACATGAAAATATTTAACATATACTAGCCAATACTCCAAGGATAATGGCTTGATAGTGTGATGCTGCCTCCGACGATCTCCAACCCCTGAGCTGACCTGATAAACTAAAAAAAATGTAAAGAAGGAAGTAAGCTTTACGCTTAGTAAGCAAGTATATAAATAATGAATAAAGATTTTAGTATGATTACATAATAACTCAAGTGTATCCACTTTTAATTTCACTATTTACTCCACTTTGGTCAAGCTGTCTCTCCTGCGTCATGTTCACTAAAGAAATCATAACTCGAGTTACGAAATTCAAAATCCAATTCTGTAAATTTTTCATGAAACTAGACTTATGTATCTATTCACTAATTTATTTCTAGAATTTTTCGTCAAGCTAATTAGTACAGTTTATTAGTTAAAGTTTCCCTTATTACACAGCTCAACTGATCTGACCTCTGTTAACTACGAATTGAATTTCTCCCAGTACACAATTCAAATGACCATGAAACCTATTTCATTTAAAACTAGGCTCAATAAGGAATTTATTAATATAAACTATATTTCTTAATTTGTTTTGTAAAATTTTTAATGATTTTTCAAAGTTGAAATAGGGGATCACATAGTCATTCTGAGCAAGTCACACACAATTATAAATATATCAAAATATAGAATTCCTTTACTTGCTCCATTTCTTTTATATGAAAATAGGCTTATTAAGCTTTAATTTCACATCTCATTCAGCCTCTAATTAAATTATTACTATTTTTGGTGATTTTTCAAAATCACATCACTCATCTCATCCCACAACAGTTTTAGTGCTAATTCACTCTTTCACACTTTCTTTGTATTAACCTCATTTTAACTTATATATATATATCACAAATCATTTTCATCACATTTCATACATCACAAGTATAGGTCCATAATTACAATGTCACCATAAAGCCATCCCGTTGAACAATCCGGATCAATTCCTGATACTTGATGGTTTCAGCACACAACTCCACCATCATATTTCATATAATTCGGCTCTCTTGTACACATGGTGAACACTTAGTACCACCCATGTGACCTAGCCAATTTATTACGTAGCTCTCTTGTCCACATGGTGTCCTACACTTGGAATCACACATGCGACCTAGCTACATTTATCTCTCCCGTAGCTCTCTTGTCTACATGGGATACTTCCCGTATCACACATGTGACCTAGCTACATTTATCTCTCTCCCGTAGCTCTCTTGTCTACATGGGATACTTCCCGTATCACACATGTGACCTAGCTACTGCATAGTATCGTGTAGCTTTCTTGTACACATGATGTGCACTCGGCATCATACATGTGACCTAGCTATACTCCATCTATATTATTCAATTCTTCCGAATGTTCAACCGGGATTTCTCTCTCTATTACTTATTTCCATTCTTCCATAATCAATTTATGCTTCAAAATCGGCTAAAATATATATAATAGGCTGAAATATAAAAATGTAAATGAAGTTAATGTATTATTTACATACAAACTTACCTCGGTGCAAAATATGGAAATTTTGCAATTTAATCCAAAACATTTTCCTTCCCCCATTCGAGATCGATTTCACACCTTTCTTGATCTATAATATCATATTTAGCCTAATAATTAATCACACTATTCATATGGGTCTAAAAATCATATTTTTACAAATTTGTATTTTGACCCATAAACTTTTACATATTTGCACTTTTTCCCCAAGGCTCGGAAATTTAATTTCAGCCCTTATTCTTATGTTTAATGACATGCTGATCATTTTTCTCTTCTATGGAAACATCAAATTCTCACTCTAACACATAGTTATGAACAATAGATATTTTTACCGATTATGCCATTTTACTCGTTTTTACGAAAAATCACTTAGCAAAAGTTGTTTAACACAATCTCAAACTTCATATTCTACCATAAAACATCAAAATTCATGCATATCATTCATGGTTAAATTTTTAAACATAAACCCTAACTCGAAATAATGGTAGAAATAGGTAAACCGAGCTACGAGGATTTCAAAAATATAAAGAACATTAAAAACGGGGCTTGAAATCACTTACTATGAAGCTTGAAAGTTGAAGAAACCCTAGCTATGGAGGAGAGCAAATTTCGGCAGCAACTAATGAAGATGATGGCCAATTTTGTGTTATTTTTCCCATTTTATTTCATTTAATATGCAAATGACCAAAATGCCCTTACTACTAAACTTTCCAAAAATTCCCTCCATGTCCCACTTTTGTCCATAACTTAGGAATTGGTCAAATTACTATTTAAGACCTCCTAATTAATATTTTAAAGCAATTTCATACTAGAAACTTCTAGAATGCAAGTTTTGCAACTTATTCAATTTAGTCCCTAACTTCAAATTAAGCACTTTATGCATAGAATTTCTTCACGAAATTTTCACACAATCATGCAATCATATCATAGACCTCAAAATAATCATAAAATAATTATTTCTATCTCGAATTTGTGGTCCCAAAATCACTATTCCGACTAGGCCCAAGATCAGGGTGTTACAACTCTTCCCCCCTTTAGGGATTTTCGTCCCCGAAAATCTTACCGAAAAAGTGGTCTTCACTTAGATTCCTCAATCTCATACTCAATAATAAAGTACCTTCACTCAGGCAGTGCCTCCAATACATCTCTTTAATTTCTCATTTCCATCCTAATATCAATCTTGGCAAAGATAATTCTGGTAGATTCTGATGCTCGGCTTTAACCCCATTATCAATTTAGATTCTCTGTGGCATCGAATGCTCTATACTATCACATTAACTTATTATCTTGAAACAGATCACAATTCATACAACAGTACATTACTAAAAAAAATCAGGAAGTCTTTACTCAATACAGACTAGTCCAAATTTCAGATATTCCAGCTTAACAATATTCTCATCTGCTCAAACTTTACCAACATGTAATAAACTTTTCAGCTTTCACGAAACGAAAAAAAAAAAAAGAAAACCTCATCATTCGTAGTGGTTTTTACTCATATAAATTTATTTATTTATTATTATTATTTATTTATTTTATTTATTTTATTATTTTTATTTTAAGAGATATACACTTCTCGTTCAGAATATTTCCCTTTAATCCGTACAAAAATGAAATTCTATTATCAGACTTGAGAAAAATAATCCTGACATGATTGTCACATGAAATATTTCAAATAAATAATTCACACTGATTGAACACTCGAGTCGATCTTAATCACCAATGAATGACATTTCCAGTAATCTTTTACTATTCATTCATTACGCTAACTAAAACCATCTCAATTTCATTAGTTCAAGTAACCAAAATATCTCAATTGAAGTCATTAATTATAATTGACTTATTTGAGAGAAGTAATCCACCATATTGATTAAGACTCGCGCTTTTATCACTTATGTCTTCACTGTTGTCAAATCCTTACACGGAAATTTAAAAAAAAATCCTAATGCCAAAATTTGTCCTGTAACACCCAAATGACTTTGTTGATCATTTATATGGGCTCATATAACACATTTTGCTTAATTGTACAAGGGAACGATAAGGTTCGATAGAAATTTCAAAAGTAGAATCTAAACTTAACGAGTATTGTTACCTAACTAAAATCCTTATAATTATGTAGTAATTTAACCCCTCTAGACCGTGAACACATATACATGAATAAAACAATTTAAGGCATCTCATAAGTACAACATTCTAATTCAAGTTGATTTATCTATAGGGTTTATAAACTAAACATTTTAAGGTTCATATATGTATATACACAAACTTTAGCCATATTCGCATGGACTTAAATACAATATATATGTCGGATTTATGAACTTCCCAAAATTTCTAAGCTATACATGCCATAATGTCTACTAAGTTTTTAACAAAAGTACCAAGAGGTTCAACAAAAGTGGTGATGACTTCGTGATGGTTCCCAAGCCTTTCTTGATAAGTCGATCTATGTCAAAACATAACAAAACAAACCAAATCGAGTGAGTTATTAACTCAGTAAGTCTTAAGAAAATTTTACACTATGATAAATAAACCATTTACTAACTAAATGATTAACCCGATAATATCCGAATTTAACCAATATGTTCACAAAGAAACATTAAGTTATACACGAACCCTTTTAGCTTTTGTTACATGCTTGCCGAATTCTCCATGCATAACTATTCTATTTATACGTAAATAAAATACTATAGCCATTGCCATATACTACCATTGCATAAATATGTATATGTACCCATATGTGTGATCATAGGTAGACATAATTTACAACCCACAATTTCAAAACGTAATCCAAACATTCCATCCAAAATCAAAATTCCAAAATTAAGTTCTCAAGTACATTATAATTTGTTTCAATTAAAACCTCATAACCAACATCCTATACTTAGTGCTTGATTTGCAAGTTGCACACATAGTGCTTTTGTCTAACCGCACACATAGTGCTTTTGTCTAACCGCACACATAGTGCATTATTTTACTCGCACACACAGTGCCAATTATCCCCGCACACACAGTGCCGTAATTCTTTATCTTTAGTCATCTCATCACCATAGCTTGATAAAAGATATAGCATTCTATTCCCAATGATTTATACATACTATGTTATACTATCTAACATAAATTACTTAAGGACTTACCTTTTTTACTCGGATGAACAGCTCCGATCAGTTACTCAATTGCTTTTGCTTTCCTTTTTGATGAACTTGGCTCCCTTTGATCTTGAGCTCCAACTCCGGCTTCACAAATAAAACAATTTTATCATCATAACCCAAATTTATATCTCTACTCATATACATACACAATGGTTCGGCATTTTCTTAAACCTACTTTAATTTAAATCTTCAATTTAATGCCTATCCAACATGCTTCTTATCTATTTCAAAAAAAATTCACTATGCCTCAAGATCATTTTCTAATTTCACCTTATTATCCATTTACATTATCAAACTCAGATTTCTTTAATTTCCTAATTCTACACTTCAAAGTCCATTATAATCACCCTATCTAACCAAGTTTAGATTCGCAAACACACACACATATAACACCTCAAGTCAATTTAGCTAAATTCTATTTATTATTTAAACTAAAGCATGCACTTAACCTACTTATAGTTCATTCGGCTTTCATTGAACTATTTCCTAATAAGTAAATTAGCAACCAAAATCAATATTTCATTCAAGACCACCTATGGCCGAATACCCAAGGTACTACTCATCTAATCATTCAAAAAGTTTAACACATAAAATCCTTAACTATTACATGGTTCTATTAATTGTAAACTCTATTTCAATATTTAAGCATGAATTTCAAATTTTGGACGTCATTTCATAATTTCAAGCAAGTTGCCGAATGCAACCTCACTAAATTTTCATGGATTCAATTCATGGATTCAATATACCATTGCCATGAAATCAACAACCAAAAATTCATAGACAATTAAGGAGAATCACATTACGAATCTCAAATTCAAGTAAAGACCATGGCCGAAATGCACATATAACCACATAACAAAAGAAAATTGAACCTTTGGTTGCCTAACTAGCTTAACATCCATCCCAAAAACATCAAATTTCCATTAAATTTTAAATCAAGAAACTCACCTTATGAAGAATATCAAAGTGCCGAATGGTTTTAGACTTTTCCCCCCTTTGGTTTCGGTTTTCACTCAAGGAAGAAGATGAACACCTCCCCCTTTCATCTTTTATTTTATTAATCATTTTATTCTCCATATTTTATTTCATTACAAATTAAATATACTAAATTAGCTTAAGTTAGTGGAATGCATCATTGTTTGGCCGGCCACTAAAGATAAAAATGGTTATTTGACATGCAACTCCATGTCTTCCACTTTATTGTCATTTAAGCCTTACAAATTGGCCTATCATCTTTCCTAAATTTTTCAATTAAGTCATTTCAAGCAATTTCTCATGCCTAAAGCTAAAATTAAAGTATTTAATTTGTCACACATATATTATCGTACATAAATATATGCAATTAAGTCAAAAGTGAATTTCTTTTTTTTTTCTTTTTATGACTCGGTTTTGTGGTCCCGAAACCACATTCCGACTAGGGCCTAATTAGGGCTGTTACATGTCCAGCCGTAATTGTCACATTCAGATATTATAGATTTCAAATATTATTTCCCACAACTAGTTCTGCCATCACAAATTTCATATTAGACCTTTCGCTAAAGAAGACCAGTTCTGAATAAATTTTAATTTACACTTTTCTCGACCTTGTACTGAGTAATTCGATTTACCAAAGTAAATTTCTTCTCTAATCGAAGCAGTGTATAATTTCAATAATCTTTATGGCAACTTTGATACTTTTCTAGCTCTGTCTTTACTTATCAATTCATTCTTAATCTCTAATTATACTTATAATTATTCTATCATCGAACTCTCTTTGAATTTTCAAGCGGGAACTTATTCAAATGTATCTCATGAAATTCAATCATAAGCACCACTTCAATAAGAGGGAGGGGTTATAAGGCCTCGACTTCGTCTTTCTTATACATACACATATAATACAACTTTCATCATCATAGCAACATCGTCAAAATCATGTCATTCATTCAGGTAATGCATCATTCATATTGGTTTACACCAAATTTTCCAGTTATCCTATTTAGACAAGTATACTTATACATGCATTCTATGTTTTCTGGATAGCTTTACTTACCCATTCATTTACTCAAACAAATCATACTCATGACATCGTATAAGGGCCAAACAAACATAGTTATTTGCATCACAGTCACAACTTTCATTTCGTGCATATATAGCTAGATTTTTTTTTTCACATGCTAGGTTAGTCCGAGAACCGACTAAACCATAGCTCTGATACCACTAAATGTAACACCCTTCACCCGTATCTAACTCCGGGACAGGGTTCGAGGCGTTACCGGACTTAAACATTCACAAACATATAAAACCGGGTCACCAAGTTCTGCCCAAAATTAAAACTTACAAACCACAATGAATAAAGACCACATCTCATGGCCATATACAAAAGCTCAATGTAGGCCAATACGTAAACCAAATCATAATAATAATAATACATGTCATGAAACAAACTTGCTATACATGCCACTCACATGAAAATATTTAACATATACTAGCCAATACTCCAAGGATAATGGCTTGATAGTGTGATGCTGCCTCCGACGATCTCCAACCCCTGAGCTGACCTGATAAACTAAAAAAATGGAAAGAAGGAAGTAAGCTTTACGCTTAGTAAGCAAGTATATAAATAATGAATAGATTTTAGTATGATTACATAATAACTCAAGTGTATCTACTTTTAATTTCACTATTTACTCCACTTTAGTCAAGCTGTCTCTCTTGCGTCATGTTCACTAAATAAATCATAACTCGAGTTACGAAATTCAAAATCCAATTCTGTAAATTTTTCATGAAACTAGACTCATGTATCTATTCACTAATTTATTTCTAGAATTTTTGGTCAAGCTAATTAGTATAGTTTATTAGTTAAAGTTTCCCTTATTACACAGCTCGACTGATCTGACCTCTGTTAACTACAAATTGAATTTCTCCCAGTACACAATTCAAATGACCATGAAACCTATTTCATTTAAAACTAGGCTCAATAAGGAATTTATTAATATAAACTATATTTCTTAATTTGTTTTGTACAATTTTTAATGATTTTTCAAAATTGGAACAGGGGATCACATAGTCATTCTGAGCAAGTCACACACAATTATAAATATATCAAAATATAGAATTCCTTTACTTGCTCCATTTCTTTTATATGAAAATAGGCTCATTAAGCTTTAATTTCACATCTCATTCAGCCTCTAATTAAATTATTACTATTTTTGGTGATTTTTCAAAATCACATCACTGCTACTGTCCCACAACAGTTTTAATGCTAATTCACTCTTTCACACTTTCTTTGTATTAACCTCATTTTAACTTATATATATATATATATATATATATATATATATATATATATATATATATATATATATCACAAATCATTTTCATCACATTTCATACATCACAAGTATAGGTCCATAATTACAATGTCACCATAAAGCCATCCCGTTGAACAATCCGGATCAATTCCGATACTTGATGGTTTCAAAGACACACTCCACCATCATATTTCATATAATTCGGCTCTCTCTGTACACATGGTGAACACTTAGTACCACCCATGTGACCTAACCAATTTATTACGTAGCTCTCTTGTCCACATGGTGTCCTACACTTGGAATCACACATGCGACCTAGCTACATTTATCTCTCCCAGTAGCTCTCTTGTCTACATGGGATACTTCCCGTATCACACATGTGACCTAGCTACATTTATCTCTCTCCCGTAGCTCTCTTGTCTACAGGGATACTTCCCGTATAACACATGTGACCTAGCTACTACATAGTGTCGTGTAGCTTTCTTGTACACATGATGTGCACTCGGCATCATACATGTGACCTAGCTACACTCCATCTATATTATTCAATTCTTCCGAATGTTCAACCGGATTTCTCTCTCTATTACTTATTTCCATTCTTCCAATAATCAATTTATGCTTCAAAATCGGCTAAAATATATATAATAGGCTGAAATATAAAAATGTAAATGAAGTTAATGTATTATTTACATACAAACTTACCTGGTGCAAAATATGGAAATTTTGCAATTTAATCCAAAACATTTTCCTTCCCCCATTCGAGATCGATTTCACACCTTTCTTGATCTATAATATCATATTTAGCATAATAATTAATCACACTATTCATATGGGTCTAAAAATCATATTTTTACAAATTTGCATTTTGACCCATAAACTTTTACATATTTGCACTTTTTCCCCAAGGCTCGGAAATTTAATTTCAGCCCTTATTCTTATGTTTAATGACAATTCTGATCATTTTTCTCTTCTATGGAAACATCAAATTCTCACTCTAACACATAGTTATGAACAATAGATATTTTTACCGATTATGCCATTTTACTCGTTTTTACGAAAAATCACTTAGCAAAAGTTGTTTAACACAATCTCAAACTTCATATTCTACCATAAAACATCAAAATTCATGCATATCATTCATGGGTAAATTTTTAAACATAAACCCTAACTCGAAATAATGGTAGAAATCGGTAAACCGAGCTACGAGGATTTCAAAAATGTAAAGAACATTAAAAACGGGGCTTGAAATCACTTACTATGAAGCTTGAAAGTTGAAGAAACCCTAGCTATGGAGGAGAGCAAATTTCGGCAGCAACTAATGAAGATGATGGCCAATTTTGTGTTATTTTTCCCATTTTATTTCATTTAATATGCAAATGACCAAAATGCCCTTACTACTAAACTTTCCAAAAATTCCCTCCATGTCCCACTTTTGTCCATAACTTAGGAATTGGTCAAATTACTATTTAAGACCTCCTAATTAATATTTTAAAGCAATTTCATACTAGAAACTTCTAGAATGCAAGTTTTGCAACTTATTCAATTTAGTCCCTAACTTCAAATTAAGCACTTTATGCATAGAATTTCTTCACGAAATTTTCACACAATCATGCAATCATATGATAGACCTCAAAATAATCATAAAATAATTATTTCTATCTCAAATTTGTGGTCCCGAAATCACTATTCCGACTAGGCCCAAAATCAGGGTGTTACAACATCAATTGAAAACACATTTAGCAGGACGCGTTTTCTCATTTTCTCTTCAAAATCGACCTACTTCTCTAAATACTTTAGAAACTAATTCATTTTCCTAATTTTTTAAATGTGACATTTTCATTTGGTCAGAAAAATTTAGTAGAGACTCGATTCCCTATAAGTCTATCTAAAATTTATTTTCTTAATGCTCACTTCTCTCACTAAATTAAAAATGAGAAAAAGATAAAATCAATGTGATGTAAACTGATTTAGCCACATCTACTGCTCACTTTCATTTTGATCAAAATCATTACACAATGATTTATCTATTTATTACTTAAATCGATAAAGTAAAATGTTGGAAATTGAAATTGATGTTGGTGAGTGTCTATAAAATGCAACAATGATTCGGCCTAAACTGTTGTCTCGAGAAATGCGTACTAGTTTAGTAATTAATCAAAAACATGTACTAGATTGAATTTTTTTATAATGTTTGTATTCTTGGCAGGGATTTAAATAGCGGTCCGCTACCGGCATAGCGGCCGTTATATAGCGGTAGCGGCACCGTCCGAAACCGATATTGTTGAAAATAGCGGTGTGAAGCGGAGTCATACCAATAGCGGTGGATCGCGGCCGCAATTTAACGGGTAACGGCCAATTGCGGCGGTAACGGGCCGCTATTCCCGTTATTTTACAATAACAGAAAAAAAATTCTACAGAGAAAGAAATACAGAGCAAAGGTAAGAACGGTAAATGAGAAGTGAAAAAAGGGGTAAATGGGGAAGAAAATAAAGGCTGGTTAGTGGAATTGGGCTACTTTTGTGTTTACTTCGTGTTTGGGCTTGTTTTTGTTTTACTTGTTTTGTTCCTTAGGCCTGTTGTGGTATTTGTTTAGCATTCTGCTCTGTGATTGGGTTTGTTCTTGTACTTTTGTTTTTCTGATTTTGCTTAGGCCTTTGTATTGTGTTGGCTTGAACTTTGTTTTGGCCCTGTTTCAATATAATCAATGAATTTTATTCAAAAAAAAAATATTTGAGACTCATATAAATTAGATTTAAAAATTTTAAAAATTAATTTCAATTATAAATTAAAAATCAATATTTTCATTTACATAGAGTATTTTACATAAAAATATATATAAATAATAAAAAATATTTTTTATTACCATATCCTACTGCATCATTGTCTTCATTTTTTAAAAATTACTGTGTCATGATGAATATCTCTGTAAAGTGTTTCACATTAACAACAAGTTCTAATTTTTTTACTGATATTAAATTGTTAGATTCTTAGCTTTCTGAGTCAAATTATGTTAACTGTATTACTCAAGTTTAATATTCTTTTAACCTTCTAATAAGTATTAGAAAACACTTTAAAAATTATTAAAAGTGACTTTTTATAATTAACATTAAAATTATTATGTTTTACAATAAGTTGTGTGAATTTAAAAAAAATTCACGACCGCGATACTCGCAGTGACCGCAATAGCTTCCGTTATGTCCGCAACCGCGATAAACGCAACGCGACCGAAAACGTGACCGCAACCGCAATTTAAATCCCTGATTCTTGGGTAAAGAAAAACACTCGTCTCATTACATCATAAGTCATTCAAAATAGAAAGGAGAAAAAAGTGGGTTTGCTTATTACAGGGAAAAATATCTGTAATATTTTTCTGCAAAGTTTGGAAAAGAAAAAAAAATCATCCAAACAGAAGACGTACTGAAACGCTGCCTATCCACTTTGTGCGTATGCATTTATTCTTACTGATTTGATGTTTTTGATGAATTTAAATGATGACAGAGGATGCCTCTCATAAACTCGGAGGTTGCCTCATTCTATCATTGCCATCTAAATATTTTTTAACCGCATCTCTCATGTCCTTAAAACCATCGCAATTCCTTCCGAAGAACACCATCAGCTTCTCCAATTCCCTGTCTTTTATGTCATCTTCAAATCTTTTTATGGGGATCGCATTTGCAGGTTGCAAAGTGTAGGATTTAGGGTTATCATCAACAATCACAACTTGTTTGAGGTCTCTCCCGATCTTCGACAAGTCCTTAATAAATCTTCCTCGACCTAATTGCTTGCATGAATCTCTGTATAAACGGTGAGATATCAAGCCCTTGGGGTCTAGAATATCGAGCAGTAATGAGGCGTACGGCTTAAGCCCAGCGGTGAAAACCACCGCCTCGTATTTCTTACTGATTGCTTCCAAGAATTCATCCACCCCGGGTCGTTTCAATACGTAGAAGTTCATCCTTAAACCATAAATGCTTGGTTTAATCATGAAATCATATGTTTTCGGAGGTGGGTCTTGACTTGAATGAACTAGTGTCTCGTCCAAATCAAGAACGATGGTTCTCGTTTTGTATGAAGCTAACGGAGGAAGCAATCGGGTTCCATTTTTGTCTCTCAGTGCAAGAATGTCAGGTAGATCAACATCATCCTTAAATTCAAGTTGAAGTCTAGGGCTCAAATTGGTTTGGCATCTGCCAGCCTCTTCCCGATGGAGGATAACAAAGCCTTTCCCTCGGTGTTTTGCACCCTCCAATTCGGAGAAAAACTCAATGAGGCGACGGTGGCATTTTTTAATGGACTTTTTTATGGAAGAAATTACAGAAAAATATTTTCTTTTCAATATAGATGATCTCTTACTCTGACGGTCATTGTTGCGAGGAAGTAATTGGCGGTGGTGCTGGTAATCGTAATTACTACCACGCATGATGGACTTTTTTTGCATCTTCTTTTCCATCTTCAATGTCATTTCTTGGCTTCGGGTATCGATTTGATGGTGATCGCTAACAATTATTGTGCAGAGAATTACCAAGAGAAAAAACATACAAAAAAGGAGTAAATCCCAAAATAAATTAGTGATGTTGGAATGTGAGAGTTGAGATTGGAGGGGGAGGAGACACAAAGTTTTTGAAGCAATGTTCGGTACAACAATGGTCCAGTTAGGTCGGAAGTTGAAGCTGGATTTCCAAATCTTTCACCATATTTTCAAAATAAGCTTATTTTTGGGATCCAGATATTTTCCAACAATCAATATTAAACTAGTCTTAAACCTTTCAACGGTCTTGTTGGATAAGGTTGTCACCATACTAAAAGTTAAATAATGCATGACAGCAAAGGATTAGTTTTCTTTCCCTTAACAAAAGAAGTAACTTAACCCAAACATTAAGAGGCTTGAACCTGTAATTGTTATTTAAGAAAATAATCTCGCACTTCCTAGTTTTCTGCAATGGGAAACTTCAGATTTCATAGAATATTGAAAGGCACAACCCTGGCTTAACACCATCAAAGTTGTGCTAATTATGGTTAGGTGACAACAAGCGTGAACAGTCTACTCTCTACGACCCATCTTGATTAACAATTTCAAAATGTTATGATTTTATTAATAATAACAATTAAAAGCCATATTATCAAAATGATCCCTTTCTTTATTCATAATCATCCATCGCCAAACCTTTATTAACATTATCACAACAATCATTCAAATTATCAATGGGAGACATTGAATACCAACTAGTTTAGCCAATTATAGACCCTCTCTTTAGGGGAGAGCGTTCAGTGAATCGAGTGAAAAAAATTTCAGGATGGCGAATCCTATTTTATCATTCTAACTTGATTTGAATTTTTTTTCAAATCCTGTAACATCCCGAATTAGGGCCTAGTCGGAACAGTGGTTTCGGGACCACAAATCCGACGTAAAAAATTTTATTTTTATTATATTTTAATGGGCTATGATTTCAAGAAATGATTTCGTGAAAATTTCGTTTGAAAATTTCGACGTTTGGGCACTTAATTTGGTCAAAAGGACTAAATTGTAAAAAGTGAAAATTTTGGGTTCTACATGTTATGAATTTTTAAATGGGAGGTCCTTAAATGGTAATTAGACCATTGTTTAACTTGTTGGACAAAAATGGCCTTAGTTGGGTAAAATTTGAAAGAATAGTAAAAAGGGCATTTTGGTCATTTAGGGGTAAAATGAATTAAAAGACAAATTTTAAAACCCAAATGTGTCCCTTTCTTCTTGCTTCAGCTGAATGTACCATGAGTATCCATGGTTTGGCCAAGCTTCCAAGCTCAATAGTAAGTGATTTCGAGCTTCGTTTTTAACGTTCTATGCATTTTTGAAGTCCCGACGACATGTTCTAGCTATTTCTACCATTTATTTGAGCTAGGGTTTGTGTTTAAAAATTTACCCATGAATGATATGCATGTATTTTGATGTTTCATGGTAGAATATGAAGGCTCGATATGTAATAAACGACTTTTACTTAGCGATTTTTGATGAAAACGTCCGAAAGGACCATTTTGTAAAAATTGTAAATTTGGGCATAAAAGGGTGATTTAGTGGAAATTAGGGCTTCCATAGTTATGAAAATGATTCGGCTAGGCTTGAAATGCAAGGAAATTGAATAAAAATAATTTTATGACAATTAGGGCAAAAGTGCAAATATGTGAAAGTTTAGGAGTCAAAATGTAAATTTGTAAAAATATGATTTTTGGACCCATATGAATAATGTGACTAATTATTAGGCTAAATGTGATATTATAGATCAAGGAAAACAATATTCGGGCTTAGAACAAGGTTGAACAAGGTTAAGCACAAACTCGAAATAAATAGTTGTACTCGAAACCGAGGTAAGTTCATATGTCAATGATAATGCAATGATATTATTGTTCATACTTGAATTTAAATTGATGTGTTAGCATTGTGTGATGGATATTTATTTAGTTGATATAAAGATTATATATTGTAACAAATGCCTAAATATAATTGTATGCAATGCCATGTTTATTTCGTGGACTAATGTCTAAATAAACATGGAAATGTGTTGAATTGGATGTACATTGCATGATTAGCTATGCATAATGAGATACTTGATGAAAAGAGAAAAATCTCGGTTGAATAAAAAGAGAAATCTGATGGATAAACCATGGCTTACATGACTTGAGATCCAGCATGTGTTGCAGAAAAGGATTTAGCCCGGACGGGTAATCCGTTGATCTCAAATATAAAAAGGATCTAGCCTGACGGGTGTTCCTTGAGTGATCGAGCCTCCCGAAGAATATGTGTGCATTAAGGATTTAGCCCGGACGGGTAATCCAATTAGGATTTGAATTTAGCCTGGACTGGTAATTCAAATTTGAGCTCATTGAGAGTGCTTATCGTTACGAGGGATTTAGCCTGGACTGGTAATCCCGACATCACTCCATGAGTTTATATTACAGGGGATTTAGCCTGGACTGGTAATCTCGCCGTAAGATGTGAGGTTCGCGGGAGTGCGTACTTGAGACGAACACTTGTATGACTTGACGATAAATGGATTATCCATCGAGATTTTCGAGAAGTTCAATGAGTATTATAATGAAAAATATGATGAAAGTCCCGAGATGGGCGTGGTGATAAAGGAAAAGTTAATTGATATGCTACGGATATGTACAGGTACGTACATTATACTCATAAGTGATGCCTTATTGTTATGTGATAAATGATGAGTAAGTGAATTCATGCATATGTATGTGTATACATGATAAACAAGTGAAAAGATTTGAAAGATGAACCATCCTTATGCTTATGGTTATGAATTGTGTTACAATATCATGTTAACTTAGATTGTGTGATTGAATATGTTGTGTGATTGAATATGGGACTTATGAAATAATGAGTCCATGATCAATGTGACAATGAAATTATGATAGCTATTGTGATTTTGCACCGAAATAGTGTTGAACAGCACCAGTAGCCGGACTTTGAAAAATCACCATAAATGGTGGAAGTCGAATTAAAGACTAAATAATATATGAAATTAAAGCTTAATGAGTCTAGTTTCATATGAAGAAACTTTGTAGGCAAAAGAATTTTTTATTATGAGATATTTGAATTCTTTTGAGACAGAGTCGGAGTGATTCCAGACTCCCCTATCTTAACTTTAGAAAATCACTAGAAATTTTATAAAAGTTATTATGAATTAAAATTCATATGAGTGAAATTATAAGGAGTCTATTTTCAATATAAAGGGTCATAAACATTATCCGAGTCTTGTACTACAAGATATTTGATTTTTAGTAGATAGAGGTCAAAGCTATCAGATAGCAAAATAGGGGAGAGTTTAAAGAATAAACTGTATTTATTTGCTAGACCAAAAATTCTGGAAATTTTAGGGTAAGAAGATATATGAGTCTAGTTTCAGGGAAAATTAACGGATCTTAAGTTAGAATCTTGTAGCTCGTGTTATAAATAATTTATCAATTATGACTCGAGTAGACAACTTGACCAGAATATGAGTAAAAGTGTAATTATAGTTGTTTTACCTAGGAAACATGTTGTTATAATGCTTATTATTTTCATATGGATTTACTAAGCGTAAAGCTCACTCCCCTTTCCATGTCTTCTAGTGTCCTTAGGTCAGCTCGGGGTTGGAGATCGTCAGAGGCAACCTCACACTATCAAGCTACCATATTTGGAGTATTGTTGAAACTTAATTTCTTCAAGTGAGTGGCATGTATAGGGACTTAATTATTGATATGTGTTTCTATGTTTTGGCCAAGATGTTGGCTTATATTATTTCATTGTTTTTAGCCATGAGATATGGCTTATAATGATTTTGGCTTGTAAGCCTATTTGTCCATGATATGTGTTAATGTCTTGTGATATGGTTATGTGATTATGCTTGTTCACTATGTATGAGAATTATATGGCACATGTACATGATGAATGCCCCAGGACCATTCGAGATGGTCGTGGCCATGGAATGAATGTGTGGCATGGTAGTAAGATGATAATGATTGAACATGGACAATTGTTGAATGTGTAGAGATTAAGTGTTGAGTAATAAACACATGTATGACAACATGCAAATTATTTAATTGAATTTCACCAAAGGTTGATTAAACATTAAATTGATGTTATAATTGGTGCCTATGATTTGTAAAAGTATGGGGGAAAAATAAGGTAAACATAAGGCTTGGAAAATAGTCTAAGTGTTAGCTACACAGGCAGAGACACGACCATGTGTCTCAACCGTGTGGAGGACACGACCTAGTACACAGGCGTGTGGCCTGGCCGTGTGGTACAAATTATTTTGCTGACGTCATAGACAGAGAGTTACAAGGGCTGAGGACATGGCCGTGTCTCAAGCCACACGGGTGTGTGACCACACGGCCCCACCCACATGCGCGTGTGACTCTTCAAAGTAAGAAAATTTATTAAATTACCCAAATTTTATCGAATGTTTTCGATTTTGTCCTGAACCACCCTGATGTATGTTTTACGCCTCGAAGGTCTGTATAAGGGACGATATGCATGTGTTTGAAAAGTTTTAATTTTGGGCAAAATTTGGTGGCCCGGTTTTGTATGTTTGTGAATGTTTAAGTCCGGTAACGCCTCGAGCCCTATCCCAACGTTGGATACGGGTGAGAGGTTTTGCATTCAGTTGTATCAGAGCTATTGTTTAGTCAATTCTGGGACTAACCTAGCTTATGTATGAGAGTTTAGCTATACGTGCCACCAATCTATGATAGTGTCATGTCTCCCAACGCAAATAAGAGCCATTTTGTTTAGGCAAAGGTACTCTCCAACTGAGCTACACCGACCATGTTGAATGTGATGCTAAAATATTTGAGTAAAGTATAGTCATGACGAACTGAATCTTGGAAAGGTACGAATGAGGATTCATGGAATGTGTATATGGTGGAATGAGCTTATCTATGATTAATAGATAATTCTATGATGTAAATGGTCGATTTGCTTGTGTAAATGCATGTGTTTAGATAACTTACTAAAGATATAGATGGAATGAAAATTCACGTACGCTTATATGAAAGATTATGGTTGATAAGCTCGTATAGCTTAAGTAAATGTGTTAAATTACTTGGACTGATTTGCATGATTGTAACAATATGTCTAAATAATGGTGTACGAGATAAAAGTATACATTGTGATAAATTTATCTGTGTTTTTTGGCCCATGTATGATGTCATATGCACGACTTGTATGATTAAATAAATAGATAAGTAAAGTTATCCAGAAAACATGGAATGCATGTATAACTATACTTGTTAAAATGAGATAACTGGAAAGGGGGCGTAAAATCAATATGAAAGTTAGTTTACCTGAAATGAATGACATGAATATGATGATAAAAATTGTGTTACATGTATATGCATATGAGAGTCAAGTCAGAGGCCCTATGACCTCCTCCCCCTTACCAAAGTGGTGTTTCATAGTGGAAATTCCTGAGAGTTATGTCGAATGAGTTTTCGAGTGATAAACCAAAGAGTTCAATGATGGAATGGTTATAAGCATGGTTAGAGATCGAGAATGGGTTGATAAGTACAAACATGAGCTAGAAAGATATCGGATTGATCGAAAGATTGTTTAATTTTCGCAACATCACAGTTAGTGAAAAAAGTTAATTTTGGTAAAATGATCTATCCTGGTATGATGTCGAGAAGTGTATTGATTGAAATTCCTTTATGAACTGGTTTTCTTAGTGAAAGGAATATTATGGAATTTGGGACGGTAGAAATAGTTAAAGGAATGATGTAGGAAATATGAAATGTCCAAGTATGGTAATTGCAGTGAATAGTTTGTGACTGTCTCTATTGAGATATTATATGAGATTATTTGACCTTGGAAATGTTATTGGGACTATCTAATCTCTGATGAATTCGTATATTATGAAAATGTTTCCTGATCTTTACGTTAGATGAATAAGTTGTCAGTCTAATTGGCTTATAATCTGCATGGTTCTGTTTTTCTCTGGTTTTTTTGTTATATTCCGCTTGTTGGGAATCGATGAGAAATTGTGTATGGTGTCATGATTCTATCTCTACTGATCATTGCTCTGACTGATTTTATATATATATATAAGAAGCATATAGTTCCGGTCGTATTTATTGTCAGTGGTTTGGAATGATTTTATTCTAGATTTCTTTTTTTTGAAAAACATTGGGGTCTTTCATAGTTTTATAAGTCTGGTTCTCGATCTTCTGATGCAGTGTTGTAAATTGGATTCCCTTATCTTGGATTTTTTTATTTTAGGCTTCTTTGTCTCAGATTTCTCTATCTTGGGTTTTCTAGATATTTTCATCTTGTAACTTCTTGATCATGGTTTGCATTTAGAGCATGACCTCCAGCTTGTGATTGATATATGTAAAGAACAAGTATGACTATACCTCTGAATTGATCCTGATAATGTGGTGAAACTTCAAGTCCCAATTTGTATGGTGGATTTCTTTTCTCAAGTGAGTTAATCAGAGCTAACATATTCAATTGAGATATTAGTATTACTTATGCTAATGCGTTTGTTATGGTCTTCGATTGGCATGATGAGTAAATTTGGAATGATGCACGTTGAATCATTCTGTTGACTAGAAGAGAGAATTTCTTGAAATATCAATTACAGATGAATAAGGTCGACTTGACTGTTCAATCTGTATGGAATATATGTTTAGAATTTAACGAGATGTTCATGCTTGAGAATAAGATTTTATTTCTTCACGGGTAAAAGAGACGAATAGTCTGATTGAGAAATATGTTTCTTAGAAGACTTAGATACAATAGAACGATCTGAGTATAAGAGATGATGAAATGATCATTGTTGATCTTTGAGTATAAATTCTTGGAATGTTAAAAGTTTGAGGATGTATAGCAAGAATCATCAAAATTATTTTTGCAGTTTGGACATTAGGATGGAGATAGAGAAAGTTAATATGGATTTTCTTGTCTGGATTATTCTTGTCCTTGAAAGAAGTAATATGTAGTGTTGTTAACGTCATTTGTGAATTATGCGGGTATACCCGAATGTCTGCTCACTAGATTCATAGAACTTTGTGTCTTTATGATTGTTGGATATCTTGAAATTTTAATATCCACTAAACGGATTGAGATCCAGGTTTCATAGCATGATTTCTTGGGAAAGCCAAAGGAGGCTTTGAAATGAAAGGTAACTGAGAGTTGATTTGGCAAATGATCAGGCTGTGTGGAATTATAAAGAGTATGAGGCCGAGATGAACTGGATAGTTTCACTATTCGAATTCGAAAGGATTCAGGTGCGAATATATATGTAACATGATGGCTTGGATCAGACTTTTGAGCACATGAGTTTTCTGATAGAGATTAAGTTTCAGTGAAAGTGTTGTAAAGTGAATACCACTCATGATTTTTGTATGTGAAATTTAAAGAGATAGGTGGTAAGAGCCCGGCTTGAGTAAAAGTTATTTGACATAGATTATAGGATTGAGGAATCTAAGTAAAGAAAAAACACCAAAACCACTTTTCTGGTAAGATTTTCGAGGACGAAAATCCCTAAAGGGGGGAGAAATGTAACATCCCGAATTAGGGCCTAGTCGGAACAGTGGTTTCGGGACCACAAATCCCACGTAAGAAAATTTATTTTTATTTTATTTTTATGGTCTACAATTTCACAGAAAGATTTCGTGAAAATTTTGTTCAAAAATTTTGACGTTTGGGCACTCAATTTGGTCAAAAGGACTAAATTGTAAAAAGTAAAAAAGTTGAGTTCTGCATGTTAGAGGTGCCTAATTGTTATGAATTTTTAAATGGGATGTTCTTAAATGGTAATTATACCATTGTTTAACTTGTTGGAAAAAAATGGCCTTAGTTGGGTAAAATTTGAAAGAATAGTAAAAAGGGCATTTTGGTCATTTAGGGGTAAAATGAATTAAAAGACAAATTTTAAAACCCAAATGTGTCCCTTTCTTCTTGCTTCAGCCGAATGTACCATGAGCAGCCGTGTTTAGGGTTTGGCCAAGCTTCCAAGCTCAATAGTAAGTGATTTCGAGCTCCGTTTTTAACGTTCTATGCATTTTTAAAGTCCCGACAACATGTTCTAACTATTTCTACCATTTATATGAGCTAGGGTTTGTGTTTAAAAATTTACCCATGAATGATAAGCATGTATTTTGATATTTAATGGTAGAATATGAAGGCTCGGTGTGTAATAAATGACTTTTACTAAGCGATTTTTGATGAAAATGTCCGAAAAGACCATTTTTGTAAAAATTGTAAAATTGGTCATAAAATGGTGATTTAGTGGAAATTAGGGGCTACCATAGCTATGAAAATGATTCGGCTAGGCTTGAAATGCAAGGAAATTGAATAAAAATAATTTTACGAGCATTGGGGCAAAAGTACAAATATGTGAAAGTTTAGGGGTCAAAATACAAATTTGTAAAAATATGATTTTTGGACCCATATGAATAATGTGATTAATTATTAGCCTAAATGTGATATTATAGATCAAGGAAAACAAGATTCGGGCTTAGAACGAGGTTGAACAAGGTTAAGCACAAACTCAAAATAAATAGTCGTACTCGAAACCAAAGTAAGTTCATATGTCAATGATAATGCAATGATATTGTTGTTCATACTTGAACTTAAATTGATGTGTTAGCATTGTGTGATGGATATTTATTTAGTTGATATAAAGATTATATATTGTAACAAATGCCTAAATATAATTGTATGCAATACCATGTTTATTTCGTGGACTAATGTCTAAATAAACATGGAAATGTGTTGAATTGGATGTACATTGCATGATTAGCTATGCATAATGAGATACTTGATGAAAAGAGAAAAATCTCGGTTGAATAAAAAGAGAAATCAGATGGATAAACCATAGCTTACATGACTTGAGATCCTGCATGTGTTGCAGAAAAGGATTTAGCCCAGACGGGTAACCCGTTGATCTCAAATATAGAAAGGATCTAGCCCGGACGGGTGTCCATTGAGTGACCGAGCCTCCCAAAGAATATGTGTGCATTAAGGATTTAACCTGGACGGGTAATCCAATTAGTATTTGAATTTAGCCTGGACTAGTAATTCAAATATGAGCTCATTGAGAGTGCTTATCGTTACAAGGGGTTTAGCCTGGACTAGTAATCCCACCGTAAGATGTGAGGTTCGCGGGAGTGCGTACTTGAGACGAACACTTGTACGACTTGACGGTAAATGGATTATCCATCGAGATTTTTGACAAGTTCTACGGGTATTATAATGAAAAATTCGATGAAAGTCCCAAGATAGGCGTGGTGATAAAGGTAAAGTTAATTGATCAGCTACGGATATGTACAGGTACGTACATTATACTCATAAGTGATGCCTTATTGTTTTGTGATAAATGATGAGTAAGCGAATTCATGCATATGTATGTGTATACATGATGAAGAAGTGAAAAGATTTGAAAGATGAACCATCCTTATGCTTATTGTTATGAATTATGTTACAATATCATGTTAACTTACATTGTGTGATTGAATATGGGACTTATGAAATAATGAGTCCATGATCAATGTGACAATGAAATTATGATAGCTATTGTGATTTTGCAATCAAATAGTAGTGTTGAATGTAAGAGAGATGCCCTGACTTTGAAAACTCACCATAAATGGTGGAAGTCGAATTAGAGGCTAAATAATATTTGAAATTAAAGCTTAATGAGTCTAGTTTCACATGAAGGAAAATTTGTAGGCAAAAGAATTTTTTATTATGAGATATTTGAATTCTTGTGAGACAGAGTTGGTGTGATTCCAGACTCTCCTATCTTAAATTTAGAAAATCACTAGAAATTGTAAAAAAATAATTATGAGTTAAAATTCATATGAATGAAATGATTAAGGAGTCTATTTTCAATAGAAAGAGGCATAAACATTATCCGAGTCTCGTACTGCGAGATATTTGATTTTTAGTAGATAGAGGTCGAAGTTGTTAGATAGCAAAATAGGGGAGAGTTTAAAGAATAAACTGTATTGATTGGATAGACCAAAAATTCTGGAAATTTTAGGGTAAGAAGATATATGAGTCTAGTTTCAGGAAAAATTAACGGATCTTAAGTTAGAATCTTGTAGCTCGTGTTATCAATAATTTATCAATTATGACTCGAGTAGACAGCTTGACCAGAATATGAGTAAAAGTGTAATTATAGTTGTTTTACCTAGGAAACATGTTGTTATAATGCTTATTATTTTCATATGGATTTACTAAGCGTAAAGCTCACTCCCCCTTCCATTTCTTCTAGTGTCCTTAGGTCAGCTCCGGGTTGGAGATCGTCGGAGACAACCTCACACTATCATGCTACCATCTTTGGAGTATTGTTGAAACTTAATTTCTTCAAGTGAGTGGCATGTATAGGGACTTAATTATTGATATGTGTTTCTATGTTTTGGCCAAGATGTTGGCTTATATTATTTCATTGTTTTTAGCCATGAGTTATGGCTTATAATGATTTTGGCTTGTAAACCTATTTGTCCATGGTATGTGTTAATGTCTTGTGATGTGGTTATGTGATTATGCTTGTTCACTATGTATGAGAATTATATGGCACATGTACATGATGAATGCCCCAGGACCATTCGAGATGGTCGTGGCCATGGAGTGAATGTGTGGCATGGTAGTAAGATGATAATGATTGAACATGGACAGTTGTTGAATGTGTAGAGATTAAGTGTTGAGTAATAAACACATGTATGGCAACATGCAAATTATTTAATTGAATTTCACCAAAGGTTGATTAAACATTAAATTGATGTTATAATTGGTGCCTATGATGTGTAAAAGTATGGGGAAAAATAAGGTTAGCATAAGGCTTGGAAAATAGTCTAAGTGTTAGCTACACGGGTAGAGACACGGCCATGTGTCTCAACCGTGTGGAGGACACGACCTAGTACACGGGCATGTGGCCTGGCCATGTGGTACAAATTATTTTGCTGACGTCATAGACAGAGAGTTACACGGGCTGAGGACATGGGCGTGTCGCAAGCCACACGGGCGTATGTGACCATACGGCCCCACCCACACAGGCGTGTGACTCTCCAAAGTAAGAAAATTTATTATGTTGCCCAAAGTTTACCGAATGTTTTCGGTTTTGTCCCAAACTGCCCCGATGTATGTTTTACGCCTCGAAGGCCTGTATAAGGGATGATATGCATGTGTTTGAAAAGTTTAAATTTTGGGCGAAATTTGGTGACCCGGTTTTGTATGTTTGTGAATGCTTAAGTCCGGTAACGCCTCGAGCCCTGTACCGGTGTTGAATACGGGTGAGGGGTGTTACAAATCCGGTTTTGTAAATATGCAAAAGTTTAGGGGCAAAACTATAATTTTGCCAAAATATAATTTTGGGTTAATTTGAATAATGTGAGCCCTAATTAGACTATATTTTAAATTATAGAGCAAGGAAAACTAAAATTCGGGCTAAAATGGGGAAAATACCAAGTTGTGGACGAAATGGTAAAAGTAGCCATTTTCACATACGAGGTAAGTTCATATGTAAATGTTGGTAACATAGTTATTATTTTAAATGTTTTTATGTTATTTAAATGACATGATAATTATTATGAAATATTATACTCGTGATAATTGTTTGATAATATGTCAAATTATGTGATATACTTGGAAAATGTGAAATATTATCCAAATGATTCAGATCGGCATTCCGTAGAAGATGGTTGAGACACATGATTGGGAAAAAGGTCCCATTGAACCTTAGGAATGGATTAGGATACAAGTGACATGTCACTGGGATATTTGGGCATCCGAACTCGTTGAGTTGAGTCCGAGTTCACTTATGGATGCAAATGCCCGAACTCGTTGAGTTGAGTCCGAGTTCGAGAGATATAACTAGGCATCCGAGCTCGTTGAGTTGAGTCCGAGTTCACTTATGGATGCGAACGCCTGAGCTCGTTGAGTTAAGTCCGAGTTCACTTATGGGTGGGTTACATGGTAGCTTGGCTACATATGTGGCACTTATGTGCAAACTTTTCGTGTATCTGAATTATATTCCGATGTGTTCAACGGGTAAAATTCTACTCAAATGGAGGAATACTCGAGATGAAAGGGACGTATTGGTAAGTGTTGTGAAATGGATACTTTGAACAGGTATGTACTTAACCCTCGGTTTGAAAACTCAATATAACAACAATATGGTAAGATGATAAATGAAAAAGTGATATGAATGTCTCGGTGATGATCATGCAAATGATGTTTATGTTTGCTTATATAGTTGTGTTACTTGCTATTTGCATGTGAACTTACTAAGCATTTGTGCTTACTCCCTCCTTTTCATTCCTTGTAGTGTTGACAAGCTAGCTCGGAAATCGAAAACGGTCGGAGGCACGCTCACACTATCCGTATACCATCTTGGCATAATGGCTTGTATATTTTGAGTATGGCATGTATAGCATTATAATCATTTTGTATATATAGTCTTATGATATGGTTATTGAGTGGTATGGAAATGCTTGGTAATGATTAGCCATTAGAATGGCTAATCATGATCATATTGGGTGTTGTGTATGCTAAATTGCTAGCTAATCCATGGGAACCCTGAAATGAGTAAAATTTACCATAAAATAGATTCAGACAGCAGTAGTAACGTGAATTTGAAAAATCACTAAAAATAGTAGAAATGGAATTAAATAATGAATAAGTTATGGAATTGAATCTTGATGAGTCTATTTTCATATGGATGGAACAAAACAGGTATATGAGTTATATTTTATGAGATGTTTAAATTTTTGTGAAATAGGGCCAGAGCAATTTCTGGATCCCCTGTTCTGACTTTGGAAATTCACCATAAATTTTTCAAAGATAATTAGAAGTCATGATTTATATGTACAGATTCCTTATTGAGTCTAGTTTTATTAGAAATAAATGGCATAGTCATTGAAACTCTGTACAGGGAGATATCTGATTCGTAATACACAGAGGTTAGAGCAGTTGAACCCTGAAACAGGGGAGACTTTAACTAATAAACTGTACTAATTTTCTTGACCAAAAATTCTATAAAAAAATTAGTAATAGATATATGAGTCTTTACGGAATTGGATTTTGAGTTTCGAAACTCGAGATATGAATTTTTAAGCGACTGTGATGCAGATAGCTAGCTTGACTAAAAATTTTAAAAATAAATTGTTTGAGTTGTTTAAAGTAATGAATTAAGTCTGTTAACACCTCGTGTTCGACTCCAGCGACGGTCTCGGGTACGGGGCATTACAAGTTTTGCTCACCCATACCTCTTAGCACTCTATCAACATTCAAACTACTTCTCTTGGTGCATTGGAAAATTGGAAGATAGGATAGCGAGGCTAAGGTAGTCTTGTTTATAGTTGTGCTACAAGCTCAAATTTGAAGATTTGTTGAAAATTTAAAAACAATTTCATGTCCGAGCTTGTCTCTCTTTGGCCCAAATATTTATTTTATTTTAAAATTAATTTCTTATATATTTATAACTATAAATATTAAAATAATAACTCCAAATAACTTAACTATACAATATGGCCATGTAACACCCCAAATTTTTTTACTATACACGTGGCACTATTCCGATAACGAAAGTAAAGTTTTTAAAAATTTTGAAAATTTTGTCAAAAAAAGAAATTCTTATAAAATAAAGTGATTTTAGATATTAGAATTAATGAAAATAATTTTTGAAGTGAGAAAGTGATGAAAGGACCAAATCGCAATTTTTGAAAAGTTTGAGGACTAAAGTCACTTTGATCCAAATATGAAAAGTGAGTTATTATTGATTTATTGGCACAATAATAATTTGGAATATGAATTGGTATGATAAAAATCACTTCGAGGATTAAATAGGAAAGATTTAAAAATAGAGAGACTAAATTTTCAAATGTTAATAATGACACTAAGGTCAAATATGTGTTGAATTGATAATTTCGATTAATTATTGATAAAATCAATATATCGTAAAAACTTAAAAATAACCATGAAAATTAATGAATAAGTGAAAAATAATGAATCACCATCTTTTAGAATCATTAAATGGAAATGGATACGTGTATGATCTACAATCAATGATCACAAATTTATAATGTGCTGCAACATGGAAATGGGAATATGATAAAGGCTATGTGAGTAAAGAAATTGACCACGAGGGGTCTAATGACTTTCTATTATCAATTGAACTATTGTGATCTATTTTAGGGAAATTTCATGATATACGAAACTATGAATGTAACACCTCGAAATTTCTGATTTACTATACACTATTATATCAAGGTATTTAATAGAGTTTTGATTTGAGAAATTTAGATTTTTAATAAATTAAATAAATTTTAAATGATTGAGAATCTTTTAGTAGACAATTTTAATTAATTGAACTGTTATTGGCCCAATCGAGTTAAAATACGAGTTTAGGGGCAAAATAATAATTTTACCATTTGGTTGTATTTTAGTCATTTAGAACTTATAAGAAATTAAATATTAGAATGTTTATGAAATTTTGGTGATGAGATGACATAGAGCTTTTTAATTACATTTTAAATGGTAAAAAAAAACATTTTTGTCACATGTTAATACCCGTTTTAACTTGTTGACCTAACAAATAATATTTTATGTTAAAAAATATGTTAACAGATGGAAAATTATCATCATCTTTCCTTTAAAAAGTGGTTGGCCAAAGAGAAGAAAGAAGCTTCTCAAACTTTCTTCATTTTTCTCTCACCACTACACATTTCTCCCCACATTGTTAACTATTTTTAAATATTTTAGTGCAAAATCTCTTCACCAAAACCATTATTGAGCTACTCCACTCATCATTGCCATCAGCCAAGAAGTTAGATTTTGAGCCCTAGAGAGAGAGCACTTAATAGGAGTGACAAAGGGGTTGTTTAATGTATGGGTTTTGAAGCTCCCATGCCATTTTTGCATAATTTCATGTTTATTGTAAGGTATGATGTTATTGAGCCATATTAATGGCTATTTAATATTAAGGTATTTATTAAATTTTTTATCTAGGAAAGATACTGAAGAGGAGACAAAGAAATCAATAAGGGGAAGGAGAAAATAGTGGGTTGAGGTGGACTAAGGCTTCTTCATCATTTTGAAACTTAGTGTGGTAAAATATATGGAAAATCTCTTAAAATATTTATCTTGAATTTATATTGATTTTTAATTGACTTATTCTTATTAAATTGAATATGTTAATTTATCTTATTGTTCAAATGTTCATAAAAATGGGGGTTCAAACATGTTGTAAAAGTTCAGACATGGCAATAGGGGACTTATGTTACTAGTACTATGGTACTTTTGTTATTAGTACTTTGGTACTTATGTTACTGGCACTTCAGTGTAATACTACTTCGGTCTTCAGGCACTAGCGCTATATGCTTCTATTATTTGATGTGTTGGATGAATAGTCAGTATCACCTCTATATTTTCTAGGCATGCTAAGGGATGAACTTATATGGATTTTGATTCTACTAAACCAAAGTATGGATTATTGAAGATTCTAAAATCAAACTGATTCCGTTTTTGTTTGAGTAAATTCTTTGGACTGTATGATGTTATTATATATTTTCTCTTTATGAAACTAGACAATTCTCTATTTTCTTAATCGTTAAGAAGTTGCCAGTAACATTGGTTCTATATGATTTAAAAAAATCTTGTTACAAAGTTTAAACCACAATTTTAAAGGTAAGTATATTAATTAATATCATATTATCTTACTAAGCTTTATTAATAAAATATTTTGTATAATATTTGTAGGTAATATAGGTTTGGGGAGAAGATGTCAGCATATGGAACCATGAGATTAAATGTACTAAGGCTAAAATTGATCCAAGATGCTGAGTGATAGCCAATACTCAAAGATTGAAATTTTGTAATTTGGACATATCCAGAATTCTAGCCTGAACACTTCTCAAAGTTTCGATCATATCTTAAGCTTTAAGACTTCATTTTGGGTGAAATTTATATTATTAAAAAAGGAATTTGAAGCTCTATGAAAATATTAAAATAAAAATGCCAAATTACATCAGGAAGAAATCCAAAAATAAATAGAAAGCTACGAGTTTTGTGTGTTTTGACAGTTCTAATGTATTTTCATATTTAGACTCTATATCTTAAAATAGAAAGCTTTCAGTCATCCTTCTTAACCTTTCCCAATTGGAGTCGTTATCTTAGAC
Source organism: Gossypium anomalum (assembly GCA_025698475.1). Classification (NCBI taxonomy): domain Eukaryota; kingdom Viridiplantae; phylum Streptophyta; class Magnoliopsida; order Malvales; family Malvaceae; genus Gossypium; species Gossypium anomalum. The sequence goes on from CM046961.1 coordinate 75,670,713, forward strand.
AAAATAGGTCATCAAGTGGTATATGAAAAGATTTCAAAAGATAAGATAAAAGAAAATATGGCAAATAAGTGTGCTTAGCAATTATTATTGTGAATGTGTTATGCATTGCCATTATTCTCATCCTAAACCTTTATAGATAGCCTTTAGTTTTCAACATAAGAGATATATTAACGTAGAAATCAAAATCATTTTCTTTTTATTATTTGTTTTGTGTTCTTCATTTTATTTACTTCACTATCCTTGCAAAAATATTAAGTTCTGTATAGTTAACATGTCTTTTTCATTTAAGTTTGAGTTTTTGAAGTTTATTATATTCTTCTACGTTTTTTATGCTGAGGTGAAAGGGTGAAACTCTTAATAAATACAAAGGTAAATTTTATACACTTCATTTGAGCGAAAATGAATTATCATATAATCAAACTTGTAAAATAGGAGTCTTGATTTATTATAGAAAATAGATGACACAATGAATGTTTGGATAATTAACCTTGACTTTTTGTAGACATTAAAATTGACATAATAAATATTTGAACACTTTTATAAATTTTAAAGCTATCAAGGGATTATAAAGCCATATGTTATATTTTTGGACTCAAGTTAAACAATTAACTTTTATATGACACCATCCTTTGTTATGAATTCATATATGGCACTTTTTTTAGGGACATATCTTTGCTTATGCACTCATATGCTTAATTATTTTACTTAAATCATTGGAATAATTTATTGGAATCTCTATACATGATAATTCTACTTGAGTATCAAAATTTAAAATTAGTATGACACCAAAAGTGGATCCTCTAACCTCAGCATTATTCCAGGAATAGTTAAAGATCAAATTAACATAAAAGTTTTCGTAAGCCCGTATAAGGCCAAAAATTGATTGTATATCAAATCATATGCATGTTTTGCTTGTATTTAAATGTATAATGAAATAAATAATCATATATTCAATTATTGTTGCTCCAACAATGAGTGTCACATTTAGTGACTCAAACTTGATGATTGGGTCGAGTAAGGGGTGTTCCACATGTTGTCAAGTAAATTGGTTGCTAGGGAATATTGATTGAAAGATCAGGGGATTCAAAAATACTTTTATTTTCCTTGTATTTGTTTTCTTTTTATGTTTTGTCTTTCTTTTTGCCTTGTTGAAAACTATGTTTAATCATGACTAGCAATGGTTATAAGTGGACGAGTGACCAATTTAGATATGATGATTGGTCAAGTTTGGCCAATAGAGATTTGACAGCCAATAGGAGCTAACTAGCTCACACATGAGTCAACACCAACCCCATCTAGTCAGGTAACCAAAATGCGAACTAGAAGACTTGAGGTGTGACAAATTTTGTGCAAAATGATAGATAGGTTGTAGATAGAAAATAATGGAATCGACTGCCATGCATTTGTATAATTGTGAAACATGATAGAAATCAAAATCATTTTCTTTTTATTGTTTGTTTTGTGTTCTTCATTTTATTTTCTTCACTATCCTTACAAAAATATTAAGTTCTTTATAGTTAATATGTCTTTTTCATTTAAGTTTAACTTTTTTAAGTTTATTATGTTCTTATAATTTTTTTATGCTGAGATGAAAGGGTGAAACTCTTAACAAATACAAAGGTAAATTTATATACTTCATTTGAGCTAAAATGAATTATCAACCACTTGTTGTAAGCATACTTGTACAATAGGGGTCTTAATTTATTATAAACAATAGATGACATGTTAGAATTAAGTGACCCAAATTCTTATTTAAATAAAATACGATGGAAAATAAAATAAAAGTAAAATCCATATAGAACTAGACTTCTTTTATCTTATTTTAGAATAAGGTTTTTAAACCTTATTAAACTCCATCTATTTTATATTGATTAGATAAGGTGTTTCAATCCTACTAGAATATGGCTTTGTAAGCCTATAAATAGACATAGTCTATTCCTCTTGTATTTGATTCAAATTTTCGACATAGTGAATTTTCTTCTCCTCTCGCCCGTGGTTTTTTCCCGAAAGGGTTTCCACGTAAAATTTTTGTGTTCTTTATTTTTTATTTTATTTTATTTTTTTCACAATTGGTATCGAGCTTCCGGTTGTTCATCTCGATCACGGTAATGGCGTCTTTGAAATATGAAATTCCGTTGTTGGATCGCAACACCGATTTGCGTTGTGGCGATTAAGATGCAAGCGCCTTGCGCAGATGGATCTAGAGGATGCCCCGCTAGGGATAGATAAGATGCCTTCGACATTAACAGATGAAGAGAAGAAGCGTAAGGATCGAAAGGCATTAACACAATTGCATCCAGATTTGTCCAATGAAATTTTGCAGGATGTGATGAAAGAGAAGATCGCCACGCATTATGGAAGAGGCTAGAACAAATATGTATGTCGAAAACTCTAACAAGCAAGTTGCATATGAAGCGGCGTCTTTATGCTCATCGTTTGGAGGAAGGTGCGTCAGACACGAACACTTAACAAAGTGTTTAAAGAAATTCTCTCAAACTTGGAGGCCATGGAGGTTCGGTATGATAAGGAAGATCTAGGGTTGATTCTACTTTGTTCGTTGCCTCCGTCTTATTCAACCTTTAGAGACACGATTTTATATAGCCGCGAGTCTCTCACACAGGTTGATGAGGTTTATGATTCTTTAACCTCGTATGATAAGATGAAACATCTTGTGGTTAAACTCGACTCTCGGAGAGAGGTCTCATTGTTCGTGGGAGACAAGATCGAATACTCGATGATGATCGTGGTAGGACACAGGAAAGAAATCATCGTGGTAAATCTAAGGGTAGATCAAGTCTTCAAATAGAGGTAAAACTTGTAACTTCAGTGAAGAAGAAAGGGCACATTAAATCTGAGTGCTATAAGCTACAAAATAAGATTAAAGGGGAGGCTGCATGAATCAAAGGAAAACAACCGAAAATTCTCGTGAAGTCGATGTTGTAGAAGACTACAAATGATGGTGAACTTCTAGTCGCTTCACAATGATTCTAAAGTAAGTGAGGAGTGGATACTTGATTCAGGCGCACCTTCCATATGAGTCCCAATCGGGATTGGTTTACAACTTACGAAACAGTGTCTGAAAGGTGTTGTTTTGATGGGAAATAATGCTTCGTGTAAGATCGCAGGTGTTGGAACAATTAAAGTTAAGATGTTTGATGGAGTTGTCAGAACACTTAGTGACGTACGGTATGTTCCAGAATTGAAAAGAAATTTAATTTCGTTGAGTACTCTTGATTCAAAAGGGTACAGATACACAGCACTGAAAGTGGGGTTTTAAAGATTTCCAAAGGTTCCCTTTGTTGTGATGAAAGGGCAAAGAAAAACGCCAAGTTATATGTTTTGCGTGGTTCTATCATATCGTGATGCAAATTGTCGCTTCCTCTTCCTTGTCAGATGATGATATTACTAAACTTTGGCATATGCGCCTAGGGCATATGAGTGAGAATGGCATGGTAGAATTGAGCAAAAGAGGACTTCTTGATGGGCAAGGAATTTGCAAACTGAATTTCTGTGAGCACTGTGTTTTTGGGAAGCAAAAGAGAGTTCGATTCACTAGAGGAATCCATAACACGAAGGAAACGTTGGAGTATATTCATTCTGATCTATGGGGACCATCCAGAGTGCCTTCGAGAGGTGGAGCTAATTATATGCTAACCTTTATTGATGATTTTTTCCAGAAAAGTTTGGGCGTTCTTCCCAGGCGAAAAAGCGATGTGTTTTCCGCATTTAAGTCTTGGAAAATTATGATTGAAAAACAGACGGGAAAACAGATAAAATACCTCCGCACAGACAATGGCTTAGAGTTCTGTTCTGATGAGTTTAATAGATTGTGCAAGTCGGAAGGATCGTGAGACACTTGACGATTCGTCATACTCCACAAAGAAAAGCGGCGTTGCGAACGAATGAACGAACGATCATGGAGAAGGTTCGATGTATGTTGTCAAATGCCAACTTACCAAGTCGTTTTGGCGTATGAGCGACCTCATCGCATGTTTTTTGATCAACCGATCTCCATCCGCTTGCCATTGAGAAAAAGACTCACAAGAGGTATGGTCCGTAAATCCTCGCTAATTATTCTGATTTAAAGATCTTTGGGTGTCTGCGTATGCTCATGTTAATAATGGAAAATTGGAACCGAGATCCATTAAATGTGTTTTTCTTGGTTATAAAGTGGTGTAAAAGGGTATAAGTTATGGTGTCCTGAAAATAGGAAAGTTGTGATTAGCAGAGATGTTGTTTTTGATGAAATCGCTATGCTTCCTAACTTATCTCTTAAAGATCTGTTCCAATAAAGAAAATCAAAAGCGGTGGAGCATCGAGTTAATACAGAGTCGACTCCTCAAGTCGATTACAAAAATTGAGAATAGAGTTGCTTCTTCGCCTCAATACTCTATCGCCAAAAATGCAAACTAAAAGAGAAATTAAACCTCCAAAGAAGTATCTTTGAGGCTGATCTAGTTGCTTATGCTTTAAATGTGGTGAAGATATAGATGCGAATCAAGAGCCATCAAATTATTCTCGAGGCGATTAGTCATGTGAAGACTCGTAAAAATGGATGTTTGCTATGCAAGAGGAGATGGAATCACTCCACAAAAAAACAAAACATGGGATCTTGTGAAACTTCCTAAAGGTAAGAAGACTGCTCGTTGTAAATGGGTGTTTAAAAAGAAAGAAGGGACTCAGGAGTTGAAGAACCTAAATATAAAGCAAGGCTTGTTGCAAAGGGTTACATCAAAGTTCCAGGAGTGGACTTCACAGATGTGTTCTCCCGGGCCTTGAAGCATAGTTCGATTCGAGCTTTGCTTGGTATTGTGGCCATGCATGATTTAGAGCTTGAGCGATTAGATGTAAAACTGCATTTTTGCATGGAGAACTTGAGGAAGATATTTACATGCAACAACCAGAGGGTTTTACTGCTTGAAAAAGAGGATTATGTTTGCTTGCTTGAAAAAGTCCCTTTACGGTTTGAAACAATCACCAAGGCGATGGTACAAGAGGTTTGATTCCTTTATGACTTCTCACGATTTCAAAAGAAGTAGTTTTGATGATTGTGTTTACTTTAAGAAAAACAATGATGGTTCTTTTGTGTATCTACTTCTTTACGTTGATGACATGTTGATAGCAACAAAAAGACAAAGGAGAGATAAGAAAGGTCAAAGCCCAACTAAGTGAAGAATTTGAGATGAAAGATTTGGGACCAGCAAAAGAAGATACTTGGTATGGAGATTCTTAGAGATAGAAAAACAAGTAAATTGTACCTAAGTCGGAAGGGTACATTGAGAAACTTCTTTGCGAGTTCAATATGCTGAGTGCTAAGCTCATGTTAGTACTCCTTTAGCAGCCATTTTAGACTTTCATCGGCTTTGTCTCCACAATCGATGATGAGATTGAGTACATGTCACATGTTCCATACTCTAGTGCGAAGGGATCTCTCATGTATGCTATGGTTTGTTCACGTCCGCATTTATCATATGCAATCGGTCACGATTAGCGATATATATGGCGAATCCCGGTAAAGAACACTGAAAGCGATTCGATGGATTTTAAGATACTTACGAGGTACTATCGATGTTTGCTTACATTTGGAAGAACTCAAGATAGAGTTATTGGGTATGTTGATGCTGATTTTGCTGGAGACCTTGATAGAAGAAGATCTCTCACGTGTTATGTCTTTACAATCGGAGGTTGTGCAATAAGTTGGAAAGCCACTTTGCAAACTACACCGCTTTGTCTACCATCGGCCGAGTACATGGCGATTCATCGAGGCTTGTAAAGAAGCTATTTGGTTGAAGGGACTCTTTAGTGAACTAAATGAAGACCTTCAAATCAAAGACATGATATTTTGTGACAATGATCAGTGCCATCTTTCTTACAAAAGATCAAATGTTTCATGAGAGAACAAAACACATTGATGTTCTGTATCATTTTGTTCGTGATATTATTGCTCGTGGTGATATTGTTGTGAGCAAAATTAGTACTCATGAAAATCCTGCAGATATGATGACTAAGTCACTTCCTATAACCAAGTTTAAGCATTGCCTAGACTTGGTTGGTGTTCATTGTTGAAGTTAAACCCTTAAGGGTTTTATGGAAGAGGTGGAGAACTTGTTCGCGATGAAGAACTTGTTCATTGAGAATTTGTGTCAAGGTGGAGATTGTTAGAATTAAGTGACCCAAATTCTTATTTAAATAAAATACGATGGAAAATAAAATAAAAGTAAAATCCATATAGAACTAGACTTCTTTTATCTTATTTTAGAATAAGGTTTTTTAAACCTTATTAAACTCCATCTATTTTATATTGATTAGGATAAGGTGTTTCAATCCTACTAGAATATGGCTTTGCAAGCCTATAAATAGACATAGTCTATTCCTCTTGTATTTGATTCAAATTTTCGACATAGTGAATTTTCTTCTCCTCTGCCCGTGGTTTTTTCCCGAAAGGGTTTCCACGTAAAATTTTGTGTTCTTTATTTTTTATTTTATTTTATTTTTTTCACATGACACAATGAATGTTTGGATAATTAACCTTGACGTTTTGTAGACATTAAAATTGACATAATAAATATTTGAACATTTTTATAAATTTTAAAGTTATCCAGCGATTATAATGCCATATGTTATATTTTTGGATTGAACTTAAACAATTAGCTTTCATATGGCACCATCCTTTGTTATGAATTCATATTTGACACTTTTTTTATGGGCATTTCTTTGCTTATACACCCATATGCTTAATTATTGGACTTAAATAGTTGGACTGTTTGATTGGAATCTCCATTACATGAGAATTCTAATTGAGTAATAAATTGAGTATTGAAATTTAAACTTAGTATGGCACCAAGAGTAGACCCTTAGTATGGCACCAAGAGTGGACCCTCTAACCTCAGCATTATTCTAGGAATAATTAAAGATCGGGTTAACATAGGAGTTTTTATAAGCTCGTGTAAGACCCGAAATTGATTGTATATCATACCATATGCAAGTTTTTCTTGTATTTAAATGTATAATGACATAAATTGAGCATATATTCAATTGTTGTTGCTTAGACAATGAGTGTAACATTCAATAACTTTGACCCGATGATCGGGTCAAGTAAGGTGTGTTACATGTGTTGTCAAGTAAATTGGTTGCTAGGCAATATTGATTAAAATATTAGGGGATTTGAAAATGCTTTTATTGTCCTTGTATTTTGTTTTCTTTTTATGTTTTGTCTTTTGTTGCTTATGTGTTTGATACAAAAGTGACTGAAAAGAAGATAGAATCAGTGCCAGTTGTGTGTGAATATCTGAATGTGTTTCCTGAAGAGTTACCGGGTTTACCACCGATCTGAGAGGTTCAGATTGGCATTGAGTTAGTGCCGGGAACAACGCTGATATCAATAGCTCCGTATAGAATGGCTCCGATAGAATTAAAAGAATTAAAAGCTCAGTTGCAAGAATTAACTGATAGAGGGTTTGCAAGACCGAGTTTCTCGCCCTGGGGTGCTCCCATATTGTTTGTGAAAAAGAAAGATGGCACAATGGGAATGTGTATAGACTACTGACAACTCAACAAAGTGACATCAAGAATAAGTATCCTCTGCCCAGAATAGATGATTTGTTTGATCAATTGAATGGGTCTACAGTGTTTTCGAAGATAGATTTGAGATTGAGTTATTATCAGTTGAGAGTTAAAGACTTTGATTTGCCAAAAACTGCATTCAGAACGAGGTATGGCCACTATGAATTTTTGGTTATGCCTTTCGGACTAACAAATGCACCTATGATTTTTATGGACTTAATGAACTGGATTTTCAGATCGTACCTAGATTGATTTGTTGTTGTGTTCATAGATTATATTTTGATTTATTCACGAGACGAAACTGAGCATGCCGAGCATTTGAAAATTTTATTGCAGACTCTGCGTGATAAGTAATTATATGCAAAGTTCAGTAAATGTGAATTCTGGTTGCGCGAGGTTGGTTTTCTGAGGCATATTGTGTCAACATCGGGTATTCGAGTCAAATTGAGAAAGATTTCTGCAATAATGAATTGGAAGCCTCTGAGAAATGTATTTGAAGTCTGTAGTTTTTTAGGACTCGCTGGCTATTGTAGGCGATTTTTGAAAGGCTTTTCGATGATTACGACTCCATTGACGAGATTACTTCAAAAAGATGTAAAGTATGAATGGTCCGAGAAATCTCAGAAAAGTTTTGATCAACTGAAAGCTCTTTTAACTGAAGCTCCAATGTTAGTACGGCCAAAATCGGGTAAAGAATTTGTGATCTATAGTGATGCATCGTTGAATAGTCTGGGTTGTGTATTGATACAGGAAGACAAAGTTATAGCTTATGCCTCGAGACAGTTGAAACCGCATGAAAAGAATTACCCGACGCACAATTTGAAGTTAGCAGCTATTGTGTTCTCATTGAAAATTTGGCGTCACTACTTGTTTGGTGAGAAATGCCACTTCTATACCGATCACAAGAGTTTGAAATATTTGATGACTCAGAAAGATATGAATTTGCGACAACGGAGGTGGCTTGAATTATTAAAAGATTACGAGTTAGTGATCAATTATCATCCGGGAAAGGCTAATGTTGTTGCTGATGCTTTGAGCCAAAAATCCTTATTCGCTCTATGTGCGATGAACACTCAAATAACTTGGTGTAATGATAGTTCGATAGTAGCTGAGTTGAAAGCGAGACCATTGTTTATGCAGCAGATTTACGAAGCTCAGAAAGTTGATAATGAAATGCTAGCAAAATGAATTCAATGTGATTCAAACCCTGATTCAGAGTTTCAAGTTGATTCTAATGATTGTTTAAGATTCTGAGGCTGAATATGTGTTTTGAGAAATTCAGAGTTGATTCAGATGATTTTGAACAAAGCACATAATTGTTGTTTACAAAGCAATTTTTGATGAAAACTTGATTTAGGGACTAAAATGAAAAAATGGTATAACCCATGGAAAATTCTTAAATTTGTGAAATGTATGTAACGCCCCCACGCCAGAAACCGTCACTGGAGTCAAGCTTGAGGTGTTACTAAACTTATCTTACCTTTTAAACAACTCTAAACCACTTATTTTAATTTTTGGAATAAACTGTTTTTCTGTGTCATGGTTGCTTAAAAATTTATTTCTTGAGTTTCAAAACTCGAAATTAAGATCCGTAAATTTTTCCTGAAACTAGACTCATATATCTATCTACTAATTTGTTTCTAGAATTTTTTACTTAGCCAATTAGTACAGTTTATTAGTTAAAGTTACCCCTGTTTCAGATTTCGACTGCACTGACTTCTACTTACTACGAACCACTTTTCTCCCTTTACAAAATTCATATGACTATACCGTTTGTTTCTTAAAACTAGATTCAATAAAGATTCTAAAAATATAAAGTAAACAACCTAATTATTTTTATAAAATTTATGGTGAATTTCCAAAGTTGGAATAGGGGATCCAGAAATTGCTCTGGCCCTATTTCACTAAAACTCATATATCTTATAAAATACAAACCCTTTAACTATTTTGCTTATTCCATATGAAAATAGACACAATGAGATTTAATTTCATATATTATTCACCATCAAACCATGTCTCTACGATTTCTTAGTGATTTTTCAAAGTCATGTTATTTCTGATACTTGAATCCGTTTTTAAGTTACTTTCACATTTTTCATAGTTTTCATGTGATAGTTACTACTTAATCATACATACTATTAAACATGTATATCATCAGCCATTTAATCATACATACTATTAAACATGTATATCATCAGCCATTCCATTAGCTAATCACTAGCAAGTATTTACACATCATTCCTTGATCATATCATATCAAAAGAAACCAAGTTCCTATACATGCCATACACAAAACGAAACGTCTAACTATACCAATGTGATTCCTTCGATAGTGTGATCGGGTCTCTGATGTTTCCTTCGATCCCCGAGTGGCTTGATAAAAACTATAAGAAAAAAGAAAATAAAGAGAGTAAGCACTAGGCTTAGTAAGTTTACAAGCAAATAAATTACAACATTCAACATAATGAATAATTATACATAATGTCACCTAGCCTCATAAACTTTCTTTACTTCTCATTTTCTACCTTCTTCTTTACTCACTTACCTTCTTTCTTACCTGACCTTTCACTATTCATAAATATAATCTACCTTCCCTTTTGCTGATAATTCACTATAATTTAACGTGTGCAAATACCCGTTGAACCACTCGGAATACTAAGGATACTAGGGTCGTTCCTGTCTATCAATATCCTGCCAATGCCATGTCTTCGACATGGACTTACATGAATTATTCCTGTCTCCAATGCCATATATATATATATCTAATATGGGCTTACATGGCTCATTCCTGTCTCCAAAGCCATATATCTGATATGGACTTACATGGCTCATTTCTGTCCTGTCAACCCCAATATCCTAACATTCCTATGGTTCAAACGGGGCTTCTTAATACTTTTTCTCTGTCACTTCGCCTTTAATTTGACTTTAAATATTCTCATAAAATAAGTATATAAATGCTGGAAATTGACAATAATAATGTAAAATAAAAGAATATTGCATTTATTTATTGTAAACTTACCTCGATACAAAATGTGACTAAACTTTACAATTTAGTCCTTTACTTTTTCTTTTCCCCAATCTACTCCCGAATTTCGCTCTTCTTGATTATGGAGCTTGAAAGCTTGAAACAAACCCTAGCTATGGAGAACCCTTGAAATTTCGTGCTAATGAAGAAGATGATGAATTTTGTGTTATTTTTCCCTTTTTATTTCATTTAATATCCAAATGACCAAAATGCCCTTCCTTATTAAACTTTCAAAAATTCCATCCATGTCCTATTTTGTCCATGAACTTAGAAGTTGGTAAAATTGTTATTTAAACCCTCCTAATTAATATTCCAAAGCAATTTCACACTAAAAACTTCTAGAATGCAAGTTTTGCAAATTATTCGATGTAGTCCCTAATCTCAACTTAAGCACTTTATGCATAGAATTTCATCACGAAATTCTCACACAATCATGCAATCATATCATGAACCTCAAAATAATAATAAAATAAAATTTTCTACCTCAGATTTGTGGTTTCGCAACCACTATTCCGTTTAGGCCCTATTTCGGGATGTTACAATGTATGTGCTGTAAATGTAGTATATAAATTTCGGCTCGACTTGGAAAGAGGGTTAAATTTCATGAATTTCATTTCCCGAGCCTAGGGACAAAATCTGAGTTTTTGAGAAAGATAGAGGCAAAATGGTAATTTTTCCTAGGATGTAATAGAATGCAAATGTATATGAAATGTGATAGATTGATAGTTAAATTTATCCCTATTGATCCAGGAAGACCAATTACGAAACTAGATCGAGGAAAGTAAAAGGTTTCGGATTAGTTGAAATTCAAATACGAACCATTTTTAAGGTAAGCTCGTGTAACTTAAATATGTATGTTAATATGCTTGAATTGAATTGTATGATTTTGTCGATATGCATGTGATAATATACATAATGAAATATTCATAAGTTGTGAAATATAAATAAATTGTCATGTTCCAGTTAAATGTTGAAATTCGATGGAATAAGGTGATATTCTTGGACGAGAATAATACTATACATGTTGCAAATAGGATTTAGCCCGGATGGGTAATCCTGATGTAAGTCGCTCGAGCATATGCTATAGATTGGATTTAGCTCGGACGGATAATCTAGATTAAGCTCCTCAGAGCATATGATACGAAAAGGATTTAGCCTGGACTGGTAATCCTATAATATAAGATGTGGCTCGAGAGAATGCTCATTGATTTTGTGCCCTAATAGGTACTTTTGGGTATGAATTGATAGATAGTTGACATGTATAGCTTGAGTATACTAACCGGATGTCCATCAAAATTTTAATATTTCAACGGAAAGGACTCTTGAAATGTGGAAAGGGTGAAATTAAATGGAAGCTCATATTGTAATGGGCTCATCTATATTTACTTGATATTCATATGAGATTACTTGACTAACTTGTTTGAATAAGTGTATGTGTTTAGGTAACTTACCCAAAATTGATGGAATGTATATTTATGTATGCTTGTATTAATAAATATGACCGGTTAGTTTATTTTTCATTATACGAACTTACTAAGCATAAAATGCTTACTCCATTTAATTTTCCCTGTTTTATAGTGCTCAAAAGCTCGCGAACGTTGGAAATCAGTCGGAGCAATCATCACACTATCCACTATCTCATTTTGGAACAAATAGAAATCCCATTTTGGTATAACAGAATGAATAAGCTTATTTGGCCAATGATGGCTTGTAATTCTTGTTTTGTAACCTAGCTACTGGAGAGGCTAGTGATGATTTCTTTTGGTTATCTTGAAAGTTATGTTTTGGTAAATACATATGTGCCTACTGTGTATTGGTTTGATGGAATTATATTAAGTATATAGGTTTATGATAAAAGTAATTCTATACCCATGAATTCATGAAATGATTCAACATGGTTGATGGATAATTGTTTGACATTATTATGTTGGGATTGGTGTATATATTTAGTTAGTTTTGGTGCAAGTAAATGGTAAGTTTTGTGTGACAAATGAGGCTAGGAAATGACTTTATTTTGTCCACACAGGTAGACACACGGGCGTGTGTCTTGGCCATATGTGACACACAGCTTGTCCCATGGGCATGTGGTCCGGCCGTGTGTCCCCTGTATCTTAAAAATGAGAAACAAAATGCTCAGAATTGGGCACACGGGCAAAGACACAAGCATGTGTTTCAGCCGTGTGGTTGACATGGCCTTGAACACGAGGATATTGTACGGCCGTGTGAAAACTGCACCTAAATTTTAAAAATAAAATTCACCACACGGTCTAGCACACGGGCGTGTGACTTTTTTTATAAGATCCCGATTTAGCCACGATTCGTTTCTAATGCTTGTAATGGGCCTCGAGGGTCCATTTAAAGGACGATATGATTGTTGTCAGATATGAATAGTATTTTTACTTGATTTATTTGTGATGGTTCTATAAACTCCGGTAATACTCCAAAACCTTATTCTGGCCATGGATACGAGTTAGGGGTGTTACACGATCACATCCTGAAGAGGAATTAGTACAAGAGTTTTATGCCAATTTAACCATGCCCGATGCCACTGATGTAACGCCCCGAATTTGGGCCTAAAAGTATTGGGCCTTAAGTTTGGGTCCGTAAGGAGGTTGTATATAAGTATTTAATTGTGCAAGGATATGACACAATTAAATGGCTACTCAAGTGGGTAAAGGTCCTGAGAGGAGTTGGAAAAGTCTTGGGTTCAAACCTGGGCTTTAGCAAAAATTTTGGTTTTAAGTGAATAAAACCCTGAATGCTTGGAAGTAGGCCTTTTATAATATTATGGGAAATAAATGACACAAGGAAGCATGTGGTCTAATGGTTGTAGCATTATTAGGGTTGCAAGGGGCCCTGTGTTCAATTCTTGGCTCTTGCAATTTATTTTGGTATTTCTTTTAAAGGAATCTGGACTTTGGCCTGTAAACCTTATAATTAATTGAGGCTAAATGGTGACACAGAAAAAGCCTGTGGTGGAGTGGCAAGGTGGCGTGTTATCTAACTATGAGGTCTAAGGTTCAAGTCTTGGGATGCACACTGGAGTATTTATTTTGCTGTTTGAGCTGTGTAGGAGGTGGAGTTGGACTGGAACTCTGTGGTTGAAGTGGCCATAAAAAAATAAGAAATTTTCCTAATGGTTGAAAGTAATCCCACATCGGGAAGCTAACATGAGAATTGGCGAGAAGCCGGTTTTAAATAGAGCGAACAAGATGAGTTGGTGATCACTAGTTTTAAGAGGGGGATTATTTCATACCTGCTTAACCAAGGTTGGTGATCGTGGACATCGACGCGTTCTCATAAACAGGTGTGTATTCACGCCCTTCTTTGTTGGAAGTCGGCAAAAGCCGAAATGCTAAAACACCGGTATTTGAGGCCTCACGAGCCTGTGAATGCACGTGAGGCGATCCGAGCCCACAAACCATGGGCAATAGACTGTAGAGGCCGCCATGAGCGTTCTTGTGGGCTTAGGCTGTTCAGGGGCAAGAGGGGCCGTGTGGGCCTAATGGGCTCGCGGGCCCTACAAGGATTAAATCCATGGTAGTTGATAAATATTGGACTAAGCTATGTAGGTCACACAGCTGTAACTAAAGTTGGGCTAAATGGGCCTCACGAGTGTGTGGGCCCACTTGGGCTGAGTAATGGGCCTTAGGCCCATTTGCACTGTTATGTCTGTTAGGTTACTTAAGTCGCTCGAGGCGATGGTGGACCTTCTGTTGGGTCGTTAAGACCCCGATTTGTAAAATTATCGAAATACCCTTATAGTGTAAAATGACTGTAATACCCCTGTATGGTAGAATGACGATTATGCCCTTATGTTCAGTAAGACTGATGTGCCTATGATTTACATATATGATTGTACTGAGTATGACTTTGCATACACATAATATTTATGACATGGCATACTACATGGGGTTGGGTTATTATTGACGGAGGATGTAACGCCCCGTACCCGAGACCGTCACCGGAGTCGAACACGAGGTGTTAACAGACTTAATTCATTACTTTAAACAGCTCAAACAATTTATTTTTAAAATTTTCAGTCAAGCTAGCAATCAGCATCACAGTCGCTTAAAAATTCATATCTTGAGTTCCGAAACTCAAAATCCAATTCCGTAAATTTTCCCTGAAACTAGACTCATATATCTATTTACTAATTTTTTTATAGAATTTTTGGTCAAGCAAATTAGTACAGTTTATTAGTTAAAGTCTCCCTATTTCAGGGTTCATTGCTCTGACCTCTGTGTATTACTTAATCGGATATCTCCTCGCATGAGTTTCAATGACTATGCCGTTTATTTCTAATAAAACTAGACTCAATAAAGAATATGTACATATAAATCATGACTTCTAATTATATTTGAAAAATTTATGGTGAATTTCCAAAGTCAGAATAAGGGATCCAGAAATTGCTCTGGCCCTGTTTCACAAAAATTTAAACATCTCATAAAATATAACTCATATACCTGTTTTGTTCCATCCAAATGAAAATAGACTCATCATTAATCATTATTTAATTCCATTTCTACTATTTTTAGTGATTTTTCAAATTCACGTCACTACTTCTGTCTGAATTTATTTTATGGTAAATTTTACCCATTTCATGGTTCCCATGGATTAGCTAGCAATTTAGCATACATAACACCAAATATGATCATGATTAGCCATTCCAATGGCTAATCATTACCAAGCATTTCCATACCACTCAATAACCATATCATAATACCATATATACAAAATTATTATAATGCTATACATGCCATACTCAAAATATACAAGCCATTATGCCAAGATGGTATACGGATAGTGTGAGCGTGCCTCCGACCGTTTCCGATTTTTGAGCTGGCTTGTCAACTCTACAAGGAATGAAAAGGAGGGAGTAAGCACAAATGCTTAGTAAGTTCACATGCAAATAGCAAGTAACACAACTATATAAGCAAACATAAACATCATTTGCATGATCATCACCGAGACATTCATATCACATTTTCATTTATCATCTTACCATATTGTTGTTATATCGAGTTTTCAACTCGAGGGTTAAGTACATACCTGTTCAAAGTATCCATTTCACAACACTTACCAATACGTCCCTTTCATCTCGAGTCTTCCTCCATTTGAGTAGAATTTTACCCGTTTAACACATCGAAATATAATTCGGATACATGGAAAGTTTGCACATAAGTGCCACATATGTAGCCAAGCTACCATGTAACCCGCCCATAAGTGAACTTGGACTCAACTCAACGAGCTCGGGCGTTCGCATCCATAAGTGAACTCGGACTCAACTCAACGAGCTCGGATGCCTAGTTACATCTCTCGAACTCGGACTCAACTCAACGAGTTCAGACATTCGCATCCATTAGTGAACTCGGACTCAACTCAACGAGTTCGGATGCCCAAATATCCCAGTGACATGTCACTTGTATCCTAATCGATTCCTAAGGTTCAACGGGACCTTTTTCCCAATCATGTGTCTCAACCATTTTCTACGGAATGCCGATACCGATACTCGATAGTATTTCACATTTTCCAAGTATATCACATAATTTGACATATTATCAAACAATTATCATGAGTATAATATTTCATAATAATTATCATATCATTTAAATAACATAAAAACATTTAAAATAATAACTATGTTACCAACATTTACATATGAACTTACCTCGTATGTGAAAATGGCTACTTTTACCATTTCGTCCACAACTTGGTATTTTCCCCATTTTAGCCCGAATTTTAGTTTTCCTTGCTCTATCATTTAAAATATAGTCTAATTAGGGCTCACATTATTCAAATTAACCCAAAATCATATTTTGGCAAAATTATAGTTTTGCCCTAAACTTTTGCATATTTACACTTTTACCCCAAAGGTCGTAAATTAAACTTCAGCATATTTTCTTATGTTTTATGACATGCTGAACATTTTTCCCTTCTATGACAACATCAAATTCTCACTCTAACACATAGTTATGAACAATAACAATTTTTACCGATTAAGCCGTTTTACTCATTTTTTCTTAAAATCGCTTAGCAAAAGTTGTTTAACATAATTTCAGCCTTCATATTCTACCATAAAACATCAAAATAAACACATTTCACCTATGGGTATTTTTCCAAATATGAACCCTAGCTTAAATTAATGCTAGAATAAGCTTAATCAAGTTACCGGGATTCTAAAAACGTAAAGAACTTGAAAAATGGGGCTAGAATGGACTTACAATCGATCTTGGAAGCTTGAAAAACCCTTGCCATGGTTTCTCCTTGCTATATTTGTCCAGGGGTTGAAGATGAGCAAAATTGGCTTTTAATTTTGTATTTTAATTCATTTTACCCCTAAATGACCAAAATGCCCTTACTACTAAACTTTTCAAAAGTTCCATCCATGTCCAATTTTTGTCCATAGACTTAGAAATTGGTAAAATTGCTATTTTAGACCTCCTAATTAGTATTTTAAAACAATTTCATGCTAGAAACTTCTAGAATGCAAGTTTTGCAAATTATTCGATTTAGTCCCTAATTTCAATTGAAGCACTTTATGAATAAAATTTCTTCACAAAATTTTCACACAATCATGCAATCATATCATAGACCTCAAAATAATCATAAAATAATTATTTCTATCTTGGATTTTGTGTTCACAAAACCACTATTTCGACTAGGCCCAAAATCAGGATATTACAACTCTCCCCCCTTTTAGGGATTTTCGTCCCCGAAAATCTTACCGGAAAAGTGGTCTTCACTTTTAATCTCATATTCATCTTGAAGAAATTTCACTTAGGTTTGTACCTCCAATATATCTCTTTAATTTCTCATATGGTCTAAAAGCTTACGCCTCAACTCTCAATCTGTTCTTAAATTTTCAACCCTTCTCGGTTTCCCATGATATCATGACATAAAACCAGGATCTTAACTTGATTAATGGAGACCGAATTCCAAGAAATCCAACAATCAAAGAGACATGAAATTCCATGAATCTGATGAGTAGGAATTCATTCAATACCGATATGATTTATAGATTTCTCCAAACATTTAAGAATAGGATACATCACATTTTCCTCTTTACGCCATAGAAATAATTACGATATGGCCTCAAGAATAATCCTTCTCATTTCCATCCCAATATCAACATTGACAAAGATAATTTTGATAGATCCCAATGCTCAGCTTTAACCTCTTTAACAACTCAGATTTTATGTAACATTGAATGCTCTAAACTATCACATTACCTCACTATCTTGAAACACATCACAATTCATACAACAAAGACATTCTTCGAAAGTCGAAGTCTTTGCTCAATGTAGACTAGTCTAGTTCGGGCGCTTCTTGTTACCAATATTCTCATCTATCCGAACTCTGTCAATATGTAATAAACTTTTCAGCTTTCATAAGATGAAAACCTTATCATTCGTAGTGACTTTAACTAATATCCAACTCTTTCTAATAAATATACACTTCTCGTTCAGACTATTTACTCTTTTATCGAGACAAAAATGAAATTCTATTATCGGACTTGAGAAAAATAATCCTCGACATAATTGTCACATGAAATCTTTCAAATAAATAATTCACCATACCGATTGAAACTCGCGCTTTTATCACCTATGCCTTTATCATGATGTCAAATCCTTACACGAAATTAGAAAAAAAATCCCAATACTAAAATCACCACATTACCAAGATCAAATTAGAAGTATAGTCGTATTTGACATGATTATCACGAGCTGAAGAACGCACTTCGAACATGAGTCGTAATTGACAAATTATGGAACAAAGATAACAAGAAAACCGAATAAAGAAATCCAAGATAGAGAAACCCAGAATAAAGAAATCCAGAATAAAAAGATCCAGGATAAAGAAACCCAAGATAATATGCTATGCTGGAGAATCGAAAACCAAACTCATAGAGAAAATATAGAATACCTCGATAATTATTCAAAGAAAGAAAGTCCAAAAGAAAACGTCATTTAATCCCACTGAAATCAAATATAACAAGATCAATATATCTTCCCATACGTATATATCAGATGAAGCATCAAGTAGAAGAAACAGAATTATAATATCATTTGTATTCTCTCATCAATTCTTATCAGACGAAATGAAATAGAATACCCGATGAAATAGAGCAATATAAATTATAAACCAGTCAGACTACCAATGCTTTCATCCAACACTAGAATTAGAAGACATTCCCATATAACAAGAATTTCTTCGAAGATCAATAGCCATAGAAATATTTACGAGAACGGGTAAACACATAGAACATCTCAAAAGAGATCGCTAAATCTGTCCAATCATAATCACACACTCGGATAATTCACATTTCAAATATCATTTCCCCAACTAGTTCTACCGTCACAAATTTCATATTAAACCATTCACTAAAGAAGGCCAGTTCTGAATAAATTTCGATTTACACTTTTCTCGACCTTGCACCTGAGTAATTCGATTTACCAAAGAGAATTCCTTCTCTAATTGGGACAGTGCATAACTCCAATAATCTTTACGTCAATCTAATACTTTATTGGCTCTAACTTTACTTATCAGCTCATTTTCAATCTCTGATCATACTTATAATTATTCTATCACTGAACTCTTTGGGTTCTCAACCGGAAACTTATTCAATACAAATCTCATGAAATTCCATTATAAGTACCACTTCGGTAAGGGGGAGGGGTTGTAGGACCTCTGACTCAACTTTCTTATACAAACACATATGACACAACTTCCATCATTATAGCAACATCATGTCATTCATTCAGGCAATGTAACATTCATGTCAGCTTATACAAATTTTCCTACTGTCCCATTTAGACAATATACTTATGCATACATTCTATGTTTTCTAGATAGCTTTACTTATCCATTCATTCAATTAAATTAATTCATTCTCATGACATCATATAGGGCCAAACAAACATAGATATTTGCATCACAATCACAACTTTCATTTCATGCATCATGTACATGTCATTACAATCATATAATTCGGTCCAACAATTTAACATAGATAAGTTCATTTCATTATAATCCTTTATCTCATAAAAATTATATATCATTAGCATTCATCAACATTCGACATCCAAATCAAAACAAGGACATTTTCATTCATATCATAATATTATGACTTTTATTCATACCTCTACTACTTTCTATTTATTCTGTTCATCTTATCAAGTAAGCCATACACACTACATCATATGAGCATTAAGCAAATATGGATATTTATCACATATGTATCATAAACTTTTATTCATACTTTTTTGAACCGAGACTTATCATAATCATAATTTTACTCAAATACCTTCACATAACATTGAACATGGTCGGTATGCATTTCGGTTGGAGAGTACCCTGTCTAAATAAGACGGTACTTATATGCGTCGGAAGACATCACACTATCACAGATCAGTGGCATGTATAGCTAAATTTTTACGCATGCTAAGTTAGTCCAAGAATCGACTAAACCTGCTCTGATACCACCAAATGTAATGCCCCGTCCCTGAGACAGTCACCGGAGTCGAACACGAGGTGTTAACAGACTTAATTCATTGCTTTAAACAGCTCAAATAATTTCTTTTTAAAATTTTCAGTCAAGCTAGCAATCTGCATCACAGTCGCTTAAAAATTCATATCTCGAGTTCTGAAACTCAAAATCCAATTCTGTAAATTTTTCCTAAAACTAGACTCATATATCTATTTACTAATTTTTTTATAGAATTTTTGGTCAAGTAAATTAGTACATTTTATTAGTTAAATTCTCCCCTATTTTAGGGTTTGACTGCTCCGACCTCTGTGTATTACTTAATCGATATCTCCACATCATGAGTTTCAATGACTATGTAGTTTATTTCTAATAAAACTAGACTCAATAAGGAATCTGTACATATAAATCATGACTTATAATTATCTTTTAAAAATTTATGGTGAATTCAGAACAAGGGATCCAAAAATTGCTCTGGCCCTGTTTTACAAAAATTTAAACATCTCATAAAATATAACTTATATACCTATTTTGTTCCATCCATATGAAAATAGACTCATCAAGATTCAATTCCATAACTTATTCATTATTTAATTCCATTTCTACTATTTTTAGTGATTTTTCAAATTCACGTCACTACTGCTGTCTGAATCTATTTTGTGGTAAATTTTACCCATTTCATGGTTCCAATGGATTAGCTAGCAATTTAGCATACATAACACCAAATATGATCATGATTAGCCTTTCCAATGGCTAATCATTACCAAGCATTTCCATACCTCTCAATATCCATATCATAAGACCATATATACAAAATGATTATAATGCTATACATGCCCTACTCAAAATATACAAGCCATTATGCCAAGATGGTATACGGATAGTGTGAGTGTGCCTCCGACCGTTTCCGATTTTAGAGCTGGCTTGTCAACTCTACAAGGAATGAGAAGGACGGAGTAAGCACAAATGCTTAGTATGTTCACATGCAAATAGCAAGTAACACAACTATATAAGCAAACATAAGCATCATTTGCATGATCATCACCGAGACATTCATATCACATTTTTATTTATCATCTTACCATATTGTTGTTATATCGAGTTTTCAACCCAAGGGTTAAGTACATACCTGTTCAAAGTATCCATTTCACAACACTTACCAATACGTCCCTTTCATCTCGAGTCTTCCTCCATTTGAGTAGAAATTTACCTGTTGAACACATCGGAATATAATTCGGATACATGGAAAGTTTGCACATAAGTGCCACATATGTAGCCAAGCTACCATGTAACCCGCCCATAAGTGAACTCGGACTCAACTTAACGAGCTCGGGAGTTCACATCCATAAGTAAACTCGGACTCAACTCAACGAGCTCGGATGCCTAGTTACATCTCTCGAACTCAGACTCAACTCAACGAGTTCGGACATTCAACGAGCTCGGATGCCTAGTTACATCTCTCGAACTCAGACTCAACTCAACGAGTTCGGACATTCGTA
Organism: Gossypium anomalum; assembly: GCA_025698475.1. NCBI lineage: Eukaryota > Viridiplantae > Streptophyta > Magnoliopsida > Malvales > Malvaceae > Gossypium > Gossypium anomalum. Next base: position 75,692,287 of record CM046961.1, read on the forward strand.
TCCATTAGTGAAATCGGACTCAACTCAACGAGTTCGGATGCCCAAATATCCCAGTGACATGTCACTTGTATCCTAATCCATTCCTAAGGTTCAACGGTACCTTTTTCCCAATCATGTGTCTCAACCATTTTCTACGAGAATCCGATATCGATACTCGATAGTATTTCACATTTTCCAAGTATATCACATAATTTGACATATTATCAAACAATTATCACGAGTATAATATTTCATAATAATTATCATATCATTTAAATAACATAAAAACATTTAAAATAATAACTATGTTACCAACATTTACATATGAACTTACCTCGTATGTGAAAATGGCTACTTTTACCATTTCGTCCACAACTTGGTATTTTCCCCATTTTAGCCCGAATTTTAGTTTTCCTTACTCTATCATTTAAAATATAGTCTACTTAGGGCTCACATTATTCAAATTAACCCAAAATCATATTTTGGGAAAATTATAGTTTTGCCCCTAAACTTTTGCATATTTACACTTTTGTTTCAAAGCTCGTAAATTAAACTTCAGCATAGTTTCTTATGTTTTATGACATGCTGAACATTTTTCCCTTCTATGACAATATCAAATTCTCACTCTAACACATAGTTATGAACAATAACAATTTTTACCGATTAAGCCGTTTTACTCATTTTTGCTTAAAATCGCTTAGCAAAAGTTGTTTAACATAATTTCAGCCTTCATATTCTACCATAAAACATCAAAATAAACACATTTCACCTATGGGTATTTTTCCAAATATGAACCCTAGCTTAAATTATTGCTAGAATAAGCTTAATCAAGTTATCGGGATTCCAAAAACGTAAAGAACTTGAAAAACGGGGCTAGAACGGACTTACAATCGATCTTGGAAGCATGAAAAACCCTTGCCATGGTTTCTCCTTGCTATATTCGGCCATGGGGTTGAAGATGAGCAAAATTGGCTTTTAATTTTGTATTTTAATTCATTTTACCCCTAAATGACCAACATGCCCTTACTACTAAACTTTCCAAAAATTCCATCCATGTCTAATTTTTGTCCATAGACTTAGAAATTGGTAAAATTTTATTTTATACCTCCTAATTAATATTTCAAAACAATTTCATGCTAGAAACTTCTAGAATGGAATTTTTGCAAATTATTCGATTTAGTCCCTAATTTCAATTTAAGCACTTTATGCATAAAATTTCTTCACGAAATTTTCACACAATCATGCAATCATATCATAGACCTCAAAATAATCATAAAATAATTATTTCTATCTTGGATTTTGTGGTCACGAAACCACTATTTCGACTAGGCCCAAAATCAGGATATTAAAGAGGAAGTGTACGGCTCATGACCGTTCTGTACAAGGCTTTCAGCCTTTTTGTGATACTTATGGCTTATAGTCATTCTGTTGTCTGGCAGTGTTGCTACGATATTTACGGCTTTTAGCCATTCTATCTACGGCGTTGAGTCGTTCTGTTGACTTAGTACCGCAGCCGGTGCTAAGCTTGGTGTGTTGGCTGGGGTGGGTCGATTTTATCCCCACATGATGTGTTGGTTGGTACGGGTGGTGTTTTGGTTGGACTGGGCTGGATATCTGTCTGATATCTGCATCTGATACTGATTCTGTAATGGGTTTAGGCCCACTTGATTTTGTTAATGGGCTAAGGCCCATCTGTTACTGTTTCTGTGGTAGGCTCAAACCCAGTCTGTTTCTACATACCGTATATCTAACTGTTTGTATTTTTAAGGGATTACACACTGAGTTTTTGCAAACTCACCCTTTCTACCTAATTGTGCAGGTAATTCCCAACCTTAGACGATTTGGAGCTGCGAGGGACTCAGAGGTGGCCGCACAATTGCAGTGGATCTGCAACTTGACTTTATTTGTTTTAAATTTCATATTGGTTTCTTTGATTATGGAAGAAGGCCATTGTGGGTTTAAGTTTTAATTGGGATTTTGATTTCTTATATTGAGCTGCTAGTCTAGGAAAAACTCGAGTTTTCAAAATATTCATGGTTTTCTAAAGAACACGAGCCTTAAACACAAAGTTTTCAAAATGCTTCTGCGTTTTAAGTTGAATTAGTATTCCAAAGGCAAATATTTTGGCAAACGTTTGTGACGAGATGATTTGCTAACCCTGGACAAAAGGTTTTAATTTTAGAAACAAACTTTTAACGACAACTTGATTTTTGAACGACGCCTTGATGCAACACGCCAGATTCACTCATATCCTCTAGTTCGATTTTGGGGTGTTACATTTAGTGGTATCAGAGCCAGGTTGTAAAACTCGACTGTGGAATGGGTTTTCAAAATTTTGTATTTCATGAGGTTGTTTTCAAATATGTAAAGTGTTTTGAGGTATTTTTTTTAAAAGGTGTGGCACACCGAGTCTCCGGTCGAATCAATCCGTTCAAACTCGATATTTTTTCATTGAAAAATAGTAGACAAAAATACTGTGATTTCTTAGATATTAGACTGTATTGTTACAGTTAAAGTTAGAGCTTAAAGTTAGAGCTTGTATTTATTCTCTGTATGTTCTGGAAATGGTATGCATGTGATATCTATCCGCTCCGATGGATAAATGGTTTGGTGTCTGCTTGTATTGTTAAGATCAAAGTACACAGCAAGAGCGTAGCGTGGTGGGCTAGGTTGTGCGACTTTTCTGATAGTTGGAAATTTCGAGGACGAAATTTCTTTAAGGGTAGAATTGTAACGCCTCGAATTTGGGCCTAAAAGTAATGGGCCTTGAGTTTGGGTCCGTAAGGAGGTTGTATATAAGTATTTAATTGTGCAAGGATATGACACAATTAAATGGCTGCTCAAGTGGTTAAAGGTCCTGAGAGGAGTTGGAAAAGTTCTAGGTTCAAACTTGGGCTTTAGCAAAAATTTTGTTTTTAAGTGAATAAAACCCTGGATGCTTGGAAGTAGGCCTTTTATAATATTATGGGAAATAAATGACACAAGGAATCATGTGGTCTAATGGTTGTGGCATTATTAGGGTTGCAAGGGGGCCTGGGTTCAACTCTTGGCTTTGGTATTTCTTTTAAAAGAACCTGGACTTTGGCCTATAGACCTTATAATTAATTGAGGCTAAATAGTGACACAGAAAGAGCTTGTGGTGGAGTGGCAAGGTGGCCTGTTGTGTAACTGTGAGGTCTAAGGTTCAAGTCTTGGGACGCGCAATGGAGTATTTATTTTACTGTTTGAGCTGTGTAGGAGGTGGAGTTAGACTGGAACTCTGTGGTTGAAGTGGTTATAAAAAAATAAGGAATTTTCCTAATGGTTGAAAGTAATCCCACATCTGGAAGCTAATATGAGAATTGGCGAGAAGATGGCTTTAAATAGAGCGAACAATATGAGTTGGTGATCACTGGTTTTAGGAGGGATTATTTCATACTTGCTTAACCAAGGTTGGTGATCGTGGACTTCGACGCATTCTCATAAACAAGTGTGTATTCATGCCCTTCTCTGTTGGAAGTCGGCAAAAGCTGAATTACCAAAACACCGGCATTCGAGGCCCCACGAGCGTGAGAATGCACTAGAGGCGATCCGACCCCACAAACCATGGGCGATATACTACAGAGGCGAGCGTTCTTGTGGGCTTAGGCTGTTCAGGGCCTCGGTATGGCGAAAGGGGCCGTGTGGGCCTAATAGGCTCGTGGGTGCCACAATGATTAAATCTATGGTAGTTGATAAATATTGGACTGGGCTATGTAGCTCACATAGCCGTAACTGAAGTTGGGCTAAATGGGCCACACGAGTGTGTGGGCCCACTTGGGCCGAGTAATTGGCCTTAGGCGCATTTGCACCGTTATGTCTGTTAGGTTACTTAAGTTGCTCGAGGTGACGGTGGACCTTCTGTTGGGTCATTAAGAACCTGATTTATAAAAGTACTGAAATACCCTTGCAGTGTAAAATGACTGTAATACCTCTGTATGGTAGAATGACGATTATGCCCTTATGTTTTGTATGATTGATGTGCCTATGATTTACATATATGATTGTACTGAGTTTGACTTTGCATACACGTAATATTTATGACATGACATACTGCATTGGGTTGGGTTATTATTGACGGAGGAAGTGTACGGCTCATGACCGTTCTGTCTAAGGCTTTCAGCCTTTCTGTGATACTTATAGCTTATAGTCGTGCTGTTATTTGGCAGCGTTGCTATGATATTTATGCCTTTAGCCATTCTGTCTATGGCGTTGAGCCGTTCTGTTGACTTAGAGCCGCAACGGGTGCTAAGCTTAGTGTGTTGGCTGGGTGGGTCGATTTTATCCTCACATGGTGTAATGGGTGGTACGGGTGGTGTATTGGTTGGACTGGGCTGGATATCTGTCTACATATCTGCATCTGATACTGATTCTGTAATGGGTTTAGGCCCACTTGATTCTATTAATGGGCTAAGGCCCATGTGTTACTGTTTCTGTGATGCGCTCAAACCTAGTTTGTTTCTACAGTCCGTATATCTGACTGTTTGTATTTTTAAGGGATTACACACTGAGTTTTCGCAAACTCACCCTTTCAGTCTAACTGTGCAGGTAATTCCCAGCCTTAGACGATTTGGAGACGCGAGGGAGTTAGAGGTGGCCACACAATTGCAGTGGATCTGCAACTTGACTTTATTTGTTTTAAATTTCACATTGGGTTTTTTTATTATGTAAGAAGGCCATTGTGGGTTTATGTTTTAATTGGGCTTTTGATTTCTTATATTAAACTGCTAGTCTAGGAAAAACTCGAGTTTTTAAAATATTTAGGTTTTCTAAAGAACACGAGCCTTAAACACAAAGTTTTCAAAATGCTTTCGCGTTTTAAGTTGAATTAGTATTCCAAAGGCAAATATTTTGGCAAACGTTTGTGACGAGACGATTTTCTAACCCCGTACAAAAGGTTTTAATTTTAGAAATAAACTTTTAACAACAACTCAATTTTTGAACGACACTTTGATGCAACACGCCAGATTCGGCCATATCATCTAGGTCAGGTTTGGGGTGTTACAACTGATGTTCTTACTCGTAAAATGAAGGTACCTCTTACATCTAAATCTATTAATGACTTGTTTAATCTGCCTGACGTGGAAGAAGTTGAATACTCTACCATGATGACAAATATCAATTGGGATTTTCTTCAACAAGTACATAATGTTGTTGCAAATCTAGGATCCCAATGGATAATAAGAAAATACATCATTCACTCTTATCGAAGGGAGTAACTAAAACAAGTGGCTAAGGTATGGTTCTACTTTGTACGATATAGCTTCATGCCTATCTCACATAGTTCCACCATGTCAATGGAACGGATGCTTTTTTTTTTGTATGTAATTATGACAAAAAAGTTCATCAATGTAAGGAAAATTATTCTCAATGAAATCCAAGATTGTGCTAGGAAAAAGGGAGGAAGTGTTTACTTTCCATCATTGATTACTTCACTTTGTTTGCAAGCACAAGTTTGATCAAAAGAAAACCTAAAAGGTTGATATGTTCATGGCTACATAACGAAACATGACCTTGAAAGGTTAGTAGAGAATGTTGAACAACTGAATCAGACTAAACCAGATGAACCAAAACTTGAAAATTCATCAAACAATTATGAACCTGATGCTAACTTAGCAAATGAATCAAAAAAAGCAGAACCCAAAAGAGAACCAAACAACCCTGAACCAGGAATGGAATCGAATGTTGTTGAACTAGTTGGGGCAAATGCTAATCCTGAGTTGACTGTTTCAATGACTACTCCTTCAAACATTAATGATAAGTTGGAATTTTCAACTATGATGGATATGTGTAAGTTTATGCATAACCAACATCAGACTTATTGCAAATATACAAAAATTAGAGATGAATCCATAAAAAATGTTGTTTAGAATTTCTCTAATAATTTGTTTACTTTATTTCCTAAGTTTCCAGATAATATCTTTGAGTCATATGAGCAAGATTCATGGCAAGAAGAGTTCAGGAATTCAAGTGAGAATGAGAGGACGAAGGAATAAGACAAAAGGGGATGATACAAATTAATAAAAAGGGGAATTTCTTTTTCTTTGTATTTCTTTTAAGACAGTTTTATATTTACTTCACTAGTATTTTGCTTTCACACAAGAAAATTAAATCAATTTCAAGTTATGAATAAATTAGGTTGATGCCTTTCCATTATTTTTGTTCTCTAGTAAAAGCAAAGTAGTGTGATAATGCGAATGTACATGTCTAGGATTGGATTTTACAAAGAAAGACTTGGTACTTAGCGATCTTCATGACTCATCTCTCCTTCTTGAAATCCTACCTGGTGTACAGTTCCCATCCACTACTTTGTTATTTCGCAATGAGAACATTGCTTCTTTTTAAAGGATTCTTTTTAAAGGGGTAAAGGTTATCTTGCATGATTTTTAAAATTTTCAATTTTCACACATAAGTATGTTAAAATAAATTAATGTTCAGAGAAATTTTTTGTTAATAAGTTAGCTTGAATGAAAGTATAATTTCTAATTCTATTCAAGTTCTTTTTTGAAATTATGTTATCTTAATCATGATATGATTGTGTTTTCTATGTTTTATGTAGTTTATCCATGAAAATTTACTTTTCCTTAGAATTAGCCATGCATGAAGGTTTAAGTCTTTATAATTGTCTTAGTAACTTTCTTGAGGAACAATCCTAGTAGGCATAAGAATATGAAAATAATATAGGCACATTTTTTTTGGATCGTCTAAGCCTTTCAAACCTACCATATTTCTAATTAACCCTTGAAACCTTATTTTGAGCTATATGGCCTTTTTATTTGATTTACCTATATTATAAGCCATCTTACCATCTCTTCCTAAATTTTACCCTATCTTTACACCAATCTTTACTTGTATTGGTGAATAAATTTGGGGAAGAAGTCACAATAAGTCAGTGATAAGGTATTTTTAAAAGTACTCCATGGAAAAAGGTTTTGAGATTTGGCAAGAAGGGCAAGTTGAGTCCTCGTTTTATAAGGCCGTATGAGATCACCAAGAGAATAGGGCCGGTTGCCTATCGGTTGGCTTTACCATTAGGGTTAGAAAAGATTCATGATGTATTTCATGTGTCTATGTTGCATCGATATAAACCAGATCCTTCACATGTGATTTCACCGACAGAAGTTGAGATTCGACCGCATATGACTTATGGTGAGGAACCGGTTAAGATTTTGGCACGAGAAGTTAAACGATTGAGAAACAAAAGCATTACCTTGCTGAAAGTTGATCGTGATTTTCCGTGATAAGTTTTATAAATTTATAATGAATCATTCTTGAAACTAACTATTATCACGACGTAGGCAAGTGTACCTATCGAACAGTAGTATAGCTTTAGCAAGACCAGATTGTTGAACCCAAAGGACTAGGAGTACTAGTAATGACTGTCTTTTTATTATCTAGCCGAAGAAAAGAGGTTTGTTTTAACTAACTAATTAAACTAAGAACTAGCAAAAAATAGAATTGGGAAATTACTTTTGGGGAAAACGATTGATTGAGACAATACCTAAGGAAAAATCCACCTAGACTTGTACTTGTTATTCGGCTTGAGTCGATTTATTCATTTAACTTGTTTCGTAAAAATCCCTAAGTTATGTTATTATCCCTATTCAAGACTAATAACGTCTAATCTCTAAGTTGAATAACCGAGACTTTTCTCTAATTAACGCCCTAAGGTTGCATTAACTCGATCTATGGATTCCCTATTAGGTTTCACCCTAATCCGACAAAATCTTGTCACCTTATCTCTAGGCGCGCAATCAACTCCGCTTAATTATGACAAAGTTACTCTTAGTCAGGGTCTATTCCTCCTCCAACTAAGAGTAGTAACTTGAAGTGATATCCTGAAATACCAAAACAAGAATTAAGAACACATAATTAAGAACAAGTCAAATATTTATCATACAATTCAGAAATAATAACAAGATTTCGTCATAGGTTTCATCCTTCTTAGGTATTTAGGGGTTTAGTTCATAACTAAACAAGAAAACATCTCAGAATAATAATAAATACGAAACATAAAGAAAACCCAAAACTCCTGAAGGGGAAATTGAGGAGAAATCTTCAGTCTTGATAGTGGATTCAGCTTCTGAGATGGATCAATCGACTTCCTTGGAGTAATTCCTTACTCCCTATTCTCCGTCCCCCTTTTCATCCTCTTCTGGGGTGTATTTATAGGCTTTGGAATACCTTAGAACCCTCAAAAGTGGCCTTTTCTGAATTAGACTCAATTTTGGTTCGGCAGGGACACGCCCGTGTGTGATAACTTCAGGCCGTGTTCGAGCTTGTTAGACAGGCACGAGCGTGTGTTCTACCCGTGTGAGTCGTGCTTCAATTCTGCAAATTGACACGGCCGTGTAAGCTGCCCGTGTGAAGAGGTCCAGGCCGTGTTGATTCCATACGTTCGCCCATTTTCTCCATTTTTTGGCCCGTTTCTCGTTCCTTTCGCTCTCTTATGCTTACTTAAGGATAAAACATGAAATTAAGGCATTAGGAGCATCGAATTCACTAATTCTAAGGAGAAATCATTCATAAAATATGTTAAGTGAGGGGTAAAAATATGTATAAATTACGGTTTATCAAATACCCCCACACTTAAGCATTTGTTTGTCCTCAAGCAAAATCCTCAAATCATAATTAAAATTTCCTTTTTCTCAACTTATAATTTCTATCAATAATATCTTGAACCATTTCATAAGTAATCATACCTTGAGAGTTCAACTAAAAGAACATCAGAGCTTCAAACATTCCAAATTGAATATTTTAATCATGAAAAACTTAGGCATCTCCCTTCATCTAAGTAGTCATCATTGATTCGGAACCTCACAGAGTTTAACATCCTCACTAAAGATTCACTAAAATCAGTCGAAGTGTTTAAGGACAATGAAATTAGCAGTCATCAGTCAATATGAAAAGTTATTACCATAGGCTTGCATGAAAATTAGATCTCCACCACTATAAATCGAAATGATACATCAATTAAAAGGTCTTTAAAGGGTTGTAATGAGGCTTGGTTAGGGGGTGTGGTCAAAAGTTGAAAGAAAAGGTTAGAATCGAGATTAACTTGAAAAATTACTAAACTAGAAAAATATTTAATCATCACTTCTGTACAAAAAAGCTTCTTCTTTGACTATGGAATTTGAATAATGAAGCTTACAAACAAAAGATAAATATATGTTGTTTTTTTTAAGAACAAATTAAATAAAATAGACTAACTATTAAGAAGAAGACATAGCTAAGCAATTTATTCAACTCAAATCTGGAAAAAAAATAGGGATCAAGTTAATTTAGGGGATTTCAACAATAATGGGTTAAGGGTTAATATTGAGGATCATACAAGGAATAGCTTGTTAGGTTCAATGGGGTTTACTAAGGGTTAATCATGGAGGTAGGCTTTTCATGGCATGAGTGGGTTAATCCTAAGTGCCTCTATCATCTTGACATATCAAATCAAATAGTGTGGTCTTGACATGCATAATCAGGCAAGTTCTAGAATCATAGTTCAGTACTGACGCACTCAAAGCAATAACAGAAGTGAGCTTAAAAGAATTAATTGATGCTCAAAAAGCTCAAAAATCTCACAAAAATTATGTCTTTTTGATGTTTAAACCTGTGGGATTCCATTCAAGATAACACCTAAACTTGGGGAAACAACCTAAAGTTTTAAATTCTTAATTATCAACTTATCATGCTTAATTTTCTAATGTCTTAAAGTTTGAATAATCAATGCATGAATGCCTATGTTTTAATTCAAGATATATCAATAAAATTTATTAGTCAATCAAAATTCATCCTAAACATGATATGAAAGATTTTCAAGAGAACAAAGCAATATTCAGGGATTTTTCGGGTAATGGAATGATTATCCCCCCACACTTAAGATGTACATTGCCCTCAATGTACAAGGATAGATATATGGAAAAAAATAGAAAATCATAAGAGAGGGAGAGAATTGAAACTTCCTGAGTGTTGGAATGAATGAATTCCCTAGTTTGGTGAAAGCGAGAATTGACAATAGAACTAGAGGTAAAGCTTGATTCAGAGGAAGAAATAACCTGATAATAATCATAAAGGTAAGCCGCGTGAATCAATTAAAAAGGAACTAAGAATGACAATAAAAATAAGGGAAATAGTCTAATTTTGTAGGTGGCACGGTCGCCTTACACGCCCATGTGGGTCGTGTCCAGCCTGTGTTTGTCGCGAGTTGAAAGTTCGTCGCACGGCCTTGACACACGCCCGTGTGTCTTGGCCGTGTGGCTTTATGAACGTAACGCACGATCGTATGCGATGTGGCTCGCTTCGTCCACGCTCGTGTTGTTTTGGCAGTGTTGACCACGGGTGATAGGCACGGGCGTGTCGCACACCAGTGTCGATTGGACAGGTTGGCCCATGGCCTGCTCACATGGCCGTGGGAATTTATCGCATCCCGTGTTTTGGAAAAATTTGTACTCTATCTTCACATGGTCGTATCACACGGCCGTGTCTATTCTCGTGTCACGAGCACGGCCTAAAGCACACCCGTGTGGATGGCCGTGTGAGTTTTGTGGACCTAAGTTCAAAGATTCAGTTAATGGTCTAAATATTAAAAATTTTGAAATTTAAATAAAATTTAAATAAATGAAAACTGTTAGTACTTGGGTTGCCTCCTGAGAAGTGCTTGTTTATAGTCTCAGCTCGACTTTCCCTTGCTGATGTATTTAAGGAGGTTCATGGAGTCGTAGCTCCTCTCCATCATCCTTAAAATTCTCGCCGTTATAAAATTTGAGACGATGACCATTTACCTCAAAAGTTCCTTATGATGGGTGACTTACCTCTACTGTGCCATATGGAGAAACAGATTGAACTACGAAAGGTCCTGACCATCATGATTTATGTTTTCCAGGAAACAATTTGAGTCTTGAATTATAGAGCAAGACAAAATCTCCGACTTCGAATTGCTTCTGCTGCTTCAAGCGAGCATCATGGCATCGTTTTGTTGCTTCCTTGTGTAATCGTGAATTTTTGTATGCATTGACTCGCCACTCATCTAACTCGTTCAGCTGTATCAACCTGTTTTGGCCTGCAAGTTCAGGATCAAGGTTCAGAAATTTAATTGCCCAAAAAGCTTTGTGCTCTAGTTCGAATGGTAGATGGCAACTTTTCCCATAAATGAGTCTATAAGGTGATGTTCCTATGGGAGTCTTAAAAACAGTTCTATAAGCCCACAAAGCATCATCTACTTTCATCGCCTAATCTTTCTTGTTTGATTCTACTATCTTTTCGAGAATTCGTTTGATTTCTCGATTTGCCACTTCGACTTGTCCACTGGTTTGAGGATGGTATAGGGTGGCTATTCTATGATAAACTCCGTATTTCTTAAGAGTTTTATCAAATTGGGTGTTACAGAAATGAGTGCCCCTGTCACTAATAATTGCTTTAGGTGTTCTGAATCTTGAGAAGAGTTTATTAAGGAAACGTACTACTACTCTAGCATCATTAGTAGGTAAAGCTTGGGCTTCTACCTATTTGGACGTATAATCAACCGCTACTAAGATGTAGTTATTCCCAAATGAACTAGGAAATGGACCCATGAAGTCAATACCCCAAACATCAAATGTTTCACATGGAAGCATATAATTTTGAGGCATTTCATCACGTTTGGAGAGGTTACCTGTCCGTTGGCATTTGTCGCAAGAAGTCACATACCTGTTAGCGTCTTTGAATAACGAGGGCCAATAAAAACCTGATTCAAGTATTTTATATGCAGTCTTAGTTCCACTATAGTGTCCTTCAGTTTGTCCTGAGTGGCAATGTTCTAGTATCTTTGATGTTTCTAACCTTGTAACACATCTTCGAATGACTTGATTTGCACATGTGCGAAAAAGAAAAGGGTCGTCCCAAAAGTAGTGTTTCACATCACTAAAGAATCTCTTCTTTTAGTGGTGTGTCAACCCTTTTGGGATAAAGTTAGCGGCCAAAAAATTCGCGATGTCTGCAAACCAAGGTACCTTAGAATCAGTTATAGCGAAGAATTGTTCGTCAGGAAACGAATCATTAATTTCGGGTTCATCTAGTTTTCTAATATTTGAGTTTTTAAGCCTGGACAAATGATCTGCCGCGAGATTTTCAGCTCCTTTCTTATCCTGAATTTCTAAATCGAATTCCTACAATAACAAAATCCATCAAATGAGTCGAGGTTTTGCATCAGTTTTAGTTAGGAGGTATCAAAGGGCAGAATGATCAATGTAGACAACAACTTTAGACAATATGAGATATGATCGAAAATTTTCAAATGCAAAAACCACAGCTAGAAATTCTTTTTCGGTGGTGGTGTAGTTTTCTTGTGCGGCTATCAACGTCTTGCTAGCATAATAGATAGGTTTGAAGTGCTTGTCTCTTCGCTGTCCCAAAACTGCACCTATTGCATAGTCACTCGCATCATACATTAATTCAAAAGGTAAGTTCCAGTCAGGTGCAATTATAATTGGAGCATCAATTAATTTATCTTTTAAGGTGTTAAATGCTTCTAAGCATTCCTGATCGAAATTAAAAGGCATATCTTTTTCTAGTAATTTAGTCAAAGGCTTAGCTATTTTAGAAAAATCTTTAATAAATCTTCTATAAAAACTGGCATGGCCTAAAAGGCTTCTAATAGCCTTGACCGAACTAGGAGGGGGTAATTTTTCGATTGTTTCAATTTTAGATTTATCCACTTCAATCCCTTTACTAGAAATTTTATGCCCTAATACTATACCCTCTTGAACCATGAACTGACACTTTTCCCAATTAAGCACAAGGTTCATTTTCTCACATCTTATTAAAACTCATTTTAAATTTTTAAGGCAAAGATGGAAAGAGTTACCGAATACCGAGAAATCATCCATAAATACCTCCATGATGTCATCTACGAGTTCGTCAAAGATGGCCATCATGCAGCACTGAAAAGTGGCAGGGGCGTTACATAATCCAAAAGGCATTCTATGATAAGCGAACGTACCGTATGGGCATGTGAATGTTGTCTTTTCTTAATCTTCAGGAGCTATTGGGACTTGGAAGTAGCCAGAGAGTCTGTCTAAAAAATAGTAGTACATGTGTCCGGATAATCTTTCCAACATTTGGTCAATGAATGGCAATGGAAAGTGATCTTTCCTTGTGGAATCATTCAGCTTCCTGTAATCAATACAAACTCTGCAGCCTGTGACTGTCCTTGTTGGGATTAATTCATTCTTCTCGTTAGCCACGACCGTCATGCCTCCTTTCTTAGGAACAACCTGCACTGGACTTACCCAAGAACTGTCAGAAATAGGATAAATAATTCCAGCATCTAGAAGTTTAATTACCTTAGCTTTAACAACTTCTTTCATATCGAGGTTCAATCGTCTTTGAGCTTGCACACAAGGCTTATATTCATCTTCCATTAAAATTTTATGAGTGCAAAAAGAGGGGCTGATCCCTTTGATGTCAAAAATTTTCCAAGCTGTGGCCCTTTTATGTTCTTTTAATACTTGGATTAATTCCTCCTTTTCCTTGGGTTGCAGGTTAGAAGCAATAATCACTGGTAATGTAGAATTATTTCGAAGATATGTATATTCCAAATGATTTGGCAATTATTTAAGTTCCAGTTTGGGAGGTTCTTCAATAGAGGGTTTTTGTTTAAGTTCATCGTTCATCTTAATACCCTTGTACTCTGCTTGTCTTAAGGAACGTTCATTAGGGACATCATCTGCCTCCTCTCCTTGAGGTAGATGATAAACCGTAATTTATACATATTTATAACCCATGCTTAACGCATTTTATGAATGATTTCTCCTTAGATTTGGTAAATTCGATGCTCCTAATGCCCTAATTTCATGTTTTATTCTCAGGTCGGAATAGGAGAATGAAAGGAACAAGAAACGGGCCGAAAACAGAGAAAATGGGCCAAAGCACGAAATCAACACGGACTGGACCTCTTCACACGGGCAGATCACACGGTCGTGTCAATTTGGCAGAATTGAAGCACGATTCACATGGGTATAACACATGACCGTGTACCTCGAAGACGGCCTGAAGTTATCTCACACGGGCGTGTCCCTACCGAGCCCAAGTTAAGTCCAATTCGGAAAAGGCCACTTTTGAGGGGTCTTAGGCATTCCAAAGCCTATAAATACACCTTAGAAGAGGAAGAAAAGGGAGACAGAGAATAGGGATTAAGGAATTACTCCAAGGAAGCCGATTGATCCATCTCGTGGCCTTGAGCCACTATCAAGACCGAAGATCTCTCCTCAATTTGCCCTCCAGGAGTTTTGGGTTTTCTTTATGTTTTGTAATTATTACTATTCTAAGATGTTTTCTTGTTTAGTTATGAACTAAACCCCTAAATACCTAAGGGGGATGAAACCTATGACAAAACCTTGTTATTATTTCTGAATCGTATGATAAATATTTGACTTGTTCTTAATTATGTGTTCTTAATTCTTGTTTTGGTTTTTCAGGATATCACTTCAAGTTACTACTCTTAGTTAGAGGAGGAATAGACCCTGGCTAAGAGTAACTTTATCATAATTAAGCGGAGTTGATTGCATGCCTAGAGATAGGGTGACAAGATTTTGCCAAATTAGGGTGAAACCTAATAAGGGAATCCATATATCGAGTTAATGCAACCTTAGGGTGTTAATTAGAGATAACTCTCGGTTATTCAACCTAGGGATTAGACGTTGTTAGTCTCGAAAGGGATAATAATTTACAGTAGGGATATCTACAGAACAAATTAAATGAATAAATTGTCCGGTTCGGAGCCAGAATAACAAGTAAAAGTCTAGGTAGATTTTTCCTTATGTATTGTCTCAATCAATCGCTTTCCCCAAAAGTAATTTCCCAACTTCTATTTTCTGCAAGTTCTTAGTTTAATTAATTAGTTAGTTAAAACAAATCTCTTTTCTTCAGCTACATAATAAGAAGACATTCATTACTAGTACTTATAGTCCTTTGGGTTCGACATTCCGGTCTTGTTAAAACTATACTACTATTCGATAGGTACACTTGCCTATGTCGTGATAATAGTTAGTTTCAAGAACGATTCATTATAAATTTATAAAACTTATCACAGGAAAATAGACGATCAAGTTTTTGGCACCGTTTTCGGGGAGTAAAATATGAGGAAAGCTCAATTTTTATTACTTTAGCCATTTATTTTCTTGCAATTTAACTTTAATTTTTATTTTACTAATTTTCTTTCTTTTTTTTCTCCTGGCAGGTTCTTAGTTTATGACTTGAAGAAACCCGTCAGGACTATTTCTTTTTTACGAGGAAATTAATCGTACAGCTCGTAAAAATCGATGAGAATTCAGGTGCAACTTAAGATACACAGAGGAAGAGCAAGAGGAAGATATCTCAACTACAACCGAGGAGATGGCTGAAAATCAAGACAATGTGCTACCTCCAGGCATACCCTCTGAATTAGCAAATCAGAATCCTGCTCCTCGTACTATGTATGATTATGCTAAACCTAATTTTACAGGAACTGAGTCAAGTATTGTTAGGCCTGCTATGGCTGCAAATAATTTTGAACTAAAACCTAACACGATTCAGATGATATAGCAATTTGTTCAGTTTGATGGTTTGTAGGATGAGAACCCCAACACTCACTTGGCAAATTTCCTAGAATTGTGCAACACTTTCAAAATTAATGGTGTTTCTGATGATGCCATTCGCCTTCGGTTATTCCCTTTTTCACTAAGGAATAAAGCTAAACAATGGTTGAACTCACTACCACGAGGGTCCATTACCACTTGGGAACAAATGACTGAAAATTTTTTATTAAAATATTTTCCATCGGTAAAAACAACTAAGTTGCGTAATGATGTATCTTCTTTTGTGCAGATGGACTTAGAAACACTTTACGATGCATGGGAGAGATACAAGGACCTTTTATGAAGGTGCCCACACCATAGATTACTTCTATGGCTGCAAGTTCAAACATTCTACAACGGTGTGAACCCTTCGACAAGACAAATGATTGATGCAGTTGCTGGTGGGACCATCAATAACAAAACACCTGAAGAGGCTTCTGAATTTATTGAAGAGATGTCACTGAATAACTATCAGTGGCAAGTCATGAGGACTAAGCCAATGAAAACAGCAGGTGTTTATAACATCTATTTGGTCACTATGTTGTCAAATTAGGTCGAACTTCTGAATAAGAAAATTGATGGTTTACTTGGTTCTATGCAAGTACATACAGTAGTGAGGTGTGATTCAAGTAGAGGAGATGTGCTTACAGAATACCCACCATTCAATCCTTCAACCAAAGAGTAACAAGTCAACTATATGGGTAACAATAATTTTAGATCTCAAAATAACCCATATAGTAATACTTATAATGCAAGTTGAAAGAACCACCCAAATTTCTCTTGGGGCGGTCAAGGAAATCAAAGGCCACAAAATCCTCAGGGTTTTCAACAGCCACCTTATCAACAGGAAAAGAAGCCAAACCTTGAGGAGATGCTATCCAAATTTATCTCGGTGTCAGAAACTCGTTTCCAGAATACCGAGACAGCACTCAAAAATCAACAAGCATCAATTCAAGAACTCGAAACTCAGATAGGTCAGCTATCCAAATTAATTTCTGAACAACCACAAGGTTGCTTGCCAAGTAACACTGAACCGTACACAAGGAAACAGCTTAACGCAATTAGTACTCAAGATAAAGAAGGATTCGTTGAGCCTGAGCCAGAATTGATGCAAGAAAATGTGATAAGCAAAGGTAAAAGTGAGGTAAGTCATAATAAATCGGTGAATGAAGAATATAAACCTCGTGTGCCATACCCTAACGCGACAAGGAAAGACCGCTCAAATGAACAATTCGGTAAATTCCTTAAACTTTTGAAAAATTACATATCAACTTACCATTTATTGAAGCTCACACAAATGCCAAATGCAATGAAATTTTTAAGAGAGCGTCTAGCAAACAAGCAGAAGTTGGACGAAGCGTCACATGTGGAGCTAAACGCAGTTTGCTCAACTATTCTACAGAATAAGCTACCCAAAAAATTGAAAGATCCAGGGAGTTTTACAATTCCTTGCTTAATTGGTAGTTTAGATGTGAATAATGCATTAGCTTATTTAGGGGAAAGTATCAATGTCATGCCTTACAAAATGTTTAAGCAACTAGGTCTTGGGAAATCCAAACAAACTAGGATGAGCATTCAACTGGTAGATAAAACCATAAGATTTCCTAGGGGTATTATTGAAGATGAACTAGTGAAAGTGGATAAATTCATATTTCCCATTGATTTCGTTGTTTTAGACATAGAGGAGGAGACCAACACCCTTATGATTTTAGGGAGCCCTTTTTAGCAACTGCTAAAACAATTATTGATGTTGGCACAGGAGAACATACATTTCGCGTGGGAGACAAAACGATCACACTTCAAGCTTGTAATTCTAGCATCACATCGAACATGAAAGGTAATGATCCACACCATCCTACTAAAACTGATAATATGACACAATCCACTGTGTATAAATTAAGTTTGAAAGAAGTACACGAGCCATGTTCCAACAACAATAGATGACCCATTCATGAAGAACGAAGGCTACAGATAGAGGAGCTAGACAAATGGCGAGCACATAAACCGAGAACATCCGATAAACCAAAACTACGCCAAAACAAGCTCGATACCTCTCCAAATCAACTTAAGGTTGGAGATCAAGTCTTATTAGATGCCGCAGACCCTCACATTGTCACTCCCAACACGGATGAAGAAACCCCTCTTACGGTACTTAGTATTTTCCCATTCGGTACAGTAGAGGTAAGTCATCCCAAGTTCGACACTTTTAAGGTAAATAATTCCTGGCTAAAGCTTTATTTTGATAAGAATGATAGTAGGAATGAGGAGTACGAACTCCTTAAACCACCTTGACCATTCAATAGAGAGGTAAGTCGAGCTTAGACTATAAATAAGCGCTTCTCGAAAGGCAACCCGAGCACTAATTACACTAACTTCTTTAAATTTTAGTGTTTAACACCTGCCATGACTAACAGAGCTCTTGAAAACAGGTTTACCACGCAGGCGTGTGTAAGACTGTATGGAAACAGGGCAAGATTTTCCCAAAACACGGGCGATGATAAACTGCCACGGCCATGGGACATGGCCGTGGACGAACCTGCCAAAACAACATGGGCGTGCGACACGCCCGTGCTTGAGGACTGTGGTCTCAACTGAGAAACTAGCACGGGCGTGTGACACACCTGTGTCGACTACCCGTGGGCGAACCTGTCAAATTAACATGGGCGTGGAGATTGCATACACGGGCATGGGAGAAGCGAACAAGGCAAAACACGGTCGTGTGACACAACCGTGTTAAACAACACGCCCAAGGAACACTGGTGTATGTCAAATTTTAGATGCGTCAAAAGGGGAAAAACGTGAAACACACGGCCTAAAATTGGGACATATGGGCGTGTCCGCTGGCCGTGTGCCCTAAAATCTATAAATACCTGCACTATTTATTGTCTTCCCCACTCAAAAACCCTAACCCTAGCCACTGTAAGTCCACACGACCTTCACGCCATGCCCGTGCGCCGCCTCCAACTTTGTTTTTGACGCATTTTCTCCTCTTTTTAGCATTTGTTTACTTCTTCTTATTCTATTTTATTGATTTTTAGGTCTAGTTATCACAATAAGATGCAAGTTTTTGACTTTATTTCTAAATTTTTCATCATTTAAATATCACACCCATCATTTAGTTTAAGTTCTTGCATGTATTCTTTACTTTATTCATTTAGTTAGAAATTAAATTTTCATGATCAAGAGTAGTTAAAAGTTTTCATGCATTTTATGATCATGAGAGTTGTTAGGAAAATTTCATTTTTTTGTCATTTACATGCCATTCATATGCTCATCCACATGTCCTCACTTTGATAAATGTCAAGAAATTATGTTGTTAAAAGAAATTGGGTTGGTTATGCTTGGTTAGTATTTTGGCTGAAATTATTTGTTCAAAGTTATGGCTTTTCAATTTATATACCTATTGTTATTTCTTTTTTTCTTTATTTGTATAGGTTCACAATGTCGTCCTCATGAGGCAAGAAAACCGCCGTTCCCGCTTCCAAGAAAAGGAAAGGAGCGTCATCTTCCGCGGGCCCTACTGTAGAAATTCACCACCTATTTCTCCAGTTTTCCAATGAACCTCACGAGGAACTATATCAGATACTATGAGCCCGACCCTTAGCAGCGGGCCACTGCATAGACTGGACTACTATCGAACAAGTCTAGTTGGCTGACACGATCCGGGCCCTCCTTACCACCGACCCATGGGAGTCATTCTTTGGGATCATCGAGCTGATGTACCTCGAGCTTACAATGGAACTATGTCTGACATTCCATCTTCAAACTGTCATGACCAACTACGACAATCCCGGCACAGTCCAGTTTCGCTTATGCAAATTAGTCCGCCAACTAAGCGTTCCCGAGTTCAGTACCACATTGAGTCTCTATACCGCCACATCCATCATTCTCTTTCACGTGTTGGGACGCCCTCGTCCCACGCACGCTCTACCTCGACCCCATCGCACAAAGGCATCATCCTCCCTCCGTCCCTAAGGTGCCTTCATTTTCTCTTATCTCACACTTTCACAAGACGGAGGAGAGCACCGCGCCGTCACTCCCGCGATGTCTATTATTTATGGTGTATGTCCAACGGGCACGTCATCGACCTCGCCTACTTCATCGCCCTTGCCATATGTCACCAGACGGAGCGGCATCAGAGAGGGGTCATCTTCATTGGCCATACGTGACTCGACTGGTACGATACTTTGGACTCCTCAACACCGCGGCCCAAGTATCATTCTTGACCCTTATTGGCCAGATGTCTCCATAAGGCAACTCAAGTATGATGAGCATGAGGATGATCGAGAGGCGGCGAGGAACCTACCCTCCCCAATATCCTCTCGCTCAATCCACCGAGGAGAGGTTCCCGAGGACATTACTGATGATGTCCTTACCCAACACAAGTACCCATTTCACTACCCACAACGACCACCTTCTCGGCTAGTTCATGCAGCGGCTTCATACACTAACATCTCTGAGCGCCTTAACAGATTCGAGCAGCAATGTTTTCAAATATTTGAAAACATTGATGCTACTCCACAGCAGATTTGTCAGCACCTCCACATCTTATCGCCAGTCCCACCTCGCGAACCATCCAGCGATGAAGATGTTTAGAAATTTTTATTTTTCTTATTTTATGTTTTTATTTTTATTTTTATTTAAGACAACTTTTTATTTTTATCTTATTTTATTTTTATTAGGATTTATAATATTTATCTAACAATCTTTACTCTCTCGCTAATCTTTTACTGAGTAAATCATTCTTCCTAATATCCCCAAACAGCCTCTGCTTTTATCACGCTTATCACAGAGCTCCAAAGCTCACAAATATTTAGAAACTTCAAACTTCAATGGAAAAGGTTCACCACGGTTACCATGCCCTACTCAATAAGGAGATATAATATTCTTTTGGCACAGCACCTGTGGTATCCAACCTCTACTGCCACCGGAGTATCCTCCTCCACCTCCATTTCGCCAAACTAGGACATTCATTCAGTACTCAGGAAGTTTCAATTCTATCCCTATCTTATGATCTTATATTTTCTTATATATCTAACCTTGTACATTGAGGGCAATGTACATCTTAAGTGTGGGGGGTAATTATTTCATTATCTGAAAATCCTTGAATATTGCTTTGTTCTCTTGTAAATCTCTCATATCATGTTTAAGATGAATTTTGATTGACTGATAATTTTGATTGATATATCTTGAATTAAAACATAGGCATTCATGATTGATTGTTAAACTTTAAGACACTAGAAAATCAAGCATGATAAGTTGAATTTTAAGAATTTAAAATTTTAGGTTGTTTCCCCAAATTTAGGTATTATCTTGAATTGAATCCCACAGATTGAAACATCAAAAAGTGATAATTTTTATGAGATTTTTGAGCCTTTTGAGCATTTATTAATTCTTTCATGCTCACTTTTATTATTGCTTTGAGTGTGCCAATATTGAAATGTTATTCTAGAACTTGCCTGATTATGCATGTCAAGACCATACTATTTGATTTGATATATCAAGATGATAGAGGCACTTAGGATTAACCCACTCATGCCATGAAAAGCCTACCTCCACGATTAACCCTTAGTAAACCCCTTTGAGCCTAACAAGCCATTCCTTGTGCCACCCTCGATATTAACCATTAACTCATTATTATTGAAATCCCCTTCAATTAATTTGATCCCCAATTTTTGTCGAGAATTGATTTGAATAAGTTGCTTAACTATGTCTTGTTCTTAATAGTAATTAATGATATTTGACTTGTTCTTAAAAAAAAAACCATGTATATAAATCAGTAGTTATCTTTTGCTTGTAAGTCTCATTCCATAGTCAAAGAAGAAAGCTTTGTTGTACGCAAGTGATGATTTAATATTTTTTTCTTGTTAAGTAATTTTTCAAGTCAATCTTGATTCTAACCCTTTCTTTCAGCTTGTGACCACACCCCCTAACTAAGCCCCGTTACAACCCTTTAAAGACCTTTGGATTGATGTATCATCTCGATTTATAGTGGTGGAGATTTGATTTTTATACAAGCCTATGGTAATAACTTTTCATATTGACTGATGAGTGCTAATTTCATTTTCCTTAAACACTTCGAGTGATTTGAGTGAATCTTTAGTGAGGATGTTAAACTATATGAGGTTCCAAATCAATGATAACTACTACCTAGGAGGAGAGACCTAAGTTTTTCATGATTAAAATACTCAATTTAGAATATTTGAAGCTCTAATGTTCTTTTAGTTGAATTCTCAATGTATGATCACTTATGAGATGATTTGAGATAATATTGATTGGAATTATAAGTTGAGAAAAAGGAAATTTTAACTGTGATCCAAGGATTTTGCTTGAGGACAAGCAAAGGCTTAAGTGTGGGGGTATTTGATAAACCGTAATTTATACATATTTATAACCCATGCTTAACGCATTTTATGAATAATTTCTCCTTAGATTTGGTGAATTCAATGCGCCTAATGCCTTAATTTCATGTTTTATTCTCAAGTAGGCATAGGAGAACGAAAGGAACGAGGAATAGGCCAAAAACAGAGAAAATGGGCCAAAGCATGAAATCAACACGGCCTTAAACTCTTCACATGGGCAGATCACACGGTCGTGTCAATTTGGCAGAATTGAAGCACGATTCACACGGGTATAACACATGGCCATGTACCTTGAACATGGCCTGAAGTTATCGCACATGGGTGTGTCACACGGGCGTGTCCCTGCCGAGCCCAAGTTAAGTCCAATTCAGAAAAGGCCACTTTTGAGGGTTCTTAGGCATTCCAAAGCCTATAAATACACCCTAGAAGAGGAAGAAAGGGGAGACAGAGAATAGGGAGTAAGGAATTACTCCAAGAAAGCCGATTGATCCATCTCAAAAGCCAAAGCCACTATCAAGACTGAAGATCTCTCCTCAATTTGCCCTTCAGGAGTTTTGGGTTTTCTTTATGTTTTGTAATTATTATTATTCTGGATGTTTTTGTTTAGTTATGAACTAAACCCCTAAATACCTAAGGGAGATGAAACCTATGACAAAACCTTGTTATTATTTCTGAATCGTATGATAAATATTTGACTTGTTCTTAATTATGTGTTCTTTACTTCTTGTTTTGGTATTTCAGGATATCACTTCAAGTTACTACTCTTAGTTGGAGGAGGAATAGACCTCGGATAAGAGTAACTTTGTCGTAATTAAGCGGAGTTGATTGCGCGCTTCAGAGATAGGGTGACAAGGTTTTGCAGATTAGGTGAAACCTAATAAGGAAATTCATAGATCGAGTTAATGCAACCTTAGAGTGTTAATTAGAGATAGCTCTCGCTATTCAACCTAGGGATTAGACGTTGTTAGTTTCGGAAGGGATAATAATAGATAGGAGGGATTTCTACTTTAACAAGTTAAATGAATAAATCGTCCGCTTTAGAGCGAAATAACAAGTAAAAGTGTAGGTGGATTTTTCCTTAGGTATTGTCTCAATCAATCGCTTTCCCAAAAGTATTTTCCCAAGTTCTATTTTTCTGCAAGTTCTTAGTTTAATTAATTAGTTAGTTAAAACAAATCTCTTTTCTTCTGGCTAGATAATAAGAAGCCACCATTACTAGTACTCATAGTCCTTTGGGTTCGACAATCCGGTCTTGCTAAAGCTATACTATCTGCTCGATAGGTACATTTGCCTACGTCGTGATAATAGTTAATTTCAAGAATGATTCATTATAAATTTATAAAACTTATCACAGGAAAATTGACGATCACTAGACACGCAGCCGTCCGTGTCCTTTCGTATAATTTCCTACAAAGAGTCTTGAGTAGCATGATCAATAGAGTCAATAAAATAACATGAATCATCCTGTTCCCTAGAAAATCTCATAGCATCATAAATTTTAAAGATAATCTCCTCATCACCTACTCTAAGTACCAATTTACCATCACCCACATCGATTACAGCCCCAGCAGTGGCTAAAATTGGATGCCCTAAAATTAAAGGTACTTCCACGTCTTCGTCCATATCGAGCACAACGAAGTCAATAGGGAATATGAATTTGTCTACTTTTACAAGTACATCTTCTATAATACCCCTAGGATATTTAACAGATCTATCAGCTAGTTGAATACTCATCCTAGTAGGTTTGGGTTCCCCAAGACCAAGTTGTTTGAACATTTTATATGGCATCAAATTAATGCTAGCTCCTAAACCGGCTAGTGCTTTCTCAACATTCAAACTACCAATTAAGCAAGGGATAGTAAAACTTCCTGGATCTTTCAGTTTGGTTGGCAGTTTATTTTAGAGTATAGCTGAGCACTCCTTGTTGAGTTCTACTGTAGATAAGTCTTCAAACTTTCTTTTATTTGTCAGGAGCTCCTTCAAAAATTTTACGTATGTAGGAATCTACGAGATAGCTTCAACAAAAGGTAAGTTGATATGTAATTGTTTAAAAATTTCAAGAAACTTACCGAATTGTGCATCCATGCGGTATTTTTTCAATTTTGCTAGGTATGGAACTGGTGGGTTATACTCCTTCGGCACTGGTTCGTCACTATTTTTGGGTTTTTCCTCCTCCCTTTCGCTTGTCACGGCTTCTTGTGTTAGCTTCTTTTCAGATTCAACTAATACTTTCCCACTCCTTAGTGTAACTTCTTTCACATGCTCTTTCGGTTCGCTGTTACTATGTAAACCACCTTGTAGTTGTTCAGAGATCAGTTTGGACAGCTGACCTATCTGGGTCTCGAGCCCCTGGATCGATGCTTGTTGATTTTTAAGGGCTGTCTCGGTATTCTGGATTTGGATAGCACTTCTTCAAGGTTTGGTTTCTTTTCTTGTTGATAAGGTGGCTGTTGAAAACCTTGAGGATTTTGTGGCCTTTAATTTCCTTGACCACCCTAAGAGAAATTTGGGTGGTTCTTCCAACCTACATTATAAGTATTACTATATGGGTTATTTTGAGATCTAAAATTATTGTTACCCATATAGTTGACTTGTTCCTCTTCGGTTGTAAGATTGAACGATTGATATTCTGTATGCACACCTCCTCCACTTGGATCACACCTCATCACTGGATATATCTGCGCAGAACCAAGTGAACCATTAATTTTTTTATTCAGAAGTTCTACCTGATTTGTCAACATAGTAACCGAGTCGGCATTATAAACGTCTGATGTTTTAGTTGCCTTAGTTCTCATGACTTGCCACTGATAGTTATTCAGTGACATCTCCTCAATAAATTCGTAAGCTTCTTCAGGTGTTTTGTTGTTGATGGTTCCACCAGCAGCTGCATCAATCATTTGTCTTGTCAAGGGATTCACACCATTGTAGAACATTTGAACTTGCAGGCATAAAGGTAACCCATGGTGTGGGCATCTTCGCAGAAGGTCCTTGTATCTCTCCCATGCATTGTAAAGTGTTTGTAAGTCCATCTGCACAAAAGAAGAGATGTCATGACGCAACTTAGCCATTTTAGCCTGCGAAAAATACTTCAATAAAAATATTTCGGTCATTTGTTCCCAAGTGGTAATGGACCCTCGTGGTAACGAGTTCAACCACTGTTTAGCTTTGTTCTTCAGTGAAAAAGGGAATAACCGAATGCGAATGGCATCGTCAGAGACACCATTAATTTTGAAAGTGTCGCACAATTCTAGAAAACTCGCCAAGTGAGTGTTGGGGTTCTCATTCTGCAAACCATCAAACTGAACAAATTGCCATATCATCTGAATCGTGTTAGGTTTCAGTTCAAAATTATTTGTAGCAATAGCAGGCCTAACTATACTTGTCTCAGTTCCTGTAAAATTAGGTTTAGCATAATCATACATAGTACGAGGAGCAGAATTCTGATTTGTTAATTCAGCGGGTATGGCTGGAGGTAGCTGATTGTCTTAATTTTCAGCCATCTCCTCAGTTGTAGTTGAGATATCGTCCTCTTGCTCTTCCTCTAAGTATCTTAAGTCGCTACCGATTTCTTGTCTGCTTCTACGAAATGTAAGGTCAATTTCTTCACAAAAAGCAAAGGGTCCTGTCGGGTTTCTTCTAGTCATAAACTATAAAAACTTGCCAAGAGAAAGAAATAGAAAATTAATAAATTAGCACAAAATAAAAGTTAAATTGTAAGAAAAATAAATGACTAAAGTAATAAAAATTGAGTGTTCTTAATATCTTAATTCCCCGGCAACGGTGCCAAAAACTTGATCGTGATTTTCATTGATAAGTTTTATAAATTTATAATGAATCGTTCTTGAAACTAACTATTATCACGACGTAGGCAAGTGTACCTATTGAACAGTAGTATAGCTTTAGCAAGATCGGATTGTCGAACCTAAAGGACTAGTAGTACTAGTAATGACTATCTTTTTATTATCTAGCCAAAGAAAAGAGGTTTGTTTGAACTAACTAATTAAACTAAGAACTTGCAGAAAATAGAATTGGGAAATTACTTTTGGGGAAAACGATTGATTAAGACAATGCCTAAGGAAAAATCCACCTAGACTTGTCCTTGTTATTCTGGCTCCGAACCGAATTATTTATTAATTTAACTTGTTCCATAGAAATCCCTAAGTTATGTTATTATCCCTATTCAAGACTAATAACGTCTAATCCCTAGGTTGAATAACCGCTACTTTTCTCTAATTAACACCCTAGGGTTGCATTAACTCGATCTATGGATTCCCTTATTAGGTTTCACCCTAATCTGACAAAATCTTATCACCCTATCTGTAGGCACGCAATCAACTCCGCTTAATTATGACAAAGTTACTCCTAGTCAGGGTCTATTCCTCCTCCAACTAAGAGTAGTAACTTGAAGTGACATCATGAAATACCAAAACAAGAATTAAGAACACATAATTAAGAATAATTCAAATATTTATCATACGATTCAGAAATAATAACAAGATTTCATCATAGGTTTCATCCCCCTTAGGTATTTAGGGGTTTAGTTCATAACTAAACAAGAAAACATCTCAGAATAATAATAAATACAAAACATAAAGAAAACGCAAAACTCCTGAAGGGGAAATTGAGGAGATATCTTCAGTCTTGATAGTGGATCCAGCTTCTGAGATCGATCAATCGGCTTTCTTCGAGTAATTTTTTACTCTCTATTCTCCGTCCCACTTTTCATCCTCTTCTGGGGTGTATTTATAGGCTTTGGAATGCCTTAGAACCCTTAAAAGTGGCCTTTTCCGAATTAGACTCAACTTTGGTTCGGCAGGGACATGCCCGTGTGAGATAACTTTAGGCCGTGTTTGAGCCTATTAGATTTGCACGGGTGTGTGTTCTACCGTGTGAGTCGTGCTTCAATTCTGCCAAATTGACATGGCCATGTGAGCTGCCCGTGTGAAGAGGTCCAGGCCATGTTGATTCCATACCTTGGCCCATTTCTCCATTTTTTGGCCCATTTCTCACTCCTTTCGCTCTCCTATTCTTACCTAAGGATAAAACATGAAATTAAGGCATTAGGAGCATCGAATTCACTAATTCTAAGGAGAAATTATTCATAAAACGTGTTAAGCGAGGGGTAAAAATATGTATAAATTACAGTTTATCAAAAGTGTTATGGCAAAGACATGGGGTTGAAGAGGCTACATGGGAGCCCGAGGAGGCCATGAGAAAACAATACCTAAACCTTTTCATCGGTAAGATTTTCAGGGATGAAAATCTCTAAGAGGGGAGAGTTGTAACATCTTGAATTAGGGTCTAGTCAGAACAGTGGTTTTGAGAATAGAAATAATTATTTTATGATCCATGATATGATTGCGTGTTTGTGTAAAATTTTCATGAATAAATTCTATGCCTAAGGTGTCTAATTTAACTTTAGGGACTAAATTGAATAAGCAGCAAAACTTGTGTTCTAGAAGCTTTAAGCATGAAATTAAATTGCATTGGATTATTAATTAGAGGTCCTTAAATAGCAATTTGACCAAGTTCTAAAATTTTGGACAAAAATGGGGATGAATAGGAAAAATTAGAAAGAAAGGCCTTAAGGGCATTTTTGTCATTTGGTAAATAAAAGAATAAAAAGGGAAAAATCAAGTAAAAAATCATGTCCATCTTCCTTCTAGTGTGTCAAAATTTGCAAGGGTTCCATAGCTAGGGTTTTCAACTTTTCAAGCTTGATTGTAAGTTCTCCCAAGCCCCGTTTTTTATGTTCTTTGCATTTTTTGATGTCCTTGAAGCATGATCTATCCATTTCTAGCCATATTTTGAGCTAGGGTCCATGTATGAAATTTGACCCATGTGTGACATGTTTTTATTTTGATGATTAATGGAAGATTATGAAAGTCTGATGTGTGATGAACATCTTTTACTAAGTGATTTTTAGTGAAAACACCTAAAAAGGACTTGTTTGTAAAATGTGTAAAAATGAGTGGTAAAAATGTGAAATAAAGGAAAATGTGGGCTGATATGAGCATGGTATAGGTTCGGCTAGGCTTGGGTAACCAAGAAAATGCATGCATTTCATTTTACGAGCTTAGGGATTAAGGTGTAAATAAGTGAAAAGTTAGGGGTAAAAAGGTAATTTTACCAAAGTATGAATTATGTGTCAATTCAAGCAATGTATGTATTGAAGAAGTTAAATTTGGCATTATAGATCAAGGAAAACGTGATTCGAGTCTTGATCGGGGGAAAAATAAAGTTTACGAGGATTAGGCTTGTTTCCATCATTTTATACCGATGTAAGTTCATTTGCAAATTATACATGTACCATGCTTTAAATGCTTTAATATTGCATGTATAGTAAGTATATATATAAATAATGTTAATTAATGTAATGTTGTTGTAACACCCTCAACCTAATTGCGTCCGCCGACTAGGGGTTAAAGGCATTTTCGGACAAATCTGAACATTTAGCATTCATTACACAAACGTCATAGCATCAAAGATCAAACATTAACATAATGTCCCTTACATAGGTCGTTGAGACCTTAAACATGCATTAGAAAGGGGTCAGGACTAAATCGTGCTCATACAAAAATTTTCAAATATTAAACATTTTTCAAAGTTATACAGGTCACACACCCGTGTGAACAGGCCGTGTGCCTTACAGGGCATTAGACACGCCCGTGTGTCTAGGCCGTGTCAAAACAAGGCATACATACTGACTTGCTCACATGGCCACAAGACACGCCTGTGTGGTTTGGTCATGGTCGAAACTGACTTGGGCCATATGGCTAGCCACACGCCCGTGTGTCTGGCCGTGTGCCAAGCTCGGCTTAAATTAGAGTACCCCGGGGACACACGGCCATGCAACATGACCATGTGTCGCACATGGCTGAGACACATGCCCGAATCTCTACCCGTGTGGACAAAAATAGACCATTTGAAAATCCAATTTGGCACCCAATTTGGGTTAAACCTACAAGCATCAAAACAAGTACATTTGCACTATAATTTCAGCCAATTTCAATACCAAAACATACACCAATTATGCCATAACATTATCAACCAATTTCATGCTTGTAACACATATCTAAACATGTCATCCTATAATTCCAAAATCATACCAAAACATATGGTTTCGTAACCTCCAAACATACAATCAACTTTCATGCCAAAACCTTACCAATTTTCATAATAGATACATTCCAAAAATCTTACCAAATTTACCAATTCTCTTGGCCATCCATAAACACATCACATGAGCACAATTTACATCACATAACATATACCAAAATCAAATCATAAGTTCAACTACAAACTAGCCATATCACATGGCATGATATAGACATTACAAATCATAACTAAATTGTAACACCCCAACCCCACCTTTAGAAGTTAGGCTCGACCAAGGCGTGTCACATTGAAGTGTTTTTCAAAAACATGTTTTCATTAAAAACCCTTCTTATTTAAAAATGTAGTACATTGAAAACTTATTACCATTATTCCCTAAATTCTTTTTAGGTTGAGGAAGCATTTTCAAAAGTGTTGCAAAACGTAGTATTTTGAAAACAGATTATCGCTTTTGAAAAATCGCATCTCTTTTTAACAGATAGAAAACATAATAAACTAAAAATCCCAAATTGAAAATCGAAACTAAAAGAGGCCTTATTATAACCTGCATCAAAATATAAGTACTTATAAGTAGATAATTGTAAAAGAAAATCGAAAACAATAATAGCCTGTGGCCATCTCCGAGTCCTCTCACGACATCGATCCGCTTCTAATGTTGGGGATTACTCTGCGATTAATAAACGAGGTGAGTTTACGAAAACTCAGATGTGTAATCCCTTTACTAGAGTAACAGATTAGTATACAAAAACAGAAAGCGATGCGGGCTTGAGCCCTTTAATGTAAAGCAGAAACAATTTAGTTCAGAGTAATTGGCCAAAGCTCAATACAAATCACTTGGGTCTTAGCCCATAACGTAACCAATTGGGCCTAGCCCATATCAGTAAACAGTGTTAGGTGGGCCTTAGCCCAATAACAGAATGAGGTGGGCCTAAGCCCAATATAGAATCGATGTCGATGCAGAGATATGCGCATGCATTTCCAATTTCACCCAACCAACACACACCATCCATACCTACCAACACCATATGGGGATAAAATCGACCCATCCACCCAAAAACCCCAAGCTTAGCACCGGTTATGGCACTAAGTCAACAGAACGGCTCAGCGCCGTGGACAGAATGACTCAACGCTGTAGATAGAATGGCTCAACACCGTAAACAGAACGGCTCAACATCGTAGACAGAATGGCCAAAGGCCGTAAATATCACAGCAACGCTGCCATTTAACAAAACGACTATAAGCCATAAGTATCATAGGAAGGCTGAAAACCTTATGCGTAATGAAACCACAGTGCCATACACTTCCTCCGTCCATAATAACCCTACCCCATGCAAAGATGTCATGTCATAAATATTACGTGTATGCAAAGTCATACTCAAGATAATCATATATGTAAATCATAAGCACATCATTCATACTTTAACATAAGGCATAATCATCATTCTACCATGAGGGTATTACGGTCATTTTACCTTACAGGGGCATTACGGTCATTTTACACTACAAGAGTATTTTGGTAATTTCACAAACTAGGGTCTTAACATCCCAACAGAAGGTCCACCGTCGCCTCGAGCGACTTAAGTAACCTAATAGACTTAAGTAACGCATCGAAGTCCACGATCACCAACCTTTGTTAAGCAGGTATGAAGTAATCCCTCCTAAAACCAGTGATCTCGCCAATTCTCATGTTAGCTTCCCGATGTGGGATTACTTTCAACTATTAGGAAAATTCCTTATATTTTTATGACCACTTCAACCATAGAGTTCCAAATCAACTCCACCTCCTACACACTTTCAAATAGCAAAATAAATACTCCATTGCACATCCCAAGACTTGAACCTTAGACCTCACAGTTACATAACACGCCGACTTGCCACTCCACCACAGGCTCTATTTGTGACACATTTTATCCTCAATTAATTATAAGGTCTACAGGCCAAAGTCCAGGTTCCTTTAAAAGAAATACCAAAATAAATTGCAAAAGTCAAGGCTTGAACCCAGGCTCCCTTGCAACCTTAATGATGCCACAACCACTAGACCACATGCTTCCTTGAGTCATTTATTTCCCACAATATTATAAAAGGCCTATTTCCAAGCATCCAGGGTTTTATTCACTTAAAACCAAATTTTTTGCTAAAGCCTGTGTTTGAACCCGTGACTTGTCCAACTCTCTCGGGACCCTTAACCACTTGAGCGTACCATTTAATTGTGTCATATCCTTGCACAATTAAATACTTATATAAAACCTTCTTACAGCACTCCAAACTCAAGGCCCAATACTTCTAGGCCCAAATTCGAGATTACAATTCTACCCCCTTAAAGAAATTTCGTCCTCAAAGTTTCTAACTATCGGAGAAGTCGCACAACCTAGCCTACCACGCTAAACGCTCACCGCTCACTCGATCCTAACAATACAAGCACACACCAAACCATCTATCCATCGGGCGGATAGATATCACATGCATACCATTTCCAAAACACATACATAATAAATACAAGCTCTAACTTTAAGTGTAATAATACAATTCTCATATCTAAGAAATCACAAAGATTTCTATCTATCGCTTTTCAATGAAAACAAACATCGGGCTTTAGAAAGTTACTGATTCGAGGTCAGGACTCCTGGTGTGCCACACCTTTCGTAAAAATACCTAAAGACACTTTACATATTTGAAAACAACCTCATGAAATACAAAATTTTGAAAACCCATTCCACAACCGAAGTTTTGCAACTTGACTCGATACCACTAAATGTAACACGCGCAGATTCTACGTAACGTCCAGGCCGGGTTTGGGGTGTTACACAAATACTTTTAGCCTATACATGCCATACTTCAATATATACATTTTCAAAAGGTACCAAAATATAGTTTGATAGTGTGGTGCAATCCTTGATGATCCCCGAGCTCCCGATAGCTATGATATTTATAAAACAAAGCAAACACACACAAAGTAGGCTTTTAAAAGCTTAGTAAGCCATATACAAATAAACTTAAGAATATAAACATATATACATCATAATATACTTATAATTTTTAACCACAATGCTATCACAAAACACATAGCTCAAATACCATTCACATATTCTTCATTCATTTGCACATAATCCATATTTTCTTATACTTCTGTCACATAAACTCACTTGATCATAAAGATACATATACTTACCTTTCAACATCAAATATGATATATAACTTCAAACGTACCTGAATCGGATACAGATTACATGTTATCATTCATTTTCTCGAAATGCCTGTTGAATCGTTCGAAATCATAAGGATACGCAGATAGCTCAGAAAGTAAATACAATGCCAACGTCCCAGACAGGGTCTTACACGAAATCAAATACGATGCCAACGTCCTAGACGTGGTCTTACACGTAATTCATAAGTCGATGCCAACGTCTCAGACATGGTCTTACACGAAAACCCATATCGGATCCTATGTCATGACATATGTATCCTAACTATTCCCAAGATTCGTAAGGGGTTTTTCAAACGTCGAAATTTTATCGATACTTTCTCGGATATTACATACTGAGCTCTTGTATAGTCATTCATCACAATTCAATTTCATATAAACATAAGTAAATTAACTTAAACACATTTATTTGTATATCGACTTACCTCTTATAGAAATGAACGGAAACGAGCAACTATTCAACGACTTTCATTTTCCCCCGATCTAATTCCATTTTCTTTGGTTCTTGATCTAAACATATTTCAATTTAACCATTTTATTCACCAAATCATTCAAATCAATCCATATATACATATTTAGGGCATTTTACAAATTAGCCCTCACGCTTATATATTTTAACACTTTAGTCTCTAATCACAAAAATCACAAAATACACCAAATTTTCTTGCACATATGCCTAGCTGAATTCTCATAGTACTCATACAAGTCCACACATTTCATTTATTTTACATTTTAGTCCTTCAATTTACAAATTTCATAATTTAGCCCATTTTACTTAAATTCATCAAAAGTTCAAAGACAAAATATATCAACCCAAAACATATCTTTCATTTATCAACAATTAACTTCACAAATCTTATAATTTCATCAACGACATAACTCAAAATCATCATCAAAATCGAAGAATTTAGGCATGGGCTTTATAGTATACTAAGCAACGACATAAAATGTAGAAATTATCAAAAATCGAACACATACCTAAATAGCCAAGATAAGTGCCAAACCCTATCAAGCTTTTTTTCTTTTTCTTTGTGTTTTTCTTTGCTATGGATGAACATAATACATCTTATTTCATGCCTTTTTTTATTTTAATTACATTATTAAGCCATTTACCTTTTTAACCTTATTATTAATCATAAAATAACCATATATTGGATGGTCATTAATGTCCATTCATAGGTTCAATGATCAAATAACAACTTAAGGACCTTTCATTTACAAAGCCATATCAAATAGACACTTTAACAATTAGAAGGCCACTTTTTACATTTCTACGCGATTAGGTTCTTTTTACAAATTAAAAACACAAATGATCAAATT